>CM077671.1:17505000-18755000 GCA_039707655.1 Elymus sibiricus
AGAACACTTTGCATTATTTGTGCTAGCCATTGGACAGAGTATAAGAAGCACATGTTCCCGTGTTTCACTGCTTGGTGCTACCTGTGTGCTTCTCTTGGTAATTGAGGGCCCACATGAGAAGGTATCATCATCTTTATGTTTTAGTACATTTCTGTATTTCAAATTAGAGGGATCGAGTGGCGTGGCGGTATACCGAATTGAACTGCAAGTATGCAAATTAATAGAGCATTACTTTCACAGTCTCTGGATATGCATGAGTCTACTATTCCCATATGCTTCTTTGTCATAAAAGAAATTACTAATAAATTGGCCGTTTTGTACAGGTTTTTATCAGTTAATTGTTTTCAGGGGTAGAAGCTTTTCCATTACCTTATCTGAATTTTGTATCTCACCAGGTACCTCCTGTAATTAGGTGTACACAAGTCTTATGTAGAACCTGATTGTTGATATCTCCTAAAAGATAAGGTTACCTTTTCCTTTACTTGTGTACTTGGAACATTTATATAAATATGTCGTCGCTTTCTGAATAAACATAGATGAGCAGCAGCAGAGATGAGATATCTGTCCGACTATCATCCTTCCCTGACTTGGGTTTGTCATTTCTGTCAGCGTCCACTTCCTTCATTGGTTGTTGCTTGTTTGCACACTGCTATAGTTTAGAGATCATAATATATTTCCCGATGGATACAATTGACTACGCCACTCAGCTTGCTAATATAATTGTTCAGTTCTATCTCATAGAGATTCTTGCAAAATATCATGCATACAAGTCCCAGCTTAAGTTGAATATAACCACTGGATTATTCAAATGCAGATCCTTTTGTAACTTAAGAGGTTATACTTAGTTGCATGCACTTACTTTAGCTAAGAGGAGCACAACATTGGAAAGAAAGGAAATTGCAAATAGTATGGATCTACAAGTATTGACTTTGAGCCCCTTCTCCACCACAGGCAAAGAGAAGACGAGGTCGAACCCCAACACCGGATGGTATCTTGGCACCAAATCATCGCGAGGAGAAGGGGATGTGTTGTTGTACATGAGTTGTTAATAAAGTTTTGCATTCTTTGTTCTGGTGGATTTGGTGTGTTGGGTTGCCATGTATGTTGTATTTATTTAGATTGCTCTGGTGCTTTTGGTGCAAAAGTTTCGCATTCTTTGTTCTGGTGGATTTGGTGTGTTGGGTTGCCATGTATGCTATATTTATTTTCCTTAGATTGCTCTGGTGTTTTTGGTGCAAATTGATCAGGGAGGGCCTAGGATTTTGTCAAGTTTTTGTCAGGTTATTCTATGTATAGGCCTGTGCTTCTATGCGTCGTTTCCTTCAAGCTGTCATTGCAACAGAAGATGAAGGCTGTCTTTGTGATAAGTAGACCCGCCTGTTGCAGTTCTATTGCTACGCATACATGGGCAAGAAATGCAAGTAATATAGTTTTGATGATGTCTGAGTGTATCTTGTGTATGTGCAGATAAGCAGCCCTGTTGAGAAATGCTTTATAGAGCTCATGTAAGCTTTCTAGACATACATTTTTGTTACAGGTGCACACATAGGCAGCTAATTGTTTTCTTTGTTCCACCCTCTATTTCCGTTAGAGCCTAAAATATATTTCAGGTTCTACGCTCCAGTTTCTGATATGTGCAGCAATTCTGCCAAAGGACTATTCTTCTCTTTGCCCGTTCCATGATAGTTACTTCTTTTGAGGGACATCTATTAAAAAATTTCTCTACCAGACCGTCATTACTCTGGATGTAGGGCACAAAATAATTAGGTTCCACTTATTTTCCGACCTATTTAGCTGGATAGTTGCTTATATTGATTGTTTCTGCCTTTCCAGTTGTGGAATACCATGTTCGATTCTATTTGGTACCAGTTTTGGTCATCACTAAAGCATGTGGGGACCATGGGAAACTGCCCCGACTGGGTCATCGACGTTGCGCACAGGTTAGGGCCACTTCCTCGGCCTTTTTAATCTCACAAACATATTCTTCATGTTATAATCAAGCTTTTGTTCATTTACTATGTTCAGATATATGATTGCCTACTTAAAATGAAGCCAGTCACATTTCTCATTACACAGGATGATTTTGTCATGTGTCAGGCTTCAAGGAAAGCAGGTTGGTCTTACATCTGTTTGGAATATTTAGATGGTCAAGGTCAAAGAGTATCAAGGTGCTTCTAACTGATCTCACTCTTATTATTTGTGGCTGCCAATTTCCGCGTTTTGAAAGAAAAAAATGCATTGCTGCTTCATGTGCAGATGAGTCTGTTGACCGGGTGCAAGAGTTTCTTCAGAAAATCCATGTTGCTTTTCTAAATCGCAATTTTGTCCAATCAGGCAACGCAATGCTAATAATGTACGTAATATTTATCCTCTGTTTTTTTCAGTAATTTCTTTTTTCTGAAATTTAACTGCAGATTTTATGACTTGTCTGCAAAAAGAAATGTAGGTGTTCCATTGCACGAATTATATTCCAAGGATTAGTTCTTAAAGGATTTATTTCGATTAGAATTTTCATGTAAGAGTAATAAATAAATATATCTTCAAACTTAATTGAAATTTCTCTTATCTGTCTCTCTAATGTTGACAAGTGCATGACCTAAATCAAAATTCTATGAGAGCTTGGTTACCTTAATGAGATAAAGTAAGACTACTCTGTGTGTTGATGATGTAATAGATTTAACATATATTTCAGACCTTCGCGATAGCCGATAAGCATCGCATGGACCTGGAGAGTTTAGCGCTGACATCACGGACATTCAGAACACTTTGCATTATTTGTGCTAGCCATTGGACAGAGTATAAGAAGCACATGTTCCCGTGTTTCACTGCTTGGTGCTACCTGTGTGCTTCTCTTGGTAATTGAGGGCCCACATGAGAAGGTATCATCATCTTTATGTTTTAGTACATTTCTGTATTTCAAATTAGAGGGATCGAGTGGCGTGGCGGTATACCGAATTGAACTGCAAGTATGCAAATTAATAGAGCATTACTTTCACAGTCTCTGGATATGCATGAGTCTACTATTCCCATATGCTTCTTTGTCATAAAAGAAATTACTAATAAATTGGCCGTTTTGTACAGGTTTTTATCAGTTAATTGTTTTCAGGGGTAGAAGCTTTTCCATTACCTTATCTGAATTTTGTATCTCACCAGGTACCTCCTGTAATTAGGTGTACACAAGTCTTATGTAGAACCTGATTGTTGATATCTCCTAAAAGATAAGGTTACCTTTTCCTTTACTTGTGTACTTGGAACATTTATATAAATATGTCGTCGCTTTCTGAATAAACATAGATGAGCAGCAGCAGAGATGAGATATCTGTCCGACTATCATCCTTCCCTGACTTGGGTTTGTCATTTCTGTCAGCGTCCACTTCCTTCATTGGTTGTTGCTTGTTTGCACACTGCTATAGTTTAGAGATCATAATATATTTCCCGATGGATACAATTGACTACGCCACTCAGCTTGCTAATATAATTGTTCAGTTCTATCTCATAGAGATTCTTGCAAAATATCATGCATACAAGTCCCAGCTTAAGTTGAATATAACCACTGGATTATTCAAATGCAGATCCTTTTGTAACTTAAGAGGTTATACTTAGTTGCATGCACTTACTTTAGCTAAGAGGAGCACAACATTGGAAAGAAAGGAAATTGCAAATAGTATGGATCTACAAGTATTGACTTTGAGCCCCTTCTCCACCACAGGCAAAGAGAAGACGAGGTCGAACCCCAACACCGGATGGTATCTTGGCACCAAATCATCGCGAGGAGAAGGGGATGTGTTGTTGTACATGAGTTGTTAATAAAGTTTTGCATTCTTTGTTCTGGTGGATTTGGTGTGTTGGGTTGCCATGTATGTTGTATTTATTTAGATTGCTCTGGTGCTTTTGGTGCAAAAGTTTCGCATTCTTTGTTCTGGTGGATTTGGTGTGTTGGGTTGCCATGTATGCTATATTTATTTTCCTTAGATTGCTCTGGTGTTTTTGGTGCAAATTGATCAGGGAGGGCCTAGGATTTTGTCAAGTTTTTGTCAGGTTATTCTATGTATAGGCCTGTGCTTCTATGCGTCGTTTCCTTCAAGCTGTCATTGCAACAGAAGATGAAGGCTGTCTTTGTGATAAGTAGACCCGCCTGTTGCAGTTCTATTGCTACGCATACATGGGCAAGAAATGCAAGTAATATAGTTTTGATGATGTCTGAGTGTATCTTGTGTATGTGCAGATAAGCAGCCCTGTTCAGAAATGCTTTATAGAGCTCATGTAAGCTTTCTAGACATACATTTTTGTTACAGGTGCACACATAGGCAGCTAATTGTTTTCTTTGTTCCACCCTCTATTTCCGTTAGAGCCTAAAATATATTTCAGGTTCTACGCTCCAGTTTCTGATATGTGCAGCAATTCTGCCAAAGGACTATTCTTCTCTTTGCCCGTTCCATGATAGTTACTTCTTTTGAGGGACATCTATTAAAAAATTTCTCTACCAGACCGTCATTACTCTGGATGTAGGGCACAAAATAATTAGGTTCCACTTATTTTCCGACCTATTTAGCTGGATAGTTGCTTATATTGATTGTTTCTGCCTTTCCAGTTGTGGAATACCATGTTCGATTCTATTTGGTACCAGTTTTGGTCATCACTAAAGCATGTGGGGACCATGGGAAACTGCCCCGACTGGGTCATCGACGTTGCGCACAGGTTAGGGCCACTTCCTCGGCCTTTTTAATCTCACAAACATATTCTTCATGTTATAATCAAGCTTTTGTTCATTTACTATGTTCAGATATATGATTGCCTACTTAAAATGAAGCCAGTCACATTTCTCATTACACAGGATGATTTTGTCATGTGTCAGGCTTCAAGGAAAGCAGGTTGGTCTTACATCTGTTTGGAATATTTAGATGGTCAAGGTCAAAGAGTATCAAGGTGCTTCTAACTGATCTCACTCTTATTATTTGTGGCTGCCAATTTCCGCGTTTCGAAAGAAAAAAATGCATTGCTGCTTCATGTGCAGATGAGTCTGTTGACCGGGTGCAAGAGTTTCTTCAGAAAATCCATGTTGCTTTTCTAAATCGCAATTTTGTCCAATCAGGCAACGCAATGCTAATAATGTACGTAATATTTATCCTCTGTTTTTTTCAGTAATTTCTTTTTTCTGAAATTTAACTGCAGATTTTATGACTTGTCTGCAAAAAGAAATGTAGGTGTTCCATTGCACGAATTATATTCCAAGGATTAGTTCTTAAAGGATTTATTTCGATTAGAATTTTCATGTAAGAGTAATAAATAAATATATCTTCAAACTTAATTGAAATTTCTCTTATCTGTCTCTCTAATGTTGACAAGTGCATGACCTAAATCAAAATTCTATGAGAGCTTGGTTACCTTAATGAGATAAAGTAAGACTACTCTGTGTGTTGATGATGTAATAGATTTAACATATATTTCAGACCTTCGCGATAGCCGATAAGCATCGCATGGACCTGGAGAGTTTAGCGCTGACATCACGGACATTCAGAACACTTTGCATTATTTGTGCTAGCCATTGGACAGAGTATAAGAAGCACATGTTCCCGTGTTTCACTGCTTGGTGCTACCTGTGTGCTTCTCTTGGTAATTGAGGGCCCACATGAGAAGGTATCATCATCTTTATGTTTTAGTACATTTCTGTATTTCAAATTAGAGGGATCGAGTGGCGTGGCGGTATACCGAATTGAACTGCAAGTATGCAAATTAATAGAGCATTACTTTCACAGTCTCTGGATATGCATGAGTCTACTATTCCCATATGCTTCTTTGTCATAAAAGAAATTACTAATAAATTGGCCGTTTTGTACAGGTTTTTATCGGTTAATTGTTTTCAGGGGTAGAAGCTTTTCCATTACCTTATCTGAATTTTGTATCTCACCAGGTACCTCCTGTAATTAGGTGTACACAAGTCTTATGTAGAACCTGATTGTTGATATCTCCTAAAAGATAAGGTTACCTTTTCCTTTACTTGTGTACTTGGAACATTTATATAAATATGTCGTCGCTTTCTGAATAAACATAGATGAGCAGCAGCAGAGATGAGATATCTGTCCGACTATCATCCTTCCCTGACTTGGGTTTGTCATTTCTGTCAGCGTCCACTTCCTTCATTGGTTGTTGCTTGTTTGCACACTGCTATAGTTTAGAGATCATAATATATTTCCCGATGGATACAATTGACTACGCCACTCAGCTTGCTAATATAATTGTTCAGTTCTATCTCATAGAGATTCTTGCAAAATATCATGCATACAAGTCCCAGCTTAAGTTGAATATAACCACTGGATTATTCAAATGCAGATCCTTTTGTAACTTAAGAGGTTATACTTAGTTGCATGCACTTACTTTAGCTAAGAGGAGCACAACATTGGAAAGAAAGGAAATTGCAAATAGTATGGATCTACAAGTATTGACTTTGAGCCCCTTCTCCACCACAGGCAAAGAGAAGACGAGGTCGAACCCCAACACCGGATGGTATCTTGGCACCAAATCATCGCGAGGAGAAGGGGATGTGTTGTTGTACATGAGTTGTTAATAAAGTTTTGCATTCTTTGTTCTGGTGGATTTGGTGTGTTGGGTTGCCATGTATGTTGTATTTATTTAGATTGCTCTGGTGCTTTTGGTGCAAAAGTTTCGCATTCTTTGTTCTGGTGGATTTGGTGTGTTGGGTTGCCATGTATGCTATATTTATTTTCCTTAGATTGCTCTGGTGTTTTTGGTGCAAATTGATCAGGGAGGGCCTAGGATTTTGTCAAGTTTTTGTCAGGTTATTCTATGTATAGGCCTGTGCTTCTATGCGTCGTTTCCTTCAAGATGTCATTGCAACAGAAGATGAAGGCTGTCTTTGTGATAAGTAGACCCGCCTGTTGCAGTTCTATTGCTACGCATACATGGGCAAGAAATGCAAGTAATATAGTTTTGATGATGTCTGAGTGTATCTTGTGTATGTGCAGATAAGCAGCCCTGTTCAGAAATGCTTTATAGAGCTCATGTAAGCTTTCTAGACATACATTTTTGTTACAGGTGCACACATAGGCAGCTAATTGTTTTCTTTGTTCCACCCTCTATTTCCGTTAGAGCCTAAAATATATTTCAGGTTCTACGCTCCAGTTTCTGATATGTGCAGCAATTCTGCCAAAGGACTATTCTTCTCTTTGCCCGTTCCATGATAGTTACTTCTTTTGAGGGACATCTATTAAAAAATTTCTCTACCAGACCGTCATTACTCTGGATGTAGGGCACAAAATAATTAGGTTCCACTTATTTTCCGACCTATTTAGCTGGATAGTTGCTTATATTGATTGTTTCTGCCTTTCCAGTTGTGGAATACCATGTTCGATTCTATTTGGTACCAGTTTTGGTCATCACTAAAGCATGTGGGGACCATGGGAAGCTGCCCCGACTGGGTCATCGACGTTGCGCACAGGTTAGGGCCACTTCCTCGGCCTTTTTAATCTCACAAACATATTCTTCATGTTATAATCAAGCTTTTGTTCATTTACTATGTTCAGATATATGATTGCCTACTTAAAATGAAGCCAGTCACATTTCTCATTACACAGGATGATTTTGTCATGTGTCAGGCTTCAAGGAAAGCAGGTTGGTCTTACATCTGTTTGGAATATTTAGATGGTCAAGGTCAAAGAGTATCAAGGTGCTTCTAACTGATCTCACTCTTATTATTTGTGGCTGCCAATTTCCGCGTTTCGAAAGAAAAAAATGCATTGCTGCTTCATGTGTATGTTGGCTTGAACATGATACAATAGTTTGCGCATGGTGTATCCTATATGCCCAATGGTTTTTGATCTGAGTCTT
This sequence comes from Elymus sibiricus, assembly GCA_039707655.1. NCBI lineage: Eukaryota > Viridiplantae > Streptophyta > Magnoliopsida > Poales > Poaceae > Elymus > Elymus sibiricus. The sequence goes on from CM077671.1 coordinate 17,512,846, forward strand.
ATATTGTGTACTAAAATAACCCTATTTTCTTTGAAAGGTGGGTTTTTATTGGAAATACGTCAAACCTTTACTTTTCGATTTTTGTTTCTTTCAGTTTCATTTTATGCCACTTTCAGGTTAAAGTAGAAAATATACATGGTTCTCAATGTTTTATGCTTTGGTTGTTCATAGTGTTAAATGAGACTTGCAGCCCACCTAAGAATTAGTGTGATGAGAGATTACATTGGAGTTACCCTCAAACTAATGCCAGCCTCCATTTGTCCAATCCAAAGTAAACCTATGTGCATATCTAATATATTAGGCGTGAGTAAGCAAACTTCTATATTGGCATGTGGAAGTGTTACTTGGTCCATGTTTAGCACTTGGCAGTAAACCGTCTTAGTGATACAACTACACAGTCACAGTATGAACTCCAACAGACAAACAACTATTACTGGAACCTCGATGATGATATCGAAGGAATTTCTGCTCTGGGCAATGAAAACCACCAACCATAGCCACTATGAAGAGTTCAGTAATGGGTCTGTCTGTTGTTCATTGCTTCATACCACCTATATAATGTATCTCTTTCTATCTACTTTCCTTGCATATCACATTGTAACTAAGCATCTATGTACCAGCAGTAAAGACTTGAGTGTCTGAATATTCTCACAATACTTGCCTCCCTCTCGCCCTTTGCGCCATTGGTGCAACGGGTCATCTAGTCATTTGAGCACTCGGTAGATAGTTGAGGGATAAGAGCATCTCTAGCATCCTATAAACACACCACCTATAAAAACAGTATAGAAGACCCCTAAAACGAATTTACGATACTGCGAGGCATCGGGCAAAACAGATTCCATAACTCATATGTTTTTTTTTGTTTTCTCCTCACGCTTTTTCTTCCCCGAGACGCATGCATGGACGAACTCGAACTCGGGGCAGCTAGAACGGCGCCGCTCTCGCCCGCTGCCTGCTCCGGCGACGCTCCGATGACGCTCCGGCCCGTCATGTGCTCCGGTGATGCTCCGGCCGACCGCCGGCGAGCTCCTCTGCATGCTCGCTGCTTGCGCATGGCATCGCAGGCCCCTGCTCCGGCGTTGACCGGCTTTATAGTATCCTAAAAAACCAGCTCGAATTCGCCATATATAAAGGATGGAAGCTCTAATATACAAGAGCCTGTAAACTTTTTCAGGGATATGTTGTTTTACAGGATCTATTCAATCCGTTTTAGCATGTACCGTAAATCTATAGGTTTGACCATAAAAGGATATGCTAGACATGCTCTAAAAGTATTCTCCGTTGCAAATATGCAGCCTCCAGTTATTAATGCCGGATACATAATCCATGATCGTCCATCTATCGAGAAATAAAATTAATTTTATGCTATGATGAATGTCGGTCTCCCCACCTTGTTTAATTAGGCAAATCAACTTGTACTTAGATGGTTAGGAGAACAGTGGTATCCCAGCCTATAGATTTCAAGTCTTAGACTTGACATTGGTGTTCACATTTTTCTTGATTTATTTCATCTCTTTCGGCGATGTGCATTCGATGGGAAGAGAAGTTCCCGTCAATTTCAAGATGTTGTGCCGGCTCAGTCTCTCAGAGATGTTCATAGAAGTAGAATGTGCGTGCGTGCATTCATAAGAGCATGTATGTGTGGATATGTATAAGCGTATGCGTCTGTACTGTGTGCAAAAAGATAATTTTGATTATTAGGTCCCGTATATTTTGTTAGAATGGGGATTTTCTTTGTCGTACTAGAGTTGTACAAGGATTTGGATACTAGTTTGATTATTGTCGATCGACTTAGAAATAAGAATTTCTCAAATGACCAGTAGCTTAGAAATAGAGTTTTGCTTCAAAAAGTAAAATCATGTTCACAGCGCATAAATGCTGAACAATGTGAAAGCGGTCCAAATTGTCGCCGGTACTCAAGTATTGAACTTGCTAATCTCAATCAACTGAGATTTTGCGAAGTCCCGGTCACCCACCCAGCCGTTGGATCGGTGATACTTTATGAGTCGTGCAACCACATCTAAGCATTTCCAGCGTGCTTCTGCCTCGCGGCATAGCGGCCAGTTTTTTGAGGGAGCCATAACGGCTAGTTTAAGCGTGAACTAGGGCCCGAAATCACTAGTTAAGATGCACTGTTTGCAAAGGTCACTCCTATCTTTCTAGGTTGTAACAGGTGGAGAGTTTTTCTTTTCTAGATCTGCTTATTCAAAATGTTTTATCTTTTAAACCGTGCGTCCAAATCTCGAATCGTTTACACCATTGCATTCCTCGTGTCTTCAAAACAAGATCCCATTTCGATAGGTTTTGACGAACTTTTTGTTTTCACGGAAAAAAAAACGGACAAAACAACCGAATCGGGAGCACGTTTTTTTTCCTTTCTGAAAGAGGTACGATGCCTCACGCGGAAGTAAATCCATTCCTCCACGAGAAGTAAACCCGTGCCTCTCACGGAAGGAAAAAAAACACATTTTTTTCGGTTTCGAGAGGCATGGCCGTACCTCTCGCGGAAGCAAATTCGTTCCTCTCGCGAAAGCAAAATGGTGCCTCTCGCGGAAGGAAAAAAAACGTGTTTTTTCGTTAACGATAGGCACGGCTGTGTCTCTAGGGGAAAGTGAAAAAACACATTTTTTTTTCGTTTCCGAGAGGCACGTCGTGCCTCTCGCAGAAGGAGAAAAAAGGAAACGCATTTTTTCGCGCAAAAAAAATGTTTTGAATTTTTTTTCTTCCAAAAACTGGCGCCCATGCGTGTGCGTGCTGTGCCGGCCCAGGTACGCCTGGTTAACAGGTGGACCTTTGGGTTGGTAGCTGGAACTCAGGGTAGCTATACTGAGATGTTACCCAAAAAAATCCTATCCTACATTATATCTCTTATGTTAGATTTTTGTGAGAGGGGCGTTTTGGCACCCAGGAGCATATGCTCCTATTTTTTGAAATGTGTTTTCTACGTATTTTGAAATGTCACAAAATTCTGACAAAAAAAATTCGCACGTACATCTCGACATTATACGTACTCACAAAGTCGTTTCGCAAAAAACTGACAATTTTTGTGATGCGTGTGAAAAAGACAAAATGCAGTGTTAAAAAGAGCTTTTCATGAGACATTTGTTTGTCTTTTTTTTACACAAGCCACGGAAAATGCCGGTTTTCCACAAAACTTGGCGTGGGCACATAGAATATCGACATGTACGCGTCGAATTTTTGTTTCGAATTTTTTGACATTTTGAAATATTTTTCCGATGGCAGGAGCATAGGCTCCCATGTGCCAAAGTGAGTTTCTGGATTTTTGTACATTTGACTAGTTGAATTGCGGGCCTCAGAGCCAAACAAATTGGGGAGTTAGGGTTTATGAGAGGCAGTAAAAGAGATGGTCACTCAAAAATCAGCTTCATCTGCAGCAACAACGGGGAGGGATAAAACAAATGATGCCTCTTTATTTGTTTATTTTTCTGGATTATATTGTCCATGCACTTCTATATGCTAGATGATGCCCCGCGGGTTGGTGCGGGAACCTTGCTAAAAGAAATACACAAATAGTTCGTTCAAAATCACCTAAAACTAATGGACAGAGAATTAAGTTTAAAACATTAAAAATGTGAAGCATATTTTTTTGCATTACTCTATTATTTTCATTTTGTACATGTTTTTATCTATTTTTCCTCTGTATCCCATCCTCGTTTGACGTATTGTTGCATTTAAACTATCTGAATGTTGTTCTGATTGCCATCGTTCATTTAATCCGATATCTGAATGTATTTTGATGTGTTTATGTACTTCTACCTGATTTGTTTTTCACCTCTCTACAAGAATTGACAACACTTTGTCATATAGACAACCAATATGTGATATTGCATATCTTATTTATTTGTTCGTCACATGCCGGAGCATTCTTCCTCCTCCTTCTTTTCTGTGCACAAACTGTAAACACCTTAAAAATCATTGTAGTTTTAGTAACATGAACAAAACATTGTCTTTATCTTTTTTAAGGGGTAACAATGCCTTTATCTACATTCTAATTTTTGCAACATATATAAACAGAATAAAATAATACATTTCAGTTTAGTAACATAAATAAACAGAAGCCCGAAACCGAGGGAAAAGACTAAGCCCGATGGATCACCTTTCGTTAAGGCGCCATCGTCTAGAAGAGTTATTATTTAGGGTAGTCTTCAAGTGTTTTCAGAGTGGCAGATTTTGGATTAGATTGAGTTGTTAGCCATGATTCATTCTTCTTTTCTTCTTCACGGTAGCCTATTTGCTTTTCCTTAGGGTTCATGGTCAACTTGATACGCACAAAAACTATGGCCCATATGCTCCCAATTTTGGTCCATAACAGGAACATCGCAGTGGACAATCGCCTCATATGAGGACTTGACTGAAAATTCCGTTCTGATGCAAGTTCCATCGAAACTCGGTTCATTCGTTTGACAGATGAATGGGCTCCAAACGTGTGAGCAATTCATTTCGCACGCGAGGCGAGCCCCAAAAAGGTCCCTGTGGAAAGAAATATCAGAGTTTGCTTGACCCAAGACCTGTGTGATCGTGACGACTTTATGTCTAACAATCCAATACAAGCTCGAGTATTGCATCTTAAGTGGAGTAGCATCTTAAGTGGAGTAGCACCAAGCTAGGTATCCTTCCAAAACCTAACCTGGGAGCCGTCCCTAACCGAGAAAGTGCCAGACTGGAAGAATAAATCTTTGGCGTTCATCACGCCAGATAAAAAATATGAACCGCCAGGGTTCGATTGGAGTGTGAAATGGTTTTGGAACTCACGTACTTGTTACGAATGATAACCGAACGAAGACACTTAGTTCATGACATCTTTAATTATCCGGTCCAATGAACCTCATGTCCTCCCACGCCCAATGTCATCTACCCTACTTATTACTCGATCAACAATAGTTGCAAACCCAATCCTTTCCCATGTATTGGTATTTGCATGCCTTTTCATTTATCCCTATAGCTCATTTTATTTGCTCTTGTACTTGCTACTTTTTCCCTCTCTAGCTAAATACTCATGTGTTACCCAGTTAAATGCACGTGCAGTGCTACAGTGCTCTCCTAATTGCTTATGTAGATGCATTTCCCATTGTAGTCCACCATTATTGAAAATAAGAAGATATCGTATTCATCAAGTGAATCAACTAATCAAAATATTGTGATCTATCTGTCTACAAAATAGATTGTATGATAACTGTGGTATGACATAAATCCGAATGTGAACGGACCGTTCTGCTAGTATACTTTGTGATCTATACTTTATTGTTGGCATATTTAATCCCTCCGTGTATAAGTCATTCGCGTAGTTCTAGGTCATCGATTTGAGGAATTAAATATGTGTTATATGTACGAGCCGCCTCCTCCTCCTCCACAAAAAAGCTAGGGTTTCTGCCTCCCGTCGACGCCGCCGCAGGTCCGCCTCCTCTCCGGTGGCCCTAGGGCCATGGGGACACGGTGGATCTCGGCAAGGGCCGGCGGGAGGGCTCCGTTTTTAGTCGTTTCTTTCAGTTTTGCTAGGGTTTGTGTCCTGCTCAGGAAGACGAGACGGCGGCGGCTCCCTGAAGATGGAATAAAGGTCTCCCCGCCTAGCCCCCGTTCCGGCGGTGCGTCTAGCATCGTTGGTGGGCGTGTGGAGGTGTGTCTCCGGCGGATCTATCTTTGGTGGATTTGCTCGGATCTCGTTCGTCTACGTTCGTGTGTCTTCGGATTGGATCTTTCTGATCTACGTTATTCTTCATCTGCGGCGGTTGCTGTTCTGGTGCGCTGGTCCTACGGGGCCTTAGCACGACAACTTCCCGACTGTCTACTACAACAAGTTGTGCCCGACTCCGGCGATGGAGGGGCGATGACGGCGGCGCGCCTTCGGCTCGCTTCAGTGCTGATAGTCGTCGCTAGGTGGTCTACGGATCTGGATGTAATTTCTATTATTTCTGGTATTCGTTGTACTGCCATGATTGAAGATGAATAGATTAGAAATTTTCTCGCAAAAAAAAAAATATGTGTTATATGTCATGAGAAGTATATAACTAGATTTCTACACGGATGTATTTTTTAAATATATATTTTTTGTCACATATAATACATATTTATATAGTTAAATTATTGACCTAAAACTACGCAAATGACTTATACACCTAGTACTAAACTTCAGTGAATTTAATATCCCTCGAGGGATGCAATGCAACTAAAAAATGCCTTGTCCAAATACCATTAAAATAGTTAGAATTATTAATGCCAACAATACCAGTAAAATTATCATTGATTTTCTCTTTTCTCATCCTCTTCCTTCTATCATGTTCAATCGGCTGTCTTCCTAGCTCCACGGCCGGCTGCGTAGCCTCACCTGACTGAATCACCCCACACTATCTTACCGCGCCACTACCTCCTATCACCCTCTAACCAGAGACACGAGTTTCTTTTCCGGCCCCGGTGTCCCACCCCAAACCTTAACCTCTTCACCACAACCTAAAACCTCTACTCTTACCTCCATCTTTACCGCCTTAGCCTCGGTCCATACTCGGCCCTGTCGTCACGCGCAACTCCATGTCATCGCTATCTCTGCCTCGAGGCCCATCACCGAGTAGCCAGAGGTAGAGGTTGACGGAATATTAAAAAGGAAAAAAATATAGTTGCAAGTCATCTAGCAAATAAATGCCAAGATAAATATTGGGACCGACTATCAGTAAGTTGCCGGGAAAAAAATTAGGTCAATAGATTTTCCAGACCGTTTTATTAAGGTCCAACGGCCTCACTTCTTTCTTCTTCCCTCAGCCGCCATTCCTCCTCAAGCGCTCGCCCCCGGCTCCGATGGCATGCCTTGCTGCCGCTAACTATGCCGTCCCCTCCCACGGCGAGGGCTCGGTCTAATCCGTCCAGGAATCAAAACGAAAAGACAAACCACACCACACCTGCTAACCCTCAAACTCGACTCCGTATATGCCGCGGCGAGCCACGTCATCGCGGGCTACAACTCACCGGGGTCCCATCACCTCTCTGCTGCTCGGCCTCGCCTCCTCCCTTTCTTGCGAAATCGACCGCCCTAATGCAAATTCGGTTAACTTACATATGACTATTGTGATAAATAGGGTACATGGCGTCATGCATCCTCAGCAGTCACCAAAACCATGTCGTCACCCATGTTTGGATTTGGCGACGACTGACCATGTCACCGCCTATACCTCGTCTCTGTTCTATACTCGGCTGTCAGTCTCAGAGATGCAACCCACCAGCTAAACAATGTGACAGACATGCAATCAACAATCGGAGCATCTTGGCAATTGACTACAAAATACTACGTCAGACTGACTTTGCCGATTCCCCATTTGGCACTGCCTTTAGCTAGCGTTAAGTAACTCCATTTCCTTGGACTGTTCCATCGACGCCCGCCGTTTCTTCTCGCCTCCGACAGCTCCTCCTCACCTGCTCCGACGTAGACGGCGGCGACGACGACGACTACATGCTGCTTAGTTCAACCTAAGCAGATCACCACACGAATCACTGGCATCATTATATATAAATGTGCGTCCAGGTCGAGCTACATGCTACAGCTTTTCCATCGGGACAGGACAGGACCGCCCTAACACACAGCTCTCCAGTTGCAGCAATGGTGGCAATCATGGTGGAGAGGTGGGCGGGCCTCGGGTCGGCGGTGGCCACCGTCATCTTCCTCTGGTCCGTGGTGCACAACTACGTGCCCCCCACCTTCCGCCTTTACCTCGCCGCCTGGGCCGCCAAGGTCACCGCCTGCTTCAACCCCTACCTCCAGATCACCATCTCCGAGTATGGCGCCGAGCGCTTCCAGCGCAGCGACTTCTTCCTCGCCGTCGAGGCCTACCTCAGCGATGCCTGTGCCCGCCGCGCCAGGAAGCTCAAGGCCGAGCTTGGCAAGGACAGCAAGAACCTCCAGGTCACCGTCGACGACCACGAGGAGGTCACCGACGACTTCTCCGGCGCTACCATCTGGTGGTACGCCTCCAAGCGGCAGTCCAAGGCCCAAGTCATCAGTTTCTACCCCGGCGAGGACGAGCGGCGCTTCTACACGGTCGTCTTCCACAGGCGCTACCGCGACCTCGTCGTCGGCTCCTACCTGCCCTTCGTGCTCGGTGAGGGCCGCGCCGTCACCGTCAAGAACCGCCAGCGCCGTCTCTTCACCAACAACGCCAGCCGCACCTGGAACCCCTACCGCGGCAACAGCGTCTGGAGCCACGTCCCCTTCGAGCACCCCGCCACCTTCGACACGCTCGCCATGCACCCCGATGAGAAGGAGGCCGTCGTTGACGACCTCATGGCGTTCCAGGAGAGCAAGGACTACTATGCCAAGGTCGGCAAGGCGTGGAAGCGCGGGTACCTCCTTTATGGACCGCCCGGCACCGGCAAGTCCACCATGATCGCCGCCATGGCCAACTTCCTGGACTATGACGTTTACGATCTCGAGCTCACTGCCGTCAAGAACAACACCGAGCTGCGGAAGCTCTTCATCGAGACCACGGGCAAGTCCATCATCGTCATAGAGGACATCGACTGCTCGGTCGACCTCACCGGGAAACGCCGCAAGGAGAAAAAGGCCTCTGGCGACAAGGACTCCGACGGGGATGACAAGCCCAAGCTACCGGTCGAGTCGGAGAAGGACGACACCACCAAGGTGACGCTCTCGGGTCTCCTCAACTTCATTGACGGGCTATGGTCTGCTTGCGGAGGTGAGCGGATCATCATCTTCACGACGAACCACAAGGAGAAGCTGGACCCGGCGCTAATCCGGCGGGGCAGGATGGACAAGCACATAGAGATGTCCTACTGCCGCTTCGAGGGCTTCAAGGTGCTCGCCAAGAACTACCTAGAAGTCATCGAGCACGAGTTGTTTGGGGACATTCAGCGGTTGCTTGAGGCAGGGCCGGTCCTGAGATTTCGGGGGCCCGGGGCAAGACAACAAAAGGGGCCCTAAAACCACATTTTTCTCTATCTCAGTTGCACCTAATTAAATACTCAATGCACCATATTTTATGTTGCACTATCATGACGACCATCCAATAAACCAAGGTCATAAACTTTCACAGAAAAAAATGATCGCCCTTTCCAATCGACGTTGTATGTTTCTATTAGGTTCATGCCTACAGTAATTATTATTATCCTATATATATTGTCACTTCTTTTTTAACAGTAGGCATTACATGGAATTTCTAACAGAAGTACTTGTACCTGTTATAGAAAAATATCAATATCTCCTTTCTTGGTCTCAATCAACAGATACGCATGTTTATTTTCTTTAGTCATTACCAGATACTTTCTAGATAACATCTTCCTAATCAGCACACAAGCATATGATACAAGGAATTAAAAACACTGTTAGTTTAATTTAAAAAATGCTAATTAAGGCTTCGAACAAAGATCTGGAGGGCTAGAAAAATAGAAATTGCAAGATATTACTGCTGCTTACTAGTCATGGATAAAAATCCGAGAGTCTGTTCTAATCCTAACCAACACAAGAAATCTGAGTGAGAAAGAGATATGTATGGGGATTATTTTCATGAAACGAATGAACGACCTGTACAGACTATAGAAAAAGAGAGATTTGCATCGGAGAGCAGGTTGATTGGAATCTGAAAAATTGTATTACCTTCTTCCAGCAATCACGCGCAGCAGCCGAGAATAACGATTAGAAGACATGGGTGGGGGCGCAGTCAACCTTGGTGCTGATTCATTTGTCAATTAGGGCGCCAGGATTGTTTTCATGGCCGTTCAGCAATTGCAATCTCTGATCCTAGACTCATGTGTGGCATCGATGAAGGATATTGCGTCGAGCGCTTGCACTTTTTTTCCGTATTTCAAAGGCAGCGAGCGCACTAGCCGGCCGGTAGTTTTGCTTCTGTGATTAGCGTCTCCATTGGCAGGGAAGCCGAGAAAATTACGCCCGGCAAGCCGAGAAGATTGCGAGCTGTTACTTTTTTTTCCCTGTTACGTATGTATATGGAAACCAAGCCATCGGGGGCCCCTTCGTACTCGGGGGGCCCGGGGCGGCCACCCCTTCCGCCCCCCCTCAGGGCCGACCCTGGCTTGAGGAGACCGACATGTCGCCCGCCGACGTTGCAGAGAACCTAATGCCTATGTCCAAGAAGAAGAAGAGGGACCCCGACGTGTGCTTGACAGGCCTCATCGAGGCGCTCAAGCAGGCTAAAGAGGACGCGTCAGCGGCCAAGGCAAAGGAAGAAGAGGAGGCCAAGGAGGCTGAAGCAAAGAAATCCAAGGAGAAAGAGGAGGCGGAGGTGAAGAAAGCCAAGGAGGAAGACAAAGGGGAGGACAAAGCACCGGAGGAAGCCAATGGAGACATCAAGGAAGGTGACAAGTAAAGTGACATCAAGCCTAGAAGCCAAGGAAAAAGCCTGTGCTTGTTCACTAGTGCTTCCTTATACAAAAGAAAAATGCAGTGTTTGTAGACAGAAAATATGTCGTCTCTCAACTGAAACAGTATTTGTTTCACCTCTCATTTGTAATATGTGCCCCCTTACCTTTATAGATATTTGTTTCATCTCTCATTTGTAATATTTCCGGTAAAACTATCCAAAATGCTAGCACGTTTTTCTATAGGGGATCAAACCTAAACATGGCATAAGAAGCTTCCCTACCATTTCACCAACACAATATCCTCACTACGCATGACAGTGATAGAATACGCAATTGGCAACCGAAACTTACCCTGCTGCTTCAGTAATTAATTGATTATAAGAAACTCAAATCAGAATTTGCCCTTCCATCTAGTAATTAAATGATTAAGCAGCCAAGTTCTGCATTTTTTTTCATGCGTGCATGAATTTACCCAATTTTGATAGCTCATCTCCACCTGCTCAGACGACGACAACGACCACCGGTCGCGCATATAAGTCAACTTAAGTAAACCACATACACACACAAATCTCCTCATTTCTCTACAAAAGATAGCACTCTGGCGCATATTGCGTGCCTATAGAACTTGCTCGTCCCGACGAACAATAAGAGCGGTACGACGCAAACCATGATCATGAAGGAGAGTGCGAAGCCAAGGAGAAAGGCGAATGGAGGCACAAAACAAAATATGTATCCCTCAACAAGAATAATAATGATGATAATTCCTATGTATGTACTATGGAATAGTACTACAATTCAAAATGCCAGCCTCTCACTCCCCTGTCTCAAACGTACTGGGCAAAGGTAATCCACAGGTTTCTTCCATGCGTGCATGGACTGTAGAATCTTCTCAGCTCCGACAGCTTCTCCTCACCTGCTCCGACGACAATGAAGACGAATCTCCTCCATCCTCCGACGACGACAAAGAAGAACCTGCTCCGACGACGACAAAAACGAAGACGAAGACCTAGGTCAACCTAAGTAAAGCACCACACAACTCTAAACCGGCCGGATTGGATGGACAAGCACATTGATATGTCCTAATGCCGCTTGGAGGGCTTCAAGGTACTCGCCAAGAACTACCTTTGTTCACTAGTGCTCCCTTCCAAAAACAAGATGTAGAGTATGTATCACTTAATATATATTTTTTCCGATAAAGATGTGTTACTCAACTCTAATAAAATAATATCGGTTTCTTTTCTCATTTGCTTATTCACACAGGAAGTGACCATTGTAATGTTACCATATAGAGATGGTACTACAATACTAAATGCTAACATGATTTGTAAGAACAGAATGAAAACGGAGCGCCCGTTTGCATATATACATTTCCTCGTTTCTCTACAAAAGACAGCAATCTGGCGTATATAACCCGCCTATAAAACTTGCTCATTGCGATGATCAATTCGAGCGGTACGACGCACGCCATGATCATGAAGGAGAGTGCGAATTAAGCCAAGGAAAAAAATGCAAAGGGAGGGATTAAACAAAATTTGCATCTCTCAACAAGAATAATAATATTCCTATGTATGCATGGACCATGGAATGGTGCTACAATACGAAATGCTAACATGACCCTTCGGTCACACCCAACCTCTCACTCGATCCCCTGTCTCAAACGTACTGGGCAAAGGGAATCCACATGTTTTTTCCATGCGTGCATGGACTGTAAGATTCTTCTCAGCTCCAGCAGCTCCTCGTCACCTGCTCCGACGACGGCAAAGAAGAACACATATCTGTTCCGATGACGACAAAGACAAAGTCGAACCTGCTCCGACGACGATGACAAAAACGAAGACGGAGACTCGGACTCAGGTCAACCTAAGTAGATCACCACACAACTCTCCATCATTATATATACACATATGCAGGCGCTTCCAGTGCAGATCGAGCTATATATAGCATTCCAACAAGAAAGAAAGCCTCAAGACACAACATCAAGAGGCATTTCATAAATTAATGCATGACTAATTAGCATGGCTAATTAATTGCATGTAGTTGTGGCGAGGCAGGGGTTACGTAGGAGATAACCGGGACGATTTCTTTGCATTAATGGCTAGATATGATGGAAGTAACGTCTGAACATTTCCAGCATGCTGACTCGCGGCATAACGGCCCGCTTAAGCGTGAGCCAAGCATGTTCCCCTTTTTGTAATGTTTATTCATGTGACATGTGTCGCGTTCTGGGAATGGGGGTATCCAGACTTGCCAGCCTGCGGCCCAGGGCGTGGCCCACTTCAATAACCAAGTGCGGCCCAGTGTGGCCTCACTCAAGACAAGGCCCTCGCGAGGGGGACGTCGCCAAGACCCTTGGAGGGAGGAGGCCTCCCCAGGTCGCCTCCCGAGGGGCGGAGATCCCTATGCAGCACCCAGCCTCGGGAGGACAGGGGTGACGTAAGCCAGGCCAGGCGGGCACCAGCGCGCGCAGAGGAAACAGTTCCCTCTTTGGTGCAAAGGAGGCAAGGACGTACGCAGGTTCCCAAAGCATTCCCCAAAGGTTTTCATTCCGGTGCAACAAGAACAAGACCACGAGCCCCGCAGGACGGACGTCACCACCGAGCCCACCTCTGCATCACCACTGGCTACTTTGCAGACGAAGACCACCTTTCGTCAGGATAAGGTGTACTCCTTGTCCCCTTTCGAATTTGGCCGTTGTGGGATCCCTTCCCGCCATTGCGGTAAGGGAGGAGGACCCGGGCCACTATAAATAGAGGCTAGGCTTCTCCATAGAAGGGGACGGACAAAAATACCACCCGGGCACCCTCGCGAGGTGACTCACCACTGTACTAGTTCATCCACCAACCTCCTCGTGAGGCAATCCACCAAAAGACAGGAGTAGGGTTTTACGCTTCGCAGCGGCCCGAACCTGGGTAAATCCTCGTGTGCTAATCTTCTTCCCCGCAATCAAGTGAGTTCGTCGGGCTAGGCTGTCGAGCTGCGAGCTTGAGGTCGAAGCTGGTGGGGATCTTCGCACACGCCCCTGTGTTCGAACCTCTTTGGGTTTTGCGGAGCCCGAAATCTGACATTTGGCGCGCCAGGTAGGGGACGTGTCGGAATCCATACACAAGCTTCACCTCGCCTCCGCTCGCCGTTCCCATGGCCAAGGGACATCGAGCCCGCGCCGAACGACGGGCTGCTCGCGTCGCTCGGGCGACGCTTGCAGACCACGTCATCCCGCGTCGCCTTGCCCCCCCCCCCCCCCCCCCCCCCCCGTTGGCGGACGCCGTCGCCAGCACGGCCTTCGACAGACGCCGGGGGCTGCCACCCTCATCAACCGCGCAGCGCGTTCTCGTCGCCCCGACCCTCCCCCGCGTCCGCGTCGCGACATCGTCCTCCCGAGTCCGCCGCGACCTGACACTGCAGCGTTTCCACGCTGCTCACGGCCGCTACAACGACTGGGTATGTCGCGCGGCCAGGCGCACCACCACAGCCGGCGAGGTCCAGGCGCTTCCCTATGGGACGGGCCTGGGGGCTCGCGTCCATAGAGTCACTCAACTGACCGGCACGGCGCTGAGGGCACGCGGATGCCCTTGGGAAGCGCGTTGCGACCTGCACCCGCTGGGGGTGCGGCCCAGGGCGTCGGGCACACATGAGTTAACCCATTGCGCGGAGGAGGACCGGTGGGAGATGCTGGCCGCGCGGGGTGGCCGCCGCCTTGCGCCCCCCAGCACTCCCGTCGCATCCGGAGCGGACGCCAGGCGACTCGTCTACGCCCGCGCCCGGGGGCTCGAGCAACTCCACAACGACCATGTTGACGAGCGCCCGGACCGCGAAGGGAGCAGCGCCGGCCACAACGACAACAGGAGGAGCATACGCGGCCTCGCGAGCGGCTCTCGTCGAGGCTGGTGTGCGCAGCCTCACGAGGGCGGTTGGCGGGGTCGGTCTCGCGAGGGTGCCTGCCACTGGCAGCCTCGTGAGGCGCGCCCGCTGGTGGGGAGCTACCCTGAGCAGGCGCCTAGGTCCGCGGACCGGGGGCACCTGCCTGGAGATGGAGGGTGGAACACACGCCCATGTCCCCAGGCCAGGAGACGGAGGGTGGAACACACGCCCATGTCCCCAGGCCAGGCGCTTCCAACCTGGAGACGGAGGGTGGAACACACACCCATGTCCCCAGGTCAGGCGCTCCCAGCCTGGAGACGGAGGGTGGAGCACACGCCCATGTCTCCAGGACGGGCGTCGCCTACCCAGAGACGGAGGGTGGAACACACACCCATGTCTTTGGGTCAGGCCTCGCTCGACCAGCGGCAGGGGATCACATACTCGCCCATGTCTCTGGGTCAGGCCTCGCTCGACCAGCGGCAGGGGATCACATACTCGCCCATGTCTCCAGGTCCGGCTCGGTCCGCCTGGGGACGAGGGATTGGGTACCCGTGTGAGGCTCCCGGGCACCCCAGCGAGGCGCGCTGGGGCACCGCCTTGGGCGTCAGCCTCGCGCGTGACGGAAGGGCCCTGCGTCGAGCCCCGCTCGCAGCGCAGGGGGTGCGGCGCTACTACAACGACGGCATTCGTCCCCGGGCTTTGGAGTGCCCAAGGCCCTGTTCCGAGGCGGGCCTTCCCTGCGGAGAGCGTGGGGGGCTCCCCCCGCGCTCGAGGGCCCGTCCGGAGCCGACCCCACTTTGCCGCATCATGCTTGGGGGCTGGAAGTGGGCTCCATGTCCAAGAGGCATGGAGCTCCCTGCGCACCCCCATGCTCAACCCGTGACCCTGTCACGTAATAATGAGTGGGCTGTATACGCCCGGAGCCCCCCGAGGACGCGGAGGGGTTCCATCCCACGCCCAAATGGAAACCCCATGCTCCACGCTGGCGGACAACACTGTCCTCCAATGACTATGCCCACGCAACGTGGATGCCCTATGTTCCGCGTTGGGGGAAGACAGAAGACTAGCCTAGGTGTCGGACGCGGCTTTTCTTTGCCTTTCTTGTATTCAAATTTGCCATTTTTCTGGAATGAAACTCGAGGCTTTTCAACTACTCTCTCCGTTCCTAAATATAAGTCTTTTTAGACATTTC
This sequence comes from Elymus sibiricus, assembly GCA_039707655.1. NCBI lineage: Eukaryota > Viridiplantae > Streptophyta > Magnoliopsida > Poales > Poaceae > Elymus > Elymus sibiricus. The sequence continues at coordinate 17,528,234 of CM077671.1, forward strand.
AATAGGTGACTACATACGGATGTATATAAACATACTTTAAAGTGTAGATTCACTCATTTTGCTCCGTATGTAGTCTCCTAGTGAAATCTCTAAAAAGACTTATATTTAGGAACAGAGGGAGTATATTTAAAGAAAAAGGGGCGGGGATTTTTCTCCTTGCAGTTTTCTATCTTGAAGTTTCTTTCTTCGGGTTAACACCTGCCAGCCTCTCCCTCTCGCGCCCCGCGAGCGGGGGCTACGGGCACGGTGCGTACACCTCGCCAAGGCCTTGGCGTCCTGGTCCTCGCGTGGCGCTCTCGAGTGAGCTAGCAGGCGTGTGCCGCCTCACCCTCGCTCGGGGGCTCCGCCACGGCCCGACGCGTTATCTTGGAGCCTCTGGAGGCTCACACCTCTCGGGACAGGAACCGGCAAATAAAGGTATGGGAGCCGCTTGAGCGTCAAGGGGGACTCCTGAGCAACGCGACTCAGGGGCCTCACTGGTCACATAGCCCCTCGCCCCTTGGTCTCGTCCTGATGATCCGGACACCCCAACGGCGGTCGAGGTATGCGCGGGATTGAGCCCCGCCGACATAGAACACATAAGTAGGTAGTGAGACGTTATCAGGATGAGGCAAGCATGCATGTACCATGATCAACGGCTCATGATTTCCTTTATATTCATATCTATCACGTACATATTTGTCGCGGCAAGGCTGTCAGCATTACAGATAGGATAATACAGGTTACAGCCTCTTGCCTTACCGGAAAGAGCAAACTAAAACCCAGCAGTCGCTAGGTTCAGAAAAAGTTGGGGGTGCTTTATTCCAGGCTGATGCTGCGATGCTCCTTGTACAAGAATCAATGATCCATCTCTTGGGGTTCCTAATAAGATAGATGCACAGCTCTGCTATGTATGTCCTACTACACGGAATGAGAGGCTAGTTCAGGCACAGCTGTGGGTACCGGCCACCAGTTGAGAGGTCGATGAAAGAATCGGAGAAACATACCAAATGTACACTGCTGCAACACACAGCTTCTTGTGGTTTGGTTTGTGCAGCATTCCCAAATTACGATTGCTCGTCTTTTAGATCCTCTGACGACGAATAATGCCCGCAGATAGATCATCTGACGACGAATAATGCACGCAGCATAACCATTTCTCTAGGAAAAAGTGTAAACTGCATACTGCCTGCTTAGGCCACATCCATATTGGCTATGATTAGGCAAGGTTCTGGAAACGTACCAATAATTTCTGAGACATGGACATTCCATTTCAAATATTCTGACAATCGACAAGTTGAAACACCCTGAGTTTTACCCCCGGCGAATGGGACATCGTTGGCAGTTCTAGGTAAGCTGAGGAACTTCAGTGTGCCATCTTGTTCATCGAGATGACGACGAGATACCTCTGAACATGAAAGATATGGAGTAACATTATTAACCTAGTAGACAGAAAACGTATATCTATAAGATGCATATATACACAGTAAGGCCCCGTTTGCGAGCTCAGTACACACTCGTATAGTTTTCACCACTGTATTTTACTAGGCACAGACGACGGTTTCGGTTGGCGGCCTGGTCTCAACACAACTTGTATGATCAGCGTATTTGTATCAGTGCAAAATATGGCACATATCAATGAGCATGTATGCATTAGTTTCCAACCCTCAACACCCACAACCACTAATAAACTTCTAATATCAAATTCTCTCAATTGACAAAACAGGAATTAGCAGTGGCCAATCAGATGCATGGAAAATCCTAGGTTCATTTCCATGCTAGTGCTAGAATATGTAAATAATCCTAGGTTCATTTCCATGCTAGTGCTAGAATATGTAAATAGTCGGACTACCAAATTAACAGGAACTTGGGTCCAATGGATCAACTCGAAGCAATATAATTAATGTCTTCATTACCAGTGAAGAGTTTGAAGGCTTTTTGGCACACTCCGGAGCTGTGGTATCCAGAACACGTCTGACTGGCTTCTTCATGTAGAGACCGGCTTCGCCCTCTGAAACCTACATATCCAGATTCACAAACCAACAAGTGCACTACCATACCATGAATCATTTAGTTCATTATATAGTTCAATGCTCTTTTTCAATGGTCTCGAAGCATGCATGCATCAGGTACATTTTATCAGAGAGATAAAAGGAGGCACAAACACAGAAAAGTCACTTACGCTACCGCCGCATTGCATTGTATTGTAGTCAACTCCATCAACAAGAGCTCACCAGTTTTAAGAGAAACAACGGAGATATTCGATTGTTTATTTCACTGAAACTGAAAACGAACGATATTTGATTACCTTTCGAAACCAAAGAAAGCACGAAACGAATGTTAAATTATAAAGTGCAGGCGCAAGCTAGCAATAATTCATGTCCTCCTCGTGCATGCTAGTTGGCACCTAGCTAGGCGCGCGCCTGGAGGTTCCTTGCCAGGATCCCCTCGAAGGTGATCCCCGGCCCGAACGCCAGTATGAGTCCCCACTCGCACTCCTGACCCCCCTCCGGCTCCGGCGCCGGCGCCTCCGTCCTCTGCCTGCTCTCCTCCACCATGTTCTCCAGCACGTACACGATGGTGTTGCTGCTCGCGTTCCCAAAGTCCCGGAGCGCGCTCCGGCTCGCGCGCAGCTTCCCGCCGTCCAGCCCCAGCCGCCCTTCCATCTTGGTCAGGATTGCCGGGCCGCCAGGGTGCACCGCCCAGAACATCTTGTCATAGGTCAGCTTCTGTCCGTGGTCACCCTCCGCAGCAGCAGCAGCACCGGGGTGCTCCTTGATGAGCTTCTGGCAGAAGGACTCCACGTGCGCCTCGATGATGTGGGGCAGCTCGCGCCCCAGCTGGAACTTGATGCCCTCCTCCGTCAGCCGGCCGTCGATGGTCTTCTCTGTGTCGGGGAGGAAGCGCTGCAGCGCCGAGTGGAGCTCGAAGAGCGGGCGCTCCAGGGCGGTCGGGTCGGTGCCGACGACGGCCGCGCCCGCGCCGTCGCCGAAGAGCGCCACCCCGACGAGGTCGTAGGTCGTAGGGCCGGTCGGGGCTGGGCGGCCGGAACCCAGCCACGGTGGTCTCGGATGTGGCCAGCAGGACGCGCGCGCCCGGGCAGCTCTCGGCCAGGCCCTTGGCGACGCGGAGGCCCGCCACGCCGCCGGAGCACCCCGTGAAGGCCAGCATGACGCGGCGCACGTCCGGGCTGAGCCCCAGGGCGCGCGCCAGGTGCAGGTCCCCGCCCGGGAACCTCGCCTCGCTGGACGAGACGTAGACGAGGTGGGTGATCGCCGAGAGGTCGCCGCCCCACGCCTTGATGCAGGCCAGCGACGCCTCGGTGGCCATCTGCGTCACCGCCTTGTTGGAGATGTCCAGCCGCTGCTTCATCGTCGGCAAGCCCTCCTGGGCCAGCTCCAGGTAGCTCTTGAGGATCTCGTCCGACATCACCACGTACCTCGTCTTCACCGTCGTCGTCTTGCCTGCATATGTCGATCGATCACCATGCATCAACAAAAGAACTTGCCGAAATGGAAACAGATAGAATCAGCTGTTGTTACGTACACAGCCTGGCGAGCTTCTCCTTGAGCTCGGGGTCGTTGCAGTTGGTGTTCCTCATGAAGCCCTCGACGACGTAGTCTTGCATGACGAGATGCTGCGGGAATGCGTGGCCGAGGGCGAGGATCGTGGCCTTGCCAGGGTTGGGAGCCAGGCACGTAGCCTGCTGCTGCTTGTTCGCCGTCGTCGTGTCGACATTATCCCTAGTGCTCACCATGGTCGTGTGAGGAGGATTGGATTGATGCAAGCAAGAGGATGGAATCTCAGTGCCGGAGGGAGGGTTAATTAGCTGCTGCTGGTGGTCCAGAGATTTGAAGACTATATATAGATCATCTTGTTTCCTTCACCTCTGCTTTAATTACTTACGACGTATCAACCAGTCTGTCTAGTTGAGAGGCACCAAGTGCATGCATGCATGCCAAGCAAGGTTGGTGGCCAGCAAGCAAGCAGATAACCTACAGGTTGTTCACTGGTAATCGATCATAGAATAGCTGCCTTTGAGGATCTCAGTACCAGAAGCAAAGAAACAGCCATCTGTACACCAAACTGTCTTCATTCCTTCTAGGCCGGCCACCATCGTCCCATAACACCACTTGATTTCTCGCCATTTGATTTAGGTGCAATATGCACAGCCAGCAAAGAATCTTCTAAAGCAGCTAGCAGGGCCTGTGTGCACATTGCCATCACATCTGATCGAAGCTCACCTGCCACTGATCCTAAGTTAGAGGGCAAAGAATTCTTTCTCAACAGAGGGACGAATCATTTGAACTGGTTTCCCTACTCCGTGAATTGACCTGCACCAGAAACCACTGACGAAGAAAGCGCACCAGAAACTGTTTCCTTTCTAGCTTGTCCTCTACCCCTCCGAGTCCGACCTCTTGAACATTTCTCACAAACGGTAATAGATGAAGATTGAACTGGTAGCGCTGCCTCGTCTGTAACAACACCAAAATAAAGAACTAGACTCCAGATTCAGTATCAGTGCCGGGTACATGCTTGCTGCTGCTTGGGGATGGATATTTCCTGGGCCTTGACGTCCGCTATTTTTCGTTCAACCTGCCACTTTGGCAACTGACAGCGGACATTTTATTGGCCTGCCCCCTTGGTTTTTTCACTCTCGGTTCTGCTTGATCATCAGTAGTTGTCAGTTTTATCTTTCGTGGTCTCCCCCTATTGGTTTCGAGGAACTGATGAACTCTCAATGGAATTATTCTTGCCTGGTATTTTTCTAGGCCTTCCTCTACCATTGCTGTTACAGCATGCAGTCATTGACTGTTGAAGTGATGAGGATGTGCCTCGCTCTTCAACGGGCGCTACGAGACAGCAAACTTGAATGATACCTCTGCCAATCAGTGTCACACCAAGTTCATGGCAAGAAGAACCAGGAGGATGAGCAGCAACAGCAAGATACTGCAACAGATAGAAGATCATGACCATGATCAGCTCCAAGTACCCCATAGGTTGTACTTACCGCTTTTTACACCCAGTAAATTCCTGCAGTTAAAGACAAAACAAAAGAAAATCTTACATTTCCTTATTTTCTGGTTAAAAAATCCTTATACTTTCGTAAAGAGTATATACATTGCATATTAACTAACCAACTGCATCAAAAGAGGTGTATATACAACAGCGTATACATTGCACGTTAAACAAGCGATGGTGGCATTTTTCTCATTGCTAGATTTGGGCGGTGAACCAAACACTTCTCCAGATAGTATTACAAGACAGACATGCGCTGGATAATAAGATGAGAGAAAAGTGAGATCTAATCACAGTGGAACCAAATCTAACAGAGAAAAGTGAGATCTCATCACCCCATTGTACCGTGGAAATGGCGAGCGATGGGCATGGCGCGTGCCGCTCTGGAGAAACCCTCCGGCGGCCCGTCGAACAGGCAGACCTCGACGCCCTTGCTGCCCTCTTCCCCTTCCGCCTGGGGTCATTGCCGGCGAGTTCTGTACATGGGATGAAGAGCGGGGGCGGTCTCGGGGACGCACGGCCGTGGTGGTCGGGGACCGGGGGAGCGGCGGCGGCGGCGGCGCCAGCGCCGACGTCGAGCAGCGGAAGGGAAGGGAAGGCCGACGTCACCGGGACTGAGGAATGTGTGGTATTGGGCTGGGCCCCCATCAGTTACTTCTTCAGCCTGATCATTCTCGTTTTATGGGCCCAAATAAATTCTTACCAGTAATGGTGCACATTTTTTATTTAGCATGAACAACTAGTTGGGGAGCCCTCCTTCGGGAGCCTCCCAACGATGACTCCCACACGCTGTCACTTGGCGCCTTCTCAGTCACCGCCGCTTATGGGTCAGCCCATCAAACTCTCGCTTGCTCCACTGCTAGCTCAGAAAAACAACTAACATATATTTTTCATTTAAGAAGTCCATTAAATTAAAAGAAGAGAATTCACACAATTTAAAAAATGTTTTGAATTAAAAAACTTGAATTTAGAAAAATATTCGTGGATTTGAAACAATGTTCGTGAATTTGAAATGTGTTTGCAAATTTAAGAAAATGATCATGAACTTAATTACTATTCATGAATTTAGAAATTGTTCATGATTTTGGATAAATGTTTGTGAATTCTAAAAAATGTTAGTTTTAAAAAAATTCACGACTTTTAATAAAATATTCATGAATTAAAATGTGAAAAATAAAATGAAAATGGAAAAGGAGAAGAAAAGGTACAAAAAAAACAGGAAAGAAAATTGCATTGTTTTGCTTTGGTTGTGTTTTGTTCTTCGGTTTACACAAGTTTTTGTTTGCTTCATGACTTGTGCGTGAGAACTAGTAATTAAGAGAGTTGACATTTATTTCAACATAACTACATGTTAATCAGAACCATGGCTATTAGTAGATGGTCAAACTTTAAGGTTTTACAACATAACGAGGGGCATACACCCCCCCCCCCCCCCCCCGGGACGTGATTCTGTTAATAAGTTAATATATATCAAGGTTTAGGTACGAGAACTTGAAGAAATGAGACTGAAATGTAACGAAAGGCTATAACAGAGCCAACAATCCACACACAGTTATTGTCTAGATCACTAGGTTTTACAACATGCAAGATTGCAAAGGTATGAAAACTCTCATGCCTACAAGTGGATATGTTGACCTCACTAAGGAGGACAAACCGGTTGATCAAAAGGTTTATCAATGAATGATCGGTTCATTGTTATATCTTTGTGCCTCCCGTCCCGATATCATGCTAAGTGTGTGCATGCATGCCCGTTATCAAGCGACACCCAAAAAGTGTCATCTTAAGGCTGTGAAAAGAATTGTAAGATACTTGATACATACACCAAACTTTGGCATTTGGCATTCCAAAGGATCTTCTTTCAACATTATGGGCTATTACGACTCGGATTATGCCGGAGATAAAGTTGATAGAAAATCCATCTCGGATACTTGTCAATTTCTTGAAAGATCTCTTGTGTCTTGGTCATCCAAGAAACAAAACTCGGTATCTCTATCCACCGCCGAGGTAGAATACATTGCGGCCGGATCAGGCTGTGCGCAATTTCTATGGATGACTCAAACTCTTAAAGACTATGGAATACATGTGAAACATGTTCTATTGTTCTGTGACAATGAGAGTGCTATTAATATTGCTCACAATCCCATGCAACATTCTATAACCAAGCATATTCAAGTTCATCATCATTTCATTCGTGATCATGTTGCCAAAGGGGATATTAATCTCAAACATGTTCGTACCAACAAACAATTGGCGGATATCTTTACAAAGCCACTTGATAAAAAAATGTTTTGTCACTTGAGGAGTGAGTTGAACATCATAGATGCTTCAAACTTGTTCTAGAGACTCACTCGGATGCATGCAAAGGCATGAGCTTACATGACTATTCCTTGATACTATTGACATGATAACATTTCGTATCTTGGAAAACTATGTTTCTTTGTATTGCATCTAACCTTTTGTAGGTACTTGGATGGACTACACTCAACAAGATTGCCATCAACTCAAACCGAGAGCAATCTTGTCATGACCAAGTATCAACAACCCTCCTTTGAGATGAGGGAAGAAGACAACACAAACCATATCCTTGACAAACATTTGATGAAAACTTCACTGTTGTCATTTGGATATATTCATGTTGTTCCTTGCTTGACTAACCCATGTAGGAGGATCTACTTCAAAAGAAAGAAGGATAGCTCGAAACTCCAACTCTTGAGCATCCACAACAAGTTCACCTACATGCTACGTCATCTACATCATTCAAAGGTATGTAATTATATTCTTGAAGAAGCTTTGCTCCAAGACATGAGAAGCAATTCTAAGTGATATGAAAACATTAAAATGCTTAAACAAAAAATGGTAACCCCATTTTGAGCTTAACAATGAGTATGACCTATGATCAAGCATTCTTGCTTGGCTCCTTAAGTCAATATACTATAGTATAGGTGACCTAGTCACCAACCAACATCTAGATAAGGAAATGAATGGATGCTTTTTATGTTTTGTTGCCACCATTCAATCACCACCTAGATGAAACTTCTTTGCAAATCTTTTTGAAAATTCATTGCAAATCTTATTGAAAATTCCTTACAAAACAGTCAAGTCTTTCTGAAAATTTTCATTGACAAAAATTGGCCTAGAAAGCCTTTGCCAAGTTTCTGATTGCTACTCGGATACTCCGACTCAGGGGAATCAGCGTCACCGATGAAGCAGATAAACTGCTCAGAGTCTCTTTGGTACAACCGACATGGAACTCTTCGGCGTCACCGATATTACCCAGTACCCTAACTTCCTTTTCGGTTCCACCGATCAAACCTGCCTTGGAGCCTCCGACTTTTGCTGCTTCTTGTGTTCTTTGCCAAATTCTTGACGTTTTCAGACAAAGTTCTCTATGACCCTTATTCTATAGGATCCCTTACCCTCTGACCCTTTTCGAAAATTGATGCCAAAGGGGGAGAAAAAGGTCAAAGCTTAAATTCAAAGCTTAAGGGGGAGAATCATCAAAGCTCAACACTAATCATTTAGGGGGAGAGATCAATTCATATCAATATCCTTAAAAGGAGAGAGAAAGACCAAGTATCTTGGATTTGACTGATATCACTTATGATCATGTGTGAATCTTGTGTTTACCCTCTAGATTTGTCTCACCCTACCCACTCCCAATATCTACATGCTAAACATTCAGGAGGAGAGGAAAAAGGAAAACTCATATTTAGGGGAGAAAGTTCTTGGAGACATATTAATCTTAAGAGAATACTATCTTCAACATGCCATCCAATCTTGGCAAACTTGAAGTTCTTTTGCATTTGCATGAAAGAAATATTCTTGTGTTATCTGACCTTGTTTTCTCAAGTGTGTCCAGTTAAAATGCTCCAGCACTTCAAGGTGAGTATATGCATCATACATATGTTCAGGATGATCTCTTGTTTCTTGCACATATTGTTTGCAAGAGTGAGTCTTGAACATGGAGACACTTCATTCTCATACATCTGATGCATATAGCCAAAGGTTCATATGACTTGTCATGTCTTCTCTACTTTGTGTGTGCTCATGCATTCCAAAAGCAATTATTCCTTAAAGGGATTGCAAACCTATAGGGGGGCTTGCCTTAGCCACATGTTTCTCAAAACTATCATATATTATTGCTTATTTTAAATTGAAGCTTTGATTGTATGTTGTCATCAATTACCAAAAAGGGGGAGACTGAAAGCACATATGCTCCCTTGGAGGTTTTGATAATTCATGACAACATACATTATCTCTTGGACTAACAGTTCTACCCAGTTTATTTTAGATTAAGTCCAAAGATTGTAGAGGCTGGGAATTGTGAGGAGGATCCCCAAGGAGGAAAGGAATATGATTGACATTAGCTTCAAGCTTCAAGACTCTACATTTGACTTCGAGAAATCACATTTGAGTCCATAGGAAAGCCAATACCATTAAAAGGGCATGAGGTGTCTATGATGATCTGGTTGCTCAAAGCGCTTAGAAATTAGCCACCAAAAACCTCAACATTTCTCCCACAAGATATTATGTCCAAAACCCTAAAGTCAAATTCGGTGCCACCAACATTTCTCATATCGGCCACACCGAGTTTTCCTTATACAGAACCCAAGAGAAACCCTAGCAAATCGGTACAACCGAGATTTGCTTCTGTACAGCCAAAAAGCAGTGACCAACCTTCTGGTATCTATTTGCTAAAAAAACGGAATTTCCGAGTTTTACATATCGGTGCCACCGAAGTGAGGAACTGCCCAGGCCAGCCGGATCGGTCTCACCGAGATGCTTTATATTGGTCTCACCGAGAACCCAAAAGTTAGGACATCTTGCACTAGTCAATGCAACCGAGTTTTTACTCTAGTTCCACCGAGTTGGGCAATAATGTTGTAATGGTTGGATTTTTGGAGATGGCTATATATACCTCTCCACCTCCCTCTCATTCGTAGAGAGAGCACTCAGAACAACCAAACACTTCCACCATTCATTTTATGAGAGAGAACCACCTACTCATGTGTTGAGATCAAGATCTTCCACTCCAACCATATGAATCTTGATTTCTAGCCTCCCCAAGTTGCTTTCCACCCAATCAATCTCTTCTACCAAGCCAAATTCTTTGAGAGAGTGATTGAGTGTTGAGGAGACTATCTTTTGAAGCACTAGAGCAAGGATTTCATCATCCCCACCACATCTATTACCTTTTGGAGAGTGGTGTCTCCTAGATTGGTTAGGTGTCGCTTGGGAGCCTCCAAATCGTGTGGAGTTGAACCCAAAAGTTTGTAAGGGCAAGGAGATCGCCTAATTCGTGAAGATCTACCCCGAGTGAGGCTAGTCCTTCATGGACGTAAGCCATGGTGGAATAGACAAGGTTGCTTCTCTGTGGACCCCTTGTGGGTGGAGCCCTCCGTGGACTCGCGCAGCTACGTTACCCTCCGTTGGTTGAAGTCTCCATCAACGTGGACGTACGATAGCACCACCTATCGGAACCACACAAAAAATCTCCGTGTCTTCATTGCGTTTGATCTTCCTATCTCTGCTCCTCACTTACACTAGCATGTCTTTACTTTCCGCTGCTATACGCGTAGACTTGCATGTGTAGGGTGTCCTAGACTTGATATAATTGCTAAAACTTGCCAACCATTAAAACTGGGAAAAGGTTAGATTTTTATTTGCTCAAGTAGTCTATTCACCCCCCCCCCCTCTAGACGCCTCTTCTCGATCCCACAAAGACCCGAGCATCTCTAGGGGGGGTGCATGGACCGAGGGTGTTGATCTTATTCTCCCTGTCGTCGCCAAGCAGCAACAATGTGCTCTGAGACACCACATCATAGAGAAAGAAAGGTTGCAGAGAAGAACATGCCCGGGCAATGCAGCCTCCAGCGCAATGTTCAGAGATATCTACTCCACTCCTAGATAGTTGGGCATTTTGAGCAGAGAGGATTCCATCCTCTCCACATATTTTTCATTGAACATGATCTATCACTTATTGATTGTCACCATAACCAGTCACCACATTTTGTTTAATGTCAATCCAATGTGCATTATTACAAACATGGGCGTTTATAGTTTTTCAAATACACCATAAAGCACAAGTATAGACCGAATTAAGGACAATGTGATTCTTATTAGCAGGTCAATATCTAGCAACAAAGATAAAATTAGTTCCTAGGCTGAAAACATAAGAAATTAGATAAATGCTCCCAAATTTTTTCCTAGCACACATTCAAAGAATAAATGTGCAATGGTTTCACGCTACACTTGCGCCCAGTGGCGAAACCAACATCAAAATGTTATGGGTTCAAGTGCTTCTTTTTGGGGTGAGCTCACCCCACAACCAACATCAAATTAGTATAGCCAAAGATGTAAAAACTAGTTGTGGGGTGAGCTCACCCCACAACCCACACTGCTCTCCTCGAGTAAAGAATGACTAGATCGGCAACGTGCCTTGGCGCGAGGGTGCCGGTCCAACCAAAATGGTCAAGCAGTGGTCAAACCGCACGATGCATTAGTAGAAAACCAAGTTTAGCACATGTAACAGGACAACAACAGATTTTTTGGTTCAGGGGAAAGAATAAACATTCTAGAAGATTAACATCATCGAGTTCAACAATCATGAGATTATAAAAAACCAACCCGCCCCGGAAGTAAGGCAACATCGAGTTCAATGCATTCATGAGATTACAAAAGCTAATTAGCTGACATTAAGTTCAGTAATACAAGCATGAACATAAGAGAGCACAAGCCAACACAGTGCTAATGGAGGCTGTTGGGGAACGTTGCATGGGAAACAAAAAATTTCCTACGCACACGCAAGATCTATCCATGGTGATGAGCATCTACGAGAGGGAGAGTGGATCTACATACCCTTGTAGATCGCTAAGCGGGAAGCATTAAGAAACGCGGTTGATGTAGTCGAACGTCTTTGCGATCCAAATCGCCGAGCGTCCCGCGATCCAATCATGATCCGTCTCGCGATCCAATCACGATCCGTCCTGCGATCCCATCACGATCCGTCCCGCGATCAAATCACGAACCGTCTCGCGATCCTGATCACGGTCCTTCCGATCTAGCGCCGAACGGACGGCACCTCCGCGTTCAGCACACGTACAGCTCGATGACGATCTCCGCCTTCTTGATCCAGCAAGAGGGGGCGGAGAGGCAGATGAGTTCTCCAGCAGCACGACGGCGCGGCGGCGATGGTGGTGGAACTATTCCGGTAGGGCTTCGCCTAAGCACCGCCGAAATTAGACTAGAGGAGAAAACGATCTAGAGGAAGTAGAGGGAGCACGTGGCAATTAGGGTTAGCTCTCCCCTATAAATCCTCTAGTATATATAGGAGGGAGGGAGGGGAGGAGGCAGCCTCAAACCCTCAAGGGCTGGCCGAAATTGGAGGTGGAGGAGTCCTACTCCAATCCTATTAGGAGTAGGATTCCTCCTCTCCACTTGGAAACCCTTTCCACCTTTCCCCCTTTGGGTTTTTCCCACCCCTAGCCGCATGGGCCTTAGTGGGGGGGCTCGGCCAGCCCACTAAGGGCTGGCTTGACTCCTCCCACATCCCATGAGGCCCTTTGGGTCGAGACACCCCTCCCGATGGTCCCCGGTACCCCTCCCGGCACTCCCGGTACACTACCGAAATACCCGAAACTTTTCCGGTGACCAAAACGGGACTTCCTATATATCAATCTTTACCTCCGGACCATTCCGGAGCTCCTCGTGACGTCCAGGATCTCATCTGGGACTCCAAACAACCTTCGGTCACCACCATACATAACTCTACTATACCGAAACATCACCGAACCTTAAGTGTGCAGACCCTGCGGGTTCGAGAACTATGTAGACATGACCGAGACACCTCTACGGTCAATAACCAATAGCGGGACCTGGATGCCCATATTGGTTCCTACATATTCTACGAAGATCTTTATCGGTTGAACCTCTATGTCTAGGATTCAGTTAATCCCGTATGTTGTTCCCTTTGTTCTTCGGTATGTTACTTGCCCGAGATTCAATCGTCGGTATCTCTATACCTAGTTCAATCTCGTTACCGGAAAGTCTCTTTACTCGTTCCGTAATACAAGATCCCGTGGCTAACACTTTAGTCACATTGCTTGCAAGGCTTGTTGTGATGTTGTATTACCGAGTGGGCCCTGAGATACCTCTCTGTCACACGGAGTAACAAATCCCAGTCTTGATCCATGCCAACTTAACAGACACCTTCGGAGATACCTGTAGAGCATCTTTATAGTCACCCAGTTACGTTGCGACGTTTGATACACACAAGGTATTCCTCTGGTGTCAGTGAGTTGCGTGATCTCATGGTCATAGGAACAGATACTTGACATGCAGAAAACTATAGCAATAAACTGACACGATCATATGCTATGTTTATAGTTTGGGTCTTGTCCATCACATCATTCTCCTAATGATGTGACCCTGTTATCAAATGACATCTCATGTCTATGGCTAGGAAACCTTGACCATCTTTGATCAACAAGCTAGTCTACTAGAGGCATACCAGGGACACAGTGTTGTCTATGTATCCACACATGTATCGGTGTTTCCAATCAATACAATTATAGCATGGATAATAAACGATTATCATGAACAAGGAAATATAATAATAACTACTTTTATTATGGCCTCTAGGGCATATTTCCAACAGTCTCCCACTTGCACTAGAGTCAATAATCTAGCTCACATCACTATGTGATTCACATTGTTATGAATCTAACACCCAATGAGTTCTGGGGTTCGATCATGCTTTGCATGTGAGAGAGGTCTTTAGTCAATGGTCTGCAACATTCAGATCCGTGTGTTCTTTGCAAATCTATATGTCATACTGCAGATGCTACCACGCTCCACTTGGAACTATTCCAAATGGCTGCTCCACTATACGTATCCGGATTGCTACTCAGAGTCATCTGGATAGGTGTCAAAGCTTGCATCGACGTAACTCTTTACGACGAACTCTTTATCACCTCCATAATCGAGAAACATTTCCTTAGTCCTCTAGTTACTAAGGATAATTTTGACCGCTGTCCAGTGATCCACTCCTGGATCACTCTTGTACCCCTTGACAGACTCATGGCCAGGCACACACAGGTGCGGTACACAGCATGGCATACTATATAGAGCCTATGGCTAAGGCATAGGGGACGACCTTCGTCCTTTCTCTCTCTTTTGCCGTGGTCGAGCTTTTTGAGTCTCACTCAACTTCACACCTTACAAATCAGCCAAGAACTCTTTCTTTGACTGATCCATTTTGAACTCTTTCAAAATCTTGTCAAGGTATGCACTCATTGAAAGTCATATGAGGCGTCTTGATCTATCTCCATAGATCTTGATGCCCAATATTCAAGTAGCTTTATCCAGGTCTTCCTTTGAAAAACTCATTTCAAACAACCCTTTGTGCTTTCCAGAAATTCTACATCATTTCCGATCAGCAATATGTCATCCACATATATTTATCAGAAATTCTATAGTGCTCCCACTCACTTTATTGTAAATACAAGTTTCTCATAAACTTTGTATAAACCCAAAAACTTTGATTACCTCATCAAAGCGTATATTCCAACTCCGAGATGCTTGCTCCAGTCCATAGAAGGATCGCTGGAGCTTGCATACATTTTAGCATCCTTAGGACTGACAAAACCTTCCGGTTGTATCACATACAACCTTTCCTCAAGGAAACCGTTAAGGAAACTCTGTTTCGACATCCATCTGCCAGATTTCATAATCGAAAAATGCAGCAACTGCTAACATAATTCCAACATACTTTAGCATCGCTACGGGTGAGAAAGTCTCATCGTAGTCAACTCCTTGAACTTGTGAAAAACCCTTTGCCACAAGTCGAGCTTTATAGATGGTGACATTACCGTCCGCGTCCGTCTTCCTTTTAAAGATCCATTTGTTCTGAATGGCCTTTCGCCCTTCAGGTAATACTTCCAAAGCCCATACTTTGTTTTCATACATGGATCCCATCTCGGATTTCATGGCCTCTAACCATTTCTCGGAATCCGGGCCCATCATCACTTCTCCATAGCTCGTAGGTTCATCGTTGTCCAACAACATGACCTCTAAGACAGGGTTGCCGTCCCACTCAGGAGCAGTACGCGTCCTTGTCGACCTACAAGGTTCGATAGTAACTTGATCCGAAGCTTCATGATCATCATCGTTAACTTCCTCTTTAACTAATGTAGGTTCCACAAAAACAACTTTCTGCGCTGCGCTACTCTCTGGTTGAAACAAAGGTTCAACAACCTTATCAAGTTGTATCTTCCTCCCACTCAATTCTTTCGAGAGAAACTCTTTCTCGAGAAAGGACCCGTTTTAGCAACAAACACTTTGCGCTTGGATCTGAGATAGAAGGTTTACCCAACTGTTACGTTAGGGTATTCTATGAAGATGCATTTGTCCGCTTTGGGTTCGAACTCATCAGGTTGAAAACCTTTTTCACATAAGCGTCGCAGCCCCAAACATTAAGAAATGACAGCTTAGGTTTCTGCCAAACCATAATTCATATGGTTTCATCTCAACGGACTTAGATGGTGCCCTATTTAAAGTGAATGTAGTTGTCTCTAATGCATAACCCCAAAACGATAGTGGCAAATCGATAAGAGACATCATAGTACGCACCATATCCAATAGAGCACGACTACGACGTTCGGACACACCATCAGACTATGGTGTTCCAGGCGGCGTGAGTTGTGAAACAACTTCCACATTGTCTTAAGTTGCATACCAAACTCGAACTCAGATATTCACCTCCACGATCATATCGTAGACATTTTATCTTCTTGTCACGATGATCTCAAACTTCACTCTGAATTTGTTTGAACTTTTAAAACGTTTCAGACTTGTGTTTCATTAAGTAAATATACCCATATCTACTCAAATCATCAGTGAAGGTAGGAAAATAACGATATCCACCGCACGCTACAACACTCATTGGACCGAATACATCAACATGTATCATTTCCAATAAGTCACTTGCCCGCTCCATCATACCGGAAAACGGGGTCTTAGTCATCTTGCCCATGAGGCATGGTCCGCATGTCTCAACCGATTCGAAATCGAATGAGTCCAAAGATCCATCAGCATGGAGTTTCTTCATGCGCTTTACACCAATATGACATTTAGCGGCAGTGCCACAAGTATGTGGTACTATCATTATTAACTTTGTATCTTTTGGCATCAATATTATAAACGTGTGTATCACTACGATCAAGATTCAATAAACCATTCTCATTGGGTGCATGACCATTGAAGGTATTATTCATGTAAACAGAATAACCATTATTCTCTAACTTAAATGAATAACCGTATTGCAATAAACATGATATAATCACGTTCATGCTCAACGCAAACACCAAATAACATTTATTTAGGTTCATCACTAATCCCGAAGGTAGAGAGAGCGTGCGATGGTGATCACATCAACCTTGGAAACACTTCCAACACTCATCGTCACCTCACCCTTAGCTAGTCTCCGTTTATTCCGTAGCTTTTATTTTGAGTTACTAACATTTAGCAACCGAACCGGTATCCAATACCCAGGTGCTACTAGGAGCACTAGTAAGGTACACATCAATAACACGTATATCAAATATACTTCTGTCGACGTTGCCAGCCTTCTTATCTACCAAGTATCCAGGGGTGTTCCGCTTCAGCGACCGTTCTCCTCATAATAGAAGCACTTAGTCTCGGGTTTGGGTTCAACCTTGGGTTTCTTCACTGGAGCAGCAACTGGCTTCCATCCATGAAGTTTCCCTCCTTGCCCTTGCCCTTCTCGAAACTAGTGGTCTTACTAACCATCAACACTTGATGCTCCTTCTTGATTTCTACCTTTGCGGTGTCAAACATCGCGAATAGCTCAGGGATCATTATTTCCATCCCTGGCATTTTATAGTTCATCACGAAGCTCTAGTAGCTTAGTGACAGTGACTTGGAGAACTATACCAATCACTATCTTATCTGGAAGATCAACTCCCACTCGATTCAAGCGATTGTAGCACCCAAACAATCTGAGCACATGCTCAACGATTGAGCTATTCTCCTTCATCTTGCAGGCAAATAATCTTGTTGGAGGTCTCATACCTCTCAACACGGGCACGAGCCTGAAATCCAATTTCAGCTCTTAGAACATCTCATATGTTCCGTGACGTTCAAAACGTTTTGTAGCCTCAATTCTAAGCCGTAATGCATGACGCACTGAACTATCAAGTAGTCATCAGAATGTGCCTGTCAGATGTTCACAACATCTACAGACGATGCTTGAGGGGGTGGCGCACCGAGCGGTGCATTAAGGACATAAGCCTTCTGTGCAGCAATGAGGAAAATCTTCAGATCACGGACCCAGTCCGCATTATTGCTACCATCATCTTTCAACTCTATTTCTCTAGGAACATATATAAATTCAAGGGAGCTACATCGCGAGCTAGTAATCTACAACATAATTTGCAAAGACATTTTGACTATGTTCATGATAATGAGTTTAGTTAATCATATTACTTAAAAACTCCCACTCAAATTGACATCCCTCCGGTCATTCGAGTGTCACATGATCCAAATCCACCAACTCAAGTCCGATCATCACGTGAGTTGAGGTGGTTTCAATGGTGAACATCTTCATGTTGATCATATCTACTATATGACTCATGTTCGACCTTTCAGTCTCTTGTGTTCCGAGGCCATGTCTGTACATGCTAGGCTCGTCAAGTTTAACCCGAGTTTTCCGCACGTGCAACACTGGCTTGCACCCGTTGTATGCAAACGTAGAGTCTATCACACTCGATCATCACGTGGTGTCTCGAAACGACGAACTTTCGCAACGGTGCACACTCGGGGAGAACAAAATTTTATCTTGAAATTTAAGTGAGGGATCACCTTATAATGCTACCGTCGTCCTAAGCAAAATAAGATGCATAAAAGGATTAGCATCACATGCAAATCATAAATAAAATGATATGGCCATGAACTTGTGCTTTTGATCTCCATCTCCAAAGCACCGGCATGATCTCCATCGTCACCGGCATAACACCATGATCTCCATCATCTTGATCTCCATCAATGTGTCGCCATGAGGTTGTCGCGCCGACTGTTGCTTCCACGACTATTGCTAACTCATAGCGATAAAGTAAAGCAAAAACGGCGAAAATAATTAAAGACAACCCTATGGCTCCTGCTGGTTGCCATACTCATCGACATGCAAGTCGTGATATTCTATACAATACATGATCATCTCGTACATCACATATATCTCATCATGTAATTGGCCATATCACATCACAACATACCCTGCAAAAACAAGTTAGACGTCCTCTAATTGTTGTTGCATGTTTTACGTGGCTGCTATGGGTATCTAGCAAGAACAATTCTTACCTACGCAAAAACCACAACGGTGATACAAAAATTGCTATTCAACCTTCTCAAGGACCGCCTTTGTCAAATCCGATCCGACTAAAGTAGGAGAGACAGACACCCGCCAGCCATCTTTATGCAACGAAGTTACATGTCAGTTGATGGAACCGGTCTCTCGTAAGCGTACGAGTAAGGTTGGTCCGGGCCGCTTCATCCCACAATAGCGCCGAATCAAGAAAAGACCAAGGGAGGAAGCAATATGAATATCAATGCCCACAAACTCCTTTGTGTTCTACTCGAGATCTCATCTACACATATACCTAGCTCTGATACCACTGTTGGGGAACGTTGCATGGGAAACAAAAAAATTCCTACGCACACGCAAGATCTATCCATGGTGATGAGCATCTACGAGAGGGAGAGTGGATCTACATACCCTTGTAGATCGCTAAGCGGGAAGCGTTAAGAAACGCGGTTGATGTAGTCGAACGTCTTCGCGATCCAAATCGCCGAGCGTTCCACGATCCATCTCGCGATCCAATCACGATCCGTCCCATGATCCTATCACGATCCGTCCCGCGATCAAATCACGAACCGTCTCGCGATCCTGATCACGGTCCTTCCGATCTAGCGCCGAACGGACGGCACCTCCGCGTTCAGCACACGTACAGCTCGATGACGATCTCCGCCTTCTTGATCCAGCAAGGGGGGGCGGAGAGGTAGATGAGTTCTCCAGCAGCGCGACGGTGCGGCGGCGATGGTGGTGGAACTATTCCGGTAGGGCTTCGCCTAAGCACCGCCGAAATTAGACTAGAGGAGAAAACGATCTAGAGGAAGTAGAGGGAGCACGTGGCAATTAGGGTTAGCTCTCCCCTCTAAATCCTCTAGTATATATAGGAGGGAGGGAGGGGAGGAGGCAGCATCAAACCCTCAAGGGCTGGCCGAAATTGGAGATGGAGGAGTCCTACTCCAATCCTATTAGGAGTAGGATTCCTCCTCTCCACTTGGAAACCCTTTCCATCTTTCCCCCTTTGGGTTTTTCCCACCCCTAGCCACATGGGCCTTAGTGGGGGGGCTCGGCCAGCCCACTAAGGGCTGGCTTGACTCCTCCCACAGCCCATGAGGCCCTTTGGGTCGAGACACCCCTCCCGATGGTCCCCGGTACCCCTCCCGGCACTCCCGGTACACTACCGAAATACCCGAAACTTTTTCGGTGACCAAAACGGGACTTCCTATATATCAATCTTTACCTCCGGACCATTCCGGAGCTCCTCGTGACGTCCAAGATCTCATCCGGGACTCCGAACAACCTTCGGTCACCACCATACATAACTCTACTATACCGAAACGTCACCGAACCTTAGGTGTGCAGACCCTGCGGGTTCGAGAACTATGTAGACATGACCGAGACACCTCTACGGTCAATAACCAATAGCGGGACCTGGATGCCCATATTGGTTCCTACATATTCTACGAAGATCTTTATCGGTTGAACCTCTATGTCAAGGATTCAGTTAATCCCGTATGATGTTCCCTTTGTTCTTCGGTATGTTACTTGCCCGAGATTCGATCGTCGGTATCTCTATACCTAGTTCAATCTCGTTACCGGCAAGTCTCTTTACTCGTTCCGTAATACAAGATCCCGTGGCTAACACTTTAGTCACATTGCTTGCAAGGCTTGTTGTGATGTTGTATTACCGAGTGGGCCCTGAGATACCTCTCCGTCACACGGAGTAACAAATCCCAGTCTTGATCCATGCCAACTTAACAGACACCTTCGGAGATACCTGTAGAGCATCTTTATAGTCACCCAGTTACGTTGCGACATTTGATACACACAAGGTATTCCTCCGGTGTCAGTGA
The DNA here is from genome assembly GCA_039707655.1 of Elymus sibiricus. NCBI lineage: Eukaryota > Viridiplantae > Streptophyta > Magnoliopsida > Poales > Poaceae > Elymus > Elymus sibiricus. The sequence goes on from CM077671.1 coordinate 17,548,448, forward strand.
GTTGCACGATGTCATGGTCATAGGAACAGATACTTGACATGCAGAAAACTATAGCAATAAACTGACACGATCATATGCTATGTTTATAGTTTGGGTCTTGTCCATCACATCATTCTCCTAATGATGTGACCCTGTTATCAAATGACATCTCATGTCTATGGCTAGGAAACCTTGACCATCTTTGATCAACAAGCTAGTCTACTAGAGGCATACCAGGGACACAGTGTTGTCTATGTATCCACACATGTATCGGTGTTTCCAATCAATACAATTATAGCATGGATAATAAACGATTATCATGAACAAGGAAATATAATAATAACTACTTTTATTATTGCCTCTAGGGCATATTTCCAACAGAGGCGATAGAACTATGATGCCATAGTTAGGCATACTAATAGATAGCTTGGTTCAACTGCCTCTTATTCCATATGAATCCATCTAGGTTAGATATAGTTTTAAACAGAGATAACTTCAACATGCAACGCGCTCAAAACATGATTTTACAACAGCTCAAACAATCGTCTATATTATCCGGACACACATACGTCAGAATTCGACATAGCACAGATACAAATTGCTGCATGCAATGCATGTAAGCATACCGGCGAAGTCCTTGGTGGCGTCGCTACAGCCAATGAAGTGGTGCGCCGTCTTCGACACCCAGAGCTCTTCCCCTAGCCTGCTCCCGCCACTCTGAAAGGGAAGCCAGAACCAATTAATTTGACAAATCTACCGCACAATTTTCCCGGATTTAAGCGCATATGAAACGATGAATTGAGCATAAATGTGAAATCATTACAACATCAAAACAGACCATTGAATCCGGAAAAGCAATGTTTTAAAACCATATAAATCATTCATAAATTCCCATAACTGCAACAATAGTTCAGCAGTAGCTCATGTGCTGCTCGATTATCAGTCTAAATTGCAGAAAAAACAATTGAGAAGCAAATGAATGTCACAATTGCATCTGATGCTGTTGGTTGCATATCTCATTGGCACTTCATTTCAGCATTAAGCTAGGAGACATGATGCAAAACAAAGAAGCATCGTATCAAGAGATGTTCAATTGTTCATCCTAATTTCGGATTATTAATGATCTCCAGGGACGGTGGCGGCTAGAGCTTGACACGCACCCGCTTGAAGACGAAGGCCAGCATCTTCTTCTTCCACGACAGCCGCCCCTCGAAGCTCAGGCTCCCCGCCGGTCCCAGGTACACCCCGTTCTCGATCCTCTGCCCCTAGGGAAGAAGATGGGTTTAGTATTTCAGTTACAGGAAAGTGTTAGTCAGTCGGCCAAGTAGCTACTGGATTGCTAAATCCTCGCTATTTTTGAAAATCTGATGCCATGGCTGCAATGTGAGATGATGAAGCTCACTCACCACGGCATCGAAGCGCTGGACGGCGGTCACCAAGAAGTAGTTGCCTTTGTCGAGCTTACCCTGCTAGACATTCAGACAAACCAATCAATTAACCACCAAATGCAAGCTGCAAAACCGAAGCTAGAAAAAGCCGAATTCTGTGATTGTTGCTCGCCTTGGCAGTGAAAAGATGAGCATCCAAGTCCTGCACGGCGACTCGGCCCTGCCGAGCATCTCAAAGAAGGTGGATCCAGTGCCACGAGGACCTCTGGGGCGGGCACCATCCCCGTCTTCGCCGCGTCCTTGAGCACCTTCACGCTCTCTGCCACGGCCTGTGCTGGACCAGAACCAAGAAACCATCTTAAATATTTAAAATTTATTAGGCCTCTAGGGATCAACATCACCTCCACTACCTCATACTAAATATGCATTCTGTTGGGGAACGTTGCATGGGAAACAAAAAAATTCCTACGCACACGCAAGATCTATCCATGGAGATGCATAGCTACGAGAGAGGGAGTGTATCTACATACCCTTGTAGATCGCTAAGCGGAAGCATATATAACGCGGTTGATGTAGTCGTACGTCTTCACGATCCAATCGCGATTCGTCCCGATCTAGCGCCAAATGGACGGCACCTCCGTGCTCAGCACACGTGTGGCTCGATGACGTCTCCGCCTCCTCGATCCAGCGAGTTAGGGCGGAGTAGTAGATGGGTTCTCAACCAGCACGACAGCGTGGTGGAGATGGTGGTGGAGCAATCCGGACAGGGCTAGGCCGAGCGCTACCGAAACCACGAACGGAGGAGAAAACGATCTAGGAAGAGACAGGGGCGCCAAGGGCTTGGTGTGTCCTCTTGGGGCGCCCCCTCCCCTCTATATATAGGTGGAGGGGCGTGGAGATCAGCCCCTCCAAGCCCTAGGGCACAGCCAAGGGGGAGGAGTTGGACTCCTAGTCCAATTCCCTCCCTTTCCATACACAGGTGGACTTTCCACCTCTCCCAAGCCACATGGGCCTTGAGGGACTTGTGTGCCTGGCCCAATAAGGCCAGGGCGCCTCCTCTCAGCCCATGCAAACCCTTGGGACATGGTGGAACCCTTGGTGGACTTCCGGACTCCTCCGGAAGTTTCCGGAACCTTCTAGAAGCTTCCTGATACAATACCGGAAAACCCCGAAACTTTTCCGGTAGCCAAAATATGACTTCCCATATATAAATCTTTACCTTCGGACCATTCCGGAGCTCCTCGTGACGGTCGGGATCTCATCCGGGACTCCGAACAACATTTGGTCACCAACATACATAACCCAATAATACTATATCATCACCGAACGTTAAGCGTGCGGACCCTACGGGTTCGAGAATCATGAAGACATGACCGAGACACCTTTCCGGTAAATAACCAATAGCGGGACCTAGATGCCCATATTGGTTCCCACATATTCCACGAAGATCTTTATCGGTCGAACCACGATGCCAATGATTCAATCAATCCCGTATGCAGTTCCCTTTGTCCAGCGGTATGTTACTTGCCCGAGATTCGATCGTCGGTATCTCCATACCTAGTCCAATCTCATTACCGGCAAGTCTCTTTACTCGTTCCGTAATACAATATCCCATGACTAACTCCTTAGTCACATTGCTTGCAAGCTTCTTGTGATGATGTATTACAGAGTGGGCCCAAAGATACCTCTCCGTCATATGGAGTAACAAATTCCAGTCTTGATCCATGCCAACTAAACAGACACCCTTGGAGATACCTGTAGAGCACCTTTATAGTCACCCAGTTACGTTGCGACGTTTGATACACACAAGGCACTCCTCCGGTGTCAGTGAGTTGCATGATCTCATGGTTATAGGAACATATACTTGACATGCAGAAAACAATAGCAATAAACTGACACGATCATATGCTACGTTCATAGTTTGGGTCTTGTCCATCACATCATTCTCCTAATGATGTGATCCCGTTATCAAATGACAACACATGTCTATGGTCAGGAAACCTTAACCATCTTTGATCAACGAGCTAGTCTAGTAGAGGCTCACTAGGGACACACTGTTGTCTATGTATCCACACATGTATCTGAGTTTCCGATCGATACAATTATAGCATGGGTAGTAAATGATTATCATGAACAAGGAAATATGATAATAACTAATTTATTATTGCCTCTAGGGCATATTTCCAACAGTCTCCCACTTGCACTAGAGTCAATAATCTAGTTCACATCACCAGGTGATTAACACCCAATGAGTTCTGGGGTTTTATCATGTTTTGCTCGTGAGAGAGGTTTTAGTCAATGGTCTGCAACAGTCAGATCCGTGTGTACTTTGCAAATCTATATGTCACACTTTAGATGCTGCTACTACACCCCACTTGGAGCTATTCCAAATGACTACTCCACTATACGTATCCGGTTTGCTACTCAGAGTCATCCAGATTGGTGACAAAGCTTGCATCGACGTAACCCTTTACGATGAACTCTTTATCACCTCCATAATTGAGAAACATTTCCTTAGTCCTCTAGTTACTAAGGATAATTTTGACTGCTGTCCAGTGATCCACTCCTGTATCACTCTTGTACCCCTTGACAGACTCATGGCAAGGCACATACCAGGTGTGGTACACAGCATGGCATACTATATAGAGCCTATGTCTAAGGCATGGGGGACGACCTTCGTCCTTTCTCTTTCTTCTACCGTGGTCGAGCTTTGAGTCTTACTCAACTTCACACCTTACAAATCAGGCAAGAACTCCTTCTTTGACTGATCCATTTTGAACTCCTTCAACATCTTGTCAAGGTATGTACGCATTGAAAGTTTTATCAGGCGTATTGATCTATCTCTGTAGATCTTGATGCCAATTATTTAAGTAGCTTTATCCAGGTCTTCCTTTGAAAAACTCCTTTCAATCAACCCTTTATGCTTTCCAGAAATTCTACATCATTTCCGATCAACAATATGTCATCCATATATATTTATCAGAAATTCTATAGTGCTCCCACTCACTTTCGTGTAAATACAAGTTTCTTATAAACTTTGTATAAACCCAAAAACTTTGATCACCTTATCAAAGCGTATATTCCAACTCCGAGATGCTTGCTCCAGTCCATAGAAGGATTGCTGGAGCTTGCATACCTTTTAGCATCCTTAGGACTGACAAAACCTTCTGGTTGATCACATACAACCTTTCCTCAAGGAAACCGTTAAGGAAACGATGTTTTGACATCCATCTGCCAGATTTCATAATCAAAAAATGCAGCAACTGCTAACATAATTCCAACAGACTTCAGCATCGCTACGGGTGAGAAAGTCTCATCGTAGTCAACTCCTTGAACTTGTCGAAAACTTCTTTGCGACAAGCCGAGGTTTATAAATGGTGACATTTACCATCAGCGGTTGTCTTCTTCTTAAAGGTCCATTTGTACTTAACGGCCTGCCGTTCATCGAGCAAGTCTACCAAAGTCCATACTTGGTTTTCATACATGGATCCTATCTCGGATTTCATGGCTCCTAGCCATTTGTTGGAATCCGGGCCCACCATCGCTTCTCCATATCTCATAGGTTCATCGTTGTCCAACAACATGACCTCTAAGACAGGGTTACCGTACCATTTAGGAGCAGTACGTGTACTTGTCAACCTACGAGGTTCGATAGTAACTTGATCCGAAGCTTCATGATCACCATCATTAGCTTCCTCTTCAACTGATGTAGGCTCCACAGAAACATCTTTCTGTATTGTGCTACTCTCTGGTTGAAGAAAAGGTTCAACAACCTCATCAAGTTCTATCTTCCTCCCACTCAATTCTTTCGAGAGAAACTCTTTCTCGAGAAAGGACCCGTTTTTAGCAACAAACACTTTGCCCTTGGATCTGAGATAGAAGGCATACCCAACTGTTTCCTTAGGGTATCCTATGAAGACGTATTTGTCTGCTTTGGGTTCGAGCTTATCAGGTTGAAGACTTTTCACATAAGCATCGCATTCCCAAACTCTAAGAAATGACAGCTTAGGTTTCTGCCAAACCATTATTCATACGGTGTCATCTCAACGGATTTTAGATGGTGCCCTATTTTAAAGTGAATGTAGTTGTCTCTAATGCATATCCCCAAAATGACAGTGGCAAATCCATAAGAGACATCATAGTACGCACCATATTGAATGGAGAACGACTACGACATTCGGACACACCATCACACTATGGTGTTCTAGGCGGCGTGAGTTGTGAAACAATTTCCACATTGTCTTAAGTTGCATACCAAACTCGTAACTCAGATATTAACCTCCACGATCATATCGTAGACATTTTATCTTCTTGTCATGATGATCTTCAACTTCACTCTGAAATTGCTAGAACTTTTCAAACGTTTCAGACTTGTGGTTCATTAAGTAAATATACCCATATCTACTCAAATCATCAGTGAAGGTAAGAAAATAATGATATCCACCGCATGTTTTAACACGTATTGGACCACATACATCAACATGTATCATTTTCAATAAGTCACTTGCCCGCTCCATCACACCGGAAGACGGGGTTTTAGTAATCTTGCCCATGAGGCATGGTCCGCATGTCTCAAGCGATTCAAAATCGAGTGAATCCAAAGATCCATCAGTATGGAGTTTCTTCATGCGTTTTACACCAATATGACCTCAGCGGCAGTGCCACAAATATGTGGTACTATCATTATTAACTTTGCATCTTTTGGCATCAATATTATGAACATGTGTATCACTACAATCGAGATTCAATAAACCATTCACATTGGGTGCATGACCAATGAAGGTATCATTCATGTAAACATAATAACTATTATTCTCTGTCTTAAATGAATAACCGTATTGCAATAAACATGATCTAATCAAGCTCATGCTCAACGCAAACACCAAATAACATTTATTTAGGTTCATCACTAATCCTGATTGGTAGAGGGAGCGTGCGATGGTGATCACATCAACCTTGGAAACACTTCCAACACACATCGTCACCTCGCCCTTTAGCTAGTCTCCATTTATTCTGTAGCTTTTATTTTGAGTTACTAACATTAGCAACTGAACCGGTATCTAATACCCAGGTGCTACTATGAGTACTAGTAAGGTACACGTAAATAACACGTATATCAAATATACTTCTGTTGACGTTGCCAGCCTTCTTATCTGCCAAGTATCTGGGGCGGTTCAGCTACCAATGACTGTTCCCCTTATTATAGAAGCACTTAGTCTCGGGTATGGGTTCAATCTTGGGTTTCTTCACTGGAGTAGCAACTGGCTTGCCATTCATGAAGTTTCCCTTCTCGCCCTTGCCCTTCTCGAAACTAGTGGTTTTTCTAACCATCAACACTTGATGCTCCTTCTTGATTTCTATCTTCGCGGTGTCAAACATCACGAATAGCTCAGGGATCATCTCCATCCCTGGCACATTATAGTTCATCACGAAGCTTTAGTAGCTTTGTGGCAGTGACTTGGAGAACTCTGTCAATCACTATCTTATCTGGAAGATGAACTCCCACTTGATTCAAGCGATTGTAGTACCCAGACAATCTGGGAACATGCTCACCTGATTGAGCTATTCTCCTTCATCTTGCAGGCAAAGAATCTTGTTGGAGATCTCATATCCCTCAACACGGGCACGAGCCTGAAATCCCAATTTTAGCTCTTGGAACATCTCGTATGCTCTGTGACGTTCAAAACATCTTTGGAGCCTCAATTCTAAGCCGTAAAGCATGACGCACTAAACTATCAAGTAGTCATCAATAACGTGTCTGTTTGATGTTCTCAACACCCACAGACGACGTTTGGGGGGTGGCACTCCGAGCGGTGCATCAAGGACATAAGCTTTCTGTGCAGCAATGAGGACAATCCTCAGTTTACGGACCCAGTCCGTATTATTGCTACCATCATTTTTCAACTCTATTTTCTCTAGGAACGTATCAAAAACACAGGGGAGCTACAGCGCGAGCTATTGATCTACAACATAATTTTGCAAAGACAACTTAGACCATGTTCATGATAATGAGTTCAATTAATCATATTACTAAAGAACTCCCACTCAAATCAACATCCCTCAGGTTGTCTAAGTGTGACATGATCCAAATCCACCAACCCAAGTCCGATCATCACGTGAGACGAGGTGGTTTCAATGGTGAACATCTCCATGTTGATCATATCTACTATATGATTCATGTTCGACCTTTCGGTCTCTTGTGTTCCGAGGCCATGTCTATACATGCTAGGCTCATCAAGTTTAACCCGAGTGTTCCGCATGTGCAACACTGGCTTGCACCCGTTGTATGCGAACGTAGAATCTATCACACCCGATCATCACGTGATGCTTCGAAACGACGAACTTTCGCAACGGTGCACACTCGGGGAGAACACAATTTTATCTTGAAATTTTAGTGAGGGATCACCTTATAATGATACCGTCGTCCTAAGCAAAATAAGATGCATAAAAGGATTAACATCACATGCAAATCATAAGTGACATGATATGGCCATGAACTTGTGCTTTTGATCTCCATCTCCAAAGCACCGGCATGATCTCCATCGTCACCGGCATGACACCATGATCTCCATCATCTTGATCTCCATCAACGTGCCGCCATGAGGTTGTCGCGCCAACTATTGCTAACTCATAGCGATAAAGTAAAGCAAATGACACAAATTAATTAAAGACAACCCTATGTCTCCTGCCGGATGCCGTACTCATCGACATGCAAGTCGATATAAATTATTACAAAACATGATCATCTCATACATCACATATATCACATCATGTCTTTGGCCATATCACATCACAACATGCCTTGCAAAAACAAGTTAGACGTCCTCTACTTTGTTGTTGCAAGTTTTACGTGGCTGCTATGGGCAACTAGTAAGAACCGTTCTTACCTACGCAAAGCCACAACGGTAATATTCAAGTTGCTATTTAACCTTCTACAAGGACCGCCTCTGTCGAATCCGATTCAACTAAAGTGGGAGAGACAGACACCCGCCAGCCATCTTTATGCAACAAGTTGCATGTTAGTCGATGGAACCGGTCTCTCGTACGTGGACGAGTAAGGTTGGTCCGAGCCGCTTCATCCCACAATACCGCCGAATCAAGATAAGATTAAGGAAGTAAGCAATCTGAACATCAACGCCCACAAACTCTTTTGTGTTCTACTCGTGCATATCATCTACGCATAGACCTAGCTCATGATGCCACTGTTGGGGAACGTTGCATGGGAAACAAAAAAATTCCTACGCACACGCAAGATCTATCCATGGAGATGCATAGCTATGAGAGGGGGAGTGTATCTACATACCCTTGTAGATCGCTAAGCAGAAGCGTATATAACGCGGTTGATGTAGTCGAACTTCTTCACGATCCAATCGCGATCTGTCCCGATCTAGCGCCGAACGGACGGCACCTCCGCGTTCAGCACACGTGCGGCTCGATGACGTCTCCGCCTCCTCGATCCAGCGAGTGAGGGCGGAGTAGTAGATGGGTTCTCAACCAGCACGACGGCGTGGTGGAGATGGTGGTGGAGCAATCCGGACAGGGCTACGCCGAGCGCTACTGAAACCGCGAACGGAGGAGAAAACGATCTAGGGAGAGAGAGGGGCGCCAAGGGCTTGGTGTGTCCTCTTGGGGCGCCCCCTCCCCTCTATATATAGGTGGAGGGGCATGGAGATCAGCCCCTCCAAGCCCTAGGGCGCAGCCAAGAGGGAGGAGTTGGACTCCTAGTCCAATTCCCTCCCTTTCCATACACAGGTGGACTTTCCACCTCTCCCAAGCCACATGGGCCTTGAGGGACTTGTGTGCCTGGCCCAATAAGGCCAGGGCGCCTCCCCTCAGCCCATGCAAACCCTTGGGACATGGTGGAACCCTTGGTGGACTTCCGGACTCCTCCGGAAGTTTCCGGAACCTTCTAGAAGCTTCCTGATACAATACCGGAAAACCCCGAAATTTTTCCGGTAGCCAAAATATGACTTCCCATATATAAATCTTTACCTTCGGACCATTCCGGAGCTCCTCGTGACGGTCGGGATCTCATCCGGGACTCCGAACAACATTTGGTCACCAACATACATAACCCAATAATACTATATCGTCACCGAACGTTAAGCGTGCGGACCCTACGGGTTCGAGAATCATGTGGACATGACCGAGACACCTCTCCGGTCAATAACCAATAGCGGGACCTGAATGCCCATATTGGTTCCCGCATATTCCATGAAGATCTTTATCGATCGAACCACGATGCCAAGGATTCAATCAATCCCGTATGCAGTTCCCTTTGTCCAGCGGTATGTTACTTGCCCGAGATTCGATTGTCGGTATCTCCATACCTAGTTCAATCTCGTTACCGGCAAGTCTCTTTACTCGTTCCGTAATACAATATCCCGTGACTAACTCCTTAGTCACATTGCTTGCAAGCTTCTTGTGATGATGTATTACCGAGTGGGTCCAGAGATACTTCTCCGTCATATGGAGTAACAAATTCCAGTCTTGATCCATGCCAACTCAACAGACACCCTCGGAGATACCTGTAGAGCACCTTTATATCACCCAGTTACGTTGCGACGTTTGATACACACAAAGCACTCCTCCGATGTCAGTGAGTTGCATGATCTCATGGTTATAGGAACAGATACTTGACATGCAGAAAACAATAGCAATAAACTGACACGATCATATGCTACGTTCATAGTTTGAGTCTTGTCCATCACATCATTCTCTTAATGATGTGATCCCGTTATCAAATGACAACACATGTCTATGGTCAGGAAACCTTAACCATCTTTGATCAACGAGCTAGTCTAGTAGAGACTCACTAGGGACACAGTGTTGTCTATGTATCCACACATGTATCTGAGTTTCCGATCGATACAATTATAGCATGGATAGTAAATGATTATCATGAACAAGGAAATATGATAATAACTAATTTATTATTGCCTCTAGGGCATATTTCCAACAATCTCGTTACAGACACATGCACGGAAGCGGCGTCGTGCCCAAGACCAGCAGCACGACCAGGTACAGACACATGCACGGAAGCGGCGTCGTGCCCAGGACCAGCAGCACGACCAGGGACAGACACATGCACGGAAGCGGCTGCATGCCAAGGACCAGCACCACGACCAGGGACAGACACATTTACAGCAGCGGCTGCATGCCCAGAATCAGCACCACGACCAGGGACACGGCCACGAACACCCCTACCACTTGGCTGAGCTATGGCACCACGCCCAGCGGCAGGCACCTGCCGAGCGCCACACCCATGCCTGGCGATAGTCTCAGCTCCAGCAGCAGGCACCCACCGACTCACACCCCTACGCCTGAGGCTCAGCTCCAGCGGCAGCCACCCGACAAGCAGCAACCCCACCGGCAGCGACATGATCAGAAACAGGGGTACGCCCTATATTAGAACCTCCACGACCAGTGGCTCGTCCCCGACGACCAGCAGACCGCCCACGGCCACGCCCACGACTACCTACCAACCCAACACCATCCTCTTGAGCAAGAGCCGCAACCGGACCACGCGCCATGTCAATAACCCAACAACATCATACACGCACGCTGGACAAATAAGAAGCAAGAACCACGTAACCATGCAATGTCAGTACTCTGGATGGACGTAGATGCATGCAAAAATAGACATAACTATGCTCATCTCAGTACCACAAAAATATTGCATAGTAAATATAGATGCTCATGTTTAGCCATTTAACCAAAGCGATAGGTACACTATAGATGTGTTGTTTCTGCATGTACAGATTTGTGCAAAAACTGTCTGACATGCACCACCTAAAATCCAACTAACCAAATGACTTTAAAGTTGATATGGAGCATGAATCTACAGAGGAATTCGTTCAGAAAGCATAAATGCAAATGTACAGCTACAAACTCGACCCATGAAATTAGAATTCTACCCAGGCATGGACAAATGACATACTCAAAGCTTATTACTGTACTTTCCAACATAGAACATACCAACATTAATCAAGAGGCCACAATTCCTAAATATAGAAAGATTTATCTCAAAAGACATGCCCGCTGCAGTTCAATGAGCTTATATCCACTTGCAGCAGGCCTATAAGCTAAGACTATAAGCGATTATAAGCCAGCTACCACTGATTAATGTGGACCAAAATAATTAATTGACACGTGACATAATAGAAAATGTTGAGAGGCCAAGACCTGTCGTGTTTGCATCTTTTCCTCTACTATGGTCTCTTATGAGATCCATGCCATCTTCACCTAGGACCTGCAAGGGATAAGCGATTATAAGCCAGCTACCACTGAGTTACGTTGTGGCAGGAAATAATGGAAGCATGGAAATATTGTGAAATGCTCAAACCATGCCACATTGTAAAACATATGTTTAGTCAATTCACATGGAAGAAAATAGACTCGTAGAAAAAAAAGCCTTTCAACATACAAAGGCTGCAACCCAACATCACACACATCATAAGGTTGTGAATAGATTCTTCTACAGGTTAATCTCATGATGAGCAACATATATGAAATTCTGCCAAGCCTTGTATTTTCTTCCACGTGCATTGACTAATAAACATGGGAGGGCTAAGTTTATGTCTAGAGCTGTGGACGTACAAACGTCCAGCGATATAATGTCGCGCGGAACCAACATGGGCAAGCTTACATGGACTTCTCAGTGTTTCTAATGTTCAGAGATGAGACATCCAGATCCTTATCGAGCATCGGTATTATCTCATCATGCATACAATTAAAATGTATGAGCAACATAAAGTACCCACCGAGTTTAAGCAAGCTAAGGACCAAATAATGTATTTTTTTTGCCAAGAACATAGGGATATAAAATTAGAATAGCATGATGAAATGCCATCTCAATCAATAACATAAGCTACGTAAAAGAGTAAATAATTTCCGCTTGTGTTTTTATTTCTATCCATGAGCCATTCACAACAAATTATCTTCTCTCTTCCTTTGTGTCAGACTGCGCCTACATGATTCCGCTTGTGTTTTTATTTCAGGATGAAATGCCATCTCAATCAATAACTTAAACTACGTAAAAGAGTAAATAATTTCCGCTTATTTTTTTATTTCTGGATGAAATGCCATCTCAATCAATAACTTAAACTAGGTAAAAGAGTAAATAATTCCCACTTATGTTTTTATTTCATCCATGAGTCATTACATCAAATTATCTTCTCTCTTCCTTTGTGTCAGACTGTACCCTACATATCCAAGTCAGATTCACTGAACAAAGATACTGCTTCCACGGTTAGTGGTATAGGTAAATCCTGACTGGATGGTGGCATTTATACCATGGTCCAGGCCACCGGCGGAGCTATGTTGGGGCCAGGGGGCCGCTGCCCCCCCCCCCCCCCCCCCCCCCCCAAGCCTTGGAGCAATTTCTGAAGATTTTTTTTAGGGATGCTTATATTGGAATTTTTTTTTGCATTTGCCCTCCCCCCCCAAACACTGATGATTTATGTTTCGCCCCCCTAGTGATTTCCGGCTAGCTCCGCCACTGGTCCAGGCATCAGTTAATCACAAGGATAGATATAATAAAGTCCATTGTCGTTGCAGCAGCCATTACAATCACATCTGAATCTGAACAATAGTAACTGAAAATGGCACCAACGAATCTGAGACGCAACGGAAATGACCTAAAGCATGCCTTAAATTACCTTTAATTTTGGGATCCAGCAGCTCTGAAATCCATGGCGTGCTCAATCTGCATCCTAGGATAGGGAGAGAAGGTGAGGTGAGGAAGAGTGGATGGGTTACGGCGGATCAGACGGTGAGGTGCGGACCTGACAGACGACAACAACAACAACAACAACAACAACAACAACAACAACAACAACAACAACAACAACAACAACAACAACAACAACAACAACAACAACAACAAAGCCTTTAGTCCCAAACAAGTTGGGGTAGGCTAGAGGTGAAACCCATAAGATCTCGCGACCAACTCATGGTTCTGGCACATGGATAGCAAGCTTCCACGCACCCCTGTCCATGGCTAGTTCTTTGGTGATGCTCCAATCCTTCAGGTCTCTCTTTACGGACTCTTTCCATGTCAAGTTCGGTCTACCCCGGCCTCTTTTGACATTATCAGCACGCTTTAGCCGTCCGCTATGTACTGGGGCTTCTGGAGGCCTGCGCTGAATATGTCCAAACCATCTCAGACGATGTTGGACAAGCTTCTCTTCAATTGGCGCTACCCCAACTCTATCTCGTATATCATCATTCCGGATTCGATCCTTCCTTGTGTGGCCACACATCCATCTCAACATGCGCATCTCCGCCACACCTAACTGTTGCACATGTCGCCTTTTAGTCGGCTAACACTCAGCGCCATACAACATTGCGTGTCGAACCGCCGTCCTATAGAACTTGCCTTTTAGCTTTTGTGGCACCCTCTTGTCACAGAGAATGCTAGAAGCTTGGCGCCACTTCATCCATCTGGCTTTAATTCGATGGTTCACATCTTCATCGATATCCCCATCCTTCTGCAACATTGACCCCAAATATCGAAAGGTGTCCTTCTGCGGCACCACCTGCCCATCAAGGCTAACATCCTCCTCCTCCTCGTGCCTAGTAGTACCGAAAGCGCACCTCATGTACACGGTTTTAGTCTTACTAAGTCTAAAACCTTTCGATTCCAAAGTTTGCCTCCATAACTCCAACTTCCTGTTGACCCCCGTCCGACTCTCATCGACTAGCACCACATCGTCCGCAAAGAGCATACACCATGGGATATCTCATTGTATATCCCTTGTGACCTCATCCATCACCAAGGCAAAAAGATAAGGGCTCAAAGCTGACCCTTGATGCAGTCCTATCTTAATCGGGAAATCATCAGTGTCGCCATCACTTGTTCGAACACTTGTCACAACATTATCGTACATGTCCTTGATGAGGGTGATGTACTTTGCTGGGACTTTGTGTTTCTCCAAGGCCCACCACATAACATTCCGCGGTATCTTATCATAGGCCTTCTCCAAGTCAATGAACACCATATGCAGGTCCTTCTTTTGCTCCATATATCTCTCCATAAGTTGTCGTACCAAGAAAATGGCTTCCATGGTCGACCTCCCAGGCATAAAACCAAACTGATTTTTGGTCATGCTTGTCATTCTTCTTAAGCGGTGCTCAATGACTCTCTCCCATAGCTTCATTGTATGGCTCATCAGTTTAATTTCACGGTAATTAGTACAACTCTGAACATCCTCCTTGTTCTTGAAGATTGGTACTAATATATTCTGTCTCCATTCTTCTGGCATCTTGTTTGCCCGAAAAATGAGGTTGAAAAGTTTGGTTAGCCATACTATCGCTATGTCCCCGAGGCCTCTCCACACCTCAATGGGGATACAATCAGGTCCCATCGCCTTGCCTCCTTTCATCCTCTTCAAAGCCTCCTTGACCTCCGACTCCTGGATTCGCCGCACAAAAAGCCTGCTAGTATCAGCAAAGGAGTCGTCCAGATCAATGGTAGAGCTCTCACTCTCCCCATTGAACAGCTTGTCAAAGTACTCCCGCCATCTATGCTTAATCTCCTCGTTCTTCACCAGGAGTTGATCTACTCCGTCCTTGATGCACTTGATTTGGTCAACATCCCTCGTCTTCCTCTCTCGGATCTTGGCCATCTTATAGATGTCCCTTTCGCCTTCCTTCGTGTCTAACCGTTGGTAGAGGTCCTCATACGCCCGGCCCCTTGCTTCACTCACAGCTCGCTTTGCGGCCTTCTTTGCCATCTTGTACTTCTCTATGTTGTCTGCACTCCTATCCAGATATAGGCGTCTGAAACACTCTTTCTTCTCCTTAATTGCCTTATGGACATCATCGTTCCACCACCAGGTATCTTTAGCTTCTCTTCTACTTTCCCTGGACACTCCAAACTCCTCTGAGGCCACCTTACGAATGCAAGTCGCCATCTTCATCCACATGTTGTCTACATCACCTCCTTCCTCCCAAGGGCCCTCCTTAATGACCCTCTCCTTGAACGCCTGAGCTACCTCCCCCTTGAGCTGACAGACGACGATGAGAAAACCACGGGCAGAGGCGATGGCTCCGGCAGCATACGTATGCACCTAGACACTGCAGAACTGTGGGTGGCGTGCGAGGGTGGCCTCGAGCCTCCCCAACCCTCGCGGCGGCTAGTCTTGCTCCTACCGCCCCTCTTCGTCTCCGTGCGCCTCACGTCTACGCCGACGGCTGCTTCCGCAGTGCGCACCCGCGGCGGCGATCCATCCTTTCCTCCACCGCTACCGGATTAGGCGCGCTGGGCCTCCTCGCCTTTCGGCAAAGGGAGGGTGCCAGCCGGTGGCTCAAGAGGATGGCCGGAGGAGCCGGTGCCCACAGAAAGAAAGAGCGCAGCGGTGGCGTTGGGGATGAGCGCGGCGGCGGCGGTGGGGATGAGCGCGGCAGCGGCGGTGGGGAGGAGCGCGGCGAGCGGCGGCGGCGTGGCAGGAAGCGTGAGGAGATCGAGAGAGGGAGGGAGACCTGGAACGGGGCGATGCGGATCGAGAGAGGGAGGGAAACCCGGGCGATGCGGCGGCTAGGTTTGGGATGGGACAGGAGCGTCGGGCTTTTTTACCTCTTGATGAAATTCCATTAATACCCTCGGTAGGGCACAGAAAATACAGGCGGTGGCATCCTAGATCGGACACTGTTTCGATCTACAGTACCTCGCCTCGATCCAACGGCGGCTATCTCTCCATCTCACAATCGAACGGGTGAAAACGCATCAAGAACCAGATCCAACGGCCGAGGACGCCTAATCTCTGAGGAGCCAGGGTTCCTCCCGATGTGATTGTTTCTGGATACTCCCTCCGTCCTAGTTTATTGGCCTGTTGGTATTTTATGCTAAACCTTAATCATGGATTTAACTAACAAAATATTAATGCATGTCACAAAAACCTATATCGTTGAATTCGCATTTGAACATAGTTTCCGACAATAATATTTTTTATGACATACATTAATATTTTATTAGTTAAATTTAAAATCAAAATTTAACACAAAATACAAAGGGGACCAATAAACTGCCATGATGCTCCTCCCCACCCTTGGAGGTAGTACTTGTTTGCGCAATGTTTTTATTGGATGATGTAGTATATCGATGTTTGCCAAAGCAATATAAACTGCCATGATGGCATTCCTTAGAAAAACAAAATACCTCGGAGGTCATGATGCCATGATGGCAGGTCCGACCATGGAGGCGGTGAAGAAGAAGCAGCTGGAGGCGCAGCTGGAGGCGGCGGAGAAGCTGTTGGCGTCCGGCGACCTGCGGCGTGCCAGGATGCACGTCGACATGGCCGTGGCCATGGACCGCTCCGGTGCCTGCCCGGAGGCCCAGCGCGCGCGCGCAGCCTACAGGGTCCTCGCCGCCGACAAGGCCGACCACTACAGCGTCCTCGGCGTGGCGGCGCCGCCCGGAGGCAGGCCCACCAGGGAGTCCCACGACGCCGTCAAGGCCCAGCACAAGGCGCTCTGCGACGCGTTCGAGGCCGACGGCAGGTCGAGCGCGGCCGTCGCCGGCGCGCTCAAGCTCGTCAGGCAGGCGTTCGCCGCGCTCACCGACATCAGGAAGAATGAGGGCGCCGTGCCGGGGCCGGCCGCGCCGGCTCGCCGCCGCCTGCCGCCGCTGCTCCCCGTGCCCCGTGCCAAGGCCAAGGCGCCCCCCGCGCCAGCCCGGGTGGTCGTGGTGGGCGAGCAGGAGCAGCAGGCCGTCGCCGATTATCCTGCAGTCTTCGTGGACGAGCCGCATGTGGCGCCGGAGCAGAAGGGGCATGGCGACGGCGCGGTGGTAGACGATGAGGATGATGAGGAGGGCTACTAAGCCGGCGGTCGTCGACGTCGTTAAGGCTGAACAATTAATAATTACTACTACTATTGCTTATTTGTAATGTAACTTGTGATGATCGTGAGAGTTATTCTTGGTACTGTTAATCGATTTTTTCTTCACGTAATTGCGATTCAAATTTGTACTATGATTGATGATTTATAAAAACTATCTTGTTCAAACGGATGAAGTTAGGGTAATAAGCTACTGAAGATGCTCTAAGTAATAAGTAGCAACAAAAAAAAGAAAAACACGCAATTTTGTCCGATTATTCTTCACTCGACGCGAGACATGACGTCCGGGGCCCACGCGCCAGTGACCGGAGCAACCGCTCTGGCTTGATCTTTTTTGTCCGGCTGTCTAACTCTTTTGTTCAAATGAAGCGATGATGAAGCCAGGATAGGCTTTGGGGTACGGCTCCTAGTTGCACTTCTTGTTATGGCAGATGGAGAGGACGATGATGAGGATGAGGGCGACGACGATGCCGGCGACGATGAGCTTGATCTTCATGTTCTGGTACCACATCCTGCGGCGGATGCGCGTGCCCTCGGTCCTGAAATCCAAGGCGTTGTCGTGGAGCTGCTCGGTCCTCGTCACCAGGCCATCGATCTGCTCCCCGCGATCAATCACCTGATGAAGATCCCACCAACATCATACATACATACATTCATCGTCGATGAAGAAGAAGAAGAAGAAGAAGAAGATGATGATGAAGATGGGGTATATATATATATACCTTGTCGATGTTTTCCATCATGATGCCCTTGACCTCGGAGACCTGGGCCTGCACCTTGGACAGCCTGCTCACCTCCTCGGGATGATCCATGCAGTACTGCATCTGCTCCTTCAGCCTCGGCCTGTCATCCAATCCCAATGTCAGTTCTGTAACTTATACCCTACTTATAGCTGGCTGTTTAATTACAGTACCCGAAATCCTTGCTGTTGACTGGACATTTTCATTTATTTTTTGGTAATAACATCGCAGTATTTGTTGTGGAATAATGTTCTTTGCCTAATCAATTCTACCTTGATAAATTGGTTGACCCGAAAGTAACTAATTAACCTCTGTCGTCTCCATATCATTCAGGTTCAAAGTAACTAATTAGTCATGCTGGAGTAGTTTGTTCACCCGAAATCTTTGCTGAGGCTGTTGGCGGTGGCGGTGGTCGCCTTGCCTCCGGCGTATCGCCTGTTGAAGTCCTCCTTGATCCTCTCCAGGAAGGCCAGGGGCACCTCGCGCCCCGCCGACTCCGTCGCCACCACGCAGTAGGCTGCATATCATATGCATATATATGCAAATGTCATTTGCATTTCAGTGTGGGTGCAGCTTTGGTTCTACTGAATATGATGTGTATGCTTGGAAAGCAGGGCAGCGCCAAAAGAGGCCCAGCTCAGCCTCAGGCTCTGAATGTTTGGGCATGAACTGAACAGATTTGTGAAATACTAAGTGAGAACTTGTATGCGATCACGCATGATATACTACTTTCGATCAGATTTGTAAAACTTGTATGTCTTGTGAACAGATTTTGAGATTGACAACTCTGGCTGTGTTTTGGGAGAGCAGAGATAAAAAGAGCCTGGGGAAGAAGAAAGAATACCGTATCCCTGGTGGAGGAGGAAGGTGAAGGTGTGCCCGTCGCAGGTGTAGGTGAAGCGGCTGTCGCCAGCGGGGAGCTTCTGCAGGCACTGCGCCGCGATGTCCCGGAAGTTGCCCGTGTACACCGTGTGCTCCGCCAACACCACCGTCCCCCGCGCCACCATCGCGTAGATCATCGTCGTCGTCACCCCCTGCCGCGCCATCCCTCGATCGATCAACCGACGACGACCACCAGCAGCACCAGAAGAAGGCGAAGAAGAGGAGGAACGAGGAGGAAGAAGAAAAGGTGGAGCCTGTCAAAACAAGGGAGGAAACAAGGCAGACAGGCAGACAGGGTTTGGTGGTCTATACTATGTCGCCCTTCTGGAAACTGTCAACGCTAAGTACTTACCAGATAACGACGATGATGCAATGCCAAACGACATCCTGGCCGTCCGTTTGACTATGATTCCCGGCGTTGATTACTTAGCTGCCTCCTTCCTTGGACGACCAACCTGCTAAAACAACTGTAAAAAGAAAGAGAAGGCTGGTAAGTGGTGTAACACAGACATGTTCATTTCTCCTGAAAAATCAAAGGCAACAACACAGCAGAATGACATGTTTGCAAGCAATCTTGGCTCACTGAATAATACTAAACACAATCCTGAGCCTCAGTCTCAGATAGAAATCTTCATTTGATTACAAGCAATAAGTAACAGAGATATCCAAACTTCAGGAGCATCAGCAGCCTTTACAAGATGCAGGCGTGGGCACAACTTTCATAACCAAGTTCCCAAGTCTTCAGGTTCATACCGTCGAGTCGATGATACATCATCATCTTGTGGCCTTTACTAGTCTTATTATACAAGTGGGTGATACTGATACAACAACAAAGCTCTACTTACGACTACGTGGTCTGGTCTGGTCTGGTCTGGTCTGGTCATACAACATCATCATACATCGCACGGCCCGCTACCTACCCGACAAAAATGGCGAGCCGCGGGCGGTCAAATCAACCATGCGGGCATCGCCGGCAGGAGATCCGTGCATCGTAACACCGCAAGCAGCTCTGGCATCAGAAGCATGTCATCACTTGCACTGCCGCGGGTGGAACTTCTCCTCTGACAGGAGCGACGTGACGAGCCGCTGCAGCCGCACAGCCCCACGGCCAGGCTGAAGGAAGCTGGTGTTCCCGACGACCGAGCAGGGGTTGCTCCCGTTGTCCCCTGTCCCCGCGCACCAGCCACCGGGCGTGGGCGCGTCCGGGCCGGCGCGGCGGGACAGGAGCTCCGCGTCGATCCGGTCGAGCACGGGCTCGTCCGCGTGGAACTTGCGGGCGAAGGGCGCGTCACTGGCGATCATCCGGTCCAGGTCGTCCCCCGTGAGGTAGTGCGGGTGCTGCTTCGGGGGGTTGTCCCACGCGATGTAGTGCAGGTCGTGGTTCACCGTCGTGTTCTTGAACTCCTCGGCATTGCAGACAACGGTGTGGAAGTAGCCCTCCGGCGAGGAGATAAAGTTGGAGTAGTACATTAGGACGGTGCGGGGCAAGTTGTCCCAGCCCCATATGCTGTACTCGACCAGCGACCTGGACAGTGCCATCCAGGCTGAACCTGCAAACATCAGAGATTTAAGAGCAATATTAGCTCCTCAAAAAGGCCCAAAGTAACAAACTTGGTCACTCCATAAAAGCTCTTGAAACACAAGATTCGTGGGGGGTTTGTGCAAGGACAAGTATCAATATTTCTTTGCTAGTTGGCCAAATCATGCTAATGTTTATCTTGCCAGTTAGGAATCCTATGCCTTGGCCTTCACTGGAAAGTGGAAAGGCAGGCTCTGAATCTCACAGCTACTTATCTACTTCAGATGTTGAAACATGGAGTGTGCATATCAGGCCGAGAACTACTTGAGAAACTGGGACCAGCTGATCTTCTTGGTCTAGAGAGAGGCAGAAGGGTGGATTTTTGGGGGCTGCTAATAAGAGCATTTATAGCAGGTGAAGTTTACTGGCACAAAAAAGTAACTGAACTGAAACTGGAAATGAAGGTTATACTAGTTACATTCAATTGGATTGGAATTATTGTCATACAGGAAAGGTAAATCTGAACTCATGGAGTTTTTACATTTATGATACGTTTGTTTTCAGCAAAAAGACAAAAACAGGCAATTAAGCTAGAAAAGCACCACATTTATTACGCAGGGTTCCGCATGAAATCTTAGGAACACTTTGAAGATCTTATTATGGTAATAAGCAAATTTCGGTTGGTGGCCTGGTCTCCAGAACTTGCATGATCGAACACATATCAACGAGCATATATCAGTTTCAAATCCTGAACACTCACATTGACTGATAATCTTCTGCTCCCTCTGTTCCATAATTCTTGTCATGGTTTTAGTTTGAACCTAAAACCACGACAAGAATTATGGAATGGAGGAAGTACACCAAATTCCTTCAATTGGCAGAACAAGACTATGCAGGAGCCTAGTATATATGCGCTAGTATATGTAAATAATTGGGTGATCAAACAAGAACAGTTCCAATGGATCAACTCCAAGCAATATAATGCCCTTGGTTATTACCAGTGAAGAGCTTGAAGGCTGTTGGCACGCTCCGGCGCTGTGGTATCCAGAACACGTCTGCCTTCTTCTTCATGTAGAGCCCCGGGTCGATGATGACCGGCTTCGCCCTCTGAAACCTACAGGTACAGATTCACAAACCAACAAGAAGCGCATTAATTTCCTTCAGTGTCCATCCATCCAGCCATGGTGCGCGATAGATCGATCAGAGTTGTAAGCTGGGAAGGAAGGAAACACCTACTCCTTCCATCCGATGTTGCTGGTGTGGTCGATGAAGTTGAGATCACGCGGCAGCTTGGAGAAGACATGGATCAGATCTGCAGCAAGCTCACAAGGTCAAATGGTGCTATGGCACTGTGCTGGATGGATCGGGAGAGGTCAAATTACCGTCCTGCGTGACGAGCGGGTAGTCGGAGGCGGAGAGGTTGATGAACCAGTCCCAGTCGGACCCGCCGGCGCCGGAGTGGCCCCAGAGGAGCGCGGCGGCGGCGTGCAGGGTGCTGGCGACCATGGTGGGGCCGCGGTAGGTGACGAGGTTGGCCCGCTCGACGACGCGGACGTTGCCGGCGGCGGCTATGACGGGGTGCGCCGCTAGGCCGGCGGCGAGGTCCCGGCGGTCGGCCTCCGGCGCCTCGGCATCTAGGTGCAGGACGTAGAGGTTCCTGGGGTGGTAGAGCGCGAGGAGCACGCGGCGGAGCGCGGAGGCGTCCTTGGCGGATCCGGAGATGACGTAGGCGATGCGGGGGAGGGATCCGGCGGCGCGGGAGGCGGGCGGGGTTGGGGCGAGCTTGTGCTCGACGAAGAGCGCCGGGGAGGGCGTGGAGGAGGGGAGGAAGGGGAAGGGGACGGTGGTGAGGAGGACGAGGAGGAAGAGGGACAGCGCCGAGCCGACGGCCAGGGGGAGCAGCCACCGCCGGTCCACGGCGGCGGCGTGGACGACGATGGGCTTCATCGGCGCTCGGCGGCGGTGGGAGGAGGCAGCGGCGATTTGGCAGGAAAAAAAGGCCGAACTTTGGCCGGTACACACAGGTGAACGCGGTAACCACTAAAACCTTCCAGAAATTTTGTTCGTTAATTCGATTTCAATTGTTCTGCTTTTCCCGTGGCTTAATCAACATTTAACTTTTCGCAGATGCTTATACATATCCACATGCATTTATCTTTATGAAGGCATAAACGCATATGTTACTCTGAGTAGGCACATCATTTTAAGACTGGCAAAATAGTCGCACACGCCTTCATAGTCGATGAAAACGTCTACTCCCACTGAACGCACATCGCCAGATGGCCTGAAATAAATTCAGAAAAAAAATGCGAGCACCATTGTCAAGTTTAGAAATTGAACCATGATGGATTGGGGATATCACTGTTCTCTAAACCATCCAATCACATATGTTGGTTTGCATCAACACTTAACCTTGATTCTAACAATCTGGATACCACTGAATTTTATTTATGACGGTCTTTTATTTCTTGACGGTGAATTTTTCTTGTCAATGTCTAAAACATGCCTTAGTTTACATTTCTTTATCAAATAGGAGTATATACAAGCTGGTTGCGTCTATCCTAATAACTCGTGCAGCACAATACAAATGTAGTTCCACAAAACAATGGAAAAATCATAACAAACATTAGGCATGAGCCACATGGTTCCATATACATCACATAGTGAAACCACGGATAGAAGAGGATGGCATCTCGGTGAGTCATTGCTTATCGTGTACTACTAACACATAATACACATGGTCTAACAAATTATTGATGAAAGCTAAGAATGGTGGATTCATCTTGACCAACCTACGGAAGTCCACAAGTTAGCGTTCATGAAAGAGTAAAGTATAGAACACTTAACCATATGATTTTTTAATAGTACAATACAATACCAAAAGCAGGACATGGAAGTGTCACACATCATTACTCATTGTATGTTTCCACAAAAGAGTAGATACTTTATGAAAAATGCCATCTATCTAATTAACACATGATGGCAAATACATGACAAAACAAATAAAGGTAGTGGAAGATGACATCTAGATGCATTACTTATAATGTGCTATTACCTTGTATAACACAATCTATAGCAACATGGTCTCGATCTTTTCTTACCAAACCCGCACAACATTACAAATTAAGTTCTGCAAAAACATTAAGTAAAGATCTTAGGAATAACATAACACGTGGTCTCTTTCGAGGAAAATTGTAGGTTCAGTGCACGTAACATCATCTCAACAACTTGCAAACGTTATGAGTGCTTCCAAAGTAACTTTGGTCATCCAACTAAATTTGTAAGCATTCAAAAGCCACACACGAGGGCGGACATAAATCATGCCGCATCATCCATATATAAATAGTGGCACCATCTCATCTATTCATCTTCACCACTGCCAAAACAACATTGACAGCATGAAGGCCTTCTTCCTCCTAGCCTTCCTTGCTCTGGTAGCGAGCACTGCTAATGCGCAATACGCGGAAGTTCCCAGCCCAGCCGCAGAAGTTCCCTCAATGGATGATTTTGGGGAATGGGTTGCCATGACGCCTGGTACAAGTGGTTCCGAGCATTGCGAGCAAGAGCAGCCAAAGCTAAACTCTTGTAGCGATTATGTTATGGACCGATGCGTGACAAAGGATATGCCGCTCTCTTGGATCTTTCCCCGGACATGGGGGAAGAGAAGTTGCGAGGAGGTCCAAAACCAGTGCTGCCAACAGTTGAGGCAAACGCCGCCGCATTGCCGTTGCAAGGCTATCTGGACATCAATCCAAGGCGATCTAAGTGGCTTCATGAGCTTTCAACAAGGTCTGAAAGCTAGAAAGGTGCAGACGGCCAAGAGCCTTCCCTCCAAGTGCAACATTGATCCAAAATATTGTAACATCCCCATCACTAGCGGATATTACTGGTGATGTAGTTTCCATTATTTACTAATAAACTATCACATACCACAGTATGTGACCAATAAATGTGACCATGGAATAATATATACTATAGTTTCCCTTATGTATGTGTGTTTTCTTACAAACATCTAATTGTGCATGTGTTCATCAAGAAAGCAATGTTAATCGTGCCAAAATAATAGGTTAAAGGAATGTGTGGAAGTGCACATAGGCCTCTAACTAAGTTTCCGTATTGATGGCAGACAATTGAAGGGGCTAATGAGAGTGTACGTGTATGGGCAGATTTTAGTCCCAACCGTGAAGGTTGTCGAGCATCGGAAATCCCTCAAAAGTGAGAAGAACTCAAGTGTGTGCCTCACTAGAGGTTAATGTGTAGGCTTTTATTCACACTTCTTGAGTTTAGGCACTCGACAGTGTATAGAGGGGGTGTGGTTGGTGAAGTGCATGCTTAAATCTTTTCTACACTCATATATCCTTCCCAGCCACCAACGAAACCAAAGTGAAAAGACCAGAAATCATATTGTTTATACTTGTCAAAGTGCTTCGAATCAGCCGTCCGACCGTTCGGACTTACAAACATTCTTGCGCTGATCCGAGTTCCTGCTAAACCATTTGGCCACTAGCCCGGGCCAGGTTCAAGGTTGCTTGGTTTGGCGTTGAATCAATGTCGAGGCAAGTCATCTGGTTGCTTGGTCTCAATTTGGACCGTCAAAGCCTAGGGCCAATGATCAGGCAGAGCCAAGGGCTGATTCTATGGCTAGAAAGCCCATTTCCTTGTCTGGGCTAGTTCTGGGGTTGCTCGATCTCCAAGCCAGATCATCCATGCCTGGGATTGCTAATTGTGATGGATATTGGGATTCTCGAAGAGGAAGGGTGGTGTACTATAGGAGCAGATAATATTTTTTCAGTTAAGAACCAAAGTTTATTGAATCGGAAGAGGATGACACATAAACAACATCAATGGTACCGCACACAAACAAAGCAAAATGCTTGCACTCAACAAAAGCAAAAGGGTTGTCTATCCCCTTGTTCTTGCCGATTGTAAGGATTAAAGCTGACAGTGATAGGTAGATAAATAAAATAAAATAAAAAGGAAAATAAAACAGCGAGCAATTGTAGGTTTTTAGTAATAATGGAGAATGGACCCTGGGGTCATAGCATTCACTGGATGCATTTCTCTCATAAGCATTGTATCGTTGGGTAAACAAATTACTTTTGAACAATTGACAGAATAAGACATAATTATGATTGTGATTCTTCATGTCATAATTCATATATAGACATTACTTATCATATACTATTGCCTAGAAAAATACAACCCCTAATTTGCTCTGGATCCTTCTTGAACAACCTGCACAACACTACAAGTTCAGTTTCACAAAAGCGTAAGTCTTAAAAGCTTTGGTACAACAACAACTTATTGTTTATCTTGAGAAAAAATGTCAGATTTAGTACACGGGACATCACATATCTCAACAACTTCCACCAGTTCTGTGTGCTTTCAAAGTAACTTTGATTGGTATCCAACTAAATTTGTAAGCATTAGCTGAAGCAACACACAACTGCAGACAGAAAGCGTGCCACCTCATTTATAAATAAAGGTGTGGCCTCGTCTCATCTATTCATCTTCACCTGCACCAAAACACATTGACAACATGAAGGCCTTCTTCCTCATAGGTCTGCTTGCTCTGGTAGCGAGCGCCGCCTTTGCGCAATACGGAGAAGTTGTTGGCAGTTACGAGGGTCGTGCTGGTGGGGGTGGTGCTCAACAATGCCCTCTAGAGACAAAGCTAAATTCATGCAGGAATTACCTGCTAGATCGATGCACAACGATGAAGGATTTTCCGGTCACCTGGCGTTGGTGGACATGGTGGAAGGGAGGTTGTGAAGAGCTCCTTCGCGAGTGTTGCAGTCAGTTGGGTCAAATGCCACAGCAATGCCGCTGCAACATCATCCAGGGATCAATCCAACGTGATCTCGGTGGTGTCTTCGGATTTCAGCGTGATCGGACTTTCAAAGTGATACAAGCAGCCAAGAACCTGCCGCCCAGGTGCAACCAGGGCCCTGCCTGCAACATCCCTAGCACTAGTGGCTATTACTAGTGATTTAGCCTCCAGTTGTGACTAGCTAATAAACTGTCACATACCACTGCATGTGACAGATAAAAGTGGTCTTGAAATAATATGTGAATAAAATTTCTAAATGTGTGCCCGTGAGGTGTCTATAGCAAAACATTTCAATATGCCTATGTTAATCAAGATAGCAATGTTAACATAAACCCAGAATAATAGCTTGTGTGATTAATTGTGTACGTTCTTGGTGGTGGTTTCTATGCAGGTTTACCAGCCTTCTAACAAAATATATATGGAGCCGTTCAAGCCTTAAACAAGGCAGATAAGAGAACGAAACGTCTCATCCAATTAAATTTCTATGATTTTGCCATGAAGATGCCATTATTAATTTACAAATATCTTAAAATAAATCAATTGTATTCCCTGACATGTTAACAAGACTGATTTGCACCAACCACTTCATGTATCTTTTGCACAAGCATCATCAATCTAACAACTTGCACAAGATGACAAATCTAGCTTTACAAAAAAATTAAATCTAGAACAAACCACTAGGGCCGAACCACATAGTTCTAAATACAAGTAAAAAAAAACATGGCTCAAACAGGGTGGCATCTTTTAAAACATTGTGTATATTAATTAGATATGTTAGAGTTTATTACAATCTTGCAAAGTTAAGTTTTAACATGGTGTCGGGCTATCCCTTGCTTAATACACCATCAATCCAGACCTCACACAAGTATATAGTTAAATCATGGAGTAATACTTAGCTCAGACAGAGCTATTTTTCTCTTTTGAGAACCATTCTATGGTTGGTTGATTAGGAGGGCAATGGTACCCTCAGCCTACTAGAGTTCAAACCCCCAGACTTAACGTTTTGGTGTTTCATAAAAGCAGAATATTCTTTCAGAAAAAAGGGTAAAGTTTCAATAATTGCCAGGAATGGAGATACAATAAACAAATGGAACGGGCTGGCAATGTTTTATTGTCAGGCCTCTGGACAACTTTGAGCTTTGAAGACTCTGTTAAGGAGATGCCCCGTAGGTCCATCTGCGGACCAACGGCCAGGACAGGGCATCTGCCGAGCGGGGCGCGGGCACGACATGCAAAGAAAATCAGTGGAAACCAGAAGTGAGACAATTGGGAGGCATGGACAGTTCATAGCGGGATCCTATTTGTCGCGTGTGTGCGGTAAGCAGGGACCTCCTATTCGGTGACCTGCGCGCCAAAAACCAGCCGCACACGCACCCGCCCTCTCCCGTGCGCGTCCTTCTAGGCCGGCCCAGGTGCGGGCCGGGGCACCCCCTGTTTTTTCCTCTCTTTTTTTAATAATTTAGGATGTCAAAAAAATTGAATTTAAAAAAAGGTTGTGAAATTTGAAAAAGAAATCATGAATTCAAAAAGTGTCCACATTACAAAAATAATTGGAATTCAATGAATATTCAGGGTTTAAAGGAAATGTTCATGATTGTTTTACAAAAATGACGAATTTTAAAATGTTCATAATTTTAAAACATATTTAAAATTTCATAATTTGGGAATTCACAAAATGTTCACGATTTAAGAGAGTATTCACGAATTTTCACAAAATATTGTTCACAAAGTAGAAAATGATCAAGATTTTAAAATATTGTTCGTGAATTTAAATCATGTTTATGATCTCAGAAAAACAAAATTAAAGAGAATGTTCATAAATTTATACAGAAAATCATGATTTTAAAAAATGTCCAAGAATTTAAAAGATTTTCGCAAAATGAGAAAACAAGAGTAAAAATGAAAAAGTACAAACAGAAAGGAGAATAAAAAACGAAATAAAAAAAGAAAAGGAAACATAAATAAAAAATAATAATAAAGGTAAAATGAAAGAAAAAACCAAAAGGAAAAATAATGAAAAACAAGAAATCGGTTCAGAACCTTCCCAAAACCGTTTGGGATGAAACCAGATAATGGGCCGGTCGAAACCAAAACCAGCGTGTGAGGGGTGTACTTGCGCGGTGCTAACCGGAGACCCGCGCTCCCCCGGTAAACAGTCGCGGCTTCGCTGAAGCGAAGCGAGCGCCGGCACCACACGGGCCGGCCCACTTTGACGAGAAACCGGTTTTGCTAACATTCTAGAAGGTTCTCTGAATTCGTTTTTCCTTTTTTTTTCGGGTTTCTTAATGTTTCATTAATTCAAAATTTTCAAATATTAAGCATTTTCAATTTGTTTAAATTTTAAAAAATGTTCAAGTTACAAATTTTGGTCTTGATTACAAAAACCATTCACATTTAAAAAAAAACTAGGTCATGGTTTGAAACTTTACTCACTTTTAAAAATTGTGTTTAGAACTCCAAAAATCTGTACGCAAATTCAAAAATGTTCAAAATTATAATTTTTATGTTTCATATTTTGTTTCACATTTTTAGATTTTTTTATCCTTTTAATAAAATGTTCAGAATTCGAAATTGTCTGTAATTTCAGAAAATCTTCACATTTTTAAAACTTTTGTTCATGTTTTTTAAAAAAATCACTTCTAATTATTTTCACCATTCAGAAAATGTTTGTGATTTGAAATTTATTCGCAATTTCAAAAATATGCACATTTTTAAAACAATTGTACGTGCCTCCCAATTGCGACATGCAACATGTGAGCGGTCAGTTCTGCAGGATTCCAGGCAACATCAATTTTCCAACGAAATTAATTAGCAATAAATAGGTGCATGCACTCATTTCCAACAAAATTAGTTACGTCTTGGTAATTGAGTTTTCTCTCTTTGTCCTAAGAGACCCGAGCGGAGGGACAAAAAATATTTATATCAACGTTACATGATTCTAGATACAAAACAGAAAAGCGGTGGTTAGACGAGGACGACATCTAGATGCATTGCTTTTCATGCACTAACACCTTGTAAATCACATTCTCTAACAAATTGGTTTGGATCCTTCTTCAACAATTTGCACAACACTACGAGGCTAGTTCACAAAAGCGTAAAGTGTCGAGCTTTGGTACAACATACTATTTCTGGCCGTCTATCTTGAAAAAAAGGTACATTTAGTACACGAAATGTCATTTTCTGTTTGCTCACAAAGTAACTTTAGTTAGTACTCCCTCCGTAAACTAATATAAGAGCGTTTAGATCACTAAAGTAACTAAATTTGTAAGCATTAGCCAAAGCAACACACAAACACAATGGTATGCAAAAACCATGTCACCTATACCAATAAATAAGCGGACCCAACCCATCTATATATTCATCTCCACCACCACCAAAACAACATTGAAAGCATGAAGACCTTATTCCTCCTAGCTCTCCTTGCTCTTGTAGCGAGCACAACCTTCGCGCAATACTCAGTTGGCGGTGGTTACAATGAAGTTGGCGGAGGAGGTGGTTCTCAACAATGCCTACAGGAGCGGCCGAACCTAGGCTCTTGCAAGGATTACGTGATGGAGCGGTGTTTCACGATGAAGGATTTTCCAGTCACCTGGCCCACGAGATGGTGGAAGGGAGGCTGTGAGCATGAGGTCCGGGACAAGTGTTGCCAGCAACTGAGCCAGATAGCACCACAGTGTCGCTGCGATTCTATCCGGCGAGTGATCCAAAGCAAGCTCGGTGGTATCTTTGGCATTTGGCGAGGTGAGGTATACAAACAAATTCAGAGGGCCCAAAGCCTCCCCTCAAAGTGCAACATGGGCGCCGACTGCAAGTTCCCTAGTGGCTATTACTGGTGATGATATTATAGCCTCTATTCGTGACCAATAAACTGTCACATACCACAACATGTGACAAATAAATGTGCTCGTGTAATAATCTATGAATAAAATCCCCCTTGTATATTGGTTTGTGTTGGAGATACCTGCGTATGAGTTTGTTGGTGGTGGGCTGTGTGCATGTTTGTGCTCCTTTAACAATAATAAAAATATACAGACTTGTTCAATACTTCAACAAGAAAGAGAAGAAGATTAACGATTCATACAAGAAAACTATTTTGTACTCCCTTCGTAAAGTTCGATCAAATTTATAGTAAGAAATATAAACATTTACCGTAACAAATCAATACCATTAGATTCGTTATTGAATGTACTATCACATAATATATAGATTTGTGATGGTCAATGTTTATATTTTTACTATAAACTTGGTCAACCTTTACGAACATTGACTTTGACCAAAGCTAATAAACGGAGTAAATAAAAACGGAGGGAGTATTTGACATGACCATTCTCTCTTTTAATCTAGCAGATAGCTAAAAGAAACATATAGTAGTCGCTGACATGTTAATCGAAGAGGTAAAAACACTGGCAGTCACAAAATTTACGTTTGATGTTCAGTTTAGTGCTAAAACTTGCAAAATACGCCGTTGTAGTCATATAACTTGTATTTACGTGCACATACGGTCAGAAATCCTGTCTGTCTTTGTATGACCTGCTGGCGTGGCATACCTGGCCCACTGTCAGCCTCTGATTCTGCCCGGTGCGGCGCCCGCGTGTCTTTTTTGCAGAAAACACCCTAGGGCATATAAGTACGGAGAATAGACCTTGATGATCCATTTACTATTTACGGAAAATAGCCCGCTTCTTCATGCTCGTTCTCTCCACGGTTGCGCGACAACTCCGACGGCGTGGGCTGGATGTCAGAGCCCGCGTTGGAGCTGCCCGCACGGTATGACGAGCCCGAGGAACTGCCCGCACGGGAGGAGGTGCGCGCGGTCGAGCCCAACGACCAAGGCCCGCTGGACCTGGAGCCACCCGAGTCAGACCTTGAGCCACCGCCGCGGGAGTCTGCCCCGACGTTGCCTAGTGGCAGAGCAGAGTCGACGTTGCTAACATGGGGTGCAGTAGAGATCCGCACAGTCAAGAACTTGCGAACCATGTCATCGTGGATTGATTGCAGGTAACAGAATAGGTGTTGCTATGTGTCAATGGCAACCAACCAACGTGTTTATGAAGGGTGTAAGAGCACATTTATACATGTGTGGTTTTGGTAATTGATGGCAATCCCTATGGACTAATGGTTGCCTTGAGTTATATTCGAAGGATTTGTCCATAGGGACTTTTTGAAGTCCATCCGTTGGTTTCAAGGAGTTTATATGGTGAGCAATATGGTATTCAAGGTTTTATTCAAAGATTGGTCATGTGAGAGTTGAGCTTATTGCAAGCATGTCTTGAAGAAGAAGATTGTGTGAGCATTCATGTTTACCTTCAATGCATCATCTTTATGAAGAGATAAGATAAGATACAAGGTTGATCAAGACTAAGTCAAAGAGTGAATCAAGTTGATCAACATACAAAGCGTACAAGATGTACGGAGAGGGATCAAGTGATCCCATGGTATGGTAAGTATTATCCATTACGCTTTGTGTACTAACCCATGGTCTACGTGAGAGTTCTATGTGCAGTTAGGCATGTTTCCATGGGCTTGCGTCAAGAGGAAGATCTCATACAACCCATGGAGGATGACATCAAGTGGTGATCGTCATCAAGATTGCGGTGTGCAAGTTCAAGTGGAGCATCACGAAGAGATCATGCTTGAAGCTTGTCGTACATTGTGTTGACAATGGACTTGTGAAGATGTGCCGAAGAGTGGCTCACCCATAGTGGAGTATGGGGGAGCAATCTACTAGTCTTCATCGAGCCGGCGCAATCAAGAAAGGTGGTCCATCTTGAGGAGGACAAGATCGTCATATTCTAGCTCAAGTGGACTATGCGCAAGGCAAAGGTTTGACCTTGATAGGTTTTTTTATTTTACCAGTCTCATAGTGGTAGTTGGCAGACCGGGTTATAGGATCGATAGCCGTACTACCAAGGGGGTTCTCAAGTGAGTAGCTTGACCGTATCGTTCATTGAGAGCTCAAACCATTGTATTCTTGGCATCATCATCTTTCTTGGTTCTTGGTTGGCTTTTCTCTATGTGGGTTCTTGAGCTCATGGTCAGCTTTATGACAATCTCAAGTTCATCGAAAACGGAGTCCATATGCATCTTCTATGATGTTTTCGATGTTGGAGTTTTTGCCGGTTCTTCATTCATAGAGATTTCACATCTCTATATCATTGGCATTTTCATACTGTCGCTGTTTGGATAGTACTTGTCGTCTGCTATCCAACAAGTTTGAGTTTGCTCAATTCGGAGCTCGGATGCGAAAGTTATGGCAGTTTTGGTGTCAGAGCAGTTTTTCTCTGATCAGGCGGTAGTACCGCTCGGTACCACGGTAGTACCGCTTGGGCGGTACTTCCGCTGTGTACTACCGCTGCTACTTCCGCTTATATTTTTCTCTCTGGATAGGTTAGTTTTCTGGGCGGTTCTTGAGCTGTAGTAGTGGATGGTAGTAGGGCGGTAGTACCGCCCGCGTGGTACTACCGCTCCCGAGTACCGCTGCTACTAACGCTTATTTTTGGGTACTGGAGTCTTACTACATCCCCAGCGGAAGTACCGCTGGGTAGGCCGGTAGTACCGCTCCGGCGGCACTACCGCCTCAAGATTTCTGCCATTTTACACCCTTTTCCTGAAACAAAAGCGCTAAGCGGTAGTACCACTCAGCCGAGTGGTAGTACCGCTTGTGCACGACCTGTGCACATAACGGTTGGATTTGGAGAGGCCTATAAAAGGGGGTCTTCTTCCCCATTGCTCCCTAATCCTTAGAGCTCGAGTTTGCCCCCATTGTTGACCTTCTTCGAGCTTGCTATCTCTCAATCCCTCCAATGATTCTTGCTAGTTCTTGAGATAAAAGAGAGAGGAGATCTAGATCCACATTTTCACCAATCACTTTCTCCTCTATGTGAGGGAACCCCTTGGATTTAGATCTTGGAGTTCTTCCTGTTCTTCTTCGTTCTTCCTCTCATTTTATTCCATAGCATTAGTTGTTGTGGTGGGATTTGGGAGAGAAGGACTTGGTCACTCCGTGTGCCCTTGCCATTGCATTTGGTGCATAGGTTTGAGTTCTCCACAGTGATACATGGAAGTGAGAAGTTGAGAAGCTTATTACTCTTGGTTGTTTGAGCACCCTAGAGCTTGTTCCTCTTGGGTGCCTTGGCGCCCTAGACGGTTGGTGGTGTCTTGGAGCTCAATCATTGTGGTGTAAAGCTCCGGGCAAGCTGCGAGGTCTCCAATTAGGTTGTGGAGATTGCCCCGAGCAATTTGTACGGATACCGGTGACCGCCCCAAGGGTTGCCAAAGTGTACGGGTTCCGGTGACCGCCCCCAAGGGTTGCCATTTGTATGGGTTCGGTGACCGCCCTCAAGGGTCCCTTAGTGGAATCATGGCATCTTGCATTGTGCGAGGGCGTGAGGAGATTACGGTGGCCCTAGTGGCTTCTTGGGGAGCATTGTGCCTCCACACCGCTCCAAACGGAGATTAGCATCCGCAAGGGTGTGAACTTCGGGATACATCATCGTCTCCGCGTGCCTCGGTTATCTCTTACCCGAGCCCTTTACTTATGCATTTTACTTTGTGATAGCCATATTGTTTCATGCTATATATCTTGCTATCACTTAGTTGCTTATCTTGCTTAGCATAAGTTGTTCGTGCACATAGGTGAGCCTAGTTGTTTTAGGTTTTGTGCTTGACATATTAAACGTTAGTTTTATTCCGCATTTGTTCATGCCTAAACCGTAATTATTTTAAAGCGCCTATTCACCTCCCCCCCTCTAGGCGACATCCACGTCCTTTCAAAGGGAGCGGGCAACAATGGCGGAAAGCACCAGTGGCGGGAAAATAGAAATGGTGTGTCACCACTCACCACCTCTGGATGTCAGTACAGGCGGAGGAGAAGAGGAAAGAGATGATATAGTGGGGGTAGCTGATCTACCTCAAAAACTAGAGATGGATTGCATGTTGAGAAATTTGTCATTATCCCATTGGCTATGCACACGTTGTTGCATCCATAGGTCTTGCGTTCAAGCACTAGGCAACATTTTTATTTATTTTCAGTTCTATTTTTCTCTCAAATGGATCATCAGAAAGAGTTGAAATTTCCCAGATTACTACCAAACTTACGAATAATTATGTGTCTAAATTTCAATTTTCGTGAGAACTTTGAAAATAATTTGGGCCATCAAGGTCTATTTTCCATAAATAGTAACCGCCCAAGGTGTTTTCTGCAAAAAAGGCACGCGCGTCGGGCGGAATCAAAGGCTGACAGTGGTCCAGGTATGCCACACCAGCAGGTCATACGAAGCCAGACAAGATTTCCAACCGTATGTGCACATAAATGCAAGTTATGTGACTGCAACAACATATTTTACAAGTTTTAGCATCAAACTGAATATCAAACGGAAGTTTTGTGACTGCAGGTGTTATTACCTCTCAAATCTATGGAAGTGAAACTTGCTCCGCTTGGTTACGAGAGCAGATGTACAACCCTACCATCTGGGTTCAAGTACACACCGACATTCTGGGCATGCTGGGGCAGCCGCCACGATGGAGTATGTTGACCTCTGGCGTCGCCTTCGGCTCGTCGTGCTCTCTTCCCAGCTTGACTCTATCTGCTGGCGTTGGACCGACAATGATGTCTATTCGGCTTCCTCATGCTACAACGCGTTTTTTCATGGCTCCACCGCCTCAGAGTTCTGGCGGCTGGACTGGTAGACTGGAGTTCGACCTCCATACAATTCTTCATGTGGCTCGCTTCCTTGAACCGTTGCTGGTCCGCCGATCGTCTCGCCCGTTGCAGCCTGCCGCATGAGCCGACATGCATGCTATGCTTTCAGGATCCCGAGACGCTTCATCACACCTTCGTGGGCTGCGTCTTCGCGCGTATCACTTGGCACAAAATCCTAGCTTGGTGCTCCAACGACCACTACTCCGGATGGCTCCGCGAGCTTCTTCGACTGGCTCTCCTCGGCTATGCTGGTTACACCGCCATCCCGACGAGTCGACAGCGCGGACTAGCCACCGTCCCCTCGCTCATGGCTTTGTCACTTTGGCGGCATCGGAACACCGTCATCTTCGACAAGACCGCACCATCTTCTTCCGCAGTCATCGCGGCGATCAAAGCTGAAGCTCGCTCCTGGGCGCGGCAGGAGCTAGAGGAATGAACACATGCATCCCTGTAACCTGATTTTCTAGTTTCGGGGGCTGAGCAACCCCTTTGTCCTCTGCTCTAATTGGTGCCATGGCCTCGCCATTCGTGTGTACGTGGCTACGGCGCCACCCTGTACTCTTCTTTTACTCCCCCTATCAATGCAATGATACGCTGCTATGCGTATTCGAGAAAAAAAAAAGTATTCACCATAGGGATCTCCTTTACAATTTGTTGAACAATTATATCTAGAACGACCTCTTTTCTACAGAAAACAAAATCTGGAACAACCAGGCACAAGCCAAATGATTCTAAATACAAGACAGAACTAAACCATGGCTCAGATAGGACACCTTGATTCACTAATTTCTCTACATGGAATCTTAGTGTGTTCCTTAACATGTACTGCTAATTTTGTTAGACACAATCTCCAACAACAAAATTACAAGAATTCTATTTTTTTAGGATAAATATCTAATAATTCGAAAAGGTGCTATAGTACCCGGGTGCCTCGACACCCTTTTATCGGACGGGTATAGCGTCTTGAAGATTCGTGCGGAGGAGTGACGGCAGCAGGCCATTTCGCACCCGCGTGTTCATTAGGCAGAAGTTTTACAGGCTGTGATTAGGGTCGAGGTCTGCTCCAGCAGACAGAACAGGGCCGGTCATAGGCACCTTTCGGATGGAGACAGAGATGATTTGCCAGCATTGTTGTAGCCATGTCAGGGAGGTGCTGCCTGCCCATATTTTCTTTTTGCATGTGGTGAAATGACTTGTCACGGGCAGCGTGTATGTGGTGCAACCAACGCGGGACCCTTTTTTTTAGAAAAGGAGGATTATCTCCGGCCTCTGCATCAGTGCGATGCATACGGCCCCTTTATTAATAATAGCGAACACAAAGTCTGTAGTTCCGAACAATCTCTGAAAGAGTAACAAAAAACAAATCATAAAAAAGGGTGCCACAACCGGCTAAAATAGGCCAAGATGCCTAGCCATCTATCATATTACTGGACCGCCATCCAAACTGGTTGTAGATATCCCGAGCTACCGTCTCCCATCGGATAGACCCAGTAACCAAAGGCTCCCTGGTTTCCGCAGGAGTGAGTAAGGACCTCCAACGCGGGACCCTAGGTTAGAGTTTTATAAGAGATGGTCATCTTCTTCCTTCAGCAGAGAGCGTCCACAAAGGGAGAGTGTAAATGGAGAATCTTCAACCCGGCGTTGCCATTCACCTAGGAGGGGAGGCAATGTCTTCTTCATCCTCATCGCCAGGGGGTTCGAGAGTTAGTCGAGCGGCGCCATTTCAGGTGAGAGTTCTTCTGTCAAGGGGGAGTTGTCATCGATCCGGGCACGTTTATGTTGATTTGCATCTAACACGTCAGCGTTTTTGAGCAGTGCATCGATTCAAGCTGCATTTTCTGCGCGCGTGCTATCAGCGCGAAGCACGTCGCAGCAGAACTCGCATCAAGCACAAACATGACGGCGGAGCAGGGCGCGACGGCAGCAGATGAAGCCCGGCACACGAGCCCAGTTGGAGCGGAGGCTGGCAAGCTTGCCGGAATGGTTCAGGGCAGGCGGCTGATGCTCGCGGGTCGTCAAGCTGAACCGACGGGAACAACGGCGTCTGCGAGGGATGATGTCCCCGTTGTGCCCATCGTCCACATATCTTCATGACATTTGACGGTGTTGTTTTCCGAATGACCTAATACAGGACATGTGTATCAATTGGGAATCCCACACGCGCTACAATTACGGGCATCCTATTGAGGGCAGAAACAGTTGGTGAGGGCAGAAACAGTTGGTGAAGTTGATCTCCGCCATGACAGTGGGACGCACAAATGTCGATGCGCCGTTTTCTGAGTGAATGGTCTAGATAAGGGGGTGCCCAGACACCCGGGCGCTAAAAATCCAGTCTCCTAATAATTTGCTCCAGATCCATCTTTCACAACTCATGAAACACTACAAAATTAGTTCCGCAAAAGCTTTGAAACTTTAGTATCACATTAGTTATGGTCTATCTACACATCGGTATCTAACCAAATTAGCATGCACTTACCAAAACAAAACACAAGATATAGAAGAAATTGTGTCACCTCATTGTAAGTATAGAGAGGCCTCATCTAATCTATGCATCTTCACCACCAAAAAAACACCATTGCCAGAATTAAAACACTCTAGCTGCTTCATGTAGATATCCTTGCTCTCACAGCAAGCATTGCCTTCATAGTTCATGTTGTACAAACAATTTCACATGAGGGGTGGTTAGGCGTGATGCAAGAAGAAGCGGATGATTCTGGACTCCTATAAGGATTGCTTGATGCATAGATGCTGAACATCAAATGGTCATATATATGCCATTGGTATACCATCGTATGTGGCCAATAAAAGGAGTTCCAGAACAATATATGAATTCCTCTTGAAAAACTCTGACCGTAGAATTATGTTCATCAAGAGACTGATATTAATTTTTAGGATCTAATGCTCATGCGCAAATTACCATAGGCACATATGTCATTATTCAGTAACGGAATCATAAGAGCAGGAAATGCCAGCTAACTATAAATCCATGTTCAAAACCCCCTTCAAGATGAATTATCTTGATTGGTTAAGTACTCAACTATCCATTTGTCTCAATTTGTTTTGGGAAGCAAAAATCCGGGCCTCCTTAATCACTCCCGATCTTCTGGCTCCGGTATTTTCCACATTTGATCTGTACCTGATTAATAGAACATTTTTTCTAAAGAAATTTAAAGCTTGCACGCAACATTTGAGGAAAAAATAATTAGTAAAAGATCTCTTATAGTTGGTAGTATCATAAACCATGATCATGCACATAATACTAGTCCATGATACTATCTCCCCAATGTTGGGATCATCAAAAGTGCATGAAGGAAAGGGAAGTACAACGATGTTATTGGTGCTCAAAGATGCCCACCGCAGTCATCAACAACATCCCCCGCTCAAACACTTTGAGTTACTGCTCAGCTGCAAGGAGGAAAGAAGGCACAATTCCGACGCCACCTCCACACAGATCGACCGCTAGGGCTAGTGCGTCATCATGCTCGTACGTGCAGGGGCGCGAATAATTAGGGCAGCGAACAGTTGGAGGCCGGAGAATGGGGAGACGATGAAGGCATAATATATGATGTACGATTATCAGGGATAGGAACCATCATGATAGATGCTAGATGAGGCATCCTACCAATTTCTCACATCGGACTACCAATGGGAAGCGTTTCTCATTAGTTTTTATTCCTCGAGACAAATGGTTGCATGCAAGCGTGTTAGTTAATATAGTTAAGTCGAAGTCTTTTTTGTTGACATGTGTGGGCTATTTTTAGAATTTACACAATTAGATCATTTCAAAGGATAGACAGTATATATTATATTTGTTAACGAGGTTCACCAAGCATCGACAACGTCCCCGGGGCATGACTCTGAATGCTCCTCCCCATGTACTAAATTGACATAGAATCAATGACAAGTTCGTCGACGCCGTCACACAACTCAACCATCACGCCACAACCAGTCCATACACTCCTCAAACGGGCATCTAGACCATCCCGTTCATGGTATTGTGTCTAGCCTACCAGCTTCATCTAGTCTATTTTAGCTACCACATAGTGCCTTTTATATGATGAGAAAGGTGTGGCTGCTCCCAGGTGTAGGTGCACCTGCATCAACAATAAATTTAGAAAAAATACAAAACAAAATAAAAAAATTGAAGTATTTTTTACATCAAACAAGATTAAAAAATTTAGCTTCTTGCAAAATTTCTTGACCAAATAACATTCGAGGAGCCCTCACAAAAAGATCACAGCTCAAAAGTGCACAAACCTTTGAACACTGATTTTTTATTTTAGTATGGGCTCCTCCAATGTTATTTGTGGACGAAAAGTTTACAAGAAGACAAAACTTTTGATCTTGTTTGATGTCCCCAAATTTTATTTTATTTATTATTATTTTTTGCTTTTTTCTCATTTACTGTTCATGCGGGTGAAGGTGCATCTGGGAGTAGAAAATCTAGTCTCTTATACAATAGGTCCGAGTTACATGTGTTCGACTTAAACATCTAAACCTTCGTACACCACAAACTCAGTACAAGCTGGTAACTTCTGATCCATCCTGCACAGCTCTACAAGTTTTATTTCACAAGAAGAATGAAGTATGAAGCTTGTGGCCAGAGGCGGAGCTACGTTGTGGAAAAGCCAGGCCGTGGCCCGCCCGACGTAGCAAAAAATACAGTAAAGATTAGTAGATCTTAAGAGAACTAGCAGGGGGATGGCGCGGCGGCACGCCGCGCCCGTCATTGAG
Organism: Elymus sibiricus; assembly: GCA_039707655.1. Lineage (NCBI taxonomy): Eukaryota > Viridiplantae > Streptophyta > Magnoliopsida > Poales > Poaceae > Elymus > Elymus sibiricus. The sequence goes on from CM077671.1 coordinate 17,588,061, forward strand.
GTTTGTTGGCAGTGAATGAGGTGGAAAGTGTTGTTTATATTGTTTTCTTGTCGAGCTATTAGTAAGGATAATTTTGTGTTTTGTTGTTGGAAGGGTCTTGGCCTAATTGCTGATGTTGCATTTATGTTGGTCTAGCTTTGTGGCATGCGTAGATAAGAATATCATGTTGGTATGTTTGTTTTTTTCTCAGTTTGCTCACGGGTGTGTTCAGGTGTGGTTGGCTTTTTGTGTGTCTTGGTTGTTTATTATAGGTATAGTTTGGGTGGGTGAGTTGTCTGTGTGGTGTGCACGTGGAGAGTTTGGGTGCAGCTATATGTATGACGTGGGTGGGTTGCCATGTTTTTTTTGTGAGCTCTGTTGTTATAAAAGGGGAGCTTGTGGGTGCTCCTTTTGTTGTGTGTTTCAGTGGTTCTGTTTGTAAGTGTCTATAGTGGGAAAGGATGAGCTTTGATGGTAGTTCTGGTTCTGTTCCTTTCTGTAGCCGGGAGAGCTGGCGAAGGGGTTCGTTTCCACCGGAGATAGTTGAGCGTGGTGAGCCGGACATGCGTCTGGAGAGGGGGAGTATTGGTGTTCCACGTACTGCTGGGTTGGCTGCTTTGGAGAGGCAATACCGTAATCATGCTCTGTATGTTACTTGTTTTGGAGGCAGACATGTTGTCTCAGGTTATGATCTGCTTGAGGCTATTGAGGCTGCGTGTGTGGCAATGAGGAAGGTGGTGTGCGTATTGAGGTGGCTTGTCCGCCTCATCATTTGTTCTTAGTTTTTAGTTCTGATAACTATTGTAGGCGAGTGTTGGCGAAGTCTGGTGAGATCTGTTATGCTGATAGTCGTGTGCAGTTTGCTCGTTGGTATCCTGGCATTCGTACTACTCGCAGCGAACTTCCATATAAGGTCAGGCTTGCTTTTGGCGGTTTTCCTGATGCTGGCATCCAGCCTGATACACTGAGTTTTGTGGTTGCTAGCCTTGGTGGGGATATTATTCAGATTTTACCTCGTGAGGATAGGGAAATTGTTACAGTTGATGCGTGGTTGAAGGATCCTAATTCTCTTCCGTAGGAGCTTGACGTGGAAGTGCCTGTTGCTGATCCATTTCCTTGGCGGCTTGATCTTTATGATGATTATGGTTCACATCCTCGTGTTCGTTCTCCGCAGCGGAGAGTTGCTGAGAAGTTTTCCGTTAAAGTACATTTGAAGAATGTACTCAATCGTGGACCATTGATTACTGCTCTGCCATCTTCTTTGCATCCTGATGAGGGAGATGATCTCTCTCGGGTTCATTCTTTCAGGACCTGGAGGGGAAGGGTCGATGGCACTGGACCGGGTGATCGTGGGTTTGCCTGAGTTACTATTCTGGTTTATGTGTCTGTGGGATGGTACTGTGTTTGGAATAATGTACTTAAGAAGTGTTTTGTGTGTGCGTTGTTATTTATGTTTGTGTTATGAGTAAAATAAATTTTGTTTTATGTGGATGTTTGCTGTATTTTAGGTTATCTTGTGCGGAGATTGGTCTGTCATATGGGTTATCGTGGCATTTCATACTCAGTTGAATGGCGATGCTGTGTATAGATGGTTTGGATGTACTCCATGGTGTTATGTGTGCGGCAAGTGTGTTTGCATCGTTTGGTAAGTGGATGAACTTGCAATAGAGATTTTTATGTTGGTCGAAATGTATGATAAGTGAGATGATGCATTGCGGTAGAAAAATATTCAACCAGATTGACACGATCATAGGGACTATTTGCGTTGATTTGTAGAGAACATTACTTTATTGATGTTGCCTTTGACAACTACTCCCTCCGTTCCTCTATATAAGGTGTATTTGTTTTTTGATAAAATTTCAGAATGTAAGGTGCATTTCTTCTGATTCCTCCTAATTCCCTGGTTAGCCCTCCTAAAAAAGGAAAGTATCTCTTTTCTGATTGTATGTATCTCTCCTTATAGTAAAAGAAGGAAACCATCTCTTTATCGATTGCATGTATCTTATACTTTTCTGAAGTAATTGATTCACTTTCCACTAACCAACAAATTTGCCAAGGGTAATTTAGTCTTAACATGTCTATAATTATGTGCCTTGGTCACTGTGCCAAAAATAATACACCTTACATAAAGGAACGGAGGGAGTATTTTACAGGAAGTAGTGCGCCTACTTGGGATGGAAATGAGTGCGAGAGAACTACGGAGCTACATTATTGATGTTGCTTCAGGCAACTATTTTACACAAAGTAGGTCATCTACTACAGAAGTAAATAACTGCAACAACTGCGAAAGGTTACACTGGTCTTCTGGCTGGTCGCCTCTGGTGACAATAGCTGCAAAGAAAAGCGATGTGTTACTATTTGTTTTTTTTTTGTTAATGATAGATGTAATCATGCATGAGCTTACCGATTTTAGTTGTCGATGTCGTCCATGCTTCTGGTTGGCTTGATGTGGATGTATTTTGGTGCAAGCATTGTGTCTATGAGGTAATATGCTAACTCTTCTGCTTGGGTTTGTGGTGGAATCTTTCCAATGTATTTTAAAGTCGAAGTTGATTTGTCGGTGGCTATGGGGAGGATGCTATTGCAGTTGATGCATGCTTCTGCGAGTTCGTATAGCTTTGTGTCATTTTCTTCTTTGAGAGAACAATTTTCGTCCATTGCTCTTATGGAGTTGTTTAAGTGCTTTATTGCGTGCATGGTAGCAAATTCAGCGCGTGATGATGTTTTTTGTAATTCTCTATAGTTTACATCATCTATTGCAAAGCTGCCAGAACCTATGATTTCTCTGATGGCGAATTCTGCTACCTGTTCTAGGGCGTCATCTTCTGTTGCCTCTGGCTACTAAAGTGTGTGCAAGGGATGATTGCACCGCCAGAATTCCGTGGCGGTGGAAGGTCTATGCGGAGTCTGGCGACATAGCCGCTACTTAAGAGCTATAAGAACAACAGGCTACACATACCGGATGAGTGGTAAAGTACATCTGGTTGAACATTATGAGGCAGATTACATTGGCCAGATGATACAATTTGCTAATGAAAAAAGAAAATCCAGTGATGTCCAATAGTTTATTCACAGGCTAAGATATCATAAATAAATAGAAGATTGATACGCTAAAACAATGAGATTTTAGTAACATTTTAGTAACACAGATGGTTTGACGCTCCAGTTGTGATAGTACATTCCTTTTTTTTATTTACTTTGAAATTTCAAATAGTACACCCAAGTACGAAGTCGACTATGGATAAGCCACTCTCATACTTATAAGTGTTGGAGGTACCCTATGCAACGGCGTCAAAAAGTCATTTTTAGGTTCCCTTCTCGTGGCATATTTCTGGAACTCTAATGGGTAAACGTGATTTTTCACACAAATGACACCATAATCAGCAAACATGGGCTTACAATACGATCCTTATATAATCTTATGTGATAAATAATGAGTTTTCATTATCATTTATATTTGAGCAAAAATATATTAGACCATGGAAATTTAAATCAATTTTGGAGAGATGGAGGGAGGGAGGGAGGGAGGGAGAGAGAGAGAGAGAGAGAGAGAGAGTAGGTGAAGATTAAATATGAAAAACATTTAAAGGCATTAGTTTAAATCCAATATGATTCATGTTGCCTAATCACCATTTAAATATATTACCTTTCCTCCCTCCTCTAATTTGTATAAATGCAAGAAGAAGAAGAATGAAGTGTGTAAAGGAGACATACCCATGGTAATCTAAACCCACTAAAATGACATGCGGACTCAAATGTGGCAAATAATATGAATAGGTATTGACCGCATGAACTTAGCACCTTCATGTCCAAAAAATTGAATTGCAAGGTTTGGTGCATCAGCTGATTGTAATCTCTGGCGGGCTGTTCTATACAACTGGACATATTGATTGTGTTCATCAAGCATGTCAATTAATGCCAATGCAACAAAAGGATCTGCCTGGCTTGGACCACCACCTTCCTCTTCGAAAGCGTTGAATCTACAGTCTAGTTCATCCGCTGAATCAACTATGTATAACTGAGCAAACTTAGGAGTCTCATCATTTGCAGGAATCAAAGAACCAATACGATGATAGACAGAACCGCCCATCTTGAAGACGTATGGTCCGTTTCCCATAACTTTCATCAACATGAGCACCAAGAGAGGTAAAACAGAACATTGAGTTGTAATGCCTAATCAACCTCGGAAATGTAGATGAAGCATCATCACCATCAAATCTAAGCAAGTCCTTTAATGGAAAAGGCCAATCAGGAAATTTAGGTAAGGAAACTTTCTCAGCACAGCAGCAACCATTGTAAACTGGCAAATTTAACCTTCCGTCATAAGCACCCTTAGAACGTTCTTGAAACCAATACAAAGCATTGCAGCTACCACATATGTACTGAGGGCCTCCATAGCACGAACGTCCGCGAACAGTTGCTGCCATCCAAAGAGAAAAAGTACAGAATTTACAAATGATAACAAATAGGAAGTAGATTTCCAACAATGGCAGAACATATGTATTATGCAAATCGCAATGAGCATCTGCATTTAGATACATGACGTCGATGTTTATAATTGAGAAATCCCTCAGCACATTTTTCCGGCTTGGGAGAAAAACAGAACGTAACATTTAAATTTCTTTTTTATTCGGCAATATTTTTAGGAAAAAATGTAAACTGGATGTTACATCATGGAAGAAGGCTAAAAATATCTACCTTTCAACAAATCAGTGTGTTCTTTGGAAAATGGAGGCGCAAATTTTTTAACTGAAAACACAATCACTAGGATCAATTAAATAAACAAAGAAAAAAGAGGATGTAAGCAGTTAGATGGCCAATATGCAAATAAGGAAGTTCATACTTTTCATTTTGCCCGATCGATGTTTCCAAATAAATTTCCTCTTTCTCCTATTTAATCCAGCTTGAAGAGGGTCAACATACGGCAGAGGAAACACTGCATAAAAAAGGAGCATACTAATTAAACAGGGGGCAAAAATATCAAAGAACAGGGGAAATTAAACTAAAGCAACATACCCAGCGGTGTCGGATAGGCGCATGTTACAGTTCTAAAACCCGAAATGAATGATGGTCCAGAAGTTAGGGAAGCATGAACTGGTTGTTGCAACGAAGCACTCCTAAATGGTGAAAACGGTAGTGCAGGACAATCGCGTTGGACTGCGATAGGAGAAGACGCGCATACTGTCGAAAGCATAAGAAAACAGGGAAGTATGATCATAAGGTGATAATGGAAAATTTAGACATGACAAAAAGAACAAAAAAGAAGAATCGGACCTGCAGAAGGCAGAGGGACAAATTTCTTAGATGGACAATCTTCAACGGGACGCTTCCCCTGCCGAATATCTCGACGACGGCGCCGTGCTTCGGCAGAATTGTCAGGCCCACCTGTAGAAATAAAATTGTTAATATGCAAAAGGGAGAAGTAATATAGATATATACGAATTGAAGAAAAGAGGCAAAAAACAACAGCAGCAGTCGTACATATACAAATAGAAGATGCAACCACAACAAACATATGAAAGCCAAAAGACATAGAAGCGGGTGCAGAGAAAGAAGTGCTGCCCACATACATAGTATCTGCCATAGGAAAAACATAGAATTTCAACCTACAGAAGGAGGAGCAGCACATGGATTAGCAGCTGGATTACCACCGTCGTGAAAGTAGCCGCCAAAGAAGAAAGCAGAACATCAAGGTTGCAGAAGCAGGACCATCAGATAGACTGACAGGTAACAAACAACGACGAACTCGTCGTCCAGCATGGCGAGGAAGATGAGATGGTGCGGCGACCGATCGATGAGCCAAGTAAAACGGAGGGGATTAACAGTTGGCCAAGCACGGCAGACTCGTGGTGGAGTACGCGGACGAACATGGGAGAGCGCAGCGGCCGATCGATACGACGAACAAAACAGAGAAGCCTCAAGCCGAGGAGATCGATGGAGAAGTCGAATCAGTGAAAAAGGGGATTTGAACGCACCTGGAACGGAGGGACTGGAAGGTGCATCGGCCCGCGGCAAGAGAGCAGTGGGTCGGCCGCGACCACCCCACGGCGGTCGATCCGACGGCGCCACCATGCGAGCGAACGGAGCGACAGGGAAACATGGCGTCCCCTCGAAGACTCCGTACGAAGGAAGGAAAAGCCGAGGCAAAGAAAATTAAGCCAGCCCAATCGAGCATAGCGGCCCATAGGCAGACAGTCCAATAGGAAAAAAAGATCACGTAGGGGAAGAAGGGAGGAAATAGCGGACACGTGTCACGTGAAGGAAGGCCATCGATTACATGGCGAATGAATGTGGAGCCGGCCTGCTTAGTAGCTTTAATACTCTGTAATTTTCTGAGTTTAGCTTTAGCGGGCCCGTCTGGCCCGCCCAATGAATTTACCATAGCTCCGCCACCGCTTGTGACATACGATTTTTTTGGTATGATAGAAAGCAAGCAGTACAAGACACACCGCACATCGCTCCTCATGTACAGTACGTGAAAAGTTGTTGATCTATTTCAGTACCACACAAAGCAAAAGCATGGCTGGCTAGAAGAGTATATCATGACTAGCTTGTAAAACACAATCTCTAACAAACTCGGTACAAGCTGGAAACTTCTGGATCCCTATCGCACAACCCTACAAGTTTTATTTCACAAAAGAGCAAAATATGAAGCTTGGTGCCATATGATTTTCTTGGTATGATAAAAAACTAAAAGCAACACGCCGCACATCGCTCTTCATGGTGTACAATACATGAAACACCATCGATCTATTTACGTACTACATGATTCTAAATATATGACAAAGCAAAAGCATGGCTGGCTAGCAGAATACATCATTTGATGTAGTGTGCACTGACACAATCCCTAACAAACTCGGTACAAGATAGGAACATCTGGATTCAGTGTGCACAGTTCTACAAGTATTATTTCACAAAAGAACGGAACATGAAGCTTCACACCATATGATTTTAATGGTATGAATATGATACAAAAGCAAAGAAAGAGAGGACACGCCACACATCTCTCCTCATGGTTTGTTAAACACCGTCGATCTGTTTTGGTACCACGTGATTCTAAATATATGACAAAGCAAAAGCATGGCTGGTTAGAAGGGGACAACACTCTTATGCATTACTTATCATGTGCATGTTCAATTAGACAAAAGAATAAGGTCTAAAGCTTTGGTACAGCATTACTTATGGTTTATCTCGAGAAAAGGAAAATGGAGATAACACCATCTGTGTAAACAACTTGGACACTTGTGTGCACTTGCAGATTAAGTAACTTTAATTAGTACCCCCAACTAAATTTGTATGCACTAGACAAAGCAAGAGACGATTGATGGCACAAGGAAATTGTGTCACCTTATCTATAAAAAAGGGGGATCACATCTCTTCTATTCATCTTCACCATTATCACCACCAAAACAATATTGACAACATGAAGGCCTTCTTGATAGGATCTGTTGATCCAGTGGGCATGGGGATTCCGGTAGTGATGATAGGATATTACCTTCTCCTTGGGTTGAGGAGCTCCCGCCGTTGGCCATGGTGGGATGGTGACGGCGGCGATGACAGAGAGATGGCGAGGTGGTGGCTGCTTCCCGTGAGCACCGCACTAACCCTAGATCGGTAGGGAATATCGGTGGGGTTTGTGGCGGCGATGAACCTCGTGTCACGTGCCCCGCCCCCCACCTCTGTTAATATAGCGCGGATCACAGGGGCCCACCAACCATATGAGGGTTGGGCGCCCCCGATCAGGGCGCGAGTCAGGGGCCCGTTCGACCCGTTGGGTTCGAACGGGAGGAGATCAACCTAACATTCTCCCCCTTGATCTCAACTTTACTTTTAACCTTATACTTTCTAGTTTATTTGTTTCATCACATATTGGTACATAGAGCATGTTTCATCGTCACAGCTTAATTGCCGATAGAATCATACAGCTACAACATACGTTTTGTTTAGAAACAAATTCTGTTCCTTTTGGGCCTCTCATGATCCAGGAATCATAGGCTTTCCCTTAAACCCATGCCGGCTAAGTGTTCCTTGAACACATTGGGTGGTAAGCCTTTCGTAAGCGGATCCGCAAGCATATCCTTTGTCCTTATATGCTCGAGACTTATAGTGTGATCCTGGATTTTATCTTTCACAACATAATACTTTATCTCTATTGTTTTGGCAGCATTACTCGACTTGTTGTTGTGAGCGTAGAATACTGCGGGCTGGTTGTCACAGTACATCTTTAGTGGCTTGTGAATACAATCTACCACTTTCAAGTCGGGTACAAATTTCTTTAGCCATATCGCCTGCCCCGTGGCCTCGAAACATGCTATAAATTCTGCATACATCGTGGACGATGCAACTATTGACTGTTTGGAGCTTCTCCACGAAATAGCCTCTCTAGCGAGAGTGAACACGTATCCTGACGTGGATTTTCTATCATCTCTGTCCCCGCAAAATCTGCGTCTGAATACCCTCTTATCTCTAGGGAATCAGATCTCCTGTATGTTAGCATGTAGTGCTTCGTGCCTTGCGCATAACGCAATGCCTTCTTTACCATCTTCCAGTGCTCCATGCCTGGATTCTCTTGATATCTACCGAGTACCCCGGTGACAAAAGCTAAGTCAGGGCGAGTGCACACTTGTGCATACTGTAAGCTTCCAACAGCCGAAGCATATGGTACTGCTTTCATTAGATCGATCTCGTACTGGTTCTTGGGACATTGGAATTTCCCAAAACTATCGCCCTTGACTATAGGAGCAGGTGTGGCTTTACTCGCATGGATATTATACTTTTGAAGAACCTTTTCTAAATATGCCTTCTGCGATAGTCCTAAGACTCCATTGTTTCTATCTCGGTGAATTTCTATGCCCAAAACATATGATGCTTCACCAAGGTCCGTTATGTCAAAATTTGAGGACAAGTACGTCTTTGTTTCTTGTAGTAGACTAACATCACTGCTAGCAAGCAAGATATCATCCACATACAAGATTAGGAAAATATATTTCCCATTTTTAAACCTTGCATAAATGCAGTTATCCTCAATATTTTCTTTAAATCCAAAACTTTTAATCGTTTGATTAAACTTTAGATACCACTGTCTAGAGGCTTGCCTTAATCCATAAATAGATTTCTTCAGGCGGCATCTCATATTTTCCTGGCCTTCCATGATAAAGCCCTTGAGTTGTTTCATGTAGACCTTTTCTTTCAAATCACCATTCAGAAATGCCGTCTTGACATCCATTTGATGTAACTCTAAATCAAAATGTGCAACTAATGCCATTATGATTCTGAAGGAGTCCTTGCATGAGACTGGGGAAAAAGTCTCATTGTAATCTATCCCTTCTTTTTGTGTAAATCCTTTTGCCACAAGTCGGGCTTTATACTTTTCTACATTCCCATTAGGGTCATACTTAGTTTTGTAGACCCATTTGCAGCATACTGTTTTGCCTCCTTTAGGAATTTCCTCTAAGTCCCAAACATCTTTGGAACTCATCGATTTCATCTCATCTTCCATTGCCTCTAGCCATTTTGATGAGTAAGGGCTTCTAATGGCTTCTTCATATGTAGTGGGGTCACCTTCCATATGAACCATTTCTGTATTATAAACTTTATAATCAGTAGAAATAGCTGATCTTCTTGTTCTATTAGATCTTCTAAGAGCCTCAGTTTCTGGCACATTCTGTGCCTCAACTTCCGGCACATCTTCTACAATTGGCTGCTGCAGCTCCCTTTCATGCTCAACAACGGGTTCAGTCGGCTCCTGACGGACAGGTTCCGGGTCTACCCCCATAGTTGTCATGGGTGGAGTTACAGCTGGTAGTGAGAAAAATGGCTCCTGAATCATCGGATTAGGTGCATGCACCCTCTTCTCCTCAAGATCAATTTTCCGAGCTACCAAGCTCCCCCTCATCATTTCGTCCTCTAAGAAGACTGCATGTCTTGTTTCTACAAACTTTGTATATCTGTCTGGACAGTAGAAACGAAAACCCTTTGATCTGTCTGGATAGCCAATGAAGTGGCAAGTCACTATTTTGGGATCTAACTTTGCAATGTTTGGATTAAACATTTTGGCCTCAGCGGGGCACCCCCACACCCTGAAGTGTTGTAGGGAGGGCACTCGTCCTGTCCACAGCTCGTACGGTGTTTTGGGCACCGACTTGCTTGGCACTCTATTGAGAATGTGAATGGCGGTTTTAAGCGCCTCCATCCATAATCCCAATGGCAAAGTGGAGTAACTCATCATGCTGCGCACCATATCCATAAGTGTACGGTTACGCTTTTCAGCTACTCCATTTTGCTGAGGCTCACCCGGCATTGAATACTGGGCTACTATGCCAGTCTCCTGTAAGAACTTTGCAAAAGGTCCAGGGACTTGGCCATATGGAGTGTGCCGACCGTAGTACTCTCCCCCACGGTCAGATCTTACTATCTTTATTCTTTTATCATGCTGATTTTCAACTTTAGCTTTGAATATCTTAAATTTATCCAACGCTTCGGATCTTTCTTTGATTGGATAAATGTAACCATAGCGAGAGTAATCATCTGTGAATGTTATGAACGAGTCATATCCATCCACACTTTTCACCGGAAATGGTCCACAAATGTCAGTGTGAATGATTTCTAGTGTGCCTGTGCTATGGATCACACCCTTTTTGATTTGTTATACATACTTTCCTTTAATGCAATCTATGCATTGTTCTAAGTCAGAGAACTCTAACGGAGGAAGAATTTCACTTTTGACTAGTCTTTCTATTCCCCCCTGGAAATATGGCCCAAACGACAGTGCCATAATTTCGATGAGTCATGAGTTCTCTTTCTTTTCTTTTGTTCTTTGTTCGACGCGGAAACATGCTCATTCACATTACACACACAATGCACTTTTTCACGGAGTGATAATAAATAAAGCTCATCGTGTAGGAAAGCAACACCCACATGAGTATTATTAAACCATATGGCACATTTTCCATGTCCAAAATGACATTCATAATAATCTTTATCCAAACACGAAACACTAATTAAGTTTCTATGACATGAAGGAACATATAAAACATCTCTAAGTAGAAGCTTGAATCCATCAGCTAACTCCAAGGAGATGTCACCGACAGCTTCAACTTCTGCTTGAATTCCATTTGCAACTTCAATGCATCTTTCGCTTCTTTGCGTAGTCCGCGTCGAATGGAATCCCTGTAATGAATTTGCAACATGAACGGTTGCACCTGAGTCAATCCACCAAGTAGATTTTGAAAACTGTGTATACAAGGATTCATTTACAAAGGAAACAATGTTGTTACCTCTCTTTGCCATGATTGACTTTAGCCAATCAGGGCAATCTTTCTTGTAATGCCCTGTCTTCTTACAGTGGAGGCAAGTATCTTTGTCTACTGGAAAAGACTTCTGCTGATGCTGATGCTGCATGTGAGATTTTCCATGTGCCTTTGAAGGGGAACCTTTGCTATTTTGATTGTAATTCTTTTTCTTGTTATCCTTCACATAGTTCAGAGAACCACCATGTGAGGCTTTAAGTCTTTCCTCTTCTTGGACAGACATGGCTATAGTCTTTTCAATGTCCCATTTTTCAGGTGACATGTTGTAGTTGACAACAAAGGTGTCAAACTCTTTTGGCAGTGAAGCCATAACCAGGTGGACCAGGAGCGCAGGTTGGAGCTCCAAATCCGCATCCATGGGCTTAAGCTTAGTTGCCATGTTGCTCATCCTGAGGATGTGCTCTCTTATTCCATGACCACCGCCTGTGTAGTTTTCTGTCACCAGTTGCTTTAGCAACTGGGTGGCATATATCTTTGAAGAACCAGTGAACTGGCTCTTTATCTTTGTAAGAAACTCCCCTACGGAAGTGCACTTTGCAATTGAGCCCACAATGGCGTTCTCAATTGTGTTCTTTATAAATGCCATACACTTTTTGTTGGCGGTGTGCCACTTTTGGTTGTCGAGGGTATATGACATCTCCAATGGAGCATAATCCCTCCTCTTTTTGTCCCACGCGGCATCATCATCAGTGGCCTCTCTGACTGGCTCTGTAGGTCTGACCGGCTATGGAGTGTCCACAACCCAGTCCACCTCAGCACAGACAAATGCCAGGTCAACTTTCTTCCTCCACTCAGTGTAGTTGTCACCTCTGAGTGTTGGAATGTCTTTTAGGCAACTCATCAAGTGGTAACCTCCTGACATCACAATTGAAGTGAGATCATTGTAACAATCGTATGCATTAATCTAACGTTGGTCAAATTAAACATACAACTGTCTATGCAATTAAGTCTATATTACCGTTGGGCAAAAAATAGAAATAAATGCACCTTTTATAGCAATAATATAACATGATCATGTTATTAACAACGTTGGTCATAAAAATAACAGAATCATATTTATTTTAATAATCACTTTAATATGCTCTTTAAAATTTAATTCTCTTAAACTTTTATTTTCTTTGTAAAAGAGCACTATAATTCGTTTTGCAGCGGAAAAACATGAATGTAAAATTCATGAACTTTTCATTTTCTTTACAAAATTCATGGACTTTTCTTTTCTGAAAAAGTGCAATTTTCTTTTTCAGAAACTTTTCTATTTTACTTTTTTTTTGCCTAAAACAGAACAAGAAAAAGGAAAAAAAAACGTTTGGAGCTCTCTGGGCCGAAAACGGCCCAGTCACCCAGCGCCGGAGCCTGCTCCCTCCCAGCTCCCGGCCTGGGGCGCCGGCCCTGCCGGCCCACTCCCTTATGGCCCAGCCGCCGGCCTGTGGGGAGCCAGCGCCCACCCCAGCCGCCCGATGCGGGCAGGCCCGATCCGACGGCCGCGCGGACGTCTCGCTCGGTCAAAACACACCGGTTCGCAGCGGGGGGAAACCCTAGTTTATTTCCTCCCCCCCCTCCCGGCGCCGCGCTCCGCGCTCTCCTTCCCCCCCTTTACTTTCTTTCCCCCTGCTTCTCTGTGGCAGAGAGGGTGAGGGGCGAACCCTCTAGTCTGTTCCCGCGGTGGGACTCCGATGCGTCGGCGCCGTCGCCTCCCCTTCGCCGGTGACGCGTTTCCCTTAGCGAAAGCGCGCCGCCGTCGAACGGCGTGGCTGCGGTGCCCCCTTTGCCCTTTGCAGGGTGGTGTCCTTCTTTCGGATGCCTCGGTTTGCCGATGCGCATCTGAATCGAGAGGGACGGCGCGGCCTTGCGGCGGCGCTCTTTGCCGGCGAGGCCCGAGGCCCTACTCCGATGTGCTTTTGGTTTTTTTTTGTTTGATTTCTCTGCCCTGCTAGGGTTCTTTGGGGGGTGGGATCTTTCTGTTCTTGCTACCGAAAATCAAAACGCCAACCTGGGCTGATACCATTGATAGGATCTGTTGATCCAGTGGGCATAGGGATTCCGGTAGTGATGATAGGATATTACCTTCTCCTTGGGTTGAGGAGCTCCCGCCGTTGGCCATGGTGGGATGGTGACGGCGGCGATGACAGAGAGATGGCGAGGTGGTGGCTGCTTCCCGTGAGCATCGCACTAACCCTAGATCGGTAGGGAATATCGGTGGGGTTTGTGGCGGCGATGAACCTCGTGTCACGTGCCCCGGCCCCCACCTCTGTTAATATAGCGCGGGTCACAGGGGCCCACCAATCATATGAGGGTTGGGCGCCCCCCGATCAGGGCGCGAGTCAGGGGCCCGTTCGACCCGTTGGGTTCGAACGGGAGGAGATCAACCTAACACTTCTTCCTCCTAGCTGTCCTTGCTATGGTAGCAAGCACCGCATTTGCACAATACGCGGCGGTCAGGTACACAGCCGATGATGGCGGGGCTGGTATTGACCAATGCCAACCGGAGCAAAAGAATTTGGACTCTTGTACGGAATACGTGATGGAACGGTGCACGGATAAGAAATTTCCGTTCACCATGCCCTGGAAATGGATGCACGCCTCTTGCAACAAGGTTCGTAAGCAGTGTTGTGAGCAGCTGGAGCAGACGTCGCCCCAATGTCGCTGCCATGCCATCAAGAAAGTGATCCAAGCTGAGCTCCTTCTAACCTTTCAGCAAGGTCAGAAGTCTAAGGCGATTCAGAGGGCCAAGATGTTGCCCTCCAAATGTTGGTTGTTTCCATACTACTGCATAGCCTCCATGACTGATGCTGGCTACTACTGATGTTGTAGCTAATGAATTGTCACATACCACTAAGTGACAAATAAAATATGGTCATGAACAACAATATATGAATAAAGTTTCCTTTCAACATTTTTGTTTCACTTGCAAACATTTAAGTGTGTGCATCATCACCAAGACGCGGATGCACCATATTCCGCTCTAAAATGTCGCGTGAATATGTGCTCTTGGTGGTGATTTGTGTGCATGCTAGTTATTTTCTTAGAAAAATATAAATTGATTTGTACTTTGAACAAGAAATAGTAGATATCGGGGTGCTAATCCAAGCAATAAAGCTGGGTGCCTTCTTGAGCTCTCAGCAAGGCCAAGTGATCGGAGTGTTGTAGATCCACTTGGCCTCTCAGCAAGGCCACGTGATCGGAGTGATGTAGATGCATGGCTAGCAGCCTACCATTTATGCAATATGTACCCAAGCTACTTTAGCCTCCTCACAGCTGGTGGCTCCCTAACGGGCGATGCACATCATAGATAGCAGCAAGGAGTTGCTTTCATGTAAAGGTCGGGTCGATCCTCCTTTTTGTGGAAAAATATGTAGGTAGCAGAAAATCACATATATACCACAAAGAGTAGCCAATAAATAGAATCCTGAAATAATAATAATAAAAATAGTAAAAATTACATTCAAATCCATAGACCATCTAGCGACGCTTATTTTAAAGACGAAGGGACTAGGATGCAAAGCCAAAAATCATCCATCTCACTACCACATGACAAAGCAAAACCATAGCCAGGAGAAAATGCCAACAACTTGACCTGCATCCTTCCTAAGAATTGATTGCTTTGATACACATGGACAAATTAAAAGAAAAAAACAGTCGCCCTCTCCTAGAAAAAGAAAAACATTCCCCATTTCTCACAATAGCCATGTCTTCTTCTCAGCGGGCCCACGCTGTCGGCGACACACGGCGGCTAGTGGGTATCACGTAGCTTACGTGGCAGCGCAAAAGAGGCCCTCGAAGCCACCGAGCTAAAAAAGACATTCTTTTTCTCCTCTTGTGTTCCGGCGGCGATGGCGGCCAGGACGCGGTGGTCGGCGCTGGCGGCGAGCGCGCTGATCCAGTGCTTCGCGGGGGGCAGCTACTGCTTCGGCGTCTACTCGCCGGCGCTCAAGGCGTCGCAGGGCTACGACCAGTCGGCCCTCGACGCCGTCGCCTTCTTCAAGGACGTCGGCGCCAACGTCGGGGTCCTCTCGGGCCTCCTCGCCGCGTGGGCGCCCGCGGGAGGGCGCCGACGGCCCTGGCTCGTCCTCCTCTCCGGCGCCGCGCTCTGCGCCGCAGGGTACCTCCCCATGTGGCTCGCCGTCGCGGGCGTCGTGCCGGCCCCGCTCCCGCTCGTCTGCCTCTACATGCTGCTCGCCGCGCAGGCGCAGACCTTCATGAACACGGCCGACGTCGTCACCGCCGTCGAGAACTTCCCCGACCGCCGCGGCACCGTCATCGGCATCATGAAGGTACTGCCGATCGATCCCCTTACTCTGTTTTGTACTGTAGTGTTCAGCCTCTGCTCTGTTGCTCTGCATCGTCTCCTCTTCCTCAGTAAATGATGTAATTTGCTCTGTGAGTTACAAGAAAACAATCCAAGATGTAATTTTCTCTGTCAGTTGTACACGAAAACAATCCAAAGAAGCATGTGAAATCCACAGGCTCTGTCTGCTCCAATTGCAAAAACCAAAAACAGGCATGTGAAAGGATCTGTTTTTTCCCATTATTTATGTGGAGAAATCTGTTTTGGTGGCATACCACACTGGTACAGAGATGTATGCTGAAAGTTGTTAAGGAAAGCGATTTTGATGGAACACAACCTTACAGTTAAGAAAAGTACAGTAATGTGATTTCTTAGGCTTGTAGTAATTCATAGAGTACAACCATGCTAGGAATTCTTGCTCCCTGGGAGGCAGCAAAGCATCACTGGTTCTACTGTAGAAAAGTAAGTACAATTGTGTAGGTACAGTAACTGTTTCATAATAATGTTTTCTGGTCCAGAGACATCAGAGAGGCAATAATGCAGCGTTCATTCGCTGGCCTCAGTCCTTTACCTACCACAACAAAGCACAAACTTTGTACGAACTTTCAGTGTTATTGTCATGAGTTTTCAGCTTAACTGTATTCATAACTCTGATGATGTGAACTTTCAGTGTTATTGCACACACTTAATTTGCTCGATGATCCTAACCTGCACTCTGTTTCTCAACAGCAAAGCAAACTACTTAGTATTTGTCTTCTTACACAAGTAGTGAACTGTCCTACTCCTTTCGATGACATTGATTCATCTGTTTAATTTCCAAGCAGGGGTTTCTAGGCTTGAGCGGAGCAATACTGGTCCAAGTACAGCGCACTCTCCGTATCGATCCTGGCAGTTTCATACTTATGCTGGCAATATTACCCACGGCCATCGCGTTGCTGCTCATGTACTTTGTCGACGTCCACAGCGCTCATCAGCGGTACAACAAGAAGTTCCTCGACGCTTTCTCTATCATGGCCGTTACTGTCGCTGGGTACCTGATGGTTGTCATAATCTGCGACCAAGTATTCGTGATAAGTTCAGCCGGGCAGAGCGTTTGCTTCGCGATACTCCTGCTGTTGATCATGTCTCCAGTGGCTATTGTTGTAAGGGCTCAAAAGACGGAATCGAAGCAGCGAGAGGAACCAACGTCGGAAGAAAGGACTGGACTACTTTGTGAGGAGACCGCGCAGCAGGATTCTGAAGACGCCAGCTCTAGCACAGCGCTCGTGGGATCTAATATTTCTTCGGACAAAGCAGAGAACCTGAATGTGGTGCAGGCCATGTGCAAACTCGACTTCTGGCTGCTCTTCCTCGCGATGGCCTGCGGGATGGGATCGGGGCTGGCCACGGTGAACAACATCAGCCAGATCGGGGGCTCCCTTGGCTACACCAGCAGAGAGACCAGCACTCTGGTGTCGCTATGGAGCATTTGGAACTTCTCAGGGAGGTTCGGCGCAGGCTACGTCTCTGATCATTTCCTCCGGTCGCGAGGAGTCGGCAGGCCTTTCTTCATAGCCGTGACGCTCCTTGTCATGGGCGTAGGCCACGGCATCATCTCCTCCGGCTTCCACACGTCGCTCTACATCGGCTCGGTCCTTGTCGGCCTATGCTACGGGTCTCAGTGGGCTTTGATGCCGAGCATAACATCAGAGATCTTCGGGCTGAACCATTTCGGCACCATCTTCAACACGGTGGCCGTCGCGAGCCCCGTTGGCTCTTACATCCTCTCGGTGCGCGTGGTCGGGTTCATCTATGACAAGGAGTCGCCGCAAGGTGAGCTTGCCTGCGCCGGTAAGCACTGCTTCGCACTCTCCTTCATGATCATGGCGTGTGTCTGCGTCTTCGGGTCTGCCGTTGCTTTTGTATTGTTCATCAGAACAAGGAACTTTTATAGGCGGGTTATATACGCCAGACTGCTCTCTTTTGTAGATAAATGAGGAAATGTATATATGCAAACGACTCTCAGTTTTCCTTGTGTTCTCGCGACAATATCAGTTAGCATTTGGTATTGTGGCACACACTATATAGTAACAATACAATGGTCACTTCCTGTGTCAATAAGCAAATGAGAAAAGAAACCAATATCATATTATTTCAGTTGAGTGGCAGATCTTTATCGGAAAAAAAGCTTAGTGATACATACTTTATAGGAGTTGTGTTCTTACAGCAATAGCATGTTAGCATTTGGTATTGTAGCATAATATACAACAACATTATGATAGCCTCCTTTATCTATTTGGTATTGTAGCATATTACCTGGAGAAGAGAAAGCAGTAATATTTATTTAATTATTTTATTTCAGTTGAGTGGTACATATTTTATTTGAACAAACACTCCATCTGTTTGTGTTTGTAAGGGAGCACTAGTGCACAAGCTCACTCTGCACCTGTAACTCTACTCGTCACCTTGCTTGATGTCTCCATTGGCTTCCTCCGATGTTTTGTCCTTCCCTTCGTCTTTCTTCGCCTCTTGCTTCTTTATCTCCTTGGCTTTCTTCGCTTCAGCCTCCTTGGCCTCCTCTTCCTCCTTCGCCTTTGCCGCTCCTGCGTCCTCCTTGGCCTGCTTGAGCGCCTCGATGAGTCCTGCCAAGCACACGTCAGGGTCCCTCCTTTTCTTCTTGGACATGGGCATCAGGTTCTCCGCCACATCAGCAGGCGACATGTCGGTCTCCTCAAGCAGCTGTTGGATCTCGCTAAACAGCCTGTGCTCGACGACATCCATGTAGTTCTTGGCGAGCACCTTGAAGCCCTCGAAGCGACAGTAGGACATCTCGATGTGCTTGTCCATCCTGCCCCGCCGGATCAGTGCGGGGTCCAGCTTCTCCTTGTGATTGGTCGTGAAGATGATAATCCGCTCACCGCCGCAGGCCGACCACAGCCCGTCGATGAAGTTGAGCAGGCCAGAAAGCGTCACTTTGGTGTCATCATCCTTCTCTGGCTCCATTGGTAGCTTGGGTCTGTCGTCGTCATCAGAATCCTTATCGCCAGAGGCCTTCTTGTCCTTGCGGCGTTTTCCGGTGAGGTCGGCGGAGCAGTCGATGTCTTCTATGACGATGATGGATTTGCCTGTTGTCTCGATGAAGAGCTTCCGCAGCTCGGTGTTGTTCTTGACGGCCGTGAGTTCGAGGTCATAGACGTCGTAGTCGAGGAAATTGGCCATGGCGGCGATCATAGTGGATTTACCAGTGCCAGGAGGACCGTATAGGAGGTACCCACGCTTCCATGCCTTGCCGACTTTCGCATAGTACTCCTTGCCCTCCTGGAAGGCCATGAGGTCGTTGATGACGGCATCCTTTTGATCGGGGTCCATGGCAAGTGTGTCGAACGTCGCTGGGTGCTCGAATGCGATGTGGCTCCAGACGCTCTTGGCCCGGTAAGGGTTCCAGCTACCGCCGGCGTTGTTGGTGAAGAGGCGGCGCTGGCGGTTGTTGACGGTGACGGCACGACCCTTGCTGAGGACGAATGGTAGGTAGGAGCTGACAACGAGTTCACGGTGTCGCCTGTGAAAGACGACCCGGTAGAAGCGCTTCTCATCCCGGCCAGGGTATATGCTGATGACGTTGGCCTTGGATTGCTGCTTGGAAGCATACCACCAGAGCCTGGTGCCGGAGAAGTCGTCGGTGACCTCCTCGTGGTCGTCGACGGCGATTTGGAGGTTCTTGCTGTCCTTGCCGAGCTCGGCCTTGAGCCTCCGTGCATGGCGAGCACATGCATCGCTCAGGTAGGCCTCAACAGCGAGGAAGAATTCGCTACGCTGGAACCGCTTGGCACCGTACTCGGAGATGGTGATCTCGAGGTAAGGGTTGAAGTAGGCGGCGAGCTTGGCTGCCCGGGTGGTGAGGTAGAGGCGAAGGGTGTCCGGGACGTGGTTCTGCACCATGGACCATAAGAAGATGGCGCTTGCCATCGCCGATCCAAACCATGGCAACCACTCCACCATGGCCGCCATTGCTGGACCTCTTGATGTTGTGTGTTGAGGCTTTCTTGATGGAATGCTATCGCTTGATCTGCACTGGAATCGCCTGCATATGTGTATATATAATGCTGGAGAGTTGGGTGATTTACTTAGGTTGACCTGAGTCTTCGTCTCCGTCTTCGTTTTTGTCGTCGTCGTCGGAGCAGGCTCTACTCTGTCTTTGTCGTCATCGGAACAGATTTGTGTTCTTCTTTGCCGTCGTCGGAGCAGGTGACGAGGAGCTGTCGGAGCTCAGAAGAATCTACTGTCCATGCACGCATGGAAAAAACCTGTGGATTCCCTTTGCCCAGTACGTTTGAGACGGGGGAGTGAGAGGTTGGGTGTAGCCAAAGGGTCATGTTAGCATTTCGTATTGTAGCACCATTCTATGGTCCATACACAGGAATATTATGCCTTTTTCCTTGGCTTTGTGGTCTCCTTCATGATCATGGCGTGCGTTGTACCGCTCGTATTGTTCGCCGTAACGAGCAAGTTCTATAGGTATATACGCGAGATTGCTGTCTTCTGTAGAGAAATGAGGAAATGTATATATATGCAAATGGCGCGCAGTTTTCATTCTGTTCTTACAAATCATGTTAGCATTTACTCCCTCTGTAAAGAAATATAAGATCGTTAGTGATCTAAAGGATCTTATATATTTCTTTATAGAGTAGTATTATAGTACCATCTCTATATGGTAACATTACAATAGTCACTTCCCTGTGTGAATAAGCAAATGAGAAAAGAAACCAATATTATTTTATTTGAGCTGAGTGAAACATTTTTACCGGAATTTTTTTTTAGTGATACAGATTTTATTGAGTGAATTTCACTTTTTACCCTGTAGTTGTACATTTGTGACACGTATTACCCCGTTTAATGGAAATTCTATCGAAATATCAGATTTTAAAGACTTTTAACATGGTCTTACCCTAGTCTTGCATTTTGCTTGTTTATGTTAGATAGGATCAGTGATTCGTAAAAACAAATGTGTAAAGAAAGGAGTGCATCATTGACGATCATGTATAGACTTCTCTTGTCCATCTATTTCATTCCTCGTCACCGTTCAGATATTTTTGAACCCTGGACGTCACCTCACACCTTGCCCAATGAACACACATCAGAAAATGAGGGTCCAAAGCTTCTAAAAGGGGTGTTCTCGACGAATTTTCACTCGATGGGGTAATTAGTGTCACAAATGCATAACTAGGGCATAAAATATGGAATTCACTGTATTTTATTTGAGCAAACACTACATCTTGTTTTTGGAAGTGAGCACTAGTGAACAAAGCTCACTCTACTTGGGTTTCTTTGCTTCTGCCTCCTCTTCCTCGTTCGCCTTTCCCGCTGCTGAAGCCGCAACTACATCTTTTTTGGTCTGTTTGAGCGCCTTGGTGAGGCCTGCCAAGCACATGTTGGGGTCCTTCTTTTTCTTCTTCGACATGGGCATCAGGTTCTTTGCCACGTCGGCTAATGACATGCCGGTCTCTTCGAGAAGCTGCTGGATCTTGCCGAACAAAACATGCTTGACGATGTCTAGGTAGTTCTTGGCAAGTAACTTGAAGCCCTCGAAGCGGCAGTACGACATATCAATGTGCTTGTCTATCCTACCCCGCAGGATTAGAGTTGTGTGGTGCTTTACTTAGGTTGACCTAGGTCTTCGGTTTTGTCGTCGTCGGAGCAAGTTTGACTTTGTCTGTCGTCATCGGAGAAGATTTGTGTTCTTCTTTGTTGTCTTCGGGGCATGGAGAAGATTCATCTTCATTGTCGTCGGAGCAGGTGAGGAGGAGCTGTCGGAGCTGAGAAGAGTCTACAGTCCATGCACGCATGGAAAAAACCTGAGGATTACCTTTGCCCAGTACGTTTGAGACAGGGCAGTGAGAGGTTGGCATTTCGTATTGTGATACTATTCCATAGTCTATATAGGAATTATCATCATTATTATTCTTGTTGAAAAGATGAACTCTTATCGAAGGATGTACAAGAAACCGCCTATACTAGTAGAAAACAGGCTTTCGTTCGAGCCGGATCGAAGCACTAGTCCCGGTCGCGTTACGAACCGGGACTAATATGAGCATTAGTCTCGGTTCGAGCAGCTAGGACGCCGGACGGGGCTCGGCAGGCATCAGTCCCGGTTCGAATGGGACCTTTAGTCCCGGTTGCAGACACCAACCAGGACTAGCTAAAGGGGTTGCGGCAGGCACGATACCCTTCAGTCCCGGTTAGGTGTGAGTCTACATCTAATTGGAGGCATGTTCTTGAGGTTACAGAGGTTGTCTTGGTCGGGTATGTTGTGTTGACGATGGTCTTGGGCCTCGGCACCCTTGTATCTGGCTTGGACGGCGTCCCTGGAGTGCTAGTCCAGTGTGTGTGGTCTTCGCCGGTTTCCCTTAATTAACCAATGTCATATATGGTTTTTGGGTCCGGTTTTCCTTATTAACCAGACCAACTCTCTTCTTAATGCAATGCGGGAGCTCCCCGCCCCTCTGGTGAGGTTTCGTCAAAAAAATTATTCTTGTTGAGAGATACATATTTTGTTGTGCCTCCATTCGCTTTTCTCCTTGGCTTCGCACCCTCGTTCATGATCATGGCGTGCGTTGTACCGCTCGTATTGTTCGTCGGGACGAGCAAGTTCTATAGGCAGGTTAGCCAGAAAGCTGTCTTTTGTAGAGAAATGAGGAAAATGTTCGCTGTGTACTTGCAACAGTACCATATTAGAATTATGCATTGTAGTATCAGATATAACAACTTTATAAAGGTAACTTCCCGTGTGAATTAACCATTGAGAAGAGCAAGCAAAATCATTTTATTCCAGCTGGGTGATACATAATTTATTTGAACAAACACTATATATCCTTTTTGTTGTTGTAAGTGAGCACTAGTGAACAAATCAAACTTGTTTGATGTCTTGGTTGGCTACCTGGCTTCCTGTCATGTTTTTTTTCCTTTCATTTGTCTTCCTTCAGCTCCTCTTTTGCCTTGGCTTTCTTCGCTTCTGCCTCCTCTTCCTCCTTCGCCTTTGCCGTTGCCGCTACCGCTCCCTCCTTGGCTTGCTTGAGGGCCTCGATGAGGCCTGCCAAGCACATGTCGGGGTCCTTCTTTTTCTTCTTCGACATGGGCATCAGGTTCTCTGCCACATCGGCGGGGGACATGTCGGTCTCCTCGAGTAGCCGTCGAATCTCGCCAAACAGCTTGTGCTCGATGATGTCTAGATAGTTCTTGGCAAGCACCTTGAAGCCCTCAAAGCGGCAGTAGGACATCTCGATGTGCTTGTCCATCCTGCCCCGCCGTACCAGCGCGGGTTCCAGCTTCTCCTTGTGGTTGGTGGTGAAGATGATGATCCGCTCACCGCCGCTTGCTGACCATAGCCCATCGATGAAGTTGAGCAGGCCCGAGAGCGTCACCTTGCTGTCATCGTCCTTCTGTGGCTCCGTCGGGTCATGTTCATATTCATTGTCAGAATCCTTGTTACTAGAGGCCTTCTTGCCCTTGCGACGCTTACCAGTGAGGTCGATGGAGCAGTCAATGTCCTCGATGACGATGATGGACTTGCCTGTCATCTCGATGAAGAGCTTTCGCAGCTCGGTGTTGTCCTTGACCGACGTAAGCTCGAGGTCGTAGACGTCATAATCAAGGAAATTGGCCATGGCAGCAATCATTGTGGACTTGCCGGTGCCAGGCGGGCCATAAAGGAGGTACCCTCGCTTCCATGCCTTGCCGACCTTTGTGTAGTACTCCTTGCCATCCTTGAACGCGATGAGATCGTCGATGATGGCCTCCTTCTGGTCGGTGTCCATGGCGAGCGTGTCGAACGTGGCCGGGTGTTCAAACTTAACATAGTCCCAGACGCTATTGCGAAGGTAGCACCTCCGTCTACCGCCACAGTTGGTGAAGAGGCGGCGCTGGCGGTTCTTGACGATGACGGCGCGTCCCTCGTTGAGGACGAAGGGCAGGTAGGAGTCGACGATGAGGTCACGATGGCTTCTGTGAAAGACGACCTGGTAGAAGCGTCTCTCGTCCTCTCCGGGGTAGAAGCTGATGACATTCCCCTTGGAATGCTTCTGGGAGGCATACCACCAGAGCGTCGCGCCAGAGAACTCGTCAATGACCTCCTCGTGGTCGTCCACGGATACCTGGAGGTTACTGCTGTCGCTGCCGAGCTCGGCCTTGAGCCTGCGGGCACGGCGGGCACACGCGTCGCTGAGGTAGGCCTCGACGGCATAGAAGAACTCGCTCTGCTGAAAGCGCTCGGCGCTGTTCTCCAAGATGGTGATCTGGAGGTAGGGGCTGAAGCAGGCGGCGAGCTTGGCGGCCCAGGTGGCGAGGTAGAGGCGGAGGGTGACCGGGACGTGGTTCTGCACCATGGACCACAGGAAGATGATGCTGGCCATGGCCGACCCCAACCCCGCCCACCTCTCCACCATCGCTGCCATGGCTGGCTATCTCCCTTCTTGTTGATGTAACGCTGGAGATTTGTGTGTGTATATATAGTTCTTGAGTTCTGGGTGGTGATTTACTTAAGTTGACTATAGCGCGACCGGTGGTCGTTGTTGTCGTTGGAGCAGGTGAAGAATAGCTATCAGGGCTGGGTAAATTCATGCATGCATGGAAAAAAGGCAGAACTTGGTTGATTAATCAATTAATTACTAGATTGAAGGGCAAATTCAGATTTGGGTTGCTTAATCAATTAATTACTGGATGGAGCAGGGTAAGTTCCGATTGATAATTGCATAGTCTGTCACTGTCATGCATAGTGACGACATTGTGTTGGTGAAATGGTAAGGAAGCTTCTGATACCATGTTTAGGTTTTAATTCTCAAAAAAAACTTGTTAGCATTTTGGTGTAGGTACAGCTGATGGTTCTTGTGTAGCATTTTTTTATTGTTGTACTCTCTATATATGTAGCAATATTACAAATGAGAGATGAAACAAATATTAATTCAGTTGAGAGGTTTATATTTCTTTCAACAAACACTGTTTTTTTCTTCTTCTGTATAAGGGGGAACTAGTGAACAAGCTCACTCTTTTTCCTTGGCTACCTTGCTTGATGTCACTTCACTTGTCACCTTCCTTGATGTTTCCATTGGCTTCCTCGGGTGCTTTGTCCTTCCCTTTGTTTTCCACCTCGGCTTTCTTCACCTCCGCCTCCTCTTTCTCCTTGGATTTCTGTGCTTCAGCCTCCTTGGCCTCCTCTTTTTCCTTCGCCTTGGCTGCTGCCGCGTCCTCTTTAGCCTGCTTGAGTGCCTCAATGAGACCTGTCAAGCACACGTCGGGGTCCCTCTTCTTCTTCTTGGACATAGGCATCAGGTTCTCTGCAACGTCGGCGGGCGACATGTCGGTCTCCTCGAGCAGCCGCTGAATTTCCCCAAACAGCTCGTGCTCGATGACATCTAGGTAGTTCTTGGCGAGTACCTTGAAGCCCTCGAAGCGGCAGTAGGACATCTCGATGTGCTTGTCCATCCTTCCTCGACGGATCAGCGCTGGATCGAGCTTCTCCTTGTGGTTGGTGGTGAAGATGATGATCCGCTCACCCCCGCAAGCAGACCATAGTCCGTCGATGAAGTTGAGGAGGCCCGAGAGTGTCACCTTGGTGGCGTCGTCCTTCTCTGGATCCATAGGTAGCTTGGGTTTGTCATCACCGTCGGAGTCCTTGTCGCGAGAGGCCGCCTTGTCCTTGCGGCGTTTTCCGGTGATGTCGACGGAGCAGTCGATGTCCTCTATGACGATGATGGACTTGCCCGTGGTCTCGATGAAGAGCTTCCGCAGCTCGGTGTTATTCTTGACAGCTGTGAGCTCGAGATCGTAGACGTCGTAGTCGAGGAAGTTGGCCATGGCGGCGATCATGGTGGACTTGCCGGTGCCGGGCGGTCCGTAAAGGAGGTACCCGCGCTTCCACGCCTTGCCAACCTTGGCATAGTAGTCCTTGCTCTCCTGGAACGCCATGAGGTCGTCGATGACGGCCTCCTTCTCATCGGGGTGCATGGCGAGTGTGTCGAAGGTGGATGGGTGCTCGAAGGGGACGTGGCTCCAGATGCTCTTGCCGCGGTAGGGGCTCCAGTTGCGAAAGGCGTTGTTGGTGAAGAGGCGGCGCTGGCGGTTCTTGACGGTGACGGCACGACCCTCGCCAAGGACAAAGGGGAGGTAGGAGTCGACGACGAGGTCGCGGTGCCGCCTGTGGAAGACGACCCTGTAGAAGCGCCGCTCGTCCTCGCCAGGGTAGAAGCTGATGACTTGCGCCTTGGACTGCCGCTTGGAGGCGTACCACCAGATTGTCGTGCCGGAGAAGTCATCCGTGACCTCCTCGTGGTCGTCGACGGTGACCCGGAGGTTCTTGCTGTCCTTGCCGAGCTCGGCCTTGAGCTTTCGCGCGCGGCGGGCGCAGGCCTCGCTGAGGTAGGCCTCGACGGCGAGGAAGAAGTCGCTGCGCTGGAAGCGCTCGGCGCCGTACTCGGAGATGGTGATCTGCAGGTAGGGGTTGAAGCAGCCGGCGACCTTGGCGGCCCAGGCGGTGAGGTAGAGGCGGAAGGTGGGCGGGACGTAGTTCTGCACCACGGACCAGAGGAAGATGACGGTCGCCATTGCCGACCCAAGTCCCGCCCACCTCTCCACCATCATCGCCGCCATGGCTGCAACTGGAGAGCTGTGTCTTGGGGCGGTCTTGTCCCGATGGAAAGCTGTAGCTCGACCTGGACGGATATATATAATGCCAGTGATTCGTGTGGTGATATGCTTAAGTTGAAGTTGAGCAGCGTGTAATCGTCGTCGTCGTCGCCGCCGTTTGTGTCGGAGCAGGTGAGGAGGAGCTGTCGGAGGCGAGAAGAAGCGGCGGGCGTCGATGGAACAGTCCAAGGAAATGGAGTTACTTAATGCTAAAGGCAGTGCCAAATGCGGAATTGGCAAGATGCTCCGCTTGTTGATTGCATCTCTGAGACTGACAGCCGAGTATAGAACGGAGACGAGGTAGGCCGGTGACACGGTCAGTCGTCGCCAAATCAAAGCATGATTGACGACATTGTTTTGGTGACTGCTGAGGATGCATGACGCCATGTACCATATTTATCACAATAGTCGAAAACATATCGTGGAGCTTAGGCTCCTGGGCACCCCCTTATCTAGCCATTCAATTCTGCATCGCGATTCGTGTATGTACTTTTCTCTTTTTTGTTTCTCTTATATAGAACAATATATGAACTTCAAACTTTGCAGCACAACACAACATTCTAACTAGAATGTGGGAAAAAACTTTCATATTTTTTCGTGCATCATAAATACTGAAAGTAAGATTTTTAAATCAAACACTAGCACAAATGCCCGTGCGTTGCAACGGGAGTAAAAATAACTCGCCCATCTGTTTTAGTCACTAAAAAATGCACGATCATATGAGATCAACATGTTGTAGTCCGGTCTAGTTCAAATTATTCAATCGGACATTGGTTTGAAATAATCAAAAATATTGTTGACTTTCCATCTCAACAATCTGTAACAACCAATAAACAATAAACTTCGACGACAAACAATTACAACACAAGTACTACCTCCATAAACTAATATAAGAGTGTTTAGATCACTACTTTAGTTATCTAAACACTTTTATATTAGTTTACGGAGGGAGTAGCTTGCAATTTCTATCCATCTCTCTCGCTGTCTTCCCCCTGTACAACAATGGCATCATCACACAAATAGTGGCAGCATCAGTACAAAGCAATATGAACAAAATTGCTCCAAATCTCAATTCTAATATTTCCAATCTATATACTGCCATGTACAAAGTTTCCTCAAGCAGAGCACGCAACTGATCATAGAACACCACACAGCAGCAGCACATGAAGCGTCCCTCTATACAAAAGTAAAGCTAGCAGCGCTCGGCAATGATGTCGGCGGATGCACTGCTGATACCATGCTCCAACATACAACATCAACAAGCAGGTGCATTCAAACGGCCTCACATACCAAGTAGTTTTCCCTTTCTATAGAGACTCATTGTGAACTTGTCATAGTAAAAACAAAAGGGAAAATACATGAAACCAATGGGAAGCAAATATATACTTACATGTTTTAGAATTATATACATGACAAACCAATTGACAGCCCTATCCTGCTTTTTTCAGTTTGTGTTTTATCAAATGCACGGGAACAGATTGAACAAAAAATATTTGTACTCCCCCGGATCAATATTACTTGTCGCCAACTTTGTAGTGAACCAACAACAAATAATATGGATTGGAGGGAGTACCATTTTCAATTTACAGAACTCATTGCCATACATATGAATATCACTAAAATAACACATCGATATGATAGCTGAAAATACCTTATCATATTGTCTATAAGTGCAGAGCTCTAAAACCCAAGTATTGAAACATCAATGGGAAGAACATATATTAGATACAAACCTAAAAAATATGGATGCCATGGTTACCTTGCAGGAAAAAAAAATCATATGAAGATTTATATTCCGATCATCTATCTTATCCTTTCTGAAACACATCAAACATAACCTGTATAACATAACTACTCCATACAGCTATCTTTAATATTTGCATTGGCAAATTTCTCAAAATCTTAGTACAGAGCTAGCTAGAAAAATTATACACACTATATAATAAAATGGTTTTGAAAAACCTTAAAGTTAGTACAACAAAAAAATCAACTGTATTAGGAAATATCAGTAGTCGGTCATCGTACCTTTGCTTGACCCTGAAACGTATTGCAATTAGATGTACCATGCAAGTAATCTGAGACTCATCCTTTAGTTTGTTCGGAAGAAACAAACAGTACTTCATCCGAATCATCTCCACTGGAAACATAAAAAAAATCCATTGGCTAACATGGGGTGCCATCAAAAATATTTGGAACGCCTCCACTTAACATCAAACTGAACTTGCTGCACGGTAGTTGATCGGTAGATGTAGAGAAAGCAAGCTTGCTGCAGGGTGCTACTGAAGGAGTTGCAAACTTGCAATCCACCCTAGTTGGTTCTAGTCGCTCCCTGTATGGTGATCCGTGGCTTTCAAAGTCTCGATGCAAAGCAGGGGACTGCCGCTAGAGCACCAGGCGGCGGGGGCGCACGTGGCTGGGGGCTGTGACACACAAAGGTGGTCGACGGGCGGCCACACATCAAGTGGTCGGGGGCAACGACACGCGCAGGCGGTCGACGGCGCCGAACGTCTTCGTGTGGGGGAGTGGAGTGAAGTTTCAGGCTGGAAGATCCGATGCGCATGACCACGGGGCACCGACAGCAGCAGCGGGACGGGCACCAGCAGCGTGAACAACAGGGTGACGATGGGGTACCGGGCTACCACATGAGCAACGGAAGACGGGGTGTTGAGGGATTCACGGTGACGGCCGAGAGCGGTTTTAGCAGCGGGGCAGGCGACGCGGTTGGGGCAGAGGGCGGCGGCGCTTGCGAGGTGGGGGTGGGGCCGTGGTGGTGCTGAATTTATCGGATGTCCCAGGTAGCCGCGTGTGGTCTGTCTCGAGCAGTTGGTAATATACATGATTCAGATGGGTGCACCGCCGTCGCTGCACGATTCAGATGGGTGCACCGCCGTCGCTGTCGCCGCCGCCGGCGCTGCCGCGAGGCCAAGATGAGATCTGCTGCTGCCACAAACCCAAGATAGGGGATAGACATGGATGTCAATGCAAGCGCAGATGACGCCGACGAGATCACGCCCGCGTCGAGCGCGGCGCCGTCGGAATCGGTCGATGGCGAAAAGCAACGGGAGGTGAGAGAGATCGAAAGAGACAGGGTGAGGTGAAAAAGCATCAGCGGATCGACTTTTTATTTCCCCACTCGTGTTCGTGTTGGAGACGGACTGTTCCTTCGTGTGGGAGACGGACGACGGCCTGTTTTCTTTTTTCTCTTCCGGTTTGATTTCCATACGGACTGCGGGTTGATTTCATAATAAGTCATGGGGCTTTTTTGCAAAAAGTGTGCGACGGTGAACCCGACGGAAGCAATAACCACTTTATTATTAGGGATATTATTAGGGAAAGAAATCTCATTTTGTATATTTATGTCGGACCAAAAAATCTGGAAGTTTTTTTTTCCCACATTGTAGTAACAATGTTTTGTTGTCATGCAAAGTTTGAAGTTCATATGTTGTTTTGTTTTGAAGAAACGAAAAAAAGAAAAATTCTTGTAGGAAGTTAGTTGTGTAGCATGGATCTCAAAGCAACATTGGAGGGTAAGGATAAGAGGTGTCCGGAAGCCTGAGCTAAAAAAATCCACATAGTCGAAAACATATCGTGAAGGTCATATGTAAGCTAACTGAATTTGCATTGCAATGGTCGATTTCGCAAAGAAATGGAGGAGGCAAGGCGTAGCACCGAGGCCGAGACGGGGGTGCTGCGGCGAGCGGCAGAGAGGTGCTGGGACTCCGGTGAGGCCGAGCCAGGAGCGAGTTGTATCCCGTGATGACGTGGCTCGCCGCGGCATATACGGAGGCGAGTTTGAGGGTTAGCAGGTGCAGGTGGTTTGTCTTCCGTTTTGATTCCCGGCCGGATTAGACGGAGCCCTTGCCGTAGGAGGGACGGCGCAATGAGCGGCAGCAAGGCGTGCCATCAGAGCCAGGAGCAAGCGCTTGAGGAGGAATGGCGGCTGAAGGAAGAAGAAAGAAATGAGGCCGTTGTAACTAGTTCCAACGGTCCAGAAAAACTATGGGAACCGCTAAGCATCAGACTACTGATAAGTTTGCATCTATCAGACTAGTCGGGTGTCGTCGGATTGAAAGCAGGTTGTACGTCGGATCTGATAATTAATCCACATGAGAGATTAGGTGCTTCCGATCGCTAATTTGTCGCCGCGTTGTAACTGCTGCCACGAACGCACGCCCTTCACTCCCACGTCTTTCCTCGTTGCATGGTTCTCTTCAGATAAGGAAGCATATCTTTCCATAACAACTACGCCCATAAATCACGTGAGTCTCCTTAGGAAGCAAATCTTGGATGATAATCACATATGATAAGTACCTTGGAAGTTTCCAAAACAAAATTTCCTTTATTCACATTGCTTCCATATATCAGGTTCCTAAAATCATGTGAGTTTCTGTGTACAGACGATGCTTCCTTCCATTTGATACTTGATTGCATGACATGATCAACATGCTTCCAACACTACAGATCATGCTTCTTAATTCTTTGTCACATTTTTTCCAAGGAGTATCATGATTCGCTTTGTGATATGAAGCATATATGGTTGTACTTTGAAAAACAGTTTTATGGTGGTTGAAGCATGAAAATGTAGTGCCAAAAAGTGTTGGTTTGAAACAAACCAAAGAAATTATAATAAATGCATCCAAAAGAATCTAAACTTGCTTCCAAAACAACAAAATATGGCAATAAGGTAAGCTTGTGTGCCATCTAGCATAATGCAGACCAATGATCCAATGGTGGCATGTGTCCTTCCTATGGAGGTCGTGCTTCCTTTTAAAGGTGTATGTGCAACATAACATAAATTTGTTTCGAGCCAACATAAAAAAATGCTATTTTTCTATTTGATTGCATATGTTTCTACAGAACTTGAAATTACAATTCATAGTGTGTGCCCGAACTCTTTAAAGCAACAACATCTCGCGCAACTTCTACTTGTCTTTTGTCACCGGCCCTCTACCCATCATTTTAGGCTTCATCACTCCCATGATGTCCGGAAGGCATGCTATGGCATGCACTTCATCTGCTGCATACCACCAAACATAGCCTCCATCTGGAGCAGAAGAAGCAGCCCACACTACTAGAATCGCGTTTTGTCCCGAGTTCCAATTCTTCGCCGAGTGCATTTTGTCGGGGACTCGGCGAATTTCTATCCGCCGAGTTTGATCCTAAATTAAACTCGGCGGTAATTCGTAACTCGGTAGAGCAGTGTCATTTGCCAGGTTCTGACGAAAAACGACTCGGCGAACAAAAAAAACCCGGCGAACAAAATAGTTCGTCGAGTTCCCGACAGAAACAACTCGTCGAACACTGACATGTGGGCCGCGTCTGGCAGCAATGGACGGAGCCGTGACGGCGGCCTTCGTTTGTCGGGTTTTGACTAACGGCAACTCGGCAAATATTTTCCTATTTTCATTTTCTTAATTGAAATGCCAGGGGTCATATATTCGACCCCGGCCGCTCGCAGCTCCACCACGCCTACGTCGGCGACCTCTGCTCCAGCTAGGTGAGCTGCTGCCCCCTGCTCCAGTTTTTGTTAATTAATTTGTTGGATTCAGGGCTGAATGTTGCTTCTTGGGCACTTGGATCTGTTGGATTCAGTTTCGTCAGTGTAGATGGTTTAGTCAGTTTGGTGCTGGATAGGCTAGTTACTAATTACTGCATACCTTCTAGTTACTATGATGTTTTATCTTGCCATATTTGTATATTAGCTTCATATATCTATGGTTATTGACTGCATACCTTGTAGTTACTAATTATTGCTATGAACTTTATCTAAATGGTATATATATGTTGCTGTCTGACCAAGTTTGTCAACAACATAACAGTTTATAGCATTGCCCAGCAACTATATAACTTGCTTAAGATTCAATTAACAGGGACAAATACATTCAGTTAACTTGGTTTGACTTCCAGTCTGATGAGACTCTCTTTGTAAGAGATGTTCTCGAAGGAAAGATGAGAGAAATACCACCACCTAAGCACGATTCTTGAGATGAGAGATGAGAGTTGTTGAAAACAGCCTTGACAGACTGAAAGTCAACACATCTCCTGAATAAGTTAGGCTTCTATGTTATGGTTTAGTCGAAACAGTTTAGTGGCGAGTCGGAATACCAGCGAGTGCCCACTATATAAGCGAGCCTTCTAGGTTAGGGTTTAGCCTTCTGAGTTAGGGGTGAGGATCACAGGTCATCCTTCAGGATGCACCGAATTCACATCCTTATTTTCAGATGGTTAGTGTTCTTCTACAAGAAGAGTTCAAAGAATAACGACATTTGGTGAGGATTGGGTATCGTTCTGATAAAATGAGTTAAAACACTTAAAAAGCTAATTAGATGAATCAGACGGACGGGATATTGAATGCTCATGGGATCCATTATTTGCGGCAGGGCAACTAACTCTATCTTGCGTACACATCGAACAAAGATTTTACTGGCACACAAACCTTGTTTCCATGTTACAATGGCAACTTTGTATTGTGCACTTGCTTCTAATTTGTAGGGGGTTTCTTGTTTTATAATTTCTGTCAAAGTGTTTTGTGAATTATTGATTATAAGTCAGTAGTATACATAGCACTTAGGCAGGAGATATAAAACAAGCTGCTCCCTGCAAATAAGAATACAAAGGCACAATATGAACTTGCGGCTGTCGCATGGGAACAATGTTTGTGGGGGAGGAAAATCTTTGCTTGGTGTTTGCGAAAGACAGGGTTAGTTATTCCGTCACAAGTAATGAATCAGGTGAGTGTTCAATACCTCGTCTATCTAATTTATCAGGTTAGCTCTTTGAGTCTTCTGGCTCATTTTGTTAAAACGGTACACAACCTTCATCTGATGTTCTTATTCTATGAGCAATTCTATAAATGTTACCATCAAAGTACATCCTTTGAACGGTAATTTATATAATGTTGAACTCTTCCATGCATCCTAGGAAAACCCATATGCTAATCGAGTACTAGTGAATTAGTCAGCCTTCTGGGTTACGGGGTGAGGATCGCGTGTCATCTCTTTGAAGATGATCCGATTTCACATCTGTATCTTCGGAGGGTTAATTGGTGTTCTTTTGCAAGAAGAGTTCAAAGAATAACGGCATTTGGTGAGGACTAGGTATCGTTCTAATAAAATGAGTTAAAATACTTAAAAAGCTAATTAGATGAATCAGATGGACAAGAAATTGAATGCTCATTAGATCCATTATTTGCGGCAGGGCAACTTGCTCTTTTTTTCGTACACATCGAACAAAGATTTTGATGGCCCACAAACCTTGTTTCCATGCTACCATGGAAAGTTTGTATTGTGTCATTCTTCCTAATTAGTAGGGGTTGCTTGTATTATATCTTCTTTCTACGTGTCTTGGAATTACTGATTTTAAATTAGTAATTTCAAGGCACTTAGAAAGTTGATACAATACAAGCTGCTCCCTGCAAATCAGGAAGAAGGCACAATATGAACTTCCCGTTGCCGCATGGGAACAATGTTTTTGGGGGAGGAAATTTTTTGCTTGGTGTTTGCGAAAAACATGGCTAGTTGTTCCGTCACAAGTAGTGAATCAGGTGAGTGTTCAATACCTCGTCTATCTGATTTATCAGGTTAGCTCTTTGAGTCTTCTCGCTCATTTTGTTAAAACGGTACATAGCCTTCATCTGATGTTCTTATTCTATGAGCAACGCTATAGATGTTACCATCAAAGTACATCCTTTGCACGGTAATTTATATAATGTTGAACTCTTCCATGCATCCTAGCAAAACCCATATATCTTCTTTTTTCCTTAATTTTAGGTTAACATTTCAGTGTCACTAGGGGTCGAAGATGGGGACGTCGAGAAGCTATGCTAGTAGGACGTCACCAATGGAACGGAGGGCGGCCATCCTCAGAGGGATCGCTCGTTCCTCGACGGAGAGGGCGGCCTCCCTCGCTCAGATCGCTCGTTTATCTTCTGAGAGGTTGGCCTTGCTCGCCGAGGTCGCTCGTTTAGCGGTTGAGAGGTAGATAGCCTTCGTCGAGCGCGCTAATGCAGCGGCTGAGAAGGCTGCCACGCTCATTCATACGACCTCCTCCTTCGATGAGAGCGCTCGTGTAGCGGCCGCGAGGGCGGCCGCCTACGATGAGAGCTACCAGGCAGCGGTCAGGAGGGTGGCTATCTAAGACGCGCGCGTTGCTACAGCGGTCATGACGGCGGCCCTCAATGACGAGAGTGCTTGTGCAGCGGTGCAGAGGGCGGTTTTATCCGCCTCAGAAGCTGGTGTATCTGTCCACACCGCGGTGGCTGCCCTTGCCAGAATTCCACCCCGTCGACCCCTTATCCACGAGATTGAGTAGGGCTAGCTGAAGATGTAGCCGGTGGAGAGTTCATATGTCCAGGAAGCTAATCATTTATTTGTGAACTACTCGTCATCCGCCTTATTATGACTTGTATTATGCTAATGAACTTACTATGTTGATAGGAAGAATGCTATGTGACTTGCATGCACTATATGTCATGTACACTTGGGTTATGTTTTCTATATGACACTTTCTTATTAATGAAGTGCTAGGTGTCACCACCGACCTTGAGATCATGTCGTTGGGGACCTCGTTTGTCTCTCTCGACGAAGCTCCTACCTTTGGTGTGGACTCCTCTGCCGAGCGCGCCAGTGAGGAGTACATAGCCGTGCTTGTTCAGGCGAACCCGCAACTCCTCGCCGAGGACCATGCGGTCTACCACTCCATCCAGGATGAGCGAAAGGCCGAAGGCATTCGCGCGATGATGGTCCGCCTCCGTGCCAAGCAGACGAAGTTTCTCGACGACCTAGAGAAGGTGGTGGAGGGGAGTGATGAGCTGGTCCCATTCAGTTCGCTGACCGCCAGTGTTGAGGACACTGGCTCCTCCATCGGGGGGGGGGGGGGGGGGACATCCGCACCTTTTCCGACTCCATGATGAGCGGCTTCTCCGACTATCTCTCAGAGTAGAGCTCCATTGTAGGACTGTAGTTAGATAGTTTGATGTTGACGTACTGATGTAGCTGGTCATGTTGACTCTGAGTTGCACTGGTTGATGCTTTTGGGTATATGAATCATGAATGGTTATGTTGCTTACGTTCCATGTGTTCTACTAACCTTGTCTTTTTTTCTTCTGCATGCATGTTGAAATATTTTGTTTATTCTTGGTAGATGAAGCGGTATGTGGTCTATAGAGGGAGGCATCCTGGAGTGTATGCTTCATGGCATGCATGCATGCCATGAACAAGTGCACCGTTACCCAGACAACTGCTATTTAGCGTATGATAGCATGTAGGAAGCTGAGTATGCTTACTCCCAGTTTGTACTCGCAAACCAGCACATAGTAGGCAATGATGCACGTCCGGTGAGGTGTAGTGGGCTGAAAACCTTGATGATCATTATCGTCATCATGGGGTTGCTTCTATCCTGGACAGGTTAGTACAGTTGGCCATAAGTTTCCAAATATGAGCCTATATCAAATACTATAATGCTAACTCAAATAATCACAGGAGCTTTGGCGAAGCATAGAGACAGCGACGAAGCATCCCCTTGAGGTCATGTCGTGGCTGTAGTCTTCTAGTTTTTTATGATGTTTATGAACTTTGTATTTTGATTGTGATGTATGCTTTTGACTAGTTCATTATGTGCCTTCAACATTCGCAAACTTATGTTATTGTTAACTGCCTGTGTTCATATGTGATGCAAGATTTCATTCCAATGCTGTGATCATATATATATATATATATATATATATATATATATATATATATATATATATATATATATATATATATATATATGACAAATTTTTGCTACCACCGGTGGTAGTTACCATCACTTGAGTTTTGTATGTTGTATGTAGTATCTATCAAATCGGAGAGTATATACGCGTAGTATGTAGTATATAAGAATGATTAGGTAGTATATATACTATTTTTAGGTAGTATGTATTGTATTTTAAGTATGCTTCTTTTTACATACAAATATGTACGTATTTCATAAATATAATAAAAATAACGGGTCAACTTGCAATTTTTTCATGTAACTCACTTTGAATTATCTTATATATAGTATATGAACATATTTAAAATGATAAAGCAGTATATATAGTACCATATGGTAGTATATGAGACATGTGGGGTAACTACCCCTAGGTTGTAGGATGTATTTTCCCTATATATATATATATATATATATATATATATATATATATATATATATATATATATATATATATATATATATATATACTAGTAGAATGCCCGTGCGTTGCTACGGGCTACAATGAATATATCACAAATGATTAATGTCCTCTTAAAGGTCAAAGCTCATTTCTTCCACATACGTGTGGGTGTGTACGTCTGTTTGGATTTTTACAACTAAAACAAATAAACTTTTTGGCATACGCACAAATGCAATTGTAGTATATCCATACAAATTTTCATAAATGTGAGAGATAAAAAGACATAAACCTGCAAAAATCAGGTTGCTTTTTTTTTCCTTTTCCTGGATTTTTTGTCATTTTTACAGTGCATAAACTTTTGAATGAAATTTCAGTGTCACTTAGAGCACATTCATATGTTTGTGTGTGTGAAAAAGATTCACTTTTTGTAACTTTTTAGTGTCAGTTTTGAGCCTTTCAAAAATAAACGTGCTAACTCGCCGCCATGAGCCAAAAATTTGTTTGTGCTCTATCCCGCTTCTTCCTTCATAGGCAATCTTTGTCTCTTTTTAACCACTCTTGCCTTGCAACGGGATAAAGCTAAATCTTTCTCCTTGATATTCCCTTCCATTCACCTTTTTCTCATCAGAGTGTGTGGGCCCTCTTTTCAAAACCCTTTACTTTATATCTTATAATTTTTTTGATTTGAAATATTCTTTTAATCTATTTTTGGCAATCAATTAGTTGAAAGAAAACTTAAGCAATACCAATCACAACTAACTAAAATGAAACATAAACTCTATGAAGGTGCAAAATCTTGTATAGAAAGAAAATAATAAAATATTTTTTCTCTAGAAAAAATGAAAAATAGACCCTCTTAAATAACATCCCGAGAAAACCCCCTCTCTTAAATAGCATATACTACTTCATGACACAAGATAAAAATGACTTGCAAAAGAGGAACCATCAGAAAAGCTATTTCTATATCTGTCAAATGACTCGGAGCACTAGTACATAACAGGGCATTGGTCCAGGCCGGGCCAGCCCATTAGTCCCGGTTCAGTCACGAACCGGGACCAATGGGGGCAACGGTCCCGGTTCGTGAGGCCAGGGGGCCGGCCGGGCCTCGTGGGGCATTGGTCCCGGTTCGTCTGGACCCTTTGGTCCCGGTTCCACACACGAACCGGGACCAGTGTGCCTCGCTAGTGGCCCACAACCATTGGTCCCGGTTCGTGGCTGGAACCGGGACCAAAGGGGGTCCTTTAGTCCCGGTTCCAGCCACGAACCGGGACCAATGAGATGCCTATATATACCCCCCGCCAGCGAGCAGAGCACTCCACACTGCTCTGTTTTTCTGGCCGGCGAGGGGAGAGCTTTGTGATGCTCTAGCTCACCTCCTATGCACATGAGGTGTTCGATGAAATGCCCGAGCCACACTTAAGCTTTCTCCTCTCGAAGCTCCTTGTCCAAGCTCCATTTTTCTCAAGATTTGTTTAGGTTTGGCGGTCCGTCCTGTCCCGTCCCCGTCATCACCGCCGTCGATCGCCCGCGTCCATCTCGGCGCCGGCACCACCGTGGTTAGCCTCTTCTTCTTATCTTCTTTCTAAAAGAAAAAAGTTCTTACTTGTATCATTTAGATAGATACTTGTGTAATTTTCTTACTTTTATTATTGTTTGTTATTATATAGTGCCATGGTCATGGTATCCGCCCACGTCGGCCCTCGTCCGGTCTATGATTCGGATGTGGTATATATTATCTTTTATAACTATTTGTTTCATTTAGTGTTTATGACAATTATGCCAACCAACGTGACATAGATTTTTTAATCTAGGAGGTATGTGAACCGGAAATTCCAACCGACATAGAAATTCTTGTCGAGAAGTTAAATTTGGTTGAAAAATAAAACAATTACTTGCAAGAAAAATTACAAAGAGTTGAAGAGGAGAAGATGAAGTTGGAGTTGCATGTTGCCGATGTCGTCGACGATCACAAGATCAAGATGGATGCAATGCGCTTGAAGATTAGAAAGATTAGAAAATATGCCATTCATACTGAGGCTTGGTATCATTATGCCGTTGGATCAATTGGTACCTTAGTTGCGGTTATGATCGCATTTGTTGTTGCATTTAAATTTTATAGTTTCAATGTATGTTTTAATTAGATGCTCTAGAGAGCTATATGTTGTTCAATAATGAGAACTATGTATGAACGTTATGTATTTATTTTGGTCACTACTGTAATTTGGCTTTAATGTGATGATGAATTTCTATTAGTTTGGTCACTTCTCTATTCATGATATGCACGCAGATGAACCGGCAATGGATGTACGGTGACCGACGCACCTCCGAGTATATTGAGGGCCTGCATAATTTTCTCGAAGCGGCTGAGGCAAACAAGCAGAATGGTTTTATGCATTGTCCATGTACTGTCTGTGAGAATACGAAGGCTTTCTCCAACTATAAAACCCTTCACTTCCACCTGCTTCAGAAGGGTTTTATGCCACACTATAATGTTTGGACCAAGCACGGAGAAAGAGGGGTTATGATGGAAGACAACGAAGAAGAAGAGGATGACGACAACTACCCGCCCCCTGAATACGGTGATGCTGCAATGGGGGAAGCTGAAGATCAAGAGGAACCAGACGATGTGCCCGATGATGATCTTCGCCGGGTCAATGTTGATGCACAGAGAGAATGCGAAAGTGAAAGGGAGAAGTTGAAGTTCGATCGCATGTTAGAGGATCACAAAAAAGGGTTGTACCCAAATTGCGAAGATGACAACAGAAAGCTCGGTACCACACTGGAATTGCTGCAATGGAAGGCAGACAATGGTGTATCTGACAAAGGGCTTCTGAAAATAATGAAGAAGAAGCTTCCAAAGGATAACGAATTGCTCGGCAGTACGTACGAAGCAAAGAAGGTTCTATGCCCTCTAGGATTGGAGGTGCAGAAGATACATGCATGCCCTAATGACTGCATCCTCTACCGTGGTGCGTACGAGGATTTGAACGCATGCTCGGTATGCGGTGCCTTGCGGTATAAGATCAGAAGAGATGACCCTGGTGATGTTGAGGGCCAGCGCACCGGGAAGAGGGTTCCTGCCAAGGTGATGTGGTATGCTCCTATAATACCACGGTTGAAACGTCTGTTTAGAAACAAAAAGCATGCCGAGTTGATGCAATGGCACAAAAAAGCCCGTAAGAAAGACGGGAAGTTGAGAGCACCCGCTGACGGGTCGCAGTGGAGAAAGATCGAGAGAAAGTGGAGCGACTTTACAGGTGACCCGAGGAACGTATGGTTTGGTTTAAGTGCAGATGGCGTTAATCCTTTTGGGGAGCAGAGCAGCAAGCATAGCACATGGCCTGTGACTCTATGTATGTATAACCTTCCTCCTTGGTTGTGCATGAAGCGTAAGTTCATTATGATGCCAGTGCTCATCCAAGGCCCTAAGCAACCCGGCAATGACATTGATGTGTACCTAAGGCCATTAGTTGATGAACTTTTACAGCTATGGAATGGAAGAGGTGTACGTGTGTGGGATGAGCATGCACAAGAGGAATTTGACCTACGAGCGTTGCTGTTTGTAACCATCAACGATTGGCCTGCTCTCAGTAACCTTTCAGGACAGACAAACAAGGGATACAACGCATGCACACACTGTTTAGATGACACCGACAGTATATATTTGGACAAATGCAGGAAGAATGTGTACCTGGGGCATCGTCGATTTCTTCCGACCAACCATCAATGTCGAAAGAAAGGAAAGCATTTCAAAGGTGAGGCAGATCACCGGAAGAAGCCCGCCCTCCATACTGGTGATCACATACTTGATATGGTCAATGATTTACAAGTAATATTTGGAAAGGGTCCTGGCGGACTATCTGTTCCGATTGACGATGCGGGACGCGCACCCATGTGGAAGAAGAAATCTATATTTTGGGACCTACCCTATTGGAAAGACCTAGAGGTCCGCTCTGCAATCGACGTGATGCACATGACGAAGAATCTTTGCGTGAACCTGCTAGGCTTCTTGGGAGTGTATGGGAAGACAAAAGATACACCGGAGGCACGGGAGGAACAGCAACGTGTGCATGAAAAAGACGGCATGCATCCAAAGCAGTATGAAGGTCCTGCCAGCCACGCTCTTA
Organism: Elymus sibiricus; assembly: GCA_039707655.1. NCBI lineage: Eukaryota > Viridiplantae > Streptophyta > Magnoliopsida > Poales > Poaceae > Elymus > Elymus sibiricus. Next base: position 17,628,567 of record CM077671.1, read on the forward strand.
CCAAAGAAGAGAAGGAAATCTTCTTTGAATGCCTGCTCAGTATGAAGGTCCCATCTGGCTTCTCGTCGAATATAAAGGGAATAATAAATATGGCAGAGAAAAAGTTCCAGAACCTAAAGTCTCATGACTGCCACGTGATTATGACGCAACTGCTTCTGGTTGCATTGAGGGGGCTTCTACCGGAAAACGTTCGATTAGCCATTGTGAAGCTATGTGCATTCCTCAATGCAATCTCTCAGAAGGTGATCGATCCAGAAATCCTGCCAAGGTTAAGGAGTGATTTGGTGCAATGTCTTGTTAGTTTCGAGCTGGTGTTCCCACCGTCCTTCTTCAATATCATGACGCACGTCCTAGTTCATCTAGTCGACGAGATTGTCGTTCTGGGCCCTGTATTTCTACACAATATGTTCCCCTTTGAGAGGTTCATGGGAGTCTTAAAGAAATATGTTCGTAACCGCGCTAGGCCATAAGCAAGCATCTCCATGGGCCATCAAACAGAGGATGTCATTGGGTTTTGTGTTGACTTCATTCCTGACCTTAAGAAGATTGGTCTCCCTCAATCACGGTATGAGGGGAGACTGACTGGAAAAGGCACGCTAGGAGCGGACTCAATAATATGTAGGGACGGGCATTCTTGGTCTCAAGCACACTACACAGTTCTACAGAATTGTACCTTGGTGACCCCGTATGTCGATGAACACAAGAATATTCTGTGCTCCAAACACCCGGAGCAGTGTGACGACTGGATTACATATGAACACATCAGGACTTTCGGCAGTTGGTTGCAAACACGTCTCATGGGTGACAACACTGTTTCTGATGAGTTGTACTCGTTGGCCAGGGGACCATCTTCGACTGTATTGACTTGCAAAGGGTACGAGATAAATGGGAATACATTTTACACGATCGCCCAAGATCAAAAGAGCACCAACCAAAACAGCGGTGTCCGCTTTGATGCAGCAACCAATAGGGGAAAGGACACATATTATGGTTACATAGTGGACATATGGGAACTTGACTATGGACATGATTTCAAGGTCCCTTTGTTTCAGTGCAAATGGGTCAATCTGTCAGGAGGCGGGGTACTGGAAGACCCACAGTACGGAATGACAACAGTGGATCTGAACAATCTTGGGTACACAGACGAACCATTCGTCCTAGCCAATGATGTGGCGCAGGTTTTCTATGTGAAGGACATGTCTACCAAACCGAGAAAAAGAAAAGATAAGGAAGCGAATACATCATACGATGAGCCAAAGCGCCACATAGTTCTTTCAGGAAAAAGAGACATCGTGGGATTGGAGGGCAAGACAGACATGTCTGAAGATTATGAAAAGTTTCATGAAATTCCTCCCTTCAAAGTCAAGGCTGACCCAAGCACCCTCTTAAACGATGACGATTATCCATGGTTACGGCGCAATAAGCAAAGGACACAAGCGAAGAAAAAGTGAAGACTTTATCTCCACAACTATATCATTGCAGTTACATGTGAAGAAATGAAATGCCTTTTGTAACAGATGAGTTTTCGTATGAAACCCTAATACTTCGAAAGAGATTGTCCGTTTTGTACACGAAGTGCATCCAGTTTTTGCCGTAACCCTCTCAACTCTTTATAACCTTGGGCGGTGAAGGTCGTACCAATCAGGAAGAAGCACACGGATCGTGTGTTTCTTTCAAGCGCTTGTGAGCTGTTGGATCAGCACTATAACGACTAGTCCCGGTTCGTGCTAGCAACCGGGACTAAAGAGGCACACGACCCTATATATAACCCACCTCTCGGACATGTTCGACACTTAGTGTGTGTACTCATTCGGATTCCCTGCATACGGTCCAACGGTGCATTTCATATTTCCACCGTTGGGCTGTATGCAGGGGAAACCGTGTGTTTTGTTGATCTATCTAGAAATCCTTTAGTTCATCGACCGAATACAAATCATTCGGATTCCCTGCATACGGTCCGACGGTGCATTTCATATGTGGGCACTCACGAGCCACCGTCGGGCTGTATGCAGGGGAAACCGTGTGTTTTGTTGATCTATCTAGAAATCCTTTAGTTCATCGACCGAATACAAATCATTCGGATTCCGTGCATACGGTCCGACGGTGCATTTCATATGCGGGCACTCATGAGCCACCGTCGGGCTGTATGCAGGGGAAACCGTGAGTTTTGTTGATCTATCTCGAAATCCTTTCATTTTCCGACGGTATATTTCATTTTTCCAACTCCATTTTTACAAAGACACTTAGAAAGAAACAAAAGACAAATAGAAAGGATGATGCTCAATTGTCCGTTTTGTACACGAAGTGCATCCAGTTTTTGCCGTAACCCTCTCAACTTTTTATAACATGCTATGTGGGTGAAATGATGATACCATGCCAACTTTCAACCTTTTCAGAGTTCATTTGTAGTGCTTTTCAATTTCAGGGTCATTTAGCTCAAAAAAATCAGTAAATGCATGAAAAATAGCAAATGAAGTCAGAAAGGGTTGAAAATTGATGATGTGGCTTTGAATGGTGCATTTTGAACACACAAAAAGTCTGGAGTTCAAATAAGTTCAAAAAAATGAAATCCCTTGGTAACAGATGAGTTTTCGTCCGAAACCCTGATACTTCGAAAGAGATTGTCCGTTTTGTACACGAAGTGCATCCAGTTTTTGCCGTAACCCTCTCAACTTTTTATAACATGCTATGTGGGTGAAATGATGATACCATGCCAACTTTCAACCTTTTCAGAGTTCATTTGTAGTGCTTTTCAATTTCAGGGTCATTTAGCTCAAAAAAATCAGTAAATGCATGAAAAATAGCAAATGAATTCAGAAAGGGTTGAAAATTGATGATGTGGCTTTGAATGGTGCATTTTGAACACACAAAAACTCTGGAGTTCAAATAAGTTCAAAAAAATGAAATCCCTTTGTAACAGATGAGTTTTCGTCCGAAACCCTGATACTTCGAAAGAGATTGTCCGTTTTGTACACGAAGTGCATCCAGTTTTTACCGTAACCCTCTCAACTTTTTATAACATGCTATGTGGGTGAAATGATGATACCATGCCAACTTTCAACCTTTTCAGAGTTCATTTGTAGTGCTTTTCAATTTCAGGGTCATTTAGCTCAAAAAAATCACTAAATGCATGAAAAATAGCAAATGAAGTCAGAAAGGGTTGAAAATTGATGATGTGGCTTTGAATGGTGCATTTTGAACACACAAAAAGTCTGGAGTTCAAATAAGTTCAAAAAAATGAAATCCTTTTGTAACAGATGAGTTTTCGTCCGAAACCCTGATACTTCGAAAGAGATTGTCCATTTTGTACACCAAGTGCATCCAGTTTTTGCCGTAACCCACTCAACTTTTTAGCACATGCTATGTGGGTGAAATGATGATACCATGCCAACTTTCAACCTTTTCAGAGTTCATTTGAAGTGCTTTTTAATTTCTATCAAAACATCGTGGGAGTGGAGTTCAAAAAAGAATCAACTAAAAAGCTTTTATAAACCTCTAGTATTTTTGAAACTATAATTATATACAAATTATGCAACTAAAATTATCAAAGTATTTTTTGTTCAAAACATTAATAGCAAAAAGAATATAATGATAAAACACACTGGAAATAAATAAAGAAAAAAATAAAACAAAAATAAATAAAGCAAAAAACAAAACAAAAATAATGGAAATTATGCAACTAAAATTATCCAAGTATTTTTTGTTCAAAACATTAATAGCAAAAAGAATATAATGATAAAACACACTGGAAATAAATAAAGCAAAAAAAAAAGCAAAAAACTAAACAAAATAATGGAAATTATGCAACTAAAATTATCAAAGTATTTATTTGTTAAAAAGAATGAACTAAAATAACAGTAGAAAAATAATGGAAAAAAATTTAAAAAATAAATAAAGCAAAAAACAAAACAAAAATACCAGGAAAAAAAATGCCGCCTACTGGGCCACTAGGCATTCAAGCCCGAAGAAAGCCCAATAGGCCCACAGGCAGTTGCAAAGCGGTTAGGCCCGTAAGCCTGCGGTAGAGAGGAGCTCGAGACGGAGGGTGCAGCCGCGCTTATAAACCAGTACGACTGCTCCTCGCTCGGCGAGGTGGGACTAAACTCCCACCACGCAGCTGTGCAAGGCCATTGGTCCCGGTTGGTGGCACCAACCGGGACCAATGCCACCCTTTGGTCCCGATTGGTGCCACCAACCGGGACCAATGCCTACCTTTGGTCCCGGTTGGTGCCACCAACCGGGACCAAAGGCCCCTGTTTCCCGCCCTTTGGGCTGACGAAAAGAGACCTTTGGTCCCGGTTGGTTCCACCAACCGGGACCAAAGGCTCTGGGTATATAAACCCACACTTAGCGTTTTCCAGTCCCAGTTCATCTTCCCCCCGACGCCGCGCCAAACAGCACGACGCCGCCAGGCTGCCAGACCGCGCCCTCGCCCTCGCCGACGCGCTCTCCTCCCCGAGCCCTCGCCGCCGCCCTCGCCGACACGCCCTCGCGCCCTCGCCCGCGCCCTCGCCCGCGCCCTCGCCCTCGCCGCGCGCCGTCCTCGTCGCCGGCCTCGAGCCCGCCGTCCTCGTCGCCGACGCGCCCTCGCCCTCGCCCGCGCCCTCGCCCTCGCCGCGCGCCGTCCTCGTCGCCGGCCTCGAGCCCGCCGTCCTCGTCGCGCCCTCGCCCCCCGGAGCCCGCCGTCCTCGTCGCGCCCTCGCCCCCCGGAGTGAGCCCCCCTTCCCATGTCCCCTGCTCCCCGTCGCCGCTGCTCCATGTCCTCTGTTTTTTTCATCTATATGTGTTTTTTTTGCGGGCATGTATATGTGTATATGTTTTTTTCATGTATATGTGTATATGTTCATGTATATGTGTGTATATGTTCATGTATGAGATGAGATAGATAGATAGATAAATTTTCATGTATGAGATGAGATAGATAGATGTATATGTGCACTTTTGTATACAAACTTCGTTGTTTTTCATATGTACGAAAATGTAGAGTGAAAACGAAACAAACATATAAGAAAAAACAAAGGAAAAAAATGAAGAAGGAAAAGAAAACCCTTTGGGCGTCGACGGCGAGGTCGGGGCAGAGGGCGTCGACGGCGAGGTCGGGGCAGAGGGCGTCGGCGGGGCAGAGGGCGGCGACGGCGAGGTCGTCGGGGCAGAGGGCGTCGACGGGGCAGAGGGCGGGGCAGAGGGCGTCGACGGCGAGGTCGGGGCAGAGGGCGTCGACGGAGCAGAGGGCGGCGACGGCGTCGAGGGCGAGCTCGATCGGGCAGCCTGGCGGCGGCGTCGGGGGCAACTGAGAGATGAATTTTTTTTGTCAATTGATGTATGCTTTTTTTGTTCATAGAAAGTTTTGTGTTCATAGAAAGTTTTTTGTCAATTGATGTATTTGTTCATATATATGTGCATTTTTAGAAAAAAATTGTGTATGTATGTTCATATATGCAAAAGTTACATTTAAGAAAAAAAGAAAATGTATGTATTATGTTCATATGCAAAGAATATGCAAAAGTTAGAATTTTGGTCCCGGTTCGTGCCACCCAAACCCCTAGAAGAAAACTCCGGTAACTTCGACATGAGGGGGGACGTCGGACATATCGGGCGACCAACTCTCGAGGCCACCCAAACCCTAGAAAAAAAGCGTTGTCGATCTCCTACCCCCTCCCGCCCCTACCCGACAAACTCTCGAGGCCACCCAAACCCCTAGAAGAAAACTGCGGTAACTTCGACATGAGGGGGGACGTCGGACATATCGGGCGACCAACTCTCGAGCCCTCGCCGACGCGTCGGGACTGAGATGTGATAGGTAGTATTTTTTTTTGTTCATAGAAAACTCCGGTAACTCTCCAACATGAGGGGGGACGTCGATCGATCAACCCCCTCTCGCCAAAGCGGGACTGAAAAAGCGTTGTCGAGGCCACCCCAAACCCTAGAAGTGTTGTCGAGGCCACCCCAAACCCTAGAAGCGTTGTCGAGGCCACCCAAATTTACCAAGTTAAATGAAGAAAACTCCGGTAACATAGATTTATCAAGAATGCCCCCATTATGGATGTGCACAAGTTGATCCAATTTTTTGCCATGTTGTAATATTTGCAGAAACCATGGATCAAAGAGACTTGGAACAAGAACAGTTGTTGGGGGATATAATCCGCGACGGACGTGATGTCATGTCGTATCTCAACGACACCGATGGTCTGGAAGGGGAGGATGATGGCTCCGGTAATCGAACAATGGAGGAGGAAGGACATGATCATGATGGCTCCGGTGACCGAATGCCGGAGGAGGAAGGAGACCATGATGACGGCTCCGGTGACCGAACGGAGGAGGGAGCTGTTGCAAAGTCCGGCGAGGTATATATATTAATTAAGCCCGTGCTGACTAGCTAATTGATGCATTAATTGTTTTGGTATGTACATATATTAATTAACTCTTCTTTCTTCTTTTATAGCCTTCCGGATCGAGCCAAACTTCGGTAACGAGACGAGGCCAGAAGAAGAGGTTGCGCCAGGAAGAAAGGTTCACGATCATAGCACTCGCGCACGATGGCCATCTGATTGAACCCAAGCGGACCAAGGACGCATTTTCTGCTCAGTGCGGAGCTATTGTTAGGGACTACATCCCGATCAGCATCAAGCAATGGAATAAGCCTAAGGACGGCGCCCCTGATGGTGATTATGTCACCGATAGACAGAAAGATGATCTTTAGACCGCGCTGAAGGCAAATTTCACCCTACCGCCAGAGGAGGATCTGAATAAGCCAGTTATAGAGCCACTGGTCAAGGCGTGTGCTCTTAAGAAGATGGCAGATCTATTCAGGAGGTGAAGAATGAGTTGAAATCAAAGTTTGTCGACAAAGGGGAGACTCCAGAATTCACCGGCCGATTTGAGAAGATACGTGATCACTGGCCCGCATTTGTGGCCTACAAGACATCGGACAAGAGTAAGAAAATGTCAGAGACAAACAAGATCAATGCTGCAAAGAAGCAGTATCAGCATCATACGGGGTCAGGTGGCTACCTCAAAGCCCGGCCGTTGTGGGACAAAGCTGAGAATGACCTGATTGCTAAAAAAGTCGTACCACAGACATTGAACTGGCCAGACCGTTCAAGGACTTGGTTCTTCGGGGTTGGGAGAACTTTGGACCCTGAAACAGGGAAGTGCCGTTGGACGAACGAGCAACTTGCGATACCCATGAACAAGCTTCAGGAGTATATCACCACAGCGCAGGAAGGGGCGTTCATTCCCGACAGAGAGAAGGACGAGCTGACTGAGGCCCTAGGGAATGCTGAGCACCCTGGACGAACACGAGGCACACCAGGCTCCGTTCCGTGGAAGGTTGGGTTTCCCGACGCAGGCGGTTACAGAAGCCGGGAGAGAAAGAGGAAAGCGGAGCTGAGCGAAATTCAGAAGCTGAATGCAATACTACAAAACCTAGAGGAAGCTGAGAGCCAGCGAGCTGCCGGCCAACCATCTCAGCGGCACGAAGCTACCCCAGAAGCTACCCCGCCATCTCAGTGGAGAAGCAGCGTCGCTTCCACGGAGCCCGTTTAGCCTGACTTCACGGCTCCTATCTACCCCGTGGATACTATCACGGAGGCTCAACATTGCGAGCTCATGATGAAATGCCGGAACCTCACTTTCAAGGCGGCTATCGGCTCTGTTGCACCTCCTCAACCCAACGGAACTTTTCACTGCTCACCGATTCCACATGGCTATGCTGTTGTGATGGTGGATGAAGTAATGGAGGGATTTGAGGAGCTCGAGCTTGACCGGTCTACAGGTGAAGGAGAGAATAAGCTGGCTCGTGCTCTGAGGAGTACATGTCTATGGCAGAAGGAGTACATCAAGCTTCCAAACTGGACGCCTCCGCCTCCTCCTCCTCCTCAGGCGAATCAGGGCTCTCCGCCTCCTCCTCCTCCTCCTCCTCCGGCGAGTGATCAGGGCACACCGCCTCCTTCTCCGGCTCCTCCGACGCGTGATGGCACTCCGCCTCCTCCTTCGCCTACTCCGGCACGTCGGAGCAGTACGCCTCCTCCTCAGCCTCGTCGGCAATGGCAGAAGACAGACGCCACCGCTCCGGCTCCTCCGGCGCGTCGGAGCACTCCGCCTCCTGCTCCGCCTCGTAAGCAACGAAGGAAGAGAGACGCCGCCGCTCCGGCGGCTAGCAGTACAAGAAGAGGCGGGAGGGAATACAGATACGGTCCATCTCTCAAGCCTCTGGAAAAGTTACCATATGAGAGGATCGAGTCTGAAAACGAGGAGATATGTCAGGCCGAATTGAGGGCCCATTTTGCAAAGAAAACTCCACCTCCGACGGAGAAGCAAGATCCGGTGAAAGTGATGCGCACTATCGATGCCCTGAAGCGACCACCACCGCCTCCGCCGGATTCCAACTTTGACCGCTGTGTTAAAAAGACATATCAAGACGTGCGGCAGTCGGGAAGTACTTCCAATGATGCAAGGTTAGCAAAACGAAGAAGTGGGAAAAAATTCCCCAGCTCGGCGAACAGGCGAACCAATCGTGCCCCCCGCTCAAGGTGTCTAGCGATATCATCGCTAATCATCCGGGGATGGTGCCCGGTACCAATCCTGGTGATTACCTGAGCGATGATGTACAGTTTGAGCCGTTGGAGGTGGACGACTTCAGTTACCGGTACGGGTGGCCTCTCGTCAAACCTGATCATCCTCCTCTAACAACGATGATGCGAACATTGCATGAATGGTACATGAAAACATGCCGGGAGTCTAGGAAGGATGCTTTGATGCTGAGAATAAAAGAGCACGACCTCGTTGGAATGGAGCAGTTGAATGTTGAATTTGAGGAGATATTCCAGTTATACAATCAAAAGGCCCTCGACAAAACAATCGTGACTTGCTACTGTCTGTAAGTACTACTTCTGTAATTAAGTCTCTCTCTATATATAGCTCAGCTCTTTCATTGCATGTATATATATTTATCCTCACTATATTATGCAGATTGAAGATCGTCGAATGCAGAAAAGCACAAATCTATGACATTGGGTTCATTAACCCAAATATCATACATGAGTTTATGGTTAAAAACAATGTCACACAAACCGAGGACAACTTGCTACAATCGTTGCTTAAAAATCAAAACAAAGAGACAATACTCTTTCCTTACAACTTCAAGTGAGTGTTACTGTCTTGTGCATATTCGGTTTCCCTTATTACTCGAGGTTATAGTAATGTAATTGATGAGTTATGCATGCGTGCGCAGGTTCCACTTTATTCTGCTAGAGATTAAGCTTGAGCGGGGAGTAGTAATCGTCTTAGACTCGAAATGAAAAGATCCCCAGGAATATGCGGACATGACTGAAATGCTCCAGAAGTAAGTTCAATCAATCATTATCGCATCATATCGGCAACTTTGTTCATTTCCTTATATCAAGTAATTATTTTCTTTGTCTGGCAGGGTTTGGAAAGAGTTCACCGCAATTGTTCCGGCACTGCCGAGGGAGCTGCGATTTACACACCCGAAAGTAAGTACTACTAGCTAGTTCCACGCATCTCCCATTGATTCTAGTTCCATCAATACCATTTATCATGCTTAATTATCAGTTTGATTGAACTCTATTTCTCGTAAAGTGCTTGTGGCAGGAAAAAGGGAATGATTTTTGTGGATACTACGTTTGCGAGTTCATCTACAACGCGACGATCCCTAAGCGGGGCTACTCTGAAAAACAATTTCAAGTGCGTAAGCAATAATATTCACAATTTTATTTTATTACCATGATTTGTGTTGAGTTTCATTCATATATATGTATTGACCCCCTTCTTCAAATTAGACGTGGCAGATGTGGGATGAACTCCTACCACATGATCGCATACGAGCAATTCAAGAGGAATTGGCGGGATTCTTTCTTGACCACGTCATAAATAAAGCCGGAGAATACCATCTGGAATTTGAAATTAAATGTTAGGGATTGTAAGAGATCTTATATTGTATATATGTAGCTAGTAGCGTCGGATAGATATACGAAAACTTGTTGTTCGACCAATCTCTCGGAGAAAGAGAGGTCGATCACTTCTCTGTGTATATGTTCATGACGATCTTGTGTACTTAATGGTTCCTTCATTTGCTTACTAGCTAGCGTGTCGAGTTCTCTCTATAGTAGCTAGCGTTGACCAAGCACGGAGAAAGAGAGGACACTTCTCTCTATTAGCTAGCTAACACAATATGAAACACCTCAATTAACCCTACAAACCCCCCTAAACCCCCCCCCCCCCCCCCCTTTAAAAAAAAACAAAAACCCCAGTGCCTTTTGGTCCCGGTTGGTGTTGCCAACCGGGACTAAAGGTCCTGCCTTTTGGTCCCGGTTGGTGTTACCAACCGGGACTAAAGGTCCTCCTGCCTGGGCTCCCAGCACCGGCCACGTGGAGCCCCTTCTGTCCCGGTTGGTAAGCGAACCGGGACTAAAGGTTTTGGGCTTTAGTCCCGACCCTTTAGTCCCGGTTCCAGAACCGGGACTAAAGGCCCTTACGAACCGGGACAAATGGGGGTTTTCCTACTAGTGATACATGTTGGGTCAAGACAAACTTGGCTCACAAAGCACATGACGGGAATCATCAATCTGTCATACGCCGTTTGATAGGATGGAGTTTGGAGCCACTGGTTGCTGAAGGTTGATGATATTGCAAGACATCCAGTCATCTCAAAGACTGAGACACATAACCTACTTTCAAACCCTTTCTCAAAAGGAAAAAAAAGGCGACCACATCATCAAACGATCTCCGGGGACGATCGAGCGACAAACGGCAGCATCAAATTGGGGGAAGGGAAGTGCATCAGATATAACCAAACGATGACAGTGGCTTGGCCTGTTCGGAGCTCCCTGTTGTCTGTCTCCGGGCACTCTCGTTCCATCGCTAGCGTCATCGCATAACTTCATTATCTGTATTGGAGATGAAGCATCAACACATGTGGATGCAGTCCACTTCTATAACATGAAGATAACAAAAAACTGAACCGAGAAAACAACATCTTTTGTTCAACATTACGCGCGAATAATGATAATACATTTTTCAATTAAGTAACCAAACTTTGTACTGATATTCTTCCAGCATAAATCTTGTGATAATTACATTACCAAGACGTAAAGTGTATATAAAAAAGGTGAAGTCCACTTCTATAACATGAAGATAACATAAAACAATATATTTTGTGCAACATTACGCGCGGATAATAATAATTTTTTCTAAAATTATGTAGCCAAACTTTGTGCTGATATTCTTTTGCTGATCTATTGCTTGCAAAACCACTAACTAACAGAAAACGGTAAAGTTTATCATAATCTAGAATTAACAGACAATAAGATTCAGGATATTACTTTATGATAGACTATGGCAGTACCTTCACCTAGACTCTAAACGTAATCTTTAGTTGGCTCTCCAGAATAAGTATGAGATCAACAGTATCCTTATCTACAATAGAAACTCAAAGGAGTAGTCAATTTTCCTGGATCGGCTGCAGCAATCCCTTCACTTTTACATTCCTGCTTCTTTCAGTTAAAGGGGAAATTAGCTGAAGCTACTACTTCAACATTGACACCATAGAAGGGGCAACTCCTCACAGTAACCCTCCATTTCAATTTTCTTATGATAATTATAAGATCGATTTGTTCCTTTAGACGTTACAGTAGAGGCCACAATATTTGTTTACATTAGAATTAGTCTGAAAACGTACATTAGAGAGCAATTTCACATAGTACACAGTCACTACCTTCTTTGCCGACGTATGCGAAAATAATTGCAGATACACAACATAAGTTATGGATACATATAATGTTTTGATAGTTTCATCAGCATTTGTTTCTCAACATCATTGGCCTTATTGAAATCTTAAGATCAGTTTTAGTTTGCCACCAATGAACTTGCATACTTAAACTTCTAACATGATGTTGATTGATACGGGCATATGGTGTAGTAGAGCACTTCAATATTTGTTAAGATCTACCAATAAGTTAATGTACAAAAAAGAGGGTGCTGAAATGAACCTTCGGCAGATCTTGCTTCTAAACCATCAAGTTTGAAATCAGAAGTACAATAATGGTTTATTCAGTATGCACTATCATGATTCCCAGTAGAACAAATGAACAACAGAGTTAGTTTGGGTAAGAATCACAGTGCAAGGATTGGTGCAGCAGGGGTAAGATCGGGTGGAAAATATGTACCTGGGTTGTAGATCAAAAGTGCTTTGCATTTGCCCTTGTAGTTACGATTCTAAAGTTTCTGCATACACAAAAATTCCATGTCAGAACATGGAATGCACATTGTTGCTTGCCTAGAAAATTAGCGGCTGTTACCATTGTCAACTCTCTCGCTCGCATCTCGTCGACACCCGCAGGACGCTCCAACCCATCCTCCTCTTGAGTCTGGCCGCCACCACCTTAGCCATGCGTCCTCCACCTGCCCGTACGGCCACACGATCTCCATCCAGTCACCCACTACTTCGGGCTTCTTGCCACGGTCGTTCTTTGCAGCTGTTCACGTGAGGGAGATTGCAGGGCCCTGCCGTCGAGAAGCAGCGCGAATGAGGTGGTGTGTGGCTCGAAGCAGGCAAAGGGGGGGGGGGGGATTGGTTGTGATGTCGGATCTGCGGATGTGGCTGCTTCAACCGGCATGCACGCTCGCCACACCGAGGTCCCCGTCCGTGAGCGTGCTTGGGCTACATTTTCTCTTTGCCACACCAGGGAAGACTCTAGTGGCCTTATACCTGGAAACATTGACATGCCAATATCATCATCATCAGGGAGTGTAACATTATGCTAAAAGAGACCCAAAAATTAGATAACAAGAGACTACAATAGTTTGGGCTTGAAAGCTATATATAGATGATTGTGCGTCAAGAGGTAGCGCTCAACAACAGAAATTCAATGCTCTTTAGCCACTACACTTTCATGTAGTTAAGCTGAACTGAGCGTGTCTGTGTTGTTGCAATTTGACTACTGTTTGTTATGACACAAAATAAAAGCTTCCACCATATGTTACCTTATATTATCGAGTCAAGCTAGAATGACATTTAGCACGGCAAGCTGAATCTTCACAGCATCATTCTCGTGAACAGGTGCACTATAAAGCAAAAGATACAATCATCTTCTTTTACGATTTAGTACGCATTCAGCAAGTATTGTAATTTTGGGAGCCATTATCATTGCTCATCAACACGAATAATGATTATTTGCACAACAAAACTAACAAAGCATCCCACTTATGGGTATATAAGTAGAAAGAACAAGCTAGCCTCATTGGGTTATTTTCTGAAGGTGTGTGCACTGATAAAAATAATCAAACCTTAACCAGGTGACCATGCTACAAACGTTAACCAAATAATTGGACAACAGCATACTTATTTTCTAAATTGCATATTGAAAAGAAATCATGAACCATAGGCAAAAGAATGACGGGCCAAGCACTACAGATTAGGCAGAGCATGTGACCTTCATTGGTATGCATTAGCCACGTCATCAGCCACACTACTTTCTGCTTGGATTAGCTACCGTCTTGAACGAAACTAACTGATCTTCTTGTTAAACATATGCTACCACATAGAAAGATAGGCACTCACAGTCTGAGTCGGTGGTAATCCATTGCACCATCCGGCATGACTCCAACGCCAAGTTCTTCTGGCTCGCTAACGACAACCGCGACCCGTACCCATTATTATAGCTGTAGTTCCTGTTAACTCTCGACGGCATGTGCAGCTTTGACCTCTCGGCCAGCGCCGACACGAACGACAGTGGCGAGTACCCCAGCACCAACGCCGACAAGCAGTTGCCCGCCTCCCACTTGAAGCTCAGCTTCCTGCCGAACCCGCCAGAGCCCGTGTCATCGTCACACTATGATGTTGCTGCTGCTGGGGCACTACGATCGTCCCTTCCATGGAAGCTCAGAAACTGCTGCTCACAGAAAGAAAAGCGATCAGATTATAAGATACATGTGGTTTTAGAAAGAAAAAAAAATGTAATACATATAACACTGAAAACTGTAGCAAAATCTGCTCGATTGATGCCCAACCTACCCTTCACGCTAGGCACAACAATATCCCCTCTATTTTTTCAGTTTGGAACAACACAAATTGAATTGTAAGGATGGAAATCTACTGTGAACTCGGTTTCTGATGGCTAGCAGCAGCATAAAACAACCACTTATATAAACTGAACCAAAACATAAAACAGAGCTGAACCAACACGTCCTGTCTGACGAACTGAAGCACCAAAACGTACATACAAAGTGCAGGCATGTGATGAACTGAAAATTACCACACATTAGCTAGAAAAAAAACCAACGCAAACTATTCATTTATTTGAAGGATAATTCATAACTCATAAGTAGCAAGCGTGTCTTATAACTACCTTTTTTTTAATACAGAAATGCTATAAAGTCAGGGCAAAAAATTGTAGATAACATGCAACCAAATACTCCCTCCAATCCAAAATAAGTGTCACAGTTTTGAACTGTGGTTAGTTCAACACATCGACACTGTGGTTAGTAACAATCATATATTGCATATTACATAGTCTTATTAATGGCTCATCGCTCATCCCTGTTGTGATACGTGAAGTACTGATTGGTATGCGCATGAAAAGCTAAATAAAGAAATATAAGATCATTTATATCACTCTATTTGTGGTCTTATCGATCTTATATTTGTTTACAGAGTGAGTAGCATGCAAAAAAGGTCAGTGTTCAGTTTAACAGTAAACGACAGTTAGCATTGGTACATGGCTATGAAACTCTCCATCCAATGCACAAAATGAAGCCTTTTTTGTTACATACATGGCTACTGCAATACAAGTTGATGCTTGGGTAAAACAAAAGAAGACTTGCAGGCATATATTGGCAATATTCGACAAACACATGACCATCCAGTACACGCTAGCAGACCATCCAACCATTTGTTTTGTGAATGCAAGCAAACATAAGACTTTTTCAGTAGAGGAAATCACATGACTACGTCCAGTACAGGAGATCAATTTAATTTCTGAATGCAAGAAATCAGCAAATAGCTACTTTAACTCTCAGGCATTGCAGCGGAAATCTAGCAGAGGAGGAAGTGGAGTGGAACCTGTCGATGTTTGAATCAGAGAGAGGAAAAAAGGACCGAACTTTACAAAACTGAATGTCATCCAAAACTGAAGTACAAAAACATACAAAGTGCAGGCCTGCTCAATTATAACAAGTACAGGTGATATTCATGTAGAGGGGGGGAAGGGGAAGCTCACCACGTTGGTGCTGTGTGGGAGGTGAAGATGGATGGATTTTGGCCTGCTGCTCAAGCTCCTCTCCTCTGGCCGTTGTACCTACAGAGAAGAGACAGGGGTTAGAGAGAGGGAGAATAGGAGAGGGGAGAGGAGAGGAGTGGAAGTGGTGGCTTGCCACCTACCTGCTGCAGCTCCATGGCTCGCACCCCTTCCTTCACACAAGTAGATGAACTGAGATGAGAGCAAGTACCTACACACAACCGCACACACTCACACATCAGATCTAGAGAGGAAGAAAACCAGAGGAAGACAAGAAGAAGCGAAGGGGAGGATGGATGCACGTACCCAGTTACCCACCATAGTCGAAGCTCGTCTCTTGGAGGGGATCTGACCCGCTGCACCTCCAGCAGATGGCGCCATGGGAGGTAGAGAGGGGCTTGCTAGGATTTCGGGCAGCGGTGGAGGTTGGAAGGGAAGGCTACATGGTGGAAGAAGGAGGAGCCCTCCTCTGCCGGTGCTTCGTGGTGGAGGAGGAAGGAGCTCCAGCCGATGGCGGTCCTGTGCTGGTCGCCGAAAGCCTGTCACGGTGGCACATGAAAGGAGGCTCGTCCATAGCGACCAGGGAGAAGAGGAGCCGTGGTTGTGGTCGCCATCACACGGAGGAGGCATCGGTGGCGGGGGTTAGGGTTTGTCATTCAGGGCCGCGGGCTAGGGTTTGCGGCACTGCGCGGCGCTGTGGGGGAGGGAGGGAGGGAGGAAGAGATGCAGCCGCGGGGTGAGGTGAGGCGGGTAGGATCGGTTTGGACCGAAAAATCGGTGGGGAGGGTGGAAAACGTGGGTGAGGGCATCGGTGGGAGGGGGATCGATGCCAGGGGCCAGGGGGGTCGAGGGGAGTCCCAACGAAACCACGTACGGACTCCCCAATTAGGAGTAGAGATTATATACAGACCGTCTATTCTGACACTGGGTGCAAAATAACTATTCTGACACCACTTCCGAACTGCACGGTTAACGCGAGTGCACTGCATCCCTATCAAATGAGCACTGCAATGTCAGCAGAAAAAACTGCAGGCGTTTTTTCGGCACTGTTTTCGCTCCAGTTTCTAAACCGTTTGTAGGAACGAGGCGTATAATATACCGTTGGATAGCTATGGAAAATGCGCAACTTCGCCATGTTGAACACTTTTCGAGATTTCTCGCGGTTTAAGAGCAGTTTCGAAAACGGTGGGCGCCCGACGAGTGGCAGCGAGCGTATTTTCGCGATTTTTTCTAAACCGCTCGTCGAAATGAAGCAAACGATACGACGTTGGAATGATATCGTCGACCCGCAACTTTTTTTGTATATATCAGCCTCTCTAATTCCTTACGGTTTAAGAGTAATTTTAAATTTACTCAAACACAAAATTCTGTTTTTCAATTTTTTTGATTTTTTTGGTACGGTTTTCGCTGCAGTTTTTTAACCGTTTGTCAGAACGAGGCGTGTGATACGGTGTTGGAAAGCTATGGAATAGGCGCAACTTTCATATGTTGGGCATTTGTTGAGATTCTTCACGGTTTTAAATGAATTATCGTGATTTTTTTCGTGATTTTTTTTTCAAACCGCTCGTCGGAATGATGCAAATGATACGGCGTTGGAAAGATATCGACGAGGCGCAATTTTTCATGTAGAACACTCTCTCTAATTCCTTACGGTTTAAGAGCAGTTTTGGAATTATCGAAATGCGGACACTCTGTTTTTCGCGACACAGAAAATCAACGCGTGAACCGCATTAGACAGAAGAACATACTGCTTCAGACGAAAAACCGCACTGCATCCGACGGGCAAGCGAACTTCATGGTTGTTTATGTCAGACTTAAATTTTCCAAGACGAGGAAGTGAAGTGTGCTTCACATCGGGCGTAAGTGAACCGCAACACTATCCAGAAGTGAACCACATTTTTTTTTATTGTTTCCGTAACTTATTTTCTACACTTCACGTTGCGAGTAAGTGAACCACGACACTATCAAAAGTAAACCTCAACACTACAGAAAGTGAACCGCATAAGTTTTTGTCATCTTCCTAACAGTTTTTTACTTCACATTGGGCGCTAGTGAACCGCCACACTACCCAAAGTGAACCGCGACATGACCAAAACTGAACCGCATTACTTTTTTGTGATCTCCCTTCTTCTCATTTTTTTATTACCGTTGTTGGCCTGCAAAGACGAGGCAAACACACTGCATTGTTATTTTTCATTGAACCACCAAATTTGTTATGATAAACCTGCACAAGGAAACAAGAATAGTGAAGTACAAGAGCCTCCTACAAGTTTTTATACACAAACTAAAATGCCACTCGGGCGTAGGCTGCGGAACTGCACGGTCGTGGACCAGCGCACTACAAAGGTGGTACATGTGCACTGCACGAACAACAGAAAAAAATACCGAAACACAGATTCATCTTAAGTTGACAAGTTCATCAGGGGGAACATAACAAATTTCGCCTTAGGCAGGCAGCACATAAAAACATATCCAGCGAACTCCACAAAATAGCTAGCTGAGCTGCACGCCCGCGCAAACTGAGCTTCATGCCTCCCGGTCCGAGCTGTACTCCTGTCGCCGGCGAACTGCACCGACGTCCAAATCTGAAAAAAACAGAAGAAAAAAACTTCTTCGAAACTACATGAAGTGGTCGCCACCCAGGCATTGCTGCTGACGTCGCGGTGTGCCCACAATCCAAAATCTGCAAAAAAGAGAGAACAAAAAGCTTTTCAGAACTGCGCACGGGCACCCCAAGGTGTTACACTCCGACGATGATGGGGACAACCGGGTTTTTTGCAGGGAGAGTGAACTGCCTCGGAGTGGAAAAGGTGAGGTGAGCCTTATCCGGGGGCGGAGATGAGCCCCTGGCCAGAGACCGACACGAGGAGGAGAGCTCGTCCTCGGCTCGATCTGAACCAGGGAGGAGGAGACAGCCTCGACCTGTCGTCCATGGCTCAAGAGCATGGGGGAGGAGAGCTTGCCGGAGCATGGGGGAGAGGGGAGCTTGCCGGAGCAGGGGGGCCGGACTGGAGCGGGGCCGGCCATGGATTAACGGTGGAGGAAAAGGGGTGGTAGAGTCGGGGCATGTCCGATCCGGGCATCGCGCGTCCCAGGACATGGACGATGAAGGCGGGGAACTACGGATCCCGCTGGATCCGGCGCGTGGTGGCGCTATACATGAGCGGTGGCGGCGGGCGGTTGCCTGTATGAATGGCGGCGCTGCACGAGGGGATCCGGCCAGAGATAGGGATGGAAGCAGGGGGAAGGGTTGAGGATGACGGGATCCGGCTGGAGAGGAGCGCTGGAGGCCGTACCGGAATGAGGAGGATGGGATCCAGCCGGTGAACCAGCTAGCAGGAAGGGAAGGGGCGACACGCGAGGGGGCTCGAAGGAGCGCCGTCGCCGGAAGGAGGTCCGGGAGAGGTTACTCGTGCCGCCGCCGGAAGGAGGTCCGGGAGAGGTTACGCGCGCCGCCGGATTCTTCTAGTGGTCAGTCGCCAGTCGCCACCGGGGCGGCGGGGGCGAACGAGGGGAGGAGTGGTGGGGGAGAAGGTGGACAAGTCGTGGGTGGGTGGGTGGGGTGGGGGGTGGGGCGTTGTTTTATCGGGTTAGATCGGTTGGGCCTCGCGTCGGGTGGGTATTAGGTGTTAGAATAAGCTGGGTGGTGTCAGAATAAGACTAATCTAGTTTTCTTTAAAATATGATTTTTTAGCCCTGGCTGCAAATAAAATTCTTGTTTTTTTAGTTCTTTACCGAGTTCGAAACTCGGCAAACACATTAATTGCCAGTCTGCTGTCAAACTTCACCGAGTGTAGAACTCGGCAAACGCACAAATTGCCAGTCGGCTGTCAAATATTTGCCGAGTTTATTCTGCCAGAAAACTCGGTAAACAGAAAGATGTTTGCCCAGTTTCGGTTTTCAAGAACCGGGCGAAGGTTGAAACTGGGCAATGAAGCTGCGCCACGCGGCGGGCCCTTATTGGACAGTAAACTACCGAGTTTGGAACTCGACGAATATTTTGCCCAGTTCGGCCTAATAACCAACTCGGTAGATATTTTGCACTAGGCAATGTGTGCTGGCACGTGGATTATTTCTATTGGGCAAGGTTTGCCGATTTGGAAACTCGGCAAAGAAAGATGTCACGTGGCACTTCCGTTAACGGCACGTCGAGTCTGACGGTGTGGTTCGTCGAGTTGTTTCCGGCCGAAATCCGGCAAACATTGTTTACTTATTCGCTGAGTTCACGATAGAATGCCCTCGGCAGTATTAATGATTGCCGAGGGCCGTCCAGCCGAGTGCCTTGCGCCGAGTTTGGTACTCGGCGAACATTTCGCCGAGTTTAATATGTGCTCTGCCGAGTTTCCTTGAAACTCGGCATTAATGGAGATTCTAGTAGTGCCACTATCTACACGAGCAAAAAAAAATCAGCCCACTATCCGCTGCATACCAACAAAGAAGCTTGGCCTGAATCTGGTGGAGCAACTATCTGTAAAGCATAAACATTTGTGAGAAACAATGAAGCACACACTACATTTGTAGAAACTAAAGTCGACCGAAAGAAGCATCACTTGCAATGGTTGAAGCTCATAGATGGAAGGGTTGAAGCAAAATGAAAAGAAGCGCGCGCTAACAATGGTTGAAGCAAAAGTTAACTACTATAGATACATATGTGAGACAATGAGGCATAATTACATGAAGTGGATATATGATTATAGAGATAAACATTCATGTCAGTACAAAAATAAGAAGGCAAACAGAACACATGCTAAACTGCATTATTACAAGAATCAAACATATTACAATATCATTTGTGAACATGTATTGGTACCATAGATGAGAAATAAGGGGATCATGTCACAGTTTTTTGTAGGAAATCTGTACCATAGAAACACATATACAACATAAAGAAACATGGATGTGGTGCTATAAGACATATGTACATCAAAAGCACATAGGAGAAACCAAGGTAGCTTAGGTTAGTGGAAGCAATAATTTTACGCTATCTCAACACATATGAGATGCGCTGGAAAGCATATGAATTTGATTTCGTAAAATGATATGACTGCCACAGAATATCTCTACAATAGAAGCACATTTGAGAGAACAAAGAAGCACTATGAAGAAGCAATGTAAGTACAGTAGCTCGTTGTATTATATTGTTGCTAATAACAAAAAAAAAATTGGCCACCAAAAGGATTGATGTTTTGAGTCACCAAACATTGATATATTTTTTGGCATTTGCAAGCAAATAATATAGGTTCTAGAAGCATCTGTATGGCAATTTAGATGCTACAGAACCGAGAAGCACGAACATAGTAGTTTTGGAACAGATTTAAACTTGGATGGAAGCATATTACCGTCAAGACTGGGAATCATATTATGGTGATCTGCATAAGAAATTAACCCAAATTGGTAGATGCCATAATAATCCATTACACATCGGCTATAACATACATGCACTCAACAAAATTCATCAAAGCAAGCACTGCATACAAAAAATACAAATCAAATCGAGTGATTAAAAATGAATCAAACATAAGATGAATGAAACCCTAGTTCGGGTAAGTGCAGACGACGCCTGGAATGCGGCTGCAGCTTCTTTGCCGAGCCGAAGCAGCGCACCAGCACGATGGGAGGGATGGTGACACGGTAGTGTCTGGCGGGGAACCAAGCAAGGGATGGGGACGACACGGTCGACGGTGATAGCAGGGTTCGGCCGAGCCGATGAGGACGGGGACGGGACACTGCACTGGCGACGTGGAGCAGCTGTAGCCGTTGCAGAGTTGTTGGTGTGGAGCATGGTGGAGGCCGCCGCCGCCGCGATGATGGAGCTCGGCGAGATCGGGGCTATGCACGCCCGAGGGATACGAGACGGGGTGGGTGGGTGGTTTGGGGAGCGCGGTTAACTCGCACGTGACTTGGTGGGGTTGTTTGGATGGGGCGGGTGAGATTTACTCTGGTCGGATTAGAAGTACAAGCCGTTGGATTACAATGGCATCAACGGCCCAGGACACGTCTGAGAAAAGTTTTGCATCAGACTACTGAATATAAGTGTTTCCCAAAAACTATTGAAACATTTTTTTTTCCAGGCAACTTAGGCCACTTCCAATACATCGGTGCTAAGATGAGGCGCTAAGCACATTAAAAAGTTTAGCAACAAAAGCACTGATGTCTACTACACAACTTTATTCTTGTAGACTCTGTTGGGTCTTCAAGCGCAGAGTTTTGTAGGACAGTAGCAATTTTCCCTCTAGTAGATGACCTAAGGTTTATCAATCCATGGGAGGTGTAGGATGAAGATGGTCTCTCTCAAACAACCCTGCAATCAAATACAAGAAATCTTTTGTGTCCCCAACACACCCAATACAATGGCAAATTGTATAGGTGCAATAGTTCGGCGAAGAGATGGTGATACAAATACAATATGGATAATAGATATAGGTTTTTGTAATCTGAAAATATAAAAACAACAAGGTAGCAAGTGGCAAATAGTGAGCAAAACGTTGTATAAATGCTTAGAAATAAGGCCTAGGGTTCATACTTTCACTAATGCAATCTCTCAATAGTGCTAACATAATAGAATCATATGATCATCCCTCAACGTGCGACAAAGAATCACTTCAAAGTTCATATCTAGCGGAGAATATAAGATGAATTATTGCAGGTAGTAGAACCAGCTCAAAGTTATCTTTTCCGATCAATCTATTGAGCTATTCCTATAAGTGTCACAAACAACCCTAGAGTTCGTACTAAAATAACACCATATGATACACATCAATCAACTCTAATGTCACCTAGATACTCCAATGCCACCACAAGTATCCGTGAGTCAATTATACGATATGCATCAAATAATTTCAGATTCATCATATTCAATCCACGCAAATGAACTTCAAAGAGTATCCCAAGATTTCTATCGGAGAAAGTAGGACAAGACGTGTATCAACCCATATGCATAGATTACCCCATTGTCACCACGGGAATCCGCAAGTTGAGTATCAAAACATATATCAAGTGAATCAATAGAACACTCTATTATCACCATGGGTATCCATATGCAAGACATACATCAAGTGTTCTCAAACCCAAAGTATTCAATCCAACATAATAAGATCTCAAAGAGAAAGATTCAATTCATCACATCAAGATAGCAAGGGAAGAACACCATATGATCCAACTATATTGACAAAGCTCATGATACATCAAGATCGTGACATCTCAAGAACACGAGAGAGAGAGAGACAGAGAGAGAGAGAGATCAAGCACATAGCTACTGGTACATACCCTCAGCATCGAGGGTGAACTACTCCCTCTTCGTCATGAAGACCGTTGGGATGATGAAGATGGCCTCCGGTGATGATTGCCCCCTCCGGCAGGATGCCGGAACAGGGCTTCGGATGAGATTTCTTCGGTATAGAGGTTTGCGACGGCGGAGCGGAAGTTCTAGGTTAACTTCTAGGGCTTTTGGTATTTATAGGATTTTTTAGCGTTGGAATCACGCTAAACGGAGCCACGGGGTGGTCCCAAGCCATCAGGGCACGCCCAGGGGGGTGGGCGCGCCCTGTTGGCTTGGCACCAACAGGTGGCCCCCTACGGTGGTTCTTCGCTCTGGTATTTCTTATTTGCTTCAGAAAAATCATCAAAAAGTTTCGGGCGATTCCGAGAACTTTTATTTTCTGCAAAAAAATAACACCACGGTAATTCTGTTGAAAACAGCGTCAGTCCGGGTTAGTTCTAATTAAATCATATAAAGTGCATCAAAACCATATAAAAATATTGTAAACATAGGTAAATATGACATGAATACTTCATAAATTATCAATACGTTTGAGACGTATCAAGCCCCCAATGCATAGGTGCTTAACTTGTTGTAGGCTTGTACTTAAGCATCATTTATTTAAGGATTTAGCTACAAAAGTTCTTCATGCATTGGTGGGCTTTTTTTATTTAAGTATTTTCTCTAGGTTCACGCACATAACATTGTTTCTTCCTGGGTAACCACACTCATCTCTCACCTTTTAAATACCTTGCCACATCAGACTTTTCGTCTACATGGCAGCCTTAGCACATGTACAAGGTGGAGCACTGGGAGGGGACTTACTGATAGTCGGTCCCAACATTTATCTTGTCATTTATTTGCCAGACGACTTGCAACTATCTTTTTTTGCTATTCGTTTTAATATGTCATCAAGCTCTACCTCTGGTTACTCGGTGGTGGGCATCGAGGCAGAGATAGTGATGACATGGAGTTGCGCGTGACGACAGGTCCGAGTATGGACCGAGGCTAAGGAGGTAAAGATGGATGTGAGAGTAGAGGTTTTAGGTTGTGGTGAAAAGGTTAAGGTTTGGGGTGGGACACCGGGGCCGGAGAAGAAACTCGTGTCTCTGGTTAGAGGGTGGCAGGAGGAGGTGGTGGGGTCAGATAGTGTGGGGTGATTCAATCAGCTACGCAGCCGGCCGTGGAGCCAGGAAGATAACCGATTGAGCAGGATAGGAGGTAGAGGATGAGAAAAGAGAAAATCAATGATAATTTTACTGATATATTGGCATAAATAATTCTAATTATTTTATTGGTTTTTAGACAAGGCATTTTTGAGTTGCATCGCATCCTCGAGGGATATTAAATTCACTGAAAGTTTACTATGTGGTGACGGCATTTGGCTTTTTCCCGTGTTGCGTGTTGGATTCAACCTAGGTGTCGACGAGCTGATGCACAAATATCATTGGGAGTGCCTAGAACTCATCTAGCTGAGTTATAGTATGGCCTCATTCGTCTGATGTAAGATGATGTCATCTGTTAGTTGTCCCAACCCGTTTTCTATTGTCCCGGCCTCTTTTTTGTTTTCTCTCCGAACCAGCACGGCCCAGTTTTGGCGTGTATTGGGTTGTAAAATTGTTATAATTGCCGCACAGCTTGTTTGGGCTTTTGGGCCTGTTCACAAGTCGTTGGAATCTAAAAAATAGTCGGCCCATTGGCAGACGTGGCGCTGCATCACGTGGGTCACAAAAATTGCCAAAAAAATCGCAAGCCACTACAGCTGATGGCCGTTGGTTATTTATAAATACCACAAAACTCTAAAGAACTATCTACCGTGACAGATCGAACAATTTTAGCACTTTTCAGATATTTCTTGAAAAACTATAATTTTTGAAAAAATTGCTAACATCTTTCGAAATTCCCCCGAACATTTTTTGAATTTACAAACAAAATTGTAAACATGAATATTTTTTGAATTGGTGAACAGATTTTTTAAAAAAAGGGAACATTTTTTGAAAATCCCTATCATCTTTTGAATTTATGAACAAACATTTGAAGACAGGAACATTTTAAAAAATACTAAACAAAATTTGAAAAGTGCGAGAAATTTTTAAATCCACAGACATTTTTTTCATGGACAAAATTGAAAGACAGAAACATTTTTGAAGTTCTGAACAATTTAAAAACATAAATATTTATTGAAAATTATAAAAAATCATGAACATTTAAAAAAAATGATAACAGAACTTCAAAAAAGAAAAAGAAAACGTAACAGGAAAAAAAATTGCGAGCGGCCTTGAATAGTTTCAATTGCGACTACCCTAGAGAAACTTGTAATTGCGACCGGTCTTATTTTTTTTTGCAATTGCGACTACCCTAGAGAAACTTGCATTTGCGACGGCCTTCAAAAAACTTGCAATTGTGATTACCCTAGAAAAAGTTACAGTTGCGACCGACCTTGAAAAAGTTGCAATTGCGACTACCCCTCAAGAAACTTGTAATTGTGACTGGCCTTAAAAAAATGCAATTGCGGCTACCCTAGAAAACTTGTAGTTGCGTCCGGTCTTCAAAAAACTTGCAACTGCGACCGGCCTAGAAAAGTTGCAATTGCGCCTACCCTAGAGAAACTTGAGGTTGCGACCATCCTTCAATAAGCTTGCAATTGCGACTACCCTAAGAAAATTTGCAGTTGCGACCGGCCTTAAAAAAGTTGCAATTGTGACTACCCCTAGAGAAACTTGCAGTTGCGACCGCCTTAAAAAAACTTGCAATTGCGACTACCCTAGAGGAACGTGTAGTTGCAGTTGGGCATGGAAAACTTGCAATCGCGATCCTCCAAAAGACGTGCAATTGCGACAACCCCCCCCCCCCCCTCCCCCCCTAGAGATGCGTCCAGTTGCGACCCTTCGTTAATAAACTTGAAGTTGCGACTAGTCTTAAAAAACGTATCAAAAATGGACACTAACAAATCAAAATAACATATCCACACAGTAAACTATATTTAGAAAAACTTACCATTCACTTAAAAATCGTTCAAGCTTCTTTTCAAGTTCGACACACACACATATATATAAAGAAAACAAAAAAGTTCTAAACACGCAGGCATGCTACAGAAAAATCGCATCGGACACAGATAAGTTAGCCCCCTCCCCCTTGTGTTCTTAACACAAAGATGCTACAGAAAAACCGCATCCAACAACTCCCCTAGAAAAAAATTATGAAATTAGAAAATGTTCATGAATTCTAAAAATATTCCCTGACCTTAAATTGTTCTCAAATTTAAAAATAGATTCATAAATAAAAAATGTTCATAAATTGAAAGTAAAAAGAAAAAGGAAACCAAAAAGAAAATATAGAAAAAACCCAAAAGAAAACCAGAAAACCTGATGAAAAAAAGAAAAAATGAAAAATAAAAAACCTTCTGAAAGCTTCCCAAACTGGTAGGAAGATTCCAAAAGCTTCTCAAAACCAGATTAAAAAAGGTTCCTACGACTGACCTTAACTTTGTTCCAGTTGTTCCCTCCCGTAATGGGCTGATCCAACATTAGCAATAGTGTGACCGGCTGCCCCTTGAGCCAAAAAGTGGATTTGGACAACCAAAAAAAGAGACATAATGCGCGACACAGGCCCACAACCGCACAACCATGAAAAGGAAAAAGAGAAACGGGCCGAACAACAGAACGAGGGATCGCTACACAAGCTAGCGAGGCGCTTCAGTATCTGCACGAATCGCGACGCGAAAAGTCATCCTATGGCTGAGACGGTGAATGATGCCAAACTTGAAACTCAGCTAGCTGAGTTTCAGCCAAACCAAATATCATTATGTACATTATACGATGCAATGCCGTCTCACGCCTTCTCTGATATCTCGAGAGCGCAAGCAAAGTGCTAGCAGAACACCCACCTCCCCCTCCCGATCGCTCCCGTGAGTGATGCGGAGGGGAAACCCTAGCCACGGGACTCCAAGCCCCGCCCCCTCACCTCATCCCTCGTGGCCACCGGCTCGCGCGGAGGGGTGAATCCCTATCTGCGTCGGCGGCGGCGGGGCGTTTCTTCCCATGCTCCGACGATGGATGGTGCGGGCCGGCGAGGTCGAGTGGCGACGCAACGCTAGCAGAGGGTGCGGCAACGGGCGGGCGGCGGCGGCGGGACTGGTGCCTGGCAGCGGTGCGAAGGGCCCTGTGGTGGTGGTTCCTGCCCGTGCAGCGGACGGTGGTGCCTGCTCGCGCTGCGTCGGATCTGTGGCGACGGCCATTGCCGGGAGGCGCATCGGCTCCACTGCGGTGGGTGGCTGGTGCTGATGCCGAAGGTACGTCTTTGGCCACGTGGGTGGCGGGCATGGAGCTAGCTCCAGGGGTCTCCTCGTTTGCCCCTTGGAGAGGATCTGACTGTGATGGCCCCCTCCCTTGCGCCTCTTCCAGTCTTGCCGGTCTACGCAGCCGGCATCCATGTGCTCGGTTGGGGATGGAGGGTTTGGTGGGTATGGACTTGGGAAAACCCTTGGCCGGCTGTTGCGGCCACGATGTCGGCGGCGCTCCGGCATCGCTCTCCTCTAGTGGCGGCATCGAGGTCCTTCCCCCACCCTCTACCTCCGCGACCTGGGTGAAAGCCCAAACTCTTCGGTTGGATGGTGATGGCCTCGGACACTTGATGGAAGGGAACATATATTTTCAGTTGCACGAGGAATAGCATGTATGAGATTTGAAAATGATAAGATTGAATTATTTTTCATTACACATACAGGGACAAGAGGAGCTAGTACACACACACACAAGGGTAACGTGCGGGCCCTAAACAAAGAGGGAGAAACACTACTGAGAGCAACATGATCGAGCATGACGAGCTAATTACCAGCTAATTAAGCTAGCATGCATGCTTATTTCAACACCACATCATCAACACGTCGATACACCAATTGTTGGCGCCGCCTCCATCGCAGCGCCGCTTCTTCTACCTTGGTGCTGCCTCTCACAGCTCTCTCTCTCTCTCTGGTTGTTTCTCTCAAACACACAAGAACACACTGATGGGCATGTGTACCTAGGGTAGGGTTATAGGCTTGACCTACCTGCCCTATCTAAGGACACTGCCCCGGAAAGCTTAAGGGCTACAAGGAGATCTCCGACTGAAATCATCAAGGCATACAAGTCACTCGACAATATCCACTCGGAGATTACCTTTCACTCGACAGTTACCTTTCACTCGGAAGACAATTAATCACTCGGTCGTATGGCTCACTCGGATTTGCGAAGACCGACAGTCGACAAGGCAGTCGAAGCACCATCTGGCGTTACGACATCAATGCCCCACTTTGTAACATAGGAGGTGAAGGGGTGGCGCACTCTATATAAGCCACCCCCACCACTAGACTAAGGGGCGCTGGCTTCTACCTCTCTCTCTTTTCTACTAGTCTCCGGACTTAGCTCAGGCAGGAGATCCGTTCTCCGCTCTCTCTCACACACATTGTAATCTCCGGATATATACTCAGATAAAACAAAGCCTCTCCGGAGCACGAGACGTAGGGTTGTTATCTCCACCGTGAGAGGCCCGAACTCGCTAAAATGCTGTGTCACCCATATGCATCTCGGTAGATCATGCTCCTTTACCCTACCCCCTTCGTACTGTCGGAGTCGTTCCCACGACAGTTGGCGCCCACCGTGGGGCATGGCGTCTATCGAGCCATGATGTACATGGTTTTTTCTTCAATCTCCGACAGCAGATCAACGATCATCGTGAGAGAGATCGGCTGCTGGAATTCTGGCCATTGCGCCATTCATACAAAAAAAGGATCAGGGAAGCATCTGTTTGATCTAATCTTTCTTCAAACTAATTATCTGACAATGAGTTGATCTTTTCCTCATGTACAAAGGGCCATCATCAACTACGACCACAGGGACGGCCAGCCCAAACCCGACGGGGTGTGGAAGCAGGAAGCCGGCTGCGCCTTCAAGCACGGTGACCAACGCAGCAACAACGCTACGCCGTCGCCATCATCGGCTTTGTCTACGTCGCCGCCCCGTCGTCATCTTTGGCCTTGTCTACGACGTCGCCGTCAAGCCTCCACGCACGGACACCGACGCCGTCGCCCGGTCATCGTCACGTAGGTCGAGGCGGCTGCCGTCATCTTCCGCCCCGTCGTTGTCACCGACCTCAGCACAGCCGACTGCGCCTCGTCTGCGCCTTCGCCGTTAAGCCCTCGCGCACGGCCACCGGCGTCGTCTGCCTCAACGTCGTCTCCAACCACGTCGTTGAGCCCCCACGACCGCCGACGTCGTTCGCCTCGTCGTCGACTCCAGCCTCGTGTTCTCCGCCGCTCGGCGGTGACCTCCGCGGTGGAGGCGCGGGCCCGGCGCGGCGCAGGTGCGAAGCGCTCCTTCCTCTGGCGCCGGTCGCCGGCGACGGTCTCCGTGGCTGAGGCGCGTTGCGACGACGACCTATGAATCAGCCTCGATCCGTAACCGGTGGCTGTTCAATGCCTCGTAAGTGCATGCATTTTGTGGGCCACTTCCTCGATCAATTGACTGCAGGAAGGAAACGGTAGGACGTGGTGGCCCTCGATCTATTAACTGCATGCAGGAACACCAAAGGAAACGCAAGGACGTGATGGCCATCATCTACGTCGTATTAATTTGCTGCCTCTTTATTCATTAATTGGTCATTTAGTGAGGCCCTCCAGCTCCATCTTCGTCTCGTCTGCGGCGCCGTCAGCCGTCTTTGTCCTCGTCAAGCGCCGCGCTCCGACACACAGACACCGGCGGTCAATGCCATCTCCGACCTCGTCCGCGTCGCCGACGCCACGCTCACACTCATGGGCACCGGCGCCGTCCATCCCATCAACGTCTCCAACCCTGTTCCCTACGGGTTCATTACACCGATCGGTTCAGGCCGGCACCCATGGCAAGCAATGAACGAGCCGTGGAAGAGGGAAACTTCCATGCGGTTAATTCTTCCTTAATTAGCACTAACGCCCTTTGCATGCGCGTACAGGTTTCACGTTTCAGACGTGAGCACTCTCCTCAGTTATTAACTGCATGGGCCTCCTTAAGCGGGAACTGCATGCAAGAAAAATTAGAAGGACGGCTCCCACCAGTATACAAGTCCGCTGGCAACGCTCAGTCAAGGTATAATTGCTTTATTAAGCGCCTCATCAGGTGAGGATTTCCAGCATCAGTTTCTTAATTACCGCGGCCAAAACTTCCATCACACTGTTCCACAAACGGTTAATTGTGCATGCATGCTTACGTCATGCATGCATAACCATCCGTGGTCTATGGTCTTTAATCCTTGCAAAATGCTTCCGTACAGGCGACACTTAGTCCATCAAAAAATATTCGTAGCTATACTTGCTACTAATTTGCAGGGCCATTTGTCCGTCATCGTCCTCGGACAGCAGTTTACTCGGACGGACACTCCGTTCGAGCTACTAACACGATACACGCAGATGAAATTTACATACTGACGACCAAAATGTAGTAATTCGGCCGTCCCGCGCGCCGTCATTCTACTGGACGCGTCGTCATCACTCGGCAGCTCCGCGCATCGCCATTCAGTCGGACGCTCCATCGTCACTCGGCAGCTCCGCGCGCCGTCACTCTACTGGACGCGTCGTCATCACTCGACAGCTTCGCGCATCGCCATTCAGTCGGATGCTCCATCGTCACTCGGCAGCTCCGCGCGCCGTCACTCTACTGGACGCGTCGTCATCACTCGGCAGCTCCGCGCATCGCCATTCAGTCGGACGCTCCATCGTCACTCGGCAGCTCCGCGCGCCGTCACTCTACTGGACGCGTCGTCATCACTCGGCAGCTCCGCGCATCGCCATTCAGTCGGACGCTCCATCGTCACTCGGCAGCTCCGCGCGCCGTCACTCTACTGGACGCGTCGTCATCACTCGGCAGCTCCACGCATCGCCATTCAGTCGGACGCTCCATCATCACTCGGCAGCTCCGCGCATCGCCATTCAGTCGGACGCTCCATCGTCACTCGGCAGCTCCACAGGTCGTCACTCTATTCTACGTGTCTTCACCACTCGGCAGCCCCGCGCGTCGTCAGACAGCTAAGTCATTCTTCACAGACTGTATTCAATTAGATGGTTATTTCCACATTATCGAGTGGCACGAAAGTCGCGCATGACGTCCACTCGGAGGCCACGCCGCCGAGTGTATCTTCTGCGCTCGGTTCTTTATCTTCATGCACTACAACACAACAGAGCTTTCGTAACACAGTGTTGTGTTACTATAGGCCCAAAACAGTGTTACGATGCCACATAGTAACACATTATGAAATGTGTTCCATTAGACCGTGTTACTAAGTGGTGCCCACTGTCACATATAGTAATTGTTACGATCTATTAAAAATTGTGTTACAATTACGTTATAGTAACATGCAGATTAAGTGTTACGAAACGCATTGGTAACACATTTTGTTTAGTACAGTAACACCCATAGTAACATGGTTTTGTAGACATAAAACATTGTGGTAACATGTTTTGTAACTATAGTAACACAACTTGTAACATAATATCCAAATATCATAACACAACACTAGTAACACATTGTAACTATAGTAACACCATCAGTAACACTACTACATTAATATGGCAACATAATTAATGTATTTTTTAATTATTAACCACAAAACTAGATACCCATTTTATGGAATATACATTTATTTAATAAAATCACTGCAACTGCTCAAATAGTTAAAATGATAGAAAAATTGAAGCATGACACATACACAAATTAAAAATATCAAGGTATTTATTATGAATATACAAGAGTGTAGGATACATATGCATTACAATAAATAAATACCAATGTTATTGGTTGAACAACATATCATTTGTATCAATTTTACAATAGAGAATAGATCTATGCATGGAGAATATTACACCACAACATTTGCATCAATTCGACCAAAGAAAAATATCTTCTGAATGGTATTACATTTTTCAATCTATCAATGTAAACTACGGTTATTGTTAAGTCAAATCTTCTAATTATATTTGCTTCTTCATCCAATCAAAGAATTCAGCTGCAACTCATGTGTGCTTCTTTTGAATCTGCAAAAGATAAATGAATCTTACAGTTATGTGATTAAATGTACGCAAATATAATTTTGTAATACAGAAGAAAACAGTCCAACTTACAGAAGCTTAAGTCGAGCAATTAAGTATCAAGAAGCCAAAGCATCATCAATTATCTTGCAATCAGAAACTTACCTTACTAACTCTTCATTATCCAGAATATGTTCATCTCTCCACACAAGTGCAAATTACGCACCTAACTAAATATAACCAACCTTAGTTTCTAGATCAATAAATACTCTGAATAGTAGCATATGTAACATTCCGCTGGTTTGGAGATGTTAAAGTCTTTAAAACTACTTTGAATGCAACCTATATTATGATCAATATTATTATTCAACGACAATAATGACAGAATTTGCATGAACAATATTTCAATGGATACACATGGTCATAGTTCGGGAAGACTATCATGACCATTCACTTTCTTAGGGATACACATTCAGGCTGCAAGTGGGATTAATAGAGAAATGCCCACACCAGCACTCATGTATTATGCGGGTGTTTGTGGGCAGACCACAATCAACTATGTTGTGTTTGCTTGCCAAGATAATCCCATTTAATTCCACATAGTAGTAAACTGCTGCGCTATTGTATTAAGAGTTTCGACCGTCACCAAGTGGCAGATGTGTGGTAAGCAACAACAAAAAAAGAGTTGAGACAATTCTACTTAGCTCTTGTACAAATCAAAACTAACTTGTTATATCTAGACATTAGTTGAACACAACAGCAGAAACAACTCTCTCTCAGGTCACTACATGAGCTTGCACATGCAAAGTGGCCCCTAGTGCAAAAAAACAGAGTGGCTGAGCAAAGCATCATCATACTATTGAGAAATTAGGAGCAAAGAATATGTGTTGTGCTTTATGTGTGTGCTTGTTGTTGTGTTGGGCATGTGTGTGCGTATGTGCTTTCTAGTACATAAACAAAGTACCCGCAATATGTTTTCTAACAGTAGACATTCCATGGCAAAGTTATAAAGAATATAAACATTATATACAAATTGTCAACGAGCGTGTCCTTATGACTGAATAAACATATACTTGGAAACCAGTAGCCATGATTACAGTGGCTTTAAGCAACATGGAATTGATATGCATAAATCCTTGAGGCAACGACACTAACCGAGCTCCCCGCAAACATTCTGTAAGAGTAGAATGGTGAATAACTTGAGACAGAAATAGATGTACAACCAAAAGCTACAGACTATAAGCAGACAGTAAAACCACATATTCAACCAATTTGGAATTAAATGTAGAACCTATTTTGCACATAATGCAACCAGCATGGATACTTGGTAAAAGGTGATGGTATCTTACATTTACCTAAATAATAAAGTAACCAGGATGGGTACTTGGTACAAGGTGATGCTATCACCCATTCGACTATATCAAACTAGCAGATGAGATTGAGATATGAGAAATATAAGAATTAAAGTGGAAATGAATAGACAAGCTTCTGTTGTATTTTCATAGTGATTATTGGGATATACTACACTAAAATGATCATACATCTACTAGAATCCTTACCATGTTGCTCTTAACAATCTCTACTACCCAATCTAACCGGCATAGTTTGTTGGGTGAAACACCAGGCAAAGGGGTAAGCATTTGCCGAAGTTGACAATCGGTAGATCTATTTAGCTGAATTAGAAAAAATCACACATGTATTCAGGTATGTATATATACGTGCCAGTTTGACAGTATTCGAGTATGTACTGATATGTGACGAGTATTCAGGTATGTACAGCTCCACTACGGGAAGGAACATCTACTACTATTATTAGCATGATAATCAATTAGCGGATGGCATGTACCCTCGACGCAAGCCTCGCATCTTGCTCCCTTTTCCACTAGTAAACAAACAAGCAAGCAGCCTGCTGGATGGATTATTGTGGAAGCTATCTTACATATGGATCGATTCCTCGTGGATGCTAGCAGATGATGAAGACCGGTGCCTCCTAGCGCGGGAGGCGCTTACGTTCTATGTGCTCAAGCCTCTTCAGTTCTTCATGGCCGCCGGAGGGAGGGATGGCTGCCGACGGACCCGGCTGGATCTGCCCATGGCGACGGCGGCTGCGCGCTCCTCATGGCCGCCTCCTTGGGCCTCCTCGAGCCTGGTGGGGAGGAGGGAATAGCCCCGGGGCCCAGGGTTGCATCGGTGACCTACAGAGAAAGCGGCGAGCGGCGGCGGCATGAGGCCTTCAGGCTAGCGGCGGTGATTTGCGGCTTCGATGGCTGGGTGTATACAGCGGAAAAGAACAAGGAGATAAGGATAGAAACCTGCAGGGCCGCAGCCGTTCGATGTAAGCAATCCAATGGTTACGACAGGTGATCCGTCGGAGGGTTATCTTGACCAATCAGAACAAAGGATAATTTTTAGTGCGATATTTTTGCACTCGATAAAAAGAAACTTTTTTTCTTTCTTTTCTTTATTCCCTTTCCTTTTTCATTCTTTCTTCTTTTTTCGAATAAGACCTATGCATTGATTAAAGGATTTAAATAGGATTTTTAACCAAAAAAATTTCCAACATTTTTATACGCTTACAATGAAATATTCAGTTATATGCACTAAATGACTAGACACGCACTAAACATACGTAATAGCTAGAAATCTAGAAAATTCATAAAACTTGGAAATTGTTCATCAAATATCGTCTACTTTCTATGAAAATTGGAGAGCTGCCATTTGACACCCTTTTTTGTACTTACTTAACAAATGACAGGGACGGGGCTACTGGCCATTGTTAGTGTCACGGGAACGAGGTGTCCCGAACACACTATAATTGTGTACCCTAGCATGCAAGGGATCAAACCATAAGTTTAATTGTGATGGGATATGGCCATGTAGATTTACGATAAGTGTGAGAATATGATCTACTAGTTAATATCAAGAAAGCATTAAGGTTTAAGATGACTCGCCAGAAGCATTTGCGTCCTTGGTCTTTTATGATGGCGGTCAGATGGAGCATGCTTCCCTACGTTGCGAGAGCTAGCGTCTTTTGTCTGTTATCCCACCTCGTTCATGTCCGACCTCCTTTCGGTCTAGTACAACGTTGACCAGAACTCTCTCTGGTTGACCACTCCAGGGGCAACCAACAAATGACGCCTGACATTCACCTTCGGACCTCTCTCGACTCCGAACCAGGACGCTCGTTTGGTATTGGTAAGATATCTCTCTGCTCTTTTGTCCCTTCCCATTCTTCTACAAAAATGAATTCGTAGGATCCTCAAAATACACCCTGGATCACATAGATATACCACTCCAAGGGGACGATTTTGAGTTTCCTGTAAAAACAATATGTTGGTCGGACAAAGATGCGGGATCTGCTAGTCATCTTTTGCCCCATAAAACGTATATCGGTGTTATTTTTGTGGATCGGGCTAATATGTGAGACCTTGTAGATTTGCTCTTAGCCTGGTAAACAAGAACATTTTAAAACGCGGATCATAACCATTACTTTGTGATTACATATATAAAGGGTGCTACCTCCCAATAAGTTCCCAACTTCCACACCTGATCCTAAACAGATTTGAATTTATGTGTTGTTTGATTTTGATGTGTTTAAATTTTAGTGTTGTAGCATATTAAATATGGAGAGCACCTATACAATGCTTATGGCACAAGCAACGCGAACTAGCGCTCACGCGCCACGGGCCGTGGGCCGACACAGCTAAACGAGGTCGCTCGCCAAGCTCGCTCGCTGGCTCGGTTGTTTTGAAATGTTAACCACTAACCGATTGCTTGGTTGACCGTTGACCCATGGCATAGTTGACCGTAGACTTTAAGAAAAACTTTGGAATTTAAAAATTTGTTCACGAGTTTGAAAAAAAATTAATAGCTTAAAATAATGTTCATCAATTTGGAAAAAGTCCATAATTTTGAAAGAAATATTCTTCCATTCTTAAAAAGTTTAATAATTTGAACAATGTTCATGGACCTAAAATGTTTACGAATTGAAAAATCTGAACGATAACGGAAAAAAGTTCGACAATTCTAAAAAATATTTGTACACTCGAAAGAAACTCCCAAAGTCAAAAAATGCTGGTGTATATCGAAAAAGTCCACGAATTTTAAAACCAATCACGGGTTTAAATAATATTCACGAAAATTAAAGTGTGCACGGACTATTTTTTTTAAATAATAATGAATTTTAAAAAAAACGTTCCCAAATTTAAAAAGAAAGCATTCACGAATTTGAATAAGTTTGTGAATTTAAAAAATGATCGCAATAAAAAAAGTGCATGAATTTTAGGAAACAAATTCACAAATTTGAATATAAAAGTAATGAAAATGAAGAGGAAAAAATAAATAAGTCTGGAAGAAACAAAAACAAAAAACTTAGCAGAAAAACCCAGCAGAGAAAGAAGGAAAACTTGGTGGAAGCTTCCAGAAGCAAAACCAGGCCGAAGTCACGGAATCGCGGCCCAATTTAACTCCTCTGCGCGAGCCAGCACCTACCTTGTTAATGGGCCATGGCCCATCCTGTCATTAATTTTACCCATAAGTCAAATTTCTTCAAATTAAGCACAATAGCGTACGTCTACCTAAAACAAGCACAATAGCGTAGGTAGGCTGGTGGTATTCACTTGTTTACCCGAGGGAGAGGTAGCAAGTTCGATTCTTAGAACGTCTCAATTTTTTACTCTCATATTTTTGTAGCAAGATTATTATAGACATATAATATGCTTTTACGTCACATGTCGTGATTTTTTTATAGGAAGAACATGTATATATAATACACTCCCATGCTCTTGTATGTGAGCGACTTCGATTTTACTCTGTTAAAAGTAATACGCTCCTGTGCTAATATTTATAATTTTAAGAACATTTTTTGAAATTTATTCGCTATTTTCGTAAATGAATGAATTTGTGTGTACGTAGTGGAAGTAATTTCAGTTTGAGTCATATATGTATCTCAATTAAGGTTCAAGTAATACTGAAACAATTGTTGAGAAAATTAATTGAGTCCTATGTACAAGCTTATGTCAAAGACAAAGATTGTTGAGAAAATTAATTGAGTAAAAATTTGAGCTTATGTTCGTAAGCATTGTGGCCCTATTCTTTGTAATAACATATAGTTTAGACTATAACCTTTTTCTCTAACGTTATACAGCTTGTAACACAAAGCAGTAACACGTGATTATTGGTTACTGTATCAATAGTTTGTAACACACCCGACGCAACACAAACTTATATGTTACTATGTTAATTAGCCGGTAACACATTTTCGAATCTTATTAATTATGTGTTACTGTCTGAATTGTAACACACGTGATATGTTACGGTAATTGTTCTCTGTAACACAGTTTTCTATATGTTACATGATTGTGTTACTTAATCTTTGTTTTGTTGTAGTGATGTCAGATCCTTCACTTTCACAAGTTCAGTCGGATCCTTCACTCTTTAGACTCTTGCTGGTTTCGGACCAGCAAGCACCTGGCACACCCAGCGGGTGTCTATGGGTGTAATTTACACGAATCATTTCAACAAACATCAAATTACTTCGAGAATTTTTTATGTTAGCTTGTGTTATTTTTCATACACAGGTTACCTGGACGCCTCTGTGCGCCATTCTCGTCAACATTCTCGACTCGGCTGCCCCGCGCGCCGTTACTTGACCGCCTCGTCACCACTCAACCAGAGACATCTACTTCACTCGGATGCCCCCGCATCGCCACTCCGTGCAGCACGTCATCATCACTCAGTCGCTCCGCGCGCCGTCACTCGACTGGACGCTCCTTCGTCACTCGGTCGCTCCGCGCGCCGTCACTCGACTGGACGCTCCTTCGTCACTCGGTCGCTCCGCGCGTCGTCACTCGACTGGACGCTCCTTCGTCACTCGGTCGTTCCGCGCGCCGTCACTCGACTGGATGCTCCTTCGTCACTCGGTCGCTCCGCGCGCCGTCACTCAACTGGACGCTCCTTCGTCACTCGGTCACTCCGCGCACCGTCCCTCAGCTAGACGCTCCTTCGTCACTCGGCCGCTCCTGCGTCGTCAGACAGCTAAGTCATTCTTCATACGCTGCATTCAATTAAATAGTTATTTCCGCATTACCGAGTGTCGAGGAAGTCGCACATGGCGTTCATTCGGAGGCCACGCCACCGAGTGTACCTCTAAGCTCGGTTGTTTATTTTTATGTCGGAACACTTCACTTTTGCTTCTTTTGGGTCCAGTACTCAAACGAGTTTAGTCGGATCCTTCACTTGCACAAGTATAGTCGGATCCTTCACTCTTTAGACTCTTGTTGGTTCCGAACCAACAAGCACCTGGCACACCCAGCGGCTGTCTATGGGTGTTATTTACACAAATTATTTCAGTAAAGATCAAATTACTTTGATAAATTTTTATGTTGGCTTGTGCTATTTTTCATACACAGGTTATGCGATCACTCGACGCATCTGTGCGCCATCTTCGTCGCTACTCAGGCTCAGTCGCCGCAACGATCATCCGTGTGTTTCCACTTGTTCGGATGCCTCCGTGACGACATGTTCGACTCGGTCGCCCCGCGCATCGTCACGTGTTCGGGCACCCCCTCGATGACGTACTGGACATGGTCGCCCCGCGCGCCGTCACTGGGTCGGACACCTCCTCGACATGCATGACTTGGCCGCCCTGCGCGTCGCCACTCAGCCGGATGCCCCGCGCATCGCCACTCCGTGTGGCACGTCTTCATCATTCGGATGCCCCGCGCATCGCCACTCCGTGTGGCACTTCTTCATCATCGGCCGCCCCGCGCGCCATCGCTCAGCTTAGCTGCGATTCCGTATCGCCTAAGTCAAAAACTACTCCGAGTGCGGACGTCCTCCACACTCGGGGGCTTAGCTATGATTCCGTATCGCCTAAGTTAAAAAACCACTCCAAGTGAGGACATCATCCACACTCGGGGGCTTAGCTGTGATTCCGTATCACCTAAGTTAAAAACCCACTCCGAGTGAGGACATCATCCACACTCGGGGGCTTAGCTGTGATTCCGTATCACCTAAGTTAAAAACCACTCCAAGTGAGGACATCATCCACACTCGGGGGCTTAGCTGCGATTCCGTATCGCCTAAGTTAAAAAACCACTCCGAGTGAGGACATCATCCACACTCGGGGGCTTAGCTGTGATTCCGTATCACCTAAGTTAAAAACCCACTCCAAGTGAGGACATCATCCACACTCGGGGGCTTAGCTGTGATTCCGTATCACCTAAGTTAAAAACCACTCCGAGTAAGGACATCGTCCACACTCGAGGGCTTAGCTGCGATTCCGTATCACCTAAGTGGAAAACTCTTCCGAGTGACGAGCGCTTCTTTCACTCGGGGGCTTAGCCGCGAACAAGTTTTCGCCTAAGTTAAAAACCCTGCCGAGTGAATAGCATCCCATTTCACTCGAAAACTTAGCTGCGAACCAGTCTTCGTCTAAGTTAAAAACTCTCTCAAGTGACGAACACTCCTCTCACTCGGGGACTTAGCTGCGAGTCAGACCTCACTTAAGCTAAAGGTTGTTCCGAGTGACAGGCAACACTTCCACTCGGAAACTTAGTTGCGAACCAGTCTTTCGCCTAAGTTCAAAATTCTTCCGAGTAATGAGCATCCATCTCACTCAGAAACCAAACAAACTTAGCCAAGCAAAGGATTGGAAAACAAACAAGCAAAGATTGTCTCTATCAGACCCCCGCCGATGCAAGCACTCGACGGCGGTCTCGGGGACTACACCCAGTGGGTGCACTCAGCGTGCCCCCACTGGACATATTATCACTCGACCAGGTCTGTCCTGTCGAGTGGCAAGCAACTTTCAAAACGAACTTAAGACCCCCGCCGATGCAAGCACTCGACGGCGGTCTCGGGGACTACACCCAGTGGGTGCACTCAGCGTGCCCCCACTGGACCTACTATTACTCGACAAGGTCTGTCCTGTCGACTGGAAAACAACTCTCCGGACCCCGTAAAAAACAGACCCGACGGAGCAAACCGTCACATCAGAAGACTCTGCAGACCACTCGGACCCGATTTCGAGCTCAGTTTCACTCGGACCTGATTTCGAGCTCAGTTTCACCCGGACACATTTCAAGACAGAATCGATCAGGGTGAACGACAAAAGTTTCAATCGACGCAGATTTCTAAGAAGCCTCGAAATGCATTCGGAATTTTTGTGTCTTGTCAGAACCTGCATTAACTCCTTTTCCACTCAAACCCCGATCCATTCGGGGGCTAATGATGGGGATGTGTACCTAGGGTAGGGTCATAGGCTTGACCTACCTGCCCTACCTAAGGACACTGCCCCGGAAAGCTTAAGGGCTACAAGGAGATCTCCGACTGAAATCACCAAGGCATACAAGTCACTCGACAATATCCACTCGGAGATTACCTTTCAGTCGACAGTTACCTTTCACTCGGAAGACAATCAATCACTCGGTCGTATGGCTCACTCGGATATGCGAAGACCGACAGTCGACAAGGCAGTCGAAGCACCATCTGGCGTTACGACATCAATGCCCCACTTTGTAACATAGGAGGTGAAGGGGTGGCGCACTCTATATAAGCCACCCCCCACCACTAGACTAAGGGGCGCTGGCTTCTACCTCTCTCTCTTTTCTACTAGTCTCCGGACTTAGCTCAGGCAGGAGATCCGTTCTCCGCTCTCTCTCACACACATTGTAATCTCCGGATATATACTCAGATAAAACAAAGCCTCTTCGGAGCACGAGACGTAGGGTTGTTATCTCCACCGTGAGAGGCCCGAACTCGCTAAAATGCTGTGTCACCCATATGCATCTCGGTAGATCATGCTCCTTTACCCTACCCCCTTCGTACTGTCGGAGTCGTTCCCACGACACACACACCATGGAAGAAAGCTCAAAGAAAACATACACACGTACACACACCTCACCGTGGAGAAAAATGGCTTTGCCTCTTGCTCCCGGTGAGAACACATGGGCTACATTTTCCTCTCCTTCTCATTAACATAACCAAGCTGATTACTAGCCACAGCAGATTGTAACCCAACATTATTTGAGTAATACAAGTGTTACCCGCAAAATAAATAAATAAGAAGTAATACCCACACACGCATAACCCAGCCACCATGCTCGGCCACTAGCCCCACTAACACACGCACAATACTAGCCAACTACTTGCATGCATCTAATCTGTTTCCTAGATTCTCTCCTACGACCCAAAGACTAGGCCATCAACTCATGCAGCTAACAAACCCACATATGCATGCAACTAACTAATCACCCGTATGCATAGCCGCATCCCTATGTACAATACTGCCACATGACACGGCACTACACATGCACATAGCCTCAACGACTAGGCCAAATCACTCGCCACTAACTCACCAGAGAACTTAAAACTAATACTCTACTACTAACACCAAGACAATATTAATAGCTAACATGCAGGTCATTGCTTCTAGAATTTCTGGGTCGGTCAGGTCATGATGAACAGCTACATCCGATGCTCGCTTCGATGCACCAGCGCTTACAAGTACTCCCTCTGTAAACAAATATAAAAACATTTAGATTGTTGGAATAACCACGACGACGTGTGCGTGGCCCTGTGTCCGGTTCGCACACAGAAACAATCACCGGGTAGGATTAGAAGTAGAGACCGAGTAGGTTAGCTTCTAGGCTATCTTAACCATATTTATATGCGTGTACCCCTACCCCTTGTACCAGATTGAGAACCGCAGAGATCAATACAGAAATCATGCACGATACGTGCGTGTGGCCATCCAATCTGTTCTGTGTGTGTGCGTACATTGCGTGTTGATTGTCGGCTAGATCAATTGCTTGATCGTATAGCAATTAGTACTAGTACACGTACTTCTTGCAAGGAATCGATCAGGATCAATTTTGTGCTAGCTTGCACATACGTGTTGGAGGTCAACTTCTTGTGATGCGGTGCGTCTCGCCGTAAAGGAAACTCGACGGGACTACATAGGCAAGGAGCGATTTAGTAGCCAGCGTTGGTTTGTCATCGTCGTTCGTCATCGCTTGTCACGTGTCGCCGAAAAGTACTCGGCGGCGTGCACTGGGCCAACATAGATCACCATTCTCAGATCAACAGAAGAAGCTTCGAAGCCAAGGATTCCAGGATGATTGTATACCGGGAAAAACTCTGACGGCTTGCAGAGATCGGTTTGACGGACGGAGTTCCACCATGTCAAGCCCGTCAATAATTCAAGCCTATCCTGGCCTACTTGTTGCGCAGGAGCTCCCACGGGACAAGGAGGAAACCCGTCGCATCATATGCCGATCTCAGGCGTGCGCCCCTTCTACTGGAGAGCTGTACAAGCGAAGCGTC
Organism: Elymus sibiricus; assembly: GCA_039707655.1. Classification (NCBI taxonomy): domain Eukaryota; kingdom Viridiplantae; phylum Streptophyta; class Magnoliopsida; order Poales; family Poaceae; genus Elymus; species Elymus sibiricus. The sequence goes on from CM077671.1 coordinate 17,670,439, forward strand.
ACCCGCATTTTTCAGCGTTGTGTATCTTCAGAGGAAGGCTGGAATATTCTCGAGGAAGCATCATGCTTCACCTCAGACACTAGTAGAAAACAGACCTTTTGTCCATATCATTAGTCCCGGTCTGGTTTTGAACCGGCACTAATATGACCATTAGTCGCGGTTCGTGACGGGCATCATTAGTGCCGGTTCGTTCTGGACCTTTATTACCGGTTCGTGCCACGAACCGGGACTAAAGGGGTTGTGGCAGGCTGGTGTCAGCCTGGGGCCCCACGATAACCTTTAGTCTCGGTTCGTGCCACGAACCGGTACTATAGGCTAACCTTTAGTCCCGGTTCGTGGCACGAACCGAGACTAAAGATCCCTTATATGAATTCGGTCAGCTCGAGCACAGTACTCCTCCCTGTTTTTCTCCTTCTTCCCCTCCTTTGTTCATCCTCTTCCTCGAGCTCATCCTCCATTTTTACCAAAATTTGTCAAGATTTGGAGGCACCCCATCCATCCAAGAGTTCACAAAGGTTAGCAACTTTGTCCTTTCATCTCTCATTGCTAGATTAGTTACTTGTATAGTTTTCTTACCTGTATGGTTGTTTGTTATACATAGTGGCATGGATTTGATATCCGTCCCCGTCGGCCCTTGTCCGGTTTATGATTCGGATGTGGTATATACTCTCTTTTATAACTATTTGTTGCATTTCGTGTTTATGATAATTATGCCCATCAAGTTGACATATATATTTTTATCTAGGAGGTATGTGAACCGGAAATTGCAACCGACATAGATATTCTTGTCAAGAAGTTAAATTTAGTTGAAAAAGAAAACGAGTATTTGAAAGAAAAATTGAAAAGAGTTGAAGAAGAGAAGATGAAACTGGAGTTGTATGTTGCTGATGTCGTCGATGATCACAAGATCAAGATGGATGCAATGCGCTTGAAGATTAGAAAATTTAAAAAATATGCCATTGATAGTGAGGCTTGGCATCACTATGCTGTTGGATCAATTGTTACCTTAGTTGCGATCTTGATCGCATTTGTTGTTGCATTTAAATGCTTTAGCTAGAGAGTTTGTATGTTGTTTTATGAGAACAAGTGTGTATGAACTTTATGTATGAACTTGTATTAATTTGGTCTTTTCGGCGTTGTGTAATGAAGATGAGCCAGCAATGGATGTACGATGACCGATGCTCTCCCCAGTTCATTAATGGCGTGCATACTTTTCTGGTTGCGGCTGAGGCAAACAAGCGGGCGGATGGTTTTATGCATTGTCCATGTGCTGGCTGTAAGAATGATCGAAATTACTCTAACTCAAGAACCATTCACGTCCACCTGTTTGAGTCCGGTTTCATATCCGGCTATAACTGTTGGACCAAGCAGGGAGAAAGAGGGGTCCTAATGGAAGAGAATGAAAAAGAAGAGGATGACGACAGCTATCCTGGCCATGGGTTCCATGAATACGATGGTACAACAATGGGGGAACAAGCTGAGCCGGCAATGCGGGAAGGAGCTGAAGAAGAGGCATCAGATGAGCCCGCTGATGATCTTGGTCGGGCCATTGCCGATGCAAAGAGAAACTGCGCAAGTGAAAAGGAGAAGCTGAAGTTGCAGCGCATGTTAGAGGATCACAAGAAATTGTTGTACCCAAATTGCGAAGATGACAAGAAAAAGCTGGGTAGCTCATTGGAATTGCTGCAATGGAAGGCAAAGAATGGTGTACCTGACAAGGCATTTGAAAAGTTGCTGAAAATAATGAAGAATAAGCTACCAAAGGACAATGAATTGCCCGACAGTACATACAAAGCAAAGAAGGCCGTCTGCCCTCTAGGATTAGAGGTGCAGAAGATACATGCATGCCCTAATGACTGCATCCTCTACCGCGGTGAGTACGAGGATTTGAATGCATGCCCGGTATGCTGTGCATTGCGCTATAAGATCGGCCACGAAGACCCTGGTGATGTAGAGGGCGAGCGCCACAGGAAGAAGATTCCTGTCAAGGTGATGTGGTATGCTCCTATAATACCACGGTTGAAACGTTTGTTCCAAAACAAAGAGCATGCCAAGTTGATGCGATGGCACAACGAAGACCGTAAGAAAGACGGGAAGTTGAGAGTACCCGCTGACGGATCGCAATGGAGAAAAATCGAGAGAAAGTGGAAGGACTTTGCAAAGGACGCAAGGAACGTATGGTTTGGTTTAAGTGCAGATGGTATTAATCCTTTTGGGGAGCAGAACAGCAATCATAGCACATGGCCTGTGACTCTATGTATCTATAACCTTCCTCCTTGGTTGTGCATGAAGCGGAAGTTCATTATGATGCCAGTGCTCATCCAAGGCCCCAAGCAACCCGGCAACGACATTGATGTGTACCTAAGGCCATTAGTTGAAGAACTTTTACAGCTGTGGAATGGAAAAGGTGTACGTGCGTGGGATGCGAAAGAACAGGAGGAATTTTACAGCTGTCCAAGTTACCATCTTCAACTATATTGACTTTCAAAGGGTACGAGATAAATGGGAATACATTTTACACGATCGCCCAAGATAAAAAGAGCACCAACCAAAACAATGGTGTCCGCTTTGATGCAGCAAACATCAATGGGCCAAAGGACACATATTATGGTTACATAGAGGAGATATGTCAACTTGACTATGGACTTGGTTTGAAGGTCCATTTGTTTCGGTGTAAATGGGTCAATCTGACAGGAGGCGGGGTAAAGGAAGACCCGCAGTATGGAATGACAACAGTGGATCTCAACAATCTTGGGTACGCAGACGAACCATTCGTCCTAGCCAATGATGTGGCACAGGTTTTCTATGTGAAGGACATGTCTACCAAGACGAGAAAAAGAAAAGATAAGGAAGCGAATACATCATACGATGAGCCAAAGCGCCACATAGTTCTTTCTGGGAAAAGAAACATCGTGGGAGTGGAGGACAAGACAGACATGTCAGAAGATTATGAAAAGTTTCAGGAAATTGCTCCCTTCACAGTGAATGTTGACCCGAGCATCAAGTTAAACGATGAAGATTGTCCATGGTTACGACGCAAAGGGACACACGCGAAGAAAAAGTTTTATACCCAAAGATCCCACTCTGGGATGTGACCGGCTTCTCTAGTTAGTTTCCGGACTTATATACCTGGAAAGTCCCACTTCGGACAAACCGGCGGGAATCTTTGTAATAGTAGTGTACTTATGTGTTTTGTGCGTTCAATATGCACCATTCGAAAGCAGGCCATCAATTTTCAACCCTTTCTGACTTCATTTGCTATTTTTCATGCATTTACTGATTTTTTAGCTAAATGACCCTGAAATTGATAAGAACTACAAATGAACTCTGAAAAGGTTGAAAGTTGGCATGGTATCATCATTCACCCACATAGCATGTGCTAAAAAGTTGAGAGCGTTACGGCAAAAACTGGACGCACTTCGTGTACAAAATGGGCAATCTCTTTCGAAGTATCAGGGTTTCAGACGAAAACTCGTTTGTTACAAAGCCATTTCATTTTTTTAAACTTATTTCAACTCCAGACTTTTTGTGCGTTCAGTATGCACCATTCGAAGCCACGCCATCAATTTTCAACCCTTTCTGACTTCATTTGCTATTTTTCATGCATTTACTGATTTTTTTGAGCTAAATGACCCTGAAATTGATAAGCAGTACAAATGAACTCTGAAAAGGTTGAAAGTTGGCATGGTATCATCATTCACCCACATAGCATGTGCTAAAAAGTTGAGAGCGTTACGGCAAAAACTGGACGCACTTCGTGTACAATATGGGCAATCTCTTTCGAAGTATCAGGGTTTGAGACGAAAACTTGTCTGTTACAAAGCCATTTCATTTTTTTAAACTTATTTCAACTCCAGACTTTTTGTGCGTTTAGTATGCACCATTCGAAGCCACGCCATCAATTTTCAACCCTTTCTGACGTCATTTGCTATTTTTCATGCATTTACTGATTTTTTGAGCTAAATGACCCTGAAATTGATAAGCACTACAAATGAACTCTGAAAAGGTTGAAAGTTGGCATGGTATCATCATTCACCCACATAGCATGTGCTAAAAAGTTGAGAGCGTTACGGCAAAAACTGGACGCACTTCGTGTACAAAATGTGCAATCTCTTTCGAAGTATCAGGGTTTCAGACGAAAACTCGTCTGTTACAAAGCCATTTCATTGTTTTAAACTTATTTCAACTCCAGACTTTTTGTGCGTTCAGTATGCACCATTCGAAGCCACGCCATCAATTTTCAACCCTTTCTGACTTCATTTGCTATTTTTCATGCATTTACTGAATTTTTTGAGCTAAATGACCCTGAAATTGATAAGCACTACAAATAAACTCTGAAAAGGTTGAAAGTTGGCATGGTATCATCATTTCACCCACATAGCATGTGCTAAAGGGTTGAGAGGGTTATGGCAAAAACTGGACGCACTTCGTGTACAAAATGGACAATCTCTTTCGAAGTATCAGGGTTTCAGACGAAAACTCGTCTGTTACAAAGGCATTTCATTTTTTTAAACTTATTTCAACTCCAGACTTTTTGTGCGTTCAGTATGCACCATTCGAAGCCACGCCATCAATTTTCAACCCTTTCTGACTTCATTTGCTATTTTTCATGCATTTACTGATTTTTTTGAGCTAAATGACCCTGAAATTGATAAGCACTACAAATGAACTCTAAAAAGGTTGAAAGTTGGCATGGTATCATCATTTCACCCACATAGCATGTGCTAAAAAGTTGAGAGGATTATGGCAAAAACTGGATGCACTTCGTGTACAAAATGGACAATCTCTTTCGAAGTATCAGGGTTTCAGACGAAAACTCGTCTGTTACAAAAGCATTTCATTTTTTTAAATAACCTAAGTATTACCAAATTGAATATAATGATAAAACACAATAAAATTAAACAGAATAAAAAATAATCACTGAAAAATCTATTTTTAAAGTAAAGTTATTCACAAACTAGTGATTCACACAAATTTCAAATAATTCAAATTTAAACTATTCAAATTTGGAAACTACTGGCACTAACAGAGAGTTTATATTTTTTTACCTAAAGCATAAGGATTCACAAAGAAACTCTAAATAAAGAAAAAAACAACTCAGAAATATAAAAAATTTAAGCAGAAAACAAAAAAAAATGAAAAATAAACAAATTAAAAAAATTCCGCCTACTGGGCCACAACGGCCTGTGGCCCGCAATGCCCAGTAGGCCCACAGGGAATCCCAGGAGAGGTAGGCCCGGAAGGCCTGCATTAGAGAGGAGCTCAATGCAGTGCCCGCGCCGGGGCTTATAAACTGGTCGAGGCGCCCCTCGACTAGCGAGGTGGGACTAAACTTCCACCGCAGTGCGCTGTGCCAGGAACAGGTCTTTAGTCGCGGTTGGTGGCTCCAACCGCTACTAAAGACCCCCCTTTAGTCGCGGTTGGAGCCACCAACCGCGACTAAAGGTCCTCCTATATAAGCAGCAGTTGAAATTTTTTCATTTTCCCTCTGCTTCTTCGTCTCTTCGACCACTGAACAGAGGAGATCGCCGCCGCGCGCCCCCGACGCACCGCCTGCCCCGACGCCGTCGCCGCCCCCAACGCGCCGCCCACGCCGTCGCCGCCCCCGACGCGCCGCCCACGCCGTCGCCGCCCCCGACGCGCCGCCCCCGACGCGCCGCCCCCCGTCGCCGCCCCCGTCGCGCGCCGCCCCCTCCTCGAGCTCGCGCGCCGTCGCCGTCGCCGTCGCCGTCGCCGTCGCAGTCGCCGTCGCCGTCGCAGTCGCCGTCGCCCCGCTGTGAGCTCCTGCCGCCATGGATTTTATTTTATAAATGTTAATTAGATGTATATAATGTTAATTAGATGTATAGAAATGTTAGATATTAGGGTATACTAATAATGTTAATTAGATGTATATAAATGTTAATTAGAATTTTTTTTAGATGTTAATTAGATGTATAGAAATGATAAATGTTAATTAGATGTATAGAATTTTTTTATAAATGTTAATTAGATGTATATAATGTTAATTAGATGTTAATTAGATATATAGAAATGTTAATTAGATTTTTTTTTCAGAAGAATTTTTTCTCGGAGTCAACGATGCCTGGGCCCCATCCTCGTCGTCGACTCGTTCGCGACGACGTCCTGCTTCAGAGGGGCAACGTTCGGGACTGGGCTCCGCCGGGCTGGCACTGGGAGGAGCTACCTTCAGGGGCGCGCAACTTGGTGAGGAACCCGGGTCCCGTCGTCGACCCGGAGCTTCTTTGGTGGTGTTCGCGTGGGCCACTTTCGGTGCGGAGGCAGCCGGCCCCGCCGGAGGTGGTACATCGCCGTGTCAGGGAGGAGGACAAGCACGTCCGTCGCTACATGGATGCGTTGGACGTCAGGTTCTCCAATACCTGGCAGGTTCTTCAGGGATCTCACCCGAGCTATGATCCTGTGATGGTTCCTTCTCTTTGGGTGTCCACCGCCCGCGCCTCAGGAACCGCGAGTGAACTAGATTCTTCGATAATATTCGATCTGTATTAGCTAGTGATGTTATATATATGATAATATTCGAGATGTATTAGTGATAATACTCGAGATGTATTCGAGATTATATTCGATAATATTCGAGACGATTTATTCGAGATTATATTCGATGATGCATATTATATGAATTATTCGAGATGCATATTATGTACTATGATTCAGTTTTTCCTTATTGATTGCATGCATTCTAATTTGAATACTAAATTGTTTTATCTTTCTTCTGGATTAGTTAAATAAAAGCTATGGACAATACCGGCAGAGAAGGAGAAGAGGCTCTGTTCGACATCATACGCTCCAAGAGCCCAGAGCATGAACCTCAAGATGATGACGGCTCGCAATATCTGAACAATTCCGGTGAGAGTTGTATGATATTTGATGAAGACGAACGGATAGATGAAGGCGACGACAACGATGTTGACGAAGAAAATGTTCTTCAAATAACAAAGACCGACGAGGTATATTTATTATATAAGCCATCCGGTGATCATTACATGTCTTAATTGATTTGTATATACTAACGAATCGATCTTTCTTCTTTTAGGCCTCCGGATCGAGCAAATCTTCTACAAGCGACAGGGTAGTTCGAGGCCCGGCCAAAAAGTTGGATAAAGGCGTAAAGTTCAACATCGATTCCATCCAAACATCAACTGGCGAACCGCTTGAACCTAGGAAAAATGCGACCAAGTTCAAGAATCAATGCGGAGTTATTGTCAGGGACCAAATCCCGATCTCCGTTCAAGAATGGAAAAAGCCAGCAAAGGGAGATCGAGCAGGCCAAGTTACTTTTGTCGACGAAAGAGCAAAAGATGTGCTTTGGACTACGCTCATGGAACATTTCACCCGACCAGATAATTTGACAGATGTAGATCTGAAGAAAGTCAGAAACTATGCTCTTAAAAAGATGGCGATCGCATTCAACACCTTCAAGAAAAATACATGGACTAAGTACGTCAAATCCGAAAAGAAGACTCCAGAATTCACGGGAGCACTGGTGAAGGCAAAAGACCACTGGGACGCTTTCGTGGAGTTCAAGGAATCGGAAGAAGCCCAGGAACGGTCGAGAAAAAACAAGATTAATGCTGGGAAAAAGAAGTGGCACCATCATATGGGGCCAGGTGGCTACCAGGTGGCCCTGCCTAAGTGGGATAAATCTGAGCAAGAGATGATTAGTGCAGGGGTCAGTCCAGTTACATTGACATGGCCCTCCAGGTGCAGGACATGGTTTTATGCGCATGGGGGGAAGTTGGACCCACAGACAGGGCTGGTTATGGTGAAGGCAAGTCTTAAAGAAGCGACAGACGAAATACTTATTGCAATAGAAGAAGCTCGAACGGGGGTGTTCACGCCCAACAGAGAGAACGACGAGCTTACGCGCGCCCTGAAGAATCGTGAACACCCGGGAAGAACACGAGGCAAAGGCGTTGTTCCGTGGTTTGAGGGGTTTGCGGATTGGAACGACGACTATAGAAGCCGTGCGAGAAAGAAGATGCAGGAGGAGAAGAAGAAGAAGGAGGAAGCACTCCGCCTTGAAGGCCTAGAATCAAAGCACCTGGAATTGGAACGATTTGTCAGGCGGCAGCAGGAGCAGATCGACTCACTCAGCCAGGAAAGGGCGTCTCAGCGGCAGCATGAGCAGATCGATCCAGCATTGGATAGCACCGTCCCATCTATGCCGAGAAGCAGCGTGGGTTCCGCCCCGGCCGATATCGATAAAGCACTGCTAGCTAGCTACCCTGTGGATGATATCAAAGACAGGACTAACTGTGAGCTACACATGAAAGTGAAGAACTTATCCATGAAGGTGGCAGACGGCTATGCTTTAGCAAATCCCCCTGAAGCAACCTTCCATTGCAATCCCATTCCAGCAGGCTATGCTCGTGTCGGGGTTGATGAAGTGATGTCAGGATATAACGAGCTACAACTTGACATTCTTGGAGGTGACGAGGAGAGAACACTGGGAGAGGCCATACATCGTATCATTCTATGGAAAAAGGATTGCATCGTCTTCCCAAGGCCACCGACTCCTCCTCCTCCAAGTCCGCCGCCGCGTCAGTCGACTCCTCCTCCTCCAAGTCCGGCACCGCGCCAGCCGACTCCTCCTCCAAGTCCGGCACGACGTTAGCCAACTCCTCATCCTCCAAGTCCGCCGGCACCGCATCAGCCGACTCCTCCTCCAAGTCCGGCACAACGTCAGCCTAAGCAACAGCGGAAGAGAAAGGCCGCAACTACGATGGCTAGCGGTACAACAGGCAAGAAATTCAAATATGGTTCAGATCTCAAGCCTCTTCCGAAGTTGTCTTACCACCTGACTCAGGAGGAACTCGACGACGCATGTGATGCCCAATTGAAGGCCCATTTTGCACCGAAACCGCCCGCGCCGCCAAAGGAGAAAGTACCTGAGCATGTCTCACAACACTTTATTGATATGGCTCGACTGGCTGACAATCAGAAGGACTCCGACTATGTGCGGTCTATCAAGAAGTCATATTTAGCAGGGCAAAAGGAGTCGAGCTCGAGCTCGAGCCAAGCAGTTGGCAAAAAAAGTGGGAAAACTGTTCCCCAGCTGGGAGAACAGGCAGTGCAATCGATCCCCCCGCTCATTGTACAAACAACTGTGAGTACCGCCGATCGGCTGATAACCGACGATCTTAGAAGGCAGGCTAAAGAGGCCGGTGTCACTGTTGAACAACTCCTAGGCCTTGAGGAAATCCCCGGGATTACAGAGGAGGAAGTAAAATGGCAACATGTCCGCGGCAAACCTCTGGTCAAGCCTGACGAAGTCAAGCTTCTACCAACGAGAATGTACGAGTTGCATACGTGGTACATGCAACAAACAACAAATACCAATGAAGAGTCCCTCATGGTGAAAGTCAAGAAAAGGCATTACTTCCATAAAAAAGACGTGTGGATTCATTATTCAGAGTTGTTACAGTTATTCAATCAAGACGCACTCGACAAATCTATCTTCAGTTGCTATTGTCTGTAAGTGATTTCTTTCTGTAATTTAAGTCTCTAGCTAGCTAGCTGTGCTCTCGTTCATTATCTGTAATTATTCTCACTATATTCTTTTCTGTGGTATTATGCAGAATGAAGATGTATGAAATGAATAAAGCTGGACGCTTTGGCATTGGGTTCATTGACCCAAATACGTTTAATCAGGCGATATGGGAAGATCAATATTCGAGAAAAGACACAGAGAAATCCCTGCTAGAGTTTTTGAAGCAACTAAACACCCAACAAGAAATACTACTTCCTTACAACTTCGGGTGAGTGTTACTATATCTTGTACTACAAATTCTATTTTTTGCTTAATTACTAGATGTTAATAAGTGTAGTTGATGAGTTATGCACATGCCCACTTATTTATACAAAACGTGTGCGCATGCAGTTACCACTGGATCTTGTTAATCATTGAAGTTGACAAGGCAAAAGTTGAAGTACTGGACTCACTATATAAGTATCCATCTGAATACGCAACCGTGAGGGGGATGGTCGACATGTAATTTCAATCATTATCGCACTATGTCGGCCTCTTTACTTCATTTCCTGATATCAACTAGTTAATAACTCCTTTATTCATTTTCTTTGCCGGCGGGCAGGGCTTGGGCCAAGTTCGTCAAACAGGTCCCAGGCGACTGGGAAAAAAAGCTGACATGGGGGCGACCCAAGGTAATTAAGTAGTACTAGCTAGCTATCATCTTTTTAATTCTAGTTTCAATACCATTATCATGCTTGATTAATTATATTACCTGATTGAATTTTATTCTCGTAAAGTGCATGAAGCAGGAGCAGGGGAATGCTTTATGCGCATACTATGTTTGCGAGAACATTCGCATGATCACGTCTGAAAGGAGGAGAAACGAAAGAAATCTTTGGGTACGACGTTTGCCAGAACACTATCCATAATTTTTTTTATCATGATCTAGCTAATATATATATACACACAACTAATATATTCATCTTGATCTCCTGATTATAGCTGACGGAGATGCGGGGCCAGCTCCTACCAACGGCTCGCGTACGAGCAATTCAAGAGGAAATAGCTGGATTTCTGCTCGATCAGGTCATAGATCTCAAAGAAGAATACCATTACAAGATCAAGAAGAAGTAATGCCTGCATATATGTAATGATCCGCAAATTGTAGGAGAAATTGTATATAACAAATTGTATATATATATATATGTATGTGAATGGTCGTCGTACGAGAAATTCTATTTATATATATATATATATATATATGCACAACGTGTACAATATGTAGTAGCGTAATATATATTTGAAATGAAAAATAATTAAATGGAAAACACAAAATTAAAAGGAAAAATAAACCAAAATTAAGCCCACGGCGCCGGCAGGTGCCACGTGATGGGCCTTTAGTGTCGGGCCGTGTTGAACCGGTACTAAAAGGGGGGGGGGGGGGCTTTAGTCCCCACCCTTTAGTGCCGGTTGGAGAACCGGCACTAAAGGCCCTTACGAACCAGCACTATAGGTCTGTTTTCTACTAGTGAGACCCTTGTTAGCAAAGCTTTTCGGCATGGTTTCTTCTGGCTGACCAGGAAGCAGAACGCAGACGATTTGGTCAAGAAATGCAATGAGTGTCAGTGCTTCGCCAAGCAAAGTCACATGCGGGCCAAAACCATCGAAATAATCCTTATCACTTGGTTGTTCGTGGTCTGGAGGCTGAACATGGTAGGACATGTGAAGACGGTCCCAAGAAATTTCAAATATCTCCACGTAGTTGTCGACAAGTTCAAATATCTCCACGTAGTTGTCGACAAGTTCACCACATAGAAGTTATTTTTTTAGGGGAAGGGCTAGGTGCAAAATGTTGAAAATAATCTTGGCATGTGCCTTGTGCACGTGCATGCGTGCACAATGTGTGAGTACTACCCGGTCCATGCGTGTGTGCAAGGCCAAGTAGTAGTAGGTAATTAGTACGTTGCATGATAGTGGTCTACAGATTGACCAGGTTAGTGCATTTGTTGGTTACTGGACTGAGTCCAGGAGTCAGTTAGTTAGTGGGATAGCCATGCATAGGCTTGCTGAGTGCATTTGAGTAGTGACCGACTGGCCGAGTGAGCCGCCTCATGGAGAGATTCCAGGACGTGTTAGTTGCATGAGAATATGTCTAAGTTGGTTAGTGGCGTGAGTGGCATGGCCGCATGGGTGCTCACCCCTGTGTATATATGTTGCACTTTGAGTTACTGAGAGGCGAGGAGGCCGTGATGGCTGGAGCCAAGATGTAGCACCCCGTGTGACCAAGGAGAAAAGCCCCTTGGCAAAGCCTGTTGGTTTTCTCCTTGGTGAAGTGTGCGTGCGTGTGTGTTTTCTTTCCTGGTGCGTGTCCTTGTGTTCAATACATGAGTAAAGTCAAGCGACATAAAATAATAGTTATCAAAGATAGCAGAAGCTGCTGAAGAAGAGTAACCATCGATTAGGGCAGCAACAACCTCCACACTATCAGAGTTGACCTCGATCTTACTGCATCCAACTGTACGTGCCAGGTTCATTCCAAGCCTCAGTACAACTGTCTCCGGCGTGAATGAGTCAAAGCAAAGATCAATCTTTTCATTTGCAGCTGCAATGAACTTTCCATGATGGTCTCGGATGACTGCTCCAGCCGTTCCTTGGAGCGTGTTCACATCAAAACCTGCATCAATGTTTACCTTAACGTAGCCATATCTTGGTTTCAACCAAGCGTCTCATCTCACCTTGGTCTTAGGACTATAAGAGATAATATAGTTAGCTGCTAAACATCTCACGCCATATTAACTTGAGCAACGTTTTGTGTGTCAACTTATGGCGCTCATACCACAAGTACCAGGCTGCCGTTGCCACTGTTTCTTTCAACTTTGGTAGCCCAAACACTTGGACATCTTACCGAAAGAGGCTTTTGAAGCAACGATCAACAACAATTCGGTACAAACGCACGTCACCACAACACACGCACACACCCAGGACATGATACATAGGTGCTGATCGCAGCAACACCACCCCTAGCACTACAAGAGCAACCGGGGACTCAACTGGGAACACGCCACCGCGAAGAAAAGAAGCCGCATACGACGAACCGTGGGCTCCAAGGCGATGCCTTTAGGGAGGATACGACACCGGAGCGCCGCCACCGCCCGATCCGAGGATCAGAGTTTCCCCTGGAGCAGCACGACGGGTAGTGAGAGCCACGACGACGCCTTCAAGAAGGGAACAAGCTTCGCCGCCGCCGGTCCGTCCGAAGATAGAATAGGTTTTCACCCCGACCAACACTCACCGCCACCGAACGCCACACCCCAGCTACCACGCCGCCCACACGGCCATGGCCACCAGGCAGCACCAAGCCATGAGCTCTGCCCAAGAGCATCGCACTACCACCAGCAGGGCCGCCGCCCCGGCATCCAAGACCTTGACACCACCTCACCCGAGATCCGCCGCTACCCCAACCAAAGAGACGAGTGGAAAGGTCCCGCCTTTCACACCCCTGGGTAGCCCCTAGTGCCGAGACCCAATAGGCCGGCCAAAACTGGCCTCCATCGACCCGTCCTGCAGCACCGTACGCGAGACAAGCTCGGTCATGCGGCACCGTGTGCGGGACGAGGTCGGTCCTGCTGCACCATGCGCGAGACGAGCTCGGTCCTGCAACACCGTGCGCGAGACGAGGTCGGTCCTGCCACACCGGGCGCGAGACGAGCGATGGACCGCGGTTGGGAGTAGGACAACCCTTCAACGAAGTTACGCCCGGACGATGATGAGAGAAAGCGAAGGCCGACACAAGTCAACTACGGACGATCCGACGCCGGAACATGCCAGCCGCCGCAATCGACCTGCTGTTGGGGAACGTTGCATGGGAAACAAAAATTTTCCTACGCACACATAAGATCTATCCATGGTGATGAGCATCTACGAGAGGGAGAGTGAATCTACATACCCTTGTAGATCGCTAAGCGGAAGCGTTAATAAACGCGGTTGATGTAGTCGAACGTCTTCGCGATCCAAATCGCCGAGCGTCCCGCGATCCAATCACGATCCTTCCGATCTAGTGCCGAACGGACGGCACCTCCGCGTTCAACACACGTACGGCTTGATGACGCCTTCACCTCCTCGATCCAGCGAGCGATGGTGAAGTAGTGGTTGAGTTCCAGCAGCACGACGGCGTGGTGATGGTGGTGAGGAACAATCTCTGCAGGGCTTCGCCAAGCACTACGGAGATTATGACGGAGGAACTAGAGGGCTAGGGTTGCCGGCACACGGCTTGGGAAATCCTGATGTATCCCGTGTGCTAGCCCTGCCCCTCTATTTATATGTTGAGCCTTGGGGTCTAAACTTGGAGTAAAAGCCTCCTCCGGGTCGGTTTTGCCCGCACAAGGTCGGTTTGGCCCGCAGGGAAAGAGTCCAACTCGGATCCCTGCCGAACCGTGCACAGCCGCGCACAAGCGGTAGTACCGCTTCACACAAGCGGTAGTACCGCTTCACACAAGCGGTAGTACCGCTCGGGCGGTAGTACCGCTTCACCAAGCGGTAGTACCGCTTACGCGGCAGCAAAACTACTTTTGCACTTTCCAATACCTTGTGGGCTTTATCCCTTTGGCTCATATAAAGTGTTGCTGCACCCGAACACTTCGGTAAACATCCGGAACCCCTTCCGGTGAACTCCGGAACCCTTCCAGAGATCAAAACACTATTATCACATATATCAATCTTTACCTCCGGACTATTCCGGAGATCCTCGTCATGTCCGGGATCTTATCCGGGACTCCGAACAACTTTCGGTCACCAACATAATAACTCAATTATACTAATCGTCACCAAACGTTAAGTGTGTAGACCCTGCGGGTTCGAGAACTATGTAGACATGACCGAGACTCCTCTACGGCCAATAACCAATAGCGGGACCTGGATGCCCATATTGGCTCCTACATATTCTACGAAGATCTTTATCGGTCGAACCTCTATGTCAAGGATTCAGTTAATCCCGTATGCTGTTCCCTTTGTTCTTCGGTATGTTACTTGCCCGAGATTCGATCGTCGGTATCACTATACCTAGTTCAATCTCGTTACCGGCAAGTCTCTTTACTCGTTCCGTAATACAAGATCTCGTGGCTAACACTTTAGTCACATTGCTTGCAAGGCTCATCGTGATGTTGTATTACCGAGTGGGCCCTGAGATACCTCTCCGTCATACGGAGTAACAAATCCCAGTCTTGATCCATGCCAACCCAACAGACACCCTCGGAGATACCTGTAGAGCACCTTTATAGTCACCCAGTTACGTTGCGACGTTTGATACACACAAGGTATTCCTCCGGTGTTAGTGAGTTGCATGATCTCATGGTCAAAGGAACAGATACTTGACATGCAGAAAACAATAGCAATAAACTGACACGATCAAATGCTACGTTTACAGTTTGGGTCTTGTCCATCACATCATTCTCCTAATGATGTGATCCCGTTATCAAATGACATCTCATGTCAATGGCTAGGAAACCTTAACCATCTTTGATCAACAAGCTAGTCAACTAGAGGCTTACTAGGGACACAGTGTTGTCTATGTACCCACACATGTATTTGAGTTTCCAATCAATACAATTATAGCATGGATAATAAACGATTATCATGAACAAGGAAATATAATAATAACCAATTTATTATTGCCTCTAGGGCATATTTCCAACAGTCTCCCACTTGCACTAGAGTCAATAATCTAGTTCACATCACTATGTGATTTACATTGTAATGAATCGAACACCCATGCAGTTCTGGTGTTGTTCATGTTTAGCCCTTGGAAGAGGTTTAGTCATCGGATCTGCAACATTTAGATCCGTGTGTACTTTGCAAATATTTATGTCGTCCTCCTTGATGTAATCGCGGATGGAATTGAAACGTCGTTTTATGTGTCTGGTCCTCTTGTGAAATCTTGGTTCCTTGGCTAGAGCAATGGCACCAGTATTATCACAAAACAGAGTCATTGGGTTAAGCGCACTAGGCACTACTCCAAGATCTGTCATGAACTCCTTCATCCAGACACCTTCCTTCGCCGCCTCCGAGGCAGCGATGTACTCCGCTTCGCATGTAGAATCAGCTACCACGCTTTGCTTGGAACTGCACCAGCTAACCGCACCCCCATTAAGAATAAATACGTATCCGGTTTGCGACTTAGAGTCATCCGGATCAGTGTCAAAGCTTGCATCGACGTAACCCTTTACGACGAGCTCTTGATCACCTCCATAAACGAGAAACATGTCCTTAGTCCTTTTCAGGTACTTCAGGATATTCTTGACCGCCGTCCAGTGTTCCATTCCTGGATCACTTTGAAACCTTCCGACCATACTTATGGCAAGGCTGACATCGGGTCTTGTGCACAGCATTGCATACATGATAGAGCCTATGGCTGAAGCATAGGGGATGACACTCATCTTTTCTCTATCTTCTGCAGTCACTGGGCATTGAGTCTTACTCAACTTCACACCTTGCAATACAGGCAAGAACCCCTTCTTGGACTGATCCATTTTGAACTTCTTCAAAACTTTGTCAAGGTATGTGCTTTGTGAAAGTCCTATTAAGCGTCTCGATCTATCTCTATAGATCTTGATGCCTAATATGAAAGCAGCTTCTCCTAGGTCCTTCATTGAAAAACTCTTGTTCAAATATTCCTTTACGCTTTCCAGCATTTCTATATTGTTTCCAATCAGCAATATGTCATCCACATATAATATTAGAAACGCTATAGAGCTCCCACTCACTTTCTTGTAAATACAAGCTTCTCCGTAAACTTGTATAAACTCGAACGCTTTGATCACCTCATCAAAACGAAGATTCCAACTCCGAGATGCTTGCACCAGTCCATAAATGGATCGCTGGAGTTTGCAAACTTTGTCAGCATTCTCTGGATCGACAAAACCTTCTGGTTGCATCATATACAACTCTTCCTTAAGGTAACCGTTAAGGAACGCTGTTTTGACATCCATCTGCCAAATTTCATAATCGAAAAAGGCAGCTATTGCTAACATGATTCTGACGGACTTAAGCATCGCTACGGGTGAGAAGGTCTCATCGCAGTCAACTCCTTGAACTTGTGAAAAACCCTTTGCCACAAGTCGAGCTTTATAGACGGTGACATTACCGTCCGCGTCCGTCTTCCTCTTAAAGATCCATTTGTTCTGAATGGCCTTACGCCCTTCAGGTAATACTTCCAAAGTCCATACTTTGTTTTCATACATGGATCCCATCTCGGATTTCATGGCCTCTAACCACTTCTCGGAATCCGGGCTCATCATCGCTTCTCCATAGCTCGTAGGTTCATCGTTGTCTAACAACATGATGTCTAAGACAGGGTTGCCGTACCACTCGGGAGCAGTACGCGTCCTTGTCGACCTACGAGGTTCGATAGCAACTTGATCCAAAGCTTCATGATCATCATCATTAACTTCCTCTTCAGCTAATGTAGGCTCCACAGAAACAACTTTCTGCGCTGCGCTACTCTCAGGTTGAAGTAAAGGTTCAACAACCTCATCAAGTTCTATCTTCCTCCCACTCAATTCTTTCGAGAGAAACTCTTTCTCAAGAAATGTTCCGTTTTTAGCGACAAACACTTTGCCCTCGGATCTGAGGTAGAAGGTATACCCAATTGTCTCTTTTGGGTATCCTATGAAGACGCATTTCTCCGCTTTGGGTTCCAGCTTTTCAGGCTGAAGCTTTTTGACATAAGCATCACATCCCCAAACTTTAAGAAACGACAGCTTTGGCTTCTTGTCAAACCAAAGTTCATATGGCGTTGTCTCAACGGATTTCGATGGTGCCCTATTTAAAGTGAATGCAGCTGTCTCTAATGCATAACCCCAAAACGATAGTGGCAAATCGGCAAGAGACATCATAGATCGCACCATATCCAATAAGGTTCGATTACGACGTTCGGACACACCATTACTGTCGTGGTTTTGTCACGGCAGATGTCCGAAGACTTAGGTTCGAGGCCATCGCCATAGCAGTGGACTCAAAGGGGTTGATCGGGACGAAGGACACGAGTTTACCCAGGTTCGGCCCCTCAAGTAGAGGTAAAAGCCTACGTCCTGCTTGTGTTGTATTAGCTGGAGTATCGAGTACAAGGGAGCGGATTGCTTGACCTAGCTCTCGATTACTTGGTTTCTTCCCTAAGCCGCCCCGGGGTCTAGCCTTCATATAAGAGGTCAAGGCCCCGGGTTACACGTCTCAAACCGACTCACACAACGTGTCCTATTCTGTCTCTAAGCCGCCATACCATCTTGGGTAAGCCGCCACCGGGCGGCTTAGCCACCCGGGTCTTCACGCCATCTTCCGTCTGGGCCCCTGTCAACGGCCCATCTGGTAAGCCGCCCTGGCGGCTTTGCCTGCATCCTTAAGCCCACCTTACAAGTCTTGGGATTACGAGCCGCCCGGTGTAACCCGGCCCCGCCTGGGCGGGTCTCACCACGGGTTATATCCCCAACATTAGGCCCCAGGTTGATTTGAGCCAGCTCATGTCAATCTTTAACTTTACTTAACGGCGAGTCCTCATTGCGCTGTCATCTGGAAAGTCAACTTGTAACCCGCCATGACGTCACACGGAATATTCGGAAAAGATTCCATGACGTTTGCAACGGATCTTTGTCACCGAAAGGTCATCCCGAAAATCAAGGCGCCAATTTACTGTAGCTCCCCACTCTCGCGCGTACGGTTGCCCTTTTCCTTATAAATAGCGCCACGTGCGCCTCCTCCCTTTCTCCGCCTGTCGCTGTCGTCTCCTTCCTCGTGTGAAGCCTCCCTCTCCAGAGCTCCGCCGCCCGCAACCGAAGACGCGCCGTCGCTCTCCTCGCCGGCCACTGCCTCAGCCCGAAACGGACCAGAGCCTCATCGGCGCCTCCGCATCTCAGAGGTAAGCTCCTCTGATCCTCATTGAATCTGTGTACACTCCCGTTAGGGTTCCGAGTTCTTTCTTGTTCTTGCGAGTTCATCACCATCGAAAACCACTGAGGCATCGAGCACTGCCCAAGACCTCGTATCACTACCCTTTGGCTGCGGGCACTCCTCCGAAGTCCATCCCCCACTCATTTTTGTGTCCATATGACACTCATTGTTGCGGGTAGATTGATCTCGTTTATCCACTGTTATTTCTAAGTCGTATTCATTTTCATTTTTTCTTCGCCCGTAGATCTTGCAATGAATAGACAATATGCAAAATCTGTTTTCTGCACTTAAGTCATTTTCCCATCCATACCATCTTGGCTTCGTAAGTCGCCATTGTATTGCCGGCTCTCCGCCAATTTTTCTGGCGGCTTAACTCTTCCACTTACACTGATTATAACTGCATTACACAGCGACTGTTCTTCTTAACCCGTCATTCCTTCTATTTTTGTAGCGTAACCCGTCGTCATGACAAGGACTCCATCCTCCTGTGATTGGGTCAGCTCCGGAGTCACTGAAGAACTCCTAGCTAACTTTGTTGAATCTGGCATGTTACCAAGTAAAGAGGAAATACACTGGCGGGTTCCAGGACCGGAGAAGAGGCCTGAGCCCAAGGAGGGAGAGATCATCATATTTACTGACCACATCCTTCGCGGGTTTCGCCCTCCCGGGTCAAAGTTTTTTCGGGATGTTCTTCACTTCTTCCAGATCCATCCTCAAGACATAGGCCCCAACTCAGTTACCAATATATGCCAATTCCAAGTTTTAACTGAAGTCTATATGCAAGAAGAACCGTCTGTTGACCTCTTCTATGAATATCACTATGCAAACCGCCAGACTGAAATGGCGGCTGGTCCCAGCTTGGAACTTGGTGGTATTACCATCCAAAGACGAAGAGACCTGCCATACCCTTCAGCCACCTTGCCGAGTCACCCCAAGGACTGGAACAAAACCTGGTTTTATTGCCAGGACACCTCTCCTGAAGGCGAGAATCCCCTGCCGGGTTACCGTCCAACCCGGCTCTGCTTTACCAATGACAACCCCCTCCCAGCACGAATGACAGCCGCCGAGCGAGCAAAATACGCCTCGGCTTACACCAAGGTCAAGGCTCTGCTGGCTAACGGCTTGACAGGTGTTGACCTAACCCGTTGCTGGATAAGCTGGAAAATCATGCCGTTGAGCCGGCGTGACCGGCTCATGTGCGAATATACGGGTGAACCCAATGACCCCCTTTGCTTCAAGACAACTCCCTTGACTGACGAAGACATCAACAGTGGCGTCAAGGGACTCCTTGGCGAAAGTCAGGAAGCTTGCGACAAGGTTGGGCTAAAGCCCTTCTATGCCAAGAATCCGGCTCCAGACGTAAGTCTCTTTTCCTTCAATTGATTATACTTATCTTGCACCTTCTAACCTTAACCGGCGGCTTATGTATAGGCCAACTCCCCGTTCTGGAAGAAGAAATTCAACCCGCCGGTGAGAAAGCCTAAGACGAAAACCCCAGCCAAAAAGAAGAAGAAAGCCGCCACTCCAGAGCCGGCTGAAAGTGATGACTCGGAGGTAGAACTTGATTCTCTTGGCCGTCTCTTTATACAGCTTATTGACAATAATTACTCACAGGATGAGACGGAAGCAAGCCACGCCAACGCTCCTGAGGTAATTGATATTTCTGACTCAGAGATCTATCCACAAGACAGAGTACGGCGGGTCGTCCGGAAAGTCCCCTTCTCTCATCCTCTTGCTCACTTAGATCCCAATTTCCTTTTGAAAAAACAACAGCACAACTCCCGACGCCAGACCCGGAGCTCCGGCTCTGACGACCTCGTGGCCGGGTTACCTCATTCCCCGGCTCCTCGAAAACGGCCAGCTGAGGTATCCTTTTACGGAAACATGATTCTCATCAATTTTGCATTGTAATCTTACTGTCGTGTATTACTTTGGATGCCTTCAGGACTCTCCGCCTTCATCTGGCGACTCAACCGCATCAAAGCTGCCCCCAATGAAGATCAACCCGGAGTATGTATTATTTTGCACTTGAATGTTTTCAATGTCCTTGACATGTATATAACCATCAACTGCGCCTTCCAGGGCCCAAGCCAAACGAAGGAAAACTGGCGGGTCTACTGCCGCCCCAATTGCTAAAGAGCCAGTGTTTGCTAAGCCGGCCTCTCCACCAGCCGCAGATACTGAGAAAAACATTCACCAGCCACCTGAGCCGGCGGGTCATAATACGACCGCTGAAAGCCCTGCGAGGGATGATCCTAAACTGCCCAGCCCTTCAATGGCTGATGAAGATACAGCCCTTCCAGACGTTGCTATTACTGAGACGGGTCACCACACCCCTGAACCCCGTGTATTAACAAGGCACTCTGGCAAAGCTGAAACTTCTTCGCTGGAGGAATTTAATTTTGAACCCACTGTGCTGGAGAAGTTTACCGCTGATGAACTTCATGCTGGATTTCTAAACCGTCTGGAGTCAAGCCGGAAGATGGAGCTGAAGTTTGTCAGCCTTATGAAGAAAAAATATGAGGTAATACTTTTACCAGCTTGTCCTTTATACCCTTTCCTAGCCGCCAAGAGCCGGATTAATATGTCAAATAATAAACCGGGGCTTTCCTTAGTAATACTTTTCATAACTTGAGCTGTAGCCCCCAAGTATCGGGTTAGTATAAGTAGTAGGCCGATACTCGATGTAGAGTTTGAACAGTTGTAGCCCCCAAGTCCGGGTTATCATGAAATGATGACCCGGATTCTCATTGGATACTGTATAAATGCTGATTGTAGCCCCCAAGGGCCGGCTTATCTCTTTTTTTTTTTTTTAAAGATGAGCCGGGACAAGCCTTAGAGAACAAATAGACATTAGCCCCCAAGTGTCGAGTATATTGCTTGCAATCTGCTTGAGACTTGTAGCATAATTTCCTCACTGGTAACTTACCATGAACATTGAACCCCCCTTTTCCTGCTTTTGAATTGTTACAGGATGCTCTAGAGGCGGCTGAGTCTGAAATGGCCAGCCTGAAGAAAAATCTCGATGTGCAACAGACCGCCCGGTCAGAGGCGGAAACCAAGTGGCGGGTTGCCGTCGAAAATCTTGAAAAGACGCAAGTAGAGTTTGCTCTTTTCAAGAAGAATACTGAAACTCATCAAGCCGCCCTGACCAAGCGTGCAGAAGATGCTGAAGGGCGGCTTGCCACTGTGTCGACAGAGCTGCAGACCCTGAAACAGCATATATCCAGGATGACCTCTGCTATCTTTGGTAAGCATACGGTACTTAATGACCGTCTTGTCTGTGCTAAATAATATTTCTGGCGGCTTATACCACCAAACCTTCTTTTTGCAGGTGAAAGGAGCCGCCAGTTATCCTCTGACAGTGTGATGAAGCTAAAGGCAGTGTACTCCTTAACTGAACAACTCTACTGCGGGACTCTCCTGACCATTAAAGCTATGCTGACTGAAAGGAGCATCCCCAAGCACATGAAAGATATCTTAAAGCTGCTGTCCACGCTGCCTAAGCAGATTGATGAGCTCAAAAGATCAGCCGCCAGGCAGGGGGCTCTATCCGCGCTAAGCCGGTGCTTGGCTTTCGCTCCTGAGTTAACTGCTGACGAGATGATGGACGGGTTCCCGTCCAAGAAAGATGACGGCTCGGAGTTCACTACAGAAGACTATGCTCAATGCAGAAAATCTTCCAGGGTTCTTGCCTCCAAACTGGTGGAGGATCTTGACATGTCAACTTACCAGGCGGCTTACAGCGAGACATCCAAGAAGATACGTTGTCCCACATTTGAATGCAGAGACTTGACCCCCGTGCGCCGTAAGCATTTCTTCGCCCCTGAGATTGATCCGTCTCCTCTGTTTAAGGACGCCCAGTTTGAAGCACTAACACACTGCAACTGGGACGTGGACAATCTTCAGATCGAAGAAGTCGAAGACCCGGAGCAGGATGACCCGCCGTCGAGCTGAACTTGATATTTGATGACCCGGCTTATTGAGCCGGCGATGTGTATAAAACTTTTGGCTGCTTGCCTGGTGAGCTCTCAAAGAGAGCTTTGTAATAGGCTTGTAGAAAAACTCTCACTGTCTGACCCGTGCCATCGTGCACGTATGAGTCTTTAATCAATCATAATTTATTCCTTGCTTTTCTTCAAGCGGCTTATGATATCAATCTGCACGGCGTCTTACCTTGTAGACAAACCCGGCAATATAAGGACAGAAACATGTTCTGCATCACTGCGAAGGGCGACTTAGAAAGTCTAACCCGGAGGCGTGAAACCTCATTTTCCTTGCCTGCTTTTCCGAATATATAAGCCGGTTCTTCTGAGTGGTCTTAGCTACTTTGAACTCTTAATAAGAGCGTAGCAACCCAGAAAGAGACGCAGCAAATAGAAGAGTTAATCTCGCCGCTGTAAGAGGCCCTTGCAGAGGGTAAGTTATAGAACTCGCTGCACCCCTGATAAAGCGCATCTACTTACAGGCAGGTATAACCCGTAGTTACAAATACAAGAGTTAACCTCGCCGCTGTATGAGGCCTTTGTAGGGGGTAAGTTATAGAACTCGCTGCACCCCTGACAAAGCGCATCTACATACAGGCAGGTATAACCCGTAGTTACAAATACAAGAGTTAACCTCGCCGCTGTATGAGGCCTTTGTAGGGGGTAAGTTATAGAACTCGCTGCACCCCTGACAAAGCGCATCTACATACAGGCAGGTATAACCCGGACTTACAGTTAGCCTCGCCGCTGTAAGAGGCCCTTGCAGGGGGTAAGTTTTAGAACTCGCTGCACCCCTGACAAAGTGCATCTGCATACAGGCAGGCATAACCCGTTTTCACAGATTAGAGGAGGTGAGTTCATGACTCGCTGCACTCCTAGTAATCTTTGTTGATATTATCAACTTTTCACACCAACCTATAAGCCGCCGTATTGTAAGCCGCCAGTATGTGGTGATATTGTAGATAAGGAGTCGATCAAGAAGGTTGAAGCTTAACCCGGCGGGTTAGAAGCCCCCAAATGACCTTGTAACTCCGGCTTGAATAGCCAGACCAAGAGGTTTAAAGCCTAACCCGGCAGGTTGAAAGCCCCCAAGTGATCATATGATTGTAGCCATATTGGACAATGAGATCTAAAAACAGCAGAGGCCCCGGCTTGCAGGGATACCAACTTTATTATATATATATATATATATATATATGATATATACAATGAGGGAAGTCGATGACTTAGGTGTAGTAAGGCCGCAGATGAGCGATATTCCACGGCCGGAGGGTCTCCTGCCCAGAAGTACGTGACTCGTCTCGTACATCAATGAGATAGTATGACCCATTGTTGAGGTTTCTGCTAACCACAAAAGGCCCTTCCCATGGAGGAGACAACTTGTGCGCGTCCGTCTGATCTTGAATCAGGCGCAACACTAAGTCGCCTTCTTGAAACGTCCGGGTCTTGACTCGGCGGCTGTGATAGCGGCGCAGGTCTTGCTGATAAATTGCCGATCGAGCCGCCGCCAGGTCACGCTCTTCATCCAAAGCATCCAACGCGTCTTGACGCGCTGTCTCATTGTCTGTCTCAACGTAAGCCGCCACCCGTGGCGAGTCATGATGTATGTCACTTGGTAAGACGGCTTCTGCGCCGTAAACCATGAAGAAAGGCGTATAGCCAGTGGATCTGTTGGGAGTTGTATTGATGCTCCATAAGACTGATGGTAACTCCTCAACCCAACAACCCGGCGTTCTCTGCAAAGGAACCATAAGTCGGGGCTTGATACCTCTCAAGATTTCCTGGTTAGCACGCTCCGCCTGACCATTGGACTGTGGATGAGCAACAGCAGAAACGTCAAGCCGGATGTGCTCTTCTTCACAGAAGGTTTGCATAGCCCCTTTGGATAGGTTTGTGCCATTATCTGTGATTATACTGTGAGGGTAACCAAAACGGTAGATCAATTTTTTGACAAACTGAACCGCCGTAGCTGCGTCACACTTGCTGACCGGTTCAGCCTCTACCCACTTCGTGAATTTATCAACCGCCACCAAAAGGTGGGTCTTCTTATCTTTGGATCTCTTGAAGGGCCCGACCATGTCAAGCCCCCAGACCGCAAACGGCCAAGTAATTGGGACCATGCGCAACTCCTGAGCCGGCACATGAACACGCCGTCCAAACTTTTGACAGCCATCACACTTGAGCACTAAGTTTTCTGCATCCTTATGAGCCGTCAACCAGAAGAAACCATGTCTAAAAGCCTTGGCCACCAGAGATTTTGAGCCGGCATGATGACCACAATCTCCGGCGTGGATTTCATTAAGGATCTCCTTGCCTTCCTCAGGTGAAACACAACGCTGAAAGACGCCCGTAACACTGCGTTTGTGTAACTCGCCATTGATGATTGTCATGGACTTAGACCGTCTGACGATTTGTCTTGCCAAGGTCTCCTCGTCAGGTAACTCGCCACGAGTTAGATACGCCATGTAAGGCAACGTCCAGTCAGGAATAGCACGCAGAGCCGCCACCAATTGCCCCTCCGGGTCAGGAATAGCCAGATCTTCCTCCGAAGGTAACTTAACTGAAGGGTGATATAACACGTCCAAGAAAACGTTAGGCGGCACCGGCTTACGCTGGGAGCCAATTCTTGACAATGCGTCAGCCGCCTCGTTCTTACGACGATCAATGTGATCCACCTGATAACCCTTGAAGTGACCTGCAACGACGTCTACCGCCTGACGATAAGCCGCCATGCGTGGGTCTTTGGAATCCCACGTGCCTGAAACTTGCTGAGCCACAAGGTCTGAGTCGCCGAGGCATCTAACCCGGCTCAGATTCATCTCCTTAGCAACCCGGAGGCCATGAAGCAAAGCTTCATACTCAGCTGCATTGTTAGTACAAGGAAACATCAGCCTTAATACGTAACAGAACTTATCACCTTTGGGGGAAGTTAAGACAACTCCAGCCCCCGAACCTTCCAGCTGTCTAGACCCGTCGAAGTGAATCGTCCAATAAGTGTTGTCCGGCTTCTCCTCTGGCGACTGACACTCAGTCCAGTCGTTTATAAAGTCCACCAAAGCTTGAGACTTAACCGCTGTGCGAGGCACATATTTTAGATTAAGAGGTCCAAGCTCCAACGCCCACTTAGCAATCCGGCCAGTGGCTTCTCTGTTTTGAATTATGTCTCCCAACGGGGCAGAGCTAACCACTGTGATCGGGTGTCCCAAAAAATAGTGTTTCAACTTCCGGTTTGCCATGAATACTCCATAGATCAGCTTCTGCCAATGTGGGTATCGCTGCTTGGACTCGATCAAAACTTCACTGACGTAGTAAACCGGCCGTTGAACCGGATATTCCTTCCCTGCCTCCTTGCGCTCCACAACAACCGCAGCGCTGACTGCCCTGTTGTTAGCCGCCACATAGAGGAGTAACGGTTCCTTCTCAGCCGGAGCAGCCAAGACGGGCGGCTCAGTCAGCTGCTTCTTAAGCGCCTCAAACGCCTCACCCGCCGCCTTGCTCCAGACGAAATCATCCGTCTTCTTTATCATTTGATACAAGGGGATTGCCTTCTCGCCCAGGCGGCTTATGAACCGGCTTAACGCGGCGATTCGACCCGCCAGGCGCTGAACGTCGTTTATGCACGCCGGCTCAGACAAAGATGTAATTGCTTTGATCTTGTCCGGGTTAGCTTCAATCCCACGCTCAGAAACCAGAAACCCCAAAAGCTTGCCTGCGGGAACTCCAAAAACACACTTGGCCGGGTTAAGCATCATCTTGTAAACCCGCAAGTTGTCGAAAGTCTCCTTCAGGTCGTCCAGCAAAGTTTCCTTCTTCCTTGACTTGACCACTATATCATCCACATAAGCATGAACATTGCACCCAATTTGACTGTGAAGACAGTTCTGCACACAACGTTGATAAGTCGCCTGGGCACTCTTGAGCCCGAAAGGCATAGACACATAGCAGAAAGCACCAAAAGGCGTGATGAAAGCCGTCTTCTCTTGGTCTTTGACTGCCATCTTGATCTGGTGATAACCTGAATAGGCGTCCAGGAAGCATAAACTCTCACAACCCGCCGTTGCATCAATGATCTGATCAATTCGAGGGAGAGCAAACGGGTCAGCTGGACAGGCTTTGTTGAGATCCGTGTAATCCACACACATACGCCAAGTGCCGTTCTTTTTAAGCACCAGCACCGGGTTAGCTAACCACTCCGGGTGAAAGACCTCCATGATGAACCCTGCTGCTAAGAGCCGGGCTACTTCTTCTCCAATAGCTTTGCGCCGCTCCTCATTGAAACGACGAAGGAATTGCTTGATCGGCTTGAACTTAGGATCCACATTAAGGTGGTGCTCAGCAAACTCTCTCGGTACACCCGGCATGTCAGACGGCTTCCATGCAAAGATGTCCCGATTCTCACGGATGAATTTGATGAGCGCGCTTTCCTATGCGGGGTCCATGTTAGCCCCTATAGTGAACTGCTGAGATGAGTCGCCCTCCATAAAATCCACCTGTTTGGTATCATCCGCCGAAAACTTGAGGGGCGGCTCTGACTCCGTAGTAGGCTTCTTCAAGGGAGTCATATCCTCCGGGTCAACATTCTCTTTATAAAACTTGAGCTCTGCCTCTGCACAACTTGACTCTGCATAAGCCGCATCGCCTTCCTCACATTCAAGAGCCGTCTTCCGATCACCGTGCACAGTAATCGTTCCTCTTAACCCGGGCATCTTGAGCTGTAAGTAGACATAACAAGGCCTAGCCATGAACTTGGCATAAACCGGCCGTCCGAATAAAGCATGATATGGACTTTTAATTTTGACCACCTCAAACCACAGGGACTCCACCCTGTAATTGTACTCATCACCAAAGGCGACTTCCAGCGAAATCCTGCCCACTGGGTAAGCCGACTTGCCAGGCACCACACCATGAAAGACTGTGGAAGACGGCTTAAGATCTTTGTCAAGCAGACCCATCCGGCTGAAAGTATCATAATACAGGATGTTGATGCTGCTACCACCATCCATAAGAACCTTCGTGAGCATGTATCCACCGACTTGGGGGGCAACCACCAAAGCTAATTGCCCCGGGTTGTCAACCCGCGGCGGGTGATCCGCCCTGCTCCAAGTGATGTCATACTCAGACCACTTCAGATATTGCGGGAGAGCCGGCATGACCGCATTAACCGCCCGCTTGCGTACCTTCTGGTCTCGCTTGTCGAAGCTGGTTGTGAAGACGTGATACTGACCCCCGCTAAGTTGTTTTGGGTTACTCTGAAAACCTGACTGGTTATGTTGCTGTTGGCCACCGCCTCCGGACTGTTGATTATGACCTCCTTGATTACCCTGATTCTGGTAACCAGACCCTGAGCCGCCAGGACCCAAGCCGGCTCCTGACCCGCCTGGCCCTGAGCCGCCAGACGGTCCATTACCGTTGTTATGATGCTGCTGAAGGCTGTAATCTCGAAACTGCCGCATAATGTGGCAATTCCTCCACGTATGCCCTGCCGGCTTATCAGGTCGACTATGCTCTGGACAAGGCTTATTAAGCATTGCCTCCAAATTAAATGGAACCTTTCCCTTGTTAAAATTCTGCTTGAAGTTCCCATTGCCCTTAGCATGGTTATTCCCAGCGCTGGTATTCGCCACCAATTCTGACCCGCCGTCCGGGTGTTTCCGCTTGCCAGAGTTGCCGTTTCCAGCCGCGTTCTGCTGCTGACCCTTTCCATTGTTACCTTTCTTCCCCTGACCTGATTTTTCATCATCAGAGCCTGGGTCTTTCGTGTTGTCAGAGTCCGCATACTTGGTTAGAGCCGCCATAAGCTCCCCCATGTCTTGACACGAACGTTTAAGCCGGCCAAGCTTCTGCTTCAAAGGCGTAAAGTGGCAATTTTTCTCCAGAATCAAAACCGCTTGAGCCGCCGTGATCTGTTCTGAAGAGTGGATGATAGTCGAAACCCGCCGGACCCAACGATGAGCCGACTCATCCGTCTGTTGCACACAATGATCCAAATCCACGATCGTCATGGGCTGCTTGCACGTCCCTTTGAAATTTTTGATAAATTTCGCCTTCAACTCGGCCCAGGAAGTAATGGTGTTGGGTGGCAAACCCTTCAACCACGTGCGAGCCGGCCCTTCTAGCATCATGATAAAGTACTTGGCACACACTGCATCACTAACATCCAACATCTCCATGGCGAGCTCATAGCTTTCGATCCAAGCCTCCGGAGGTAGGTCAGCTGTGTAATTGGGCACCTTACGAGGGCCCTTGAAATCTTTTGGCAGGCGCTCGTTCCGTAAAGTCGGCGCTAAGCACGGCACTCCCACAGCCCGGGAGGTCAACCCGGCTCCGGCTGAGACGGAAGGTGCAGCCGTGGGTTCCGGATGAGCCGCCGCTGCCGCCAGAGCCGCCGCTTCTCGTTGTGCTCTTGCTCGATCCACCAGCGCCTGCGCATCCAGAGCCGGCCGGTCAGCCCGTGGCGGGTTCCGATGTCGTTCACTGCTAGATACCGCCGGCGACTCATAACGCCGGCTGTAACTGCGACTGGGGATGGGGGTTGAATGCACGCGACTCCGGCTGTAAGCATACTTCTCCTGCTGGGCCATTGCCGTTCGCAGGTATCCAACCGCGTTCCGCACTTCTTCTGCGAAGGGTGACTCATCGGGGATTGGGATAGCAGTCAGCCGAGTCGCTGCCGCTACCAAGTTCTCCGCCGGGTTAGAGTAATGACCCGGCGGCGTAGGAAAAGAGGTCGGTGCAATCTGGTTTCGTCGGGGCGGGTTAACCTGCTGATGCTGAGCCGCCGCCCGGTTTCCAGGTACTTCCGCCGTCCGGGTTACGACCAAAGGCACGTTGTCTCCCGTTCCTGGCGTGTTGAAAAGATTCCTCGCTTCATACTGATCCGGCAAGCGGGATTGGTGCCTCATCCGCTGAACCGCCGCTGCTGATTGCTGCTCCAGCCCAAGACGGAAAGCATCCGCCCTAAGGCGCTCTGCCTCGGCGTCCATCT
Source organism: Elymus sibiricus (assembly GCA_039707655.1). Classification (NCBI taxonomy): domain Eukaryota; kingdom Viridiplantae; phylum Streptophyta; class Magnoliopsida; order Poales; family Poaceae; genus Elymus; species Elymus sibiricus. The sequence continues at coordinate 17,699,837 of CM077671.1, forward strand.
GAGTCTTCAGTTCATTGATCTCCTGCTGGACTTCAGTCATCTGATTCTTTAACCTCGCAACCTCCGTGTTACGGGCGGCTTGGTTTTCAGCTGTGACCTCAGTCGCCATCAGGGTTGAAAGCTCACCCATTAAATCCAGAAGGACCTGAGCCGGCTGCCTGCCAGCCCCCGATCCGGTTGCCTCAGCAGCTGTGCTGTTATGAGCCGCCGCGGAACCTGCCATGAAGACGGCGGCGCGGTTCGGCGGCTCATATTCCTCCGGCTTATGAAAATCCGACTCGGGGTAAGGCTCAACGTAGCCCCCGAGTCCGCCATTATGGAGCTGGTAGATTGACTCCGTCTCCCCGCTCGAAGATCCGTTTTCAGAGCAGATGAGAGTTTCCTCCTGTGACATAGATCCTTCTAGATCCATGCCCTGAGTGAAGCCGACGAAGACGTGTTTCCGACCCGGTTTAGCACGGGCGGGTTGCACACGTTGGGCGGGTTGCTTGCGCCGAGCCGGCTCGACGATGTCGGTGCAGACGTCCGGCCCGGGTTCAGATCCGCCGATCTTGCCGATGAAGACGTGAATCCCGCCGAAGGGGACCCGGAAACCATACTTAACGGAGTCAGCCTCGGGGCCCCAGCCGGCGTCGTCGATGTAGAGCCGGCCACGGCGACTCTTGGTCATCCTGCCAACCGCGTACCCCTCGATCCCTGGCAGAGAGCCCTTTGAGAACTCAACACCACCGAGCGCTGGCCCCACGGTGGGCGCCAACTGTCGTGGTTTTGTCACGGCAGATGTCCGAAGACTTAGGTTCGAGGCCATCGCCATAGCAGTGGACTCAAAGGGGTTGATCGGGACGAAGGACACGAGTTTACCCAGGTTCGGCCCCTCAAGTAGAGGTAAAAGCCTACGTCCTGCTTGTGTTGTATTAGCTGGAGTATCGAGTACAAGGGAGCGGATTGCTTGACCTAGCTCTCGATTACTTGGTTTCTTCCCTAAGCCGCCCCGGGGTCTAGCCTTCATATAAGAGGTCAAGGCCCCGGGTTACACGTCTCAAACCGACTCACACAACGTGTCCTATTCTGTCTCTAAGCCGCCATACCATCTTGGGTAAGCCGCCACCGGGCGGCTTAGCCACCCGGGTCTTCACGCCATCTTCCGTCTGGGCCCCTGTCAACGGCCCATCTGGTAAGCCGCCCTGGCGGCTTTGCCTGCATCCTTAAGCCCACCTTACAAGTCTTGGGCTTACGAGCCGCCCGGTGTAACCCGGCCCCGCCTGGGCGGGTCTCACCACGGGTTATATCCCCAACAATTACGCTGTGGTGTTCCAGGCGGTGTCAATTGTGAAACAATTCCACACTGTCTTAAGTGACTGCCAAACTCATAACTCAGATATTCTCCTCCTCGATCAGATCGTAGGAATTTAATCTTCTTGTTACGATGATTCTCAACTTCACTCTGAAATTGTTTGAACTTTTCAAATGTTTCAGACTTGTGTTTCATTAAGTAAATATACCCATATCTACTTAAGTCATCAGTGAAGGTGAGAAAGTAACGATAACCACCGCGCGCCTCAATACTCATCGGACCGCACACATCAGTATGTATGATTTCCAATAAGTCACTTGCCCGTTCCATTATTCCAGAGAACGGCGTTTTAGTCATCTTGCCCATGAGGCATGGCTCACATGTGTCAAGTGATTCAAAATCAAGTGACTCCAAAAGTCCATCAGCATGGAGCTTCTTCATGCGTTTTACGCCAATATGACCTAAACGGCAGTGCCACAAGAAAGTGGTATTATCATTATCAATTCTACATCTTTTGGCATCAATGTTATGAACATGTGTATCATTACTATCGAGATTCAATAAGAATAAACCCTTCACATCGGGTGCATGACCATAAAAGATATTACTCATATAAATAGAACAACCATTATTCTCTGATTTAAATGAGTAACCGTCTCGCAATAAACAAGATCCAGATATAATGTTCATGCTTAACGCAGGCACCAAATAACACTTATTTAGGTTCATCACTAATCCCGACGGTAATCGAAGAGCGAGCGTGCCGACGGCGATCACATCAACCTTGGAACCATTTCCCACGCGCATCGTCACTTCGTCCTTTGCCAGCCTCCGTCTATTCCGCAGTTCCTGTTTTGAGTTGCAAATATGAGCAACCGCACCGGTATCAAATACCCAGGCACTACAACGAGAGTTGGTAAGGTACACATCAATAACATGTATATCATATATACCTTGTTTGTTGTTGGCCGCCTTCTTGTCAGCCAAATACTTGGGGCAATTCCGCTTCCAGTGTCCAGTTCCCTTGCAATGAAAACACACAGTTTCTGGTTTGGGTCCAGCCTTGGGTTTCTTCACGAGAGGAGCAACTGCTTTGCCACTCTGCTTGGAGTTACCCTTCTTACCCTTGCCATTTTTCTTGAAACTAGTGGTTTTATTGACCATCAACACTTGATGCTCCTTCTGAATTTCAGACTCAGCGGCTTTCAGCATCGCAAACAGCTCGGCGACTGACTTGTTCATCCCGTGCATGTTATAGTTCAACACGAAGCTCTTGTAGCTAGGTGGCAATGATTGAAGAACTCTGTCAGTGATAGCCTCTGGCGGAAGGGGCATCCCTAACTCAGCCAGACGGGTGGAGTACCCAGACATTCTGAGCACGTGATCACTGATAGACCCGTTCTCCTCCATCTTGCAAGCATAGAACTTATCGGAGATCTCATATCTCTCGATCCGGGCATTCTTCTGAAAGATAAACTTCAACTCCTGGAACATCTCATATGCTCCATGACGTTCAAAACGTCTTTGAAGTCCCGGTTCTAAGCCATACAACATTGCACATTGAACTATTGAGTAATCATCAGAACGAGCCTGCCAGGCGTTCACAACGTCTAGAGACTCAACTGGAGCGGGTGGATCACCAAGCGGTGCATCAAGGACATAAGCCTTCTGGGAAGCCGTAAGGATAATCCTTAGATTACGGGCCCAGTCCACAAAGTTACTTCCATCATCTTTCAACTTAGCTTTCTCTAGGAACGCATTAAAATTCAGGGGTGCTACTGCGCGAGCCATGATCTACAACATAAATATAGCAAAGACAACTTAGACTATTGTTCTTAGATAATGAGTTTAGTTAATCATATTTAAAAAACTCCCACTCAAATTGACATCCCTCCGATCATTCGAGTGTAACATGATCCAAATCCACCAACTCAAGTCCGATCATCACGTGAGTTGAGGTGGTTTCAATGGTGAACATCTTCATGTTGATCATATCTACTATATGACTCATGTTCGACCTTTCGGTCTCTTGTGTTCCGAGGCCATGTCTGTACATGCTAGGCTCGTCAAGTTTAACCCGAGTGTTCCGCACGTGTAACATGGCTTACACCCGTTGTATGCGAACGTAGAGTCTATCACACCCGATCATCACGGCGTGTCTCGAAACGACGAACTTTCGCAACGGTGCACACTTGGGGAGAACACAATTTATCTTGAAATTTAAGTGAGGGATCACCTTATAATGCTACCGTCGTCCTAAGCAAAATAAGATGCATAAAAGGATTAACATCACATGCAAATCATAAGTGACATGATATGGCCATGAACTTGTGCTTTTGATCTCCATCTCCAAAGCACCGGCATGATCTCCATCGTCACCGGCATGACACCATGATCTCCATCATCTTGATCTCCATCAACGTGTCGCCATAAGGTTGTCGCGCCGACTGTTGCTTCCACGACTATTGCTAACGTTTAGCGATAAAGTAAAGCATTACATAGCGCTTAATGATTGACACGCAGGTCATACAATAATTAAAGACAACTCTATGGCTCCTGCCAGTTGCCGTACTCATCGACATGCAAGTCGTGATATTCTATACAATACATGATCATCTCATACATCACATATATCTCATCATGTAATTGGCCATATCACATCACAACATACCCTGCAAAAACAAGTTAGACGTCCTCTAATTGTTGTTGCAAATTTTACGTGGCTGCTATGGGTTTGCAAGAACCGTTCTTACCTACGCAAAACCACAACGTGGTGTAGTGATTGCTTTTTGATCTTTCTAAAAGAACCCTCTTCATTGAACCGATTCAACTAAAGTGAGAGAGACAGACACCTGCCAGTCACCTTTATGCAACAAGTGCACGCAGCGGTGAAACCAGTCTCGCGTAAGCGTACGCGTAATGTCGGTCCAGGCCGCTTCATCTCACAATACCGCGGAATCAAGTATCAACTAGTAACGGCAAGCAATATGTATACACCCACGCCCACAACTCGTTTGTGTTCTACTCGAGATCTCATCTACGCATAGACCTAGCTCATGATGCCACTGTTGGGGAACGTTGCATGGGAAACAAAAATTTTCCTACGCACACATAAGATCTATCCATGGTGATGAGCATCTACGAGAGGGAGAGTGAATCTACATACCCTTGTAGATCGCTAAGCGGAAGCGTTAATAAACGCGGTTGATGTAGTCGAACGTCTTCGCGATCCAAATCGCCGAGCGTCCCGCGATCCAATCACGATCCTTCCGATCTAGTGCCGAACGGACGGCACCTCCGCGTTCAACACACGTACGGCTTGATGACGCCTTCACCTCCTCGATCCAGCGAGCGATGGTGAAGTAGTGGTTGAGTTCCAGCAGCACGACGGCGTGGTGATGGTGGTGAGGAACAATCTCTGCAGGGCTTCGCCAAGCACTACGGAGATTATGACGGAGGAACTAGAGGGCTAGGGTTGCCGGCACACGGCTTGGGAAATCCTGATGTATCCCGTGTGCTAGCCCTGCCCCTCTATTTATATGTTGAGCCTTGGGGTCTAAACTTGGAGTAAAAGCCTCCTCCGGGTCGGTTTTGCCCGCACAAGGTCGGTTTGGCCCGCAGGGAAAGAGTCCAACTCGGATCCCTGCCGAACCGTGCACAGCCGCGCACAAGCGGTAGTACCGCTTCACACAAGCGGTAGTACCGCTTGGGCGGTAGTACCGCTTCACACAAGCGGTAGTACCGCTCGGGCGGTAGTACCGCTTCACCAAGCGGTAGTACCGCTTACGCGGCAGCAAAACTACTTTTGCACTTTCCAATACCTTGTGGGCTTTATCCCTTTGGCTCATATAAAGTGTTGCTGCACCCGAACACTTCGGTAAACATCCGGAACCCCTTCCGGTGAACTCCGGAACCCTTCCAGAGATCAAAACACTATTATCACATATATCAATCTTTACCTCCGGACTATTCCGGAGATCCTCGTCATGTCCGGGATCTTATCCGGGACTCCGAACAACTTTCGGTCACCAACATAATAACTCAATTATACTAATCGTCACCAAACGTTAAGTGTGTAGACCCTGCGGGTTCGAGAACTATGTAGACATGACCGAGACTCCTCTACGGCCAATAACCAATAGCGGGACCTGGATGCCCATATTGGCTCCTACATATTCTACGAAGATCTTTATCGGTCGAACCTCTATGTCAAGGATTCAGTTAATCCCGTATGCTGTTCCCTTTGTTCTTCGGTATGTTACTTGCCCGAGATTCGATCGTCGGTATCACTATACCTAGTTCAATCTCGTTACCGGCAAGTCTCTTTACTCGTTCCGTAATACAAGATCTCGTGGCTAACACTTTAGTCACATTGCTTGCAAGGCTCATCGTGATGTTGTATTACCGAGTGGGCCCTGAGATACCTCTCCGTCATACGGAGTAACAAATCCCAGTCTTGATCCATGCCAACCCAACAGACACCCTCGGAGATACCTGTAGAGCACCTTTATAGTCACCCAGTTACGTTGCGACGTTTGATACACACAAGGTATTCCTCCGGTGTTAGTGAGTTGCATGATCTCATGGTCAAAGGAACAGATACTTGACATGCAGAAAACAATAGCAATAAACTGACACGATCAAATGCTACGTTTACAGTTTGGGTCTTGTCCATCACATCATTCTCCTAATGATGTGATCCCGTTATCAAATGACATCTCATGTCAATGGCTAGGAAACCTTAACCATCTTTGATCAACAAGCTAGTCAACTAGAGGCTTACTAGGGACACAGTGTTGTCTATGTACCCACACATGTATTTGAGTTTCCAATCAATACAATTATAGCATGGATAATAAACGATTATCATGAACAAGGAAATATAATAATAACCAATTTATTATTGCCTCTAGGGCATATTTCCAACACCTGCCAAGTCACCGTGGAGCCACCCACAGCCGGCGCAACAGCCACACCAGGCCACTGCCCAACCCGCACCGCCCGGCGAACTCCAAGCGCTGGAGCCGCCGGACACGCACCCGCGCGTCCAGCCACCGTTGCCAACCGAAGCAACCAACACGGACGCGCACCACCACCACCACAACACCAGCGTCTCGGCCAGGTCCAGCCGGAGCCCCACCACCCCACCGGAGTAGAAGGACACCCGCCTAATAACCACCACCTAACCCGGGGCGTCGGCCACCACTGTCCCTGCCAACCACCAGTATCTGGATCTGGGCAGGGGGCCAGATCCGCCGCCAGCCCGCCCCTGGGCTCCGAAGCCCCACGAGCAGCGCCGGAGGAATGGGAGGAGGCGGCGCCGGCGGCCACAGGACACCGGGAGGAAGGAGGGAGCCGAAGCAGGGCCGGCCCGACGCCCGGCGTCACCGAGCAGAGGAGAGGCGCCCCGCGAAGCCCACCATCTCTGCGCGGGAGGGAGATGCCCCGCCGCCACCAACGCCACGTGGCCTTTGGCCGGCGACGCCCCCAGCGACGTTGAGGGAGGGGGTCGTGGCGGCAGCGTTAGGGTTTCCTCCCGGGGGTGCCCGCGGGAGCGCCTCGGGGAGGGAGGGGGAGGGGTCTATCCTGGTTTCCTTCTATTGGTGTCTCTAGATGCCCTTGGACATCTTACTCTGGAAGGCACAACAGATGCTCCAAAATCACTTCACCCGCCCTGTCGAGGTTTGGTCGAGGTTTTGTAAAGAAAAAAGGGGAGTAATAGATTAAGGAAAAATCTCACTGCAAAATCAATCTGCATAGAAGGTTTTTACGACCGAGTGGTAATAGTGCAAAAAAAAGGAATAACCTCGGCGATGAAACCGTACAAGATGGAGCCGTACCTGTCTCTGCACAGGTGAAAATCGGAAGCCGTACCCGTCTCGAATCCCGGCCGGGACCCCGAGCTGCATCTATTAATCTCACATCTTGGGAGAGATCATTAGTAGTAGTACAAACTGAGATTTAATCTGCAGGGAATCGGCTAACCGACCATGGCGGGTCCAACCATGGGAGAGGGAGACTCATAAGTCTTCTACTCTTGTTCCATACTAAATACCAAATATTATGCTGCTCACGGCACTGTTTCAGTTCTGCCCTGCTTCCGTTCTTTGTGAGTAAATTCTAACTAAAAGATGACATGTTCTGGTTGATCAGGTGTGAGAAGGATTTGCGCGCTTTGCCAGAGGAGCCAGAGCAATCCCATCCTCCTTATTCTCAAGCCGCTTCCAATGGGAGGTATGCAAGGTAACAAAAATATATCCTCGCCTCATGTGTCTCTCACTCACTTTTTCCGAATAGATCACTTTTGGAGTTATGCAGCAGTTTAATCCGCAACGTTTTAACTGTATCTTTTTTCATCTTTTTTTCAGTTTGAGCTGGTGGAGGTATAGCTGTGATCCGTCAGTTTTGGGAGTTTGGAGGGGGCTGCATCCACTACAACTTCACAGCTAAGCCAGCAGACGGTCATCATCGTCATTCTACTGATGCCGACAGCACCAAACTCTTCTTCTCTGAGGTCAACTCCGCTTTCCATGGCGAGAGTGATGTTGTCTTGTGCTGTATCGTTGGGGAAAATGATAATGGTAAGTACTTGCCAGAGAGATTGCTGTTTTCTAATTTATGTGCTGTATATATGTTCTGTGCAATTCTTCCTTTTTCGGTGTCCCGCCTTATGTATGTGCATTTCCTAATTACTCCTGAGTCCTGAGTACTTTTCCCAGACTACATCCTGGATATAAGATGTCCATGCAATAAATTCGTAGAAACTAGTAGAATCCTAGTTATTTTGCATGCCCTTCATATACTACATAAAGTAAATAGTGCAACCTTTGGCAATTGAACATACTGCAAAGACTTCCGGTTAGTTATATATGCATGCTATCTATATCTCCAGAGTAGCATGTAATTGCAAGGTTTGCGTTAGCTACAATCTATTTTGTTTATTCATGTTAATATTTATCTTACTATTTTTTGTGTGTGTTTGTTTTCTAGGGCATTGCTATGGATGCGAAGGCTACAAGCCAACTGTTGTTCACCCTAGCAGCCAAGCATATGGCGGTGGTAGTAGTACCTGCACTGATTTTGCTGGTTCAGACGGCAGCTCTGAAAGTGATTAATACTACGCAAAATCTTCCAGTGTTTCCTGTCCTAGTTTCTCATGTCAAGATGGTTGTACTTTTGGTGGTTAATGCCCTTCTTAAATATCTTTTTTTGGGGGGGGGGGGGGGGGGTATTTTGTTCATTGTTTTTGTTGTTGGTAAACAAAGTTAAATGTGCACGTGGAAAGTGAAACCCGAGTTTTTTTGTCGTATCTTGTATGATATGATCCGATGTCATATTTTGCTCTCGCTACTTGCTTACCCTTTCAAACGACTTTTCGACTTCTTTTATCGATGTGAAAATTCAGTTTCTCTTCCTCTGTGTAATTTCTTAAGATACTCATAATTATGTTCTTGGTTGAAAGAAATCTTAAACATGAGTTTACATCGTGAACTCTTGATCCCTCCTATCGTGGATGTTGTCCTGCCCCCCCCCCCCCCCCCCCCCCCCCCGCGTTGTTTTTTACTCCGCATGTAAAATTTATCTAGAGTTAAACCTTGTAAAGTTTAATCATATTTATATTAAAAAAATCTAAAGTTATACAATGTAGAAGTTAAATTCATGATGTATCTAATGATATTGATTTTGTATTGTATATGTTGATTATTTTTTCTAAAAAGTTGGTCAAACTTTATGAAGGTTGATTTTAAAGAGATTTTATATGCGGAGTAAGAAGGACAGGAGAAAGTACATTATTACTCGCCAAAAAGGCCTTCATCTCACTCTATTATATATACTATAAATCAACACCCGAACAACATACAAAGGTAGCCGACACACACATAAAAGATCAGTATATTCTGAGTCTGAAGTCATCATTTTATAAACTGCGTGAAGAGATCATCTTGAAGTCAGCTGATGATAAGCACAATGTTTTAAATAGCGGGCTATGCCAAATAGCGGCGGACCTCCAAATAAGCTATAGCGGAGCTATTGCGGGCTATAGCGGCCAATTTGTACATGACATCATTTAACGGCACCCTGCTGAAAAGGCTATAGCTATAGCAAGCTATAGCCGGCTAATTAAAACTATGGATAAGCATCCAAAGAAACCTGTTATGCACCCAGTTACACCACCCCTAACGGTCAACAAAGAGGAAGCAGGAGCTCATTGCCGACGGCGTGGTTGGCATCGCCCTTTTCGGTGTTGGCTGGAGTCGAGCTGAGGTAGCCGCCGCCGTTGCCAATACGCTATAGCGACGTTGTAGCTCCAAAAGCGCTATTTTTTCCGGTGATTCTTACCCGGATCCAAAGTGAAATACAGACCCTCATAAGTGCCACACGCGTGGCATTAACACGTGGTAACTCTGAACGTTTTTTATGAAAAGTTTAGTGACGCGAGGATGGCAACTTGTTGTCAAGCATGGCAATTTCTTTTTCGGATGACAACTTCGGTTGTAAAAAACATCAGGGTCGGAGTGCTTCGTGTCGCACGTATGACACTTATTATTTTGAAATATCTAATATCAGTTCCTAATGCATTCATACGGGGTGAGTGAAATCAGAAGAGTTGATCCAAAATCCAATTCCACAAACACAAGCGTGGCACGAGACAACATTGCATTTTCTTGTTCTACATATCACGAATCAAAGATTGCCGCCGGCGACTGATTGCTCACGAGGATGGCGACGATTCCCTGAGCACTTGGACCTGCACCACCTGATCGCCGGTGTCAGCTGCGGGCGGCGTGAAGAGGCATACGTCGGAGATCCTGAGGCCGTTGTCCCACGCGAAGCCCTCCCACCCGGCCATGATCATGCCGCCCTTGCTGCCGACCCTCACGGACACCTCCCATCGCCGGTCGCCGCGGCCGGCCACGCTCAGCTCGGCAGTGCACGACTCGGCCCATCCCACGCGGGCACAGAAGGTCTTGGTCAGCTCCATGTACTGCAGATGGAACGGCTGCTCGATGCCCAGCCGGAGCGTCGTCCCATCGTCCGACGAGCGTCCGCAGGAGCCGACGGCGGGCGGCAAGGGCTTCTTCCTCTTTGTCCCGGTCGGCACCGGCAGCGGCGGCGACGGGGAGGGGGACCGGCCGTGGTGGTTGTTGTTGCTGCCGGACTCCAAGTCGGCGGTGGCGTCGTCCATGCTCGTCGTGCCGCCACGCTCGCCGCCGAAGAAGGTGCTGCAGCCGGAGGTGTCGAAGGGGTCGACGGCGAAGTCGAGACCGCCGAGGTGGTCGAAGACGAGGAGCTGGCCGGCGGAGAGGCCGCAGCCGGCGACGAAGCTCCTCCACCCCCTCCCGTCGAAGCGCAGGCCCGCGGCGCCGTGCCGGACGAGGCCCACGTGCCACGAGCCCACGACCGGCCCGTGGGGTCGTGCAGCGTGGCGACGGCGAGCACCGGCGGCCGGTCCAGGCGCGCCGCGAACTTGGGCGGCAGAGACTGCATGCAGCCAACGGAGACAAACGTCATGTCATGTATAGCGAAGCAGATTAAGGATTGAGTAATGGAAATTGTAGATTGGAGGGGTACCGGTCCGGCGAGAGAACGGCGGCGAGAGTAGGTACGTACCAGGCTGGACTCGAAAGAGCCGGGCAGGAGGACCTTGAAGAACTTGTGCCGGCGTACGGCGCCGCCGTCCATGGCCGCAACAGATCGACGGCGGTTGCGGAGTATCGTCGTTGATGTCGCTGCCGTTCCTCAGTTTGTGTGGCGTCTCGATCGATTGTTGTTTGGTAACGTCCGTTCGTGATTATATGAGATACGTTACAGTTTGTTTCCTTATTCCCTTCGGTCTTGCCCATAACAGTTCCTTCACGGTTCGGATTCAAATCCAACCGCACCGCTCCGTTTTACCAGCAAATTATAGCCCTCGCCTCCCTTTCAAAACTAATATGTGAGTATACAAATCTTGCTAGACTTTTTTTTCTGATTTTTAGTGGTACAAATCTTGCTGGATTAGATAGCGTTTGAGCAAGATGGAGATACGCCGAGCCACTGGTAGCGTTGAAACTGGTGCAAAGTTTAGGCATGTCACAACATTTTCTTAGACACCAATGTACAATTCAAATGAACAATATTACAGCTTACAATACTTTGAATTCTAAGTATTCATACAAGTTACATGCCGGATGATTTCAATAGAAAGTATATATAGATCACGCATGAGCCCAGGAATGAGAAGGGCAAATATTAAGAACCGAGCACCAACACAAAGCGAGAGCGGAAGAGGGGATTCAAGATAGAGTAATATTTCATACTTCATATGTTCTAGAATCATGTACTATTTAGTTACACCTAAAATTTAAAAGCTTTGAACTCAAGACATCTCTCGCAAGTTATTCATATACTTTTAAAACATTTTACCAATTTCTATAGATACTTACGGATACCATACAGATGAAAGTATTATAGATTAATTGCTTAAATAATGTAAAAGTATTGGTTTGCCGGAAAGTTGATTAAACACTAACTGAGTAATATAAGATACTGTAAAAAAATACATAGTTTCAGTTTACAAAAAAAAAATCAGGATAAATATTACAATTGTGAGAGAGTGCGTATCTCAAAACAAACATTTTTACACTCTTAATAAAACTTTGTTAGAGGAGTAGGGTGTTTTGGAGCTCGGCTCCGTAGAGGCCGATTTTATTTTGAAAAAAAAATTAAAAATCAAACTTCTCAGTTCGAAAAAAAACTGAATGTTTTTGTACTAGTATACAAGGAGGTGATTTGTATGTGTGTAAAATTTCAGGATGAAATACCTTGAAATGCGAGATGTGCAAAAAACGAATTTCTGGACTTTAAGGATGAATAGTGCATGTACTGAAAAGGTACATATTTGTTTTTTTAGTTGCGTTCATTTTAACGCATTTCTTCGTGAAAATTTATACACTTGTTGTTGAATATATGAGCAAATTACTACAAGATTTAATCCGGATAAACAGTTAATAAATCATGACGGCAATAACAGAGATTGAACTAATCATGCAGACTAGCATAGTAGACGAATAGATTAAATCTACGGCACAAACTAGACATAGAAATTCTAGCATGATTTCAAACAGAGAGGACAAGATTGCATACGGTGCAGCGGGAGCAGAACTGCCAGCGTTGGTGTTGTCGGCCATGTCATTGATGAAGAGGTTGCCGAGATCGGGGAAGAAGTCATCGTCCAGGAAGTAGTTGCTGCCAGCAGTCGCGCGAGTGCGCTCCCCAAAAACCTGACCGCCCCTCTCCCATACAGGATCACAAGAGGCGAAGTTCCGGAGGCCTGCTGTCCCTTCTCGCGGTGCACGCCGGAAGGAGGGATGGAGAAGACTTGGGTAGCGGCGCAATGATTTGGAACGATGCGAAACCATATGTTGTGGTGGCGGCTAGGGTTGGCAGGGACCTCGCGTATATATGCGTGCCCAGGTGGAGAGACACGTGGACTGGACCCACGTCCGAGTCGGTAACAACCCACGATCCGAGTCTCAGATCGTGGCGCGTCTGTTACGGACTCTCTGTTCCTGACTGGCAAAAATAAGTGCGTAGGTATGAGCTTGGCTCGGCACAATCCCGTGGCGCGGCGCGGCGTGGCGTGGCGTGGCGAGGCGGGCGGCGAAGGAGGAGTGCGCAAGGGCCTCTTCTCTTCTCATGCTCGTACAAGTGCTAGAAGAGCTCACCTTATAAGGTGGTGTAGCTCTCTCCCAACTAGCGGTATGGGACTAAACTTTAGTCCCACTCAAACCACACACACAGCCAAGTCAAGAATGGGCCAAGAGAATTTCAGATTTTTGGTGGGCTTTGGGCCAAAGGCCTACTAGCAAAAATCCAACAATCCCCCACAAAGTTTCATTGGCACATCTCATCTCTTAGTTCCAAAACATTGTTTATATACCGGTTCTTGATGGAGACTGTTAAGTTAAACTTCCATTTAGAATTTTATGGTACACTAGATCACAACTTGAATAGTGGACTATGCCTTGAACTACAAGCTTTTTGTGGGACTAGATTCACACAAATCCTTGACCGATACTGGGCTGCCGCAAGGCTTCCCCGCGGGTGGAGCGTATACATCATACTCCAGGGCCTTTCATGAATTTATTAGAGAACACCTAATTCTCATAGACTGCGATGTTTAACAGTCAAATTCATATAGGTGTGTTCCTCAGGAGATGCTCTGTAGGACAACATCTCTGCTTACACAAATAAGTCACTTGGTACACATTAAGATAAGTATCAACCTGCCATGCAGATTATGAGAGTATTGCATCTTCACGGAGCGGGATAACAAATATAAGGATACTCTCCTTCCAGCTGCCCAACAGCTTGTCTCCCACTTCTACTTCACGGGATCTCCGATCACATAGAGTGGGTTATCACTATGGACAACTCATACGGTGGGTCTCAAACCCATCTCCATCGATGCATTTTCTACATGATAAACCCTTTGTGAAGGGATCTACCAAGTTTTTAGACGTTTGGATATAATCCAATGCAATAACTCTGGAGTTCTTCATTTTTCTGACAGATTTCAATCTCCTCTTCACATGCCTTGAGGACTTCATATTATCCTTAAAACAGTTTATCTTTATGATCATAGTTTGATTATCACACTTCATCAGGATAGCGGGTATTGGTTTTTCAACCAGAGGTAAGTCCATCAAAAGATGACGAAGACACTCTGCTTCAACAGTGGCCATGTCTAATGCTGTAAGTTCTGCTTCCATAGTTGACCTCGTTAAGATGGTCTGCTTGCAAGACTTCTAGGAAACAGCGCCACCACCAAGTGTAAAAACATAACCACTTGTGGCCTTAATCTCATCAGCATCAGATATCCAGTTTGAGTCACTATAACCCTCTAGTACTCTCGGGTACCCACTATAGTGAATCACATAGCTCGCAGTGCCTTTCAAATAGCGCATAACTCTCTCAAGCGCATGCCAATGATCATCTCCCGGGTTTGATACAAACCGGCTTAGTTTGCTCATAGCAAACGAGATGTCAGGCCTCGTGGCACTCGCCAAATACATAAGCGAGCCAATAATATGAGAATACCTCAGTTGATCTCTAGCAATCCGTCGATTCTTTCGAAGCAACACACTAACATCATATGGAGTTGGAGAAGGCTTGCAGTTGCTATACCCAAAACGACTCGAGACCTTTTCCACATAGTGAGATTGAAGAAGTGTAATCCCACCATTCTCATGTCTCAGCAGCTAGATGTTCAGAATAACATCAGCTACTCCTAGATCCTTCATTTCAAGACAACGAGATAAGAAATTCCTTGATTAAATCAAGTTGGGTTCCAAAGATCAGTATGTCATTGACTTACAGACAGAGAATAACTCCTTCACCCCCACCATGGCGATAGTATACACACTTGTCAGCTTCATTTACAACAAAGCCTACATCAGTTAATGTTCTTTCGAACTTCTCATGCCACTGCTTAGGAGCTTGTTTGAGGCCATATAAAGACTTCAATAACTTGCACACCTTTCCTTCCTAACCAGGTACTACAAAACCATCGGGCTGATCCATGTAAATTTCCTCATCGAACTTTCCATTGAGGAAAGCCATCTTAACGTCCATTTGATGAACGAGAAGACCGTATGAGGCAGCCAATGATAGTAGCACCTGAATAGTGGCTAGTCTAGCCACAAGTGAGTAAGTATCAAAGAAGTCTTGACCTTCTTTCTGGGTCTAGCCCTTGGCCACAAGCCGTGCCTTGTACTTTTCAATTGTACCATCAGGTCTAAGCTTTTTCTTGAACACCCACTTACATCCCACGGGTTTGCACGCATAAGGACGATCAGTGACTTCCCAGGTTCCATTAGCTAAGATAGAATCCATCTCGCTACGGACAACTTTCTTCCAATAGTCAGCATCAGAAGATGCATAGGCTTCTGAAAGAGTCCTGGGTTTGTCATCCACGAGGTACACAATGAAATCATCACCAAAGGACTTTGCAATCCTTCATCTCTTACTCCTTACAGGAGTTTCATTGTCATCCTCCTCATGATTCTCAACGTGTTCCATCGCAATGGTGGGTTAAGGAACTATAGATAATTCCTGACTAGATAGAGTAGGTATCTCCTGATTTGATGAGCTAGGCATATCCTTCATGGGAAATATGTCCTCAAAGAAAGTCACATCATTCGACTCCATAACTGTACCAACATGCATGTCGGATACCTCAGATTTTATTATCAAAAATCTATAGCCAATGCTATGAAAAGCATAGCCCAGAAGAACACAATCCACGGTTTTTGGTCCAAGCTTGCGCTTCTTGGGAATTCGTATATTGACTTTCGCCAAACAACCCCAAGTACGTAGATAAGAGAGTTTCAGCCTTTTCCTTTCCCATTCCTCAAATGGAGTAATGGTTTTATACTTTGTGGGAACTCGGTTTAGGACATGACATGTAGTCATTAGTGCCTCCCCCCATCATGCCTTGGATAGACCCGATATGTCTAACATGATGTTAACCAAATCAGTTAGAGTTCGGTTCTTTCTTTCGGCCACCCCATTTGACTGAGGTGAGTAAGGAGGCGTCCTCTCATGGATTATAACATGTTCCACACGAAACGAATCAAAATCATTGGAAAAAAAACTCTCCACCATGATCAGACGTAAGCCGTTTAATTTTCCGATCAAGTTGGTTCTCTGCTTCAGCTTTATAGTTTTTGAAGAAGTTTAAAGCCTCATCTTTTGATTTCAGAAGATACACATAACTGGAGTCATCAATCAACATCATGAAGTATTTCTTTCCACCTTTTTTCAGCACGCCATTCATCTCACAAAGATCAGAATGTATAAGCTCTAGTGGCGTCAAGTCTCTCGCCTCTGCAGTCTTATGGGACTTGCGAGGTTGCTTAGCTTGCACACACACTTGGCACTTGGAGCCCTTGATAGTAATGAATTTCGGAATTAAACTCATATTGGCTAGCCGCATCATTCAACCAAAGTTAATATGATAAAGTCGCGAACGCCAAATATTAGACTGATTATCATGGCAAACATTATTAATAACTTTAGTGCAAATATCTGACAAAGACAAGCGAAACAAGCCTCCGCACTCATAGCCTTTTCCAAGAAATTGTCCATACATAGAAATTACAACTTTATTGGACTCAAAAACCAACTTAAAACCCTCTCAACATAAACAGGAATCGCTGACGAGATTTTTATTGATGGAGGGCACGTGATGAACGTTCTTCAGCCGCCCAATCTTCCCCGAAGTAAACTTTAGATCGACCGTACCGACACCTCGAACAGTGGCATGTGACCCATTCCCCATCAGCACTGGAGAAGTCCATGTGACCTGATAAGAAGAAAACATGGAGGCATCAGCAGAAACATGTACATTGGCACCGGTATCAATTAACCAATCAGGAGAATGACATACTGAAAGGATGGTAGGAAAAATACCGTACCCAAAATCCTTCATATCAGTATCACCGATGACAACATTAGCGGACTTGCCGCTCTTCTCAAGTTCGCGCTCCTCATAGCAGTTAGGACATCTCGGAGCCCAGTGATCAGGATCACCGCAGACATGGCATAGTCCCTTCCCCTTCTTACGAGAACTCTTCTCAAAGTTGGTAGAGTGTGACAGCTTGTTCTTTGCAAAAAACTTGCCTTTGAAGAGGGTATCGATCTTCTCAAAAGCTTCCTGCTGTGCAGGATTAAGATCACCCTCGGGCTTACCCTTGGTGGCATCATAGCAGTACATGGTCTGAAACCAGTAGACTGCTCTCGTGCGCCACCTCTTATATTGCACCTCCTTGAAGGTGGGCGGCTTTAGATGCGCAACAAAACCACTTGGAGTAAATTGCCTATAATCAAGTTTTTGGATTGTTGAATATATGAGCAAATTACTACAAGATTTAATCTGAATAAACAGTAAATAAATCATGATGGCAATAACAAAGATTGAACTAATCATGCAGACTAGCATAGTAGACGAATAGATTAAATCTACGGCACAAACTAGACATAGAAATTCTAGCATGATTTCAAACAGAGAGGACAGGATTGCATACGTTGTAGCGGGAGCAGAACCACCAGCGTTGGCATTGTCGACCATGTCATTGATGAAGAGGTTGACCGACAAAAATGAGCGCGTAGGCATGAGCTCAGCTCAATCCCGCAACCTGCGTCGAGTCAAGGTAAGGCGAGGTGAGGCGAGGCGGGCGGCGGAGGAGGAGTGCGCGAGGGCCTCTCCTCTTCTCATGCTCGTACAAGTGCTAGAAGAGCTCACCTTATAATTAAGGTGGTGTAGCTCTCTCCCAACTAGTGATATGGGACTAAACTTTAGTCCCACTCATACCACCAACACAGCCAAGTCCAGAATGGGCCAAGAGAATTTCAGATTTTTGGTTGGGCATTGGGCCAAAGGCCTACTAGCAAAAATCCAACACTTGTACATTACATCTCCAAGTATATGTGTATTTGTTTTGAAACAGAATTGGAACGTGTAAATATGACTTCTGATCATTTCAAATTCGCCTTCCATATGGAGGCATAGCTCAATTTTGGTCATGCATTCCCATCCAGTTTATTTTTTTCCAGTATTTTTCGTGCTTCTAGAAAGAATGTGCAATCCCCATGACAACTTACATTGTCATAAAAACCGTTCGATTTAGGGAAAAGCTTACCATCTGATACGTCCATTTTGCATCACGAATTCTTATTGATATTTATTTTATTCTTGTTTATAATTCCATATTATGATACAATTCTCATGCCTTTTCTCTCTGAATTTACAAGGTACATCACAAAGAGGGAAATTGCCGGGAACTGGAATTTTTGAACTGAAAACCAAGAAAAGGGTTGAAAAATCACTTGACTCCAAATGACCTAAAACTTCACGGAGAATTTTTTTTGGAATATATGTGAATTATTGGGCCAAAAATATACCAGAGGGGGGCCACCTACTGGCCACGAGCCAACAGGGTGCGCCCACCCCCCTGGGTGTGCCCTGTTAGCTCGAGGGGCCCACGCAGGTGCTCTGGCCCCCCTCTTCTGCTATAAGGAGTGGTTTCACCTAGAAAAAATTAAGAAGGAACTTTTGGGATGAAGTGCCGCCATCTCGAGGCAGAAACCTGGGCAGAGGCCCTTTTGCACTCCGGCAGAGAGATTCTGTCGGGGAAACTCCCCTCTGGGAGGGGGAGATCGAAGCCATCGTCATCACCAACGCTCCCTCCTTCGTGGGAGGACTAATCTTCATCAACATCTTCACCAGCACCATCTCATCTCAAACCCTAGTTCATCTCTTGTATCCAATCTTTGTCTCAAAACCTTAGATTGGTACCTGTGGGTTACTACTAGTGTTGATTACATCTTGTAGTTGATACTTGTTGGTTTATTTGGTGGAAGATATTATGTTCAGATCCTTAATCATCATTATTACACCTCTGATCTTGAACATGTTGATGATGTGTGAGTAGTTACTATTGTTCCTGAGGACATGGGAGAAGTCTTGTTATAAGTAATCATGTGAAGTTGGTATTCGTTCGCTATTTTGATGATATGTATGTTGTTGCTTTTCTTAGTGGTGTCATGTGAACGTCGACTACATGACACTTCACCATCTAATGGGCCTAAGGGAAGGCATTGTGGAGTAATAAGTAGATGATGGGTTGCTAGAGTGATAGAAGCTTAAACCCTAGTTTATGTGTTATTTCATAAGGGGCTGATTTGGATCCATATGTTTCATGCTATGGTTAGATTTATCTTAATTCTTCTTTCGTAGTTGCGGATCCTTGCGACAGAGGATAATCATAAGTGGGTTGCTTGTTCAAGTAAGAACAACACCTTAGCACCGGTCCACCCACATATGAAATTATCAAAGTAACGAACGCGAATCAACTCAACATGATGAACATGACTAGACAGTTATTCTCATGTGTCCTTGGGAACGCTTGCTTTATATAAGAGTACTTTCAGGCCTCTCCTTTGCTATAAAAAGGATTGGGCTACCTTGCTGCACCTTTGCTACTATTGTTACTTGTCACTTGTTACGAATTATCTTGCTACAAAACTATATATCACTGTTACTGATAGCACTTGCAGAGAATACCTTGTTGAAAACTGCTTATCATTTCCTTCTGCTCCTCGTTGGGTTCGACACTCTTACTTATCAAAAGGACTACGATTGATCCCCTATACTTGTGGGTCATCAAGACTCTTTTTTGGCGCCATTGCCAGGGAGTGAAGCGCCTTTGGTAAGTGGAATTTGGTAAGGAAACATATTCGGTACGTGCTAAAATTTACTGTTGCTTGCTACTATGGATAATCATCCTTTGAGTGGTTTGTTCGGTGTATCTTCGCCTCGAACTGAAGTTGAAAAAGTTGCTCCTCAATTTACTGAACCTACTGAAAATATATTTTATGAGATTCCTTCGGGTATGTTATAGAAACTGCTAGCTAATCCTTACGCAGGAGACTGTACAACTCATCCTGATTTACACTTGATATATGTAGATAAGGTTTGTGGATGATTTAAGCTTGCAGATTTATCCGAAGATAGAGTAAAGAAGAATTTTCTTCCTTTATCTTTAGAGGGAAAGGCATTGATTTGGTATAGACTATTGGATGATATTTGATCATCGGACTGGAATCACTTGAAGCTAGAATTTCATCAGAAGTTTTATCCTATGCATCTAGTTTATCGTGCTCGGAATTATATACATAATTTTTGGCCACATGAAGGAGAAAGCATCGCTCAAGCTTGGGGGAGGCTTAAATCTATGATACACACTTGCTCCAACCATGAGCTCTCAAGAGAAATGATTATACAAAACTTTTATGCTCAGCTTTCTCATGATAATCAATCAATGTTGGATTCGGCTTCTACCAGTTCGTACATGAAGAAAACTATTGAATTTAAATGGGACCCTCTGGAAAGAATTAAACGCAACTCTGAAGATTGGGACCTCGATAAAGGTAAAGAGTCAGGTATAAAGCTTGAATTTAATTGCGTTAAATCTTTTATGGAAACTGATACTTTTCATAAGTTTAGCAATAAATATGGGCTTGACTCTGAGATAGTAGATTCTTTCTGTGAATCATTTGCTACTCATGTTAATCTCCCTAAGGAGAAGTGGTTTAAATATCATCCACCTATTGAAGATTTATTAGAGGAATCCATTAAGGTTAAGAAAGAAATAATTGTTAGCCATGTTGATCCAGTTGTGCCCATTGCTTACATTGAGAAACCCCCTTTGCCTGTTAAGATTAAG
Source organism: Elymus sibiricus (assembly GCA_039707655.1). Lineage (NCBI taxonomy): Eukaryota > Viridiplantae > Streptophyta > Magnoliopsida > Poales > Poaceae > Elymus > Elymus sibiricus. The sequence goes on from CM077671.1 coordinate 17,720,402, forward strand.
GAACATGCTAAAGCTGTAACTGTGGTTAATAAAATCTATATTAGAACACCTAAACCTTCTAAACAAATAAAAGTATAACCTAATATTGCTATGGTTAAAGATCCCCTTGTTGATAATATTGATGGACAGGTTATTTACTTCTGTGATGAAGCTGCTAGAATTGCAAAACCTGTTAGAAACGAGCAGGATGAGTTAGATAAGAATAAACTAGTTGTTGGCATGCCTGTTGTTTCTGTTAAGATTGGAGATCATTGTTATCATGGTTTGTGTTACATTGGTGCTAGTGTTAGTGCTATACCTTTTAGTTTATATCAAGAAATTATGAATGACATAGCACCCACTGAAATAGGAGATACTGATGTCACTATTAAACTTGCAAACATAGACACTATTTCACCACTTGGGATTGTTAGAGATGTTGAAGTCTTGTGTGGAAAAATTAAATACCCTACTGATTTCTTAGTACTTGGTTCCAAACAAGATAGCTTTTGTTCCATCATATTTGGTAGACCTTTCTTAAATACCATTAACGCTGAAATTAATTGTGTTACTGAGAAGGTTAAACTAAGCTTTGGTGATGTGTATCATGAATTTAATTTCTCTAAGTTTGGTAGACAACCACATGAGAAAGAGCTGCCTCATAAGGATAAAATTATTGGTCTCGCTTCTATTAATGTGCCTCCTACCGATCCTTTAGAACAATATTTGCTAGACCATGAGAATGATATGCATATGAATGAAAGAAATGAAATAGATGATATATTCTTTAGACAAGCACCTATTCTTAAACACAACTTGCCTGTTGAGATCTTAGGGGATCCTCCTCCACCCAAGGGAGATCCCGTGTTTGAGTTAAAGAAATTACCCGATACTTTGAAATATGCTTATCTTGATGAAAAGAAGATATATCCTGTTATTATTAGTGCTAACCTTTCAGAGCATGAAGAAAAGAGGTTACTCAAAACTCTGAAGAAGCACAGGGCTTCTATTGGATATACTCTGGATGATCTTAAGGGCATTAGTCCCACTCCATGTCAGTACAAGATTAATATGGAACCGGATGCTAAACCTATCATTGATCATCAACGCCGCTTGAATCCTAAAATGAAGGAAGTGGTAAGAACTGAAATACTAAAGCTTCTGGAGGCAGGTATAATTTATCCTATTGCTGATAGTAGATGGGTAAGTCCTGTTCACTGTGTTCCTAAGAAAGGAGGTATAACTGTTGTCCGTAATGATAAAAATGAACTTATACCACAAAGGATAGTAACTGGTTATAGGATGGTAATTGATTTCAGGAAAAATAAATAAAGCTACTAGAAAAGATCATTACCCCTTGCCTTTTACTGATCAAAGTTAGAAAGATTATCTAAGCACATACATTTTTGCTTTCTTGATGGATATTCTGTATTTTCTCAAATACCTGTATCAAAAGAGGACCAAGAGAAAACTACTTTTACTTGCCCGTTTGGAACTTATGCTTATAGACGTATGCCTTTTGGTTTATGCAATGCACCTGCTACCTTTCAAAGATGTATGACTGTTATATTCTCTGACTTTAGTGAAAAGATTGTTGATGTTTTCATGGATGATTTTTCTGTTTACGGGACTTCTTTTGATGATTGCTTAAGAAACCTTGATCGAGTTTTGCAGAGATGTGAAGAAACTAATCTTGTCTTGAATTGGTAGAAGTGCCACTTTATGGTGAATGAAGGTATAGTACTTGGGCATAAAATTTCTGAACGAGGTATTGAAGTAGACAAGGCTAAACTTGATGCAATAGAGAAAATGTCATGTCCTAAAGATGTTAAAGGTATAAGAAGTTTCCTTGGTCATGCTGGTTTCTATAGGCATTTTATTAAAGATTTCTCAAACATTTCTAGGACATTAACTAATCTTCACCAAAAAGATATTCCATTTGTTTTTTATGATGATTGTGTAGAAACCTTTGAAATACTTAAGAAAGCCTTAATCTCCGCACCTATTGTTCACACACCTGATTGGAATCTACCATTTGAAATTATGTGTGATGCTAGTGATTATGCTGTTGGTGCTGTTCTAGGGCAAAGAGTAGACAAGAAATTGAATGTTATTCATTATGCTAGTAAGACCCTAGACAATGCTCAAAGAAATTATGCTACTACTGAGAAGGAATTTATAGCAGTTGTGTTTGCATGTGATAAGTTTAGACCTTACATTGTTGATTCCAAAGTTACTATTCACACTGATCATGCTGCTATTATATACCTTATGGAAAAGAAAGATGCTAAGCCTAGACTGATTAGGTGGGTGCTTTTACTTCAAGAGTTTGATTTGCATATTGTTGATAGAAAGGGAGCTGAAAACCCCGTAGCAGATAATTTGTCTAGAGTGGAAAATGTTCTTGATGACCCACTACCTATTGATGATAATTTTCCTGATGAGTTATTAGCTATTATAAATGCTTCCTGTAGTACTCCTTGGTATGCAGATTATGCTAATTACATTGTTGCTAAATATATACCACCTAGTTTCACCTACGAACAAAAGAAAAAGTTCTTTTATGATTTAAGACATTACTTTTGGGATGACCCACATCTTTATAAAGAAGGAGTAGATGGTGTTATTAGACGTTCTGTACCTGAGCATGAATAGGAACAGATCCTACAGAAGTGTCACTTCGAGGCCTACGGAGGGCACCACGCGGGTGACAGAACTGCACACAAGGTATTACAATCTGGTTTTTATTGGCCTACTCTTTTTAAAGATGCTCGTAAGTATGTCCTCTCTTGTGATGAATGTCAAAGAATTGATAACATTGGTAGACGTCAGGAAATGCCTATGAATTATTCACTTGCAATTGCACCATTTGAGGTTTGGGGCTTTGATTATATGGGACCTTTTCCTTCCTCTAATGGATACACTCATATTTTTGCTGTTGTTTATTACGTTACTAAGAGGGTAGAAGCTATTCCAACTAGTAGAGCTGATCATAACACTTCTATTAAAATGCTTAAAGATATTATCTTCCCGAGGTTTGGAGTCCCTAGATACCGAATGACAAATGATGGTTCACATTTTATTCATGGTGTTTTCCGTAAACTCCTACCTAAATATGATGTTAACCATAGAATTGCACCACCTTATCATCCTCAGTCTAGTGGCCAAGTTGAATTGAGTAATCAAGAAATAAAATTAATCTTGCAAATGACTGTTAATAGATCTAGAAAGAATTGGTCTAAGAAACTTGGAGATGCTTTATGGGCTTATAGAACTGCTTATAAAAATGCAATGGGAATGTCCCCATATAAAATGGTCTATGGAAAAGCTTTTCATTTACCTCTTGAGTCAGAACATAAAGCTTATTGGGCAATTAAAGAACTTAGCTATGATTTTAAGCTTGCCGGTGAAAAAAGGATATTTGATATTAGATCATTAGATGAATGGAGGACACAAGCCTATGAAAATGCTTGATACATCTCCAACGTATCGATAATTTATGAAGTATTCATGCGAATAGTCTATAACTGACTAACTTACTTATCCAGTGCCCAGTGTCAGTTCCTGATTTTTGTGTGTTTTTTGTTTCACAGAAAATCCATATCAAACAAAGTCCAAACGTGATAAAAATTTACAGCGATTTTTTTTGGAATATATGTGAATTTTGGGAAGAAGAATCAATGCAACACGGTGCCTGAGGGCCCCACAAGCCAACAGGGCACGACCAGGGGGGTGGCCGCGCCCTGATAGCTTGTGGCCACCCCTTAAGTCGGTTGAGGCCCTTCTTTCGCAGCAACAAAGATAATTTCTAGATAAAAATCCCCTCAAAATTTCAGCCCGATTAGAGTTACGAATCTCCGGATATTTAAGAAATGGTGAAGGGACAAAAAACAGCAGCGAAAACAGGAGAGAAACAGAGAGAGAGAGATCCAATCTCGGAGGGGCTCTTGCCCCTCCGGGAGCCATGAAGGCCAAGTACCAGAGGGGAGAACCTCTTCCATCTAGGGAGAGGCCATGGAGGAGGAAAACTAAGGGGGGAGACTCTCTCCCCCTCTCTCCCGGTGGCGCCGGAGTGCCGCCGGCGGAACCATCGCCGTGGTGATCGTCTTCATCAACATCACCATCTTCATCACCTTCCTCATCTGTTTTCAGTGGTCCACTCTCCTGCATCCCGCTGTAATCCCCTACTTGAACATGATGTTTCATGCCATATATTATTATTCAACGATGTGTTGCCATCCTATGATGTTTGAGTAGATTTACGTTGTCCTTTGGGTTGATTGATGATCTTGATTGTTTTGAGTTGTATGTTTAATATTGGTGCTGTACTATGGTGCCCTCCATGCCATGCACATGTGAGGGATTCTTGCTGTAGGGTGTTGCAATATGTTCATGACTCGCTTATAGTGGGGGGCTAGAGTGACAGAAGCTTACAAACGAGTAAGGGAGTTGTTGCGTATGGGTAAAGAGGACTTTATGTTTAATGCTATGGTTGGGTTTACCTTAATGATTTCTAGTAGTTGCGAATGCTTGCTAGAGGTCCAATCATAAGTTCATATGATCCAAGTACGGAAATTATGTTAGCTCATGCCTCTCTCTCATATAAAATTACAATAATGATTACCGATCTTGTTATCAATTGACAAGGATGATTGCGCACACCATACCATCATTTTTCCACACTCCCTATTTGTAATATATTGTAATATATTCAAACTTTATTTAGGCAACAACTATTTTATTATTTTTGTTCTCCAATATCATGCAAAGCTATCCTCTTTATACCCAAAATGTAGTTTTATTTCTCGTTACTAGATAGAAGCAAACGTTTGGTGTATGTAGAGTCATATCAGTGGCAGATAGGACTTGAGAGAATATAGATCTTACCTTTAGCTCCTTGTGGGTTCAACACTCCATACTTATCACTTTCATCTTTGGAAAGTGCTACGATGATTCCTTGCACTTGAGGATTATCAAGCTCTTTTCCGGCGCCGTTGCCGGGGAGCAATAGCGTGGGGTTGATATTTTCATGTATGCTTGTTTGCTTTTATCTCTAAGTAGATTTTGTTCTTCTTTTGTTTATGTTTTCTTATTTTCTTTCTTTAGTTGTGGGTGAAACAAACAAAAAAAATTGAAAATTTTAAAACACAAAAAATTACTTGCCTTTTATAAGAGAAGCGATTGGAAAGTTATGCATTGGAGAAGTGAGGGTCGACCTTGAACACTTGTGTTCATGCTCATGGAAACAATGTAGAATTTTTCATGGAAGTTTCTCATAAAAATAATTATTCCCTTATATATAACACTGTAGCATAAAAATAATGGGCTTATCCTAATATTCATGATGCTCTTTTGCATGTTTCATTCACTATTCTTATGTGAGCATCGTTGAAATCATCATGCCTAGCTAAAAGGCTTTAAAGAAAAGCGCTTGTTGGGAGACAACCCAACACCTATCCTTTCTGTTTTTGTGTGTTCACATGATTAAGCTACTGGAGTAATCATGTTTTGTGTCTTTTATTTCAATAATGTGCCAAGTAAAGCCTTTGGGATAGTTTGGATACTTGTTGATTTGATTCTGTGCAAAAACAGAAACTTTCGCGCCTAGTGCAGGAATTTTGGTTCTCTGCTGGAGGATGGTAAATTCTTGAAATGCTTAAACAGTATTGCTAAACAAATTCCCTAGGCTTTCCTAATTTATCAGAATTTTCTAAGATACAGAACTATAGTTTCTCTACATATCATTACAGACTATTCTGTTTTAGACAGATTCTGTTTTTGCTTGCATAGTTTGCTTGTTTTGATGATGCTATGGATTATATCGGGGGGTATATGCCATGGACAAGTTAGAATACAGTACCTTATGCAATAATTAAATAATAATCAATTTATAACAGTACTAAAGTTTATGATTTTCCTATTATACTAATGGATCTCACGAGGTTTCTGTGAAGTTTTGTGTGATTGAAGTTTTCATGTTTTGGGTGAGATACCGATATGAGGAGAATAAGGAGTTGCAAGAACCTAAGCTTGGGGATGCCCAAGGCACCCCCAAGGTAATATCCAAGGAAGAATCAAGTGTCTAAGCTTGGGGATGCCCCGGAGGGCATCCCCTCTTTCGTCTTCAACACTATCGGTATATCTTACTTGGAGCTACATTTTTATTCATCACATAATATGAGTTTTTTCTTAGAGCATCATTTTATTTTGTTAGTATTTCCTTGCTGTTATTTATAATCTTATTTTTCAATAAAAAGTTCCAAGAATTGCCTTTAGAATGCCTGAATTGCATGTGTGAGGTGTGCTATATAAAAACAGAAACTTTTTCTGTAGTATTTGAATTATGAGATTTTACTGGAACGTGGAAAGTTTCTGAAATTTTTACACATTACGTTCATACAAATTCTTGAGCTTGTCCTAAAGTTTAATAATTTTTGGAGATACAGAAGTACACTATTTCAATTAATTACTACAGACTATTCTATTTGGATAGATTGCTGTCATAGTTTTGTTATCAACTTATCCTAGAGTTTTCATTGCTTATATTGGTAGATATAAATTGTGGAAATGATAGTATATAGTACCTAATGTTTGAAAATTATTATGCAACTTGTCTTGGCAGTACATGAAGTGTTGATTTATTTTTATATGTACTAACCTATCTCATGAGTTCTTTTCAAGTTTTATGTGCATGAAGTTTTTGAGACCTAGGTGAATCCGGGATATGAGAGGATTGAACGAGATATAAAAGCTCAAGCTTGGGGATGCCCAATGCTCCCCAAGTAAATATTATAAGAAGTCTAAATTGTCTAAGCTTGGGGATGCTACGCATCCCACCTCTATTCATCAACAATTATTGGTTAGCCTATGATGATCATAAGTTTTTATTCGTTCACATGTGCTATTATTGGAGCATCTTTTGTGTTTATTTTTCCTTTTTATTTTATGCACCATGCTGGTATGAGATAATTCTTGACTTATTTATAGAATGCTTCATGTGCTTCCCTTAAATATTTTTAGTATGGCTTTATAGAATGCTTCGTGTGCTTCACTTATATATTTTGAGCTTGGATATGGGTCTCTCTATGTTCATGGTAGAATTCTCTATGATCTTCACCTATATCTTTTCGAGATTAGTTTGATGATCACTCTTGTGCTTCACTTATATCCTAAGAGAAAATGTTGAATGAATTGAATGTCATAAAACGTGAAATTATATATGCTTCATATGCTTGTCCCATGGGGAGTTGTGACTTCACATACTAAGAGTATAAGCAATAAAATTTATTAGAGGTTAGCAAACATAGCATTGGTCACTTGAACAATTCATGAAAGAATATTGAAGGAATAGAGATTTCACATATAAATATACTATCTTGGAATCTTATATGATTGTGAGCCCCCATTAATTATTTTCAAACTTGATCAAGTAGTTGACGTTGGACACGGAAGACAACATAATGGTTATGTTTTCTTATATTCACATAGTAGTTATATTATCATGGATCCTCTAACATGTGGTGCTTGCTTAGGATCTTTTGCTAGCCAAAAATTTGTACTAAGTAGAGATACTACTTGTGCATCCAAAAACCCCTAAACTCAGTTTCTTGCCATGAGAGTCCACCATATCTACCTATGGATTGAATAAGATCCTTCAAGTAAGTTGTCATCGGTGCAAAAAGCAATAAAAATTGCTCCTAAATATGTATGATCTTTTATTGGAAGGGAAAATAAGCTTTGCACGAACTTGTGATGGTGAAGAAATAAACGTGACGGACTGCATAATAAAGGTTGCTATCACAAGGGGCAATATAAAGTGACATTCCTTTTCATTAAGAGATTGCACATCCCAAAATAAAAAGCGCATGACAACCTCTGCTTCCCTCTGCGAAGGGCCTATCTTTTACTTTTCTATATTTACTTTCATGCAGGATTCAATAGTGTTCATTCCTTTTCCAATCTATTATTTCTTTAGTTGGCAACCATCATGTGGTGGGGAAAGATCCAAAAACATATATCCAGTTGGATATAGGTGATCATGATTCATTATTGTTGGCATTATCCCTGAGATAAATAAGTTGGGAGGCGGAATATTAAGCCCGTATCTTCCTATGTGTTTGATTGAAACTGCTGTTCTAAAAATATGCTTTGAGTGTTAGCAATAATGGAAGACTAAATGATAGTTGAGTATGTGGATTTGCTAAATCAAAGCTCTTACATAGACCCTTCCTGAAAATAAGATGAATTAAATAGTTTGATGACTGAAAACATAGTTTGCTAGTTTTCAAGAAAGTTTATGGTCTATACTTTAACATGTGAATAGCTTGTTACTTGATCATGAGAAGTTCTATGAGAAAAGAGTTGCTGTTTTATGATGCTAAAAAAAGTGATTGGAATTAACATTGATAAAACTTATATACTATGCTAGCATTCACACTTCATAAATTATTTCTTTTATCATTTACCTACTCGTGGACGAGCACGAATTAAGCTTGGGGATGTTTATACATCTCCAACGTATCGATAATTTATGAAGTATTCATGCCAATATTCTACAACTTTCATATACTTTTGGCAACATTTTATATTATTTTTGGGACTAACTTACTTATCCAGTGCCCAGTGCCATTCTTGTTTTTTGTGTGTTTTTTGTTTCACAGAAAATCCATATCAAACGAAGTCCAAACGCGATAAAAATTTACGAAGATTTTTTTTGGAATATATGTGAATTTTGGGAAGCAGAATCAAAGCAACACGATGCCCGAGGGCCCCACAAGCCTACTGGGCACGGCCAGGGGGTGGCAGCGCCTTGATAGCTTGTGGCCATCCCTTAAGTCGGTTGAGGCCCTTCTTTCACCACAAGAAAGATAATTTCCAGATAAAAATCCCCTCAAAATTTCAGCCGGATCGGAGTTACGGATCTCCAGATATTTAAGAAACGGTGAAGGGCCAGAAAACAACAGCGAAAACAGGAGAGAAACCGAGAGAGAGTGATCCAATCTCGGAGGGCTCTCGCCCCTCCGGGAGGCATGGAAGCCAAGGAATAGAGGGGAGAACCTCTCCCCATCTAGGTAGAGGCCAAGGAGGAGGAAGCCTAAGGGGGGAAGCTCTCTCCCCCTCTCTCCCGGTGGCGTCGGAGTGCTGTCGGGGGAACCATCGCCGCGGTGATCGTCTTCATCAAAATCACCGTCTTCATCACCTTTCTCATCTATTTTCACCGGTCCACTCTCCCGCATCCCGCTGTAATCCCCTACTTAAACATGGTGTTTCATGCCACATATTATTATTCAATGATGAGTTGCCATCCTATGATGTTTGAGTAGATTTATGTCGTCCTTTGGGTTGATTGATGATCTTGATTGGTTTGAGTTGTATATTTTATTTTGGTGCTGTCCTATGGTGCCCACTGCACCGCGCACACATGAGGGATTCTCGCTGTAGGGTGTTGCAATACGTTCAGGACTCGCTTATAGCAGGCGGCTAGAGTTACAGAAGTTTACAATCGAGTAAGGGAGTTGTTGCGTATGGGAGTAAAGAGGAATTTATGTTTAATGCTATGGTTGGGTTTACCTTAATGATTTCTAGTAGTTACGGATGCTTGCTAGAGGTCCAATCATAAGTTCATATGATCCAAGTATGGAAAGTATGTTAGCTCATGCCTCTCCCTCATATAAAATTACAATAATGATTACCGATCTTGTTATCAATTGCCCAGGATGATTCCGCACACCATGCCATCATTTTTCCACACTCGCTATTTATAATATATTGTAATATATTCTAACTTTAATAAGGCAGAAACTATTTTCATATTTGAGTTCTCCAATATCATGCAAAGCTATCCTCTTTATACCCACAACGCAGTTTAATTTCTCGTTACTAGATGGAAGCAAACGTTTGGTGTATGTAGAGTCGTATCAGTGGCAGATAGGACTTGAGAGAATATTGATCTTACCTTTAGCTCCTTGTGGGTTCGACACTCCATACTTATCACTTTCATCTTTGGAAAGTGCTACGATAATTCCTTGCACTTGGGGATTATCTATGCCAAGTTATTTAAAGAAAAAGTTAAAAGATGGCATGATAAGATAATTCAAAAATAGAAATTCAATGTAGGAGATCTAGTTCTTTTTTACAATTCTTGTTTCAGATTCTTTGCAGGTAAGCTTCTCTCCAAATGGGAAGGACCTTATAACATTGAAGAGGTTTATCGTTCCGGTGCTATCAACATCAATAACGCCGAAGGCACAAACCCGGGAGTGGTTAACGGGCAAAGAAATAAACATTACATCTTAGGTACGCCCATTAACATTGAAACTAATATTATTCAAGTGATGACACTGGAAGAACACATAAGATAGACCCTCCGAAACACTCCAGACTCCTGAAAAGGTGTAGGTATATGATATGGTAAGTAAAACGACTCCAAAAATTCCATAAAAATAAGTTCTGTTGGTTTTGGTATTTTAGAAAAATTACAAAAATAAAAACGAGTCATGGGGACCCACGAGGGAGCCACGAGCCAATAGGGCACGCCCGCCCTGTTCGCTCGTGGGCCCTGATACGTCTCCAACGCATTTATAATTTTTGATTATTCCATGCTATAATATTATCATTCTAGGATACTTTTTGAATGTTTATTTACCAATTAATATTACTTTTGAGCACTAACCTATTAACCTAGTGCCCAGTGCCAGTTGTTGTTTTTTGCATGTTTTTGGCTTTTCAGGTTTACAGTACCAAACGAAGTCCAATTGCCCCGAAACTTTTTGATGAATTTTTCTGGACCAAAAGAAGACCTGAAAGCTTCGGGAGGATACCGGAGGCCACACGAGGGAGCCACCACACAACAGGGCGTGCTCAGGGGGGTGGCCGCGCCCTGTTATGTGGTGGGCCCCTCGGGAACCTCCCGACGTCCCTCTCTGGCCTATAAATTCCACTAAATCCCCAAAACCCTAGAGAGCCTCCTGAAACACTTTTTCCGCCGCCGCAAGTCTCTATTCTGCTGTGTGCCCATCTGGAGCCCTGTTCTGGTGCCCTTCCGGAGGAGGGATCGATCACGAAGGGCCTCTAAATCAACCTTGCTGCTCCCATGGTGATGTGTGAGTAGTTCCCCACACACCTACGGGTCCGTAGTTAGTACCTAGATGCCTATCTCTCTCTCTCTCTTGATCTTCAATACAATGATCATCGTATCTTCCCTTTGATCTATCCGATGTAATTCTTTTGCGCTGTGAGTTTGTTGGGATCCAATGAATTGTGGGTTTATGTTCAGATTATTCATAATAAAAGATTTGAGTCTATCCTGAATTCTATTTTGATTCTTATTTGCATGATTATTATAGCTTCGTAAATCTCTCCGATCTATTGAAATAGTTTGGCCAACTAGATAGATATTTCTTCAGTGAGAGGGGTCCATTGTAATGGGTTCAATCTGACGGGTTTCTATATCCCAGTGACAGAAGGGGACAAGATACATCTTTGTATTGTTTCCACTAAGGATAAAATAATGGGGTTAATTCATATTGGTTGAGTTCTGTTTGTCTACATCATGTCATCGTTCTCCAAGCATTACTCTATTTGTCATGAACTTAATACTTAGAGAGGCAAGCATAGAAGCGCTCTCGACCTGGAGTAATAGTAATAGGTGCAGGTAGGAGTTGGCCTATTTGTTTATGGACGTGATGCCTATATATACATGATCATTGCTGTGAATATCGCATAACTATGCACTTTTCTACCAATTGCCCAACAGTAGTATGTCTACCCACAGTATGCCTACTACATGAGAGATGCCACTAGGGAAAACTATGGCCCCCAGGTCTATTCACTTATATATTTACAAACGCTACAATTTCCTCGCTTCCTTTATTTACTTTTTATATACTTTGCACTTTACAACTATCATCTACACACTTTGCTTGCTTGCAAATAACGAGTCCAAGGGGATTGACAACCCTCTTGCCCGTGTTGGGTGCAAGTGTTTGCTTCTTTGTGTGCAGTCGCTGAAGACAGGGGTTGAGTGTTACTCCTATTGATTCGATAATCTTGGTTCTCACTGAGGGAAATACTTATCTATACTGTGCTGCATCACTTGTTCCTCTTCACGGAAAACCCAACGCAGATCACAAGTATGAGGAAGGATTTCTGGCACCGTTGCCGGGGAGTATCATCAACCTACTATCAAGTAACTTCGAACAAATTATCATTCACTTGTTCTTCTTTTTTTTTTCTATTATATTTTGCTTGCATCATAAAAATCAAAAATACAACATATTTATCTTTGCTAGTTACTAGTTTACTTCTTTGCTTGCTAGTTTACTTGTCCGGCTTGTTACTTTGCTTGCTCGGTCACCATGTCTCAAGATACTACTAAGTTGTGTGACTTCTGAAATACTAATAACAATTATTTTATTAGTACTCCTATACCACCCGCCACTAGTGCGGAGTTTTATGATATTAATGCTGCATTGCTGAATCTTGTGATGAAAGAACAATTTTCGGGAAGTCCTAATGAGGATCCCGCTGCTCATCTTAATACCTTTGTTGAACTTTGTGATATACAAAAAAAGGACATGGATAATGATGTTTTGAACTGAAAATTATTTCCTTTTTTGCTAAGATATAGCTAAGGCTTGGTTTTCATCTTTACCACGTAATAGTGTTGGAACACGAGATAAGTGTAAAGATGCTTTTATTGCCAAGTATGTTCCTCCTGCTAAGATCATCTCCCTTAGAAATCAAATTATGAATTTTAAACAACATGATCAAGAACATGTTGCACAAGCTTGGGAGAGGACAAAATTGATGATTGGAAATTATCCTACTCATGGTTTAAACTTGTGCATGATTATCCAAAATTTCTATACTGGACTGAACTTTGTGTCTAGAAATCTTCTAGATTCTGCTGCAGGTGGTACCTTCATGTAGGTGACATTAGGAGAGGCCACCAAACTTCTGGACAACATCATGACAAACTACTCTCAATGGCATACCGAAAGAGCTCCAACTGGTAAGAAGGTAAATTCTGTTAAGGAAATCACTACTTTGAGTGAAAAAGTGGATGCTCTTATGAATATGGTTGCTAGTAAAAAAACTCATGTTGATCCCAATGATATGCCCTTGTATACCTTGATTGAGCAAAATGATGATGCTATTGATGTGAACTTTATCTCGCGAAACAATTTCAATAACAATGCCTATAGTGGAAATTTCAATGCTAGGCCGTATCTCGGTAATTCCTCTAACAATTATGGAAACTCTTATGGAAATTCTTATGGAAATTCTTCTATAAATTCTAATAGGATACCCTCTGATCTTGAGAACACAATTAAATAATTTATTAGTTCTCAAAAGATTTTTAATACTATGGTAGAAGAAAAGCTGCATAAACTTGATGATTTAGCTAAGAACATGGATAGAATTGCTCTTGATGTGGAAACTCTTGAAAGTAAAACTTTGCCACCCAAGCATGATTTTAATGAGAATATTATATATATATATATATATATATATATATATTCAAATATCTATTAATGAAAGTACGGAGAGGACCGCTAAGTTGAAAGCTAAGCGAGAATTCTTAGAAAAAGCTCTTCCACCCAGTTTTTTCCGGAATCATGATGAAGATCTTAAAATGATTGGTACTTCTCCCATTGCTTCTTTGTTTACTTCTATGAAAATAGATGATAAAGGGACTAAATATGAGACAATTCTAGCTAGAGGGAGTCCCGTTTGCTTGGAGGGTGATGATTCCAATGATAAAACTAAAAAAAGTGGGTTTGGAGAGGTCAAAACTTTAACAAGTGATGTGCCCACTATCTTGGATTACAAGGATTTTAATTATGAGAGATGCTCTTTAGTAGAATGTATTTCCTTGTTGCAATCCATTATTAGCTCACCCAGTGCTTATGAACTAAATAAAGCTTTTACTCAACATATACTAGAAGCGATGATAAAAGCTTATGATGAGAAAATTGAGCTAAAAGTTTCTATTCCTAGAAAATTGCATGATGAATGGGAACCTACTATCAAAATAAATCTTAAAGAATATGAATTCAATGCTTTGTGTGACCTTGGTGCTAGTGTTTCAACTATACCTAAATCTCTTTGTGATGTGTTTGGTCACACCAATATTCATGATTGTTCCCTAAACTTGCATCTTGCGGATTCTACCATCAAAAAACCTTTGGGTAGAATAAATGATGTCCTTATCCTTTCTAATAGGAATTATGTGCCTGTAGATTTCATTGTGCTTGATATTGAATGCAACCCTACTTGTCCAATAATACTTGGAAGACCTTTTCTATAAACTATAGGTGCAATAATTGATATGAAAGAGGGAAACATACGATTCCAATTCCCATTAAAGAAAGGGATGGAACACTTCCCTAAAAAGAGAATCAAACCACCTTATGAATCTATCATGAGGGCTACTTATGGGTGGACTGTCAAAGATGACAACACTTGATCATATGCATTATGCATGGCTAGGGGCGTAAAACAATAGCGCTAGTTGGGAGGCAACCCAATAGTTACCTTAATTTCTTGCTTTTTATTTCTGTTTGTGTGTCATAACATGATTGTTGCCTCTGTAATTATTGTGTTCTTATGTTTTAATTAGTGGTTGTGCCAAGTAAAGCCTTTGGGATGACTTGCATGACGAGTAGAATTGATGCTGTGCAAAAACAGAAACTTTCGCCTCCAGTGCAGAATCTTTTATTCTCTGCTGGAGCGTGCTAAATTCTTGAAGTTTTTTACACAGAATTTATATAAAAATTCCTCAGGTTTTCCTAATTTTCAGAATTTTCTAAGATACAGAAGTATGGTAATTAAACATATCTGTACAGACTGTTCTATTTTAGATAGATTCTGTTTTTGCTTGCATAGTTTGCTTGTTTTGATGATGCTATGGATTATATCGGGGGGTATAAGTCATGGGGAAGTTAGAATATAGTACCTTATGCAATAATAATTTATGAATCAATTTATAATAGTAACTAAAGTATTTGATATGTTTATTATATTATCGGATCTCACAAGTTTTCTGTTGAGTTTTGTGTGCTGAAGTTTTCAAGTTTTGGGTGTTATCACGATGGATGAAGGAATAAGGAGCAGCAAGAGCCTAAGATTGGGGATGCCCAAGGCACCCCAAGGTAATATTCTAGGAAGACTCAAGCGTCTAAGATTGGGGTTGCACCGGAAGGCATCCCCTCTTTCGTTGCAATTCATCGGTATGTCACTTGGAGCTATATTTTTATTCATCACATGATATGAGTTTTGCTTGGAGCGTCGTTTGTTTTAGTTTGCTTTTTATTTTAGTTTCCCACAATCATTGTTTTATGGACACACCCACTTGAGAGAGACACAATATCACCATGATTTATTAGAATACTATGTGCTTGACTTATATCTTTTGAGCTTAGCAGTTGCTCTAGTGCTTCACTTATATCTTTCAGAGCACGGTGGTGTATAGATTTTATAGAAATAATTGCACTCTTTTTTTTCACTTATATTTGTTTGAGAGTTAATAAATTGCGATGGTAATTTGCATGGGTTATAATACTAGTCCAAAAATAATAGGTATTCAATGAGTGCATAATCAAAACCACATGTAGCACAGAAAAGAGAAATCATGGTTAATGATATTAATGTGGTAATGTGAAAGGGCATGAGTGCATGATCATTGGTTAATAAGAGTATCGTGAATTAGAGGTTTTTAACTTGTTGTTCATCTAAAAATTTTTATGGCATGGTTGTGATGTGTGAGCATACTTATTCCTCATTGAAATCCTAGTGTTGTTTACGTCGGAGGCGCGCGATGGTTAAATCCTACCAACCTCTTCCCTAGGGGCATGCGAGTAGTGCTTTGCTTCAAGAGAGCTAATAAAATATTGCAATAAGTATGTGAGTTCTTTATGACTGATGTGAATCCATGGATATACGCACTCTCACCTCCACATATTTCCTAGCCTCTTCGGTACCGTGCATTGCCCATTCTCACCACGAGGATCATGCAACTTTCGTCAGAGCATCCAAACCTTGTGACATGATATGCTCTGTTGCACATTAGCCTCATTATATCTTCCTCAAAACAGCCACCATACCTACCCATCATGGCATTTCCATAGCCATTCCGAGATATATTGCCATCCAACTTCCACCGTCACGTCGTATGACTTGTACACCTATTGTCATATTGCTTTGCATGATCATATAAGCTGACATAGTATTTTTGGTGAAGCCACTATTCATCATTATCATACATGTTACGCTTGATCATTGCACATCCTGGTACTGCCAGAGGCATTCATATAAAGTCATACAGTTTTTTCATGTTGAGTTGTAAGTAAATAAAAGTGTGATGATCATCATTATTAGGGCACTGTCTCAGTGATGAAAGGATGATGGAGACAATGATTCCCCCACAAGTCGGGATGAGACTCTGGACGAAAAAAAAGAAAAAAAGAAAAAAAGAAAAAAAGAAAGAAAGAAAAAGAAAAATGAAAAAAAAAATAAATGAGAGAAAAAAGAGAAGGGACAGTTCTACTACCTCTTTTTCCACACTTGTGCCTCAAAGTGGCACCATGTTCTTCATATAGAGAGTCTCTTGTTTTGTCACTTTCACATGCTTGTGGGAATTTTTCATTATAGAACTTGGCTTGTATATTCCGATGACGGGCTTCCTCAAATGCCCGAGGTCTTCATGAGCAAGCAAGTTGGATGCACACCCACTTAGCTTTAGTTGAGCTTTCATACACTTATAGCTCTAGTGCATCCGTTGCATGGCAATCCCTACTCCTCGCATGGATATCTATTGATGGGCATCTCCATAGCCCGTTGATACGCCTAGTTGATGCGAGACTTTCTTCTCCACTTTCGGCCCTTTAAAACCTACCACCATATTCTATTCCACCTTTATGCTATATCCATGGTTCATGCTCATATATTGCGTGAGTAATAAAAAGTTGAAGCATGTTAAAAAGTACGATCCAATTGCCTGACTTGACACCGTGGTGCTTGACATTTGTATTTATGTGGTGAAGACGGAGCCATGCCATGCTAATATGATAAAATGAATAGGGGGTGAAAATTCTTTAAGGATCGTATATTTTGAAACTTGATGATTATGTTGCTTATGTTTATAAATATTACTATGTTGATGTTTATTAATTCATCATTTCTCAATGATCAAACCTACAATAGATTACATGTTAGGTAGCATGTCACATCAAAACTTCTGTTTTTATCATTTACCTACTCGAGGACGAGCAGGAATTAAGCTTGGGGATGCTGATACGTCTCCAACGTATCTATAATTTTTTATTGTTTCAAGCTATAATATTATCATTCTAGGATACTTTTTGGGTGTTTATTTACCAGTTAATATTATTTTTGAGCACTAACCTATTAACCTAGTGCCCAGTGCTAGTTGCTGTTTTCTGCATGTTTTTGGCTTTTCAGGTTTACAATACCAAACGAAATCCAATTGCCCCGAAACTTTTTTATGATTTTTTATGGACCAAAAGAAGGCCTGAAAGCTTCGGGAGGAGACCGGAGGCCACACGAGGGAGCCACCACACAACAGGGTGCGCCCAGGGGGGTGGCCGTGCCCTGTTATGTGGTGGGCCCCTCGGGCACCTCCCAACGTCCCTCTCTGGCCTATAAATTCCAATAAATCCCAAAAACCCTAGAGAGCCTCCCGAAACACTTTTTTCGCTGCCGCAAGTCTTTGTTCTGCTGTGTGCCCATCTGGAGCCTTGTTTCGGTGCCCTGTCGGAGGGGGGATCGATCACGGAGGGCCTCTACATCAACCTTGCTGCTCACATGGTGATGTGTGAGTAGTTCCCCACAGACCTACAGGTCCGTAGTTAATACCTAGATGGCTATCTCTCTCTCTCTTGATCTTCAATACAATGATCATTGCATCTTCGCTTTGATCTATCCGATGTAATTCTTTTGCGCGGTGAGTTTGTTGGGATCCGATGAATTGTCGGTTTATGTTCAGATTATTCATGATAAAAGATTTGAGTCTTCTCTGAATTCTATTTTGATTCTTATTTGCATGATTATTATAGATTCGTAAATCTCTCCAATCTATTGAAATAGTTTGGCCAACTAGATTGATATTTCTTCAGTGAGAGGGGTGTGTTGTAGTGGGTTCAATCTGACGGGTTTCTACATCCCAGTGATAGAAGGGGACAAGATACGTCTTTGTATTGTTGCCACTAAGGATAAAATGATGGGGTTAATTCATATTGATTGAGTTCTCTTTGTCTACATCATGTCATCATTCTCCAAGCATTACTCTTTTTGTCATGAACTTAATACTTAGAAAGGCAAGCATAGAAGCGATCTCGACGTGGAGTAATAGTAATAGGTGCAGGCAGGAGTTGGCCTATTTGTTTATGGACGTGATGCCTATATATACATGATCATTTTCATGAATATCGCATAACTATGCGCTTTTCTATCAATTGCCCAACAGTAATTTGTCTACCCACCGTATGCCTACTACATGAGAGATGCCACTAGGGAAAACTATGGCCCCCGGGTCTATTCACTTGTATATTTACAAACACTACAATTTCCTCGCTGCCTTTATTTACTTTTTATTTACTTTGCACTTTACAGCTATCATCTACACACTTTACTTGCTTGCAAATAACGAGTCCAAGGGGATTGACAACCCTCTTGCGCGCGTTGGATGCAAGTGTTTGCTTCTTTGTGTGCAGTAGCTGAAGACGAGGGTTGAGTGTTACTCCTATTGGTTCGATAACCTTGGTTCTCACTAATGGAAATACTTATTTATAATGTGCTGCATCACCCATTCCTCTTCACGGAAAACCCAATGCAGATCACAAGTATCAGGCCCTCGTGTGCCTCCCGGACTCCATTTTCTTCCTGGACATGTATTCTAACCTAGAAAAAATCATTATATATACTTCCATATGTTTTGACCACCACATCACAAGTTTCACCTCTGTTCTTGTTTCAGGCTATTTTTTCTGGTAGATTTAAAAGCAATATGTCTTCACAAGATTCAGAGGGAGAGAGCTATGTTTCAGATTTCATTGCCAATCCCCGAGTCTATGGGGATGTGGATCCTTATGGGTGGTCAACAGAGGAAGAAATAGAGGCTGATCCAAAAAGGATCGGGCCCTCATGTGATGAAGAAGAAGAAGAAGTACCTCTACCTCAACCTGGAGATATGCTCGTGGAGTTCAACACGTCGAGTTAGCCAAACAAGGTTACACCTTCCAATACTCGATTTACCCCTTATCGACGTGTGCAGGTAGACACCACCGCTGCCTCAACCAGGAAAACACACCCTTTGAAGAAAGGAGCAATGATCGTCACCAACAAACTCCGCAAGGAGAATCTAGACCTTAAGTGAGAGGTTGATAAGCTCAATGAGGAGATCCATACCCTAAGGGGCATCATCGCTAAGAGGATCACATCATCACCACCATCACCCAAGAGGAACACTTGAGTACATGGGTATGGGCACCACCCTTAGCTTGTTCCAAGCTTGGGGGAGGTGCCCTGATATCGTATCACCATCACTTTTACTATTATCATCTATCTTAGTTCGATCCTTAGTTATTTTGTGATTTAGAGGAATAAAATTTAGTTTTGCTTTGCTTAGAGTGTTTGCTTTGTGATCTACCTATCTTTGTAATCGAGTGTGAGAGTTATATAATAAAAATTAGTTGAGTTTGTGTGCTTTACTCTCATGCATCACTCATCATAGCATTGAAATAAAAGAAATAGAAAGATCATATGCTAATACCTTGGGGAGTAATGACTTCACATAGAAAAAGTATAAGTGATAAAAGTTGTTGAGATTTAACAAACATAGTGTTAGTTATTGATACAATCCATGCAAATTATAATAGAGGAGAGGAGATTGACATGCAAATACACTATCTTGGACATCTTTTATGATTGTGAGCCACCATCAAATATTATATAATGATCGAACTATTGATGTTGGACAAGGAAGACAACGTAATGAGTTATGTTTGCCTGCATACACATAGAAGTTATATTGTCATGGATCCTCTAAGATGTGGTGCTTGCTTTAGATCTTTTTCTAGCCCAACATTTCTGCACTAAGTACAGGTACTACTTGTGCATCCATAACCCTTAAACCCACTCTCTTGCCATGAGAGTCCACCATATCTACCTATGGATTGAATAACATCCTTCAAGTAAGTTTTCATCGGTGCATCAAAGAAATAAAAATTGCTCCTAAATATATATGATCTTTTATTCTAAGGGAAAATAAGCTTTGTACGATCTAGTGATGGCAAAGAAATAAAAGCGACAGACTGCATAATAAAGGTTGCTATCATAAAGGGCAATATAAAGTGATGTTCCTTTACATTAAGAGCTTGCACAGTCAAAAATTAAAAAGCGCATGACAACCTCTCCTTCCCTCTGCGAAGGACCTATCTTTTACTTTCATGTATTTACTTTTATGCAAGAGTCAATAATGTTTATCCCTATTCCAACCTATTAATTCTTTAGTGGCGAGCATCATGTGTTGGGGAAAGATCCAGATACATATATCCAGTTGGATGTAGGTGATCATGAGTCATTATTGTTGACATTATCCTTGAGGTAAATAAGTTGGGAGGCAAAAACAATAAAGCCCCTATCTTCCTATGTGTCCGATGGAAACATTAGCTCCAAAAATCTGCAGTGAGTGTCGGCAATCATAGAAGACTAAATGATAGTTGAGCATGTAAACTTGCTAAGTTGAAAGCTCTTACATAGACTCTTCTCTGAAATATGATGAATTGATTGTCTCAATGACTAAGAACGTAGTTTATTGATTGTCAATAAAGTTTATGCTCCATACTTCAATGTTGTGGATAGATTGTTACTTGTTTATGAGAAGCTATATGATGAAAAACTTGCTGCTATGTTAATATTCATGATGCTCTCATGTCCGTATTCTGTTTTTATCGACACCTCTCTCTCAAATTATGTGGTCATTATTTTTGAGTTTGGCTTCCGCTTGAGGACAAGCGAGGTCTAAGCTTGGGGGTGTTGATACGTCCATTTTGCATCATGAATTCTTATTGATATTTATTTTATTCTTGTTCATTATTCCACATTATGATACAATTCTCATTTCTTTTCTCTCTGAATTTACAAGGTACATCACAAAGAGGGAAATTGCCGAGAACTAGAATTTTGGACCTGAAAACCAAGAAAAAGGCTTGAAAATCACTGGACTCCAAATGACCTGAAACTTCACAGAGATTTTTTTTGGACTATATGAGAATTATTGGGCCAAAAATATACCAGAGGGGGCCACCTTCTAGCCACGAGCCAACAGGGCGTGCCCTGTTAGCTCGTGGGGCCCACGCAGGTGCCCTGGCCCCCCTCTTTTGCTATAAGGCATGGTTTGACCTAGAAAAAAAATTAAGAAGGAACTTTTGGGACGAAGCGTCGCCGTCTCGAGGCAGAAATCTGGGCAGAGGCCCTTTTGCACTCCTGCAGAGAGATTCTGCCGGGGAAACTACCCTCCGGGAGGGGGGATCGAAGCCATCGTCATAACCAACACTTCCTCCTTCGTGGAAGGACTAATCTTCATCAACATCTTCACCAGCACCATCTCATCTCAAACCCTAGTTCATCTCTTGTATCCAATCTTTGTCTCAAAACCTCAGATTGGTACCTATGGGTTACTAGTAGTGTTGATTACATCTTGCAGTTGATGCTTGTTCGTTTATTTGGTGGAAGATATTATGTTCAGATCCTTAATCATAATTATTACCCCTCTGATCTTGAACATGTTGATGATGTGTGAGTAGTTACTATTATTCCTGAGGACATGGGAGAAATCTTGTTATAAGTAATCATATGTAGTTGGTATTCGTTCGCTATTTTGATTATATGTATGTTGTTGCTTCTCTTAGTGGTGTCATGTGAACATAGACTACATGACACTTCACCATCTAATGGGCCTAAGGGAAGGCATTGTGGAGTAATAAGTAGATGATGGGTTGCTAGAGTGACAGAAGCTTAAACCCTAGTTTATGCGTTATTTCATAAGGAGCTGATTTGGATCCATATGTTTCATGCTATGGTTAGATTTATCTTAATTCTTCTTCAGTAGTTGCAGATGCTTGCGAGAGGGGGTAATCATAAGTGGGTTGCTTGTTCAAGTAAGAACAACACCTTAGCACCGGTCCACCCACATATCAAATTATCAAAGTAACGAACGCGAATCAACTCAACATGATGAACTTGACTAGACATATATTCCCATGTGTCCTCGGGAGCGCTTGCTTTATATAAGAGTACTTTCAGACATATCCTTTGCTATAAAAAGGATTGGGCTACCTTGCTACACCTTTGCTACTATTGTTACTTGTCACTTGTTACGAATTATCTTATTGCAAAACTATCTATCACTGTTACTCATAGCACTTGCAGAGAATACCTTGCTGAAAACTGCTTATCATTTCCTTCTGCTCCTCGTTGGGTTTGACACTCTTACTTATCGAAAGGACTACGATCGATTCCCTATACTTGTGGGTTATCACCATCACCTGGGGGACCGCAGTGGTTGAGGGAGTCCGGGACTAAGGGGTCCTCGGGCCGCCGGTCTACCTCTTGTGGGCCGGATAGGTGGGCCGCTCTGTGACTATTAGTAGAAGGCCAAGCTATAAGGCGACTCCGTGTTCAGGAAGGAAACCTCCGAAGCCTTGGTGTGTCCTCCAAGTCAAGATGGTAGAATTGGCGTGGTTATTCCCTGGTGGCGACCGACCATGTGTAACCCTAGGTACCCCTGGTGTCTATATAAATCGGAGGGTTTAGTTCATAGAAAGGGGGAACCATTACCCTACTCATCTAGGGTTTAGTTCATCTGATCTTGTGGTAGATCAACTCTATAATTGTCATACACACGTCAATATAATCAAGCAGGACGTAGGGTTTTACCTCTTCGAGAGGGCCCGAACCTGGGTAAATAATGTCCCTCTGTTTCCTGTTCCCCATTGATCCAAGATCCATAGCTCGGGACTCCCTACCCGAGATCTATCGGTTTTGACACCGACATTGGTGCTTTCATTGAGAGTTTCGCTGTGAGATCGTCAAAGGATCTATGGCTCGCTTAGTCATCAGGAATGACATCCACACCAGGGATGTCTTCGTCCCCGGCCAACTTTCTGCTTTCAGCAGCGTCGTTCAGATCAACAGCTTCACCCCAGAGCAAAAGATCAGGTTCGACAGCCTAGAGTACGTCGCCGACACCCGGGGCGATCTGGTCCTTACTGGGCTCTCGGCCTTACACGATGAGCCTGGAAATCCCTAAGCTTTAACTTCGGGCCTCCTGCTCGACCCCGTCTCCAGGCCGATCATTACATCGGATCCGGCTTTGAGCTCGAATCCGATTATAATGTCTGAAGACCGGGGGGTGGCCTTGGCCGAACGCGCTCCCTGTGTAGACACGCCGGAGGTCAACTCCAAAAGATTCGGGAATACTAATCCGGCTAACCTCTCTCTATTGAACGAGACGCTGGCCCGGATCCAGACAATGAACATTACGGGTACCCGTCCATGACCTATGATCGGATCGGCCTTGAGGCAGGCCACGAGGATTTTTACATCCCACCCACCATGCACTTGGTAGCCACTATCGAAGATTTAACCGATATGCTGGACTACGCCTCTGAGGAGGCTGAAGACATGAATGAAGAGGTTGATGCCTCTGCCTCTCCCACCACTGGACGGTGGACAGCCACCTCCACCTACGATGTCTATATGGTGGACACCCCCAACGATAAGGGTGTCGGCACCACTAGGAAGAATGGCGATGGCACCCCCAGAAAGAATGGCGACAAGCCCGGTGAAGAACTGCCCAAGCGCCGATGTCAGCGCAAATGATCGAAGGCGCACAAGGGTAGGGAAAGCAACATGGGCACCGGAGAAAACGATACCCCAGACAATATGGAAGACCTCGGTGACCCTGTTGCCCCCGAACAACCACTCGATGACTCGGAGGGGCACGAGGATCAGTTTAACCCTGAGGACCTCAATGACTCCGAGGACAGCA
The DNA here is from genome assembly GCA_039707655.1 of Elymus sibiricus. Taxonomy (NCBI): domain Eukaryota; kingdom Viridiplantae; phylum Streptophyta; class Magnoliopsida; order Poales; family Poaceae; genus Elymus; species Elymus sibiricus. The sequence continues at coordinate 17,744,454 of CM077671.1, forward strand.
ACTACCTTCCCCCCTCGGAGGAGGAGGTTAGCCTTGGAGCCGAAGATTTCATCGTCCCCGAGGACCCGCTGGATCAAAAACGGTTCAAGCGGCAACTTATAGCCACAGCCCGAATCCTGAAGATGAAGCAGAAGCAGCTAGAAGCCAAACAAGATACCCTCAACGACAGATGGATGAGAGTCCTAGCAGTCGAAGAAGTGTACGGCAATGAACGGCTGGATCAAAACAAATGCTACCCGCACCAATGTTTGTTGTCGCAATTCAACGATGAGGCCCTTGAGCCTGCACCCCCCAGACGCACTCATGACAACCAGCCAGACCGCCCCCCTCGAGGACGGGACAGGACGGCTGGAGAGGCCGAAGATCGACCTGCACCCCCCCCCCCCGCATGAGAAGGAAGGAGCCAGTACAGCCTAAGGACCCATATGACCTACGACACAATCTGGACGCTAGAGCAGGTCAGACAAGATCCATCTATGGATATAGAGGGTACACTCCCGCTAGACGGGACGGGTACCAAGCTTGGCTCGACTGAAATGATATAGCTCGGGAACAACACCGGGTCCGTATGGCAGCCGATCTCCGGCGTGACGTAGCCCAGGTCAGGGGCACCGCTCACCCAATGTGCTTTACAGATAAGGTGATGCAGCATCAGTTCCCCGAAGGGTTTAAACCCATAAACATCGAACAATATGACGGGATGACAGACTCGGCCGTGTGGATTGAAGACTTCCTTCTCCACATTCATATGGCCCGACGAGATGATCTCCATGCCATAAAATACTTGCAATTAAAGCTTAAAGGACCAACACGGCACTGGTTAAACAGCCTTCCCGAAAACTCCATTGGGAGCTGGGAAGAGCTCGAGGATGCTTTCCGAGCTAACTTTCAAGGCACCTATGTCCGGCCCCTGGACACTGATGACTTGAGCCACATTGTTCAATAGCCCGGTGAGTCAGCCCGGCAATTTTGAAATCGGTTCTTGACTAAGAAGAACCAGACCGTCGACTGTCCGGATGCCGAGGCAATAGCCACTTTCAGACACAGCATCCGGGATGAATGGCTAGCTCGTCAGCTCGGCCAAGACAAGCCGAGAACAATGTCGGCCCTTACCTCACTTATGACCCGCTTTTACGCGGGCGAGGATAGTTGGTTAGCTCATCAAAACAACAATCCCGAAGACCCCGGCACCTCTGAAGTTCGGGATGGAAACGGGAAACCACGGCGCAACAAGAACAAGCATTGACACAACAGCGGCGATGCCGAGGATACGGAAGTAAATGCCGGATTCAGCAATTCAAAATTAGGACCGCGGAAGAAGTCCTCTAAAGGGAATCGGGACGGACCTACCGCATTGGACAAAATCATGGATAGGCCCTGCCAGATCCATGGCACCCCAGACAAGCCCGCCACCCACACCAACCGTAACTGTTGGGTAATCAAACAGGCATGTAAACTCGCAGCCGAGGAGCAGGGCAAGGGCCCACGTAGCAAGGACGATGATGAGCCTCGCGGGCCAAATAATGAAGGCCAGAAGCAATTCCCTCCCGAGGTAAAAACTATGAACATGATCTACTTCACGCACATACCAAAGAAGGAGAGGAAGCGTGCGCTTCGGGACGTCTACGCCATAGAACCTGTAGCCCCAAAATTCAACCCATGGTTGGCGTACCCGATCACCTTCGACCGTAGGGACCATCCGACCAGTATCCATCCTGGAGGATCGGTGGCCCTGGTACTCGACCCCATTGTCGATGGGTACCACCTAACTAGAGTCTTCATGGATGGAGGCAGTAGCCTCAGATACAGTGAGAAAAATGGGTATCGATCCCTCAAGGATCAAACCCAGCAACACCACCTTTAAAGGAGTAATCCCAGGCATCGAAGCCCGCTGCTCGGGCACCATGACTTTGGAAGTAGTTTTTGGTTAGCCCGACAACTTCCGCAGTGAAGACTTGATCTTCGACATCGTCCCTTTCGCAGCGGCTATCACGCACTTCTCGGCCGTACAGCATTCGCTCGCTTCAACGCCGTACCCCACTACGCATATCTGAAGCTTAAGATGCCCGGGACCAAGGGGGTCATCACTGTCAATTGCAACACAGAGCATTCACTCCGAACTAAGGAGCACATAGCGGCTCTGGCAGCCGAAGTCCAGGTCAGCAACGAGGCACCAAAATCCCAGTCCGCCGTCAAGGCACGATAGGCGAACAAACGAGCCCGAGCCCTATCTCAGCTCCCGGAGTCTTCCCACGATCAACATAAATAGGAATACGCCCCCCACAGCATGGCCCCGCTAGCCGCAAAGTACGTGTCTCGGAGACACAATTTCGCGCTCAAAATTCCATGGCTGCTGTGGGGACCTGCCATTCAAGGATCAAGTGTTCAGCTTGACCGAGCTATGGTCAAAAACGTCTTCGGGCAATAGTAGGTACCATCTAGGACCTACCCAGTATCAAGCTAACATATTACGGCGACCTCTCAAGACCCTCTCTCAAAGGTTCGTCCGCCGATCACTTTCTCCTTTAAAGGAGCACACCCCCCTCGAGAGCAAAGGCGCAGACGTGCAACAGGGCACAGTAGGGACGTCAAACTAGTCATAAAGGCCCTATGTAAACCTTTCCTCTGTAAAGTTTATTTTTAAACAAAGTATCTGTAACAGTTGCTTTGGCAGTTCGGATTGTATGGTTAAATGTCACGAGTTCATCGGAAATAAAGACCATTCTTCATAGTCCCATTGCAGTCACTTATGTTGCATAACCTTTTTTCGCTCTTCGACGCCGAAAGAAACTAGTTCGGTACATATTTTCTTTAGATGTGGCCGGCTAATAGACCGGGGGCTCAACTATAAAACTCGCCCCAAGCATCATTCTGGCACTATTTTTATCTTATGTGCTTGGCGTCTCGGATATTGCATTATATGAATCGGTCCCGAATTATGTCTTGGGTCAATAGTTGGGTTGCCCGGCTCCTGTGCTTACCCTCTTACGTTCCGCATGTTTGGCTAGGAGGCTAAAGGGAGAACCACTGCGATTGTACTTCCAGCTCGCCTGGTAAAGTACCTCTGTGGAGAAAGTCGAAAACTGACTGTCATAATAAGCGAGGACCGGTCGGCGATCCGATGACAAGTGTTAAACTAAAAATTGATGGAGATTATGCCATGTTATATGAAGGGTTTGTATTTACACAAACCAAGTGATAATGGTTTCAACCTCGGCACACCCGAACATCACAAAACACTGGGGGCTAGTCACTGGCCCCCGCAGTCAAGCTCCTATGGCTAAGTGAAAGCACTAAAGCCATATAGTCTGATTGCCTCGTTTCCCTTACACACTACCCCCTCCGGGCACCGATACGTCGGCTAAGGGTCATAGTGCGGAGGTCGAAACACCCCTTGTAGCATCTACAAGGGGGCTAAAGCCGACGACTGGTAACTTTTAGATTAAAACGGCCACACAGGAGTCAAAATAAACAAAACAAAACAAAGCATGATATACCATGCAAAGCAGCGGCATCATAAAGCACAAGAGTCTAACTCTCATATGATGCATGATAGTACACTCATTCATAAATTACATCTTTAGGGGGCCTCTATCGCCCGAGCACCATCCATTACGATGGGGAAGTACTGCTCGGGGTGCCTATGCTCCTTCCCAGGAGGTGGGGGTCCGGTGGCCATCTCGACTGGCTTGATCTTTGGCCAATGCACCATGGCCTTCGCAAAGGCCAACCGAGCTCCCTCGATGCATACGGAGCGCTTCAGGATGTCAATCCGGGGCGCGGCGTCACACAACTTCTGCACCAGGCCAAAGTAGCTGCTCGACAGTGGCTCTGAAGGCCATAGCCTGATGCAGTGGTCCTTCATGGATGGCTCCACCATCCAGTGTAACTCCATCAGCTGCTTCATCTGATTAGAGAGGAGGAGAGGGTGCCCAGGGGCTTGAAACTGCGCCCAAAACAGCCTCTGCTCGACATCCCCGTCCCGGGATGCAAAGTGCCTTGCCGCATCCGCCGCACTCCTCGGAAGATCCACAAAAGCGCCAGAGGAATGCCACCCTCGTGTGAGCAACGCAAACCTGTTTCCACCAAAGACACATTGCAGTAAGTACGGCTTACCATCCACAATAAGCTTGACTTGGCGGAGCTCCTTTTGGTAGCCTTGTGTCTCCACCCGCGCTTCTTGGATCGCCGACTTCAACGAGGTTAGCTTGGAGGCCTGATCCTTACTCTTTTGCTCAAGGGCCTCACATTTAGTGATGGCATCCTTGAGCCCCTGCTGCACCTCGGCCACCCTGGCCTCATGCTTATCACTGACGGTTAATTCATACTCGTCCTCGAGTAGGTAAATGATAAAAGAAATAATTTATGAAGTGTGAATGCTAGCATAGTATGTAAGTTTTATCAATGATAATTTCACTCACTTTTCTAGCATCATAACCAGCAACTTTTTCTCATGAAACTCATTATGCTAGAGTAGCAATTAATTCACATATCATGGTTCAAACAATGCATTCTCTTGAAACTTAACAACCTATGTTCTTAGTCATCAAGCAGTTTCAATGCATTATCAAGTCTAAGTAAGAGCTCTACATACTCAATTATCATATAGTCTTCTATGATTGCTAATACTCAAAGCATATTTTTAGAACAAACAGCATTCATCGAACATAGAGAAAGATAGGGGCTTAATGTTTTGCCGCCCAACGCACTTATCATGAAGATAATTGTCAACAATAATGAATCATGATCAAATATATTTGACTGGATATATGTGTTTGGATCTTTCTCCACCACATGGTGCTTGCCAACTAATAGATAGAGGTTGGAATAAGAAGTTGACTCAACATGAAAAGTAAATAACATGAAAGTAAATGGATTGTCTCTTCGCAGAGGGAAGCATGGATTTGCAGAGGTGCAGAGCTCATAGCTTAAAACAGAGATGAATATGTAATTGTGAGTGGTATACTTTTCCTGTCAATGACACAACAGAATTTTAAATATCTTCCATGCTAATCACATTATTAGTAGTTCCCAAATAGAATTGAAATTTTACTCCCCCTCCACCATTCAAACACATTCCATGGCTAGCCGAATCCACGGGTACTATCCAAACAATCAACTTTCTAGGGGGAGTTCTCGTTTATTTATTTTATATTATGCAGGATTGGGCATCCTTTTTACTAGCCTCTCTCGTGCAATGACATGAATAAACACTCATCTTGAGAATAACCCGCTTAGCATGGAAGATAATGACCGCCCCATCGCTCCATGAGCGGTACGAGCACACAAAACGGATGTTTATTTGAATGTTTAGAGGTGGCACGTGCAAATTTACTTGGAATGGCAGTGAAATACCATATATAGGTAGGTATGGTGGACTCTCATGGAAGAAACTTGGTTCAAGGATTTGGATGCACAAGTAGTATCTCTACTTAGTATGAAGTTTTGGCTAGCAAAATATTCTAAACAAGCACCACATGTTGGAGGATACATAACAATATAACTTCTATGCAAATATACCCAAACATAACCATTACGTTTTCTTCCTTGTCCAACTTCAACTATTTGATAAAGGTTGAAAATAATTGAAGAGTATTCACAATCATAAAAGATGTCCAAGATAATATATTTGTATGTGAAAATTCTCTTTCTTATACTAATCATTCATCGATTGCTTGTATGACCAATATTGTGATTGTCAAACTTCAATAGATTTTACTTTCTAAACCAAATGTGAAACTACTACTAAGCATAAAGCACATTGATAATTTCAGATTTATGATATTTCATTCATTCACGGTTTACTCTTAGGATATAAGTGAAGCACAAGAGTAAACATCAAACTACTCTCAAAAGATATAAGTGAAGATGAATGAGTAGTCAAACAATTAAGTAGCTATGTGAGGACTCGCTCTCAAGAAATATTTTCAGATTTCAGTATTTTATTCAAATAGCAAACAAAACAAAAAGGCACTCCAAGAATAGCACATATCATGTGAACGAATAAAAACTTAGGCTCAACATAGGCTACCGATAATTGTTGACGAAGAGAGGTGGGATGCTTAGATGCTTGAGACTTATTGTAATATTGTCTTGGGGTGCCTTGGGCATCCCCAAGCTTGAGCTTTTGTATCTCGTTCAATCCTCCCATGTCCCGATTTCACCTATGTCTCAAAAACTTCATCCACACAAAACTTGAAAAGACCTCGTGAGATAGGTTAGTACACATAGAAATAAATCAACACTTCATGTACTGCCAAGACAAGTTGCATAATATTTTTCAAACATTATATACTGTATACTATGATTTCCACAATTTATATCTAACAATATAAGTCATGAAAACTATCGGAGAAGTACATAAGAAAACTATGACAGCAATCTGTCTAAACAGGACAATCTGTAGCAATTTATTGAAACAGTGTACTTCTGTATCTCCATAAAGTATTACAATTTAGGACATGGTAAATAATTTGTATGACAATGCAGTGTAAAATTTTCATAAATTTTCCACGTTCCAGTAAAATATTAAAATTCAAAAACTTCAGCGAAAGTTTCTGGTTTTACACAGCACACATCAAACATGTAATTGAGGTATCCTAAAGGCAATTCTTGGAACTTTTTATTGAAAAGAAAGATTATAAATAACATATAACAGAGAAAAACAAAATAAAATGATGCTCCAAGAAAAACACATATTATATGATGAATAAAAATATAGCTCCAAGTAAGATATACCGATAGTATTGAAGACGAAAGAGGGGATGCCTTCCGGGGCATCCCCAAGATTAGACGCTTGGGTCTTCCTTGAATATTACCTTGGGGATGCCTTGGGCATCCCCAAGATTAGGGTGTTTCCACTCCTTATTCTCCTCATACCGGTATCTCACCCAAAACTTAAAAACTTCAATCACACAAAACTTAACGGAACTTCGTGAGATGGGTTAGTGTAATAAATATAGATCATTCACTTAGGTACTGTCAAGACAAGATTCATAATTGTTCCCACATGATACCTACAGTATTCTATCATTCCCATAATTTATATCACTCAATATAAGCTATGGAAACACTAAAATAAGTAAACTATGCATGCAAAACAGAATCTGTCAAAAACAGAACAGTCTGTGAAGATCTGAATGAACACCATACTTCCCTTACTCTAAAAATTCTGAACATTTAGGAAAACGCAGATAATTTGCATAGAAAAACTGTGTAAGAATTTCAGAATTTTTTGAATCACCAGTAAAATCACAGAAATTCTGCACTGAACGCAAAAGTTTCTGTTTTTGGACAGAATCAAACTAACAAGTATCCAGACTATCCCAAAGGCTTTACTTGGCACCTTATTGAAATAAAAGACACAAAATATGATTACTACAGTAGCTTAATCATGTGAACACTCAAAAAAAGAAAGTAAAAGTGTTGGGTTGCCTCCCAACAAGCGCTTTTCTATAATGCCTTTTAGCTAGGCATGATGATTTCTATGATGCTCACATAGGAATAGTATTTGAAACATGCAAAAGAGCATCATGGATCTCATGACAAGCACATTTAAGTCAAACCCACTTCCTATGCATAGGGATTTTGTGAGCAAGCAATTTATGGGAATAAGAATCAACTAGCATAGGACGGCTAAACAAGCATAACTTCAAGATTTTCAACACATTGGGAGGAAAGTTGATATTATTGCAATTCCTACAAGCATATATTCCTACCTCATAATAACTTTCATTAGCATCATGAAGGAATTCAACAATATAACTATCACATAAAACATTCTTTTCATGATCTAAAAGCATAGAAAATTTATCACTCTCCACATAAGCAAATTTCTTCTCATTCATAATAGTGGGAGCAAACTCAACAAAATAACTATCATGAGACACTTGATTGACATTACAAAATTGAATATTAAAATCATGATGACAAGTTTCATGGTTATCATTACTCTTCATAGCATACATGTCATCACCATAATCATGAATAGGAGGCATGCTATCATCATAGTAAATATCATCATCACAAGTAGGGGGACTAAAAAGATCATCTTCATCAAATATAGCATCCCCAAGCTTGTGGCTTTGCATATCATTAGCATCATGGATATTCAGAGAATTCATACTAGCAACATTGCAATCATGCTCATCATTCAAGGAATTCTCATTAAGTATTTTCATAATTTCTTTCTCTACCAATTGAGCACAATTTTCCGAACCATCATTTTCACGAAAGACATTATAAAGACGAAACAAATGAGGCAACCTAAACCCCATTTTTTTGTAGTTTTCTTTTATAAAACCAAACTAGTGAAAAACAAAAAACTAAAATATTTAATTGCAAGATCTAAAGATATACCTTCAAGCACTCACCTCCCCGGCAACGGCGCCAGAAAATAGCTTGATGTCTACTACACAACTTTATTCTTGTAGACTTGTGTTGGGCCTCCAAGCGCAGAGTTTTGTAGGACAGTAGCAATTTTCCCTCAAGTGGATGACCTAAGGTTTATCAATCCGTGGGAGGTATGGGATGAAGATGGTCTCTCTCAAACAACCCTGCAATCAAATACAAGAAATCTCTTGTGTCCCCAACACACCCAATACAATGGAAAATTGTATAGGTGCACTAGTTCGGCAAAGAGATGGTGATACAAGTGCAATATGGATGGTAGATATAGATTTTTGTAATCTGAAATTATAAAAATAGCAAGGTAACAAGTAGTAAACAGCGAGCAAAATGTTGTATAAATGCTTGGAAATAAGGCCTAGGGTTCATACTTTCACTAGTGAGATCTCTCAACAATGCTAACATAATAGGATCATATGATCATCCCTCAACGTGCAACAAAGAATCACTCCAAAGTTCCTATCTAGCAGAGAACATAAGATGAAATTGTTGTAGGTAGTAGAACCACCTCAAAGTTATCCTTTCCGATCAATCTATTAGGCTATTCCCATAGGTGTCACAAACAGCCCTAGAGTTTGTGCAAAAATAACACCTATGATACATATCAATCAACCCTAATCTCACCTAGATACTCCAATGTCACCACAAGTATCCGTGGGTTAATTATTCGACATGCATCAAACAAATTCAGATTCATAATATTAAAACCAACACAAAGTACTTCAAAGAATACCCTAAGATTTCTATCGGAGAACGTAGTATGAAAACGTGCAATCAACCCCTATGCATAGCTTCCCAAGGTCACCGGAATCCGCAAGTTGATGCCATAACATATATGAAGTGAATCAATAGAATACCCTATTGTCACTAAGGGTATCCGCATGCAAGACATACATCAAGTATTCCCAAACCCAAAGTATTCAATCCGACACAACAAAATCTCAAAGGGAAAGATTCAATTCATCACAACAAGATAGCAATGGAAGAACACCATATAATCCAACTATATTACCAAAGCCCGTGATACATCAAGATCATGACTTCTCAAGAACACGAGAGAGAGGGAGAGAGAGAGAGATTGAACACGTAGCTACTGGTACATACCCTCAGCCCCGAGGGTGAACTACTCCCTCCTCGTCATGGCCTTCGCCGGGATGATGAAGATGGCCATCGGTGATGATTTTCCCTGTTCGGCACGGTACTAGAAAGGCTCTAGATGGGTTTTTCTTTGATACAGAGAGTTACGGTGGTGGAGCAGAACTTCTAGCTTAACTTCTGGGGGTTTTGGTATGTATAGGATTTTTCAGCGTTGGAATCACGTCAACCGGAGCCACGTGGGACCCACGAGCTAATAGGGCGCCACTAGGGGCTGGGTCGCGCCCTGTCTCCTCGTGCCTCCATGGCAGCCCTCCTCTGGTGGTTCTTCGCTCCATAATTCATTATATTTTCCAGAAAATATTATAAAAAAGTTTCGGGCAATTCCGAGAACTTTCATTTTCTGTACAAAAATAACACCACGGTAATTCTGCTGAAAACAGCGTCAGTCCGGGTTAGTTCCAGATAAATCATATCAAGTGCATCGAAACCATATAAAAGTATTGTAAACATAGATGAATATGGCATGAATACTTCATAAATTATCAATACGTTGGAGACGTATCAACGGTCTTTACCGACGTCAGTTTGGCGGCCGCTAGTTTGACCGCCGCCTTCTGTGCCGCGGCCTCCTACCTCACCTTCCTCAGCTCGGCCTTGAGGTTCTCGACCTCTGTAGCGACAGCTGCAGTCATAATAAGCACCCCGCGCTTAGGAATAAAACCCAAATACCTCACTTGATAAGGAAAATCATGGTATTAAACAGTCCAGTCCAGACTTACCTTGTGCTTCATCAAACCGCTTGTTGAGAAGGCCGAGCTCCTCATCGGAGCTCTTGAGCTTCCGATTCACCTCGGCCAGCTCCACGGCGTTGGTGGCTGCCACCGAAGACGAGGCTTGCACAACAGCTTATGTGTGTCAGACACCTGAGTTATCGGTTTTTAGACCCTCTGCCAGGTTTTCTCCAATCCTGCCAGAGTCTCGGGGGCTACGATTCACTTTTACTACTATCAGTGTTTTTTGAGCTATTTGACCCCCGCTTGAGTTTTTCAAACTCACCCAGGGCTCGGAGGCGACTATACATGAGGATTGCATAACCCTATAAAATAAATTCTCTCTGTAAAAGGGGTATTACATGATTTACCTTGAAGCCCGTCAAGAGGCCGCTAAAAGCCTCCTTCAGTCCGCTGTCAACAGACCAGACGCTTTGTAAAACCACACCCATGAAGGCGCGGTGTTCCTCGGCAATAGAGGGGCTATTCAAAGCCTCCTCCATCATGGCCGGCCACTCAGTTTTGGCCCACTCTGTTACGGGTAGCATCGGTGGCGGCACCTCGGCTCCCCTTTGGGTGGAGGCCGGAATGGACGACTCTGGGGGCCTGGGGGGCTCCGGGACCATCTTCGGAGAGGGCTCGGACCGACCGAGCTCCCCCTCCTTGTTCGCTAGAAAGGATCCCACCTCTCGGTCTTTGGCGACCGAGGTATTAACCTCGGCCATGATGTCATCACCCTCGCCTCCCGTGTTTGGCCCCGGAGGGGTCCTCCGGGACAACACCTCCTCGGTCTCCTCGACAACCCGAGGAGGTGTAGTGCGCGATGCAATCCCGCTCTCTGCTAGCTCGGCGGGCGGAGAGTCCCCCTCCGAGACTTGATCGGTGGGGAGGTCACGTGGTGGGCTACAACATGAAAGACATGCATATGGTTAGTAACGAGCCTCAAAATGGATGTACGAGAGAGTCTTCGGATTCATACCTTTGGGCCTGGGGCTTGGCCCTAGGGTTCCTTTGGGGAATCTCTTCGAAAGCCTCAGACTCCTCGGCGGAGCCCGGGCTGTCATCGGACAGGGCCACCTTGGCCCTGCATTGCCTTTTCAGGGCAGGAGGAGGCAGATCCTCCTCGGCGTCATCAGACGCCACCCTCTTCCTTGTTTGGGAGGAGTCGCTCTCCTCCCCGTCCTCTCCATGCTCTTCCTCATGAGCGGAAGAAGCATGGGTCTCCCCGGACTTAGTGTCCGGGGGTCCTCTTGGGCGGAGGCGCTCTCAGGCCTCCCTCTTCTCGCCCTTCCTCTTCTCTTTCTTCACCGGCGCCTTGTACGGCGCCACGACCAGCATTTCCGTCAGCAAGGCCGTCCTAGGGCCCTCGGGCAGCGGGGCCGGGCCGTCGATCTGCACAGCTTTCTCCAGGCAGCTCTGTGAATGCGGGAAAGAAAGGGTTAAGTTCCTTGTTAAAAGGTAGTACCCGAACACAAGAGTAAAACTTTATCATACCTCCCGAGGAGGGTTTGCGGCGTCAAGGCCGGTGTCTTCCTCCTCGGCCGGCCAGTCCTTTTGGGGCTTGAACAACACCTTTCACAGCTTGTCGTGGGTGATGCGGTAAAAGCGGAGCACGGTGACAGGGTCATCGGGCTTGTAGGACCACATTGGGGTGACCCGATGTTGTCAAGGAAGGAGGCGGCGGCGAAGCATGATCTGAACCACGTTGGTCAGTTCAACCTTCTTGTTTACCATATAGGAGATGCGCTTCTACAGCGACTCCACCTCCGTTGTCGACCCCCGGTCGAGACCCTTCTTGATCCATGACACCAGCCTTGTGGGGGGTCCGGATCTGAATTCGGAGGGTGCTGCCCAGTCCGCGCCGCGTGGTTCGATGATATAAAACCACTCTTTCTGCCAGATTTTGATGGTATCTATGAAGGTACCTTCCGGCCACTCGACCCGGGGGAGCTTGCTGATCATCGCCCCCCCCCCCCCACATTCCGCATGCTGGCTATCTACTATCTTTGGCTTAACATTGAAGACCTTTAGCCACAAGCCGAAGTGTGCCTGGACCCGCAGAAAGGCCTCGCAGACAATGATGAAGGCCAAAATATGCATGAAGGAGTTCGGGGGGACATCATGAAAATCTAACCCGTAGAAGAACATCAAACCCCTAACAAAGGGGTGGAGCGAGAAGCCAAGTCCCCGGATGAAATGGGGGATGAACACCACCCTCTCGCCTTGCCTCGGCGTGGGGATGACCTGGCCCTTCTCTGGAGAGCGGTGGACGACGTCGACCGGAAGATAGCCTGCGCGCTTTAGCTCCTGGATGTCATCGTCGGTGACGCTGGAGGCCTCCCACTTGCCCTTGGAACCGGAACCGGCCATGGCCGAACTAGAGAGGGGCCTGAGGAGATTCGAAGGAGGAATGGATCTGGGTGCTTAGAGCTCAAGAGATTGGGAAGACGATAGCAATGAGAGGTCTGATAGGCGTACGGAGGCTTTGGTGGCTGTTTCCCTTTTGTAAGCTGCCGTAATACCAAGAGCCCCTTTACTGCGCCGCAGACCTCGCCACTTCCCGATATAATCATGCTGTTATGCACGCGTGGGATAGCCCGAATCATTGATCATATCCCTTAAACAATGGGGCACGATCTCCATATTGATGGGACGTGCCAATAGAGGAACTACCTCGAACCGCAAATCGAGTTTTCATAACTGGTCAGTTGTTGTGATCGGCCGCGACCTTTCGCTAAAAGTTGTCAGGCGAAGGCACTGTTCACACTCGAGCGGTTGGCCTTCGAGGCTAACTAACACATACTGTTCAGAAATCAGGAAGTAATCGGTGGCCGAATTAGTACCGGCTGAGCATAGAAGGGGAGAAGAACTCGCCCCGCAAGCCGGAGACTTTGGGTGCGTGAAGCTGCTGGGGATCATGGACCCCGGCATTGGAGACTAGTTCGGATTCTACTGAGGGAGTCCGGGACTAAGGGGTACTCGGGCCGCCGGTCTACCTCTTGTGGGCTGGATAGGTGGGCCGCTCTGTGACTATTACTAGAAGGCGAGCAATAAGGCGACTCCGTGTTCAGGAAGGAAACCATTGAAGCCTTGGTGTGTCCTCCAAAGTCAAGATGGTAGAATCGGCGTGTTTATTCCCTGGTGGCGACCGACCATGTGTAACCCTAGGTACCCCTGGTGTCTATATAAACCGGAGGGTTTAGTTCATAGAAGGGGGGAACCATTACCCTACTCATCTAGGGTTTAGTTCATCTGATCTCGTGGTAGATCGACTCTGTAATTGTCATACACACGTCAATATAATCAAGCAGGACGTAGGGTTTTACCTTTTCGAGAGGGCCCGAACCTGGGTAAATACTGTCCCTTTGTTTCCTGTTCCCCATTGATTCAAGATCCACAGCTCGGGACCCCCTACATGAGATCTGCCGGTTTTGACACCGACAGCGATCGCGTCCGCCACCTCCCCTGCATGACACATGTCCAAGTGAAGGCTCACATACCGTCCTTCATCGAACGCACTTCCACAATAGGGACTATGTTTCTAAAACATATACGGTGTTGCAATGGTTTATGACGGGTCTATGTTTTGCGACAAAACCTCTATTATAGAAATTTTCTGCAATAAGACCTCAGTTGCAAAAAAAATGCAATGAAACCTCAATTGCAATTTTTCTTGCCAAAAACAGTTGTTGCAAAAAAAAATCTACAAAAAGACCCGTGTTGCAATGATGAAGGCATTGGCGGAGGCCTCCGGTGGGCAGGGTATGGCAGCCACCATACCTTAATTCTGAGCAAAAAATATTTATACGTATGTATGTTACGGCTGCCTTGCTAGTTGGTTTTTATCAATGGCAGTTTTACGCTAAAAGGAGAGATGGACCGACGCATCCAGCTTGTTGGGCCAGGAAAGGAATCGATTTAGCGCCACACACGAAGCAGCAACCGGTCGAGGCATCGAGCCAGGTCGAGAACGCACGACCCAATCGAGACGCGTCTCCACCCACTGCTTACTCCACCCGACGGCCGACGCGACGAACCATAACTAGTGTGGCGGCGGCGGCGGCTGGCCAGGTCGCCAGGATGAGGCGGGCGACCGCGACGGGGCAGCAAACGACGGCAGTAGGCTGGGGGGCTAGTGGGCGGCGGCAGCAAGCGACAACAGCGCCAGTGGCAGCCCAGCCGGGACGTAGGCGCCTGGCGGGCGATGGCGCAGGAGACAGCAGCTGTGCAGCGAGCGACGGTGCAGTCCGACGCAGTTCCGACTCGAAGATGGAAAGAATGGGGAAGGGACTAGCAAATCCAACGAAAAGGGGAAGAGGTCATTTCTCATTTTATTCAGAAACTTTGTAGCAAATTCTCAGCAACATCAAAAGTATTGATCTTGGTAAAATTAAGAAAGATTTTCAGAATGAGGGTAGGGCATTGCCATTGCCTGGGTCTTCTAGACGTCATTGAAAGCTTCATTATCGGTATGTTTTAGGTTGTTTTTCTATTGAAACATGCCTACATTTTTATTGTATTTAGTTTTTCTTTTGTAATGTGTATTGACTCTTTCGATTTGCATCAAACGAATTGTTTCCTTAAGACTTCGTCACACCTTAAAAAAAAATTTGTCCTCTGCCTCTGGATAAAGGCACGCTCGACTCGCTCGATGTGATAAATCTGACGGCGCGCGAAAAAGATCAGCCGTCGGACGCGTAGCATGCCCCCTCGATTTATCATGTGTTCCCAGCGAACATCAGCACAACAACATTTCCCTAAGTGAGAAGATGACGTGGCCGCCACCGTGGCAAAAAATATCAGGGTGCTAATTTTATCTCACCTGAACGCAGTATAGGATATCTCCGAAGAGAAAGCAGTTCGCATGCAATAATCCTTCCGCAAAATGTGCGCTTCCACACATGCGACTGCTCCCCCGTCCGGTTCCCCTGTTCATGGTCAAATTAATCAAACCAAAGTCAATTAATCTTCTTCCTGCTGTTTTTCGTCGATCGGTCGATTCCCAAATAAAATAAAGTAGTTAGCTGGTACGCAACGCGCCGCGTGGGTGTAATCCAAGAGGAATTGAAGAAGAGGATCGATCTTGGATTGGATTGTATTGGATTGAAGAGCGGCCGCCATGGATTGCTCGATGACGAGCAGCATGCTGTCGGCCAACTACAACACGGTGCTGTCCGAGTTCGGCGTCACGCTCGTCACCAGCAAGATCTTCTACGCCCTCCTCCGCAACGTCTACCAGCCCCGCGTCTTCTCCGACCTCCTCGTACGCACCCTCCATCCACGATCGCTATTAATTCCGTCGTTTGTTTTTCTGTTGGCGACCACCATTGACATTCCTTAATTTCCTGTTGTTCGTCAATGGCGATATATGGCAGCTGGGCATCATCCTCGCGCAGTTCCGCATCCTCTCCATCACCAACGCCATCAACCTGGTGTTCGGCAAGATCGGCGGCTTCATCTTCGCGCCCTACCTCTTCGCGCTCGGCGTCGAGATGGACCCCTTCACGCTCCTCCAGAGCCCCACCGCCGACGCCGTCGTCGCCTACGCCGGCATCCTCTCCACCTGCGTCCTCGTCACCCTCTGCCACACCGCCATCCTCTCCACCTCTCCCACCCACACCGGCATCGTCCACGAGCACTCCCTCCGCGCCTTCCTCGGCCTCGCCGCCGCGCTCGCCAACACCGCCTCCCCCGTCCTCACCCGCCTCGCCACCGACCTCAAGATCGCCAAGACCAATGTGGGCCGCCTCGCCGTCGGCGCCGGCCTCACCTCCGACATGCTCACCACCCTCCTCATCGCCCTCGGCAGCATGATCTGGCGCGACCGCGACGCCGACGCCGCCGCGCCCTTCGCGCAGCCTGCGCTCACCGCGTCCGTCCTCGCGCTCGTCGTCATGTTCGCATTCGTGTCCCGGGCCATGGCCGACTGGGTGGACGGCCGCAACCCCGAGGGCCGGCGCATGAGTGGCTTCGACCTTTCCCTCGTCGCGCTCGTGGCCGCCACGCTCTGCTGGTTCATCTCCGTGCTCCGCCTCGACATCAACATGGCCGCCTTCCTCGTCGGCCTCGCCTTCCCCACCGACGGTCGGGTGTCGCGCCTGCTCGTCAGCAAGATCAACTTCGTGCTCTCCTCCTTCGTGTTGCCGCTCTATGTCGCCCACGTCTGCCTCTCGCTCCGGCAGACCACCGACGACATCGAGGTCACGGGCCTCATGCCCAACGAGGGCCTCCGCGCATACGTCATGCAGCTGCCCTTCCCCTGGTGGAAGGTCTTCTTGGCCACCGCCATGGGCATGCTCGGCAAGCTCGTCGGCTGCACCGGCGTCGGCCTGCTCCGGGGCCTCGGCTGGCTCGAGGCGCTCGCGCTCGGCATGCTGCTCAACGTCAAGGGCTACTTCCACATCTACTGCGCGCTCGCCGCCTTCGAGGCCGGCATCATCACCGACAAGTCCTTCATGGCCATCATCTTTGTGGTGGCGCTCAACGTAGCCGTCACGCCCATGGTGGGGATGGGGTGTAAAATAGGGTCTAGTTTACATATTGTACATGTTCACGTACAGGGATACGTATGTAATTGTACCATGATCATCTATATATACTAAGGCGTGGCGAACCAACCTGTGGTTGGATGGTTAGAGGGACTGTGGTATCCCCAGCCCACCAGGGTTCAAGTCCTGGTGCTTGCATTTATTCCTGGATTTATTTCAGGATTTTCGGCGATGGGCATTCAGTGGGAGGAGACGTTCCCGTCGACGACGAGGCGCCTATGGTGACTTCGTAAATCTCAAGATGATATGCCGGCTCAGTCTCTCGGAGGTGCTCATAGGGATAGGGTGTGCGTGTGTGCGTTCATAGGGATGAGTGTATGCGCGTGTATGTGAGCGCTTGCGTCTGTACTGTGTTCAAAAAAAATATATACTAAGGCGTGAGGTGGATGTTAACCACCACGCAAAACCCTAAAACCCTATCTTTAACTTGGTATCAGATAGCCAGCCGGGCCGCCACGAGACCCCTCCGCGCCGCCACCCGATCTCTCCGCCGCCGCCGCGCGCAGCCTTCCTCCGCGCCGCCGCCGCGAGTTGCCCCTGTCCGCCGCTACGCCGCCGCGATGTCGTCCGCCGCCCTGTCGCTCCCCACTACCGTCGGTGCCATCACCTCTCCCGCGGCCGCCTCGGTCCCCGCCGCGTTCGCCGTTCCGGGGATCTCCGTTCGCCTCGGCCGCTCCAACTTCCTGCTCTGACGGGGTATCACCAGCGCTGTTCTCGCTGGCGCCAACCTCCATGGCCACCTCGATGGCACCACGGCGGCACCGGAGAAGACCCTTGCTGTGGGTACCGGCGATAACGCCACGACCACCGCCAACCCAGTGTACCACCAGTGGTGGACTCAGGATCAGAGGGTCAAGGGGCTTCTCCTCACCTCCATGGATGAGGATATCGCATGCCAGCTTATCGGCTGCGAGTCGGCACGGGCGGTGTGGACGGCCGTCGGTGCCATGTTCGGCTCCCAGAGCCGCGCCAACGTCCGTCACATCCGGCGTCAGCTCCAGACGCTGAGAAAGGAGGAGCTCTCCGCGGCTGAGTACATGCACAAACTGAAGTCCTTGGCCGACACCATGGCCGCCGCTGGCTCCCCGATCCGTGATGATGAGCTCATCGACCACATCCTCACTGGGCTCGGCTCCGCCTACAACTCCATCGCCGCTTCCTTGGGTGTGAGTACTGCACCTATGCCCTACTCCAGCTTCTACTCGCTCGTTTTGTCCTTCGAAGCCCTGCAGGCCCAGCAGAGTGCGGCGGAGGGATGGTCTCCCTCGGCCAACGCTGTGACCCGCTCGGGTCCCTACAGCGCTGGCGGCCGTGCGCCCTACTCGGAGCCCTACCCCTCGCACGGTGGGGGTCGTCCGGCTGATGTGAACGGCCAGCCGGGGCAAGGCCGCCAAGGCGGTAATGGCGGCCCCAACGGTGGCCGCGACTGCAACTCTGGCTACGCCGGCAATGGCCGGCAAGGTGGCGGGGGCAACGCCGGCGAAACGGCGGTGGTGGTCGCCGCAATCGCTGGCGCCCCAAGTGCCAACTTTGTCGGAACTGGGGCCATGAGGACGGCGACTGTCGCAAGCACTCCGACCAAGACCACCACCCACGCTCCGCCAACTCGGCCTCCACCGGCACCGTCGACTACCCGTGGGTGCTGGATACCGGGGCTACCGATCACTTGACTAGTGATCTTGAGCGTCTCCAGGTTCACGAACGATATGACGGCAAGGATCAGGTTTAGGTGGCTAACGGTGCAGGTTTGTCTATTTCGCACATTGGTCATTCCCGTTTTACCGGTTCCTCTTTAAAACTGCACACCATTCTTCATGTTCCACACATCAGCCAGCATCTTCTCTCCGTTTATCGCCTTGTCTGTGATAATGATGTGTTTGTTGAGTTTCACCGTCGTTTTTTCTTTGTTAAGGACAAGGAAACCAGGCGCGTTCTTCTTCATGGTAGAAGTCATGGGGGAGTCTACCCGATCCCATTTGCTCGTGCATCGTCATCATCGTCTCGCCATGCATCCTCTAGTGTCAGAGTCTCGACGTCTCAATGGCATCAGCGTCTTGGTCACCCTACAATTAATGTGGTCACTTCCATTGTTCGGAATCATGATCTTCCGTGTTCTAGTTCCAATAATTCTTCGTTAGTATGTGATGCCTGTCAGCGTGCTAAGAGTCATCAACTACCTTATTCTATGTCTTATCATGTTACTACTGTACCTCTTGAATTAATACATTCCGATGTTTGGGGTCCCGCTATTGCTTCCTCGGGAGGGTACAAGTATTATGTTAGCTTTGTTGATGACTACACGCGTTTCACCTGGATTTATTTGCTTAAACACAAGTCTGATGTTGAGCAAGTCTTCTATAATTTTTAGGCTCATGTCGAACGCCTTTTAGATTGTAAAATCAAGGCTGTTCAGTCCGATTGGGGTGGTGAATACCACAAACTTCATCGCTACTTTCAACGCACGGGCGTGTCTCACCGTGTGTCATGTCCACATACATCCCAGCAGAACGGTATTGCCGAGCGCCAACACCGTCATTTGGTGGAGACCGGCCTTGCTTTGCTTGCGCACTCCTCTCTCCCACTTCGGTTTTGGGATGAGGCATTTCTTACGGCATGTTATCTCATCAACCATATGCCCACTCCGGTTCTTAACAAGGATACACCTTTGTTTCGGTTGTTTCATGTTCAGCCCAACTATTCCTCTCTTCGGGTCTTTGGGTGTGCTTGCTGGCCTAGTCTTCGCAAGTACAATGCTCACAAGCTTGAGTTCCGTTCCAAGATGTGTGTATTCCTTGGCTATAGCCCTATGCATAAGGGCTATAAGTGTCTTGATCGCACCTCCGATAGGATATATATATCTCGTGACGTTGTCTTCGACGAGACCGTTTTTCCTTATTCCAACCCAGGTGTTTCGGCTGACATTGCTTCTCTTGAACATGCCCTCACTTTCCCATCTCATGAACCGGTTTCGGATGTCCATATGCGCAAATATGACCTGTCCTATTTATCACCTAACCCGTTCCCTGCAGGCAATGTTATTTTTCCTCCTCAGGTGACGGGCGCTGCTCCTGTGCCTCAGGAGGTCGACGTGCATGCCTTGGACGTGCATGCCACGCCTCCCGAGATGGCCCCGCCTGCCTCTCCTGCTGGCCCGTCTGCCTCGCCTGTTGGCGGGGCCGCGGCATCAGCTGGGTCGCCACTCCCTACTCCCGCACTGCCACCGTCGCCTGCGTCGTCCCGGCCCGTGTCGCCTGTTGCTGAGGAGCCCTCAGCTGCGACACCCCCGGCCGGGTCCTCCACTTCGACGCCACCTCCTGCCGGTGCTGCAGCTCCCGAGCATGCCATGGTCACACGCCAACGTGATCATACGCGTAAGGAGAAGACCTACACCGATGGCACCGTTCGGTATGATTCTAGCCGGCGTGCGTTCTTCGCAGCGCCGGTTTCTCATCGTGATGCTCTCGGTGCACCCGCCTGGCGTGCTGCCATGTCCGAAGAATTTGCTGCTCTTCGTCACACTAACACATGGGTGTTGGTGCCTCGGCCACCTGGTGTTAATGTCGTCGGCTGCAAGTGGATCTTCAAGACCAAGCATCGGCCAGATGGATCTGTTGATAAGCACAAAGCTCGTCTTGTTGCTCGCGGTTTTACTCAACAGCAAGGGATCGACTATGGAGATACTTTCAGCCCCGTGGTGAAGCCTGCCACGGTTCGCCTGGTTCTCTCACTCGCTGTGTCTCGTGGGTGGAGTCTTCGGCAGATTGATGTGAGCAATGCTTTTTTCCATGGTTACTTGGCCGAAGATGTCTATATGCAGCAGCCTCCCGGGTTTGAGGATGCCACCTATCCCTCTCATGTCTGCAAACTTCAGAGGTCTATCTATGGGCTCAAGCAGTCACCCCGTGCTTGGTATGCTCGGTTGAGTAAGCGCCTTTCCCAGCTTGGTTTCGTTGCCTCCAAAGCAGACACGTCCCTGTTCATTTTCTCACATGGTGCCATTCAGATATACATGTTGGTGTATGTTGATGATATTGTGATTGCTGGCTCTACACCCGCTGTGGTGGATCGTCTTGTGCAGTCGTTATCTGCTAGTTTTCCCATCAAAGACATGGGTCAGCTGGAGTACTTCCTTGGATTGGAAGCGTCCTTTCATTCAGGGGGGCATGACATTGACGCAGAGGAAGTATGCACTTGATCTTCTTCATCGCGTCAACATGGAGAACTGCAAGTCCACTCCCACTCCGCTTGCTACGTCCGAGAGCCTCTCACGTCACAGTGGTGCACTACTGTCACGCCCAAGATGCGATCCTATCCTTATTTTGGCACGAGGGCCTCGACAGGGATAGAAGCGCATCTTGTCGTGTTGCAAGAATGGATATCATTACAAGTACATGTAAAGAATAGATGAGTATATGGAATTGGCTTACACTCGCCACAAGCTACATCAATATCACATCAATACAACAACTTATCAGAACATCATACAGAAGAGCAGGGTCCGGCTACGGACGAAAACAAACGATAAAATGACATCCATCCTTGCTATCCCAGGCTGCCGCCTGGAACCCACCCTAGATCGATGAAGAGGAAGAAGAAGAACTCCAAATCAAACAAGCATCGCGCTCACGTCAAATCATCGCATTACATGTACCTGCAACTGTTGTTGTAGTAATCTGTGAGCCACGGGGACTCAGCAATCTCATTTCCAAGGGTATCAAGACTATTAAAGCTTAATGGGTGAGGTAAGGTTAAGTGGTGAGGCTGCAGCAAGCACTAAGCATTTATTTGAGTGGCTAACTTACGAGTACAAGAATAAAGGGGGATGATTGTCGAATAAACGGTCGTGAACTAGTAATGATCCCTAAGAGATCCTGAACACCTACTTACGTCAATCATAACCCCACCGTGTTCTCTCTCGGATAAGGACTCACGAGAAGAGACAGTCACGGTTACGCACACGGTTGGTGTATTTTATTTGAGTTTACTTCAAGTTTGCTATGACCGGGTGTTAAACAAAGTTTCCAAGTTGCCACGTAACCGCGGGCACGGCTTTCCGAAAGATTTAACCCTGCAGGGGTGCTCCTACTCATCCATCACAAACTAACCACACGCAGCGGGAATAACCTCGACCACGAATCTCGTGATCTTCCTAGGCAATTCCATTGGAAAACCTCAACCTCGAGATAGCCCAAAGTATCGGAGTTCCTCACACCAGACGTTCGAGAAAGGTAAAACAAATCCAGCAAGGCTGCCCGGCGTGTCGACGATCCCGATAGGAGCCGCGTATCTCGTTCTCAGGACACGACGGATAAGCGAAGCGTACGGTGGCCTGATAGACATCTCCCGAGTTGCCCCGGGTTGGCCCCGCACGGTGCTCTAGTTTGGACCAACACTCATGAGGAGCACTGGCCCGGGTTGTTGATTAAAGATCCTCGGGTTAATTACTCCCTATGCAGGTTTATTAGTTATTAGGCAAATGTAGTACCAATGTTGGGCCTTGCCAGACAAGTTTTATCCTAAAACGAAAATCAAGGGGGTCCCCATAACAACCCCGCGCATGTTAGGAGCGCTCATTTATGGAACATAACACCGGTACACAAGTAACTAGGGCGGCAAGAGTGGAAACAAAAAACCGAGCAAAAGGCCAAGCCTTCCACCCTTTACCAAGTATATATGTGCATTAAATTAAATAGCAATAATATTGTGATAGCTGGAAAACAAATGCACCTGCAACTAGCAACGCTATAAGATGGGCTGAGCAAGCGGTAACATAGCCAAACAATGTTTTTGCTAGGTAGTGGAGGGTTAGAGGCTTTTCATGGCAATTTGGGAGGCTTGACATACAAGTGGTAGGTAGCGAGACAGCGATAGAAACGAGACATCTAGCATGGAAATGATAGTAATGGTATCCAGGGAAATGATCATCTTGCCTGAGATCCCGCTTGGAAGAAGAACGAATACATGAAGAAGATGAGCCAACGTAGTCGAACGAATCCTCACACTCCGAAGCGGTTTCGGAACTCTATCGAGAAGAAGCAATCGGAAACAACAATCAACACACAGGAACACCACAACAAATGCATGACATGATGCGCAAACAAACATGATGCATGTCCGGTTTAATTATGCAAGGCATGGCAAAGCACAACAATCAACTTCTACACATTAAGTGAAGCTCAATATGCAACGAGTTGCATATTGACGAAACTCCACATTCAAATATTTAGTTCACTCTCGTTTAGGTACACGACAATATTAAATGTTGTTAAACATGGCAAGAGGTTAAGCATAAGTAAACTACACATCTAGGCAAGTTTAAATGAGGCCGGAAACAACTTATAGTATTTCCGAAGTGACCCCATATGTTAATTTCGAAATTGGTCCAGATCTGAACTAATCATGTTTTATATTTATTAAACAGGAAAATAAAGTATACCATGCAATTCTACACGTCATTCTAGTCGATTTACATATATAGAACGTTTGAAACGGAGCCACGGTCTAAAAGATATGACATTCGCAAGATGCATATGACATGAATGCAAGATGCATGCAAACACCCACCACAAACATGTTAAATCATAGATGCAGCAAGATATTATGAAACTACATGAGATTCTAGTCAAGTTACATGTAGGACATGCTCAAAACGGAGCTACGGTTCAACCACAATCATCAATGCAAGATTTTAATTAAATCTGCCCAAAACAGCAACATAGCATATTTCACGCATGAAAACAACAAGTTACAATATTCTAAAATGCACAAACTAAGCATGGGGCAGTAGCATATAACATACACTTCATTTCATCTTCAATTATCATACTCAAAAGAGGCATGGATCGCATGGTACGAAGCTCACAACATGGCAACAAAATATGGCAGATTAGGACTTAGTGAAAATAACAGTTTTTTAGCATAGCAGATTTCACGGAGGCATATTGGCAGCAGAAAAACTATATGCTACAGGACATATTATGGCATGAAAATTAACAGCATGGTAGTAGACATGATGCATTACAATTCATTACTTTATAGCAACATCAAATTATGCTCAGATTCATGGCAACCATCAACACAACATGGCATATTGAAGAAAACAGATTCTCAGACTTAGTGAAAAATTAGGATAGTCATGTGCAGCAGTTTTAACAGATTGACATATTGAGCAACAGATTTAATTATGATGCGAAACCTATTCATGCAAACTATTGGAACCACATGGCAGAGAATAACATGCTTAACAAAAGACTCCACGGTGGCAAACACAAAAGACTCCTAGATCAATAGCAAAACACATGGCAACACAGCAACAAAATAACAGATTCCCAGACTTAGAAATATTTTGGACCCTCAAAACATCAGATTTTTATAGCATGTTGGCAACAAGAGAACAACACCTAAACATGCATTTCTAGGACAACCAAAAATACCAGGGCCTAGCACACATGTTCAAGGGCATATCTCATGTTCAAAATTATTTCATATGATGCACGGATTAAATCACACGAAATAGACAAAACGGCATCATGGCAAAAATGACATGCACACGAACTTCCTCCAATGACAAAACTAAATGCACAGTTAAATTCTATGGATATTTCTACCCCGAAAACATATATAATATGCATAGGTTCATGTAGGGAAATATGTCACAATTAATTATGCAAGTTTATGGCCTAAACCCCTTTTAGCAATTATAAATGCAAGTTAAATGCAAATATTTGTATGAACAGGTTTGTCATGCATGAAAATGCGATGCCGATAATATGAACATTTTTAACATATGATTGGATTAAATCCCGATGCACGGTTAAATAAATATGGCAATGCAAATGATGGCATTTTTTGGCAAATTAACAGAAAATGCATGTTAAACATTTAAAACATGGAAGAATGATGGATATTGTGAATCTACACAAAATTCTAAACATTTTAGGTATTTAAACTATGTTCATCCGATGCACGGTTAATGATTTAAAGGCGTTTTTAAAAACATGTAACTCCCTGCAATTATCAAAACCGCTAATGGGCCAAAATGTGAGCGCAGAATAACTAAATCCGCACGGGGCGAGGGATAGGGGGCTGGCGCGCTCACCTTAGTGGGCCATGGCCCGTTCGGTGCTGCGGGGTCGGGGCAGAGCTGGGCTGGATCTGGCCAGCGGCTGGGCCTTGGGCTAGGCAACGCGAGGAACTGGGCCGGCCTTGCGGGCGGCAGCCCACGCGGCTGCAGGCCGGGGCGAGTGAGCCCTCGCTCGGTCGTCGTCCTCCCGTGCCCCTGCACGAGGGCAACGGCCATGGCTCGGTCAACGGCGCCGACAACGAAGGTCGACGGCCATGGGGAGACCGGCGGATGGCGGGATCGGAAGGATCCGTCCATGGGGGCTCGGACCCGGGCGGCGGCATGGCGGGGAGGACCTGCGGGGGAGCGACCATGGGGAACAAGGAGAGAAATCAGAGGGAGAGAAGAAAGGAGGAAGGAGAGGGTCGGGGCGAGGTCCGGCGGGGCACTGGCCTGGGGTCGCCGGCAACTTCCGGCGCTCCGGAGAGGCACGACGGCGGTTCACCGGAGGCGGAGGGCTCGGGATCGAGGGCCTCCTGCCCTCGTGCTGCTGCGGGCATGCGGCGGCGGGATCGGGCGCGGGCTGCGCAGTGGTCGCCCGGACATGTCCGGTAGGTGGGGGTTTTGGGCGAATCTGAACCATTGGAGGGGGATCCGATGGTCCAGATCTGAGGTGCTGATGGGGCTGCGGGATTGGAGGGAGGTGGAGCTAGCAGGTGGAGTTTGGTAGGGGGGTGGCTGCAATTTGGCAAGGGGGAAACCCTAGAGAGTGAGAGGCTCTCTCTCCATGGGGTGGTTTATATAGGAATGGTCTAGGGTGGGGGTTGGACCTCGTCCGTCCGATCGTGATCCGATGACCACGAACGAAGGGGGAAGCTAGTTGGGCTAGTGGGCTATGGAGAGGTGGTTGGGCTGAGGAGAGAGGGAGGTTTGCGGCCCGTGACAGAGTTTTATAAACCGGAAACGTCCGACGAATAAAACGATGACGGTGCCGCTACAGCTGACCGTCCGGGTATCATACGACCTCTGATTGCAACGAAATTTGGCAGGCGGCCTACTTACAATATATTACGACCGCTCGCCAAGTTCCGACCCAATCCGAGAAAGTTTTACGCGCACTTTTAAAAACAATATTTTAACGATGCCGCGGGCGCGTGCGTGTGTGGTTGGTCTCGAAACGGTCACCGACGAGAACGGAGAGAACCGGCAACTACGAATGGGTGCAAGTTTTCGAAAACGAGTGACGATACTATGCAGATGATGCGATGATGCGATGATGAAAGCAACAAACAGACGAATCACACGACGACAACGGAACAAAAGGGGAATCTTCTGGAGCGTCGGTTCCGGGCTGTTACAACTCTCCTCCACTTACAAGAGATCTCGCCCCGAGATCTTAGAACGAGAAGGGGAAGACGAAGAGAATGGAGGGATAAAACTTAGTTGCTTCTTTGACAAACGAGTGAAGCCAACGAATCTTGAAGGTTGCAAAGAGATGAAGAATGACATGAGAAACAAGGGAGAATTCAAAAGGAATTTCGGCAGCATTTCGGTAGGATAGAGAGGCAAAATTGATAATATGAAAGGAACTTGAAAAGATGACACAACACTTCGGTTAAATGGATAAGCAAGAAAGCAAATGATCTTGATAAAACAAGATAATGGATGAAAGAGAGCAACATCACAAGCCTCTGGAATAAAAGAATAGAAACTAGATCATTGGAAAGAAAAGAACGGAGAAGAAATGACAACTCCTGCCACCATTTAATTTGAAAAGCATCCTAACAAGAAGAGATTGAACGGAGTTGTTGGAAATCAACAACGAAAGAAAAGACTTGTTATGGGCTTATGGAAAACATCTCAAAATAATGAGGTGACAACCGGCCACAAACAGAAACAATTGGTTGGTTGGGAACACAAGATATGCAAAACTTCTTTCACCAAGAGGATACATAGAGAACTTGGATCATTGATAAACACCATGATAGCAACGATCTATAGGAAGTGCTTTAGTTGAAATCCAATCCAAGATAACTCTAAGAAAGGAATGATGGATTTAATATCTCATTCTTGACAAATTCTCTTCCAGACACCTCATGAATCAAGAATGCTATAATACCATCTCAACGATAAGGAAGAAAGAATTGCACTTTGAAATGCAATATAAAGAATACTTGAGCTACTCCATCAAGAATCTCTTGAAGAACACTTGAAAACGAAAGAAATCTTGATGAACCACCATGAAGAACTTCTTGGAGAACACCGGAATGAAAGGATGATAGGAAGAATTGAAGGTTGAAAGAATAGATTATGACCTCCAAGATTAGATGAAGCTTCATGACGAGATACTTGAGAAAACTAGAAACTCCGAAAAAGAAAAGATGAAACACTTGAAATCCAAGAATTTGATATCATGCACAACTCCGGAAGAAGGATTGACTCGATTGATCAGACAAGAATAAGAATTATGTTATGCCTACCCTTCATCAAGTTAAATTGATGACAACCAACGGATTAACATACCACTTATTCTTCTTGAAAGGATTGAAGAGAGAGATATAAAGCACGAACTGAAAGAAGACTTGAATGAGAGCACTGGTAAGAATTGCAATGAATGAGGATATTACGAATGAACGGAGATACATGACATGAGAACGAAGAGATCATGATCCGCCTAGAGAAACCTTGGGCGAAGCACCTGGATAATTGAGACGAACGAAGAGACAACAATTGAGAAGAATTTGAGAACGATAGCTGAAAGCTGAGGACGAAGAAATCTTCTGAAATGATGGCCTTCGGAGGATCGATAAATGAAAACAACTCTGAAATGCTCCGGATAGATATGGAAGGAATTACTCAAGAATGAAAACAATTGAGAGGATAGCATGAAGCTGAAACCAGGAATCTTCAAGAGAATGAGCAAAGATTTAAGAGAAACACTCCTTCGGTCTTCAAAGCTGAGAATGATGACAAGGAACACATCAAGAATTACCAAGACACTCCGGAATAATGAATAAGAAAAGGTTGAGCCAACAATGAAAATGATTTAGAAGCGACCTTCGAGACGGAATATGACTGATGAAATCATTCTTACGTCATATTGGAAAGAACTTGAGGACATCTCCGGAAGATTAGAAGAGTCAGGTAAGATCCTAGGGAAAAACCTGTGGGTTATGAGCCCTCTCAAAGAGATCACCGTTGAAACAATTGCTTATGAAGAGAGATTGCACCGGTACGCATTGAAAACTTGATGAGGTGAGAACCTCAAAATAATTTGAAAGGATTTGAATGGGAACACGAATCTTCTGAGACATCTTCAGCACTCCAGATAGAATAGAGAGAGGGATGAATAACAAGAGAGGCCTGGATAAGAATTTCCAACATGGGAACTCATTTAGCGAATGAAAGAATATGACGAACATGGAGGGGTTGAATTGGCTCCACCGGGAAGAAAACGAGACGAAGAAATGATGAACTTAGAACTTGAGGATCTTCATGAGAATCACCGGATACATCACGGAAGAGAAGATAGCGGAAGCATCACATGAATAGAAAAGGCAGTTGAATGATAATTTAATTATTGAAGAAAAGGGCGGGAGGGCGGGGAAAAACAAAGACAACTTGAGACAGATGAGACGATCTCCGGAAAGAAATATGAGGATTGATCTTGCAAATATTGGAGAGGGATGAATTAGCTTGATGAGAAACACACCGGTTAGGAAAGATATGAAATCACCACTTGACATCGAAGCAACTCGAATAACCATACTCCAACAAAACAAAGGATGGGGCTTGAGAATTAAGCCGGAAACAAATACAAACCCATTTGCATTTGTTGGAAGGATAATCCTAGGTAAACTACTTGAATTCCCACCTAAGAACTCCCGAAATCTCGGTTATGCAATCGGGTACACGGATACACGGAGTTTCACATAATCACACAACTCCTAGCAAAAATACTACTCTCCAGTGTATCACATCCCTCAACACACAACCAAAGGTCTCGGAAACTCATCTATCTCAGATCCTCGTAATCACAACGATACTAAGTATGGCAGTACATCCGAACTCTCTCCACCAGTACTGGGGATGCCGGACTCCTCTCGCCACTACCAGTATTGAAGCAATTTCGAATATCCTCCGTCCTGAGATACTAAGGAAACTGAATGATAACGATGTGTCAAGAATCCCCTGGAGCTCAACTCCCCGGAAGAAATCAAGTCAGACAGGAGGCACCAAGACAGAACTCCGTCACATCGGCATCATATAGTTTCCAAAATACCCGCGTGATCCTAAAAAAAAAATTTGAGCGAGAAGAGGAGTAGAATGAAAATTCCGAAGTCGAATACCTCACCAGAGTATAGAAGAGGAGTAAAAGAATCCTACTCTCCGATATAACTAGACTCAAAATAGTTTTTCACTAGACTCGACTCGGCCAAGTTCGATCAATCAAGGGGGCTCCTAGGTCCGAACTGGCTCTGATACCAACTTGTCACGCCCAAGATGCGATCCTATCCTTATTTTGGCACGAGGGCCTCGACAGGGATAGAAGCGCATCTCGTCGTGTTGCAAGAATGGATATCATTACAAGTACATGTAAAGAATAGATGAGTATATGGAATTGGCTTACACTCGCCACAAGCTACATCAATATCACATCAATACAACAACTTATCAGAACATCATACAGAAGAGCAGGGTCCGGCTACGGACGAAAACAAACGATAAAATGACATCCATCCTTGCTATCCCAGGCTGCCGCCTGGAACCCACCCTAGATCGATGAAGAGGAAGAAGAAGAACTCCAAATCAAACAAGCATCGCGCTCACGTCAAATCATTGCATTACATGTACCTGCAACTGTTGTTGTAGTAATCTGTGAGCCACGGGGACTCAGCAATCTCATTTCCAAGGGTATCAAGACTATTAAAGCTTAATGGGTGAGGTAAGGTTAAGTGGTGAGGCTGCAGCAAGCACTAAGCATTTATTTGAGTGGCTAACTTACGAGTACAAGAATAAAGGGGGATGATTGTCGAATAAACGGTCGTGAACTAGTAATGATCCCTAAGAGATCCTGAACACCTACTTACGTCAATCATAACCCCACCGTGTTCTCTCTCGGATAAGGACTCACGAGAAGAGACAGTCACGGTTACGCACACGGTTGGTGTATTTTATTTGAGTTTACTTCAAGTTTGCTATGACCGGGTGTTAAACAAAGTTTCCAAGTTGCCACGTAACCGCGGGCACGGCTTTCCGAAAGATTTAACCCTGCAGGGGTGCTCCTACTCATCCATCACAAACTAACCACACGCAGCGGGAATAACCTCGACCACGAATCTCGTGATCTTCCTAGGCAATTCCATTGGAAAACCTCAACCTCGAGATAGCCCAAAGTATCGGAGTTCCTCACACCAGACGTTCGAGAAAGGTAAAACAAATCCAGCAAGGCCGCCCGGCGTGTCGACGATCCCGATAGGAGCCGCGTATCTCGTTCTCAGGACACGACGGATAAGCGAAGCGTACGGTGGCCTGATAGACATCTCCCGAGTTGCCCCGGGTTGGCCCCGCACGGTGCTCTAGTTTGGACCAACACTCATGAGGAGCACTGGCCCGGGTTGTTGATTAAAGATCCTCGGGTTAATTACTCCCTATGCAGGTTTATTAGTTATTAGGCAAATGTAGTACCAATGTTGGGCCTTGCCAGACAAGTTTTATCCTAAAACGAAAATCAAGGGGGTCCCCATAACAACCCCGCGCATGTTAGGAGCGCTCATTTATGGAACATAACACCGGTACACAAGTAACTAGGGCGGCAAGAGTGGAAACAAAAAACCGAGCAAAAGGCCAAGCCTTCCACCCTTTACCAAGTATATATGTGCATTAAATTAAATAGCAATAATATTGTGATAGCTGGAAAACAAATGCACCTGCAACTAGCAACGCTATAAGATGGGCTGAGCAAGCGGTAACATAGCCAAACAATGTTTTTGCTAGGTAGTGGAGGGTTAGAGGCTTTTCATGGCAAATTGGGAGGCTTGACATACAAGTGGTAGGTAGCGAGACAGCGATAGAAACGATACATCTAGCATGGAAATGATAGTAATGGTATCCAGGGAAATGATCATCTTGCCTGAGATCCCGCTTGGAAGAAGAACGAATCCATGAAAAAGACGAGCCAACGTAGTCGAACGAATCCTCACACTCCGAAGCGGTTTCGGAACTCTATAGAGAAGAAGCAATCGGAAACAACAATCAACACACGGGAACACCACAACAAATGCATGACATGATGCGCAAACAAACATGATGCATGTCCGGTTTAATTATGCAAGGCATGGCAAAGCACAACAATCAACTTCTACCCATTAAGTGAAGCTCAATATGCAACGAGTTGCATATTGACGAAACTCCACATTCAAATATTTAGTTCACTCTCGTTTAGGTACACGACAATATTAAATGTTGTTAAACATGGCAAGAGGTTAAGCATAAGTAAACTACACATCTAGGCAAGTTTAAATGAGGCCGGAAACAACTTATAGTATTTCCGAAGTGACCCCATATGTTAATTTCGAAATTGGTCCAGATCTGAACTAATCATGTTTTATATTTATTAAACAGGAAAATAAAGTATACCATGCAATTCTACACGTCATTCTAGTCGATTTACATATATAGAACGTTTGAAACGGAGCCACGGTCTAAAAGATATGACATTCGCAAGATGCATATAACATGAATGCAAGATGCATGCAAACACCCACCACAAACATGTTAAATCATAGATGCAGCAAGATATTATGAAACTACATGAGATTCTAGTCAAGTTACATGTAGGACATGCTCAAAACGGAGCTACGGTTCAACCACAATCATCAATGCAAGATTTTAATTAAATCTGCCCAAAACAGCAACATAGCATATTGCACGCATGAAAACAACAAGTTACAATATTCTAAAATGCACAAACTAAGCATGGGGCAGTAGCATATAACATACACTTCATTTCATCTTCAATTATCATACTCAAAAGAGGCATGGATCGCATGGTACGAAGCTCACAACATGGCAACAAAATATGGCAGATTAGGACTTAGTGAAAATAACAGTTTTTTAGCATAGCAGATTTCACGGAGGCATATTGGCAGCAGAAAAACTATATGCTACAGGACATATTATGGCATGCAAATTAACAGCATGGTAGTAGACATGATGCATTACAATTCATTACTTTATAGCAACATCAAATTATGCTCAGATTCATGGCAACCATCAACACAACATGGCATATTGAAGAAAACAGATTCTCAGACTTAGTGAAAAATTAGGATAGTCATGTGCAGCAGTTTTAACAGATTGACATATTGAGCAACAGATTTAATTATGATGCGAAACCTATTCATGCAAACTATTGGAACCACATGGCAGAGAATAACATGCTTAACAAAAGACTCCATGGTGGCAAACACAAAAGACTCCTAGATCAATAGCAAAACACATGGCAACACAGCAACAAAATAACAGATTCCCAGACTTAGAAATATTTTGGACCCTCAAAACATCAGATTTTTATAGCATGTTGGCAACAAGAGAACAACACCTAAACATGCATTTCTAGGACAACCAAAAATACCAGGGCCTAGCACACATGTTCAAGGGCATATCTCATGTTCAAAATTATTTCATATGATGCACGGATTAAATCACACGAAATAGACAAAAGGGCATCATGGCAAAAATGACATGCACACGAACTTCCTCCAATGACAAAACTAAATGCACAGTTAAATTCTATGGATTTTTCTACCCCGAAAACATATATAATATGCATAGGTTCATGTAGGGAAATATGTCACAATTAATTATGCAAGTTTATGGCCTAAACCCCTTTTAGCAATTATAAATGCAAGTTAAATGCAAATATTTGTATGAACAGGTTTGTCATGCATGAAAATGCGATGCCGATAATATGAACATTTTTAACATATGATTGGATTAAATCCCGATGCACGGTTAAATAAATATGGCAATGCAAATGATGGCATTTTTTGGCAAATTAACAGAAAATGCATGTTAAACATTTAAAACATGGAAGAATGATGGATATTGTGAATCTACACAAAATTCTAAACATTTTAGGTATTTAAACTATGTTCATCCGATGCACGGTTAATGATTTAAAGGCGTTTTTAAAAACATGTAACTCCCTGCAATTATCAAAACCGCTAATGGGCCAAAATGTGAGCGCAGAATAACTAAATCCGCACGGGGCGAGGGATAGGGGGCTGGCGCGCTCACCTTAGTGGGCCATGGCCCGTTCGGTGCTGCGGGGTCGGGGCAGAGCTGGGCTGGATCTGGCCAGCGGCTGGGCCTTGGGCTAGGCAACGCGAGGAACTGGGCCGGCCTTGCGGGCGGCAGCCCACGCGGCTGCAGGCCGGGGCGAGTGAGCCCTCGCTCGGTCGTCGTCCTCCCGTGCCCCTGCACGAGGGCAACGGCCATGGCTCGGTCAACGGCGCCGACAACGAAGGTCGACGGCCATGGGGAGATCGGCGGATGGCGGGATCGGAAGGATCCGTCCATGGGGGCTCGGACCCGGGCGGCGGCATGGCGGGGAGGACCTGCGGGGGAGCGACCATGGGGAACAAGGAGAGAAATCAGAGGGAGAGAAGAAAGGAGGAAGGAGAGGGTCGGGGCGAGGTCCGGCGGGGCACTGGCCTGGGGTCGCCGGCGACTTCCGGCGCTCCGGAGAGGCACGACGGCGGTTCACCGGAGGCGGAGGGCTCGGGATCGAGGGCCTCCTGCCCTCGTGCTGCTGCGGGCATGCGGCGGCGGGATCGGGCGCGGGCTGCGCAGTGGTCGCCCAGACATGTCCGGTAGGTGGGGGTTTTGGGCGAATCTGAACCATTGGAGGGGGATCCGATGGTCCAGATCTGAGGGGCTGATGGGGCTGCGGGATTGGAGGGAGGTGGAGCTAGCAGGTGGAGTTTGGTAGGGGGGTGGCTGCAATTTGGCAAGGGGGAAACCCTAGAGAGTGAGAGGCTCTCTCTCCATGGGGTGGTTTATATAGGAATGGTCTAGGGTGGGGGTTGGACCTCGTCCGTCCGATCGTGATCCGATGACCACGAACGAAGGGGGAAGCTAGTTGGGCTAGTGGGCTGTGGAGAGGTGGTTGGGCTGAGGAGAGAGGGAGGTTTGCGGCCCGTGACAGAGTTTTATAAACCGAAAACGTCCGACGAATAAAACGATGACGGTGCCGCTACAGCTGACCGTCCGGGTATCATACGACCTCTGATTGCGACGAAATTTGGCAGGCGGCCTACTTACAATATATTACGACCGCTCGCCAAGTTCCGACCCAATCCGAGAAAGTTTTACGCGCACTTTTAAAAACAATATTTTAACGATGCCGCGGGCGCGTGCGTGTGTGGTTGGTCTCGAAACGGTCACCGACGAGAACGGAGAGAACCGGCAACTACGAATGGGTGCAAGTTTTCGAAAACGAGTGACGATGCTATGCAGATGATGCGATGATGCGATGATGAAAGCGACAAACAGACGAATCACACGACGACAACGGAACAAAAGGGGAATCTTCTGGAGCGTCGGTTCCGGGCTGTTACAACTACTGGGTACTGGTGATTCTTTCCGGTATCGCAGTGTTGTTGGAGCACTTCAGTATTTGACTCTCACTCGTCCCGATATCTCCTTTGCTGTGAACAAAGTGTGTCAGTTCTTGTCTCAGCCTACGGAGGTTCATTGGGAAGCAGTTAAGCGTATTCTGAGGTATGTGAACGGTACGCTAGACACGGGGCTCTGGATTCGTAAGTCCCGATTTACTGGAGTCAGTATATTCACCGATGCAGACTGGGCAGGCTGTGTTGATGACAGGCGATCCACAGGTGGCTTCGCTATATTTGTTGGACCTAATCTTATATCTTGGAGTTCAAAGAAGCAGCCTACAGTCTCGAGATCTAGCACCGAGACAGAGTATAAGGTGTTGGCCAATGGCGCGGCGGAAGCCATTTGGATAGACTCAGTTCTCAGAGAAATTGGAGTTAGACGGCAGCGCACGCCCATTCTGTGGTGTGATAATTTAGGAGCAACTTACCTGACGGCGAATCCAGTGTTTCATGCTCGAACCAAACACAGTGAGATTGATTTTCATTTTGTGAGGGAACGAGTGGCTGCAGGTGCATTGGATGCCAGGTTCATTTCAACAGATGATCAGCTAGCGGATGTATTTACTAAACCCGCTACTCGACAGATGCTAGACCGCTTCAAGACCAATCTGAATCTTGTATGTAGTTCAGATTGAGGGGGCATGTAAAATAGGGTCTAGTTTACATATTGTACATGTTCACGTACAGGGATACGTATGTAATTGTACCATGATCATCTATATATACTAAGGAGTGAGGTGGATGTTAACCACCACGCAAAACCCTAAAACCCTATCTTTAACTTGGGGATCGCGTCCTGGGCACGTCGTAGCGTGCAGTGGCGCCTCATGGGCCTCCAGCACCACGACCCGTCCACCGAGTTGCGCCTCGTCGCCGGCCTCCGTGGCCCGCAGGAAGTGCCGACGCTCGCGTTCCTCATGGAGTCGCTCCGGTGGGGCGCTGGCAACGGCGAGATCGCGTGCTATGCGGTGGACATGGTGCAGCTGACGGACCAGACGGCGTCATCAATCGTGAAGAGCGGTGGGTTGGACGGCGTGACTGTAGTGGACGAGGAGGTGTCGGAGATGCGGAAGCTGATCGGCGAGGCGTTAGACGCGTACCAGGCAGAGTGCGGCGGCGAGGGCGGCAAGGTGAAGGTGCGCCGATTACTGGCGTTGTCATCGTTCCCGGACATGCATAGCGACATGTGCATATGCGCCGAGGACGCCATGGCGGCGCTGATCCTGCTGCCGTTCCACAAGACACAGTGCCTGGACGGGAGCATGGACGGCGGCCACTTCGGGTTCCGGCTGGTGAACCAGAAGGTGCTGCAGCTGGCGCCGTGCTGGGTGGGTATCATCGTGGACCGTGGCCTCGGCAAGCAGCAAGCTCAGCGTCCAGAGGGCACGGCACAGGCGTCGGTGGTGGTGGTGTTCATCGGCGGCGCAGACGACCGGGAGGCGATGACGTTGGCGTCGTTCATGTGCAAGCAGCAGGCTTCGGTACGACTGACGGCGCTACGGGTGGTGTAGAACGCGACGGCGCAGGCGCGGGCCAAGGCGCGGACGAGTCTCTTTGAGTCCAAGAGCAAGCGGCTCATGCCACTGGCGGCGGCCACGGCGGGGCAGGAGGAGCTGCAGGCGCAGGCGGACGACAAGTTCTTCGCAGAGTTCTACCGGAAGCACGTCGCCGGCAACAAGTCCGTCGGGTACCTGGAGAAGCACGTGGCGGACGGGGCGGAGCTGGTGGCGGTCCTGCGGGGCATGCAGGGGGATTACCGGCTTTTCGTGGTGGGGAGGGGAAGGGACCGCAACTCGGTGCTCACGGAGGGGCTGGAGGAGTGGGCCGAGTGCCTTGAGCTCGGCCCCGTCGGCGACATTCTCGCCTCGTCGGACTTCTCGACGACGGCGTCCGTGCTCATCGTGCAGCAGTACGACGCCAAGAAGCACTACAAAGTCATCGATGAGGAGTTCATGCCCTTGTAAAGCAATCCATTTCCTTGCTTCGATATTCCTCCGTAGCCATATTTCTGTAACAATTTTTATGAAGCAGCTGTTCCGGATGTATTGTTGTATATAGTAAGGGCCCGTTCGGAAGGCCGCTGGCTTCTCCAAGAGCCGTGGATAGCCGTTTCCTCTTCAAAAGAACACCCCCCCCCACCCCAAGCTTTGCTACATCTATGTAAAAGGTCTTAAAGGCCCAGGCCCACCCCATGAAATTAGGAGGGGGGGTGTGATTACTTTATAGGAAGGAAAGAAACGTAACAATACGTAACAGGTTACGTAGGTGTAAGCTAGACTTTTCGAAGTTCCATCAGTGCTTGTCGTTCTAACCTTATGTTACTCTGCCTGTGTTGGCTTTATTAATTTAAAGTCGGACGTCTTTGGCGTCTTCGTTCTACAATAAAAAGAAAAGAAATAAGATGGCCATTGCTCTTTCAAATTTAGCTCTGGGGTCTCTGCAATTTGCACATGGCAGTCACACTCACACAGCCGGACATCAAGCTAGGTATACCAACAGTACGCAAAAGAGAAAGTTGGGTGAGCTCATGGTGGCGGGCATCAAGTTAGGTATATCAGCAGTAGGCAAACGAGGAGAGATGATGGGGAAAAGAAGCGGGCATCAGAGCCGGCCGCTGGGCATGGGCATGGCGGAGCCGGACGAGCTTCGTTTAATATTACGTTTACGTTGCATGTAATAGTATGAATTTGAGGTATATAATTTGATGTATCCGGTTGTAGAATGAATTATTTGAGCCTTGACCGGTCAGTGTGACTCTGTGAGGGGTCGGAGTAGCCAAGTCCGGCTGTAAATGCTCTGACGCTTCCATGCATGCAGGCAGTAACACAGAAGCTATATCAAAAAGAGATTTCGAGCATAATTAATTGGTCCCTCAATCAGACGAGTGAGCCAGCGAGACAGCATCAAAGAGGCGCCAAAGTGCCAAAAGACCGTATTGTATTGTACACACTTCGAAACGCACATGCATGCTTCTCCTACTGTCTGTCGCAATATTGCTTTTTTTCTAAAAGCTGCCCAAAATTTGCTTAGCTTGTTAACTTCCAGCCGGGCACACGCGACCTGATTAGAAAGAAGAAGGCCATTGCTCTCTGAAATTTAACTCTGTGTTCTCTGCAAATTGCACATGGCAGACACACTCACACAGTCGCGGGATCTTTTTTCTAAAAGGACCACCTGCCTAACGGAATTGCTAAAAAACACCACTTCCGGATGAAATTGATAGAAAAGACCCCACTAGTAGAAAACAGACCTATAGTGCCGGTTCGTAAGGGCCTTTAGTGCCGGTTCTTGAACCGACACTAAAGGGTGGGGACTAAAGCCCCCCCCCCCTTTAGTCCCGGTTCAACACGGCCCGGCACTAAAGGCCCACCACGTGGCACCTGCCGGCGCCGTGGGCTGGGGGGCCTTTAGTCCCGGTTGGTGTTACCAACCGGCACTAAAGGCCCACCACGTGGCACCTGCCGGCGCCGTGGGCTGGGGACCTTTAGTCCCGGTTGGTAACACCAACCGGGACTAAAGGTTTTTATTTCTTTTTGTTTTTGGTTCATTTTTCCTTTTAATCTTTAGGGGTTTATGAATTAATTATTGTTTATTTCTCCTTTTAATTATTTTTCATTTCATACATATATTACGCTACTACTACATACTGTACACGTACGTTGTGCATATATATATAAATAGAATTTCTCGTAGAATCGATAACAACTCATCATGCTCATATATATAACAACTTAGCATCATACATCATCATAATAATAAATAACTCATCATTGGTATCATAATAACAAGTCTTACTCGATCATTATCATCTTAGAACTACTCGTTATCATAATAACAAGTCATACTCGATCATCATCATCATAGTCATCTAACCAACCATACTTAATTGTTCTTAGCACATGATCATGAGTATTAGCTAGGACCTAACTACCCTCTCTTAGGTAAAATAGCATAAAACAAGATAGGCCCTGACTCTCCATTATGGAGAATGGAGATTATCCTGTCTCCAATTCTTGTACGTCGCACAATGTTGCTTCCAAGTAGCTCCCTACGATCGACCATACATTTTTTCCAATCTTTGATTGTCATGTCTTCATCGGTTTTAGAAATCCAGTATGGACAACAGTGATGCATAGGATGACCTGGCCGTAAGCTCATAACATCAAGGTGACCTTTCGGAAACATCAGATGAGGCACACAATCTTTCGGGATTTTCTGTTGAAAAACATAGTAATAACTTCGTAGTTAGCAATGTAGTTTAGTTTTAAAAATAATTTATGCAAAAGATGCACGAATGTCGTAATAGTAAAAAATCTTACCATGCCATCTCTATGGATGTTACCGTAGTTCAACACGTGTACTAGTGGCACGTATTGACCATAATGTGTAGGAGTTTGATAATAGGTAATGTAATTCTGAAGATCATTAATAAATGAGATAAGATGATTTTTCTCCTGACAAGTTAATTCTGCTCCATCGGTGTAGTAGGTTCTGTCTACCAACTTCCGTACATTTTTTGAAGAATGAAAATAAGTTGTCAAAGAAAATAAGCTGTCAACTATTTTGAAATAAACAATATAAATTACATAATAAATATGTTTAACAAACTCACACGGAGGCGGAATCGGAATCATAATAAATATGGTTGAGAAACTCACATAATGGTAGAACTGGAGGCGTCTACACATCGACCCAGATGTCGATATTACCTTCAATTTCATCTTCCGGACGAATATCAAAGGTGATAAGCATATTAGGCTCAAATGCATAAGCCTTGCATAGTGCTTGCCAACTTTTGCATTCAAAATAGGAGTAGGTGTCTGCATTGTACAATTTTACGGCAAAAGTATAACCATGCTCGGTCCTCAAGTGAACTCTCTTTACCTCCATACTTTTTTTAGTATTGAAACCAATCTTATCCAAGACATAAATTCTTGCATGGCAGGGGATACGCTAGTAGAATAGTAAAAAATTAAAATTATAAGTTGAAGAAAAAGAAGCAGAAGTCATGCTTAATTACGAAAAAAAGACTTGTCGTTGTGACTTACTGTATCTACTTCAAAGGTCTCATCCAGCACGATGCTGAAGTGCCTACCATCAACTAGGTGAGGCTTGTCGCACAGGCCGCGCTCGTCTTCGCATAATTCGCACATAACGAATTTCCTTTCGTCGTCAGACATTTCCTATGTTCATAGTTAAAACATTTAAAATCGATCGAAGGCAACTACCAGGAAACTGATCAACACACAGATCACTATTACTCAATATGCAACGGGTTGACTTTAGGTCTGTCGAGTCTTTCCTTCCTAAACTCTCATCTCACGTATATGGTGGGCACTCCCTCTGATATTGCGATCGTCGGTGATGGTGGCTCCTCCATTCGTCCCCGAGTGCATTACACCAAAATGTCTAGCGCACGGGAACGAAGGAGAAGCGACCCCCACGACAACAGTCGGGATTCTTCCTCTCTCATATTTCGACCGTCGGTGATGGTCGCTACTCCTTCTTTCCCTAGTGCATTACAAATATCTAGCACAAGGAAAAAAAGGAGAAGCGACCCCCACGACAACAGTCGGGGTTCTTCCTCTCTCATATATATATATGGTGGACACTCTCCCTCACTGAAAGACACACAAGGAGCCGAAACAGACCTAAAGTCAACCCGTTCCATATATTGAGCAATGACATAGAAAAAATGCCCTATGTTTTGCCGGAATATCATTGAATTCCCGTTCTGGCAAATCACAAGCACTCGATATGTCCTACATTGTAGCACAAGTCATGCTAAAATTCATGAAAAATATGAGGCATGACCTTTGCTAAAAAACAGGACATATCGACCGCTTGTAAAAATTCCTATATATGCAATGTCATTTTATTAGGAAATTTTGAGCAAAATATCATCTTTTCAATTATAATGTCCCATTTCCTAAGTTATAACTACACTAATAATATTCCTTTCTCAATAAACAATTCCGAAAAATTTCTCAATTATAATTTCCTATGCAACATTTTAGTATGCAAATTTTTTCTGTAATATGATATACAACATTATATACTTCTAAGGAACATTTTAATAGGTTAGGGACATTATATACTTCTAATTAAGCAAAAAATCTAATTAAGCATATATACTAATTAAACACTAATTATAGAAAAACAACATTATATAAAAAATAGAAAAACAACATTACATAAAGAAACACTAATTAAGCATATATACTAATTAAGCATATAAAAAAATAGAACATGTGTGTGTGTGTGTGTGTGTGTGTGTTCATGCGTGTGTGTGTGCGGGATCGACGGGAGGGGGCGACGCCCATGCGGCAGGCTCACAAGGGGGCGACGGCGCGCGAGGTCGAGGAGGGGCGGCGATGGCGACGGCGAGGTGCAGGGGCGGCGACGGCGATGGCGACGGCGGCGTCGAGGTGCGCGGACGGACGGCGACGTACGGCTAGGTACACGGCGCGGCGGCCACGACGTCGAGGTGCGGCGACGCGGACGGACGACGGCGTCGAGGTGCGGCGGGGCGCGGACGGACGAACGACGGCGACGACGAGGGGCAAGGATAGGGGCGCGCGCGGACGACGAAAGGCTGGATTTGGGGAAATTTTCGTAAGTGCGGTATATATAGAGGACCCTTTAGTCGCGGTTGGTGGCTTCAACCGCGACTAAAGGACTGGCTTCCCACCGCTTCGGCTGGATGAAATTCACCTTTAGTCGCGGTTGGTGGCTCCAACCGCGACTAAAGACCCCCTTTAGTCGCGGTTGGAGCCACCAACCGCGACTAAAGGTCTGGTGCTCGCGCAGGCGCGGTGCAGGGCAAGTTTAGTCCCACCTCACTTGGCGAGAGGTGCCAGCACCAGTTTATAAGCCCCGCCGCAACCTCTCCATCGAGCTCCTCTCTAATAAGGCCTAACGAACCATCGCTGCCCTGTGGGGCCTACTGGGCCTCGCTGGCCTGTGTCCTGGTCCAACTAGTGGTCGGGTTACTAGTCGTATGCTGGCCCTGGCGGCCCAGTAGGCGGGCTTTTTTTTTAATTTTTTATTGTTTTGTTTTCTGCTTTATTTATTTTCTTTTCATTCTGAGTTTTTTTTTGCTTTATTTAGAATGAATGAGTGAATCTTTTTGCGTTAGGTCAAAAAAATTATAAACTTTCTGTTACTGGCAGTAGTTTTCAAATTTGAATAGTTTAAATTTGAATTATTTGAAATTTGTGTGAATCACTAGTTTGTGAATAACTTTACTGTAAAAATAGACTTTCCAGTGATTCTTTTTTCGGCTGTTTAATATTAGTGTGTTTTATCATTATATTCACTTTGGTAATTCTTAGGTTATTTAAAAAATGAAATGCCTTTGTAACACATGAGTTTTCGTCTGAAACCCTGATACTTCGAAAGAGATTGTCCATTTTGTACACGAAGTGGATCCAGTTTTTGCCGTAACCCTCTCAACTTTTTAGCACATGCTATGT
Organism: Elymus sibiricus; assembly: GCA_039707655.1. NCBI lineage: Eukaryota > Viridiplantae > Streptophyta > Magnoliopsida > Poales > Poaceae > Elymus > Elymus sibiricus. The sequence continues at coordinate 17,786,496 of CM077671.1, forward strand.
GGGTGAAATGATGATACCATGCCAACTTTCAACATTTTCAGAGTTCATTTGTAGTGCTTTTCAATTTCAGGGTCATTTAACTAAAAAAAATCAGTAAATGCATGAAAAATAGCAAATGAAGTCAGAAAGGGATGAAAATTGATGGCATGGCTTCGAATGGTGCATACTGAACGCACAAAAAGTCTGGAGTTGAAATAAGTTTTAAAAAATGAAATGCCTTTGTAACAGACGAGTTTTCGTCTGAAACCCTGATACTTCGAAAGAGATTGTCCATTTTGTACACGAAGTGGATCCAGTTTTTGCCGTAACCCTCTCAACTTTTTAGCACATGCTATGTGGGTGAAATGATGATACCATGCCAACTTTCAACATTTTCAGAGTTCATTTGTAGTGCTTTTCAATTTCAGGGTCATTTAGCTCAAAAAAAATCAGTAAATGCATGAAAAATAGCAAATGAAGTCAGAAAGGGTTGAAAATTGATGGCGTGGCTTCGAATGGTGCATACTGAACGCACAAAAAGTCTGGAGTTGAAATAAGTTTAAAAAATGAAATGCCTTTGTAACAGACGAGTTTTCGTCTGAAACCCTGATACTTCGAAAGAGATTGTCCATTTTGTATACGAAGTGGATCCAGTTTTTGCCGCAACCCTCTCAACTTTTTAGCACATGCTATGTGGGTGAAATGATGATACCATGCCAACTTTCAACATTTTCAGAGTTCATTTGTAGTGCTTTTCAATTTCAGGGTCATTTAGCTCAAAAAATCAGTAAATGCATGAAAAATAGCAAATGAAGTCAGAAAGGGTTGAAAATTGATGGCGTGGCTTCGAATGGTGCATACTGAATGCACAAAAAGTCTGGAGTTGAAATAAGTTTAAAAAAATTAAATGCCTTTGTAGCAGACGAATTTTCGTCTGAAACCCTGATACTTCAAAAGAGATTGTCCATTTTGTACACGAAGTGGATCCAGTTTTTGCCGTAACCCTCTCAACTTTTTAGCACATGCTATGTGGGTGAAATGATGATACCATGCCAACTTTCAACATTTTCAGAGTTCATTTGTAGTGCTTTTCAATTTCAGGGTCATTTAGCTCAAAAAAAATCAGTAAATGCATGAAAAATAGCAAATGAAGTCAGAAAGGGTTGAAAATTGATGGCGTGGCTTCGAATGGTGCATACTGAAAGTATTTCTTCGCGTTTCAAATGCCAAAACACATAAGTACACTACTATTACAAAGATTTCCTCCGGTTTGTCCGAAGTGGGACTTTCCAGGTATATAAGTCCGGAAACTAACTAGATAAGCCGGTCACATCCCAGAGTGGGATCTTTGGGTATAAAACTTTTTCTTCGTGTGTGTCTCTTTGCGTCGTAACCATGGACAATCTTCATCGTTTAACTTGATGCTCGGGTCAACATTCACTGTGAAGGGAGCAATTTCATGAAACTTTTCATAATCTTCTGACATGTCTGTCTTGTCCTCCACTCCCACGATGTTTCTTTTCCCTGAAAGAACTATGTGGCGCTTTGGCTCATCGTATGATGTATTCGCTTCCTTATCTTTTCTTTTTCTCGTCTTGGTAGACATGTTCTTCACATAGAAAACCTGTGCCACATCATTGGCTAGGACGAATTGTTCGTCTGCGTACCCAAGATTGTTGAGATCCACTGTTGTCATTCCGTACTGCGGGTCTTCCTTTACCCCGCCTCCTGTCAGATTGACCCATTTGCACCGAAACAAAGGGACCTTCAAATCAAGTCCATAGTCAAGTTCCCATATCTCCTCTATGTAACCATAATATGTGTCCTTTGGCCCATTGATGTTTGCTGCATCAAAGCGGACACCACTGTTTTGGTTGGTGCTCTTTTTATCTTGGGCGATCGTGTAAAATGTATTCCCATTTATCTCGTACCCTTTGAAAGTCAATATAGTCGAAGATGGTAACTTGGACAGCAAGTACAGGTCATCTTCAACAGTGTCGTCATGCATGAGACGTGTCTGCAACCAACCGGCGAAAGTCACCGTTTGTTCATGTGTAATCCAGTCGTCAGACTGCTCCGGGTGTTTGGAGCGTACAATATTCTTGTGTTGCTCGATATACGGAGCCACCAAGGTGGAACTTTGTAGAACTGTGTAGTGTGCTTGCGCCAAAGAATGCCCGTCCCGGCATATTAGTGAATTCTTTCCTAGCGTGCCTTTTCCACCCAGTCTGCCCTCATGCCGCGATTCAGGAACACCAATCGGCTTAATGTCAGGAATAAAGTCAACACAAAACTCAATGACCTCCTCTGTTTCATGGCCCTTGGAGATGCTTCCTTCTGGCCTAGCACGATTATGAACATATTTCTTTAAGACTCCCATGAACCTCTCAAAGGGGAACATATTGTGTAGAAATACAGGACCCAGAATGGCAATCTCCTCGACTAGGTGAACTAGGACGTGCGTCATGATATTGAAGAAGGATGGTGGGAACACCAACTCGAAACTGACAAGACATTGCACCAAATCATTCTCTAACCTTGGTAGGATTTCTGGATCGATTACCTTCTGAGAGATTGCATTGAGGAATGCACATAGCTTCACAATGGCTAATCGAACGTTTTCCGGTAGAAGCCCCCTCAATGCAACCGGAAGCAGTTGCGTCATAATCACGTGGCAGTCATGAGACTTTAGGTTCTGGAACTTTTTCGCTGCCATATTTATTATTCCCTTTATATTCGACGAGAAGCCAGACGGGACCTTCATACTGAGCAGGCATTCGAAGAAGATTTTCTTCTCTTCTTTGGTAAGAGCGTAGCTGGCATGACCTTGAAACTGCTTTGGATCCATGCCGTCTTCTCCGTGCATACGTTGCTGGTCCTCCCGTGCCTCCGGTGTATCTTTTGTCTTCCCATACACGCCCAAGAAGCCTAGAAGGTTCATGCAAAGATTCTTCGTCACGTGCATCACGTCGATTGCAGAGCGGACCTCGAGGTCTTTCCAATAGGGTAGGTCCCAAAATATAGATTTCTTCTTCCAATGGGTGCGCGATTGTCAGTATCATTCGGAACAGATTCTGCGCCAGGACCCTTTCCAAAGATTACTTTTAAATCCTTGACCACATCAAGTATATCATCACCAGTATGGTGGCGAGGCTTCTTCCGGTGATCTGCCTCAGCTTTGAAATGCTTGCCTTTCTTTCTTACGGGATGCCTGCTCTGAAGAAATCGACGATGCCCCAGGTACACATTCTTCTTACATTTATCCAAATATATACTGTCGGTATCATCTAAATAGTGCGTGCATGCGTGGTATCCCTTGTTTGTCTGTCCTGAAAGGTTACTAAGAGCAGGCCAATCATTGATGGTTACAAACAGCAACGCATGTAGGTCAAATTCCTCCTGTTCTTTCGCATCCCACGCACGTACACCTTTTCCATTCCACAGCTGTAAAAGTTCTTCAACTAATGGCCTTAGGTACACATCAATGTTGTTGCCGGGTTGCTTGCGGCCTTGGATGAGCACTGGCATCATAATGAACTTCCGCTTCATGCACAACCAAGGAGGAAGGTTATAGATACATAGAGTCACAGGCCATGTGCTATGATTGCTGTTTTGCTCCCCAAAAGGATTAATGCCATCTGCACTTAAACCAAACCATACGTTCCTTGTGTCCTTTGCAAAGTCCTTCCACTTTCTCTCGATTTTTCTCCATTGCGATCCGTCAGCGGGTACTCTCAACTTCCCGTCTTTCTTACGGTCTTCGTTGTGCCATCGCATCAACTTGGCATGCTCTTTGTTTTGGAACAAACGTTTCAACCGTGGTATTATAGGAGCATACCACATCACCTTGGCAGGAATCTTCTTCCTGGGGCGCTCGCCCTCAACATCACCAGGGTCATCGTGGCCGATCTTATAGCGCAATGCACAGCATACCGGGCATGCATTCAAATCCTCGTACTCACCGCGATAGAGGATGCAGTCATTAGGGCATGCATGTATCTTCTGCACCTCTAATCCTAGAGGGCAGACGGCCTTCTTTGCTTCGTACGTACTGTCGGGCAATTCGTTGTCCTTTGGTAGCTTATTCTTCATTATTTTCAGCAACTTTTCAAATGCCTTGTCAGGTACACCATTCTCTGCCTTCCATTGCAGCAATTCCAGTGTGGTACCCAGCCTTGTCTTGTCATCTTCGCAATTTGGGTACAACAATTTCTTGTGATTCTCTAACATGCGCTGCAACTTCAGCTTCTCCTTTTCACTTGCGCAGTTTCTCTTTGCATCGGCAATGGCCCGACCAAGATCATCAGCAGGCTCATCTGATGCCTCTTCTTCAGCTCCTTCCCGCATTGCCGGCTCAGCTTCTTCCCCCATTGTTGTACCATCGTATTCATGGAACCCATGGCCAGGATAGCTGTCGTCATCCTCTTCTTCTTCATTCTCTTCCATTAGGACCCCTCTTTCTCCGTGCTTGGTCCAACAGTTATAGCCGGACATGAAACCGGACTCAAACAGGTGGACGTGAATGGTTCTTGAGTTAGAGTAATTTCGATCATTCATACAGCCAGCACATGGACAATGCATAAAACCATCCGCCCGCTTGTTTGCCTCAGCCGCAACCAGAAAAGTATGCACGCCATTAATGAACTGGGGAGAGCATCGGTCATCGTACATCCATTACCGGCTCATCTTCATTACACAACACCGAAAAGACCAAATTAATACAAGTTCATACATAAAGTTCATACACACTTGTTCTCATAAAACAACATACAAACTCTCTAGCTAGAGCATTTAAATGCAACAACAAATGCGATCAAGATCGCAACTAAGGTAACAATTGATCCAACAACATAGTGATACCAAGCCTCACTATCAATGGCATATTTTTTAAATTTTCTAATCTTCAAGCGCATTGCATCCATCTTGATCTTGTGATCATCGACGACATCGGCAACATACAACTCCAGTTTCATCTTCTCTTCTTCAACTCTTTTCAATTTTTCTTTCAAATACTCATTTTCTTTTTCAACTAAATTTAACTTCTTGACAAGAATATCTATGTCGGTTGCAATTTCCGGTTCACATACCTCCTAGATAAAAATATCTATGTCAACTTGATGGGCATAATTGTCATAAACACGAAATGCAACAAATACTTATAAAAGAGAGTATATACCACATCCGAATCATAAACCGGACGAGGGCCGACGGGGACGGATATCAAAACCATGCCACTATGTATAACAAACAACCATACAGGTAAGAAAACTATACAAGTAACTATCTAAATCTTACAAACATGATTTTTTTTAATAAAAAGGATAAGAACAAGAGGCTCACCAAGGTGGTGCCGGCGACGGGACGGTGCGGGCGATTGACGGTGGTTAGGACGGGGACGGGAAGGCACTAAGTAAACCACACCTACACATGCAAAGTAAGAAGTTAATTTGAGCTCAAATTGCATATAAATCAAATAAACTACCACATATAAATACTCCCAAACTAAAACCCACAAATCACTATACTTATAGAGCATTGCAACAGCTAATCTAGCAATGAGAGATGAAAGGACAAAGTTGCTAACCTTTGTGAACACTTGGATGGATGGGGTGCCTCCAAATCTTGACAAATTTTGGCAAAAATGGAGGATGAACTCGGGGAAGAGAGGAAGAACCAGAGGAGAGGAAAGGGGAAGAACAGAGAGCTCGGGCTGGCCGAAGGGTTCATATAGGGGACCTTTAGTCCCGGTTCGAGACACAAACCGGGACTAAAGGTTAGCCTATAGTACCGGTTCGTGCCACGAACCGGGACTAAAGGTTATCGTGGGGCCCCAGGCTGACACCAGCCTGCCACAACCCCTTTAGTCCCGGTTCGTGGCACGAACCGGTACTAAAGGTCCAGAACGAACCGGCACTAATGATGCCCGTCACGAACCGTGACTAATGGTCACATTAGTGCCGGTTCAAAACCAGACCGGGACTAATGATGTGGACAAAAGGTCTGTTTTCTACTAGTGCCCCATGGGCCGTGGCGGCAGGTGCATCAGCCGACACATGGCACCTGCCGCCACACATGGAGGGGGCAACCTGTTTCACGGCACTGTTCATGCGAGGGATGGTTTTCGCTCAGAAAAACGGCAAACGAGCTGAGTGAACAGTAGTTTTGAAAAAAATCAAAAAAATCTGAAATTTTTTGGCAGCAAAGATGATCGAGTGTTCTAACTGGGTGCAAAATTTCAGTTTTTTTTTGTGTTTTTCTACTATTTATTTGATTTTTTTTCGAAAATACTGTTCATCCTGAGTTAGGGTACCGTATGAAATGAACGTCCAGATTTACTTGGTACTCCCATCTATCTTTAAGGACAAATCATGTTGTAAATAGTGGCTAGTTCATTCAAATTGGATTGTGAAATAGACCACTGGCACTATTTGTTACTCCCCTCGTTTCAAAACAGTTGTCATTCTAAGTTTGTCCTAAGTGAAACTTGTCTAAATTTGACCTTGCTTGTAGCAAAATGTACCAAATATTTACAACAACAAATTAGTTCCATTAGATCAATCATTAAAATATATGTTCACAATCTCTTTATTCGATCTTGTACATGTTGATACATTCTTCTAAAAACTTGGTCAAATTTAGAAAAGTTTGACTTTGGACAAGCTTAATTAGAATCACAATTATCTTGAAACGGAGGGAGTAGTAGTTCTTTCATGATACATTTTGATTTTATTTTATTTTTCACATGAGGCAAAGGAATATCAAGGAAGATGTATTAAGTGAGGCTCCATTCTGATTTTTCACTTCTTAAATAAGCGTCAATCGCCTTAGCCATGTTGAGTTGCATGCACCAAGCTTCAGCCGTGGCCAGCTCAAAAATCCGGGATCTCATCGCTCCGTACCATATTAAATTGAACTCGTGTGCACCAACCAATTCACTTATAAGCACAAGCTATTGAGAAAGATGTGCAGCATATTTTCAACAAGCGCCAACTCATATGCAGCTCCTGTGCGTGGTACTAGCTTACAGCATCTCCACACAGCTAGATAGATCATGCATGGTTCATGTACACGTAGTCCAAGCCACCAGCTGATGGTAATCTTAAGTACATGAAAGATGTGTAAATGAGACGAATGGATATGTACCGGAGCTTTTTACAAAAAAAGCCAAGAAATAAAGAACATGTCTAGCATCCAGATCCAAGGAATAAAGGGAACAAAGGAAAAGTGGAAAAGATGAAAAAGAAAGAAAAAAACACATCCATCCACCAAAAGGGAAAAGGACATCTAGTAATTATCTCTCGCATGGTAAGGCTGCAGGGGTACGGTGCATTTGCAAATATGCTAGACTGCTAGTACGTAGTAGAAACCGACGCTCAAGGAAACAATATTCTGGGACTCCCAGCCCCATGCATGCCAGGCGCGCGGTCCTAATTGACGTCTCCAGCAGTCCGATTGCCACCCTTGTAAGGTAATTTCCTTTACGGGTTTGCTGAAACTCAGCTAGTCACGCCGTGAGCCGTCGGATCGTTTTCGCGTCGCAATTTGTGCTTTTTTTGCGAGACAGCAGTTTTGCGCGGCTTGTTCCCACGTTAAGTGACTAAGACCATAGAGAAAACGCAGCTAGCTGAGCTCTAGGCGCTCCCTTTCCTTTACTCCTAAATAAATCTAATCTTGGTGGTACAACAATCTAGTATAAGCTGGTTAATTTGCTCTTAATGTTCTTCGTCTATTGGTGGTGAATTATTTAAATACTTGTGATTGCAGCATAGCATCATTGGTAGTACAGTGCGTATTCTTAACAACTTCAACTTGTACTCATGTTGTAATTTGACATGTCTGTTAAGCAGATCATGGGCGCCGGAAACTGCTCCGATCAAGTAGTCAATGACTTCTCTAAGCACATAGATGGGCAGTTGGTGCGAGTGAATGCTCTGCTGGCGGTGAGCACCATCGTGATAGGAGTTATGGTTGGGATCGGTATCTATGGTCAGCGCTACCGTCACCATCCATTGACCGGTTTCCTCTTCCTTGGTGCCAACACCTTGTTCCTGCCCATCCTCTCCTATGTTGTCTCTACCATCGGTAATCAAGAAGTCGTCGCTGTTTTATCTGTTCTTACACCCATACCAGGGATGTGCGACCCAGAGCGACACATCATCTATGTCTTCATGTGGGCTAGTCTTGTTCAGATTGCTGCCGTCAACACCACTACAATAGTTGCTGGTGATGACAAGAAAGGCCAAAACATTGCCCCTCCTGCCACGGAACTGCTTGTTCAAGCAATATGGACTTCCTACCTTGCCGTTAACTTGCTAGGAAATCAACATTGGTCCGTAACAAATGTATTGATCCTTCTTCCACTGTTTGTTCTTATCGTTGCCAAACTAATTGTAAAATACTATGCTTGGTACGGGGCAAGAGGGTCATTAGCATTTGGGCGCAATCCTCATCTCATTGTTGGATACATGGAGCAGCTAAAAGATGAAAGCCAGCATGCCGAGCTAGCAAGTGAGCATTCCCTTCCTCCACTCATAGTTACAGGAGAGAACACAGCATTGGTACAAAAGGAGCCTCATGGTTATAGTCTCACACGGTTATCCAACCAAGCTGATAGGACAAGGATAGACAACAACGGCTTAGTGACCATTGACAAAGTTTGGCAGTTTGAGGATGACATATTTCTGAGGTCTTCAACCAAGCAGTTTAAAGATTTATGCTTTTCATTTGCGTTGTTCAAGCTGCTAAGATGCCGATTTGCAGGGCATACAGTTGCTGAGACTGGTTTCATGAAGGCCCATAACTTATTGCCACACATGTTGCTTCAGGATGGTGATGATGAAAGAGCATTTGGGGTGATTGCACATGAGCTTTCTTTCCTTCACGATTATTATTATTCATCTCTCCCAATCTCATATTCAAGGAGTTGGCTGCCCATTTTGAGCATATTTATTTCACTCCTAAGCATGGGTTGGAGCTTATTCTATATATTGGACATAGCTCTTGCGAGTGTGAGGGATGCTTCACCGGGAAGTGATTGGCAGATGATGTGTCGCATCGATTGCGAAGGTTATTACTGGAAAAAATATGGAAGTACTTACTTCAATGTTGTACCAGTGTTTTTACTTGCGGCACTAGTTGTGCTTGCCGAGGTGCGGGAGATTGCTTCTTACATCTGCTCTAACTGGACTAAAGTAGCCCTGATCTGCCACTATGTTAGGCATGCCTCTTCTTGGCAACAATCACCTTGGAAGAAGTTACTTGGCCTTGTGTTGCGCTGCAAATGCAAGCTGCTAAATCATTGGGAGGACAGAATTAACCAGTGCTTAGTATTGGCGCTCCACCCAAGCACAACTCCAGTGTCTCTTCTCCGGCGCCTCATCCCTCTGCTAGACAAGAAGAAGGTACCGAGAGCGGTGAAGACCGCTGTCCTCAAGCCACTGAGAAGCCCTAGGTGGAACCGAAGTAATGGTGTGGCATCCCTGTACACAAGACTACATTTACAGCCCCTCTCAGCGTCCAGTGGCGTCAAAGGTGTAGCTGATGCCATGCTCGTGGCCCACATTGCCACGAGCATCCTCCAAGTGAGATCGGAGCAGCGCCAGCCCGACTCTGCTCATGAGATCGCCGCCACGCACTTGTCACGCTACTGCGCCTACTTGGTGGCCTACGCCCCCGAGCTACTCCCCGACGACAACAAGTGGTGCAAGAGCTTGTACAAGGCCGTCCAGAAGGAAGGCAAGCGCGCACTCGCGTATGCCGGCGGCGCCGTGGCGGTATCGTCGAATCCCGAAAAACTGGTCCAGGCGCGGAGCGCTGGGTCTAAGGCGCACTACGTGCTCAAAAATGGCGTCGAGCTCGGGACGAAGCTGGTGGAGCTGGCGGATGGTGAAGGAGAAGAGGCGGCATGGGAGGTCCTCGCCGACTTCTGGTCCGAGATGATCCTCTACGCCGCTCCGTCGGACAACGTCGACGCTCACGCCGAGGCCATCGCGCGGGGCGGCGAGCTGATAACGCTGCTGTGGGCGTTGCTCACCCACGTCGGGGTCGTCAGCCGGCCAGAGGCCACAGCTAACGCTCCTGGTGATGTTTAAGTGGTAGTAGCAGTACTACTCGCGTGTTTCAATTCAGTACTTTTCCATTCTTTGATCTTGATTGGTGTGGCGTGGTGTGCTGCTGCTTGATAACTACTCTACATCGTCATCGTTGTGGTGTGCTAGTAGGTGAGATTAGTTGGCATTGAGTGCGTATTAACATGCAGTACTATCTTTTTTACCCCTTCTGAGTGTGCTCTGTTCTCTGTAACACGGCTGCTGCTGCTGCTGCTGCATTTTTATTCAGAGAAGAATTGCTATGTTCTGTTCTATGTTTTACCGTGCGTGTCATTCTGTGTGTACCGTACGTTACTTCCTCGGCAACACAGCGTGAACGTGATCGCCGGAGAGAGCGAGGACGACCGGATGATGACCACGGGTGTCCACACCGTCTGCTCAGAGCCATCCTTGGGTCTGTTGGGTATTCCAAACTGTCAGGTTAAAGTACTTAGTTGTATACGTGTTGGTGTCGTTTGGAGAGTCCTAAGTCTAGGTCCGGTCATGTTGGACCTAGGTCGGCAAGTATTAGACATGTTTATCACGGAGTCTGTAATCATCTGCTATTATAAATAAAGGAGAAAAATCCCTGGGAGGCCTACGGGCTGAGGCAAAACAAATATTCTCTCGTGTGCGTGCGTGTGTTTCGGCGACAGCAATATCGATCCGTCTCGGCGAGTTGTGTTCCGTCGAGATCGATCTATACGGCGACTTATAGGTGCATGTGCTAGTGGACGTGGAATCGATCCAGCAGGGTGCTTGCTTGCTTCTAGCTTTGTACGTGGTTCAGTCCCGACTAGTTGCACCGGCGTACTGCGACGATCCGATCTACGGCAAGCAGCGTGAGTTCCAACAGGGTCGGGTGGAAATACGTATGTGATTGTTACTCCAACTCTTCTCTCCATTCATTTCTTAATTTGATCGTGTAAGTACTTACTCTGTCCATGGTCCTGTAATAAACTTTGGAATGTACTTCGTTCGTGTGTTCTTTTCTTTGGGTGAGACTGCAGAGGTGCAAGATCCACTTGGGCGGCCCTCCCGATCGGATCTGGGCTGAGCACGGCGCTCGCATAAGCGAGAGCAAGGAGGATGACCAGGGTGCCATTTGACCTTGCAAGGTCAATTGATTAGGTAGACAGCGAGGCTACCCGTGCCATGCAGCCCCGCGACGGCGTGCGGGAGGGGGGGGGGGGGGGGGGGGGGGGGGCAGGACCCGCAGCACGGAGGCAAGCTGGTGCCCACCCCCACGTCCACAACCGCGACCCGCACCGCGAGGCGCGTTCCCTCCATGGTTGCCACCCAGAGGCTGCCCTAGGAGCGCGGGACGGTTGTGGGCGAACGGAGCGCGGTGCTGCCGGAAGAACGGGATGTAAACGCCTCCCCTAGTGAAGGAGTCATCGGCGTCCCAGGCCCGGACCGGCCAGAAAGAGACGACCCGGGGCCCCCAACGGCAGCCGAGAGGCTAACGGATAATTTTAGTTTGTCCTCCAACATGAATGTCACGGAGTACCAGCGTTAAAAAGCAGGGAGTACCTGCAAACCAACCTGTGGTTGGATGGTTAGAGGGACTGTGGTATCCCCAGCCCACCAGGGTTCAAATCCTGGTGCTTGCATTTATTCCTGGATTTATTTCAGGAGTTCCGGCGATGCGCATTCAGTGGGAGGAGACGTTCCCATCGACGACGAGGTGCCTACGGTGACTTCGTAAATTTCAAGATGATATGCCGGCTCAGTCTCTCAGAGGTGCTCATAGGGATAGGGTGTGTGTGTGTGCGTTCATAGGGGTGAGTGTATGCGCGTTCATAGGGATAGGGTGTGTGTGTGCGTTCATAGGGGTAGGGTGTGTGTGTGCGCGTTCATAAGTGAAACTTGTCTAAATTTGACCTTGCTTGTAGCAAAATGTACCAAACATTTACAACAACAAATTAGTTCCATTAGATCAATCATTAAAATATATGTTCACAATCTCTTTATTCGATCTTGTACATGTTGATACATTCTTCTAAAAACTTGGTCAAATTTAGAAAAGTTTGACTTTGGACAAGCTTAATTAGAATCACGTTTATCTTGAAATGGGGGGAGTAGTGGTTTCTTTATGGTACATTTTGATTTTATTTTATTTTTCACATGAGGCAAAGGAAGATCAGGGAAGATGTATTAAGTGAGGCTACATTCTGATTTTCACTTCTTAAATAAGCGTCAATCGCCTTAGCCATGTTGAATTGCATGCACCAAGCTTCAGCCGTGGCCAGCTCAAAAATCCGGGATCTCATTGCTCCGTACCATATTAAATTGAACTCGTTTGCACCAACCAATTCACTTATAAGCACAAGCTATTGAGAAAGAAAGATGTGCAGCATATTTCAACAAGCGCCAACTCATATGCAGCTCCTGTGCATGGTATATACTAGCTTAATTACAGCATCTCCACACAGCTAGATAGATCATGGTACATCTCAAAAAACAAAAAAAAGATAGATCATGGTACGTCACTAGTGGAAAACGGGGATTTAGTCCCGGTTGGCAACGGCCTTTAGTCCCGAGTCACCAACCGAGACAACGAAATTAGGACTAAAGCCCCCCACCCTTTAGTCTCGATTGGCCACAATCCGGGACTAAAGTCCCTCCACGTGGCCGCAAGTGTGCGCTGGGGGCTGGAGGACCTTTAGTCCTGGTTAGTGACACCAACCGGGACTAAGGTCCCTCCACGTGGCCGCGAGCTAGCGCTGGGGCTGGAGGACATTTTGTCCCGGTTGGTGACACCAATCGGGACTAAGAATTTTGTGTTGGGGTTTAGGTTTTTAGGGTTTAGGGTTTATAGTTTATTTTTCCTTTTCATTTTGTGTTTTCCATTCAATTATTTTTCATTTCAAACATATTTTACGCTACTACATACTGTACATGTTATGCATATATAATATAATTTCTCATACGACCATACATATATAATATAATTTCTCGTACGACCATACATATATATATATACAATTTGGTATATACAATTTCTCCTACAATTTGAAGATCATTACATGCAGGCATTAGCGGCAATGGTATTCTCCGCTTTCAGATATGACCTCCGTAAGCAAAAATCCCGCAATTTCCTCTTGAATTGCTCATAGGCGGTTCTCTGGTAGGAGCTTCTCCCGCATGTCTTCCATCTTTAAAGAAGGATATCAATATGAATATATTAGTTGTGTGTACATATATTAGATCATCATAAAAAAATTGTGAATAGTGTTTACGTAGCTGAAGTTGTCTTACATCTCTGCGTCATTCGGTCGTCATGCGAATGTTCTCGCCAACATAGTATGCACATAAATTAGTCCCCTGTTTCTGCCTCATGCACTTTGCAAGAATAGAATTCAATCAGATAATAATTAAGCATGATAATGATATTAAAACTAGAATTAAAGAGATGCGCGGACCTAACTAGTACTACTTAATTACCTTGGGACGTCGCCAACGCAGCTCCGGTTTCCATTCACCGACAACATCATTGATGAACCGTTTCCAAACCCTGTCCGGCAAAGAAAATAAATAAAGGAGTTATTAATTACTTGATATCAGGAAATGAACGAAAGAGGCCGATATAGTGCGATAATGATTGAAATTACCTGTCGAGCATCCAAACCACGCTGGTGTATTCTCGAGGGTCTTTACCTAGTGAGTCCAGGGTTTCAACAGTTCCAGCGTCAATTTTAATGATTAGCAGGATACAGTGGTACCTGCGCACGTTTATATAAGTAGGCATGCATAACTCATCAACTACACTTAACATCGAGTAAGCAAAATAGAATTTGTAGTACAAGACAGTAACACTCACTTGAAGTTGTAAGGAAATAGTATTTATGTTCTGGTATTTTGTGCCTTTAAAAATCTTAGCAAGTTATCCTCTGAGTCTTGGGGGTGGTCTTGTATCATTTTTTCATTAATGATATATGGGTCAACGAACCCAATGTCATAGATTCTCTCTCTTTTGCATTCGAGAATCTTCATTCTGCATAATAGCGTACAAAAGAATATAGTGAGGATAATTACAGGCAATGAACGAGCTGAGCTAGAGACTTAAATTACAGAAATAAATCACTTACAGACAATAGCAACTGACGATAGATTTGTCGAGTGAGTCTTGATTGTATAACTGAAAAATTTCTGCAAACTCAATGCATAGCTCGTTTTCATAGAATTAATGCTCTTCCTTGACTTTCACCATGAGCATCACTCGCCCGTTCTTTACTTCTTTCATGTGTACCACTCATGCAATCTTTGCATTTGTGTTGATAGATGCCGGACCTGCTCAGGTCTGACTAGAGTTTTCCCGGGGGCATATTGCCATGCTACATCAGCCACGGGGACTTCCTCGGTGCCTAGGAGTTGATCAACACTGATGCCAATGTTTCTAGCAGCGTCGGTTACCTTATCGGTAATCACCTTGAGCGGGGGGATCGATTGCATTGCCTGTTCTCCGAGCTGGGGAACTGTTTTCTCGCTTTTATTACTACTTCTACGTCTCGACTGCTGCATTTGTTCCTTATATGACTTCCTAATAGAGCGGTCATAGTCTGATGACCTATTCTCCACATGTGCCGGGGGTCGCTCAAGAAATTCCACAAAGTTCTCTACGGTTTTCGTAGGTATTATCTCCTTTGGCGGCGGGGGCGGTTTCGGTGCAAAATGGGACTTCACTTCGAAAACCACGACCGTTTTGGTTTCCTCATCAGTCATATCGTAAGCTAACTTCTTTTTGGAAGGAGGCTCATCGTTGGCTTTCTTCTTTGTATCTTTCTTCCGAATAGGACTAGTCGACGGAGCGGTGGTCTTCCGCTTTTGGCCCTGCTGGGAGATAGGGGGTGGAGTCAGCTGGCGCGGCAGAGATCGATATGGACTCGCGCTGGGCTCCCTCTCGAGGTGGGGTGGACTTAGAGGTGTATTGCTACTCGGAGGAGTCGGTGGCCTTGGCGCCGAGTTTGTAAACACGATGCATTCCTTTCTTCATACAATGACACCATGTATGACTTCTCCCAGTGTCTGCTTCCCTTCATCTCTAGGAATGTCAAGCTCTAGTGAGTCATATCCCGGCAGAACTTCATCCACCCAGACACGAGCATAGCCAGCTGGAATCGGATTGCCATGGATGGTTGCTTCAGGTGCACTCGTTAAAGCAACGCCGACGCCACCTTCATGGATATGTTCTTCATTTTCTGGTGTAGCTCATAATTTGTCCTCTCTTTGATATCATCCACGGGGTAGCGAGCCAGCAGTGCATCATCGGCCCGGACCCCCGTGGAACCCACGCTGCTTTTTTCGCATAGATGAGACGGTACTATCCAATGCTGGCTCTGCTTGCTCCTGCCGCGGAGATGCCCTTTGCTGGCTAATTGTGTCCAGTTGCTCCTGCTACCGCTTTAACATGCGTTCTATCTTCTGAAGCCGGTCTGCATCCTGCTTCTTTTTTCTCTGACGGCTTCTATAAGTGTCGTTCCACTCCGAAAACCCCTCAACCCACGGAACAACGCCTTTGCCTCGTGTTCGTCCTCCGTGTTCCGGATTCTTGAGGGCACATGTAAGCTTGTCGTTCTCTCTCTCAGGCTGGAACAACCCCTTTCGAGCATCTTCTATTGCTTGAAGTAAAGCGTTCGAGGCTGTTTTAAGATCTGCCTTTCCAATAATCTGCCCTGTGGCTGGGTCCAACTTTCCCCCATGCGCATAAAACCAATGCTTGGACCTCTGGGGCCAATCCGTTGTAGCTGGAATGACCCCTTCTGCAAGCATCTTGGCCTCAGCTGCTTCCCACTTAGGCACGGCTCTCTTGTAGCCACCTGTCCCCAGAACATGGTGATACTTCTTTTTCTCAGCATTTATCTTATTTTTTCTCGACCTTTCCAGAGCTTCAGCCGAGTCCTTGTACTCCACAAATGCGTCCCAGTGATCTTTTATCTTCTCTAGTGCTCCAGTGAATTCTGGAGTCTTCTTTTTTGCCTTGATGTAGTCGATGTATAATCTTTTCTTCCAGCTCTGGAATTGTGTGGCCATCTTCTTAAGAGCAAATTGCTTGACTTTCAACCGTTTGCCATCTGTGAGACCCTTTGGTAGGTTAAAATGTGACATGAGCGTATCCCAAAGCAAATTTTTCGATCTTTCGTCGACATAACTAACTCCTCGATCTACCTTTGGCTTATTCCATTCTCGAATGGTGATCGGGATGTTGTCCCTAACAATAACTCCACATTGATTTATAAATTTACGGGCATTCTGTTCAGGAGCAATCGGTTCGCCATCTTCTGCGACTTCATCGATGTTGAACTTTATGTCATCGCCTAACTTTTTGGTCCGGCCTCGTACCCTTCTAGGAGATTGGCTCGATCCGGAGGGCTAAAAGAAGAAAGATTCGTTAATATATATATATATACAAATCAATTAATACATCTAATGATCACCAGAGGCTTAATATATATATACCTCACCGGACTTTGTTAATTGTCTAACATTTTCTTCGCCATCATTGTTTGTTTGCCCTTCGTCTCTTGGTTCTTGCTCAAGTCCCTCACCGGAGTCGTTCAGAAATTGTGAGCCGTCATCTTGTTCATTCTCTTGGTTTTGGGAGGAGCGTATGATGTCGAAGATCTCCTCTTCATGGTATCTGCCGCTATCGTCCATAGCTTAACTAATCCAGAAGAAAGATAAAACAATTTAGTATTTAAATTATAATGCATTCAATAAGCAAAAACTGAATCATAGTAGTCAAATTCTTTTACCAACGAAAAGTGAACTGAATCTCAGGGTGATGGACTAAAGCATTTCAATGAATATCTCACATTAGAAGCCTTCATATATTTCCACATCCCATGATATGGCAGGCTATGTGCCCTTGATTTGGAAGAAACTATTTTCTTTACCTAGCTCATTGTCGGATAATATAATTTTTTGCATAAAATGGGCGTAGTATTTATTATGTTCAGCTAGAAATTGCGCCTTGTAAATATATGTCTGCCTGTCAATCAAGCAAACTTGCTAAAATTGTCTATCGAAGACTTTAAGAACTAGAACTATAAAACACTACTAATGCTAGCTATTCTGAACTTGTACTGATACCCGGAGAACGACGACGGAACGGCGGTGAAATCCGGCAGATGCATGACACGACAACATGCAGTGCTATGGATGAGCTAACGCAGTACTACACGTCACAGACGGAGCGGGAAAATATCTGACGATATTTCCCGGGTCTTTGGCTATTACCGGATAGATGATCCTAACGTCAAATGTCCATGTTCATCATGCTAGAGGCATGTGACAGATGAACGGACAGTGTATTCGGATTCGTTGGATTTTTCTGATCAACTTTCATGTATAAAACATTTTCATCCGATTTATAAATTATTTTATATTAATTAGGTTAATTAATCAACTAATTAATCTGACGACTGGGGCCCACCAGTCAGTGACTGGGGCTGCCCAGTCAGCCTGTTGACCCCGGTCAACAGGTCAACAGGGGGGGCCTGACCCACTGACAGCGACCCTTGGGGGGCCCAGGTCGGCGTCATATGGAGTTACCTTTGTAGCACCATGCCTTGAGATTCTATGTGCCCACAACGCCTTGGACAATAACTCATGTCATCTCCTTGGATTATCCTCAATCTTTTTCTTAATGAGCTTTATCAATATCTTATTGGTAGAATCGGCTTGTCCATTGGCTTGGGGATTATATGGAGAGGAATTGAGCAATTTTATCTTGTATGATTCGGCAAATTCTCTAACTTGGTGTGACATAAAAGATGAACCTTGATCCGTAGTTAATGTTTGAGGAATACCGAATCTATGAATAATGTGCTCGGTTATGAATTGAATTACCTCCGTATGCCTCATATTTTTTAGAGGTATTGCTTCAGAACATTTAGTGAAATAATCAATAGCCACCAACACAAACCGATGTCCCTTTGAAGAAGAAGGATGAATTTCTCCAATCAAGTCTAATCCCCAGCCTCTAAAAGGCCATGGCTTGATAATACGATGTAACGTAGCAGCGGGAGCCAATTGAATATCACCAAACTTTTGACAAGCTTCACATCCTTTATAATACCTGAAGCAATCATTAATCATCGTCGGCCAATAAAACCCAGCACGTCGCAATAACCATTTCATTTTGGGGGCCGACTGATGAGTGCCACCAATTCCTTCATGGACCTCTCCCGTAGCAACTTGATGACTGTGATCTGCGTTGGGTTTTCCGTGAAGAGGAACGGGTTATCGCAGCACAATGCGGGTAAGTATTTCCCTCAGTTATGAAACCAAGGTTTATCGAACCAATAGGAATACCAATCCTCAACCGTCTTCAGCGACTGCACACAAAAGAGCAAACAACTTGCACCCAACGCGGGCAAGAGGGTTGTCAATCCCCTTGATCTCGTTATTTGCAAGCAAATGAGGTGTGTAGATAATTGTTGATAATTGTAAATTGCAAAATAAAATAAAAGGTAAATAAAGGCAGCAAGGTAGTAGTAGCGTTTGTAAATATATGAGTGAATAGACCCGGGGGCCGTAGTGTTCCCTAGTGGCATCTCTCATGGCAAAGGCATATGGTGGGTAAACAAATTACTGTTGGGCAATTGATAGAAAAGCGAATAATTATGCGATGTTCACGGCAATGATCATGTGTATATAGGCATCACGTCCATAAGCAAATAGGCCGACTCCTGCCTGCACCTATTAGTATTACTCCACTTCAAGAGCGCTTCTATGCTTGCCTCTCTACGTATTAAGTAAAAACAGAGTAATGCTTGGAGAACAATGACATGATGTAGACAAAGAATACTCAATTAATATGAATAAACCCCATCGTTTTATCCTTAGTAGCAGCAACACAAAGACGCATCTTGTCCCTTTCTGTCACTGGGATATAGAAATTCGCCAGGTTGAACCTACTACAACGCACCACTCCCGCTGAAGAAATATTAATCTAGTTGGCCAAACTATCTCAATAGATCGGAGAGCATTACGAAGCTATGATGATCATGCAAATAAGAATCATAATAATCAGAGGTGACTCAAATACTTTTCATGAATAATTTGAACATAAACCCACAATTCATCGGATCCCAACAAACACACCATACAAAGGGATTACATCGGATAGATCAAAGCGAAGATGCGATGAACTTGGTATTGAAGATCATAAGAGAGAGAGATTGCCATCTAGGTACTGCCTACTGACCCGTAGGTCTGTGGTGAACTACTCACACATCATGGTGAGGGCAGCAAGGTTGATGTAGAGGCCCTCCGTGATTGATCTCCCCTCCGGCAGATCGCCGGAACGGAGGTATAGATGGCCTCCCATCGGAACAGAGACTTGCGGCGGCAGAAAAAGTGTTTCGGGAGCGCTTCTAGGGTTTTTGGAATATTTGTGAATTTATAGGCCAGAGAGGGACGTCAGAGGGCAGCCAGGGGGGCCACAAGCCATCAGGGCGCGGCCAAGCCCTGGGCCACGCCCTGTTGGCTTGTGCCTCCCTCGTTACGCCTCTCGTCCACTTCCGATGCTTGCAGGTCTTCATATAGTTCAGAAAAAATTATATTAAAGTTTCGTGGCATCTGGACTTCGTTTGGTAGGGCAAACCTGCAAAGCAAAAAACACGGAGAAAACAGGAACTGGCACTGGGCACTGGGTCAATAGGTTAGTGCTCAAAAATATTATAAATTGGTATATAAATGCCCAAAAAGTATCCTAGAATGATAATATATCAGCATGGAACAATCAAAAATTATAGATACGTTGGAGACGTATCAGCATCCCCAAGCTTAATTCCTACTCGTCCTCGAGTAGGTAAATGATAAAAACAGAATTTTTGAGGTGACATGCTATCCATTATGTAATCTCTTGTATGTATGATCATTGAGAAATGAAGAATTAACAAACAGAAACATAATAATATTTATTAAGTATAAGCAACATAGTTATTGATTTTCAAAGTATACGATCCTAAAAGAATGTTTACCCCCTGTTCATCTTATTATATTAGCAAGGCATGACTCCGTCTTCACCACATAAATACAAATGTTAAGCACCACGGTGCCCAAGTCAGGCAATTGGATCGTACTTTTTCAATATGCATCAACTTTTTATTCTTCACGCAATACATGAGCGTGAACCATTGGACATAGCATATAGGTGGAATAGAATATGGTGGTAGGTATCAAAGGGGTAGAAAGTGGAGAAGATAGTCTCACATCAACTAGGCGTACCAACAAGCTATGGAGATGCTCATCGATAGATGTCAATGCGAGGAGTAGGGATTGCCATGCAAATGATGCACTAGAGCTACAAGTGTATGAAAGCTCAACTGAAGCTAAGTGGGGTGTGCATCCAACTTGCTTGCTCATGAAGACCTAGGGCGTTTGAGGAAGCCCGTCATTGGAATATACAAGCCAAGTTTATTATGATAAGATAATTCCCACTAGCATATGGTGATAGCATAGGAGACTCTCGCTATGAAGAGCATGGTGCCACTTTGAGGCACAAGTGTGGTAAAGGATATTAGCAAAGTCCCTTCTCTCTTTTTCTCTCATTTATTTTTTATATGGTGGGCTTTTCTCTCTTTTTTTCTTTTTACCTCCCCCATAATATATATATATATATATATATATATATATATATATATATATATATATATATATATATATATATATATATATATATATATATATATATATATGGTGGGCTCATTTGGCCTCCCCCATTTTTATTTTATTTTTCGTCCGGAGTCTCATCCCGACTTGTGGGGGAATCATAGTCTCCATCATCCTTTCCTCATTGGGACAATGCTCTAATAAGGATGATCATCACACTTTTATTTACTTACAACTCAATATGGAGAACTGATAGGAAGATATGACTCTCTGTGAATGCCTCTGGCAATGTACCAGGATGTGCAATGATCTAGCGTGACATGTATCAAAAACATGATGGAAGGTGGCTTTGCCACAAATACTATGTCAGCTCTATATGATCATGCAAAGCAATATGACGATGAACGAACTAGTCGTGTGAAGTGACGATGGAATTTGCATGGCAATATATCTTGGAATGGCTATGGAAATGCCATAATAGGTAGGTATGGTGGTTGTTTTGAGGAAGATATAATGAGGCTTATGTGCGATAGAGCGTATCATATCATGGGGTGTGGATGCACCGGCGAAAGTTGCACCGATCCTCGAGGTGAGAATGGGCTATGCACGGTACCGAAGAGGCTAGCAAATATGAGAAGGTGGAGATGCGTATGTCCATGGTGTCACATTAGTCATAAAGAACTCACATACTTATTGCAAAGTTTTATTAGTTTTATCATACATCAAAGCACTACTCGCATGCCCCGAGGGAGGAGGTTGGTAGGAGTTAACCGCCGCGCACCCCCGACTCGAAACAACACTACGATTTTAACGAGGAATAAGAATGCTCACACATCATCACCATGCCTCTTTAATATTTAGATGAACAACAAGTTAACACCCCCTTAATCTCGACACTTATATGAATCAACAATTATGTACTTACACCTTTTTCATATTACCACATCAATGTCATTAACTCACAATTTCTCTATATATGCTACATGATGGTTTTGATTATCATTCATTGAATGCCTATTATTTTTGGACTAGTCTTATGACCCATGCGAATTACCGTCACTATTTATTCAGCTCTCAAAAATATAT
The DNA here is from genome assembly GCA_039707655.1 of Elymus sibiricus. Classification (NCBI taxonomy): domain Eukaryota; kingdom Viridiplantae; phylum Streptophyta; class Magnoliopsida; order Poales; family Poaceae; genus Elymus; species Elymus sibiricus. The sequence goes on from CM077671.1 coordinate 17,808,269, forward strand.
AAGTGAAGAACGAGAGCAAATTATTTCTATAAAATCTACACGCCACCGTGCTCGAAAAGATATAAGTGAAGTACTAGAGCAACTGCCAAGCTCAAAAGATATAAGTGAAGCACATAGAGTATTCTAGCAAATTATAATGAAGGTGAGTCTCTCTCTAATAGGTGTGTCCAGCAAATGATGATTGTGACAAACAGAAAGTAAAAGCAAACAAAAGCAAACGACGCTCCAAGCAAAACTCATATCATGTGATGAATAAAAATGTAGCTCCAAGTGACATAACGATGGTTTGAGACGAAAGAGGGGATGCCTTCCGGGGCATCCCCAAGCTTAGACGCTTGAGTCTTCCTTAGAATAATACTTGGGGTGCCTTGGGCATCCCCAAGCTTAGGCTCTTGCTACTCCTTATTCCATGGTCCATCGCGCTCACACTCAAAACTTGAAAACTTCAATCACACAAAACTCAACAAAACTCCGTGAGATCCGTTAGTATAAGAAACATATTGCATACTTTAGGTACTGTTGTAAATTAATTCTTATTTCATAATTGCATAATAGGTACTGTATTCTAAATAATCCATGACTTATACCCCCCAATATAATCCATAGCATCATCAAAACAAGCAAACTATGCAGGTAAAACAGAATCTGTTTGGAACAGAACAGTCTGTAGCAATCTGTAAAGATCCTATACTTCTGTAACTCTAAAAATTCTGAAAAATTAGGACAACGTGGGAAATTTGTACAGAAATACTGTGTAAATACTTCAAGAATTTAGCACCCCCCAGAAGTGAACAAAAAATTCTGCACTGGAGGCGAAAGTTTCTGTTTTTGCACAGCATCAATCATACTCATCATATAGTTATCCCAAAGGCTTTACTTGGCACAAACACTAATTAAAACATAAAAACATAATCATTACAGAGGAAACAATCATGTCATGACACCAAAACAGAAAGTAAAAACAAAAATAAAGATAACTATTGGGTTGCCTCCCAACAAGCGCTATTGTTTTATGCCCCTAGCTAGGCATAATGCATAGTATCAAGTGTTGTCATCTTTGACACTCAACCCATAGGTGGCTCTCATAGCTGATTCATAAGGTGGTTTAATTCTTTTCCTAGGGAAGTGTTCCATCCCTTTCTTTAACGGGAATTGGAACCTTATGTTTCCCTCCTTCATATCAATAATTGCACCTATAGTTCGTAAGAATGGCCTTCCAAGTATTATGGGACAAGAAGGATTGCAATCAATATCAAGCACAATGAAATCTACAGGCACATAATTTTTATTTACAGTAATAAGCACATCATTAATTCTACCTAAAGGTTTCTTGATGGTAGAATCCGCAAGATGCAAGTTTAGGGAACACGCTTCAATATTAGTGAGACCAAGCACATCACATAAAGTTTTAGGAATGGTTGAAACACTAGCACCAAGATCACACAAAGCATTGCATTCATATTTATTTATCTTTATTTTAATAGTAGGTTCCCACTCATCATGCAATTTTCTAGGAATAGAAACTTCAAGTTCAAGTTTCTCATCATGAGCTTTCATCATAGCTTCTACTATATGTTCGGTAAAAGCTTTGTTTTGTTCATAAGCATTGGGTGAGCTAACAATGGATTGTAGCAAAGAAATACATTCTACTATGGAGCATTTATCATAATTAAAGTCCTTGCAATCCAAGGTAGTGGGTGCATCACTAGCTAAAGTTTTGACCTCTCCAAACCCACTTTTTTCAATTTTAGCATCAAAATCATCACCCTTCAAGCAAACGGGAAGCTCCTCAACTAGAGTTGAGTTATCTCCAGTCCCTTTATCATTTATATTCAGAGAGGTAAACAAAGATTCAATAGGAGAAACACCAATCATTTTAAGATCTTCATCATGATTCGCAATAGGGAAAGATTCCGGTTTAGCGGCCATCCTATTTACTAGAGTGGTTTGCTTGTCGGAAATTTTTCCTAGTAATTCTTCAGTGTGAGCAACTTGTGATTGGAGATTAGACACTTCTTTATTGACTTCATCAAGTTGCTTACTAATAGCATCCAGCAAATTAGAATGTTCTTTAATTTCAGAATCAAAGAATTTATTATGCTCATATTGTGAAGTCATAAAAGTTTTCATAGAATTTTCTATTTCGATCATCCTTTGGTAGTAAGAGATATTGTAGAAGCTATCTTGAGACATGGTGACAAAGCAAGCAAAGCAACAAGCAAGACAAGTAAACTAGCAAGCAACAAAGTAAACTAGCAACGAGCAAAGATAAATATTTTTGTATTTTTAATTTTAATTTGACAAACTAAATATAACAGCAAATAAAAAGAAGAACAAGTGAATGAAATTTTGTGCGAAGTTACTTGATAGTTGGTGATGGTATTCCCCGGCAACGGCGCCAGAAATCCTTCCTGATGACTGTGATCTGCGTTGGGTTTTCCGTGAAGAGGAACGGGTTATCGCAGCACAATGCGGGTAAGTATTTCCCTCAGTTATGAAACCAAGGTTTATCGAACCAATAGGAATACCAATCATCAACCGTCTTCAGCGACTGCACACAAAAGAGCAAACAACTTGCACCCAACGCGGGCAAGAGGGTTGTCAATCCCCTTGATCTCGTTATTTGCAAGCAAATGAGGTGTGTAGATAATTGTTGATAATTGTAAATTGCAAAATAAAATAAAAGATAAATAAAGGCAGCAAGGTAGTAGTAGCGTTTGTAAATATATAAGTGAATAGACCCGGGGGCCGTAGTGTTCCCTAGTGGCATCTCTCATGGCAAAGGCATATGGTGGGTAAACAAATTACTGTTGGGTAATTGATAGAAAAACGAATAATTATGCGATGTGCATGGCAATGATCATGTGTATATAGGCATCACGTCCATAAGCAAATAGGCCGACTCCTGCCTACACCTATTACTATTACTCCACTTCAAGAGCGCTTCCATGCGTGCCTCTCTACGTATTAAGTAAAAACAGAGTAATGATTGGAGAACAATGACATGATGTAGACAAAGAATACTCAATTAATATGAATAAATCCCATCGTTTTATCCTTAGTAGCAGCAACACAAAGACGCATCTTGTCCCTTTCTGTCACTGGGATATAGAAATTCGCCAGGTTGAACCTACTTCAACGCACCACTCCCACTGAAGAAATATTAATCTAGTTGGCCAAACTATCTCAATAGATCGGAGAGCATTACGAAGCTATGATGATCATGCAAATAAGAATCATAATAATCAGAGGTGACTCAAATACTTTTCATGAATAATCTGAACATAAACCCACAATTCATCGGATCCCAACAAACACACCATACAAAGGGATTACATCGGATAGATCAAAGCGAAGATGCGATGAACTTGGTATTGAAGATCATAAGAGAGAGAGATTGCCATCTAGGTACTGCCTACGGACCCGTAGGTCTGTGGTGAACTACTCACACATCATAGTGAGGGCAGCAAGGTTGATGTAGAGGCCCTCCGTGATTGATCTCCCCTCCGGTAGATTGCCGAAACGGAGGTATAGATGGCCTCCCGTCGGGACAGAGACTTGCGGCGGCGGAAAAAGTGTTTCGGGAGCGCTTCTAGGGTTTTTGGAATATTTGTGAATTTATAGGCCAGAGAGGGACGTCAGAGGGCAGCCAGGGGGGCCACAAGCCATCAGGGCGCGGCCAAGCCCTGGGCCGCGCCCTGTTGGCTTGTGCCTCCCTCGTTACGCCTCTCGTCCACTTCCGATGCTTGTAGGTCTTCATATAGTCCAGAAAAAATCATATTAAAGTTTCGTGGCATTTGGACTTCGTTTGGTAGGGCAAACCTGCAAAGCAAAAAACACGCAGAAAACAGGAACTGGCACTGGGCACTGGGTCAATAGGTTAGTGCTCAAAAATATTATAAATTGGTATATAAATGCCCAAAAAGTATCCTAGAATGATAATATATCAGCATGGAACAATTAAAAATTATAGATACGTTGGAGACGTATCACAACTCTCGCTTGGTCCTCGTCCAAGAACTTTAAAAGAACATCATCAACCATTCGGCGGTAAAGTTCATCATCTCTCATCATATATTTGAAAGCCATACGTCGAACGGTCATGTCCACCCTTTTACTAGGATCATGCAAATAATCAATAATGGGTTTCCTCCTGTCTTGATTTTCTCCTGCATTAAATTTTTCCCTATAGTAATGGTGATTCTAGTAGTGTATATAGCATGCTTCGTTTGACGACTTTGCGCTTTCATTGATTTAGACTCTGCAAGTTGCCCTACATGGTCACAAAATTGATGATTCTTAAGTATGTTTATGAGATGATTTATCCAGTTGTAGTTGTTATGCTTATATCTTTAAAGTATTTCTAGATGCATATGGTAACCCCCTTCTTGATGATAGGATAGGACAATAGTGGAACGGTGTGATGTGATTAGCTCAGTGACAGAAAGATGGATTGCATTATTTTTGTCTTTCTTTTCCTTTGATCTAGAGGCCTTTCACCTTTGAAATCTGAAGAAGCCACGGTGGCATCTTCGGGTTTTTTTTGTTAAAACCACGTTGGCAGTTTGCTGGTCTTATGCTTCCAGAGCTACCGGTGTGCTTGTTCTCTTTACATTTGCATGCCCATTGTGCTTCGGAACAATGGGCAACAGTTTATGGCTGCCATACATTGCTGTTTATTTGGCGTGAATGAAGCCAGCTAGCCAGAGAAAGAGCGTTGGTTTTGCAGACATCATGCTTGCTACTTGCATATTTATTCTTCTCTTAGCAAACACCTTCCGTCCCAAAATAACCGTTGCTGACTTTGTACTAAATTAGGGATACTTTTTTTTTTACAATCATCTCCTCCTTTATTCATTCATGACGATCGTGGCATCGGTTACAATAAAAGGAATTACCGCCTCAGGTGCGGATTCTAACCAGAAATTCGGAGTAGAAAACCTAGCAATCCTAGCTAATTCATGAGCGACCATATTTCTCTCTCTCTATTACAGTATTCATAGGTCACATGGGTGAAATCAAGAGACATAAAATAACAGTCTTCAAAGACAGCAGAAGCGAATGAAGAAGAAAATCCATCAATTAATGTTGCGACCGGAGGGCGTACCTGGTTTCTAAGGAATAGAAGAAAAGACCTGTTTACGAAACATCAAGTAAATTTGAACCATTTATTTTTATGGTTTGGACGACTCAGATGAGATGAGATAATACTACATCAAATTTCTGATAGTATATTGGGTAGTTAGGGGCATTTTAGGTACTTGGTTGTTTTATTAGTCTCAGATCAGACTTCCTAGAGACGGGGTATCTTTTTCCATAATGATTGGGACGAGCTGATGATGTCATCCCCGTTCCCGCCTGAGAGGCGGATGCACTTGATTCGCGAGGTGCTACTGCACTTCACATGCCCGCGTCGCCTGTTCAGCTACTGGCCTGAGCTCTGGCCCGTCGAGCCGCTCCTGATTGTTGGCCTACGCCGTGACCTCGACGATGCTTGCCTAATACTTTTCGGCGATACACGCATACTATGTAGATCAGTAAACGTACAGAGCTAGCGCCTAAGCAGACATGCAGGTGGATGCTTCGCGAAGAGACATGCAGGATTGTTTGTGTACATCATTATTGTGATTAAAGCATGGAAATAAATCTATCCAGTATAGGAAATTACCAATCTGCACTTTGCCAAATTCAGAGCAGACCCACATTAACCGTTGGATCAACTATATACTACCCATTATTTCGGGTAGTATGATGTACTGTAAAAAAATTGTCGGCAAAGACGGCGGATGGATGGATTAGTCCCATGATGACAAGGACTACCTTTGTTTGTATGTACACACTTAGTAGCTACCTTATTGGGTACTACTTGTTGTTGCCTCATATGATGTCATCCACCATATGCATCTAGATCTAGCCTGCCTACTTTCTATTATTTTCTTGTTGTGAAACCAAACTACCGGATGCTTGTGTTAGAGTGTTGATGCTTGTTACAGTTTTTAGTGGCTGTTATATGCATTACGGTTTTGCTTTTCCTAAAACCACATGATACCAGTTGTATATCAGACAAGGAAAAGCATTGCAGTATTAGAATTTTTTATGCTCGAAACAATATTGCTTTCCTCTATTTAGTTAAAAGTTATATTTCTATCTATGCAACTGAATATTTGACATTGGTTCATGTTATCTTGGGTTAGCATTTTGAAATAGCATGTTCTGAACATTCTGATGCTTGTGTTTGATGCAGAGTTGCTGCTGGTATGATCATGAGCTGGAACCTGGAAGAAGAAGTGGGGCATGCCGGGAGAGGAGGGTGATGATGCGATTCTGCGTGGCTGCTTCGACCTGCCCAATCACACGCCCCCGCCGCCGCGGCTGCAACTCCTCTGTCCTTCCCAATCCTCCGCTCCCGCCTCCGATGCCTCCTCCGCCTCCACCTCCACACCACGGCGACGGCAATGGCTACCGGTCGCTGCAAAAGAGCCTCTTTTCGCGCCGCGGCCGTGGTCGGTCTGCGGTGTCTAGGAGATGACAGCCGCTAGCTGGAGCTCCTTCCTTCTCCACCACGAAGCACCGACAGAGGAGGACTCCTCCTTCCACCCTGCAGCTGCCGTGTCCAACCTCACGAAACCCCATCCTACAGTCCCAACCATGGCGCCCTACGTCAGGTCCGCCAAGAGCCTCGGTATGCATCCTTCTCTTCTTCTTCCTCTGGTTTTCTTCTTCCTCTGATGCGTGAGTGCGTCCGGTTATATGCACGCAGTAGCTGCTCCCATCTCATGTCATCTCCTTTGTCTCCCTTCCGTAGGTATGACGGCCAGAGGAGCAGGCCAAGATCCATCTTCACCTCCCACCCAACACCAACATGGTGAGCTTCCCTTCCCCTCTCCCCATCTACCCCCACATCTCAATATCACCTGCCTTCACTTTGTTTCTATGTTTTGTTAGGAATAATCTTGACCGGATGTGTTCCTGGTGGGTGCATGCGTCGCGTGAGTTGTTAGCTGCATGCAGTTAGTTAGGCGTGTGCGTGTCAGGGGTTAGTTGCACAGCTGCGCGATGTAGATCGTGGAGTCAGTTAGTGGGAAGCCGGGTCATACGTGCATGTAGTTAGCTCGTGTGAGTACCGCGGTTAGTGGTGGCCGAGTGCGTGCGATGCGTGGTAGTTAGTCGTGTGTCTGTGCACCGGGTATAAGTGCCTCCCACTGTGTACTGATGTAAGGTGCGGTCTGTTGCCGCGCCACGGTGACGGTATGTGTCGAGCCGGAGGGGAGGGGCCTAAGGAAGATGTAGTCTCCGTCGGAACCGTGGTATGCGCCCGGTCGACGTGAGAGTTCTTCCGGGGTTGCGCCAATGTTTTAAATAGCGGGCTATGGAAAATAGCGGCGGACCTCCAAATAAGCTATAGCGGGCTATAGCGGGCCATTTGTACATGAAACCATTTAGCGGCACCCTGCTGAAAAGGCTATAGCAACGCTATAGCGGGGCTATAGCGGGCTATTTAAAACTATGGGTTGCGCTGCGTGTCTGCGTATGTACCTCCATGTATATGTATTCGAGGGTGTTGAGGTGAATAGATGCCAACATACAGGCCGTTCTTCGGCCGGGGCGTTCGTCGCCGGAAGTGTGCTTTGTTCATCGTCTTCTACCTCCGTCCGGCGTTCTTCGCCGGTGGGTTTGTCCCAACATGTTTTGGTTCTTCAGTTTGGATGCCATGACGTTTTGGTTCATCCCGTTTGAAGAAAAACCGGAGCAAACTCTGTGTGTGTGCGCGCGCATCACGTTTTGGTTCAGTTTGGATGACTCAAACTGGACCAAATTATGTGTGTGTGTGTGTATCCATTGTATGCACACTTCACATTTTTTCTAACTGGACAAGATGACTCCCTCTACACTGCACTCTTGTACTGTTGGATAGATTAGCCTGAAAATGTTGTGGTTGCTCCTGAACAGACCGGTTTAATTTGTTTGCTGCTCAATTGAAGTCTAACAACTGAGACGTTATCTTTCAATCCGCTCCTGATGAGATGGGGTTGATTTGCCTGTTGCTGTTGTACAATAGCAGGGTCCCTAGTATACAATAAGTGGTTTTTTTATTCTGCTGCTAACGACGGTCAGAGTTTAGTTAGTCCTATATAACTCTCTTTTTTTTGTCGTTCTGAACTGAAAAATAGGGTTCCCATCCGACCAATTCATTGTGTCGTTCTGAACTGAAAAATAGAGGGGATATTGTTCTGCCTAGCGTGAAGGGTAGGTTGGGCATCAATCAAGCAGAGTTTGCTACATTTTTGCTTTTATCTAAACCCACATGTATCTTATAATCTGATCCATCTTCTTTGTATGCGCAGCAGTTTTTGAGCTTCCAGGGAAGGGACAGCCCTGCAGCAGCAGCAGGAACAAAGTGCGACGACGACGCGAGCTCAGGCTGCTTGGGTGGCAAGCTGAGCTTCAAGTGGGAGCAGTGTTCCAAATATCGGCCGAGATATCAGTTAATCGGCCAGTTAACTGCTACTCGGAAGGTGCCCGATTCGAAAACCCCCTATTCACTGCAAATATCGCCCAGGCAGTAAATCGGCCTGACAGATCAATTTATCAGCTGTCAGACCGAGAAATCAGGCCGCAGCGATTAACTGGGCTGCCGGTTTAGCCTACTAGAGCCCAAAATTTGTGCTCTGTGTTGCTAGATTGCTGGCTTGTTGCTGCTATTGCTATTCTATACAATCTATATAGATGTGCAGGTCTGTATGGCTTGTTGCTGCTGTTGCTAGCTTGCTGACTTGCTGGCTTGTTGCTGCTGTTGCTGTAGATCTGTATGCATTCTTATATAGATGAGCAGGTATGTGTACTGATATGTATGCAACATTCATATTTGTAGCAATCTATGGTTGCTTCTACTGCAGCAAGTGCTCCAACATTGAAAAGAAATTCAGATGACATGGGCTGGGAGTTTGGAGTCTTGTGATGCATACAGTCCTTAGGATATATAGATATGGCCTATAGTAGCCTAGGATATATAGATATGGCCCTAGTTAACCTACCGATAAATGGGTTACCGATAAATTCAGTTAAATGGCCGATTCGCCGATTAATCCCTATTCAGCACCCGACCGAGATGGTACCAGTTACCGATATCCCGAACAGTGAGTGGGAGGGCCGGCAGCTGCTTGTCAGCGTCGTCGGTGGTGTACTTGCCACTGTCGTTTGCGTCAGCACCGGCCGGGAGGACGGAGCAGCAGATGCCGTCTCGTGGGAACGAGAATTACAACCACTGCAATGGGTGCACGTCCTGGCTATCGTTTGGTAAGCCAGAAGAGCTCGTCTGCGTCGAAGGGCCCGATGCCGCAGTGGATCACCACTTACTCAAACGGTGAGTGCGTATCTATCCAGACTAGCTTATGTTAATAAGATGATCAGTTAGTTTTGCTGGAGATGCTAGCTAATCCCAGCAGCATATGTTAATAGACTTTGGTTCTAACTCATATGATATTTGCTCCTGCCCGCAGAATACCGGATTTTGTGGTGATGGCAGCTAGCTGACATGGAGCAGCTTGAAATCTTCCTCCACCTTCCATTGCTCGCAGGACAAATGTCCATATGGTAATGCATCATATAGTAATGCTAAGTAATTGGTATGCGGTAGCTTGCGTGATATGGTTATAGGCGACAATTGTTAAGCTCGTAATTCTGTATGCTGTGTTTGCAAGTCTGAGTATGCTTACTCTGACAAGGTGCTTAGTCCTACAAGCAACTCTATTCTTTAATTAACTAGCTGCTTGTATGAGCACCCTGCTATTGGATGAACTTTAGGGATTTTAAGTGAAATATTGGGTCTTTTCAGATGAAAATACTCCAAATTTTGTTTCTTTTGTGACTGGGGGTACTTCAGTCATCGAGATTATAATAATTGTCAATGTTTTTTTAGGGGAAATTCTCGTGTGTTTTGAGAATGGATGTTTCTCTCAATTTACATTATGTATAGCGGGAGTACTACTTAGCTGCCATCAGCATGCCCGCATTCATGTTTGAATCTCTCCGCGCTTCTTTCTTGTCTTAAAAACAGAAATGAATGAGAAGAATTATATCTTGATCTAGGCTGTTGCAACTGGGCCGGACAAGTCCTAGCTAGCATAACATGCAAATTGACGGCAATGTTTCCTTGCCACCATGAAAGAGGAAGAACATTTAGGAATGTAAACAATCATCTTGCAAAATCTGTGACTATAATCAAATATATTTACCACAGAACATGGAATCATCTTGTGTAGTCAGTGACTATATGTTGACGGACCAGTTGTTGTACTGCGGGTACTGCTACAGGAGAAGGATTTAGATTCTCCGCCTCTTTCTTGTCAAAAAATAGAATTATATGAAGACTGTTGCAGCTCCTCGAACAAAATTCTAGCTAGCATAATATGGAAACTAGTGGCAATATTTCCCTGCCACCTCACCACTTTTGTAATACAATACGATCATGCATTTTATTTCATGAGGATAAGCACCGATATAGTTTATGTTTTTTGTCTCCTAACAAAGATTCTTTCTGTATGAAGCAGCTCCTGCTTGGCCACTTCCCACACCATGGACGTCTGCCTCGTCTCGCTCGGGATGCTGCTGCTCCGACCCTACCGTAGTGCTGACGCTGCTCCTCCACAAGGTCAAGGTAGGTACCGTCTCCCCCGTCTTCCTTTGATCTGCCTGCTGTTCTTCCTTACCTTCCCTCCTCACGCAGATTTCCTTCTCATGCAGGCAGCGGGGCACGCACACCTGCGGAAGATGGAGACATTTGACTGCCCGGCAGAAGCAGCTCTACATGCTACTCCTCGTTGGCTTCCCCTGCCTAGCCTATGGTAAACCCCTCCCCTCCAATCTGCTCTGGTCTCTCTCATGTGCCCACGACCAACGAGTCGTGATGCCTGCTTCTTAGTGGTTGTTGTCAGAATTAGTGACAAGCAACCATGTCCATGTGCGTGGCCAATAGCATTCTATATGAACAAGTGATGCATACATGCAAGTTGCATTGTTCCTGCTCATCTCATATGTTAATAGACTTTGGTTCTAACTCATACAACCAATTCTTAGTTTGCATACCGTGGCTGGGGTGGTTCATGCCTGCTGAGGTCATGTAATTGAACTTTGGTCATTGGAGTTAGATTTCTTTGTCAAATATTGCCAATATGCTTGCAATTCTTGTGTTTGGTGGTTTACCCAAGGTGTCGAGGCTCTGCTCTAGCCTAGTTTCTATTCCGCTTGTGAAATCAAACTACCATCCGTTTTTGGGTTAATTTTGTTTGTTGCTTGATTGATTGCTGCCACTGGACCACCAGGTTCTTTCTCGTGTAGTTGCAGGATGAAATTCTCTAGCTCGTGGTTCCTGCCTGTTGATGTCCTGCATGAGACTAGTCAGGTCAACTTTGGTTCTAACTCGTATCATATTTACTCCTGCCTGCAGAATACCGGAATTTGAGGTGATGGCAGCTAGCTGACACGGAGCAGCTTGAAATCTTCCTCCACCTCCCGTTGCTCGCGGAGCACAAGGTAGAAATTCTGTCCATATGGTAATGCATCATATAGTAATGCTAGTTAATTGTTATGCGCCAGCTTGCGTGATATGGTTATAGGCGACCACTGTTAAGCTCGTAATTCTGTATGATGTGTTCAAGTTATCAGAATATATGATATGACTTGTGTGGTGACCAATATTCCCACTAGGGTTGCAAGTCTGAGTATGCTTACTCTGACAAGGTGCTTACTCCTACAAGCAGCTCTATTCTTTAATTAACTAGCTGCTTGTATGAGCGCCTGGCTACTGGAGGAACTCTAGGGATTTTAAGTGAAAGATTGGGTTTATTTAGATGAAAATACTACGAAATTTATTTTCTTTTGTGAGTGGTGGTACTTCAGTCACCGAGATTAGAATATTTCTCAATATTTCTAGGGGAAATTCTCAACTTTTTGAGAATGGATATTTCTCTAAATTTACATTATGTATAGTGGGAGTGTTGCTTAGCTGGCATCAGCATAATCTACTTGGCTTGTCAACTAGATAGCCCCCTTTGGTATTTCATTTGCTGAGACGATTGAGTTTTTTTTTCCGTTACTAAACTGAAATGTAAACCCACTTTTGCAAGATAACGTTGCTAGATATCCTACTGGATACTCAAGCTTATTCTTTGCCTTGTCTTGTTGTTAGAGAAAACTTGGCTTGTTTATCTGTACATGATTATAGGAAGGAGATCATATGCACAGGAAATCAAAGAAAAATCTGAAAGGCCTGGCTGTTACAACTTACAAGGGGAGGGAGGGAACTTTGGTACGCTAAAGCCAAGGTCCACCTGGAGAGTTGGTTGTCAAGCTGAAGCTGCCATCGGTGTGATGATGATGGAAAAGTAGGGGGAAATCCCAATTTAATCGATCACCCCATTGAGTCTTTTCTGCAATCTTGTGCACACGCACTACTTGTATTGGAAACAAAAGTGGTGTGGTGTAACATTTACCCTTGATGATCCTTGACTCCTTGAAGGGCATCGATCATCGGGTGGCTGCGCTTGTCTTTTGTTTGTTTCTTTGTTGGTTCATTCCTGTGATGAATCAGAAATATTGTGAAGAGCCAATGAATGAATTTATGTATAGGTTGAACAGAATTATTATCTACCATGTCTTTGGAAGACGCAATAAAAAACCGGAATGTTTTCCTTTTTGATGATCTAAATAAAGGCCTTGTCTTGTTTATGGCATAATCATATTTGAGGATCCATTTGGTGTCACCTGCCTGTGCATATGGTCCATCTGCTTGTAAACTCTAGGTAGCTAGCATATACGCTTGCTAGTGATTCTTGTGAAATCAAGAGAAAACACTTCCTTTTGATTCTTTTGAAAACAAGAGAAAAGGGACTGCCCATGCCCATGAACAACAAACAAGAGAAGAGAAGGCTTGAACATTTTATATCAGTAGAACAATTGAGTGTACCACCTTGTCAGAGAAAAAGACTGACTTGGAAAGTTTTTAATTTGCTAGAAAACTAAGGAACCACATTCTTAAGGTTTTTAATTTGCTAGAAAACCGAGGAACCACATTCTTGAGGTCATTGTGAAAGCAGGTAATATTCATGTATTTTAATCGGGTGAGCCAATTCGCTGCGACTAACAAGGACGAGTATTAAATCTCCGCGGACTACAACTAATAATAATGAGCTATTAATATCCCGGTCTTTGGGCTCCCCTCCCGTGTGTGCAGCGGCCTCGTATCCAACCCATCCCTGAGTTTTGGGCTTGTGCATGCAAGCGGCATCCAACCATCTGCTAGGCAGGGAGGGCTGTGCTCGCGCCACCTCATCGATCTGCGTCACCCCTCCCCTCAAGAGCTAGAGCTTGTTCTCTCCACCTTCCTCTCTTGCGCCCTCTCCATATATACAAGAGAAAGCGATCCATCCGCGTGCGGGGTGCGCATGCGACTTGGACTTTAAAACTAGAATTAAAGAGATGCGCAGACCTAACTAGTACTACTTAATTACCTTGAGCCGTCGTCAACGCAGCTCCGGTTTCCATTCACCGACAACATCATTGATGAACCGTTTCCAAACCCTGTCCAGCAAAGAAAATAAATAAAGGAGTTATTAATTACTTGATATCAGGAAATGAACGAAAGAGGCCGATATAGTGCGATAATGATTGAAATTACCTGTCGAGCATCCAAACCACGCTGGTGTATTCTCGAGGGTCTTTACCTAGTGAGTCCAGGGTTTCAACAGTTCCAGCGTCAATTTTAATGATTAGCACGATCCAGTGGTACCTGCGCACGTTTATATAAGTAGGCATGCATAACTCATCAACTATACTTAACATCGAGTAAGCAAAATAGAATTTGTAGTACAAGACAGTAACACTCACTTGAAGTTGTAAGGAAATAGTATTTATGTTCTGGTATTTTGTGCCTTTAAAAATCTTAGCAAGTTATCCTCTGAGTCTTGGGGGTGGTCTTGTATCATTTTTTCATTAATGATATATGGGTCAACGAACCCAATGTCATAGATTCTCTCTCTTTTGCATTCGAGAATCTTCATTCTGCATAATAGCGTACAAAAGAATATAGTGAGGATAATTACAGGCAATGAACGAGCTGAGCTAGAGACTTAAATTACAGAAAGAAATCACTTACAGACAATAGCAACTGACGATAGATTTGTCGAGTGAGTCTTGATTGCATAACTGAAAAATTTCTACAAACTCAATGCATAGCTCGTTTTCATAGAAGTAATGCTCTTCCTTGACTTTCACCATGAGCATCACTCGCCCGTTCTTTACTTCTTTCATGTACCACTCATGCAATCTTTGCATTTGTGTTGATAGATGCCGGACCTGCTCAGGTCTGACCAGAGTTTTCCCGGGGGCATATTGCCATGCTACATCAGCCACGGGGACTTCCTCGGTGCCTAGGAGTTGATCAACACTGATGCCAATGTTTCTAGCAGCGTCGGTTACCTTATCGGTAATCACCTTGAGCGGGGGGATCGATTGCATTGCCTGTTCTCCGAGCTGGGGAACTGTTTTCTCGCTTTTATTACTACTTCTACGTCTCGACTGCTGCATTTGTTCCTTATATGACTTCCTAATAGAGCGGTCATAGTCTGATGACCTATTCTCCACATGTGCCGGGGGTCGCTCAAGAAATTCCACAAAGTGCTCTACGGTTTTCGTAGGTATTATCTCCTTTGACGGCGGGGGCGGTTTCGGTGCAAAATGGGACTTCACTTCGAAAACCACGACCGTTTTGGTTTCCTCATCAGTCATATCGTAAGCTAACTTCTTTTTGGCAGGAGGCTCATCGTTGGCTTTCTTCTTTGTATCTTTCTTTCGAATAGGACTAGTCGACGGAGCGGTGGTCTTCCGCTTTTGGCCCTGCTGGTACATAGGGGGTGGAGTCGGCTGGCGCGGCAGAGATCGATATGGACTCGCGCTGGGCTCCCTCTCGAGGTGGGGTGGACTTAGAGGTGTATTGCTACTCGGAGGAGTCGGTGGCCTTGACGCCGAGTTTGGAAACATGATGCATTCCTTTCTTCATACAATGGCACCATGTATGACTTCTCCCAGTGTCTGCTCCCCTTCACCTCTAGGAATGTCAAGCTCTAGTGAGTCATATCCCGGCAGAACTTCATCCACCCAGACACGAGCATAGCCAGCTGGAATCGGATTGCCATGGATGGTTGCTTCAGGTGCACTCGGTAAAGCAACGCCGACCGCCACCTTCATGGATATGTTTTTCATTTTCTGGTGTAGCTCATAATTTGTCCTCTCTTTGATATCATCCACGGGGTAGCGAGCCAGCAGTGCATCATCGGCCCGGACCCCCGTGGAACCCACGCTGCTTTTTCGCATAGATGAGACGGTACTATCCAATGCTGGCTCTGCTTGCTCCTGCCGCGAAGATGCTCTTTGCTGGCTAATTGTGTCCAGTTGCTCCTGCTATCGCTTTAACATGCGTTCTATCTTCTGAAGCCGGTCTGGGCTTGTCCGTGTATGTACTCTGGGCGATGGCGTGAGGCGATGAGGCGATGCTTTTCCGTGCGAGTGAGTATTTGGTCTGGGCTTGTCCGTGTATGTACTCTGCTTCTTCTCGTTTAGTTCATGCAGCAAGACTTACATACATACACACATACATGCAGGAGACGGGCGGGAAAGGATCTTGCTTTGGTGCTTTGGGCGTGTCCCGGAGACGGACGGGAAAGGGATCTTTGCTTTGGTGATCCTTGAGCTGCTCTGGCGCGCTCAGCGACGCGGCGACAAGACGCGCGCGTGCACGGCGCATCCCACGCTCGAACTAAACAAGCATTCTTCATCAGATGCAAGAGCAGTTTTGCATGGAATAGTTTGTCAATCGTTTTTTTGTCCTGATACCCTACTCGTGCTGATGGCCACCTACAACAAACTAGTATTTTGTCCTGATGCGGTCGTGTGTAAATCTTGAGAGATTGTGTTTGACGCATGTGGTCACCGCTTGTGTCAATCTAGCTAGCAGATTGAGGAGGATGAAAACAAAACAATAATGAAAACAGTCACAATTCTGTCCCACGACTATCACCCACCGTTCATTTTCGCTCGTAAACTATGAATGTGATCACATTGGGGCACTATCACGTGTGGCGCACATTTGTCCTTTTGTCCAACTCCCATATCATATCTTTCGGGATGAGGGAGGCTTGAGGACCTTCTACACACACGACAACTCCCAAATCGCTGCTCATGGAAAGAGGATCCTGTTAACCAACGATAGTTCAATCAACAACAAATGTCTGTAGCAAAAGGTCCAATAATCAAGCCAGAGCCAGAGCTATCACGCAAAGGAGATGTGGTATAATATATATAGTCATTGACTCGGAAATCACGACGTGTTGAGATCCAACCTCTCCTGGATAAGATCTGTGGGCAATGGGCTGAAGGCCTCCTTTTGGAGGGATAGATGCGTGCACAAAGTGTTTATGGGACTTGACATCGTAGAAACTAAGCGAAATTTCTTTTCATTTTTAACAGCATCGTCCACCTTCCTCTACCATTAGGGCCACTTGCACTTGTATTACAAGTCTTAATTAGGACAGGAACACATTACCTACCTACAACCATAATCAAGCTCTACTTTTCCTACCGGCGACGATCAATCAGTTCATGTCGAGACTTGAGAGCTGCGTCCCACGCTTAGAGATCCGTCCATTTTCAGCCGGTGGCGTTGCTCCTCGGAAATTCAAATCTGGCATGGTGCCTTCCACGGGCCCACCTGCTTGTCGCTCCGATCCCACGCACTCATGGAACGTGCGGACAAATGTGGTTGAGAGAGAAAACATCAAATAGTTCATTCATTATTCCCTCAACAAATAGAACGTGCACCTATTCTAACATGACCTCCTCTCCTTGCTTTTACCGGCTCCATCCAGTTCCAGTCCATGCTTTCTTGCTTCTCCTCTGTGTACGCTGCTTGTGCTTTCCTTCGCTACCTGGTTCACCGGTTCCATTTGGTCCACATGCTGGTGGCGCAAAGGCTCGAAATTAACACCGATATAGCCATGCATTGATAGTCTAACAAGTTCCACCAACAATATTCATAGTTGTATACATCATCACATCACTAAAGCCTGCCCGTTGAGGTAGTCCTGTATGAGGCTAGTTGAACATGAATGCTATGTTTGGTTCTACTTCCAGTAAAGTAGCGCACATGGGTGTTTGCGGTCCTCTAGTAACGAATGCTATTTGCTATTTTTCAAAATTGCCCACGACTTTATGGGCCTCGTGTTGCTGCTCATGTACTTTGTCGACGTCCACAGCGCTCATCAGCGGTACAACAAGAAGTTCCTTGATGCTTTCTCTCTCATGGCCGTTACTGTTGCTGGGTTTCTGATGGTTGTCATAATCTGCGACCAAGTTTTCGTGATAAGTTCAGCCGGGCAGAGCGTTTGCTTCGCGATACTCCTGCTGTTGATCATGTCTCCAGTGGCTATTGTTGTGAGGGCTCAGAGGACGGAATCGAAGCAGCGAGAAGAATCAACGCCGGAAGAACAAACTGGTTTACTTCTTCATGAGGAGGCTGTGCAGCAGGATTCGGAGAACGCCAGCTCTAGCACAGCGCTCGTGGGATCTAATAGTCAGGACATGTCGTCGGACAAAGCAGAGAACCTGAACGTGGTGCAGGCCATGTGCAAACTCGACTTCTGGCTGCTCTTCCTCGCGATGGCCTGCGGGATGGGATCGGGGCTGGCCACGGTGAACAACATCAGCCAGATAGGGGGCTCCCTTGGCTACACAAGCAGGGAGATTCGTCTTGATTGTCGTCATTGGAGCAGGTTCGTGTTCTTCTTTGTCGTCGTCGGAGGATGGAGGAGATTCGTCTTGATTGCCATCGGAGCAGGTGAGGAGGAGCTGTCGGAGCTGGGAAGAATCTACAGTTCATGCACGCATGGAAAAAACGTGTGGATTCCCTTTGCCCAGTACATTTGAGACAGGGGAGTGAGAGGTTGGGTGTAGCCAAAGGGTCATGTTGGCATTTCGTATTGCAGTACTATTCCATAGTCCATAGTCCATACATAGGAATATTGTCGTTCCTGTTGAGAGATACATATTTTGTTTTGTCCCCCCCCCCCTCCCCCCCCTCATCTTTCTCCTTGGCTTCGCACTCCTTCATGATCATGGCGTGCGTCGTAACTCTTGTATTATGTCGGAACAAGCAAGTTTTATAGGGGGGTTATACGGGCCAGAATGCTGTCTTTTGTAGAGAATTGAGGGACATGTTGTTTGTTGGGTACTTACATAAATATCATGTTAGCATTTTCTATTGTAGTATACGATGTAGAAACATTCTAATGCTGACTTCCTGTGTGAATTAACAATTGAGAAGAGAAAGCAAAATCATTTTATTTCAGCTGATGGGTGATACGCAATTTATCTTGAGCAAACACTACATCTTTTCTTGGTAAGGGAGCATTAGTGAACAAGCTCACTCTACTCATGCCACTTCACTTGTCACCTTGTTTGATGTCTTGGTTGGCTACTTGGCTTCCTGTCATGTTTTGTCCTTTCATTTGTCTTCCTTCGGTTCCTCTTTCTCCTTGCCTTTCTTCGCTTCTGCCTCCTCTTCCTCCTTCACCTTTGCCGCTGCCGCTACAGCATCTTCCTTGCCCTGCTTGAGTGCCTCGATGAGGCCTGCCAAACACATGTCGGGGTCCTTCTTTTTCTTTTTTGACATGGGCATCAGGTTCTCTGCTACGTCGGCGGGGGGCATGTCGGTCTCCTCGAGCAGCTGCTGGATCTCGCCAAACAGCTTGTGCTCAATGATGTCTAGGTAGTTCTTGGCGAGCACCTTGAAGCCCTCGAAGCGACAGTAGGACATCTCGATGTGCTTGTCCATCCTGCCTCGCCGTACCAGCGCGGGGTCTAGCTTCTCCTTGTGGTTTGTTGTGAAGATGATGATTCGTTCGCCGCTGCACGCTGACCATAGCCCATCGATGAAGTTGAGCAGGCCCGAGAGCGTCACCTTACTGTCATCGTCCTTCTGTGGCCCCGTTGGGTCGTGTTCATATTCATTGTCAGAGTCCTTGTTACTAGAGGCCTTCTTGCCCTTGCGGCGCTTACCAGTGAGGTCGATGGAGCAGTCGATGTCCTCGATGACGATGATGGACTTGCCTGTCATCTCGATGAAGATCTTTCGCAGCTCGGTATTGTCCTTGACCGACGTAAGCTCGAGGTCGTAGACGTCGTAATCAAGGAAATTGGCCATGGCGGCGATCATTGTGGACTTGCCGGTGCCTGGCGGGCCGTACAATAGGTATCCCCGCTTCCATGCCTTGCCAACCTTTGTGTAGTACTCCTTGCCATCCTTGAAGGCGATGAGGTCATCGATGATGGCCTCCTTTTGGTCGGTGTCCATGGCGAGCGTGTCGAACGTAGCCGGGTGCTCAAACTTAACATAGTCCCAGACGCTATTGCGAAGGTAGTGCCTCCGTCTACCGCCACAGTTTGTGTAGAGGCGGCGCTGGCGGTTCTTGACGATGACGGCGCGTCCCTCGTTGAGGACGAAGGGCAGGTAGGAGTCGACGATGAGGTCAATATGGCTTCTGTGGAAGACGACCTGGTAGAAGCGTCTCTCGTCCTCGCCAGGGTAGAAGCTGATGACATTGCCCTTGGAATGCTTCTGGTAGGCATACCACCAGAGCGTTGCGCTAGAGAACTCGTCGGTCACCTCCTCGTGGTCATCGACGGAGACCTGGAGGTTACTGCTGTCACTCCCAAGCTCGGCCTTGAGCCTGCGGGCGCGGCGGGCGCAGGCGTCGCTGAGGTAGGCCTCGACGGCATAGAAGAACTCGCTCTGCTGAAAGCGCTCGGCGCTGTTCTCCAAGATGGTGATCTGGAGGTAGGGGCTGAAGCAGGCGGCGAGCTTGGCGGCCCAGGTGGCGAGGTAGAGGCGGAGGGTGACCGGGACGTGGTTCTGCACCATGGACCACAGGAAGATGATGCTGGCCATGGCCGACCCCAACCCCGCCCACTTCTCCACCATCGCCGCCATGGGTGGCTAAGCTCTCTCGTTAATGTAACGCCGCAGATTTGTGTGCGTATGTGTATGTGTTTATATATAGTTCTGGAGTTCTGGGTGGTGATTTACTTAAGTTGACTTAAGTGCGACCGGTGGTCGTCGTCGTCGGAGCAGGTGAAGAGGAGCTATCAAAGCTGGGTAAATTCATGCATGCACGCATGAAAAAAATGCAGAACTTGGCTGCTTAATGAATTAATTATTAGATGGAATGGCAAATTCAGATTTGTGTTGCTTAATCAATTAATTACCGAAGAAGCAGGGTAAGTTCCGATTGCTAATTGCATATTCTGTCACTGTCATGGGTAGTGACGACATCATGTTGGTGAAATGGTAGGGAAGCTTCATGTTTAGGTTTAATTCCCTATAGAGAAACTTGTTAGCATTATGGTGTAGGTAAAGCCAACGGGTCTTGTCGTGGGAATGTCCCTGACAATAGAACTAGGGGTACGAATGGAGGGGCGAAGTCTAGCTACGGCTTAGGTGTTTCACTCGGAAGTGTACGAGTTCAGGCCCCACTCGGAAGTGGTAAAAACCCTACGTCTCGAGCCCGGAGGCTGGTGTTGCTTTTCTTATGGGTGTATATGGAAATACAGGTGTCGGAACCTTGATACGGCGTCCGGTGGTGGCTTATATAGAGTGCGCCACCACCAGCCGAGCGCCGCATTGAATGCTAGTTAAAGCTAGTTACAGAAACTGCCGCTTTAACTAGTACGTTACAGGTAACGCCTGACTGATCAATCCCGGAGGACGTCCTTTCATATAACTCAACGCTACGTCTCCTGACCGTTGAGTTCTCGCTGTCCGAGTGCGGATGTGATCCTCCGAGTGCATCTTCATGTTCATCCGAGTGAACCTTCGGATCTTACCGAGTGCACTTCTTCTGAGCTTCGATGCTGACATGGAACCGTTGGTGGGCCCTAGATGTCAGGTCTATGACCCTACCCAGGGTAGGCATCCTCATCAGTAGCCCCCGAATCCATGAGGTTTTATCAGTCGAGTGACCGACACTCGGAAGTATCGATGATCTTTCGGAGAAGATCGAGAAACGATCGTGTCGTCTCTCACTCGGATTCAAACCAAGATGGATTCAGGATCAATGTTTTCGATGAAAACCATAATGTTGTTTAACCCGAGTGGTCAGCTGGTGCGAGCCGATCACTCGGTTCGTAGGAAGGCGTTACCAGGATTATCCGCGACGTAGAGCTCACCTCCTTGAGCACGGAGAGATTTCCGCGCATTCGAAATCGCCGAAACTGCGCGTGGGCGCGCGGCGGAACGGTCGTATCCCGAAGTTTTTGGGGAAACGGGCACGACGCCTCGATAATCGCGCCGAAAATCACGCCACACGTCCCCGATACCCTGAACAGTGCATTCGCATATCTTCCTTCGTTTGCGGATTGACGGCCTGAGATTGCGCCGGATCTTTGGTATAAATAGCGGGAAACACTGTTTGGGTGAAAACAGATCTCATTTCCCCAATTCCTCGTCTTCTCCGACGCTCACCAGCGCACCTCATTTCTCTCCACCGTCGAAGGCTGTCTTGAGCTCGCCAGCGAAGATGCGCACGGCGTCCGCGACCGCGAAGGCCGAGCGAGCGAAGAAGAGCGCGCGCGCGTCTTCCTCCAGCACCGGAGTGCCGACTGGATGGACGCAAGGCGAGTGGCTCCCGTCGCGGGTGACCAAGGCCTGGATGCTCGATCGGGAGGCTCAAGGATTCGTGCGCGAGGGGAGTTGGCGGCTGCCGAAGCCGGACGAAGAGGAGCCATCGCCGAAGGGGGACGAGCGTGTGCTCTTGGTGACCCACCTCGAACGAGGTTTCTCTCTGCCGCCACACCCTTTCTTCCAAAGGTTTCTGAACTTCTTCAGTGCTCAGCTCCATCATCTTCCCCCCAATGCTGTAGTGTACTTAGCAGCGTTTATCTCTTTGTGTGAAAACTTCTTGGGTTGCCACCCCCATTGGGGTTTGTTTAAACATCTCTTCACTTGCCGAGTGATGACCGTGAAGAAACCCACTCGGTCGGAGGATAAGACCAATGTGGCCCAATTGTGCAGGGGACTCGGAATCCAGCTGCGAGGCAAGGGATGTTTTCCTATGTTGACATTCCTTGACTCGGTAAAAGGGGTGGCAGGAGAACTGGTTCTACTGCCATGACATTCCAGTCGGTGAAGGTCAGCTGGGTCTCCCGCCGTATACTTCGGATCGCATACGGGCAGTTCCCCGACTGACAGTGACCAAGGAAGAGAAGACTGAAGTAGATATCTTAGTGATAGCGTTAGTAGCTCTGGTGCAAAAAGGTGTCAATGGTCTCGACCTGCTGGAGGTCTTCTTCTAGAGGAGGATCCAGGCGCTGCAAGCCAGAAGTCACCCCATGTGGGAATACTCCGGGCCGGATGATTCCACTCGAACTCACCCGGAGGAGCTCAAGGAAGAAGAGGTGGAGGCCAAGATCAAGGCGATCACACCAGCGCGCGACAACCCCAGGGGGAGCCGGCTAGTGGCTCCACTCTCATTGGAGAATCCGGCGAACGAGGTAAATTCCGAGTGCCCATCTTCGAGTGAAATTTGTATGTATGTTGAAATTGATCCGACTGATTCTGCTTTTCATTCGGTAGGCTTTCACACAAATGAGCAGTCTGGTGCCTCTCGTGGATAGGGGTCCGGTCGATGTTGCCAGCGACACCGACCATCCGGATGACTCGGCCGAAGCTGGAGAGTATGAAGAGCCTGGTGAAGGCGAGGATGATGAAGAAGACGACGAGGAGGGCTCGGAAGAGGGCGACGAAGTGGAGTTGTCGCGTTCGGAAGACTGAGTGCCCGAATCCCGTTCCAAGGCGCACCATGACCCGGGAGTCCGCGATGGCGGACCCAAAGGATCAAGAACTGCCAAGCCGAGTGGATCCGCCCTTCCAACACGTGCTTCAAAGCGCGGGCGTGGAGAGCTTGCCTGTTCCCCTGAGAAGACGGCGAAGCAGCGCAAAATTGCTGCAACCAAACCTTGGAAGGCGGTCTTCATCCCAAAGATCAAGATGACCATCCCGATGGCTTCAGCGTAAGTGTTTCCATTCTTAACAATTATTGTCTATACTTGTCCGAGTGGCAGATGATCCGAGTGTTCTCTTTGCAGAGCTGATACTTCGACTGCATCACCTGACCCTCAGACCTTGGAGATAGAGCGGGCTGACGCTGATGTTGCGTCCTCGAAGGGTAAGTGCTGAACTCACTCGGTCACCCAGTATATTTCCGAGTACCTTCGAGTGACTTCATTATTTGCAGCCCCGCGTGAAGTGATCGACCTTGATGCAACCGACAAGATTGACCAAAAGAACACTCCGGCAGACGCGGACGTCATGATGCAGGAGCCATCACTTGCCGATACTTTGGTGCCCACACAAAAGGTCGGCTCGGGAGCCGGGGCAGCACTCGGTACCGGGTCTTCATCTCAATTGTTGAATTCTTCTACGCCCAATATTTTTGCGCTACACCATGTCCCGGAGGACCAAGTGGGAGTGAGAAAAGAGGCGCTAATGCAACTGGAGATAATGAGCGACCGACTGAAGACGGCGTATGATGCGAGTGAAGCCCTGAAGAAGAATGTCCGAGTAAGTACTCTTGTAAGTACCCTTTTCAATTTTCTGTCTTGTGAGGATCTGAAACCTAGTTTAAGTACACCCGCTGAGTGTGCTTGAGTTCCAGTGGGGGCGCGCTGAGCGCACCCACTGGGTGTAGTCCCCGAGGCTGCCGTCGACTGAAGCAGTCGGCGGGAGTCTTAGAGTCCGAATGGATATCAAGCCCAATCCATCCGAATGAATGTTTTGTTTTTGATTTTCTAGTGGGGGCGCGCTAAGCGCACCCACTGCGTGTAGTCCCCGAGACTGCCGTCGACTGAAGCAGTCGGCGGGAGTCTTAGAGTCCGAGTCAAAGTTCTGACCAATATCCTTTGCTTTAAATCTGTTTTGCAGTCTGTTTGTGAGCTCGGAAGCCACTACAAGACTCTGGAGAAGGAGGTGCTGGACCTGCGCATTAGCCTCGACGCTGAGAAGACCAAGAACGCCCGACTGGAAGAGGAGAAAAAGGCCATTGAAGGTAATATCTTCCTACTCGACTGTAATGGTAGTTGCTCCCCTTCCCATCCGACTGAATATGCTTCATCGGATTTTCGTAGAGAAAATCGTGAACTTGTCAAGAGGCTGAGGAATTCTATTTCTTTAGAAACTTTGAAGACTGCTCTTGAGAAGAAGGACACTGAACTTGCTGCCGCTCAGAAGGAAGCCAGCCGAAAGGCCAAGGAGGCCGAGGAAAAACTGACGTCAGTCGGAAAGCTGGAGGAGGAGAAGAAAGTACTGGAGGCTGCCGTCCAGAAGTCCAATGAAGAACTTGTTGAGTTGAAGAAGCTGCAAACCGAGTGGCAAACCAAACTCAACCACATTGCTTCCAAGAAAGCTGAGCTGGAGGAATACGTCGAGGAATTTAGTGGCGAGGCCAATGAAAAACTCAAAGGTAATGCTCCCGAGTGACTTTCATTAAGCTTGATTAAGCCGAGTGGAATTTGTATGTCTCTAACTTCTTTCTTCACTTGTCTGAATCCAGCATTTTGCGACGATGTGGCGGAGGAGACGGACAAAATTGAGAAGGAATTAGACCCCACACAAGGCTTACTCAAGGACAGTGCTGCCATGAGCGTGCTCCGCTTGGAAGAGCGTGTTGAGCAAGTGGCCATGTATATCAGGGAGCTTGGCACTGCCATATCTGCGATTGATCGCGACGTGTTTCCCGACGACGAGCCTTCGAAGGATCTGGAAACTGTGTTAGCTCGAGTGAAGGCAGTGCCAAGCCGAGTGAAAGACTGGAAGAAATCTGCGGCCCGGGCCGGCGCTGACATAGCTCTCTCGTTGGTCCGTATCCACTGCAAGGGGGTGGACAAGAAGAAACTGAAGTCTCTCGAGGTGGCCAACAGGAAGAGCGCCAAGATTGATGACTTCATGGAGATGTTCATGGAAGCTGCCACTCGGATAGCGGACAACATCGACCTGGACACCTTCGTGGAAGCAGTGCCTCCGCCCGAGTGATCGTCCAGTTTAAACTCTTTTAAGTATTCGCCTCGGAATGCCGAGTGGTTGTTGTAACCGTGAAACTCTAAGTGAGCCTGAGGCTCCCACTGTTTGAACCTTTATCCGTACCTTTCGATCCGAATGATGCAGTTCTTGTTTGTTTTGCCTTTATTCGATCTTTGGTTCCGGATGGTTCTAACTTAGGCGATGCGGAGTCGCGGCTAAGTCCCCGAGTTTGGGCGTGACCTCCACTCGGAGTAATTTGTCCTTGGATGAACAATGATAGTCCTGTTCATCTTGACAACCGAGTGTGGCGGATGTCCTACTCGTTAGGTTTCAAACTTAGGCGATGCGGGGTCGCGGCTAAGTCCCCGAGTGTGGGCTGGACCCTCACTCGGAGTAGTTTGTTGTTAGATGAACAATTATGGTCCTGTTCATCTTGACAACCGAGTGTGGAGGGTGTCCACACTCAGAGTGATTTCTAACTTAGGCGACGCGGAGCCGCGGCTAAGCCCCCGAGTGTGGGCTGGACCCTCACTCGGAGTAGTTTGTCCTTAGACGAACAATGATGGTCATGTTCATCTTGACAATCGAGTGTGGAGGGTGTCCACACTCAGAGTGGTTTCTAACTTAGGCGACGCAGAGCCGCGGCTAAGCCCCCGAGTGTGGGCTGGACCCTCACTCGGAGCAGTTTGTCCTTAGATGAACAATTATGGTCCTGTTCATCTTGACAACCGAGTGTGGAGGGTGTCCACACTCAGAGTGATTTCTAACTTAGGCGACGCGGAGCCGCGGCTAAGCCCCCGAGTGTGGGCTGGACCCTCACTCGGAGCAGTTTGTCCTTAGATGAACAATTATGGTCCTGTTCATCTTGACAACCGAGTGTGGAGGGTGTTGATACGTCTCCAACGTATCTATAATTTATGAAGTATTCATGCCATGTTTACAATAATTCTATATGATTTTGGTATGATTTTATTAGAACTAACCCGGACTGACGCTGTTTTTAGCAGAACTACCGTGGTGTTGTTTTTGTGCAGAAATAAAAGTTCTTGGAATGAGCTGAAAATTTACGGAGAATATTTTTGGAAAATATAAAAAATACTGGAGCGAAAAGTCACCGGAGAGGAAGGCCGAGGAAGCCACAAGGGTGGGGGGAGCCCACCCCCCCCTAGGGCGTGCCCCCTGGCTTGTGAC
This sequence comes from Elymus sibiricus, assembly GCA_039707655.1. Taxonomy (NCBI): domain Eukaryota; kingdom Viridiplantae; phylum Streptophyta; class Magnoliopsida; order Poales; family Poaceae; genus Elymus; species Elymus sibiricus. The sequence goes on from CM077671.1 coordinate 17,834,580, forward strand.
TTCCTCGGGAACCTTCTGGACGTGGGACCAACACCAAAAACTCTTATAAATATAGAAATCTCCGAAAAGAAACCTAGATCGGGAGTTCCGCCGCCGGAAGCCTCCAGAGCCACGAAAAACCAATCGGGAGCCCGTTCCGGCACCCTGCCGGAGGGGGAAACCATCACCGGAGGCGATCTTCATCATCCCGGCGGTCTCCATGACGAGGAGGGAGTAGTTCACCCTCAGGGCTGAGGGTATGTACCAGTAGCTATGTGTTTGATCTCTCTCTCTCTCGTGTTCTTGAGATGACACGATCTTGATGTACCGCGAGCTTTATTGATATAGATGAATCATATGGAGTTTTCCCCTCTCTATCCTCTTGTGATGAATTGAGTTTTCCCTTTGAAGTTTTCTTATCGGATTGAGTCTTTAAGGATTTGAGAACACTTGATGTATGTCTTGCGATGGGATATCCGTGGTGACAATGGGATGTTCTATTGATCCACTTGATGTATGTTTTGGTGATCAACTTGCGGGTTCCGTGACCTTGGGAATCTATGCATAGGGGTTGGCACATGTTTTCGTCTTGACTATCCGGTAGAAACTTTGGGGCACTCTTTGAAGTTCTTTGTGTTGGATTGAACATGATGAATCTGAAATTGTGTGATGCATATCGTATAATCAAGCCCATGGATACTTGTGGTGACATTGGAGTATCTAGGTGACATTAGGGTTTTGGTTGATGTGTATCTTAAGGTGTTATTTTAGTACGAACTCTAGGGCAGTTCGTGACACTTTTAGGGATAGCTCATAAGATTGATCGGAAAAGATAACTTTGAGGTGGTTTCGTACCCTACAATAATTTCTTCGTTTGTTCTCCGCTATTTGGGACTTTGGAGTGAACTCTTTGTCGCACGTGAGGGATTTATATATGATTCAACTATGTTAGTATTGTTGAGAGAACTTGCACTAGTGAAAGTATGAACCCTAGGCCTTGTTTTCAAGCATTGCAATACCGTTTGTGCTCACTTTTGTTACTTGCTACCTTGCTGTTTTTATATTTTCAGATTACAAAAACCTATATCTACCATCCATATTACACTTGTATCACCATCTCCTCGCCGAACTAGTGCACCTATACAATTTACCATTGTATTGGGTGTGTTGGGGACACAAGAGACTCTTTGTTATTTGATTGCAGGGTTGCTTGAGAGAGACCATCTTCATCCTACGCCTCCCACGGATTGATAAACCTTAGGTCATCCACTTGAGGGAAATTTGCTACTGTCCTACAAAACTCTGCGCTTGGAGGCCCAACACCAGTCTACAAGAAGAAGGTTGCGTAGTAGACATCAAGCTCTTTTCTGGCGCCGTTGCCGGGGAGGCTAGGTAAGCGGCACTCACATCCCGTCAACGAAGCTCTTTTCTGGCGCCGTTGCCGGGGAGGTGAGTGCTTGAAGGTATATCTTTAGATCTTGCAATTGAATCTTTTAGTTTCTTGTTTTTCACTAGTTTGGTTTTATAAAAGAAAACTACAAAAAAAAATGGAATTGAGGTTGCCTCATATGCTTCATCTTTTTAATGTCTTTCGTGAAAATGATGGAAAGGAAAATTGTGCTCAAGTGTTAGAAGAAGAAGTTATTAAAATGTTTGGCACTAAATCTTTGAATGATGAGCATGATAGAAATATTGTTAGTATGAATTCCTTGAATATTCATGATGCTAATGATATGCAAAGCTACAAGCTTGGGGATGCTATGTTTGATGAAGAAGATATGTTTAGTCCCCCAAGTTCTGCGCTTGGAGGCCCAACACTAGTCTACAAGAAGAAGGTTGCGTAGTAGACATCAGGTGTCCACACTCAGAGTGATTTCTAACTTAGGCGATGCGGAGTCGCGGCTAAGCCTCCGAGTGTGGGATGTACCCTCACTCGGAGCAATTTGTCCTTAGATGAACCGTTATGGTCATGTTCATCTTGACAACCGAGTGTGGAGGGTGTCCACACTCAGAGTGATTACTAACTTAGGTGACACGGAGCCGCAGCTAAGCCCCCGAGTGTGGGCTAGACCCTCACTCGGAGTAGTTTGTCCTTAGACGAACAATGATGGTCCTATTCATCTTGACAACTGAGTGTGGAGGTGTCCACACTCAGAGTGATTTCTAACTTAGGCGACGCGGAGCCGCGGCTAAGCCCCCGAGTGTGAGCGAGACCCTCACTCGGAGTAGTTTGTCCTTAGATGAACAATGATGGTCCTGTTCATCTTGACAACCGAGTGTGGAGGGTGTCCACACTCAGAGCGATTTCTAACTTAGGCGACGCGGAGCCGCGGCTAAGCCCCCGAGTGTGGGCTGGACCCTCACTCGGAGTAGTTTGTCCTTAGACGAACAATGATGGTCCTGTTCATCTTGACAACCGAGTGTGGAGGGTGTCCACACTCAGAGTGATTTATAACTTAGGCGACGCGGAGCTGCGGCTAAGCCCCCGAGTGTGAGCGAGACCCTCACTCGGAGTAGTTTGTCCTTAGACGAACAATGATGGTCCTGTTCATCTTGACAACCGAGTGTGGAGGGTGTACACACTCAGAGTGATTTCAAACTTAGGCCACGCGGAGCCGCGGCTAAGCCCCCGAGTGTGATCGAGTAGCAGTCAAATTTCAACAAGATATAATGAAATAAAACATTATTCATCGAGAGCACTCGGATTCATTACTGGAATAATAAGCTAAAGATAGTTGTGTTCTAGGTGTAGAACTTGCGAAGCAAGTCCGCATTCCAAGTTCGGGGCTCTTCTACTCCATCTTTGATGTTGTAAAGCCGGTAAGCTCCGTTATGCAAGACTTTGGAGATTGCATACGGCCCCTGCCACGGAGGCGCGAGTTTGTGGGGTCTCTGCTGATCCAGTCGGAGAACAAGATCCCCTTCTTGAAAGGCCCGGGCCTGGATGTGTCTGTCATGATAGCGCCTCAAATCTTGCTGATAGAGCATCGATCTGATGAGGGCCAGCTCTCTTTCTTCCTCCAGAAGGTTGAGGCCATCCTGCCGAGCGGTTTCGGCTTCAGCTTCATCATATAGTTCCACTCGGGGGGAATTGTGCTGAAGATCACTCGGTAGTACTGCCTCTGACCCGTACACCATGAAGAAAGGTGTGCGCTTTGTAGAGCGGTTTGGAGTTGTCCGAATGCCCCATAATACGGAAGGCAATTCTACAACCCAAGCTCCAGCAGCATACTTTAAGTCTATGATCAATCGAGGCTTCAAGCCTTGCAGAATCATTCCGTTGGCGCGCTCGGCTTGACCATTCGACTGCGGGTGAGCCACTAAGGCATAATTAACCCGAATGCCTTGAGAGAAACAAAATTGCCTGGATTCGTCCGCGTCAAAGTTCTTCCCATTATCTGTGATTATATCATGAGGCACGCCGAACCTGAAGATGTTTTGCCGAATGAAACTAACAGCTGTGCCGGCATCCAAGCTCTTGATAGGCTTTGCCTCAACCCACTTGGTGAACTTATCAATCGCGACGAGCAGATGCGTGAATCCACTCGACCCAGTCCATAAGGGGCCGACCATATCTAGGCCCCACACTGCAAACGGCCAAGTGATCGGAATTGTCTTGAGCGCGGACGCTGGCTTGTGAGACTTATTCTTGTAAAACTGACATCCAACACACATGTCAACCAGGTCCTTTGCTGCTTCATTGGCTCGGGGCCAATAAAAACCTGCTTGGAAAGCTTTAGCGACCAAAGTCCGAGAGGATGCGTGGTGGCTGCAAGTTCCCGAGTGGACTTCATGTAAGATTTGAAGCCCCTCCTCTGGAGAGACGCATTTCTGGATGACTCCTGTGGTGCTTTTCTTGTACAACTGATCTCCCATAACTTCAAATGATTTGGATCGACGGACGATCTGACGGGCTTCTTCTTCGTTTTCTGGGAGTTCTTGTCTGAGCAAATAAGCCAAATAGGGTTGAGTCCACTCGGGAGTGATTACCAGCATTTTTTAGACCAGATCCACTATAGCTGGGATTTCAACCTCAGTCAGATCAGAAGGACCGACTGTTTGCGGGGGCTCCTCTGTGAAAGGATCTTCTGCAATTGTCGGAGCACGCAGATGTTAGAGGAATACGTCACTCGGGACTGCTCGCCGAGTGGATCCGATCTTAGCGAGATCGTCTGCGGCTTGATTCTTCGCACGAGGGATGTGATGAAGTTCTAGGCCTTCAAAATTCTTCTCCAGCTTCCTAACTGCGTTGCAGTATCCGGTCATTGCTGGACTCCGAATGTCCTACTCCTTCATCACTTGATTGACAACGAGGTCTGAGTCACCGTAAACCATCAACCGACGAATGCCGAGTGAGATGGCCATGCGGAGCCCGTACAGGAGGGCTTATGGATCTGGAGAACATAGTTCAGTTGGTCTCCTTTGGGAGAGACGAGAACCACGCCAGCCCCCGAGCCATTGAGCATCTTGGAACCATCGAAGAACATGGTCCAGTGTTCGGGAACACTCGGGATTGGTTGCTCCTACTCAATCCACTCGGCCATAAAATCAACCAATGCTTGCGACTTGATTGCTTTCTTGGCTTCGAATTTGATTTCCAGCGGAAGGAGCTCGATTGCCCACTTCGCCACTCGGCCAGCGGTGTCCCTGTTGTGCAAGATCTCCGACAGGGGAGCGCTGCTGACGACCGTGACCGAGTGATCTTGGAAGTAATGGACTACCTTCTTTGCAGTCAGGTCAATACCATAAACCAGCTTCTGGTAGTGTGGGTACCTCTGCTTGGAAGGAGTTAGCACTTCTGAGATGTAATATATGGGTCTTTAGACTTTGAATGCTTTCCTGGCTCTTCTCGCTCCACTGCAAGGACTGTGCTCACCACTGTAGGAGATATGCCCTAGAGGCAGTAATTTCAGTTACTTTTGTATCTCCGAGTTTGTAATGAAAGTTTATGATCCATGCTATAACTGCAATGATTCTCGAGTCTGCAAATTAAACGAGGCTTGGAGGGAAACTCATGTGCACGTGTGGTATAATAAACGGTAAATTGTATTCCTAGTCTTGCCTCTAAGACTGGCTCAAGTATTGCATGATGATCCTGTTTTCCTGATCATGGGCATGGCTATGCCGGCAATTTTGAGGGCACGATGTTGGTAGAACACTTGTGTTGAATCGATCCGAATTGATGTTATACTATGAGATATATTCGTCACAAGTTAATGGTTAAATAACACAGAGATGGTTAACGTTTGCATGATTCCTTAGACCATGAGAGTATCGAGTTTCTTCATGCTTGCTTCATGAACTTTGGGGTTTGTTAAACGTCATCCGTAAATGGGTGGCTATTACGGCGGCTTACGGGTTCATGGAAAAGTATGTCAAGTAACTTGATAGCTCAAGATTGGGATTTGCTCCTCCGTCGATGGAGAGATATCTCTGGGCCCTCTCGGTGTTACGGTGTCCATCATCGTCTGGCCAGACACCTTGTGATTTGATCACGGGGATGCCGGAACACGGGAACGAGAAAAGAGAACAATACCGGCAACGAGGTAACTGGCATAGTGGACAAGTTGTTGATCCACGGGGATGCCAACATGTCTCACCTCGGGTATTTGTAACATATCGCGAAGCAACAGGAATAGCACACGGCAACTGGAGGTTCACTCGAATATTTATTCGTGTGGGTATAGGGATCGATATGGGTGTCCACGGCTCCGATGTTGATCATTGATCGGAAGGGGTTCCGGGTCATGTCTATGCTTCACCGAACCTATAGGGTCACACGCTTAAGGTTCATCTATCTGTTGAATACTAGACAGGGAGTCTGAGAGAAAAACACCGAAAAAGTTTCGGACGCCGGAAAAGTTTCGGACAGCGGAAAAGTTCCGCAGAGAGAGGTCACCGGATGAGTTTCGGTGAAACTGGAAAAGTTGTTTCAGGGGATACCATAAAGTCAAATTGGTCTTGGCACATGCCTGATAATTCTTGGAGGGTGCTAGAATCGTTCTGAAAACTTTTTGGAATTTTCTGGAATGAAAACCGGAAATGTTCCGGAGCTGCCGAAACCGCTTCAGATGCTTTTCGCAGATGAATTCACTAAACCGAAATTGTTCCGGCTCGCGTTGAAAATTATTTTGGTGGGTACTGGAATTGTTCTAAGCCCACATGAATATTTTCAGTTCGATCAGACGCTGAAAAATGTCGTCGTGAATAGTGAAAGTGCTTTTTGGATATTTGTGGAAAAACACCTTTTTGGATATTTCCAAAAAGGCTTCTAGAAGGGATTGGGGAGCAAGCAAGCTCCTCAAGGGGGACCCCCCAAGGGTGGCCGGCCAAGGAGGTGAGGCACCATGGTGCTCCACATGGCACTCCCATATGGCATATTCCTTTTATGAAAGGGATATTCCAAGGGCACTTTGGGGTTTTTGTATGACAACTTTACCCCTTGGCTAGCCTATAAATAGAGGTGAGTGGGCAGCCCACTTCTTCATCCTTTGCTCTCATACACATGCTTTGCTTTGCAAGCTCTCTCTTCTCCCTCACACGAAAAGAGTTTTTCGTAGAGCCGAAAGGCTGTCTGGGTTCCGGCAGGAACTAGTTCTGGACGGCGAAGCCCTGCCGGATAGATGACACCGTATGTGTGCAACCCCATAGAGAGGTCGTAGTTTCGATCTTTTGCCCGAGGGGCTGTTCGAGGGTCCTCCCGAAGGGCTGTCCGAGTTTCCGTTCGAGTTTCGAGGGTCCTCCCGAAGGGCTGTCCGTGACATCGTCCGGGGGACTGTCCGACTGCCTCCCGAAGGGCTGTCCGACGAGGGAGTACATCCTCGCGGTTGGGAGGTTGTAAAATCCTAGCTGCGGGGATCTGCACCAACGATCTCCACCGACTCTTCTTCCGCTGCGCTACGAGTCGGTACGGATCAGATCAAACCTTGTATGCCATCTCCATAGTGATCCTGGGCGTGCTCGCTATACCGAAAATTTTTGTTTTCTGTCGCGTTCCCCTACAGTGGCATCAAGAGCCAGGCTATGAGTAGATGCATGTTATGATCTAGAATACATGAGATGTATGGGTATTGCATGGTATAATTTTGTAGTAGATGAGATCTATTGCTGAAAATTATTTGTGCGGGTAGCAGATGAAATCTGTTACCCGATGTTCCTGTTGCTTCCCGTGAATTTGCGTAGTCCTGATCTTGACGGCATGGTGGAATCTCACAAAGTTCTGGCAATCCGCGATCCTTTCATGCTGCTCCTGAGTATGCTGATTGACAGATCAACGAAGTGCTAACAGTTCTTTGGGTTCCACCATAGTTAAAGAAAGATGGATGTTTCGCAGACGAAGGACAATGCAGATATGATCTGCACGGGGGTCACGTGTATGACGAAGTTTAGTATGGGGCTCGAGATTTTATTGTCTCGTGTTTCATACACCCTGGAAAGTTAATCTAGCAACTTGAAGTATCATACTTGATGATAAACGTTGGTAGCTGCGGTTTGAGTCAAAACCTTAGAAGCCACGTAAAATAAATTTTTGCATAAACCAATTAGAGGCGTCTAACTTGGTTTTGCAGGATGGTTATGCATGTGATGTGGTATAGCAATGCTCATATTAAATTTGATTGTGTATGAGATGACTATATGATGTAATTAACATGACCTGCGTGTCATGATTCGGCATGATGGCTGGAGCCATATGATTGCACTTTAATGACCTGCGTGTCAACCTTATGTAATGCACTTACTTTATTAGCTATAGAGATAGCAATATTATTTGGTGCATCGACAAGGTGGTGGCAATCTTCGCGAAGGTGAACAGACGCGAATGCCGAAGACGAAGAAATACTTGACTTCTCCGTCAGAAGGGGCTATACCATGTCATGCTAATTATGAATTGCCTGAGATGTTTATCCCTTATGATGCACCCTTCTTGATTGCGCGGTAGTCTCTTTTTATTAGGGTGATCTCTCACAAAAAAATATCAAGTAGTTAGTGTTCTCCCAAGTGTAGCACCGTCACGGCACCTATCTCTTCGGGGTATCACATGGTTACATGGGTACGAACGATTAGAGAAGTGTGAGGCGGGTGAGTTGAGACCTCGCAGCGAGATCACTTGGTTGTCTTGACGTTCAGGCATGAAAGTCATGAGCTCGGAACACACGCATCGAAAGATGAACAAGAGTCACATAGAGATGTGATTGGCAAGTTGGCCTACCAATTGAAATTCTCGTCACTTGAGATGGTTACATCCTTGACGCTGAATTGAAAGTTGGATCTTGCATCACTCACAATCAATTATGAGAGATATTGATTTGAGTGGGAGCGCACTTTAGAATAAAATTGTTTATTCACTAGTGCCAAAAATCATTATGAACAATGTCTAAAATTAACTTGTGTTTTCCGTTGTAGATCAAATGGCTCGCAACACCGCGTTCAACTTAGGCCCTATGTTAGAGAAAGAGAAGTTAGCTGCGAATGGAAACAACTATGCGGACTGGGTCCGTACCCTGAGGATTGTCCTCAGGAGCGCTAAGAAAGTGTACGTGCTTGATGGAGCTCTTCCACCTAAGCCGGCGGCAACAGCCGCGGCAGACATACAAAATGTCTGGGCCACTAAGGATGATGATTTCAACTTAGTGCAGTGTCTCATGCTGTCTTGCATGAGTTCAGAGCTTCAAAAACATTTTGAATTCCATAACTCCTTTGATATGATCAAAGATCTGGATGCTCTGTACAAGTTTAATGCACGGCCTGAACGTTTTGATATCATGAAAATGATGTCGGAGACCAAGATGGCTGAGGGCAGTTCAGTTGGCGAGCACGTAGTCAATATGATTGGCTACGCTGAAAGGCTTAAAACCCTGGAATTTCCACTTCCAGAAGAGCATGTAATGGACATGTTGCTCCGTTCACTCCCCCCTTCTTACGGAGGTTTTGTCATGAACTACAACATGAATGGGATGGACAAAACACCTAATGAGGTGCTTGCCATGCTGAAATCTGTTGAAGGAGGACTGCAGAAAAATCGCAAGCAAGTGTTGCTTGTGAATAAAACTGCCAGTTTCAAAAAGAAAGGCAAGCCAAAGAAGGGCAAGGGCGCCGGTAAGACCGGCTTCCAACGCAAATCTAAGGGCGGAGCCAAGAATGAAACTGAGTGCTTCTACTGCAAGGGCACAGGTCACTGGAAGAGAAACTGCAAGAAGTATCTGGAAGATAAGAAGTCCGGGAAAACCGGAAAAGGTATAATTGTTATACAAGTTAATGTCATTGACGTTTTGCTTGCTAGCGAAAATTCTAAGTCTTGGGTATTTGATACCGGATCGGTTGCTCACATTTGCAACTCGATACAGGGGCTTCAGAAGGTGCGCAAGCTGGCAAAGAATGAAGTCGTGATGCGTGTCGGGAACGGCGCTGGGATCGCCGCTCAAGCCGTCGGCATTATGCCTCTACGTCTCCCTTCAGGATTTATTTTGGAACTTAGTAACTGTTATTTTGTTCCATTGTTGTGTAGAAACATTATCTCTGGATCATGTTTAGTGCACGATGGGTACTCCTACAAGTCTGAGAACAATGGTTGTTCACTCTATTGTAAGGATATGTTTTATGGATTTGCACCCATTGTTGGGGGCCTTTTCATACTAAATCTTGAATGTGGAAATGATGTCTTTAACGTGAATGCTAAACGCCTTAAGAAGGTTGATACCACCACCACTTACTTGTGGCACTGTCGGCTTGGCCACATCGGAAAGAAACGCATGCAAAGACTCCATAAAGATGGAGTTTTACCGTCCCTTGATTTTGAATCATTTGACACATGTGAGGCTTGCTTGATGGGAAAAATGACCAAGACGCCGTTCACGGGTCATCCTGAACGGGCGGGTGAATTATTGGAAATAATACATAGTGATGTATGTCGTCCAATGAACACGGCCGCACGGGGTGGGTATTTTTACTTCGTGACTTTTACTGATGATTTAAGTCGGTATGGCTATATCTACTTGATGAAGCATAAGTCGGAAACCTTTGAAAAGTTCAAAGAATTTCAGAATGAGGTAGAAAATCATCATGACAAAAAGATTAAGTTTCTGCGGTCTGATCGCGGAGGCGAATATCTTAGTCATGAGTTTGGCCAACATCTGAGTGACCGTGGAATCGTTTCACAGCTTACGCCTCCCGGAACTCCACAGCGAAACGGAGTGTCGGAACGACGTAACCGAACCCTGTTAGACATGGTAAGGTCGATGATGTCTCTTACAGATCTACCAATATCTTTTTGGGGTCATGCACTAGAAACTGCCGCTTATACATTAAACAGAGCACCGTCTTAGTCTGTTGAGACGACACCACATGAGATGTGGAATGGGAAGATACCTAGTGTGTCGCATCTCAAGGTTTGGGGTTGTGAGGCATACGTAAAACGTTTACAGCCAACCAAGCTAGAACCTAGATCAGACAAATGTTACTTTGTAGGTTATCCTAATAACACCATTGGATATTCCTTCTACCACCAGTCCGAGGGCAAAGTGTTTGTCGCAAAGGTTGCACACTTTCTCGAGAAAGAGTTTCTCACTAAAGAAGTGAGTGGGAGGACAGTACAACTTAATGAGATTAGTGAATCTTCGGCAACCGTTGATATGGCTAAGGAACCGGAAGAAATTCCGCTAATTATCCCTACAACCGAGCCGGAAGTTGTCGCATGTGATGCGGAAACTTCAAACACCGTTGTTACTGAACCGCGCAGATCAGGTAGGGCTATCCAACCACCTGAATGGTTTCATAACGAAATCTTCATTCTTGAAGACGATGAACCTGTGCACTACAAGGAAGCGATGGCGGGGCCTAGCTCAAGGGAATGGCACAAAGCCATGAGATCCGAAATGGAATCCATGTACGAAAACCAAGTTTGGAACTTGGAAGAACTTCCAGATGGCGTAAAACCCATTGGTTGTAAATGGATTTTCAAAAGAAAGACGGACGCGGATGGTAATATTACTATCCATAAAGCTAGACTTGTCGCGAAAGGGTTCACGCAAGTTCCAGGAGAGGACTACGACGAGACTTTCTCGCCTGTAGCTATGCTTAGGTCTGTTCGGATATTACTAGCAATTGCTGCTTATTTCGATTATGAAATATGGCAGATGGATGTCAAAACGGCTTTCCTAAATGGAAACCTTGATAGGGATGTATACATGATACAGCCAGAAGGTTTTTTCGATCCTAAGAATGCTGGAAAGGTATGTAAGCTTCAGAAAGCCATTTATGGTCTGAAGCAAGCATCAAGGAGCTGGAATATTCGTTTTGATGAAGTGGTCAAAGAGTTTGGCTTCATCAGGAACGATGAAGAATCTTGTGTGTACAAGAAGTTTAGTGGGAGCGCAAAAGCATTTCTAATCTTGTATGTGGATGACATATTGTTGATTGGAAATGACGTGAATTTTCTTAGCGAAATAAAAGACTCATTGAAGAAGAGTTTTTCAATGAAAGACTTAGGCGAAGCGGCATATGTATTAGGCATCAGGATCTATAGAGATAGATCAAGACGCCTGATAGCGCTAAGCCAAAGCACGTACAACAAGGTGTTGAAAAGGTTCAACATGGAGAACTCCAAGAAAGGCCTACTCCCCATGTCACCTGGCACAGTGCTTTGCAAGAATCAGAGTCCTCGGACCCTTGATGAGCGAGTACAAATGAATGATATTCCATATGCTTCGGCAGTTGGTTCTATTATGTATGCCATGCTATGTACAAGACCGGATGTTTCCTATGCGCTAAGTGTTAACAGCCGGTACCAAGGTGATCCAGGATTGGAACACTAGGCCGCAGTCAAGGGTATTCTTAAGTACCTCAGAAGGACCAAGGATTTACTCCTTGTGTACGGAGGTGATGAAGAGCTCATTGTAAGTTTTTACACTGATGCAGGCTTCATGTCTGACCCAGATGACTTCAAATCTCAATCTGGCTATGTTTTCATATTGAACGACGGCGCAGTTGATTGGAAAAGTTCCAAACAAAAGACTGTGGCGGATTCTACGACGGAGGCGGAATATGTTGCTGCTTCAGAAGCCTCCAAGAAAGCTGTCGGTATCAAGCAATTTCTTGAAGACCTTGGTGTGGTTCCAAGTGCTGTGGACCCGGTGGAGATCTATTGTGATAATAGTGGCGCCGTGGCTCAGGCAAGGGAGCCATGTTCGCACCATAAGACAATGCATATTCAACGCAAATATAAACTCATTCGACATCATGTCGAAGAAGGTTTAGTGAAAGTACGCAAAGTTCACACGGATCTGAATGTGTCAGACCCGATGACTAAGCCTCTACCACGAGCAAAACATGAGCAACACCGGATAGCCATTGGTGTTAGGGAAGCCATGTAACTGGATTATGACTCTAGTGCAAGTGGGAGTCTGTAGGAGATATGCCCTAGAGGTAGTAATTTCAGTTACTTTTGTATCTCCGAGTTTGTAATGAAAGTTTATGATCCATGCTATAACTGCAATGATTCTCGAGTCTGCAAATTAAACGAGGCTTGGAGGGAAACTCATGTGCACGTGTGGTATAATAAACGGTAAATTGTATTCCTAGTCTTGCCTCTAAGACTGGCTCAAGTATTGCATGATGATCCTGTTTTCCTGATCATGGGCATGGCTATGCCGGCAATTTTGAGGGCACGATGTTGGTAGAACACTTGTGTTGAATCGATCCGAATTGATGTTATACTATGAGATATATTCGTCACAAGTTAATGGTTAAATAACACAGAGATGGTTAACGTTTGCATGATTCCTTAGACCATGAGAGTATCGAGTTTCTTCATGCTTGCTTCATGAACTTTGGGGTTTGTTAAACGTCATCCGTAAATGGGTGGCTATTACGGCGGCTTACGGGTTCATGGAAAAGTATGTCAAGTAACTTGATAGCTCAAGATTGGGATTTGCTCCTCCGTCGATGGAGAGATATCTCTGGGCCCTCTCGGTGTTACGGTGTCCATCATCGTCTGGCCAGACACCTTGTGATTTGATCACGGGGATGCCGGAACACGGGAACGAGAAAAGAGAACAATACCGGCAACGAGGTAACTGGCATAGTGGACAAGTTGTTGATCCACGGGGATGCCAACATGTCTCACCTAGGGTATTTGTAACATATCGCGAAGCAACAGGAATAGCACACGGCAACTGGAGGTTCACTCGAATATTTATTCGTGTGGGTATAGGGATCGATATGGGTGTCCACGGCTCCGATGTTGATCATTGATCGGAAGGGGTTCCGGGTCATGTCTATGCTTCACCGAACCTATAGGGTCACACGCTTAAGGGTCATCTATCTGTTGAATACTAGACAGGGAGTCTGAGAGAAAAACACCGAAAAAGTTTCGGACGCCGGAAAAGTTTCGGACAGCGGAAAAGTTCCGCAGAGAGAGGTCACCGGATGAGTTTCGGTGAAACTGGAAAAGTTGTTTCCGAGGGGCTGTTCGAGGGTCCTCCCGAAGGGCTGTCCGAGTTTCCGTTCGAGTTTCGAGGGTCCTCCCGAAGGGCTGTCCGTGACATCGTCCGGGGGACTGTTCGACTGCCTCCCGAAGGGCTGTCCGACGAGGGAGTACATCCTCGCGGTTGGGAGGTTGTAAAATCCTAGCTGCGGGGATCTGCACCAACGATCTCCACCGACTCTTCTTCCGCTGCGCTACGAGTCGGTACGGATCAGATCAAACCTTGTATGCCATCTCCATAGTGATCCTGGGCGTGCTCGCTATACCGAAATTTTTTGTTTTCTGTCGCGTTCCCCTACAACCACCTGGCTGGTCGCCGCGATGTACAGGAGTAAAGGTTCCTGGCTGCCCGGAGCAATGCCTTGAGCTCAGCGAATGCGGCTTGCGCTTCATTGGTCCACTCGAATTTATCAGATTTCTTCATCAATCGGTAGAGAGGAAGAGCCTTCTCTCCTAGTCTTGAAATGAATCGGCTTAGGGCCGCAAGGCATCCTGTCAACCTCTGCACATCATGTAAGCGCTCTGGCTGCTTCATTCGGACTATAGCCCCGATTTTATCTGGGTTAGCGTCGATCCCCCGTTCGGAAACGAGAAAACCGAGTAACTTTCCGGCGGGCACTCCGAATATGCACTTAGCTGGATTCAACTTGATCCCGAAACGGCGTAGGTTTGCGAAGGTTTCGGTGAGGTCAGTCAGGAGGTCGGAACATTTCCTAGACTTGACCACGATGTCATCCATATAAGCCTCCACATTCCGACTGATTTGCTTTTGCAAACACTTCTGGATCATGCGCTGGAAGGTGGCTCTAGCATTCTTCAAACCGAATGGCATCGTGATATAGCAAAAACACCCGAATGGGGGTGATGAAGGCTGTTTTTATTTCATCAGGGCCGAACATTTGGATCTGGTGGTACCCGGAGTACGCATCCAGGAACGACAGACGTTCACATCCGGCTGTTGAGTCCACTATTTGATCTATCCTAGGTAAAGGAAAATGATCTTTCGGGCAGACCCGATTGAGGTGTTTGAAGTCAATGCACATACGGAGTGACTTATCCTTCTTCGGCACTAGGACCACATTCGCGAGCCACTCGGAGTGGTAGATCTCGCGAATGAACTCGGCAGCGAGAAGCCGAGCTATCTCTTGACCAATCGCCTTGCGCTTCTCGACGGAGGATCGACGCAAGTACTCCTTGACTGGCTTGGCCTTGGGATCGGTTCGGAGTCGGTGCTCAGCTAGTTCCCTGGGTACACCAGGCATGTTAGAGGGCTTCCATGCGAAGATGTCCCAGTTCTCACGGAGGAACTGGATGAGCTCGGCTTCCTATTTGTCCCCGAGTGAAGTGGAGATGTTCGTCGGGGCGGCATTCGGGTCACTCGGATGGACATGAACTTGCTTGGTCTCGCCGGACGATTGGAAGGCTGACTCGGAGGCTGGCCGCTTTGACCTGAGCAAATCAGCCGTGTCCACCTCCTTCTTGTATTCTTCAAGCTCGACTGCCAGCACTTGTTCATTGGCTATCTTTGTGCCCTGCTGAAGGCACTCTTCGGCGACTATCCGATCGCCAGTGACTGTGATCACGCCTTTAGGCCCTGGCATCTTGAGCTTGAGATACACGTAGCATGGTCTGGCCATGAAACATGCGTAGGCAGGCCTACCCAGGATGGCGTGGTATGCACTGCGGAAATCGACCACTTCAAAAGTCAGTTTTTCCTTTCGAAAATTCTTTTCGCCGTCGAATACCACGTCCAGCGCGATCTGACCGAGTGATTCGGCCTTCTTCCCAGGGACTATCCCATGGAAATGCATGTTACTCTTACTCAATCGGGACATCGGGATGCCCATAGCGCTGAGCGTGTCGGCATATATGATGTTAAGTCCGCTGCCTCCGTCCATTAGGACTTTGCGTAGTCGGACACCGCCCACTTCTGGGTCAACGACCAGCGCTTGCCTCCCAGGGGTGGCGATATAGGGCGGATGATCCGACTGGTCGAAGGTGATAGGCATCTTCGTCCAGTTGAGGTATTTGGTAGCAGTCAGAACTGCCATATTAACCTCCCGATTGATTACTTTGAGCTGCCTTCTGCTTTCGACGTCGGCGAAAATCACGTTGATGACCTGTCGATTTTCGGATACTCGTTAGTATCTTCCTCTTCCTCGACATCGACCTTCTCACCCGAGGGCTCAGCACCCATATCCTGCTTGAGCAGGCGACATTCCCGAGTGGAGTGCTTCGGAAGCACAACGTTGCCTTCTTCATCCGTCTTGGTATGAATCTAGCACGGTTGGTCAAGGAGGTCGGATTTATACTCGGACTTCTTCTCGGGAGTCCATTCTTTCTTCTTCTTTTTAGGCTTTGGCTTGCCTTGCCCCTGTCCTTGGACAGTTGCGACTTCAGCTTTGCCAGAAGTGTCAGCTTTCCGCTTCTGATTCTTTCCGGCATTGCCTCCCGATTGAGGGGCGTTGCCGACTCTGGCTTTGCCGCTTCGGAGGCGGTCTTCTTCTTCGCCATTGGCGTATTTGTTTGCAATCTCCATGGCCCGACTGAGGGACAGATCCCCAGACCGACCGAACTTCAGGACTAACTCCCGATACCGAGTGCCTGCCTTGAAGGCGCACAAGGCCTGGTGCTCGGTAACATTCTCCACAGTGTTATGCAGTGTGGTCCAGAGCTGTATGTACTCTCGGAGAGTCTCATTGTTCTTCTGAACACAGTGCTGGAGTTCCGTCAGTCCACCCGAACGCTTGTAGGTGCCTTCGAATGTTTTGACAAACACTCGGGCCAAGTCATCCCAGCAGTAAATGCAATTGGCGGGCAACTGATTTAGCCACGCCCGTGCGGACCCTTCCAACATGAGCGGAAGGTGCTTCATGGCGACGTAATCATTGTCGCCGTCGATTTGGACGGTGACTCGATAATATTTGAGCCAAGTCTCTGGCTTGGACTCGCCATTGAACTTTACAATCCCGGTTGCTAATCGGTAATTGGGGGGTATCTCCGCCTCCCGGATGTATCTGCTAAAACATCCGAGACCGGTAACTCCCCAGCCACTCGCCCGGTCCCTGTCATATCTGTTCCGATCGACCACTCGCTGAGTGATGTCCGATCGGGCGTCATAGCCTCTGTGTCTGACAGGGCTCCGCTCGCGGTTTCTCCCGAGTGGATAGCCCCCATCATACGGATGTTGACCAAGCGGACCACCCCTCGGAGGGGGAGTCCGACTGAAATCACAGTCATCGCGCCCGCGTCCTCCGTACTGGCCTCTCGGATGAGGAGGAGTCCGCGGATCTCTCCTCGGCGCAAGAGGACTGTGAGCTGACTGCACAGTATCTGCCCGAGTGGATTCATTATGAATGCGCTGGTGAGATTGCGATACCTCTGAATTTTGCTGAAGGGCGGTCTTCAGCAGCGCCTGGATCTGCCGAATGCCCTCGCCTGCCGCTGAATTGGACGGCTGGATCGAATCAGCGATCCGAGTGGCCGCGGCCAGGTTCATCAAAGGGGTACGCGTTGTTGGGATGGTGTACGGGCGTTCCTTTGTGAACGTCAACTGGCGGCGGCTATGGCTGGAACTGAGAAAATCCCTTGCCGCACGCTCGTCGAGTGACTGTTGTAGCCGCTCAAGATGCTCGCGCTCGGACAAAGTGGCTTGGCGAGCGGCCTCAAGGGCTATCTGCTCGGGGGTGTTCCCTGCAATAGGTGTCTGAAGAACTTCATCGTTTCTGCGCCTGAGTTCCTCTCGCTGATCCCGAGTAAGCGGTCGGGGGATGTAGCCGTCGGTACTGGCGTCACGATGATCGTCGTCTCGATCACGGGCGCCTTCGGTCGAGTGCCCTGGAGGTACGGCGTCGCGGGACGGGCCGGCCATGAAGACCTCCGCCACATCTCCGCTGCTCTCGAAATCGGCGGCATCGGAGGAGTCATCACCCGAAGAAGAGAACAGACAGTGCACTGCCTCGTCGGCTTTGAGTGCAGCCACTCGCTGCCCCGCGGCCTGCGCCGCCACCGCGTGTTTGATCCAACGCTGCAGCCTGGAGCGCGCGGAGCGCCGGCGGAACGCCGCGAGACGTGTAGGGGAGACTGGTCGATAAGGCGTGGATGGTTGCCGGAGAAGAATTCCGAACGTCGCCGCGCTAAAGTGCACGGCGCCACGAACGGGCAGTGCCTCCGCGTCCAGCGGCGCTTCCTGCAGCCATGCCGAATCGTCGACGGTGAAGCTGAGTGATCCGAAGAAGATCTCGCCACCGAAAGTGTTCATGATGAACGAGAAGATGGAAATTCCACCTGCGCCGGAATTCGCTAGATGCGCGGCCCCAAGGTGGGCGCCAACTGTCGTGGGAATGTCCCTGACAATAGAGCTAGGGGTACGAATGGAGGGGCGAAGTCTAGCTACGGCTCAGGTGTTTCACTCGGAAGTGTACGAGTTCAGGCCCCACTCGGAAGTGGTAAAAACCCTACGTCTCGAGCCTGGAGGCTGGTGTTGCTTTTCTTATGAGTGTATATGGGAATACAAGTGTCGGAACCTTGATACGGCGTCCGGTGGTGGCTTATATAGAGTGCGCCACCACCAGCCGAGCGCCGCATTGAATGCTAGTTAAAGCTAGTTACAGAAACTGCCGTTTTAACTAGTACGTTACAGGTAACGCCTGAATGATCAATCCCGGAGGACGTCCTTTCATATAACTCAACGCTACGTCTCCTAACCGTTGAGTTCTCGCTGTCCGAGTGCAGATGTAATCCTCCGAGTGCATCTTCATGTTCATCCGAGTGAACCTTCGGATCTTACCGAGTGCACTTCTTCTTCCGAGCTTCGATGCTGACATGGAACCATTGGTGGGCCCTAGATGTCAGGTCTATGACCCTAACCAGGGTAGGCATCCTCATTAGGTCTTGTTAGCATTTTCTATAGTTTTTACCGGAAATATTACAAATGAGAGATCAAACAAATATATACTCCCTCCGCTCCTAAATATATGGCGTTTTTGGTAGTTCAAATAGAGGGCGTATATAGGCAAGGGGGCACATATTACAAATGAGAGATGCAACACATATTACTTCAGGTCTGTTTCGGCTCCTTGTGTGTCTTTCAGTGAGGGAGAGTGTCCACCATATATATATATATATATGAGAGAGGAAGAATCCCGACTGTTGTCGTGGGGGTCGCTTCTCCTTCTTTTCCTTGTGCTAGATATTTGTAATGCACTAGGGAAAGAAGGAGTAGCGACCATCACCGACGGTCGAAATATGAGAGAGGAAGAATCCCGACTGTTGTCGTGGGGGTCGCTTCTCCTTCGTTCCCGTGTGCTAGACATTTTGGTGTAATGCACTCGGGGACGAGTGGAGGAGCCACCATCACCGATGGTCGCAACATCAGAGGGAGTGCCCACCATATACGTGAGATGAGAGTTTAGGAAGCAAAGACTCGGCAGACCTAAAGTCAACCCGTTGCATATTTTGAGTAATAGTGATCTGTGTGTTGATCAGTTTCCTGGTAGTTGCCTTCGATCGATTTTAAATGTTTCAACTATGAACATAGGAAATGTCTGACGACGATTGCGAAAGGGAATTCGGTATGTGCGAATACTGCGAAGACGAGCGCGGTCTGTGCGACACGACTCACCTAGTTGATGGTAGGCGCTTCAGCATCGTGCTGGATGAGAACTTCGAAGTGGATACAGTAAGTCACAACGAGAAGTCTTTTTTCGTAATTAAGCATGACTTCTGCTTCTTTTGCTTCAACTTATAATTTTAATTTTTTACTATTCTACTAGCGTATCCCCTGCCATGCAAGAAGATATGTCTTGGATAAGATTGGTTTCAATACTAAAGAAAGTATGGAGGTAAAGATAGTTCACTTGAGGACCGAGCATGGTTATACTTTTGCCGTAAAATTGTACAATGCAGACACCTACTCCTTTTTTGAATGCAAAAGTTGGCAAGCACTATGCAAGGCTTATGCATTTGAGCCTAATATGCTTATCACCTTTGATATTCGTCCGGAAGATGAAATTGAAGGTAATATCGACATCTGGGTCGATGTGCAGACACCTCCAGTTCTACCATTATGTGAGTTTCTCAACCATATTTATTATGATTCCGATTCTGCCTCCTTGTGAGTTTGTTAAACATATTTATTATGTAATTTATATTGTTTATTTCAAAATAGTTGACAGCTTATTTCCATTGACAGCTTATTTTCATTCTTCAAAAAATGTACGGAAGATGGTAGACAGAACCTACTACACCGATGGCGCAGAATTAACTTGTCAGGAGAAAAATCATCTTATCGCATTTATTAATGATCTTCAGAATTACAATACCTATTATCAAACTCCTACACATTATGGTCAATACGTGCCACTAGTGCACGTGTTGAGCTACGGTAACATCCATGGAGATCGCATGGTAAGATTTTTTACTATTACGACATCCGTGCATCTTTTGCATAAATTATTTTTAAAACTAAACTACATTGCTAACTACGAAGTTATTACTATGTTTTTCAACAGAAAATCCCGAATGATTGTGTGCCTCATCTGATGTTTCCGAAAGGTCACCTTGATGTTATGAGCTTACTGCCACCAGGTCATCATATGCATCACTGTTGTCCATACCGGATTTCTAAAACCGATGAAGACATGACAATCAAAGATTGGAAAAAATGTATGGTCGATCGTAGGGAGCTACTTGGAAGCAACATTGTGCGACGTGCAAGAATTGGAGACAGGATAATCTCCATTCTCCATAATGGAGAGTCAGGGCCTATCTTGTTTTATGCTATTTTACCTAAGAGAGGCCGGGTAGTTAGGTCCTAGCTAATACTCATGATCATGTGCTAAGAACAATTAAGTATGGTTGGTTAGATGACTATGGTGATGATGATCTAGTATGACTTGTTATTATGAAACTTGTTGTTCGACCAATCTCTCCGGAGAAAGAGAGGTCGATCACTCCTCTCTGTATATGTTCATGACGATCTTATGTACTTACTGGTTCCTTCATTTTCTTACTACCTAGCGTGTCGAGTTCTCTCTATACGTATAGTACGTAGCGTCGACCAAGCACGGAGATAAGACAGGTCACTTCTCTCTAGATAGCTATTAGCTAGCTAACACAATATATGAAACCCCCAAATTAACCCTCCAAAACCCCCAACCCCCCCCCCCCCCCTTCAAAAAAAAAACCCTAGCTCGTGAGCTGCTGACGCGTGGATGCTTATTGGTCCCGGTTGGTATTACCAACCGGGACTAAAGGCCCTCCTGCCTGGGCTCGCCGCAGCGGCCACGTGGAGCACCATCTGTCCCGGTTCGTAAGCGAACCGGGACTAAAGGTATTGGGCTTTAGTCCCGACCCTTTAGTCCCGGTTCCAGAACCGGGACTAAAGGCCCTTACGAACCGGGACAAATGGGCCGTTTCCTACTAGTGTTCTATGAACAAACACTGATTTTTTCTTCTGTAAGGGGGCACAAGCTCATTCTTTTTTTCCTTGGCTTTGTTTCTTGATTTCACTTCACTTGTCACCGTCATTGATGTCTCCATTGGCTTCCTCCGGTGCTTTGTTCTTCCCTTTCTTTTCCTCCTTGGCTTTCTTCACCTCCGCCTCCTCTTTCTCCCTGGCTTTCTTTGCTTCAGCCTCCTTGGCCTCTTCTTCCTCTTTCTCCTTGGCTTTCTTTGCTTCTGCCTCCTTGGCCTCTTCTTCCTCCTTCGCCTTGGCCGCTGCCGCGTCCTCTTTAGCCTGCTTGAGCGCCTCGATGAGGCTTATCAAGCACACACCGGGGTCCCTCTTCTTCTTCTTGGACATAGGCATCAGGTTCTCTGCAACGTCGGCGGGCGACATGTCGGTCTCCTCCAGCAGCTGCTGAATTTCCCCAAAGAGATCATGCTTGCTGACATCTACGTAGTTCTTGGCGAGCACCTTGAAGCCCTCGAAGCGGCAGTAGGACATCTCGATGTGCTTGTCCATCCTTCCTCGACGGATCAGCGCCGGATCGAGCTTCTCCTTGTGGTTGGTGGCGAAGATGATGATCCGCTCACCCCCGCAAGCAGACCATAGTCCGTCGATGAAATTGAGGAGGCCCGAGAGCATCACCTTGGTGGCGTCGTCCTTCTCTGGATCCATCGGTAGCTTGGGTTTGTCATCACCATCGGAGTCCTTCTCGCCAGAGGCCTTCTTGTCCTTGCGGCGTTTTCCGGTGAGGTCGACGGAGCAGTCGATGTCCTCTATGACGATGATAGACTTGCCCGTGGTCTCGATGAAGACCTTCCGCAGCTCGGTGTTATTCTTTACAGCTGTGAGCTCGAGATCGTAGACGTCGTAGTCGAGGAAGTTGGCCATGGCGGCATTCATGGTGGACTTGCCGGTGCCGGGTGGTCCGTAAAGGAGGTACCCGCGCTTCCATGCCTTGCCGACCTTGGCATAGTAGTCCTTGCTCTCTTGAAACGCCATGAGGTCGTCGATGACGGCCTCTTTCTCATCAGGGTGCATGGTGAGCGTGTCGAAGGTAGCGGGATGCTCGAAGGGGACGTGGCTCCAGACGCTTTTGTTGCGGTAGGGGCTCCAGCTCGTGCTGGCGTTGTTGGTGAAGAGGCGGCGCTGGCGGTTCTTGACGGTGACGGCGCGGCCTTCGCCGAGCACAAAGGGGAGGTAGGAGCCGACGACGAGGTCACGATGCCTCCTGTGGAAGACGACCCGGTAGAAGCGCCGCTCGTCCTGGCCGGGGTAGAAGCTGATGACTTGGGCCTTGGACTGCCTCTTAGAGGCGTACCACCAGATTGTCGTGCCGGAGAAGTCGTCGGTGACTTCCTCGTGGTCGTCAACGGTGACCCGGAGGTTCTTGCTGTCCTTGCCGAGCTCGGCCTTGAGCTTGCGCGCGCGGCGGGCGCAGGCGTCGCTGAGGTAGGCCTCGGCGGCGAGGAAGAAGTCGCTGCGCTGGAAGCGTTCGGCGCCGTACTCGGAGATGGTGATCTGGAGGTAGGGGTTGAAGCAGGCGGCGAGCTTGGTGGCCGAGGCGGTGAGGTAGAGGCGGAAGGTGGGAGGCACGTAGTTCTGCACCACGGACCAGAGGAAGATGACGGTCGCCATCGCCGACCCGACCCCCGCCCAGCTCTCCACCATCATCGCCGCCATGGCTGGACCAGGACCTCTTGATGCTGTGCGTCTTGGTGTACGTCTTGGGGCAATCTTGCCTTCATGGAAAGCTGTCGTTCGACTTGGATATATAATGGTGCAGATTCGTCGTCGTCATCGCCGGCGTCGGAGCAGGTGGGGAAGAGGTGTCGGAGGCGAGAAGGAGCGGCGTGCATCGGTCGACCGGTCCAAGGAAAGGAAATTACTTAATGCTGAACGCGGTGGCAAATGCTGAATTGGCTTTGCAAATGTTGAATTGATAGCATCTCTGCCACTTTTTTTAGCTCATGGATTGCATCCTTGCGACTGACAGCCGAGTATAGTACACTAGCTTTGAGACTGATTGACCATGTAATGATGAGATGAGGTGGGCAAGACAAAGCAGGGGTGACGACATGGCGTTTGGTGACTGCTGAGGATGCATGACAGTGACACCATGTAATGTACTCCATCAGTTTTATAATATAAGAGCGTTTTTGAAACATTCTTTATATTATGGGACGGAAGGAGTAATATTTATCACAATACTATAAAGTGTCTTAATTTGCATCTGGGGTCAGTCAATTTGGTGGGAGAAGGAAGGAGCAGGCAAGGCACAACACCAAGGCCAAGATAGGGGGGCTTCTCATTTTGATTCCCGGCCAGATTAAACGGAGCCCTCGCAACAGGAGGGGACAATGCGGTAGGCGTGCCGTTGTAGCCGGAGGCGAGCTCTGGAGGAGGAATGGCGGTTGAAGGAAGAAGAAAGAAGCGAGGTCGTCCAGAAAATGGACTGACCCAAATGTTTTTCATGTAACTTACTAATAGTCGGTCCAAATATTTATCTTGCCATTTATTTGCTAGACGACTTGCAACTATCTCTTTTTTTTTCCCTTTTTAATATGCCATCAACCTACCTCTGGCTACTCGGTGGTGTGCATCGAGGCAGAGATAGCGATGACAGGGAGTTGCGCGCGACGATAGGGCAGAGTATGGATCGAGGCTAGGGCGGCAATGACGGCGGCGAGAGTAGGTTGTGGTGAAGAGGTTAAGGTTTGGGGTGGGACACGGGGGCTGGAGAAGAAACACGGGTCTCCGGTTAGAGGGTGGTAGGAGGAAGTGGCGCGGTAAGATAGTGTGGGGTGATTCAGTCAGGTGAGGCTACGCAGCCGGCCGTGGAGCTAGGAAGACAGCCGATTGAGCAGGATAGGAGGAAGAGGATGAGAAAAGAGAAAATCAATGGTAATTTTAGAATAAGATTTTTTTTAGAATTATAAGAAAAGAAGGGGAAAAGGTGATGTTTGCTATTGGCACTAAGTGTCAATTTGAGTCTGGGCCTAGAGATTGGACTTGGTATTTTGATGACATAGGAATGCTTACTCAAATCTTTGCATATGGGCCAAAATTGGGAGCATATGGACCATACGTTTTGCCGGCTCGTAGTGGGTGGCAGGCTCCTGCTATTGGATGCGCTAAGATTTATGTGGATGGTGGAGTCGACAGAGGAGAGCGGAAAGGGGCGGTAAGTGCGGTTTACTGAGACGCGAACGGAGTATATTTGGGTGCATCTTCGGTGGTGTTTGAAGGCCTCACACATCCAGCAACATTGGAGGCAATAGCATGCAGCGAAGCCATGTCCCTTGCTTTTGATCTAAACCTTACGAGGGTGCAGATTGCTACCAATTGTCTTCAAGTGGTGCGTAATGTTAAAGAGGTCAATCCTTGCAGCTACGGAGTGATCATCAAAGAAATTTTAATGAAGAAGGCGATGTTTTCAGAGGTTTCAATTAGCCATGAATATAGAGCTTGCAATATAGAAGCACATAGTCTTGTGAAAGTTGCCACTTCTTTGGAGAGTGGGCGCCATATTTGGCTCACCTCACCCCCACCCATAGCTTGTATCCCTACAAACATTGTTTAAATAAAGCTATACGGCGATCTCAAAAAATAAAAGTGGAGCACGACCCCTAAGGAAAAGCAAATTGGTCAGTACGATCTCAGCTAATCCCCCTACACTGGTTTCGGAGTTGATATCACATGCAACCCGAACATGGAATGAAGAGAGCCTACAGAATCACTTGCTGCCCATGGATGCAGAGATAGTACGTCAGATTCCTATTAGCTACAAACTACAAAAAAGACTTCTACGCTTGGCACTATGAGACAAGTGGAGTGTTCTCACTGCGTTCTTTAAAAAAAAACATGAATAAGTTTATTAATTAGAAACAATGGTTACATCGTCTATAAGAAGGGGTACAATATTACCCATAGGTTCCTCGAACCAATCCCTTGTCACTGAACTTTTCACTAATCTAGCAAGCTCGTGAGCTACTTTATTCGCTTCTCTATTACAATGATCAAACCTAGTAAGAGGAAAATCACAAGCCATAAAATAGCAATCATCAAAAACCGCCACAGCCGCTCCTGCAGAATGTCCCCCGTTGTTCATTATGTCAATGACTTCCATGTTGTCAGAATTGATAACGAGGCGATTGTAACCCGCCTTCTACGCCAGCAATAAACCAAACCTAAGCGCCAACGCTTCCGTCGTCAGAACATCCGCGCACAAATCTATCTTCCAATTTCCTCCAACTATGAACTTCCCTTTGTCGTCCCTGAGGACAGCCCCCGCTGTAACCCTTAGCAGATCATGATCAAAAGAGGCATCCACATTCAGCTTAACAAACCCCATAGGAGGTAAGCTCCAAACCTCATTTTTCCACTTTGCATTATGTGAATGAGCATTTACATAGTTTGATGTTATGGCACGAATCCCCATCGAGGTTTGGTACGCCTCTTGAGGCTTTCCCTCATGAACTAGCTTACGTCTATTTCACCATAAATACCATGTTGTTATCGCGATAAGCTCCCGTGCGTTCTGTAGACCCGATATAGATAGTTCTTGATCTGACATGAGGATTAAAAATTCTAGGATCGCCTCTCCAGCATGATCAACGGCACAAGCTTTTTTAACCGCTTCATACATCCCCAACTTTTCCCACGCCTCTTTAGCCTTCTGGCATAGAAACAACACATGTTTTGTATCCTCTGGCCCATTCAAGCATGATGGGCAAATGGGCGAAATTTTCATGTGTCTATTGGCCAGTGTAACACGACATGGTAGAGTTCCATGTAATGTACGCCAGATAAATATTTTTACTTTCGCCGGACAAGATAAATTCCAAATCTTACCCCAAATAGGATTGGGCTTGCTTCTACCCATACCATTTGTGTAGTCTAATTTCCTCCCGTGTTGTTTATTCCATTCCTCCAAATAAGTTGATCGAATAGTGAACAAACCATTTTTTGTATAGCTCCAAGCAATGAAATCTGGCATATTATGCATAGGAAAAGGGATCGCCAGGACTCTTTGAGCATCTATTGGCCACAACGTTTGTCTCACCAAATCTTCATCCCAAACATTCATTACTGGATCAATAAGATCAGAAACTTTTGACAGAAGATTCCCTCGTCTTGGAGTAATATTTTTCTTATTTGCACAATTTGGGATCCAAGCATCATTCCATATATTAATATTTTGTCCATTTCCAACTCGCCAAATATAACCAATATAACCATTTCTGAGAGAATCCACACCCGCCATAATGCTTTGCCAAGTAAAAGAGGAACCCTTTTAAAAAACTGCGTTCATTAGATCACCCTCAGGAAAATACTTGGCTCTTAAGATTGCGGCACATAACGAATCAGGATTATCAAGGAGACGCCAAGCTTGTTTAGCTAACAATGCCAGATTAAAACAGTGTATATCTCGAAAGCCCATTCCTCCTTGGTCTTTTGGAACACACATCTTCCACCACGCCATCCAATGCATCCTTTTCTGGTTGTCCTCGTGACCCCACCAAAAATGCGACATCGCATCGATAATTCCTTTGCAAAAAAAATTTAGGAATTTTAAAGACGGACATGGCATAAGTTGGAATAGCTTGAACAACAGATTTGAGCAAAATTTCCTTTCCTCCAACAGATAACAGTTTTTCTATCCATCCACTAATCTTCATAATGATTCGATTAATCAGGAATTGAAAACAATCACTTTTATCCATACCCACAGTAGCAGGTAAACCCAAATATTTATCATTGAGCGCTTCAGTCATTATATTCAAAATAGTACAGATTTGCACCTTGTCTTCCACTTTTGTATTGGGGCTAAAAATATGCTAGATTTTTCGACACTCACTATTTGTCCTGAGGCGGCACAATAAGAATCCAATATTGATCTCAGAGCCTCCGCGTTAATGGCATTTGCTCGCATAAGGATGAAAGAATCATCAGCAAATAGAAGATTGGAAACTGTAGGGGCTTCTCTGCTAACCTTAATACCAGAAATGTTACCCATCTCCTCCGCGTTTGCTAAGAGGGCAGTTAAGCCCTCTATACATAACAAGAACAAATAGGGAGAAAGAGGATCCCCCTGCCTCAGACCTCTGGTAGGTTTGAAACTCTCCGTCTCTTCCGCATTAAAACGGACCTGGTACTCCACAGAGGAAATACATTGCATAATTAAGTTCACCCAATTCTCTTGGAAACCCAGTTTCAACAATATTTCCTTTAAGAAAGACCATTCCACTCAATCATATGCTTTGTGCGTGTCCTGCTTGATTGCGCACAAACCTTCTTTACCCGTCCTTTCTTTTTTTATTGTGTGGAAACACTCATATGCCACTAAAATATTGTCTGTAATCATTCTACCAGGAACAAAAGCACTCTGAGTTGGGCTGATAATATCTGATAGGATTATCTTCAATCGAGCAGCAATCATTTTTGAAATAACCTTATACACCACATTGCACAAGCTGATTGGTCTAAATTGTGTTACCTTTTCCGGAGAGTTAACCTTCGGAATGATTACAATTGCAGTATCATTCCATCCTGTCAGTATACAACATGCATTCACCGCCTGGAGGACCTCTTCTGTTAAATCCTCTCCCAACATAGGCCATAATCTCTTATAAAAGATAGTGTGCAAACCATCTGGCCCCGGCGCTTTTAAATCACCAATATCAAATAGGGCCTTCCGAACTTCCTCTGTTGTATATGGGGCCATAAGAGCATTATTCATATCATCTGTCACTTTCCTTTTGACAAGAGACAAAACTTCCGGGCTTGGTTGGGAGATTTCTGAAGTAAAGAGCACTAGTAGAAAATAGGGCTTTGGTCCAGGCTAGAATATGGCATTAGTCCCGGTCGTGTTACGAACCGGGACTAATGGGTGCATCAGTCCCGGTTCGTGAGGCCAGGACGCCGGCCGGGCCTGGGCGGGCACCAGTCCCAGTTCGTCTGACCCCTTTAGTCCCGGTTCCAGACACGAACCGGGACTAAAGGTCCTCGCTCCTGGCGTAGCCCCTTTAGTCCCGGTTGGTGGCTGGAACCGGGACTAAAGATATGCCTATATATATGCTTGCCCCTGCCCGCAATCTCCTCTGTTTTTTGGCCGGCCGGCGTGTGGGAGGTGTGTGCTGCTCTGCTCTCACCTCTTATGCACACGAGGTGTTCGATGAAATGCCCGAGCCACGCTTAAGCTTTCTCCTCTCCAAGCTCGACCTCCAAGCTTCATTTTCCCCAAGATTTGACTAGGTTTGGCGGCCCGTCACGTCCCGTCCCCGTCCTCACCGTCGTCGATCGCCCGCGCCGATCTCGTCGCCGGCACCACCGTGGTGAGCCTCTTGTTCTTATCTTCTTTTTGAAAGAAAAAATTTCTTACTTGTATGATTTACATAGATACTTGTATAAATTTCTTACTTTTATTATTGTTTGTTATTATGTAGTGCCATGGTCATGGTATCCGCCCACGTCGGCCCTCATCCGGTCTATGATTCGGATGTGGTATAATATCTTTTATAACTATTTGTTTCATTTAGTGTTTATGACAATTATGCCGACCAACGTGACATAGATGTGTTTATCTAGGAGGTATGTGAACCGGAAATTCCACCGACCCTCTTGTCGAGAGGTTAAATTTAATTGAAAAAGAAAACGAGTATTTGAAAGAAAATTTGAAAAGAATTGAGGAGGAGAAGATGAAATTGGAGTTGCATGTTGCCGATGTCGTCGATGACCACAAGATCAAGATGGATGCAATGCGCTTGAAGATTATAAAGATAAGAAAATATGCCTTTGATAATGAGGCTTGGTATCATTATGCTGTTGGATCAATTGTTACCTTAGTTGCGATTATGATCGCATTTGTTGTTGCATTTAAATGTTTTACATAGTTGTATGTTAGTTTCAATTTATGTTTTAATTAGATGCTCTAGAGAGCTGTATGTTGTTCTATGAGAACTATGTATGAACTTTATGTATTTTTTTCAGTAATAACATTTGATCACTGTCTACTTTAGAGCACCAACCAAGGGTACGAGATAAATGGTAATACATTTTACACGATCGCCCAAGATAAAAAGAGCACCAACCAAAATAGTGGATTTGAATGGTGCATATTGAATGCATATTGAATAAATCATAAAATGCATGAAAAATGGCAAATAAAGTCAGAAAAGGTTTGAAAATTAATGATGTGCCTTTGAATGGTGCATATTGAATGCAGAAAAAGTCTGGAGTTAAAATATGTTTAAAAAAATGAAATCCCTTTTGTAATAGATGAGTTTTCATCTGAAACCTTGTTACTTCGAAAGAGATTGTCTAGTTTGTACACGAAGTGCATCCAGTTTTTCCCGTAACCCTCTCAACTTTTTAGCACATGGTATGTGGGTGAAATTATGAAACCATGCCAAGTTTCAACATTTTCAGAGTTCATTTGCAGTGCTTATCAATTTCAGGGTCATTTAGCTCAAAATAAATCATGAAATGCATGAAAAATAGCAAATGAAGTCAGAAAAGGTTTGAAAATTGGTGATGTGGCTTTGAATGGTGCATATTGAAAGCAGAAAAAGTCTAGAGTTAAAATATGTTAAAAAATGAAATCCCTTTTGTAATAGATGAGTTTTCGTCCGAAACCCTGTTACATCGAAAGAGATTGTCCAGTTTGTACACGAAGTGCATCCAGTTTTTCCCGTAACACTCTCAACTTTTTAGCACATGGTACGTGGGTGAAATTATGAAACCATGCCAAGTTTCAACCTTTTCGGAGCTCATTTGCAGCGCTTGTCAATTTCAGGGTCATTTAGCTCAAAATAAATCATGAAATGCATGAAAAATAGCAAATGAAGTCAGAAAAGGTTTGAAAATTGATGATGTGGCTTTGAATGGTGCATATTGAATGCAGAAAAAGTCTGGAGTTAAAATATGTTAAAAAATGAAATCCCTTTTGTAATAGATGAGTTTTCGTCCGAAACCCTCTTACTTCGAAAGAGATTGTTCAGTTTGTACACGAAGTGCATCCAGTTTTTCCCGTAACCCTCTCAACTTTTTAGCACATGGTATGTGGGTGAAATTATGAAACCATGCCAAGTTTCAACCTTTTCAGAGTTCATTTGCAGTGCTTGTCAATTTCAGGGTCATTTAGCTCAAAATAAATCATGAAATGCATGAAAAATCGCAAATGAAGTCAGAAAAGGTTTGAAAATTGATGATGTGCCTTTGAATGGTGCATATTGAATGCAGAAAAAGTCTGGAGTTAAAATATGTTAAAAAAATGAAATCCCTTTTGTAATAGATGAGTTTTCGTCTAAAACCCTTTTACTTCGAAAGAGATTGTCCAGTTTGTACACGAAGTGCATCCAGTTTTTCTCGTAACCCTCTCAACTTTTTAGCACATGGTATGTGGGTGAAATTATGAAACCATGCCAAGTTTCAACCTTTTCAGAGTTCATTTGCAGTGCTTGTCAATTTCAGGGTCATTTAGCTCAAAATAAATCATGAAATGCATGAAAAATAGCAAATAAAGTCAGAAAAGGTTTGAAAATTGATGATGTGGCTTTGAATGGTGCATATTGAATGCAGAAAAAGTCTAGAATTAAAATATGTTAAAAAAATGAAATCCCTTTTGTAATATATGAGTTTTCGTCCGAAACCCTGTTACTTCGAAAGAGATTGTCCAGTTTGTACACGAAGTGCATCCAGTTTTTCCCGTAACCCTATCAACTTTTTAGCACATGGTATGTGGGTAAAATTATGAAACCATGCCAAGTTTCAACCTTTTCAGAGTTCATTTGCAGTGCTTGTCAATTTCAGGGTTATTTAGCTCAAAATAAATCATGAAATGCATGAAAAATAGCAAATGAATTCAGAAATGGTTTGAAAATTGATGATGTGGCTTTAAATAGTGCATATTGAATGCAGAAAAATTCTGGAGTTAAAATATGTTTAAAAATGAAATCCTTTTGTAATAGATGAGTTTTCCTCCGAAACTCTGTTACTTCGAAAGAGATTGTTCAGTTTGTACACGAAGTGCATCCAGTTTTTCCCGTAACCCTCTCAACTTTTTAGCACATGGTATGTGGGTGAAATTATGAAACCATGCCAAGTTTCAACATTTTCAGAGTTCAGTTGCAGTGCTTGTCAATTTCAGGGTCATTTAGCAAAAAGAATGAACTAAAAAGAATCAAAATAATATTAACTAAAATTATCAAAGTATTTATTTGTTAAAAACTTTAATAGTAGAAAGAATTTTCATAAAGTGTATTTTGTTACAAGCTTTAATAGAAAACTAAAAAGCTTTTATAAAACTCTAATAGCAAAAAGAATGAACTAAAAAGAATCAAAATAATATTAACTAAAATTATCAAAGTATTTATTTGTTAAAAACTTTAATAGTAAAAAGCTTTTATAAAACTGTTATAGCAAAAGGAATCAACTAAAACATATGCAAAAAATAACATTAAAAATTTAAAAACATAATATATGCAAAAAAAAGGCCCACCTACTAGCCACAACGGCCAGCATATGACTAGAAACCCTAGAAATGGGCCAGGATGCAGGCCCGCAGTGCTAGCAGGCCCAACAGGACTTGAGATAGGCATGTACTGCCTGCAATAGAGAGGAGCTCGAGAGGGTAGCGGCAGCAGCGCTTATGAACCACTACGAGCCCCACTCGACTAGCGAGGTGGGACTAAACTTTTGGCTGCGGGAAGCGCAGCCCTTTAGTCCCGGTTGGTGGCTCCAACCGGGACTAAAGGGGGGCATTAGTCCCGGTTGGAGCCACCAACCGGGACTAAAGGGGGGGGCTATATAAGTGGGACTTAGGAAATTTTCCAATCCCCCATCTGCAGTTTCTTCTCTCCCCCGACGGCGCCGACGACCACCTAGACGCCGCCAGGCTGCCGGATTTTGCCCTCGCCGATGCCCCTCGCCGACGCCCTGCCGTCCCCGAGACCCTGCCCCGACGTCGCCTCGCCCTGCCCCGCCGTCACCTCGCCCTGCCCCGCCGTCGCCATCACTGCGCCCCTGCCGGCCCCGAAGCCGCCGTCGCCGTCACCGCGCCCCTGCCCCGTCACCGTCGCCGCGCCCCTGCCGGCCCCGACGTCGCCGTATGTATGCCCCGTCTCCGTCACCGCGCCCCTGCCCCGTCGCCGTCGCCGCGCCCCTGCCGTATGTATATGTATATATGAATTTTTTTGTCCATGTATGTATGTATGTATAGATAACCCGGGAACCTCTTGTAATTTTTGGAGTAGTTTATAACTTGTTTTTTGGGGTCTTAGCTTAGTCACCTCGACCATTTTTCTATAGATATCTAAGAGATGCACTTTCAACAACTAGTCAGAGGAATCTTCTGGAGTATTCCTTCAGAGGATATTTTTCCCGAAAGATATTCTATGTTAAGACCCATGTAGAAACTTAGTTCAAGCCTCGATGTTTGGAAAGTTTGAGATAGGAAGTAATGGAAATAAATATGAATTATAATTGTGTTAGTGCCATAAGGAGAAAAAAAGCAACAAAGGATTTCAAATTACAAGATGAGGCCGTAACTTGTTGGTTGGAGAGGGACGTAACCACAATGAAATTTGGATCGGAGAGAGGCTTAGTGAGAACAGTGCTTAAAAATCTATCTTTACCGAGTGTCGCCGTCTTTATCATGTTGTATTTCACGAGCAGTCGGCAACAAAGATGTTGTTTCAACGACAGATGAGGGGGAGCCAGTTACAACGTGACTTGCTAGAGGCGCAAGTCACTGGATCTTAGTCCCGGATGTTATCCCCCTTCACCTATATCATGTAGTGCCGCGTTAGAACACCCCTAACTCTCTTGGGAATTCAACATATCCCCGATAACTTCGACATGAGGGGGGGTCCGCAAGTTTCTATATGGAGGGAATGATTTTTGAAAACAGAGAACTATTTTTTAAATAGAGCAAACTCTGTCAAGTGTTGTATTTTGGTGACAAATATACTTCTTTTTTGGTTTATGTGATAGCCAGTTTGAAGTGTCAATGCTTTATGTGCAGAAGCCATGGATCACAGAGACATAGAAAAAGAAGACTTGTTGGGGGATATAATCCGCAACGGAGGTGATGATAATATCTTGTCGTGGCTCAACGACAATGATGGTGATAGAAGAGAGGATGACGGCTCCGGTGATCCAATGGAGGAGGAAGGAGATCATGAAGACTCCGGTGATGGAATGGAGGAGGAAGGAGATCATGACGGCTCCGGTGATCGAATGGACAAGGGAGCCTTAACTGTTTCAAAGTCCGGCGAGGTATATATATATATTAATTAAGCCTCTGCTGACTACATGCATTAATTGTTTTGTATGTACATATATTAACGCTACCTTCTTCTTTTAGCCCTCCGGATCGAGCCAAACTTCGGTAAGGAGACGAGGCCCGAAGAAAAGGTTGGACCCGGATGAAAGGTTCACGATCGAAGAAGTCTCTCCAGAAGGCCAACCGATTGCTCCCAAGCGGACCAAGGACAAATTTATACATCAGTGCGGAGTTGTTGTTAGGGACAGCGTCCCGATCAGCATCCATGAATGGAATAAGAAGAAGGGCCATGAAGTTCCTTATGTCAACGATAGACTGAAAGATGATCTTTGGAACTCGATGTTTAGAAATTTCAGCCTACCGCCAGAGGAGGATCCGAATAACCCAGTTATACAGCGAAAGGTCAAGGCCTTTCCTCTTAAGAAAATGGCAGAACTATTCAAGAACTGGAAGAAACTATTGAACAAAAAGTTTGTCGAGAAAGACGAGACTCCAGAGTTCAAAGGTCAATACTTGAAGATAAAAGATCACTGGTCCGCATTTGTGGCCTACAAAAATTCGGAGAAGGCCAAGCAAAGGTCACATATAAATAAGCAAAATGCTGCAAAGAAGCAGTATCACCATGTTACGGGGTCAGGTGGCTACACCAAAGCCCGACCTACGTGGGACAAAGCTGAGCAAGACCTGCTTGCTAAAAATGTCCAACCAGCGACATTGCACTGGCCAGATCGGGCAAGGACTTGGTTCTTCGGGGTTGGGGGAACTTTGGACCCAGTCACAGGGAAGTGTGTTTGAACGAAAGCTCAACTTCAAACACCCGTCACAAATCTTGAGGAAGTAATCAAGGAAGCGCTGGAAGGGAGGTTCGTTCCCGACAGAGAGAAGGACGAGCTGTCAATGGCCCTCGGGAATCCTAAACACCCTGGACGAACACAAGGCACTGGTTATAGAAGCAGATAGAGAAAGAAGAAAGAGGAATCAAGCGAAATGCAAAAGATCAATGAAAGATTAGCGAAACTAGAGGCACTTGAGAGCCAGCGAGCTATCGGCTTACCATCTCAGCGGCACGAATATCCTTCATTGGATACTACCCACGATGCTACCCCACCATCTCAGCGGAGAAGCAGTGTGGCTTCCACGGACCTCGTTCAGCCTGATAGCACGGCTCCTCGCTACCCCGTGGATGGTATCACGGATATTGAACATTGTGTGCTAATGGCGAAATGCGATAACCTGACCTTCAAGGCGGCGGTCGGCTATGTCTTACCTCCTCGACCTGGTGCAACTTTCCATTTCACTCCGGTTCCAGCTGGCTTTGCAATTGTCGGGGTGGATGAAATAATGGACGGATTTGAGGGGCTGGAGCTTGAGTACGCTACAGGTGAAGGGGAGACTCTTCTTGAAAATGCCTTAAGGACTACCTGCCTATGGAGAAAGGAGAACATCCTGCTTCCAAACTGGACACTGCCTCAGCAGACTCAGCCAGAGGAGGCCCCGGTGCCTGAGTCGTCTCCGGTGTGTCAGCCGTCTCCGGTGCGTCAACCGTCTCCGGTGCGTCATATGTCTCCGCTGCCTGAGTCGTCTCCGGCGTGTCAACCGTCTCTGGTGCGTCAGCCGTCTCCGGTGCGTCAACCGTCTCCGGTGCGTCAGTCGTCTCCGCTGCCTGAGTCGTCTCCGGCGCGTCAGCCGACTCTGCCGCCTCAGCGGACTCCGACGGTGGAAGCCCCTCAGCAGAATCCACCTCCGCCTCAGCTGTCTACACTGTTGGAAATATACCCTAGAGGCAATAATAATTTAGTTATTATCATATTTCCTTGTTCATGATAATCGTTTATTATCCATGCTATAATTGTATTGATTGGAAACTCAAATACATGTGTGGGTACATAGACAACACTGTGTCCCTAGTATGCCTCTAATAGACTAGCTCGTTGATCAAAGATGGTCAAGGTTTCCTAGCCATAGACATGGATGTCATTTGATAACGCGATCACATCATTAGGAGAATGATGTGATGGACAAGACCCAAACTATGAACATAGCATATGATCGTGTCAGTTTATTGCTATTGTTTTCTGCATGTCAAGTATCTGTTCCTATGACCATGAGATCATGCAACTCACTGACACCGGAGGAATACCTTATGTGTATCAAACATCGCAACGTAACTGGGTGACTATAAAGATGCTCTACAAGTATCTCCGAGGGTGTCTGTTGAGCTGGCATGGATCGAGACTGGGATTTGTTACTCTGTGTGACGGAGAGGTATCTCTGGGCCCACTCGGTAATACAACATCAAAATGAGCCTTGCAAGCAAAGTGACTAAAGAGTTAGCCACAGGATCTTGTATTACGGAACGAGTAAAGAGACTTGCCGGTAACGAGATTGAACTAGGTATGGAGATACCGACGATCGAATCTCGGGCAAGTAACATACCGATAAACAAAGGGAACGGCGTACGGGATTAACTGAATCCTTGACATAGAGGTTCAACCGATAAAGATCTTCGTAGAATATGTAGGAACCAATATGGGCATCCAGGTCCCGCTATTGCTTATTGACCGTAGAGGTGTCTCGGTCATGTCTGCATAGTTCTCGAACCCGCAGGGTCTACACACTTAACGTTTGGTGATGATATAAATATAGTTGAGTTATTATGTTGGTGACCGAAAGTTGTTCGGAGTACCGGATGAGATCCCGGACATGACGAGGAGCTCCGGAATAGTGCGGAGGTAAAGATTGATATATGGGATAATAGTGTTTGGTCTCCGGAAGGGTTCCGGAATTCACCGGAAGGGGTTTCGGATGTTTCCCGAAATGTTCGTGTACGAGAACACTTTATTTGGGCCAAGGGGTAAAGCCCACGAGGCTTTAAGGAAGGTGCAAAAGGAGTTTTGCGGAGGCCAGGGGCCAGACGCCAGGAACCCTGGCGTCTGGGGCCAGACGCCGAGGACCCTAGCGTCTGGTCCTGGAGTCCGAGGAGGACTCCTGCCTTGCGGGCCAAACCGACTTTGAGGAGGCTCTTTCTCCAAGTTTCAACCCCAGGGCTCAACATATAAATAGAGGGGCAGGGCTAGCACCCGGAACACATCAAGAATTCCCAAGCCGTGTGCCGGAAACCCCGCCCCTCTAGTTCATCCTCCGTCATAGTTTCCGTAGTGCTTGGCGAAGCCCTGCGGAGATTGTTCTTCACCACCACCGTCACCATGCCGTCGTGCTGCCGGAACTCATCTACTACTTCACCATCGCTCGCTGGATCGAGGAGGTGAAGGCGTCATCAAGCTGTACGTGTGTTGAACGCGGAGGTGCCGTCCGTTCGGTGCTAGATCGGAAGGACCGTGATCAGGATCGCGAGACGGTTCGTGATTTGATCGCGGGACGGATCATGATGGGTTCGCGGGACGGATCGTGATTGGATCGCGAGACGGACCGTGATGGGATCGCGTGACGCTTGGCGATTTGGATCGCGAAGACGTTCGACTACATCAACCGCGTTTCTTAACGCTTCCGCTTAGCGATCTACAAGGGTATGTAGATCCACTCTCCCTCTCGTAGATGCTCATCACCATGGATAGATCTTGCGTGTGCATAGGAAAATTTTTGTTTCCCATGCAACGTTCCCCAATAGTGGCATCTGAGCTAGGTCTATGTGTAGATGAGATCACGAGTAGAAACACAAAGGAGTTTGTGGGCGTTGATATTCAGATTGCTTCCTCCCTTGGTCTTTTCTTGATTCGGCGGTATTGTGGGATGAATCGGCCCAGACCAACCTTACTCGTATGCTTACGAGAGACCGGTTCCATCAACTGACATGTAACTTCGTTGCATAAAGATGGCTGGCGGGTGTCTGTCTCTCCCACTTTAGTCGGATCGGATTTGACAAAGGCGGTCCTTGAGAAGGTTGAATAGCAATTTTTGTATCACCGTTGTGGTTTTTGCGTAGGTAAGAATTTTTCTTGCTAGATACCCGTAGCAGCCACGTAAAACTTGCAACAACAATTAGAGGACGTCTAACTTGTTTTTGCAGGGTATGTTGTGATGTGATATGGGCAGTTACATGATGAGATATATGTGATGTATGAGATGATCATGTATTGTATACAATATCATGACTTGCACGTCGATGAGTACGGCAACCGGCAGGAGCCATAGGTTTGTCTTTAATTATTTTCGCCGTTTTTGCTTTACTTTATCGCTATGAGTTAGCAATAGTCGTGGAAGCAACAGTCGGCGCGACAACCTCATGGCGACACATTGATGGAGATCAAGATGATGGAGATCATGGTGTTATGCCGGTGACGATGGAGATCATGCCGGTGCTTTGGAGATGGAGATCAAAAGCACAAGTTCATGGCCATATCATGTCACTTATGATTTGCACGTGATGTTAATCCTTTTATGCATCTTGTTTTGCTTAGGACGACGGTAGTATGATAAGGTGATCCCTCACTTAAATTTCAAGATAAATTGTGTTCTCCCCGAGTGTGCACCGTTGCGAAAGTTCGTCGTTTCGAGACACCACGTGATGATCGGGTGTGATAGACTCTACGTTCACATACAACGGGTGCAAGCCAGTGTTGCACGTGCGGAACACTCGGGTTAAACTTGACGAGCCTAGCATGTACAGACATGGCCTCGGAACACAAGAGACCGAAAGGTCCAACATGAGTCATATAGTAGATATGATCAACATGAAGATGTTCACCATTGAAACCACCTCAACTCACGTGATGATCGGACTTGAGTTGGTGGATTTGGATCATGTGACACTCGAATGACCGGAGGGATGTCAATTTGAGTGGGAGTTTTTTTAAGTAATATGATTAACTAAACTCATTATCATGAACATAGTCAATATGTCTTTGCAAATTATGTTGTAGATTACTAGCTCGCGCTGTAGCTCCCTTGAATTTTTATATGTTCCTAGAGAAATAGAGTTGAAAGATGATGGTAGCAATAATGCGGACTGGGTCCATGATCTGAGGATTGTCCTCATTGCTGCACAGAAGGCTTATGTCCTTAATGCACCGCTCGGTGTGCCACCCCCTCAAGCGTCGTCTGTAGATGTTGTGAACATCTGACAGGCACGTTCTGATGACTACTTGATAGTTCAGTGCGTCATGCATTACGGCTTAGAATTGAGGCTCCAAAATGTTTTGAACGTCATGGAACATATGAGATGTTCTAAGAGCTGAAATTGGGATCTCAGGCTCATGCCCGTGTTGAGAGGTATGAGACCTCCAACAAGATTCTTTGCCTGCAAGATGAAGGAGAATAGCTCAATCGGTGAGCATGTGCTCAGATTGTCTGGGTGCTACGATCGCTTGAATCAAGTGGGAGTTGATCTTCCAGATAAGATAGTGATTGATATAGTTCTCCAAGTCACTGTCACTAAGCTACTAGAGCTTCGTGATGAACTATAAAATGCCAGGGATGGAAATAATGATCCCTGAGCTATTCACGATGTTTGACACCGCGAAGGTAGAAATCAAGAAGGAGCATCAAGTGTTGATGGTTAGTAAAACCACTAGTTTCGAGAAGGGCAAGGGCAAGGAGGGAAACTTCATGGATGGCAAGCCAGTTGCTGCTCCAGTAAAGAAACCCAAGGTTGAACCCAAACCCGAGACTGAGTGCTTCTATTATGAGGAGAACGGTCGCTGAAGCGGAACTGCCCTAGATACTTGGTAGATAAGAAGGCTGGCAACGTCAACAGAAGTATATTTGATATACGTGTTATTGATGTGTACCTTACTAGTACTCCTAGTAGCACCTGGGTATTAGATACCGGTTCGGTTGCTAAATGTTAGTAACTCGAAATAAAAGCTACGGAATAAACGGAAACTAGCTAAGGGTGAGGTGACGATGAGTGTTGGAAGTGTTTCCAAGGTTGATGTGATCACCATCGCACGCTCTCTCTACCTTCGGGATTAGTGATGAACCTAAATAAATGTTATTTGGTGTTTGCGTTGAGCATAAACGTGATTAGATCATGTTTATTGCAATACGGTTATTCATTTAAGTTAGAGAATAATGGTTATTCTGTTTACATGAATAAAACCTTCAATGGTCATGCACCCAATGAGAATGGTTTATTGAATCTTGATCGTAGTGATACACATGTTCATAATATTGATGCCAAAAGATTCAAAGTTAATAATGATAGTACCACATACTTGTGGCACTGCCGCTAAATGTCATATTGGTGTAAAACGCATGAAGAAACTCCATGCTGATGGATCTTTGGACTCATTCGATTTCGAATCGATTGAGACATGCGGACCATGCCTCATGGGCAAGATGACTAAGACCCCGTTTTCCGATATGATGGAGCGGGCAAGTAACTTATTGGAAATGATACATGCTGATGTATTCGGTCCAATTAGTGTTGTAGCGTGCGGTGGATATCGTTATTTTCCTACCTTCACTGATGATTTGACTAGATATGGGGATATTTACTTAATGAAACACAAGTCTGAAACCTCTGAAACGTTCAAACAAAATCAGGGTGAAGTTTGAGATCATCGTGACAAGAAGATGAAATGTCTACGATATGATTGTGGAGGTAAATATCTGAGTTATGAGTTTGGTATACAACTTAAGACAATGTGGAAGTTGTTTCACAACTCACGCCACCTGGAACACCATAGTGTGATGGTGTGTCCGAACGTCGTAGTCGTGCTCTATTGGATATGGTGCGAACTATAATGTCTCTTATCGATTTGCCACTATCATTTTGGGGTTACGCATTAGAGACAACTACATTCACTTTAAAAGGGGCACCATCTAAATCCGTTGAGATGACACCGTATGAATTTTGGTTTGGCGGAAACCTAAGCTGTCATTTCTTAATGTTTGATGCTGCGACGCTTAAGTGAAAAAGGGTTTTTCCTAATGAGCTCGAACCCAAAGCGGACTAATGCATCTTCATAGAATACCCTAACATAACGGTTGGGTAAACCTTCTATCTTAGATCCAAGCACAAAGTGTTTGTTTCTAAAACGGGTCCTTTCTCGAGATAGAGTTTCTCTCGAAAGAATTGACTGGGAGGAAGATAGAACTTGATGAGATTGTTGAACCTTTGTTTCAACCAGAGAGTAACGCAGCGCAGAAAGTTGTTTCTGTGGAGCCTACGTTAGTTGAAGAGGAAGTTAATGATGATGATCATGAAGCTTCGGATCAAGTTACTATCGAACCTCGTAGGTCGACAAGGACGCGTCTGCTCCTAAGTGGTACGGCAACCCTGTCTTAGAGGTCATGTTGTTGGACAACGATGAACCTACGAGCTATGGAGAAGCGATGATGGGCCCGGATTCCGAGAAATGGTTAGAGGCCATGAAATCCGAGATGGGATCCATGTGTGAAAACAAAGTATGGGCTTTGGAAGTATTACTTGAAGGGCTAAAGGCCATTCAGAACAAATGGATCTTTAAAAGGAAGACGGACGCGAACGGTATTGTCACCGTCTATAAAGCTCGACTTGTGTCAAAGGGTTTTTCACAAGTTCAAGGAGTTGACTACGATGAGACTTTCTCACCCGTAGCGATGCTAAAGTATGTTGGAATTATGTTAGCAGTTGCTGCATTTTTCGATTATGAAATCTGGCAGATGGTTGTCAAAACAACGTTTCCTTAACGGTATCCGTGAGGAAAGGTTGTATGTGATACAACCGAAAGGTTTTGTCAGTCCTAAGGATGCTAAAATGTATGCAAACTCCAGCGATCCTTCTATGGACTGGAGCAAGCATCTCTGAGTTGGAATATACGCTTTGATGAGGTGATCAAAGTTTTTGAGTCTATACAAAGTTTATGAGAAACTTGTATTTACAATAAAGTGAGTGGGAGCACTATAGATTTTCTGATAAGTATATGTGGATGACATATTGTTGATCGGAAATGATGTAAAATTTCTGGAAACCATAAAGGGTTGTTTGAAAAGGAGTTTTTCAAAGGAAAACCTGGAATGAAGCTACTTAAATATTGGGCATCAGGATCTATAGATATAGATCAAGACGTCTGATAAGACTTTCAATGAGTACAAGATTTTGAAAGAGTTCAAAATGGATCAGTCAAAGAAAGAGTTCTTGCCTGATTTGTAAGGTGTGGAGTTGAGTGAGACTCAAAACTCGACCACGGCAGAAGAAAGAGAAAGGACGAAGGTCGTCCCCTATGCCTTATCCATAGGCTCTGTATAGTATGCCATGCTGTGTACCGCACCTAGTGTGTGCCTTGCCATGAGTCTGTCAAGGGGTACAAGAGTGGTCCAGGAGTGGATCACTGGACAGCGGTCAAGATTATCCTTAGTAACTACAGGACTAAGGAAATATTTCTTGATTATGGAGGTGATAAAGAGTTCGTCGTAAAGGGTTACGTCGATGCAAGCTTTGACACCTATCCGGACGACTCTTAGTAGCAGTCAGGATACGTATAGTGGAGCAACCATTTGGAATAGCTCCAAGTGGAGCGTGGTAGCATCTGCAGTATGACGTATAGATTTGCAAAGAACACACGGATCTAAATGTTGCAGACCGTTGACTAAAGACCTCTCTCACATGCAAAGCATGATCGAACCCCAGAACTCATTGGATGTTAGATTCATAACAATGTAAATCACATGGTGATGTGAACTAGATTATTGACTCTAGTGCAAGTGGGAGACTGTTGGAAATATGCCCTAGAGGCAATAATAATTTAGTTATTATCATATTTCCTTGTTCATGATAATCGTTTATTATCCATGCTATAATTGTATTGATTGGAAACTCAAATACATGTGTGGGTACATAGACAACACTGTGTCCCTAGTATGCCTCTAATAGACTAGCTCGTTGATCAAAGATGGTCAAGGTTTCCTAGCCATAGACATGAGATATCATTTGATAACGGGATCACATCATTAGGAGAATGATGTGATGGACAAGACCCAAACTATGAACATAGCATATGATCGTGTCAGTTTATTGCTATTGTTTTCTGCATGTCAAGTATCTGTTCCTATGACCATGAGATCATGCAACTCACTGACACCGGAGGAATATCTTGTGTGTATCCAACGTCGCAACGTAACTGGGTGACTATAAAGATGCTCTACAGGTATCTCCGAGGATGTCTGTTGAGCTGGCATGGATCGAGACTAGGATTTGTTACTCCGTGTGACGGAGAGGTATCTCTGGGCCCACTCGGTAATACAACATCACAATGAGCCTTGCAAGCAAAGTGACTAAAGAGTTAGCCACAGGATCTTGTATTACGGAACGAGTAAAGAGACTTGCCGGTAACGAGATTGAACTAGGTATGGAGATACCGACGATCGAATCTCGGGCAAGTAACATACCGATAAACAAAGGGAACAGCGTACGGGATTAACTGAATCCTTGACATAGAGGTTCAACCGATAAAGATCTTTGTAGAATATGTAGGAACCAATATGGACATCCAGGTCCCGCTATTGGTTATTGACCGTAGAGGTGTCTCGGTCATGTCTGCATAGTTCTCGAACCCGCAGGGTCTACACACTTAACGTTTGGTGACGATATAAGTATAGTTGAGTTATTATGTTGGTGACCGAAAGTTGTTCGGAGTCCCGGATGAGATCCTGGACATGACGAGGAGCTCCGGAATAGTCCGGAGGTAAAGATTGATATATGCGATAATAGTGTTTGGTCTCCGGAAGAGTTCCGGAATTCACCGGAAGGGGTTTCGGATGTTTCCCGAAATGTTCGGGTACGAGAACACTTTATTTGGGCCAAGGGGTAAAGCCCACGAGGCTTTAAGGAAGGTGCAAAAGGAGTTTTGCGGAGGCCAGGGGCCAGACGCCAGGAACCAGGCGCCGAGGACCCTGGCGTCTCGTCCTGGAGTCCGAGGAGGACTCTTGCCTTGCGGGCCAAACCGACTTTGAGGAGGCTCTTTCTCCAAGTTTCGACCCCAGGGCTCAACATATAAATAGAGGGGCAGGGCTAGCACCCGGAACACATCAAGAATTCCCAAGCCGTGTGCCGGCAACCCCGCCCCTCTAGTTCATCCACCGTCATAGTTTCCGTAGTGCTTGGCGAAGCCCTGCGGAGATTGTTCTTCACCACCACCGTCACCATGCCGTCGTGCTGCCGGAACTCATCTACTACTTCACCATCGCTTGCTAGATCGAATAGGTGAAGGCGTCATCAAGCTGTACGTGTGTTGAACGCGGAGGTGCCATCCGTTCGGCGCTAGATCGGAAGGACCGTGATCAGGATCGCGAGACGGTTCGTGATTTGATCGCGGGACGGATCATGATGGGATCGCGGGACAGATCGTGATTGGATCGCGAGACGGATCGTGATGGGATCGTGGGACGCTCGGCAATTTGGATCGCGAAGATGTTCGACTACATCAACCGCGTTTCTTAACGCTTCCGCTTAGCGATCTACAAGGGTATGTAGATCCACTCTCCCTCTCGTAGATGCTCATCACCATGGATAGATCTTGCGTGTGCGTAGGAAATTTTTTGTTTCCCATGCAACGTTCCCCAACATCCACCGCGTCAGCGGACTCCGCCTCCTCCACCGCCTCAACGGCGGAAGAGAGCCGCCGCCGCTCCGGCGGCTAGCAGCAATACAACAGGGAAGAAATTCAGAGCTGGCCCAAGCCTCAAGGCTCCTCCCAAGTTACCCTACGAGAGGACTGACAAGGAACTCAACGAGATCGTGGCTGATGATGTTAGACGCCAGCTTGCACCGAAACATCCGCCTCCAAAGGTGAAAATTGATCCGGTGAAAGCGCAGCGAACTCTGGATGCCCTTAGGCGACCACCGCCGCCTCCGCTGCAATCAGACTATGACCGCTGTATTCAAAAGACATTTGGTCAAGCGAAGCAGTCGGGAAGCTTAGTTAGCAGTGGCGCAAGAAGTGGGAAAAGAATTCCCCAGCTCGGCGAACAAGAAAACCAATCGTGCCCCCCGCTCAAGGTGTTTACCGATATCGCTAATGATTCTGAGATAGTGGCCGGTGGTCTTGCTATCACTGCTGGTGATTACTTGCCCGATTCGGTACAGTTCGAAAAGGCCGAGGTAGTACAATCCTTAAGTTACGAGCACGGGAAGCCTGTCGTCAGACATGAGGAGCTCAAGGGTCTACCAACGAGGATGCGACAATTGCATGAATGGTACTTGGAAGCTTGCAAGGACGGGACCGGCAATATCTTCATGGGAATTAAAAATGAACACTTCTTCAATGGAGTCCAGGAGTTGTTCATTGAATTTGATGATTTTTTTCAGTTATACACCCAAAAGGAGCTTGACAAAACTATCAGTTTTATAATATAAGAGCGTTTTTGAAACGTTCTTTATATTATGGGACGGAAGGAGTAATATTTATCACAATACTATAAAGTGTCTTAATTTGCATTTGGGGTCAGTCAATTTGGTGGGAGAAGGAAGGAGCAGGCAAGGCGCAACACCAAGGCCGAGATAGGGGGGGCTTCTCATTTTGATTCCCGGCCAGGTTAAACGGAGCCCTCACAACAGGAGGGGACAATGCGGTAGGCGTGCCCTCGTAGCCGGAGGCGAGCTCTGGAGGAGGAATGGCGGTTGAAGGAAGAAGAAAGAAGCGAGGTCGTCCAGAA
This sequence comes from Elymus sibiricus, assembly GCA_039707655.1. NCBI lineage: Eukaryota > Viridiplantae > Streptophyta > Magnoliopsida > Poales > Poaceae > Elymus > Elymus sibiricus. The sequence continues at coordinate 17,879,367 of CM077671.1, forward strand.
AATGGACTGACCCAAATGTTTTTCATGTAACTTACTAATAGTCGGTCCAAATATTTATCTTGCCATTTATTTGCTAGACGACTTGCAACTATCTCTTTTTTCCCCTTTTTAATATGCCGTTAACCTCTACCTCTGGCTACTCGGTGGTGTGCATCGAGGCAGAGTTAGCGATGACAGGGAGTTGCGCGCGACGATACGGCAGAGTATGGATCGAGGCTAGGGCAGCAATGATGGAGGCGAGACTAGGTTGTGGTGAAGAGGTTAAGGTTTGGGGTGGGACACGGGTGTCGGTGTCAAAACCGGCGGATCTCGGGTAGGGGGTCCCGAACTGTGATACTTGGATCGATGGTAACAGGAGACAAAGGGGACAAGGTTTTACCCAGGTTCGGACCCTCCTATGGAGGTAATACCCTACGTCCTGCTCGATTATATTGATCGTATAGAGAGTACAGAGTTGATCTACCACGAGATCGTATGACTAAACCCTAGATGAGTTCCGTTGGCCTATGACCTAAAACCCTCCGGCTTATATAGACGCCGGGGGTGCCTAGGGTTACACATGGTCGGTTACACGTCGAAGAGATAAACATGCCTAATCTACTTTAAACGTGGAGAACACGCCTTGACTCTCGAAGCTTCCTTTCTGGAGTCCGGGCCTTCAATCAATCCAGTGTCCGGCGAGCGGTGCATATAGTCCGGACCATATGAGATAGGTCGGCCTCCCGAGGACCCCTTAGTCCAGGACTCCCTCAGTAGCCCCCGGACTAGCCTCCAACGCCGATGTATATCCGGAGAGTCTTGTACAGCGAAGTCTTCGGCTTGCGAGGCGAGTCCCTCTACTCCTTCATGTTCGGCAACCGTCCTGTGATCAGCGAAATTCCAAACGCCGCGAGATTGCCAGGTCCACCGCAGTAATGCTTCTTGAACCACGCGCATTGTGGGGAGACGAGCGGTTTAACAGTTTTTTACAAAACTACCCCTCCCCAAAAATGAAAACACCATCCATTTAAACAAACTGGATCGTGATCCAAATCACATCTTCACCTTCCCCCTTAGACGAAATCTCCAGCGAAAAGCCCTCCACCAAAAATGGCGAGCACCCCCAGTTCGTCCTCGAATCCTTACGGATACCGCCCAGGGGATTGGGCCAGCTGTTCTGTATCGCTCCTTCAACTTCGCAACCTCGAGACCCAGGGATACCTCCCCTCCTCAGATCTAACGACCGTTCGCGCCGGCTTGACTTCATTTAGCGGCGAGGCCTTTGCGGAGAACTTCCCCCACCCACGAAAGGGAGAACATGTATGCTTTGTTCCGTTCCTCCTACGAGGGCTCGGATTTCTCATCCACCCGTTCCTGAGAGGGTACTGGCATTCTACGGGATCCAGCTCCATCACCTCACCCCAGGGTCTATACTACACATCTCGGGCTTTGTGGCCCTTTGCGAGATGTTCCTGGGGTGCGAGGCACATTTCGAATTGTGGAGGAAGTACTTCTGCCTTGTTCCCCGTACTAGGGACGGGACATTTTTCGAGGTCGGCGGGGCCGAAGTATGCCGCATAGCGGGGACGGGTTACCCCGTGGGAACACCAAAGGAATCCGAAATGTGGACTTCGGAATGGTTTTATATTGAAGACGTTCCTTTATTTGATCCAACTCGGAGGGGTTTGCCCGAATACTCCGATGCTCTCCCAAAGAAGAGGTACAACTGGCGTCCGAAGAGCCTGCCCCAAGAGGAAAGTGCCGAAGTGCAGCGCCTAGCAACCCGCGTGAGACTATTGACCCATCACAAGCTGACCATGATAGATGTCATGGCTGCTGCCCTCACTCGGTGCGTCCAACCCCTTCAACAGAGGGTACACCCTCTGTGGCGCTATAACGGGACAAGTGACACCACCCGTTCCCGAAGACTGGGTCCTGCCGACCAAACAGCATTAGCCGCCGCACTTGCCGCTCTATTCAAAGGGGAACAAGAAGACTTTATTCAGCGGTAAAAAAAGGACAGATATTCAAGCCATAATCCCATCGAATGGGTGAGCCTTTCTACCCCCTGCAGTCATAGTTCGGTTTCTCAATATGTCCTTTTTTTTACCGAAGCCTTTAAACTTATGCGAACAGGAATGGAGGAGCTTCATCGAGACAGTCAACTGTCCGGCTCCCCAGCCCGAAGACTATTCCCGCGAGGACGATCCGGGTTATCACGAAGATCCGGACCTGTCGATCGAATTTGAGGACGGCGTTTTCTACTAGGAAGGCCTCGACGGCTCCAAAGTGGCCATTGTCGCCGACTACCCTGGATCCTTCCCTTCCCCTGCTGCAAGCAAGAAGAAGAAGAAGACGTCCCATAAGAGACAAGCGTCCACTACTGACCCTAACATACCGGCGTCTACAACCAAACGCTGTAGGTCCGCGAGACTTACACCGGCCGCAGCAGCAGTGGCCGGATCAGAAAATAATAAGGATCCAGCAGATAAGCCGATCACAGGGGCGAGTGCGCCTATGAGTTCACCCCAAAGGTACATCGCTCACCCACAAGTTTTACCATCACGATTTGATAAAGCCATTGAAAGATTATTTTGCCCGAATATTCAGGCAAGCGGTTAGGCCGTCTCCTACCGAGGACACCGCCAGGACATCCATTGGTGCCCAAGGTTCCGGGCCTTCCGCCCATGCTAATCCTGCCGGCGGAGCCTCCACCATCAACCCCGCCCGAACCGATTCAGGTGACGCCATATCCATCACCAAATCAAAGGTTGGGAGTGCTATGCGTCATAGGCAGCGACGTAAAGTCCTGCAACATCCGGTTTTTTTTGAACAAGAGTTCGGCGCTCTGCGCACGGCGGATGCATACCTCGGGGCCGCCCGAACTGGGTTCGGGGAGGCCATAAAATTAATATCGTCCAGCTTGCAGGTGAGTTGTTTATTAAAATCCGAACACTCATGTAAACCCAGTAGCCCCCGAGCCTTAAATTGGTCGGCACGACCGAATTAAGGATCCCTTTCTGCTAATGCAGGCCTCTAAGCAACAGTGCGAGCAACTAACCAAGGAGCTTGAAGCCAGCCGAACACAGGACGAATCTGTGAAGGCCGAGCTAGAGCAAGTGAAGAGCTTTACTCGGGAGGCACACGGTGAGTATATTTATTCGGCTAATAGATAACATGTTCCCGTGCTTACGCGAGGGTACTATGCAGCAGCTCAATCAATGGGGCAATTACAAAAAGATTTGGATGTAGCCCGAGAATCTCAGCGGTATGCCGAGTCCCAGCATGAGGCTGGAGGTCGCGTGATGACACGACACATTGAAGAAAAGAACCGCCTCAAGGAGGAGAACAAGCAGCAGGCTGAGGAAATTGAAAGCTTAAAAGCTCAATTGGCCCAGGCCCAGGGAGAGAACCAAATTTACAGAGGGGCATGTTCGGTGAGTATGATTCTGACATCAGTACGTATTAGTCCTTTATGGATGTATTATGACCTGCATGCCGCAATCTCGTGTGTAGGTCTCCTGACCGGACGATCCGAAGAAGAGATCGGATCCTACCGGGGAAGCCTGCTAAAAGAACTGTCCGCCCTTCACGAGCGGGCTCGGAAGGCCATGAAGAGCATGGTAAAAGCACTTTGGCCCGCTGAGCAACCTCCAGAGGGGATGACCAAGCTAGTCGATCATTTCAAGGGAGCCCGAAATAGGTTCGAGTTGTGGAAGACAACGGCATGCCGAGAGGGAGCGCGAGAGGCGTGGGCTATGATCAAGACCCGCTATAGTGGTCTTGACCCTGAGCATATGGCTCGGGTTGGGCCCGTGGGGTTAGATGGACAAGAAGTGCCGCTTCGCCTGGTATACAATCAGGTGATGCCTGCCGCCCATCTCTCACAAGAAGATTGTTCCCTCGATACAATAATCGATAATCTCGATCAGAGGCCTGATGAATGATTATATGTAGCTTATGTACTGATAATCAGAAAATTGCTCCGCTGTGTTGTAAACTTTGTCTTAACCGGCCATCGGCTTTGACCTCCCGTGCTAAATGCTCGGGAGTGTTCCGCAAAAACTATCACCCTTGAGGGACGAACTATGTTCGGGGAACCAGGCAATCCGGCCATGTGGTGCGAACAGACAGAAAGCACGTAGGGAGGTATGTTATATTACTGCTTGGCGTAAGAAACATCTTCTGAAGAAAATAGTACCTATATCGATACCTTTCGTCAGGTTGCTACGTAAATCGAAGACTATAGCCCGTACCTTTTTAGTATACGGCTAAGGGTTTATTGTAAGAAAACGAACACTGGTAATGGTCAGGACAACCATAATATGATAGATTAAATCCGTCGTGGCCGATCAATTGTCTACAGAAGATAGCTAGCTTTTGGCTTCACCCGTCTGAGGCACGTATCCGGATGACCCGGTCGTAACAATCGCAGAGGTGCTCCCTTTACCCTCTAGCCGAACAATCGGGAATGTAGAGGGTAACCACAGGAGCGAGGCAACCCAGCTTGGCAAAGTCTTAGTTCGAATTGATGCATATGATGGCTTGAAAACGACAAGGAAAACATGCACACACAATGAATGTGAATAAGTGCTGAGAATATAAAAACATTGGCTTCGGAAAAGAAGCCCCCAGGTTCTGTGTTCAGATTCAACACGTGAAGGTGTGAGCCGAAAAAATCTTATGAAAAGACCGGTGCCGAACATAGAGTTGGGAGAAAAATGGTACAAACCTGCCAAAGAAAATTAAGGTGGAAGGAAAATTGGAAAATATAGAAGGGAAGAACGAGGAAAGAAATATAAGGTAAAGAGTGCGACGACACCGGTTTATCTGTAGAAGCGCCGAAGACGAGCTGCGTTCCATGGGTTTGGTTCGAGGCGGTGATCCGACGGGTTCCGAAGACGATAAGCCCCTCCCGTGAGTACTTCGTCGATTATGAAGGGGCCTTCCCATTTGGGCTTGAGTTTATGCTTCTGCTTCTCCGGGAGTCGTAGAACTAATTCACCCACGTTGTATGCTTGCGCCCTCACCTCTCTGCTCTAGTAACGCCGGGCCTGCTGCTGATAAAAGGTAGAACGGGCCCGAGCTATGTCTCGCTCTTCCTCCAAGGCATCCAAGTCGTCCTGCCGATCTAACTCGGCCTCTCTTTCCTCATACATGCGTACTCTTGGCGCATCGTGAATGATATCACAAGGAAGGACCGCTTCGGCCCCGTAGACCATAAAGAACGGGGTGTAACCCGTTGATCTATTCGGGGTGGTGCGCAAGCCCCATAGTACGGAGTCGAGCTCCTCAACCCACTGACAATCGGATTCTTGCAGAGACCGGACCAAACGCGGCTTGATGCCGCTCATTATGAGGCCGTTTGCTCGTTCGACTTGTCCATTAGTCTGCGGGTGATAAACCGAGGCATAATCGAGTTTGATGCCCATCTTTGCACACCAGTCTTTGACTTCCTGAGCGGTGAAATTGGATCCGTTATCAGTTATTATACTGTGCGGGACACCGTAATGGTGTATCACGCCGGATATAAAGTCGATTACTGATCCGGATTTGGCTGACTTAACGGGTTTAGCCTCTATCCATTTGGTGAACTTGTCGACCATGACCAGTAAGTATTTATTTTTCTTGGTCCCCCCTTTAAGTGGTCCGACCATGTCTAGCCCCCACACCGCGAAAGGCCAGGTGATCGGAATAGTCCGAAGAGCTGTTGGGGGCATGTGACTTTGGTTTGCGAAAAGTTGACACCCTACGCAATATTTGACAAGTGACTGGGCGTCCGCCCGAGCTGTGGGCCAAAAGAACCCAGCCCGGAAGGCCTTGCTTACTAAGGCTCTTGCCGCGGCGTGATGACCGCCCATTCCTGCGTGTACTTCGGCTAAAAGCTCCCGCCCCTCTTCCTCAGATATGCACCGCTGTAGTACTCCAGTGGTGCTCTTTTTATATAACTCTCCTTCGTGTACCTTAAAGGCTTTGGAGCGCCGGACTATACGTCGGGCCTCCGTTTGATCATCGGGGAGTTCCTTCCGAAGGAGATAGGCGAGGAAGGGTTCGGTCCAAGGCGCGATTACTGCCATGACGTCGTGAGCCGAGGGCGTCTCGTTCATTACGGAGCCGCTGATGATTTTGTCGTCTGGTTCGTCTACAGGGGGGACAACCGTGTCTGCGCTTGAGAGATCGGCGCCCTTGTGATCGTCCTGCCAAACCACGGATGGCTTAAATAGCCGTTCCAGGAAAGTGTTCGGCGGGACAGGGTCGCGTTTGGCTCCTAAACGGGCCAGTATATCAGCGGCTTGGTTGTCGTCTCTAGCGACGTGGTGGAACTCCAGTCCTTCGAACCGTGCGGATATTTTGAGGACAGCGTTTCGATATGCCGCCATCTTCGGATTCTTGGCGTCGAACTCGCCGTTGACTTGAGAGATGGCCAGATTAGAATCTCCCTGTACCTCCAGCCGCCTCTAGCAATTTAGCTAATTCTTCACCCATAGCTTGTCGTTTGGGCTCGGAGAAACGGCGCAGAGTCTGTTTGACGGGCTTGAAACCTGCCATGATGTTCAGACTGTGCTCTGTCAATCGTCGTGGGATGCCGGGCATATCGGAAGGATGGCAGGCGAATATGTCCCAGTTTTCTTGCAAGAAAGCTCGCAGCGCTTCGTCCACGACGGGGTCGAGCTGAACTCCGATAGACGCTGTCTTGTTAGGGTCCGTCGGGTGTACCTAAATTTTAATGATTTCCTTTGCTGGTTTGAAGGACGTGGATTTGGGCCTCTTGCTGAGGATCACGTCGTCCTTGTCCACTGTGGACCGAAGTGCGGTCAGCTCTTCTGCAGCAAAGGTCTCGGCTAGAGCCTCGAGGGCATGCGCTGCCGTTTTGTTTTCGGCTCGTAGGGCTGTATTCGGATCACTAGCAATTGTGATTATTCCGTTTGGTCCTGGCAACTTAAGTTTCATATACCCATAATGTGGTATAGCCTGGAATTTTGTGAAGGCTTCGCGTCCCAGAAGGGCGTGATAGCCACTGGGGAAGGGCACGATGTGGAAGAGGATCTCTTCAGATCGGTAGTTGTCGGGCGTGCCGAACACTACGTCCAGGGTAATACATCCTGAATAGCGTGCCTCCTTCCCTGGGATTATTCCCCAGAAGGTTGTGTTGCTTTGTTCGATCCGAGATCGGTCGAATTGCATTTTCTCTAGAGTATCTTCGTAGATTAGGTTTAGACCGCTGCCGCCGTCCATTAGCACCTTGTGCAACATGAAGCCGTCAACAATGGGGTTCATGACTAGTGCAGCCGGTGAATGGCCAGGAAGAATGGTTGGTCGGTCAGCGTCTCCGAAGGTGATGGGTGTATCTGCCCATGCACTAGTTGCTGCCACGCGATATACCTGTTCGAGTTCTTTGATAGCTCTTTTCCTCCTGTTCCTTGAAGGGAACGTTTCGTAGATCGTCAGGACTTCGGCGTTATATTCCGATGACGCTGCAGGGCGCCTTCTAGAAGGCGATGCCTCAAGAATGGCCTCGCCACTTTTTGCGACCTGCCCGATGACCCAGCAAGTTCTAAGGCTGTGGGTCGGAGCTGTCTTCAGCAATACGGAGTGTATGGGGCAAGGTTTGTCCAGTAGTCCGTCCAGGACAGTACTGACTCCTGGAAGGGATCTGTTTTTCTTTTTGGCGGGCTCGCGTTGGGCTGACCGGCTCGGGTGTATCCTTTTTTGCCGATCTCCTCTAGGGTATTCGGCGAAATTTTGTCCCGAAAATAGCCGCTCTGTTTGCCAAGCACTTTCCATGGCACAATACTTCAGTACCAAGATGGACAGCTCGGAAAAGTCAGTAACGTGCCGCCGCGCCAGGGCATTGAGGATTCCCTTGTTGTGGCAATTTCGTTGGAAGGTTGCCATTATGTCTTTATTGCTAAGGCCCCGCACGTTGTGTCGGGCAAGGAGCAGTCTGGCCCAGTAATGGTGGACCGACTCTCCTGACAGATGTGCAATGTCCGGCAGTTCCGCAGGATTGGGCTCTGATGCGATGAGCGAGTCATCGGCTTGGGAGGTGGGTGGGAAAAAGGTTGATCCTTCACCACGATGGGAGTTCGGGTTCATGAATTCCGAACTGTGTGATATATCAGGGACTGACACCGGACTGTTGCTTGAGCGGACGCCGGTGACTGGGTCGCAGGCAAGGTCTCGGTGATCGGAAATCGGAGTATAAACCATTTTTAATTCCGGTAGTTGGGAGGTCGAGCCCCCCGCCGGACACTCGACGGTGGCGACAAGGTGGGTGACCGTGGGGACGTTAATTTCCCTGTGATCGGGTTTAAGCCCAAGCCGGTCATAGACCGGGGTCTGGTCATCGGCCATCCGCATAGTCTCCATCCGATCGAACAACTCGTTGAGAAATGAGGCGATGGTGGGATGTGTGTCGCTGAAGCGAGTGGGGTCTATATGCGGCGTTGCCGTTCCAGAGCCGCGCGAGGGTGTTCTCGGATTCTGCTCGGCCACGGTGGGTCCGGTAGCCATGACCGGACCAGGTGGTTCTGATGTTCCGGAGATAGCGACTTCATCTCCGGAGTCAAGGCCCGATATCTCCGGCGTCGAGGCGTCGGGATCTGTGGGCTTCTCCGTAAGAGTCAGGGTTTCCATCAGTACAAGTTCTCCCCGCGAATTGGTCGAGAACTCTAAGGTTCCGAACCTAATCCTTTGATCAGGGGAAGAGTTTCCGATCTGGCATGGGTGGCCGATCGGGTGAGCGTGCGACGAGATGTCGCCACTCTCGCGGATCTGATCCGGGGCCGAAATTCCCCGGGCACAGATTTCCCTATCGAAGAAAAGGCGAGCCATCGATTCCTTCTGGCGATCACAATGGAACTCTCAATGAAAGCACCAATGTCGGTGTCAAAACCGGCGGATCTCGGGTAGGGGGTCCCGAACTGTGATACTTGGATCGATGGTAACAGAAGACAAAGGGGAAAAGGTTTTACCCAGGTTCGGGCCCTCCTATGGAGGTAATACCCTACGTCCTGCTCGATTATATTGATCGTATAGAGAGTACAGAGTTGATCTACCACGAGATCGTATGACTAAACCCTAGATGAGTTCCGTTGGCCTATGACCTAAAACCCTCCGGCTTATATAGACGCCGTGGGTGCCTAGGGTTACACATGGTCGGTTACACGTCGAAGAGATAAACATGCCTAATCTACTTTAAACGTGGAGAACACGCCTTGACTCTGGAAGCTTCCTTCCTGGAGTCCGGGCCTTCAATCAATCCAGTGTCCGGCGAGCGGCGCATATAGTCCGGCCCATATGAGATAGGTCGGCCTCCTGAGGACCCCTTAGTCCAGGACTCCCTCAACGGGGGCTGGAGAAGAAACTCGTGTCTTCGGTTAGAGGGTGGTAGGAGGAAGTGGCGCGGTAAGATAGTGTGGGGTGATTCGGTCAGGTGACGCTACGCAGCCGGCCGTGGAGCTAGGAAGATAGCCGATTGAGCAGGATAGGAGGAAGAGGATGAGAAAAGAGAAAATCAATGGTAATTTTAGAATAAGATTTTTTTTAGAATTATAAGAAAAGAAGGGGAAAAGGTGATGTTTGCTATTGGCACTAAGTGTCAATTGTATTTTGATGAGATAGGAATGCTTACTCAAATCTTTGCATATGGGCCAAAATTGGGAGCATATGGACCATACGTTTTGCCGGCTCGTAGTGGGTGGCAGGCTCCTGCTATTGGATGCGCTAAGATTTATGTGGATGGTGGAGTCGACAGAGGAGAGCGGAAAGGGGCGGTAAGTGCGGTTTACTAAGACGCGAACGGAGTATATTTGGGTGCATCTTCGGTGGTGTTTGAAGGCCTCACACATCCAGCAACATTGGAGGCAATAGCATGCAGCGAAGCCATGTCCCTTGCTTTTGATCTAAACCTTACGAGGGTGCAGATTGCTACCAATTGTCTTCAAGTGGTGCGTAATATTAAAGAGGCCAATCCTTGCAGCTACGGAGTGATCGTCAAAGAAATTTTAATGAAGAAGGCGATGTTTTCAGAGGTTTCAATTAGCCATGAATATAGAGCTTGCAATATAGAAGCACACAGTCTTGTGAAAGTGGCCACTTCTTTGGAGAGTGGGCGCCATATTTGGCTCACCTCACCCCCACCCATAGCTTGTATCCCTACAAACATTGTTTAAATAAATCTATACGGCGATCTCAAAAAATAAAAGTGGAGCACGACCCCTAAGGAAAAGCAAATTGGTCAGTACGATCTCAGCTAATCCCCCTACACTGGTTTCGGAGTTGATATCACATGCAACCCGAACATGGAATGAAGAGAGCCTACAGAATCACTTGCTGCCCATGGATGCAGAGATGGTACGTCAGATTCCTATTAGCTACAAACTACAAAAAAAGACTTCTACGCTTGGCACTATGAAAAGAGTAGAGTGTTCTCACTGCGTTCTTTAAAAAAAACATGAATAGCTTTATTAATTAGAAACAATGGTTACATCGCCTATAAGAAGGGGTACAATATTACCCATTGGTTCCTCGAACCAATCCCTTGTCACTGAACTTTTCACTAATCTAGCAAGCTCGTGAGCTACTTTATTCGCTTCTCTATTACAATGCTCAAACCTAGTAAGAGGAAAATCACAAGCTATAAAATAGCAATCATCAAAAACCGCCACCGCCGCTCCTGCAGAATGTCCCCCGTTGTTCATTATGTCAATGACTTCCATGTTGTTAGAATTGATAACGAGGCGATTATAACCCGCCTTCTGCGCCAGCAATAAACCAAACCTAAGCGCCAACGCTTCCGTCGTCAGAACATCCGCGCACCAATCTATCTTTCAATTTCCTCCAACTATGAACTTTCCTTTGTCGTCCCTGAGGACAGCCCCCGCTGTAACCCTTAGCAGATCATGATCAAAAGAGGCATCCACATTCAGCTTAACAAACCCCATAGGAAGTAAGCTCCAAACCTCATTTTTCCACTTTGCATTATGTGAATGAGCATTTACATAGTTTGATGTTATGGCACGAATCCCCATCGAGGTTTGGTACGCCTCTTGAGACTTTTCCTCATGAACTAGCTTACGTCTATTTCACCATAAATACCACGTTGTTATCGCGATAAGCTCCCGTGCGTTCTGTAGACCCGATATAGATAGTTCTTGATCTGACATGAGGATTAAAAATTCTAGGATCGCCTCTCCCGCACGATCAACGGCACAAGCTTTTTTAACCGCTTCATACATCCCCAACTTTTCCCACGCCTCTTTAGCCTTCTGGCATAGAAACAACACATGTTTTGTATCCTCTGGCCCATTCAAGCATGATGGGCATATGGGCGAAATTTTCATGTGTCTATTGGCCAGTGTAACACGACATGGTAGAGTTCCATGTAATGTACGCCAGATAAATATTTTTACTTTCGCCGGACAAGATAAATTCCAAATCTTACCCCAAATAGGATTGGGCTTGCTTCTACCCATACCATTTGTGTAGTCTAATTTCCTCCCGTGTTGTTTATTCCATTCCTCCAAATAAGTTGATCGAATAGTGAACAAACCATTTTTTGTATAGCTCCAAGCAATGAAATCAGGCATATTATGCATAGGAAAAGGGATCTCCAGGATTCTTTGAGCATCTATTGGCCAAAATGTTTGTCTCACCAAATCTTCATCCCAAACATTCATGACTGGATCAATAAGATCAGACACTTTGGACAGAACATTCCCTCGTCTTGGAGTAATAATTTTCTTATTTGCACAATTCGGGATCCAAGCATCATTCCATATATTAATATTTTGTCCATTTCCAACTCGCCAAATATAACCAATATAACCATTTCTGAGAGAATCCACACCCGCCATAATGCTTTGCCAAGTAAAAGAGGAACACTTTTAAAAAATTGCGTTCATCAGATCACCCTCAGGAAAATACTTGGCTCTTAAGATTGTGGCACATAACGAATCGGGATTATCAAGGAGACGCCAAGCTTGTTTAGCTAACAATGCTAGATTAAAACAGTGTATATGTCGAAAGCCCATTCCTTCTTGGTCTTTTGGAACACACATCTTCCACCACGCCATCCAATGCATCCTTTTCTGGTTGTCCTTGTCACCCCACCAAAAATGCGACATCGCATCGATAATTCCTTTGCAAAAAAAATAGGAATTTTAAAGACGGACATGGCATAAGTTGGAATAGCTTGAACAACAGATTTGAGCAAAATTTCCTTTCCTCCAACAGATAACAGTTTTTCTATCCATCCACTAATCTTCATAATGATTCGATTAATCAGGAATTGAAAACAATCACTTTTATCCATACTCACATTAGCAGGTAAACCCAAATATTTATCATTGAGCGCTTCAGTCATAATATTCAAAATAGTACAGATTTGCACCTTGTCTTCCACTTTTGTATTGGGGCTAAAAAATATGCTAGATTTTTCGACACTCACTATTTGTCCTGAGGCGGCACAATAAGAATCCAATATTGATCTAAGAACCTCCGCGTTCATGGCATTTGCTCGCATAAGGATCAAAGAATCATCGGCAAATAGAAGATTGGAAACTGTAGGGGCTTCTCTGCTAACCTTAATACCAGAAATGTTACCCATCTCCTCCGCGTTTGCTAAGAGGGCAGTTAAGCCCTCTGTACATAACAAGAACAAATAGGGAGAAAGAGGATCCCCCTGCCTCAGACCTCTGGTAGGTTTGAAACTCTCCGTCTCTTCCGCATTAAAAAGGACCCGGTACTCCACAGAGGAAACACATTGCATAATTAAGTTTCACCCAATTCTCTTGGAAACCCAGTTTCAACAAGATTTCCATTAAGAAAGACCATTCCACTCGATCATATGCTTTGTGCGTGTCCTGCTTGATTGCGCACAAACCTTCTTTACCCGTCCTTTTCTTTTTTTATTGTGTGGAAACACTCATATGCCACTAAAATATTGTCTGTAATCATTCTACCAGGAACAAAAGCACTCTGAGTTGGGCTGATAATATCTGATAGGATTATCTTCAATCGAGCAGCAATCATTTTTGAAATAACCTTATACACCACATTGCACAAGCTGATTGGTCTAATTGTGTTACCTTTTCCGGAGAGTTAACCTTCGGAATGATTACAATTGCAGTATCATTCCATCCTGTCAGTATACAACATGCATTCACCGCCTGGAGGACCTCTTCTGTTAAATCCTCTCCCAACATAGGCCATAATCTCTTATAAAAGATAGCGTGCAAACCATCTGGCCCCGGTGCTTTTCAATCACCAATATCAAATAGGGCCTTCCATACTTCCTCTGTTGTATATGGGGCCATAAGAGCATTATTCATATCATCTGTCACTTTCCTTTTGACAAGAGACAAAACTTCCGGGCTTCGTTGGGAGATTTATGAAGTAAAGAGCACTAGTAGAAAACAGGGCTTTGGCCCAGGCCAGAATATTGCATTAGTCCCGGTCGTGTTACGAACCGGGACTAATGGGTGCATCAGTCCCTGTTCGTGAGGCCAGGACACCAGTCCCGGTTCGTCTGACCCCTTTAGTCCTGGTTCCAGACACGAACCGGGACTAAAGGACCTCGCTCCTGGCGCAGCCCCTTTAGTCCCGGTTGGTGGCTGGAACCGGGACTAAAGATATGCCTATACCTATGCTTGCCCCTGCCGCAATCTCCTCTCTTTTTTGGCCGGCCGGCGTGTGGGAGGTGTGTGCTGCTCTGCTCTTACCTCCTATTCACCCGAGGTGTTCGATGAAATGCCCGAGCCACGCTTAAGCTTTCTCCTCTCCAAGCTCGACCTCCAAGCTCCATTTTCCCCAAGATTTGTCTAGGTTTGGTGGTCCGTCACGTCCCGTCTCCGTCCTCACCGTCGTCAATCACCCGCGCCGATCTCGTCGCCGGCACCACCGTGGTGAGCCTCTTGTTCTTATCTTCTTTTTGAAAGAAAAAAATTCTTACTTGTATGATTTACATAGATACTTGTATAAATTTCTTACTTTTATTATTGTATGTTATTATGTAGTGCCATGGTCATGGTATCCGCCCATGTCGGCCCTCGTCCGGTCTATGATTCGGATGTGGTATATTATCTTTTATAACTATTTGTTTCATTTTGTGTTTATGACAATTATGCCTACCAACGTGACATAGATGTGTTTATCTAGGAGGTATGTGAACCGGAAATTCCACCGACCCTCTTGTCGAGAGGTTAAATTTAGTTGAAAAAGAAAACGAGTATTTGAAAGAAAAATTGAAAAGAATTGAGGAGGAGAAGATGAAATTGGAGTTGCATGTTGCCGATGTCGTCGATGACCACAAGATCAAGATGGATGCAATGCGCTTGAAGATTAGAAAGATAAGAAAATATGCCATTGATAATGAGGCTTGGTATCATTATGCTGTTGGATCAATTGTTACCTTAGTTGCGATTATGATCGCATTTGTTTTTGCATTTAAATGTTTCACATAGTTGTATGTTAGTTTCAATTTATGTTTTAATTAGATGCTCTAGAGAGCTGTATGTTGTTCTATGAGAACTATGTATGAACTTTATGTATTTATTTTTTCAGTAATAACATTTGATCACTGTGTACTTTGGAGCACCAACCAAGGGTACGAGTTAAATGGTAATACATTTTACACGATCGCCCAAGATAAAAAGAGCACCAACCAAACCAGTGGCTTTGAATGGTGCATATTGAAGGCATATTGAATAAATCATAAAATGCATGCAAAATGGGAAATGAAGTCAGAAAAGGTTTGAAAATTAATGATGTGGCTTTGAATGGTGCATATTGAATGCAGAAAAAAGTCTGGAGTTAAAATATGTTAAAAAAATGAAATCCCTTTTGTAATGGATGAGTTTTCGTCTGAAACCCTGTTACATCGAAAGAGATTGTCCAGTTTGTACACGAAGTGCATCCAGTTTTTCCCGTAACCCTCTCAACTTTTTAGCACATGCTATGTGGGTGAAATTATGAAACCATGCCAAGTTTCAACATTTTCAGAGTTCATTTGCAGTGCTTATCAATTTCAGGGTCATTTAGCTCAAAATAAATCATGAAATGCATGAAAAATAGCAAATGAAGTCAAAAAAGGTTTGAAAATTGATGATGTGGCTTTGAATGGTGCATATTGAATGCAGAAAAAGTCGAGAGTTAAAATATGTTAAAAAATGAAATCCCTTTTGTAATAGATAAGTTTTCGTCCGGAACCCTGTTACTTCAAAAGAGATTGTCCAGTTTGTACACGAAGTGCATCCAGTTTTTCCTGTAACCCTCTCAACTTTTTAGCACATGGTATGTGGGTGAAATTATGAAACCATGCCAAGTTTCAACCTTTTCAGAGTTTATTTGCAGTGCTTGTCAATTTCAGGGTTATTTAGCTCAAAATAAATCATGAAATGCATGAAAAATAGAAAATGAAGTCAGAAAATGTTTGAAAATTGATGATGTGGCTTTGAATGGTGCATATTGAATGCAGAAAAAGTCTGGAGTTAAAATATGTTAAAAAAATGAAATCCCTTTTGTAATAAACGAGTTTTCGTCCGAAACCCTGTTACTTCGAAAGAGATTGTCCAGTTTGTACACGAAGTGCATCCAGTTTTTCCCGTAACCCTCTCAAATTTTTAGCACATGGTATGTGGGTGAAATTATGAAACAATGCCAAGTTTCAACCTTTTCAGAGTTCATTTGCAGTGTTTGTCAATTTCAGGGTCATTTAGCAAAAAGAATGAACTAAAAAGAATCAAAATAATATTAACTAAAATTATCAAAGTATTTATTTGTTAAAAACTTTAATAGTAAAAAGAATTTTCATAAAGTGTATTTTGTTACAAGCTTTAATAGAAAACTAAAAAGCTTTTATAAAACTCTAATAGCAAAAAGAATGAACTAAAAAGAATCAAAATAATATTAACTAAAATTATCAAAGTATTTATTTGTTAAAAACTTTAATAGTAAAAAGCTTTTATAAAACTGTTATAGCAAAAGGAATCAACTAAAACATATGCAAAAAATAACATTAAAAATTTAAAAACATAATATATGCAAAAAAATAAAAAAAGGCCCGCCTACTAGCCACAACGGCCAACATACGACTAGAAACCCTAGAAATGGGCCAGGATGCAGGCCAGCAGTGCTAGCAGGCCCAACAGCGCTTATAAACCACTACCAGCCCCACTCGACTAGCGAGGTGGGACTAAACTTTTGGCTGCGGGAAGCGCAGCCCTTTAGTCCTGGTTGGTGGCTCCAGCCGGGACTAAAGGGGGGGGCATTAGTCCCGGTTGGAGCCACCAACCGGGACTAAAGGGGGGTGGCTATATAAGTGGGACTTAGGAAATTTTCCAATCCCCCATCTGCAGTTTCTTCTCTCCCCCGACGGCGCTGACGACCACCTCGACGCCGCCAGGCTGCCGGATTTTGCCCTCGCCGACGCCCTGCCGTCCCCGAGCCCCTGCCCCGTCGTCGCCTCGCCCTGCCCCGCCGTCGCCTCGCCCTGCCCCGCCGTCGCCATCACCGCGCCCCTGCCCCATCGCCGTCGCCGCGGCCCTGCCGGCCCCGACGCCGCCGTCGCCGTCACCGCGCCCCTGCCCCGTCGCCGTCGCCGCGCCCCTGCCGGCCCCGACGTCGCCGTCGCCGTCACCGCGCCCCTGCCCCGTCGCCGTCGCCGCGCCCCTGCCGGCCCCGACGTCATCGTCGCCGTCGCCGTCGCCGCGCCCAGTGAGCCCCTCCTGCTTATGGATGGATGGATTTTTTGTCAATGTGTTCATATGTTCATATGTATGTATGTATGTATATGTATGTATTTATGTTCATATGTATATGTATATATGATTTTTTTGTCCATGTATGTATGTATGTATAGATAACCCGGGGACCTCTTGTAATTTTTGGAGTAGTTTATAACTTGTTTTTTGGGGTCTTAGCTTAGTCACCTCGACCATTTTTCTAAAGATATCTAAGAGATGCACTTTCAACAACTAGTCATAGGAATCTTCTGGAGTATTCCTTCAGAGGATATTTTTCCCGAAAGAAATTCTATGTTAAGACCCATGTAGAAACTTAGTTCAAGCCTCGATGTTTGGAAAGTTCGAGATAGGAAGTAATGCAAATAAAGATGAATTATAATTGTGTTAGTGCCATAACGAGAAAAAAAGAAACAAAGGATTTCAAATTACAAGATGAGGCCGTAACTTGTTGGTTGGAGAGGGACGTAACCACAATGAAATTTGGATCGGAGAGAGGCTTAGTGAGAACAGTGCTTAAAAATCTGTCTTTACCGAGTGTCGCCGTCTTTATCATGTTGTATTTCACGAGCAGTCGGCAACAAAGATGTTGTTTCAACGGCAGATGAGGGGGAGCCGGTTACTACGTGACTTGCTAGAGGCGCAAGTCACTGGATCTCAGTCCCGGATGTTTTCCCCCTTCACCTATATCGTGTAGTGCCGCGTTAGAACACCCCTAACTCTCTCGGGAATTCAACATATCCCCGATAACTTCGACATGAGGGGGGTCCGCAAGTTTGTATATGGAGGGAATGATTTTTGAAAATAGAGAACTATTTTTTAAATAGAGCAAACTCTGTCAAGTGTTGTATTTTGGTAACAAATATACTTCTTTTTTTGGTTTATGTGATAGCTAGTTTGAAGTGTCAATGTTTTATGTGCAGAAGCTATGGATCACAGAGACTTAGAAAAACAAGACTTGTTGGCGGATATAATCCGCGACGGAGGTGATGATAATATCTTGTCGTGGCTCAACGACAACGATGGTGATAGAAGAGAGGATGACGGCTCCGGTGATCCAATGGAGGAGGAAGGAGATCATGACGGCTCCGGTGATGGAATGGAGGAGGAAGGAGATCATGACGGCTCCGGTGATCGAATGAACAAGGGAGCCTTAACTGTTTCAAAGTCCGGCGAGGTATATATATATATATATATATATATATATATATATATATATATATATATATATATATATATATATATATATATATATATTAAGCCTCTGCTGACTAGATGCATTAATTGTTTTGTATGTACATATATTAACGCTTCTTTCTTCTTTTAGCCCTCCGGATCGAGCCAAACTTCGGTAAGGAGACGAGGCCCGAAGAAAAGGTTGGACCCGGATGAAAGGTTCACGATCGAAGAAGTCTCTCTAGAAGGCCAACCGATTGCTCCCAAGCGGACCAAGGACAAATTTATACATCAGTGCGGAGTTGTTGTTAGGGACAGCGTCCCAATCAGCATCCAAGAATGGAATAAGAAGAAGGACCCTGAAGTTCCTTATGTCAAAGATAGACTGAAAGATGGTCTTTGGAACTTGATGTTGAGAAATTTCAGCCTACCGCCAGAGGAGGATCCGAATAACCCAGTTATACAGCGAAAGGTCAAGGCGTTTCCTCTTAAGAAAATGGCAGAACTATTCAAGAACTAGAAGAAACTATTGAACAAAAAGTTTGTCGAGAAAGATGAGACTCCAGAGTTCAAATGTCAATACTTGAAGATAAAAGATCACTGGCCCGCATTTGTGGCCTACAAGAAATTGGAGAAGGCCAAGCAAAGGTCACATATAAATAAGCAAAATGCTGCAAAGAAGCAGTATCACCATGTTACGGGGTCAGGTGGCTACAGCAAAGCCCGACCTACGTGGGACAAAGCTGAGCAAGACATGCTTGCTAAAAATGTCCAACCAGCGACATTGCACTGGCCAGATCGGGCAAGGACTTGGTTCTTCGGGGTTGGGGGAACTTTGGACCCAGTCACAGGGAAGTGTGTTTGAACGAAAGCTCAACTTCAAACACCTATCACAAAGCTTGAGGAAGTAATCAAGGAAGCGCTGGAAGGGAGGTTCATTCCCGACAGAGAGAAGGACGAGCTGTCAATGGCCCTCGGGAATCCTAAACACCCTGGACGAACACGAGGCACATCAGGCTCCGTTCCGTGGGTGCATGGGTTTCCCGACAGCACTGGTTATAGAAGCAGACAGAGAAAGAAGAAAGAGGAAGCAAGCGAAATGCAAAAGATCAATGAAAGATTAGCGAAACTAGAGGCACTTGAGAGCCAGCGAGCTATCGGCCCACCATCTCAGCGGCACGAAGATCCTTCATTGGATACTACCCACGATGCTACCCCACCATCTCATCGGAGAAGCAGCGTGGCTTCCACAGACCTCGTTCAGTCTGATAGCACGGCTCTTTGCTACCCCGTGGATGGTATCACGGATAATGAACATTGTGTGCTAATGGCGAAATGCCATAACCTGACCTTCAAGGCGGCGGTCGGCTATGTCTTACCTCCTCGACCTGGTGCAACTTTCCATTTCACTCCGGATCCAGCTGGCTTTGCTATTGTCGCGGTGGATGAAATAATGGACGGATATGAGGGGCTGGAGCTTGAGTACGCTACAGGTGAAGGGGAGACTCTTCTTGAAAATGCCTTTAGGACTACCTGTCTATGGAGAAAGGAGAACATCCTGCTTCCAAACTGGACGCTGCCTCAGCAGACTCAGCCGGAGGAGGCCCCGGTGCCTGAGTCGTCTTCGGTGCGTCAGCCGTCTCCGGTGCGTCAACCGTCTCCGGTGCGTCATATGTCTCCGCTGCCTGAGTCATCTCCGGTGTGTCAGCCGTCTCCGGTACGTCAACCATCTCCGGTGCGTCAGTCGTCTCCGCTGCCTGAGTCGTCTCCGGCGCGTCAGCCGACTCCGCCGCCTCAGTGGACTCCGTCGCGTCAGCGGACTCCGACGGTGGAGGCCCCTCAGCAGAATCCACCTCCGCCTCAGCTGTCTCCACCGCGTCAGCAGACTTCGCCTCCTCCACCGCCTCAGCGGCGGAAGAGAGCCGCCGCCGCTCCGGTGGCTAGCAGCAATACAACAGGGAAGAAATTCAGAGCTGGCCCAAGCCTCAAGGCCCCTCCCAAGTTACCCTACGAGAGGACTGACGAGGAACTCAACGAGATCGTGGCTGATGATGTGAGACGCCAGCTTGCACTGAAACGTCCGCCTCCAAAGGTGAAAATAGATCCGGTGAAAGCGCAACGAACTCTAGATGCCCTTAGGCGACCACCACCGCCTCCGCTGCAATCAGACTATGACCGTTGTATTCAAAAGACATTTGGTCAAGCAAAGCAGTCGGGAAGCTTAAGTAGCAGTGGCGCAAGAAGTGGGAAAAGAATTCCCCAGCTCGGCGAACAAGAAAACCAATCATGCCCCCCCCCCCCCCGCTCAAGGTGTTTACCGATATCGCTAATGATTCGGAGATAGCGGTCGGTGGTCTTGCTATCACTGCTGGTGATTACTTGCCCGATTCGGTACAGTTCGAAAAGGCCGAGGTAGTACAATCCTTAAGTTACGAGCACGGGAAGCCTCTCGTCATACATGAGGAGTTCAAGGGTCTACCAACGAGGATGCGACAATTGCATGAATGGTACCTGGAAGCCTGCAAGGACGGGACCGGCAATATCTTCGTGGGAATTAAAAATAAACACTTCTTCAATGGAGTCCAGGAGTTGTTCATTGAATTTGATGAATTTTTTCAGATATACAACCAAAAGGAGCTCGACAAAACTATCGTCGGTTCCTATTGTCTGTAAGTATTTTTTCTGTAAAGTCTTTAGCTCAGCTCGTTCATTGCATGTATAATTATCCTCACACTATATTATATGCAGATTGAAAATCATCGAATGCAGAAAACGACAAATCTATGACATTGGGTTCATTAACCCAAATACCAACAATGAACATACGTTAAAAAAAACCCAGTGAAATAGAGCAAAACTTGCTACGGGCGTTACTTGGACAACAAGACAGAAGGGAAATACTATTTCCTTACAACTTCCAGTGAGTGTTACTGTCTTGTACGTGCACATTCTGTTTCGCTTACTCGAGGTTCAGTGTAATTGATGAGTTATGCGTGCGCGCAGTTTCCACTTTATTCTGCTAGTCATTCGGCCTGACGAGGGACTAGTACTTGTCTTGGACTCGAGACGTAAAAATCCTAAGGAGTGGACGAACATGCGTGAAATGCTTCAGAAGTAAGTTAAATCATTATCGCACCATATCGGCAACTTTCGTTCATTTCCTGACATCAAGTAATCATTTTCTTTGCCGTGCAGGGTTTGGAAAAAGTTCACCAACCAGGCTAGGGGTGAATGGAAAAATGAGCTGCGATTTTCACACCCCAAAGTAAGTACTAGCTACCGCACATCGTCTCTCATTGATTCTAGTTTCAATACCATTATCATGCTTGATTATCATTTTGATTGAACTCTATTCTCGTAAAGTGCTTGTGGCAGGCAACCGGCACTAATTTATGTGCATACTACATTTGCGAGTTCATTCGCATCTCGACCTCTGAGCGGCGCATATCTCCAGAACAATTAGAAGTACGTAAACAATATTCACATTTTAATTTTATTACCATCAATTGTGTTGAGTTTCATATATATATATATATATATATATATATATATATATATATATATATATATATATATATATATATATATATATATATATATATATATATATATATATATATATATTGATCCCCTTCTTTAAATTAGATCTGGCGGAAGCGGGACGAACTCCTACCAACTGATCGCATACGAGCAATTCAAGAGGAATTGGCGGGATTCTTTGTTGAGCATGTCATACCTAAAGACGGAGAATGCTATCGGGATATGAAATGCGATCTTGGTCAAGGATCGTAAGAGATGTTATATTGTATATATGCATGAACGTGTACTATATGTAATACCGTCGAATAGATTTACGAAAACTTGTTGCATTGTTCGACCAAGCATGGAGAAAGAGAGGTCACTTCTCTCTATATATTGATCATGACGATGTTGTGTAATGGTTCCTTCATTGCTATATGTAGTACCTACCGTCGAGTTGAATGAAAAGAATAAAATAAAAATGGTAAACACAAAAAGAAAAGGGGAAACACAATATGAAACCCCTAAACCCTCCAAAACCCCTAAACCCCTCCTTAAAAAAAACAGCGCCTGGCAGGTGCTGACGCGTGGCTGCCTTTTAGTCCCGGTCGGTGTTACCAACCGGGACTAAAAGTCCTCCTGCCTGGGCGCCCCATGATGGCCACGTGGAGCCCCTTTAGTCCCGGTTCGTAAGCCAACCGGACTAAAAGTGATGGGCATTAGTCCCGATCGTTTTGTCCCGGTTGCAGAACCGGGACTAAAGGCCCTCTGGAACCGGGACTGATGCCCTGTTTTCTACTAGTGGAGGTCTGCAAAATACCCTTTGATGTGATCCTTCATATCCGTATCTTGCACCCACACCCCATTGTCACCCAACAATTTTTTAATTTGATTTCTTTTCTTTCTGGCTGTTGCCGCATTATGGAAAAAAGAGGTGTTACGATCCCCATGCAAGAGCCAGTTTGCACGACCTCGTTGAATCCAGTAAATATCCTCTTGTTCCAAATGATTTTCAATAAGGACAAGAATCTCCTTTTGTTGCGCTAGGGACTCCGTATTCATAGGTCCCCTTCGAAGCTTTTCTAATTATTTTCTTAATTTATCAATTCTTTTTTTCGGTCCTTTCAGAGTATTGCGATCCCAATTATACAAATCTGCCTGCACCGCTCGTGTATGCTCAGCGAGAGACGGCCCAATACCCCTCATCTTCGCTTTTTCCCATGATGTACGTACAACTTCTGTGACTGTCTCTTCTTTGAGCCATCGTGCTTCAAATTTGTTTCACTCATCCTCTTGGGCGATTAAAAATATTGCCATCAAAATATTCAGTATCCAGGACGAGGGTCGGTGATCGGAGTGAACATGTTCCTCATTAATGATCGCGGCCCGAGGAAAAATATTCGCCCATTCCACATTGCAAACCGCACGGTCGAGTCTCTCCCTAGTTCTGCCTCTCCTCCAAGTGAAAAGCTCACCAATACATCCCATATCCTCGAGGCCGCACTTTCCTAAACAATTACAAAATTCTCTCATCATTGCATTTGGTCTCGCATTGCCACCTTCCTTCTCCGATTGGAACAAAATTTCATTAAAATCTCCAAGGACCACCCAAGGGTGATCACTCTTGTTATGTAAGTTTCGAATATTTTCCCAAGACAAGTTACGCTCACTCCACGCTGGATGACCATAGAAACCCATGAACCTTCAGTGTACAATATCTCCATTCATAAAAAGAATATCAATGAAATGAGGCAGACACATAATTTGAAACAATTTTATTCATCTTATGATAAAACAAGACTAGGCCACCGGACCGACCATCACTCTCTACTACAATCATTGAATCAAAATATAAAAGACGGCGCAGCTCATCGGCTTTACATTTATTCAAATGTGATTCTGAAAGAAAAATTAAATCCGCTTTGATACGCCCTTGGAGCTCCAAGAGCTCGCGAACTGCTGCAGGGGAGAGCCTAGGAAGTTCTTGTTACCGTCTAGTGGTGGAGTCAAAATTCAGAAGGGAAAATTGGCTCAATGGGAGCTCAGGTAGCTCGGATTTAGAACAACAAGATCATCAGTGGAAGAGGTTGTGGGGTGTTATGGTCCCGGCCAAGTTACGAATATTTGCTTGGAGGCTTGCACGGGCATCGCTACCCACGGGTCAGGATAAAAAACGGAGGCACATGACAGGCGAGGAGGTGTGTCCGATTTGCAGGGCTGCAGTGGACTCATGGCGGCATGCTTTGCTGGACTGCAATATGTCAAAGTGCATTTGGTCACTGCGAGAAGATGACCCGTTGCTTCCTTTTTATGGCGATGAGACGCCCGACCCCAAGCTGTGGTTGTTTAACCTTTGCAGAACACTCAGCGAGGACCAATTCATCTCGGTCTTAGTTACATTATGGGCTATTTGGTGGGCTAGGCGGAAGGCAATCCACGAACACGGACTACAGAGCCCGCTATCCATTCATCAGTTCATCATAAAGTTTCTGCATGAGCTTCAGGAGATCCCAGCAAGACACCAAGCTGCTAGACCTGCAAGAGCTTCGGTTACATCACATGATAAGGCATGGATCCCACCGGGAATGGGAGAGGTAAAGCTAAATGTAGATGGAGCGGTGGCCAAGTCATCGAACGCTTGGGCAGTGGGCATTGTATGCCGGAGCGAGACCAGACTTTTTTGGGGGGCCTCGGCTGTTGTATTTAATGGGTTGACTGAACCAGCGACATTGGAGGCATTTGCTTGCAGGGAGGCACTCGCTCTAGCCGAGGATTTGGTTGTGAATAAAGTGTGCATTGCATCTGACTCTCTGAGAGTCATCAACGACCTGAAGAGTCCAATCCATCTCGGCGAATACTGCATGATCTTACAGGAGATCAACAAAAGGAAGCAGGAGTTTCAGAGCTGTGAGCTCGTCCACGGGCAACGCGCTAGCAATGGTGAGGCACATAGAGATTAGCTAGAATGGCCACTACCCTTGATATTGGCCGACATTTGTGGCTCATCAATCCACCGGATCATCTTTGTATTCCCTTAAACAATAAGACATGAAATAAAGCGCGTTGTTCTTCTAAAAAAAGCAAATTGGCCACTATGAAGGAAAAAAAGAACGGATCATGGCTAACAGCTCAAACTAAACCAAAACCTGCCACTCGAAAAACTCTTCAAGACTACCCTAAAAAAATCCAACTCTTCAAGACGACGGCGCCTACGAAAGGGGATTCATCGGGCTTAGTTTTTTCCTTCGTTTTTGGGCTTCTGTTTATTTATGATACTAAAACTGAAATGAATTATTTTATTCTGTTTATTTATATGTAACTAAAACTGGAATGTAGAGAAAGGCATTATTTTGTTCGTGTTACTAAAACTATAATGATTTTTAAGGTGTTTACAGTTTGTGCACAGAAAAGGAGGGAGAAGAATGCTCTGACATGTGACGACTAAATACATAAGATATGCAATATTACATATTGGTTGTCTATAGGATGTAAGAGCTGCCAATTCTTGTAGAGAGGTGAAAATCAGATCAGGTAGATGTACATAAGCACATAGGAATACACAATATAAATGTCGGTGCCCTGCTCTGCAATCAGATATCAGATTAAATGAACGATGGCAATCAGATCAACATTCAAATAGGTTAAATGCAACATCAAACAAGGACGGGATAAAGAAAATGAAAACAGAGAAAAACATGTACAAAACATGACATGGCATTAGACACTTGGTGGCACCGTCCGCTCGGACACTCGGACACGAGGCTGCTACCCTCAACCCCTCCATTGGATATCTTCTATTCCTAAATAACTATAACCTGCTATCTATTTTTTCTAGCCTTACCACCATGTCACATAAGCAAGCCAAGAATTACATATTTTTTTTGCGGAGGGGGAGGGGGAGCATTGCACGATTAACTTCGATTGTTAGCTTTATGGTATGTGTATGTGTGTCGAGCACAACATAGGTTGAGTTGGGTGGCCTATCCGATCTGACTCAATTAGGAAGCAGGTGTGCTTGGCAACTAAACACTATTCTCTCTTATTTAATGGATGAGGCAAAATCTTTGCCTCCGTTTCAAAAAAAAATGTCGAAGGAGCTGGCCGGCCATAGTGCAAACCCTTCTGAGAGAGGAAGAGATGAAATGGGCCCTTCGAGCAAAGGTGTCGAAGGTGGTCCATGGGGATGATAACACACAGTTCTTTCATATGATTGCAAATGGCAATCATAGAAAGAAGAAAATAATTCAACTTGAACAGGATGAGGGTACAATTGTAGGACATGAGAACCTCAAATTGTACATCTCCGAGAACTATAAAAAACTTTTTGGTGCACCCGAAGAGAATTTTGTTTCTCTGGATGAGAGCACAACAGGCGATATACCTCAGCTCAGTCCAGATGAGAATGAGTTATTGTCAGCTCCGTTCACTGAGAAAGAGGTGTTTGACGCAATAGCACAAATGAAACAACATAAGGCACCGGGACCGGATGGATTTCCGGCGGAATTTTATAAAAAGTGTTGGCATATTATAAAGGATGATCTTTTGCCTATGTTCCATGATTTGTTTAATGGTCAGTTACAGCTATTCCACCTTAACTTTGGAACAATAACGTTGTTGCCAAAGAAGGCGGAGGCTATTCGTATTGAGCAGTTCAGGTCGATATGCCTGCTCAATGTCAGCTTCAAATTTTTTACAAAAGTTGGCACGAATAGGTTGACGCAGATAGCCCATTCGGTAGTACAACCAACTCAGACAGCTTTCATGCCTGGAAGACACATCCTAGAAGGGGTCGTTGTCTTGCATGAAACGTTGCACGAAATTCATACAAAGAAACTTGATGGGGTTATCTTTAAGGTGGATTTCGAGAAGGCGTATGATAAGGTCAAATGGCCATTCCTTCAACAGGTCTTCCGTATGAAGGGTTTCAATGAATCCTGGAGTGATCAGGTGGATGCCTTCATCCAAAAAGGTAGTGTTGGGATTAAAGTTAATGATGACATAGGTCATTATTTTCAAACACATAAGGGCTTGAGACAGGGAGATTCTATGTCTCCCGTGTTGTTCAACATAGTAGCAGATATGTTGGCAGTCCTTATTGGTCGAGCGAAAGAGAATGGCCAAGTAGGAGGACTTGTTCCACACCTTGTCGAGGGGGGAGTGTCCATACTACAATACGCTGATGACACAATCATCTTCATGGAACACGATATCGCAAAAGCTAGGAATACGAAGCTCGTACTTTGCCTATTTGAACAATTATCTGGACTAAAAATAAATTTTAACAAAAGCGAATTGTTCTGCTTTGGGAGAGCAAAGGAAGAACAAGATGCTTACAGGCAGCTATTCGGTTGTGAAATGGGAGCATTGCCGTTTAGTTACCTAGGGATTCCCATTCATCATAGGCGGTTGACGAATAGGGAATGGAAATGCATTGAAGACAGATTCGAAAAAAGACTGAGTTGTTGGAAGGGCAAGCTTATGTCTTATGGAGGTCGGCTTGTGTTGATAAACTCGGTTTTAACAAGCTTGCCGATGTTCCTTTTATCCTTCTTTGAAGTACCGGTAGGTGTACGGAAAAGACTAGACTTTTATCGATCTCGCTTCTTCTGGCAATGTGATGAGGCTAAGAAGAATACAGATTGGCAAGATGGGATATTATTTGCAGACCCAAAGACCAAGGGGGTCTAGGCATTGAGAATTTAGAAGTAAAGAATAAATGCCTGCTTAGCAAATGGCTATACATGTTGTCCACTGAGACCGAAGGGATGTGGGTACAGATATTGAGGAATAAATACCTACAATCTAAGACATTGGCCCGGGTTACTGCTAGACCTAATGACTCACCTTTTTGGAAGGGGTTGATGAAGACGAAATTAACCTTCTTCCAGCGGGTGAAGTTTTTGGTTGGCAGTGGTACCACGACCAGATTCTGGGAGGACACATGGCTAGGGGATACGCCTCTAGCTTTGCAATACCCTACCCTATATAATATTGTACAACGTAAGGAAGGTTATGTTGCCACAGTATTACAGTCGGTACCTCTTAATATTCAATTCAGGCGATCTCTAGTGGGAGAACGATGGAACGCCTGGCTGCACTTGGTCAGACGATTAATGGAGATTCACCTCTCTGACCAGTCAGATATTATTCACTGGAAATTAACTACGAATGCTACTTTTTCGGTGAAGTCGATGTACATGGATCTAATTAACTCTGGGCCAATTTCGAGATCATTGCACATTTGGAAGATTAAAATGCCGCTTAGAATTAAATTTTCATGTGGTTTGTACACAAGGGTGTAGTACTAACCAAAGATAATTTGATAAGAAGGGTAGTTCTACATGTTGCTATTGTGATCAAACTGAAACAATAAAACACCTCTTTCTCGATTGCCCACTAGCAAAATTATTATGGAGCACTGTTCACATATCATTCAATATTGATCCACCAATGAGCATAAATACGCTATTTGAAACGTGGCTCAATGGAGTAGACGTAACTATAGCAAATCATATCCGGATCGGAATAAGTGCATTATTTTGGGCTATATGGAACACTAGAAATGATATGATTTTTAATGGCAAGAACTTCAACAATTTTTTACAGGTTATCTACAGAGCCACGACTTGGATACGTACGTGGTCGTTACTCACTCCTGCGGACCACAAGGAGCTTATGGTTATTGGGTGCAACCGGTGGGAGATGGTCGCACGGGCTATCTTCAGCCGATTTGGATGGCGAGATAATAATAGGCTAGGTGTATAGGCATCGTCGTGTACATTTGGTTTCGCCAGTTGTGGCAGTTTTCATTTACTTGCGCACTTGTTTTTATGCTCAACTTGTGAGCATATTGTGGATCTAAGACTTTGTTCTTGTACTTTGATTAATAATATGGCTGCATGCATCAATTGATGCAGAGGCCGGGGGCTCTGTTCCTCCTTTTCAAAAAAAAAAATAGTGCAGCTCAGGTCACAAGTGTGTAAACTCCATCCGCTGGGATTGGTCACCTACTTGATAGACATGCTCCATCGCGTGGACTCAATTTATTAGTCACACCGTGCAAATACATCAATTCATAGATAAATGAAGGAAGAAGGATGACTACAAACTAGATGATGATTGCTAATCATGTTGGTTCTTGCTACTACTCTTGTAGAACATAATCGAAGATCGACAACAGATACATTATGTTTCTTATCGTCGGAAAATCAATCAATTCCGCAAATGTGAGTGCATGTCTCATGACTGTCTTGCCTCAAAGAGCACACTCTACTCGCTCGGATGTCGCTTTGCCTCGCGTTCGACCACCTGTCAAGAACCCTAACTTCCCTTGTTTGGATCCAAGCCCAACATCTCTTCATGCCACTACTCTACAACCCCAGGAACTAAAATTTGGCTAGAAAATTTGGCGTAATAATGGCACATCATAAGGGTTAGATAAAAGGTACGATATAAGCAACTGAACTAGTCAAATATAAAAAAAAATATAAAAAATACATACAAGAGAGAATTTTTCTGGCTGACGTCTCGGTATTGCTACAATGAGCATTGTGAATTGAACTTTAGATGTTCCGTTGTGGAGCGCCGAATTGATGTTGCTCTGAAGGTAGATAATGATGGGAGGGGGGCACGTGCCCTCCACCCTAGCATAAGGAGGGGATTTCTACACACTCACACACACAAAACTAGGCCTGGGCGTATAATTAGATTGTGTCCCGAGAAAGTGTTGGCTCCGCCTCCTTGCAGCGCCGCTCTTCTTCTACCTTGCGCTGCCTCACACAGCTCTCTCTCTTCTCCCCCCTCTCTCTAAGGTTGTTTCTCTCAAACACACACACACATATGATGTGAAAGACTCAACACATACACACACGCCAAGGAAGAAGCCATCCAGTAGCTTTGCCGTGAGGCTCTCCTCCTTGGTGACACAACCGCTACATGGTTTCTCCCAGCCCTCACGGCCTTAGTTTTTTCATTGACTCAAATGACTTATATACACAGGAGCAGGCACTCTTGCCATGCACTCACGCACGCACTAACCAGCCGCCACTCTCGCGGCCGCTAACCCCCACTAGCCCATGCACTAGGCCACTAATCACAACTAACTCTATCTACATGCACACGTTGCCATCCACTCCTATTCATGTGCTAACAAACTCACATATACCTAGCTCACCAACACTTGCATGTAGCCTCTTCTCAACGGCCATGCCACACTACTTGACCAAATCATTTGGCCAGACTCGTGCTGCATACCATCAGGCTCCACTGCTCACGTACCAAGCCGCTTCACACCGGCACCATGGCATCTCGTCTTGCGCCGCATCGCGCGGCACCTCAGACATCTCACCTTCTGTACGTCCAAGTGAAGCTCCACCTGACTGCAACTCCTAGACACCAACTACATGAAGATGAACTAGAGAATGCAGATACACGAATCAAGATTAAAGCTAACAGAAAGTAGCCAATGGGTAAAGGGTTGAAAGCAACAACTGCTGCCTGTACATACACTAAAGATCTTGACAGAACGAAAGCAACCGCTGCTTCTGTACATACACTAGAGACCATACTAGAGATCGAGACAGAAAGAAAGCAGCAAATGCTTGTAGGATGGATGGGTTGACACTTGTGCGCCTGGCCTCCAACTGTTGGTCCATTTTTGTGAAAGGAGCTATAGACAACCACAATTTTGTGCAGCTCAGCTCACAAGTGCGTACATAGGGATTGCGCGATAACTATTGTGCTGTCGTGTTTGAGTGAGTGAGAATGTGACGTACGCATGCAGACAGTATATGCGTGCGTGAACACTGTGTGGCCACTCTTAGATGTCCATCAGCAGTAACAGTAGTTGAGTACATGTACGCGACTAATATACATCCACCTTTAGTTATCGAGAGACATACATACCATGTATAGAATCTATTTTGTATCTTGTGTGTGTACTAGTAGTGATCTAGTACACCCTCTGTTCATAAATATAAGACTTTTGGGTAGTCCAATTTAGACATATATAGAAACGGAGATAGTACCATATATGATGATCGCTGCCAGGCCACCGGGATTTAATTTCTTTATTACTGAGAACCGATTCCATGCGTCAGCGCACTTGAGTGTGCATCGAGTGTGGTGCGTGTGCTCAGCTTGATGATAGGGTCGCGCGATATGATCAGTCGAACATAGCTTATCTTTAGGCTAGCATGATATAATCAATTGACATACGTATCCTAGGCCATCGATCTAAGGTAGTGTGTGTCGATCGAGAGCAAAGCAAAGCAGCGGTTGGCACATCTAGTCCCAGTCGTTGAGCTGAGCATCTAATTTGATGGATGTCTTGCGCGTGGCAGTTTTAGATGCTTCGTTAGTTTTGCCTCCGTTTTCGGGCTTCTACTACTAAAACTGAAAATGTAGTTCTTTTGTTTGTGTTATTAAAACTGAAACGTATTTTTAAACATGGGCTTAGGGCATCTCCAACGTGGAGATCTAAAAATGATACAAGATAGACATTTTTTGGATAACATCTCAATATGGCTACAATGAGTATTGTGATTAAACACTAGATGTTTCATTGTGGAGCGCCGAGTTGACGTTGCTCTCAAGGTAGATAATGATGGGAGGGGGGCACGTGCCCTCCACCCTACCATAAGGAGGGGATTTATATGTACGTATGCACGAACAATGTGTATGTGTAAGTAGCATTCACTTATCTGAACTGCGAACAACATTTAGTCAGATATATATCCCCTCATGTCCTCCCTTGATTCCCAACCATGCATATTGTGTTACAATAATTCCATCTCCGTCGCGTGAATCTGGTTGTCGATCGTGATGTTCTCGGAAGCAGAGATGGAGGCCAATAACAACAGGTTGACGCTGATCATGTGGCCGCCGGCGGGGGCCATGACCTCGTGGATATGACTAGCATCCAAGAGCCCGAAACTTAGAGAGAGAACAGGTTCTTTCGGGCGCATGATGATGTACCCACCAATCGCGCCCGAGCACGCGAGGAAGACGCCGGCCAACACAAGCATCCCACAAGAAGACCCATGAAAACACCCACTTTGGCGGTTACAGATGGCTGTCGGCGTCGGACGATACGCTGTGGGTGTCAGGACACTGGCGCTTCTGAGTTGCCCATTATGAAGATGATCCAGGGGAGCGGGGCAGCGCTGGGATCAAGGGAGAAGGTGGGGGCGGGGCGGAGCTGCCGGGAGCCACGGAGAAGATGGGATTTGCACACGCGCCCTCCACCTGATCCGTCCTGCAAAAAAGAATTCAGATCAAAACGATATTCAGCATATCAAGGATCAAAACTTGGTTCTCATGGATGAAGTGTTTGAGTAGATAAACGTGGATGTGCATTGGCGGCGATCTCACCTGGCGAGGTCCACCGCGGGCACTCCGCTCACGGCGGTTCCGGACAGATAGGCTCTTCTTTGATGGATGCCTCACGCTGGCTGTTTTAAATGCTTCGTTAGTTTTGCCTCCATTTCAGGCTTCTACTATTAGGACTGAAAATGTAATTCTTCTGTTTATGTTACTAAAACTGAAAAATATTTTCAAACATTGGCTTAGGGGATCTTCAACACAGACCCTAAAAATAGATACAAGATAAGAAATATTGGTTGTCGCCTCAGTATGGCTACAATGAGTATTGTGAGTTAAACTCTAGATGTTTCGTTGTGGAGCACCGAGTTGATGTTGCTCTCAAGGTAGATAATGATGGGAGAGGGCACGTGCCCTCCACCCTACCATAAGGAGGGGATTTGTATGTATGTATGTAGTAAACAGAGAATTCCAACCAGCGTCTAGTACTAATCCGGAGGGCTGCCGAGCCATTTGGAACTTGATATGGAAAACGGATGTCCCCCCAACAGTAAAAAACTTTGCTTGGAGAGTGGTCTCAGACTCCCTTCCTACTTGGGTTAATAAGTATAAGAGGACCTTGGAAATCACCAATATATGCCCAGTGTGTGGCGTGGAACCAGAAGACAATTTCCACCCTTTATGCCGCTGCCCTAGAGCACGGGAACTATGGTTGTATATGTCGGAAGTTTGGAACCTTCCGGCGTTGGATACTGTGGTGAACGTCGGGAAGGAATGGCTATTCCATGTGCTACAGCCACTACATGAATTAGAGAGATCCATGCTACTCATGACACTCTGGAGGTGTTGGTTCATACGTAATGAGATAGTGCACAACAAAATCCCGCCGCCTCTTGAAGTATCGAGGAGGTTCCTTGTCAGCTATCTGGAATCTCTAATTGCCATTAAAATGAACACGCATATGGACCCAGCCAAGGGGAAATCAATCATCTCCTATGACCGCATATTACTTCATGCTAATACAGCACTGTCGCCGCCCGCCCCCCAGTGGGCTGCACCACCGGAGGGGTGGGTAAAGCTAAACACGGACGGATCTTTTCATGATGGCAGGGCTGGAGCAGGTATGGTACTTCGGGATCCTTTGGGAGGCATAATCTTTTCTGCGTGCAGAACACTTTACTCGTGTCGTGAAGCTTTGGAGGCAGAGTTGTGTGCTTGCATGGAAGGGTTATCTCTAGCGATCCAGCGAAGTGATCGTCCTGTGGCTATTGAGATGGATTCACTTGTTGCTATAAAGTTGATCCAAGGGCAAGAGAAAGATAGGTCTATTTATGCTTCATTAGTCAAAGAGATTAGATATCTCTTATCTCTCCGTGAAAATTGTATTACTCATGT
Source organism: Elymus sibiricus (assembly GCA_039707655.1). NCBI lineage: Eukaryota > Viridiplantae > Streptophyta > Magnoliopsida > Poales > Poaceae > Elymus > Elymus sibiricus. Next base: position 17,912,498 of record CM077671.1, read on the forward strand.
AAACCGTAGTCAAAATCAGGTTAGTGATGGTCTAGCAAGCGTTGCTCGTACAGAGGGAAGAACCATGACTTGGATTGGCTCTGGACCCTCGAGTGTGCTTGAGCTAGTCACCGCTGATTGTAATTCTTTGTTGGCTTGAGTAATACATTATTTCCACCCGCAAAAAAAAAATGTAGTAAACATATATAACAGCATCATTCAGTTATCTGAATTATGAACAATATTCAGTTAGATATATATCCCCTCCTGTCCTCCCTCGGTTCCCAACCATGCATATTGTGTTGGTTGCTCCTGTCGCTGCACCTACATAAACAGGAGAGAGCAAATGCTTTGTCGGAAATCGTGGAGTAGTATTGAATTTATATTTGTATATCCGCCTTAGGCCATCGGTAGAGAAATAGACATGGCCAACATAGGAAATTGATACAAAAACCGCCAGCATGGAGAGGAGGACTAATATCTTCTCCGATGAGGGGGGCGGTGGCGAGGCCGACTCACTGTCTTTGGACGACGGTAACGTCAAGGACGTCATCTACAATCACCACGGCTGGAACGCCATGCCTTACGTCGTAGGTTTGTTACTACATCATTTTTTTCGTACTAATGTTGTATTAGACTTAAACATATCTATATCTCTTGAAGGCAAGAAGATATATGCTTTTATTGGTATACGTTCCCATATAATCAATCAAAGCCTTTCAGCACAATTAAAGCAACCGAACTACACAAATATACAAAAATCTTAAAAAAAGATGCAAGATAGAAGTTTTCCGGCTAACGTCTCAGTATGGCTACAATGAGTACTGCGAGTGAAACTCTAGATGTTTCGTTGTGGAGAGCCGAGTTGATGTTCCTCCCAAGGTAGATAATGACAGGGAAAGGGCACCTGCCCTCCACCATGACCTGACTATCAATATTATGTTGCCTCTGCCTGCCATCCTTTTTCAAAGATAAGAACCAACTGACAGAAAGAGGTCGACCCAGCATGAGGCTACGCGGTAGATTCTTCTTTCTCTGAAGAAGCAAGAGCCCTGTAGATTCTATTGTTGGCTGGAAGCAAAAGAAATTCTCTTGTTTCTGCACAATGAACACTTTTTTGTCTGGTGATCATCATCATCAGACATCCCCCCCCCCCCCCCCCCCCTCTCCCCTCCCCATTTTTCTCTGGTGATTTTATATGATGCATGGGTAGAGCGCAAGTTAAGAATGGATGGAAGCATCACTTCTTACTTCTCGCTCCTTGAGGTTTTGTTGCCTCGCATAGTGATTTGGTTCTCTCTGTTGGAGGCCGTGGTGTGACTCAAATGAGGTGCAAGGTTGTCTCGATGGAACATTGCCCTTCGGCACGGTCAGCGGTTCTCTCTTTCGCGCCGTGGCTAGGCAGTGGGAAACCCTTCGACGGTCACTGCGACTCTCCTAGCTCTTCAAGGTGCTGAGCGAACGCAGGGCAGCAGGCGACTTATTCTCTACGTCTTTTCGGTGTTGGATCTCTTTTCGTCTGATCCACAATACTAGTTCCCGCTCTTCTCGGTCTATCTACTGGTGATGGGAGCTAAGTTCTTGGTGCTGGCTGCATGTCGTAGCTTGCTTCTGGTTCTCCTTCTGTAGTTCTTTTTCCTTTGCGCGTTGGGTGCTACTTGCAGCCGATTTGTGTTTGTACCTTGATCCCGTTTTTTATAAAATGAAAATCGTTCAGGCCCGCCGTAGCTGCGTAAAAAATAAAAAGGGCAGCACTCTGCGCCGGCCCAATAATTGGGCCGGTCGCGTCCCAGCCGCTCGATGCAGCGCCCGCCAGCCACCCGATCTGTTCGCGTTGACTTCGCCTCATCTTCTTCTTTCTCTCCACGCCGCTGCGCGCACTACGTCCTCCTGGCCACCGGCGACCACTCCCTCACCTGGACATCCTACCTATGCCGCTCGTCGGCGCGCTCGCCAGCACGCTCGTCGGAGCCGCTCTCTGGAGCTGCTCGTCGGCGCGCTCGTCGGAGCCGCTTGCCGGAGCTGCTCGTCGGCTTGCTCGCCGGAGCCGCCGCTCGCCGGAGCCGCTCGCCAGCGCGCTCGTCGGAGCTGCTCGCCGGAGCCGCTCGCCAGCGCGCTCGTCGGAGCTGCTCGCCGGTGCGGTCCTTGGTTCCAAATCTTGCTAGCCTTTCGTGGTAGCAAATTTTGTTGTTGGTCGTAGCAAACGAAGACAACGGTTGTGGCAAAATGAAACACCGGTTGTAGCAAAAATCGCGACGCCATGTGCGATGTAGCAAAATGCGACACCGGTGGTAGCAAAATGCGGTGCCAGTTGAAGCAAATTTAGATGCTGGTTGAAGCATGTAGCAAATTACGTCTTCGGTCATGTACGCAACTTCGCCGGCCATGCCCGTTGCAGCTCCGCTCGCCATGGAGCAGTTGAGACGGAGAGAGGGGATGCAACTCGCCATGTCGTCGGTTGTAGCAAAATGAAAAACCGGTTGTAGCAAAAATCGCGACGCCATGTGCGATGTAGCAAAATGAGGTGCCGGTTGTAGCAAATTTATGTAGGAGATATGCCCTAGAGGCAATAATAAATGTTATTGATTATCTCCCTGATTCATAATTAGGTTTATGTTCCATGCTATAACTGCTATGGTTCACGAGTCTGCAATAACCACGAGGCTCGGAGGAAGACTCATATGCACGTGTGTGATAATAAACGGTAAAATGTATTCCTAGTCTAGCCTCTAAGACTAACTCAAGTGTTGCATGATGGTTCTGTTTTCCTGATCATGGGCATGTCTATTCCAGCAACTTTGAGGGCACAATGTTGGAAGAACATTTGTATCGACCCGAATTGATGTTATGCTATGAGATACATTCGTCACAAGTTAATGGTTAATAACACAGAGTGTTGGAAATATGCCCTAGAGGCAATAATAAATTAGTTATTATTATATTTCCTTGTTCATGATAATCGTTTATTATCCATGCTATAATTGTATTAATTGGAAACTCAAATACATGTGTGGGTACATAGACAACACTGTGTCCCTAGTAAGCCTCTAGTTGACTAGCTCGTTGATCAAAGATGGTTAAGGTTTCCTAGCCATTGACATGAGATGTCATTTGATAACGGGATCACATCATTAGGAGAATGATGTGATGGACAAGACCCAAACTACGAACGTAGCATATGATCGTATCAGTTTATTGCTATTGTTTTCTGCATGTCAAGTATCTGTTCCTATGACCATGAGATCATGCAACTCACTAACACCAGAGGAATACCTTGTGTGTATCAAACGTCGCAACGTAACTGGGTGACTATAAAGGTGCTCTACAGGTATCTCCGAGGGTGTCTGTTGGGTTGGCATGGATCAAGACTGGGATTTGTTACTCCGTGTGACGGAGAGGTATCTCAGGGCCCACTCGGTAATACAACATCACAATGAGCCTTGCAAGCAATGTGACTAAAGTGTTAGCCACGAGATCTTGTATTAAAGAACGAGTAAAGAGACTTGCCGGTAACGAGATTGAACTAGGTATAGAGATACCGACGATCGAATCTCGGGCAAGTAACATACCGAAGAACAAAAGGAACAGCATACGGGATTAACTGAATCCTTGACATAGAGGTTCAAACGATAAAGATCTTCGTAGAATATGTAGGAGCCAATATGGGCATCCAGGTCCCGCTATTGGTTATTGACCGTAGAGGTGTCTCGGTCATGTCTACATAGTTCTCGAATCCGCAGGGTCTACACACTTAACGTTTGGTGACGATTAGTATAGTTGAGTTATTTTGTTGGTGACCGAAAGTTGTTCGGAGTCCCGGATAAGATCCCGGACATGACGAGGATCTCCGGAATAGTCCGGAGGTAAAAATTGATATATGTGATAATAGTGTTTTTGGTTACCGGAAGGGTTCCGGAATTCACCGGAAAGGGGTTCCGGATGTTTACCGAAGTGTTCGGGTGCAGCAACACTTTATATGGGCCAAAGGGATAAAGCCCACGAGGTATTGGAAAGTGCAAAAGGAAGTTTTGCTACTGCCTTAAGATGGTAAGGTAGTACTACCGCTACTGTAGCAGCGGTACTACCGCTTAAGCTGGTTAAGCGGTACTACCGCTACTGTATCAGCGGTACTACCGCTTAAACTGGTCAAGCGGTACTACCGCTTATCGTCAGCGGTACTACCGCTTAAACTGGTCAAGCGGTACTACCGCTTATCGTCAGCGGTACTACCGCTTAAGCTGGTCAAGCGGTACTACCGCTTATCGTAAGCGGTACTACCGCTTGTGCGCGGTACTGCAGGGATCCGAGTTGGACTCTTTCCCTGCGGGCCAAACCGACCTTGTGCGGGCAAAACCGACCTGGAGGAGGCTTTTACTCCAAGTTTAGACCCCAAGGCTCAACATATAAATAGAGGGGTAGGGCTAGCACACGAGAGACATTAGATTGCCCCAAGCCGTGTGCCGGCAACCTCTAGTTCCTCCTACGTCATAATTTCAGTAGTGCTTAGGCGAAGCCCTGCTGAAATAGTTCTTCATCAACACCACCACGCCGTCGTGCTGCTGGAACTCTTCTTCTTCTCCGCTCCCTCTTGCTGGATCAAGAAGGCGGAGATCGTCATCAAGCCGTACGTGTGTTGAACGCGGAGGTGCCGTCCGTTCGGCGCTGGATCGTGCTTGGATCGAGGGACGACTTGCGATTTGGATCGCGGAGACGTTCGACTACATCAACCGCGTTTCTTAAACGCTTCCGCTTAGCGATCTACAAGGGTATGTAGATCCACTCTCCCTCTCGTAGATGCTCATCACCATGGATAGATCTTGTGTGTGCGTAGGAAAATTTTTGTTTCCCATGCAACGTTCACCAACACAGAGATGGTTAACGTTTGCATGATTCCTTAGACCATGAGCGTATCGAGTTTCTTCATGCTTGCTTCATGAACTTTGGGGTTTGTTAAACGTCATCCGTAAATGGGTGGCTATTACGGCGGCTTACGGGTTCATGGAAAAGTATGTCAAGTAACTTGATAGCTCAAGATTGAGATTTGCTCCTCCGACGATGGAGAGATATCTCTGGGCCCTCTCGGTGTTACGGTATCCATCATCGTCTGGGCAGACACTTTGTGATTTGATCACGGGGATGCCAGAACACGGGAACGAGAAAAGAGAACAATACCGGTAACGAGGTAACTGGCATAGTGGACAAGTTGTTGATCCACGGGGATGCCAACATGTCTCACCTCGGGCATTTGTAACATATCGTGATGCAACAGGAATAGCACACGACAACTGGAGGTTCACTCGAATATTCATTCGTGTGGGTATAGGGGTCAATATGGGTGTCCACGGCTCCGATGTTGATCATTGATCGGAAGGGGTTCCGGGTCATGTCTATACTTCACCGAATCTATAGGTTCACACGCTTAAGGGTCATCTATTTGCTAAATACTAGACAGGGAGTCTGAGAGAAAGTCTCTGAAAAAAGTTTCGGAGACAGCGGAAAAGTTCCGAAGAGAGAGGTCACCGGATGAGTTCCGATAAAACTGAAAAGTTGTTTCAGGGGATACCATTAAGTCAAATTGGTTTCGGCACACGCCTGATAATTCTTGGAGGGTGCCAGAATCATTCTGGAAACTTCTGGGAATTTTCCGGAAGAAAAACCGGAAATGTTCCGGAGCTGCCGGAACCGCTTTGTTTGCTTTTCGCAGATGAAAATCACTAATTCGGAATTGTTTCGGAATGCGTCGAAAATTATTTTAGTGGGTACTGGAAATGTTCTAAGCCCACATAAATATTTTCGGTTCGAACGGACGCTGAAAAATATCGTCATGAATAGTGAAATCAGCTTTATGGTTACTTTTTGGAAAGCCACCTTTTTGGGCTTTTGCTCCAAAATATCTTGGAGATGACATGGATGGATGTGGCTGAAATTTCAGCCCCTCCACCCCTCCTTCTCCTATAAATAGAGGTGGAGGGGGCTGCCCAAAACTCATCCCTTCTCACATACACATGCCATAGACTTGTCTGGCTTCTCTCTCCCTCCCAGCGAAATAGTTTCGTAGAGCCGAAAGGCTCTCTGGGTTCCGGCAGGAACTAGTTCTGGATGGCGAAGCCTTGCCGGATAGATGACACCGTATGTGTGCAACTCTGTAGAGAGATCGTAGTTTCGGTCTTAGTTCGAGAGTGCCTCCCGAAGGGCTGCCCGTGTGACCGTCCGAGTTTCAAAGGTCCTCTCAAAGGGCTGTCCGAGTGACCGTCCGAGTTTCGAAGGTCCTCCCGAAGGGCTGTCCGTGACACCGTCCGGGGGACTGTCCGACCGCCTCCCGGAGGGCTGTCCGAGGGGCAGATGAGGGTATACATCCTCGCGGTTGGGAGGTTGTAAATCCTAGCTGCGGGGATCTGCACCGCTGATCGTCATCGACTCTACTTCCGCTGCGCTACGAGTCGGTAACGAAAAGATCAAACCTTCTATGCAGTCTCCATAGTGGTTCTGGGCTGGTGCGCAGGTCGGAAATTTTTGTTTTCTGCTGCGTTCCCCTACAATTTAGATGTCGGTTGTAGCAAATTTAGATGCCGGTTGAAGCATGTAGCAAATTACGCCTTCGGCCATGGACGCAACTTCGCCGGCCATGCCTGTTGCAGCTCCGGTGGCCATGGAGCAGTTGAGAGAGGGGAAATCGAGGGGAGGACACTGGTTCGGTGGTAGGCTTCGGGGATGCTCGCCGGAGAAGAAGACGGGGGCTCGCTGGAGGAGATCGCCGGGGTAGGATTTCCCATGGCAGCTGGGAGGTTGGGAAAAAAGGAAAGAGAAGGACGCGGGGATGAGGAAAGAGATAACGTGGTGGGCCCTCCCGATTTGATTCGCTGCGTGCGCGAGCGAGTGGAGGAGACCGGCCGAAGCGTTCGGCCGGCGCCCCGGCCCCAAGCGTTTCCCAAAGAAAAAAGGTGGTCACAGGTGAGGTCCCTCTTGTCTCACTCACATTTGAAATCTCATATGCCTTGTCAAGGCCTTTTACCGCTTTGCATTTTTGGTCGGTTCATCAGACTGTTCTTCACGAGAAGAAGAAGAGTAAAACAGTAGCAGGATTAACTCGATCTAATTTTTGTCAAAAAAAAACTCGATCTAATTACCGCGCATGCAGGTCCAGAAAGGTAAAAAAAAGATAAAAACGCGCCAGGTAGGGGTCGAACCTACGGCCTTCCGCTTAGGAAACGGACGCTCTATCCACTGAGCTACAGGCGCTCATGTGCTCAGTAATTAACTGGATCTGAACTAGACAAAAGTTGGCAAGTGGTAACTGAATTTCACAAAAGTTGAATGCCGTTAGTATTTTTGGGAATTAATTTTGGACTAGCAAACTGGGCGAATATGGATTTGTTGTCGCCACTGTCTTTGGCGCCTACGTCAATGACACCCGCTACATCACCACCGCCACCATCTCCTCCTTCATCGGCATGTTCATCCTCATCCCCACCGCTGCGATCCACGCCCACCACCCTCCAGCGTGCAACGCGTGGCACCCAGCGCAGTGAACCGGATGTGCCCTACATACCAGCCCAAGGACCAACGCCTTCTGGTAAACAGTGCAAACTGGCATCAAGTACAACCACAACATATCACAACACAAACGGTACAAAGGTCTGATAATACAACACTTAGCAAGGCCAAGGCGTCATTACTCGTGTGGCAACATTACGTACACTTAGCGCTTTCATAGTCGACGAGAACATCTCTTTCATTGAACGTCAAAAAGTCTGAAATAAATATAGTAAAATGCGAGCATCAATGCCAAGTTTAGGAGTTGAACCCTGATGGGCTGACTCCACCATAAAGAATCTAATCATCTGAGGTACACCCAATTCACCATATTCGTTTTTGAGGCCTCTCTATCATGTTCAAAGAGCAGGAAGGAAAATCATTACTTAATAACATGAAGAAATATTCACGTGTTATATATCAAATGTCCACTTATATACACAAAAATATTCATGTAATTAAAAGTCACATGTGTACTTTTAAAATAAACAACGAATTCTATTGAAAAAAGACATGATGGACCTTTCTTAAAACACACAATAGAACATTACTTTTCTAAAATAAGAAGAGTTATTTTCCAATAGACGATGAACATTTGGTGAGAACTCATGAACATTTTTAATATAAACGCTGAACATTGTTTGTTATAAAAGCCACATATTTTTAAGATACGCAGTGTACTTCTAAATAAACGACGAGACCATGTTTAATAAACGATGAAATGTTTTGCAATAAAATATGAACATCTTTTAGATATATGATGAATAAGTTTAAATGCGCGAAGAATAATTTTCAATACACGGTGATCAGTTTTCAGAGACATGGTAAAAAAATTGTAATATACGATGAAAATTTGTAAAAAGAAGTGGCACATTTTTTAAATACACGATAAACAGTTCTAGGTAGAGGGCAAAATTAATAATATGCGGTGAATAATGTTCAGATACTCCACAAACAATTTGTCGTACAGGATGAACAATTCTGAAAAAGAAACAATAAACAATTTTTAAATACACGATGAAAATGTTTTAGATATGTGGTGAACACGTTTTAATAACAATGAATAGTGTTCAGACACGGTGAACAAATTTTTCTATTACACTCTAAACCTTTTGAAAATACATGCTAGATAGTTTTAAAAATAAAAAAATGAACCTTTTTTATGTACACGATGAATATTTTAAAATTTTCAGAACTTATAGTGAATCTTTTTAAATTGAATGGCAAAATATTTTTAAAACACTGAACTTTTTCATAGACGATGAATTATCATAATAAAATGAAAAAGAAACGAAAACTAAAATAAAAATTAATTCATGTTCCCCTGTTTACAAGATATTATATTTCGGAAAAGGGGAAATGTTAATAAAAATAAAAATAAGAATGTAAGAAAATCAAAATAAATACAGTAAAACTAGTCGGAAAATAAAAATGGACAAATGCACAAAAATGAAACGATAATTTGTTTCAGGTTAACCGTAGAAAACCAATAGGAAACCCGACCCATTCCTTCGCTACTGGGAGACAATCATGTTGGGATGCGCTGGAGGCGAGCATGACCAAGGACTCACAACAGGTGAGTTGTCTCAGAGGATTTCGCTAGACCCTGGAGTCTTGTAAATCCTAACATTTTCCCTCTATATAAGGTGATGCTATGGTTAGCTAGTAGAGATTTAATCTAATCTCCTACCTATGTGATCCTAGCAATCTATGCATTGTACATCATATGCTAGTTCTCATACTATGCTGATAATCAATACCATCTAAGCATGAGGAGGATATTACCTTATCAAGAGGGCCTGCACCTGGATAAACTTCCTGGTGTGGATCCCATTTGGTCTTCCTGCTACACGCAACACCCAATTGAGATTATTGTCGAAATAATGAATGACGGCCTTCGAGAAGGGATTGACGCTCGGGCGCCGCTATTATCTGATCCATACAGCTAAAGAGAGATCCAAGGTTCTTAACTGGAAGCTCCAATGTTCGACGTATGCGTCATTGGCACAGACCGATGTGGCGCCAGATAATTAGTCCTCCATTCTTCCATTGCAGAGCGCCACGGTCCATTGTCCGTGGTGGAGAAAAAGGTGCCTTGATCGCTGGAGAGAAAGTCACGGCGCGCAAAGGTGATGCCCTTCTGACATAGTATACATTTAATTTGGTGCAAGAACACGAACTGCAATGGTGATGAACACCAAAGGGAGAGATAGGAACGAGGGAGAGGTTTGCCTCCCCTGCTACCAAAGGAAGGCCCTTGCATAGAATCCAGCTAGGAATGGCAGGAGTTGGCATGTCCTAGTACGTAGCGTGTAGGAATTGGAAAGTCTTGGTTGACTTGGTTCTGTGTGTTAGTCAGGTAGGAGTCGGCTTTGTTAACCGGTAGTCCAGATCGACGCATATAAATATACGTGTACCGGATCATGTAACATTAAGTTGTAACCGGGAGAAAAGGTGAAAAAGAAATAAAGAAAATTAAGGGTACGAGACGTACCCTCAACTATCAGTTTTTGTGTGCGCGTGTTCATTGTGATTTGATGTGATCGATCCTGTGGGCAAAAGCCAACAGGGATTCAATAAAAAACGGACCATGACAAGAATCAAATTAATTAACAAACATTCAATGCCCTGACTAATGACCATGATAAGAATGATAGAGAAGGAGCAAATTTGTCTTTGCCTCTTGTCACCCTGTGATGTGATGATACATGGCAGATGACCAGATTCAGTAGACCTTGTAAATATACTTCCAGTCAAACCAATACATGGCCATACATATATAGATAGATACATTAATACATAAGCAGATAGATCTAGGCATCATGCATGACCTGCCATACATATATGTACATAAAGAAGAAAATGATGGATATGATCCACTTGCATGCATGTAGTGCAGTGGGTTTGGTTGGTTGGTTCGTTGGTTGGGGATCCATGCCTCCTTGCATGTTGCTAGGTAGCATCCTTGAGCTCAATGCAATAAATATGAGATCAAGCATAATCGTTACCAATTAATCCTTTAGGACCAAACTAAACATATACTCGCTCCGTCCGGAAATAATTGTCAGAGAAATAGATAAAAATGAATATATCTAGAACTAAAATACACCTAGATACGTCCATTTCTCCGACAAGTATTTCCGGATCACGAGAGTATACTAGAAGATTAAGGTTAATGAAACCTTCTTTCCTTCTAAATGAACCTTGGCACAGTGACACAAGAGATTCTTTGGCAATCAATGACCCGTAGAATTAACAGGAGTGCTCATGAAAGGCGATTTACACCTCCTAAGTTACGATCCTCGGCTTCGCATTGGTCTAAAGTACCCCCTCCAACTCCGAAAGATAATCATCGATTATGAAATTTTCTACAGAAGTTTCCCCCTACTTTGTCCATGTCAACAAACAGTTCGAAATACCTCGACCTTTTCCGCGATGATTTGAAGCACTTCTTTTCCCATTCCATGAAAAATACTCAGTCAGCCTGTTTTGACCGTCTCTGACAGTTTACAACCGGCCAAAATGGGGTTTAGAGTTGTAACTTAGATCAAGTACTCCCTTTGTAGACTTTTATCAGATCGTTTAGATCACTACTCTTAAAAGTTTACAGAGGGAGTACAAGTTAGGGGGTAAAATGAACTTATCTATCGATCAAAACATATATAAGCCGCACAATACATTCCTACCAAAGCTTGGTAAGTAAAAATGTAAAATATGATGAACATGGAGACCCACCAAAAATAACCAATCATCAATTCTGCTATGGCAGAGCGCCATGGTTGTCGCCCGTCCCCAAGAATGGTATCCAGATCGCTGGAGAGGAACATGGAATAATATGGACATGAATAGAGTTTACTTCACTATTTGTTCCTCTTGCAGACATCGAAGTATGCATATGTACATCAAGACACTGATGCCAACATAAACCACTGAAATAGGCTGCGTGAGTGTGTGTTCTTGGTGGTGAATTGTGCGCGTGTTTGTCCTCTTTTTAACAAAAATATAATGTTACGAACTGGTTCAAGCCTTAAGCAAGAAAGAGTAGAGGTCAAAATCATTCTCGAAAAAAAAGTAGAGGCCAAAGTGCCAATCAAGGCATTCCATAGGACAATCCAAGGCAAGCCCAGTAGCTTCAGAAATATAATGTATAAGGAGGTATATGCTCATACAGAGACTGGTATTAAGTTTCAGAATCTAATCCTCATAGGCCCATGTGTCATGATTCATACTCCTAACTGTACAAGGAAATATTGCTGACTTATTATTATACTGCTAATACATGCTAAATTCTGAGGATTGATCTTACGGCATACCAAGACATGATCGACGTAGTAGGATCCAACTCTTATCTCATCAAAACAAAGGACGTGGCGGCAGACAGCAATAGGGCCCCCATTTTCATGCCCATTCCCATTGCTGCTGGCGCGTTCGACGAAGGACCGGCGGGTGCCTTCCCATCGTTCGTCTCAGGTTTCTCTGTCGGGCAGGTGTAGCCGCAGAGGCTGGGTCGGACAACCCGGTAGACGCCTTTGCTTGCCAAGACATAGATATCCTTGTTGTTATCCTCGCCGAAGGAATATATGTAACCGAGTGACGGGAGAGGGCTCCCAGCGGCGCTGTCACAGGGGATGGGAGAGTTCTTGGAGCAACTGAAGGAGATCAGACTGGAGGTGTAGTTCCCACTGCTCTCCGGGGTCTCCGTGCCAGTCCACATGGCTGATGCGTAAAGGTCGGCATACAGGTACCTGAAAGCACATCAGCAGATGCATCCAGTGAATACAACTTCAAAAAATGTGTTGAACATCGTAGTAGCTCCACACCATCTTCGAGATCAAAATCAGTGCAAGAGGCCTTAAAAAATCAGTACAAGATGCCCTTCGACGAAGCTTTGATCGTGCAGAGGCCAAGGGTGATTCATCGAAGTAAATACCTTCCATACAGGCAGGGGTCGGTAGATCCTCGGTAGACATAACCACCCATGATCGACGCAGATCCAATGTTTTTATTGACATCAGAATGGCTGTATCCCATAATAGGAGGAATGACATTTACGGACTTGAGTGATGTGTTTCCTCCAGGTGTCCACGGTGGATGGTACACCAATGGACCCTCATATATACGCCACCCATAGTTTCCGGCCTTGGAGATCAAATCAACCTCTTCGTATTGGTCCTACATATAGCAGGGACAATATACAATAAGTCATATAACAATTAATGATTAGCAGTTTTAAAGTATACCAAAACTGTACCAACCTGCCCCAGAGAAACAAAACAATAGTTTGACCAAATCGGAGGACGAGAATGAAAAGTTGAGTTCTATTAATATGATCCACATAAGACATAAGACACTTAAGAAGTTTGAACCATCATGTGCTACATGCCTATCCTGTGCTTACAGTGTTATACCATAAATTGTAAGTGCGTGTCAAGTTTAGAAAGTAAGATAGCGATCAAGCTTGATCCCACTGAAGTGCACTATAGCCGCACTGGGATATCGAACCAATACAGCCAATATAAATCTAGCACCTCGCAAGTTAAAACCTTTTAAGATCCTGAGACGGTACCTGACCAGTATCTGCACAGTAGAAGTAGGAAGGCCTCTCAAGATCAAAGCTGCATCTCCAAGGGTTTCTAACACCCAATGCCCAAATTTCTGGTGCCAAGCCACTATCATCAGAGAACGGGTTGTCTTTTGGAATGGAATAGTTACCCCACAAGCTTTGGTTAGCGACTTTACTTGGTCCTGAAAATACCAATACAATTTTTTTTACATAGTGTTAAGGGCCAAAATAATGAATTACGAATTGAGCGCATATACGAAGTAACATACTAGTTCAGTAAATACGATTCCACTACGGAGGTCATGAACTAGATTTAACTAGCCCATTCTTTAGACAGGGAAATAATGTGTCCAGTAGTTTTCTTACAAAAATACAATTGTATCAGATGTGATATGCCATTAAAGAAGTCTCACTGAAGGAGTTAGTTAGAACCCCGAGAGCAAGTACCATGTTGTTCTATAGTACCGATGGTAACTGAACTTTCAATACTAGAAAAATAAGAGCAGCATACAAAGATGTCGCATGAAAACCAAAGGAACTGAAGTGAAGGAGATAAAATTTGCAAATCTGACAAATGACAAAAGATGGCATTCTCGAAGAATTTACCCGGTGTACTGTCGATGTCAAGCCTCATAATTTTCCCCAGAAGCGATTTTTTGTTCTGCGCAAAGTTAAAAGGATCTCCTTTCTGTCCACCGTCCCCCATCATGAGGTAGAGGTGTCCATCCGTCGGCCCAAAAAGTATCTGTCCCCCATGGTTAGATGTATAAGGCAGCCCCATAGTAAAAATCCTCTTGGCTTCGGTTGGATCGGCAGACGTTACCTGAAGAAGAATGCAATGAATGGTGTGAATGGATGAGGTTCAAGGGACATCAAGACATGAAACGGAAGAGCGCATGTGAGCAAACCTCGGAAACATTCGAAGATGAGCCTTTAGCAGAATATTCCGACACGACGACTTGATATTGGCATGGCTGGGCGCCGTTATCGGTGCCAAGCTTCGAGGGGTCACAGCCCACGTCGGAATTGCAGGAGCACCTACCGGAACAGCTGGGTGACTTTGTCCTGTCGCAGTTGTAGGACGCGAAGAAGCGGCCGTTGGTCGCGAAGTCGGGGTGAAACGCCATGCCCATGAGCCCGAACGTCGAGTCGAAATGGACCTGGTCAGTCAGGTCGACAAACAGGCCCGCCTCGCCGAACTGCAGCGTGCCGCCGGACCCCTGCTCCGGGACGGTCGCCAGCAGTATCTTCCCGGCTTGGGTGCCGAGGAAGACCCTGTTGGACCCGTCAGGGTGAGGAACCATGTTGAGGTAGGCGTAGGAGCCGTTGTCGATCCTCTCCAGGCATACCCCTTTCGGAGACGCCGAAGGCTGGGTAGCGTTGAACGACACCGTGCTCCCGCTGAGGCACACGGATCGGTTACTGGTCGCGCCACCGAACGACGTGCAGAAGTCGCTCTCGGACTGCCAGGCATCGGTGAGCTTGGACGATGAGCTCGGCAGCGTCCCACCTCCTTGCAGGGGAGGCTGGAAGGGGGAGTTGTGTATCGTCACGTCCTTGCAGGTGTCCCAGACTAGCTTGCAGTAGTCCTGCACTGCTGATTCCTTGGACTGACGAGCAGAGGTCGCCGAGGAGGCGGAGCTGCACAGGAACGGGATCGTCCGGATCTTCGGCCCGGCGTCGAACAGCTCTGCAGAATACGGATTGCATCTCTGGAAGGAAAAAAATCATGAAATGGAAGTTAGATTCAGCAGATCTGCTGCCAAGTTTATGGGTTGCATTTCTTGAAAGAAAAAAAGCATGACATACACAACTCAGTAGATCAGCTGCCAGGTTGAGGAACCTGGTGGCAATTCAGTTGTTGGTTTATTAAAGCTTATATGTTTTCCAAGTAGAACGGTCTCTGTTGATTCATTCAGTTAGTCACATGGGACAGAGGAAGGAACATGGCAACATGTGAGGTGCCAAGAAAGAGAAAATCAGCATGCGAATCCGTCTGAATTGCCAACAAACGCTGTCCTGATGTGCATGCATACTTTACTTTGAGTAGGCAGAGCCACGAGACAGTATAACTGTATAAGACTGTTAAATAACCGATGAAACACCCGCAGCGAGGCAAACCGTCGAGCACCTGGCGGGCGTTAAGTAACGAGGATGAGGGATCAGGGATGAGGGGTGTACTCACGGCGCAGAGAAGGGACTTGAGGACGGCGGCGCAGGCGGCGTCGGAGACGTTGGCGGCCTGGTGCTGGTCCCGCAGGGCCTTGTCGTCGGCGGCGTCGCAGCAGGTGGCGCCGGCGTCGCCGCAGAAGGCGAGCGTCCCGTTGAGCGGCAGCGGCGCCCCTGATTTGGAAGCAGCAAAACAAGAAGACATGTACAGTATAAGTAGCAGAGAGAAGCAGAGGCTGAGCATGCAGCAAGCAGAGACTGTGTACTGACTGGCGTCGGTGCAGAGCGGGAAGGCGCGGCAGGGCGGGAAGAAGCAGCAGCAGAGCAAGATGAGGCAGCAGCCGTAGGTACGGAGGAGGACGGCGGCCGGAGTCGGCCGGCGGCCCGTCGGCGTCGGCATCCGTGGGAGCTGGAAGGAGGAGGAGGCAGGAAGCTGCTCTCCGGCTGTGGCTGGGAAGGGATCAATCCATGTGCTGTGAGGTGCGATCCCTTTCTTATTGCAGGCAGGCAGCTGAGCTGAGCCGAGGTAGAGCAGTAGGTTCGCTCGCTCTCCTCCAGTGAGCTTATTGCGAGTGCCACCGAGAGTGAGATGGAGGAGCATGGAGCATGGGCGCCACACATGTTTGACCAACCCACTGCCGCTGCCGCTGCCGCTGCTGGTCGGATCGGATGGGTTGCGGATTGGGTCGGACACAGGACACGATGGTTGTTGGCTGGCAACGAGTGGGGTGGTGGGTGGGGTAGGGTGGGCTCGGCTCTCACTAGCCTCGACTTGTTCAGCTCATTGATTGCCCGCCTACAGCATAGTGTCTTTGTCAAAAATGTCAAACCCGAGCCAGGCCATGATGAATTGGTGATTGGTGGGGGTGGCAATGTCAACATGCGCTTCAATGCCATACCCCTTCTCTGATAGTTTAACTTTCCATGCCATCTCCCTCGACTCATTTTTCTTTGAGGGAAACTTAGCCCCTACTAGTAATTTCAGGTCAAAAATAAAATTAAAAAAATTCTTGCGCTTTTTTTTTTTTTTGCGGGTGGAAATATTGTATTACTCAAGTCAACAAAGAATTACAATCAGCAGTGACTAGCTCAAGCACACTCGAGGGCGCTTTGGGTTGGTGGGAACTCAACTGACCATCCACTAAATACAACTCTCTCTCTCTCTCTCTCTCTTCATAGATCCGAGCTCCACCTCGACGAGGATATGACGCCCGTGCATGTCATGCCAGCCACTGAGCCGGCATATCATCTTGAAATTTACAAAGTGAAAATCCTGAAATAAATCCATAAATAAATGCGAGCATCGGTATTTGAACCATGGTGGGCTAGGGATATCAAAGCCCCTCTAAGAGCATCTCCAATAGATGGTCCAAATTTTGGCGGTCCAAAACTGGAGATGTAAAATTTGGACCGCCAAAAACTACATTTTGGAGCTCTGAAAAACGCTCAACTCCAACAGATGGTCCAAATTGATGGTCCAAAAGAGCAACTCCAATAGATGGTCCAAACCAAAGATGTAAAAATCTGAAAACGGTCGCGCGGCTGCTGCCAGCCACTGTTCAGCCGCGGTTTTGCATTGAAATAGCATCAAAAATTTGAAAATAAAGTGCATCATCATCATAGTTTCAATCAAAAGTGCATCACCATCGTAATATCAAATCCCTCTACCAAAAGAGCATCGTCTCAATCAAAGTTTTTCGCCCTCGAAATTAAAATGCACATGAATATTACTCATGCGGGTCATCAACACCACCAGCGTTGTGAACCGTGGTACGATCATCATCTTCACCACCGTCTTTGTCGACGTTCTGAACAAGCGGTGAACTCTCGTTGCCGTGAGCACCACCGGAAGCATCTTCATTGCGTCCCATACCGGTCATGTTGCCGACGAAGCCAACTCCAACACCACTCATGTTGCCGCCATAGCCACCTCCCAAGCCACCCATCATGTTGCCGCCAAAGCCACCTCCCATGCCGCCAAAGCCACCTCCCATGCCGCCAAATCCACCTTCCATGTTGCCACCGAAGCCACCTCCCATGTTTCCGCCAAATGCACCATTCATGGAACCTCCAATCATGTTCATGTAACCACCCATGGCACCTCCCATGCCTCCTCCCATGCCTCCTCCCATGGCACCTCCCATGCCTCCTCCCATGCCTCCTCCCATCATCATTTGCCTCATGAGCATTTGCTTCTTCATGAGCATTTCATCGCGACAAAGTTCAACATATGCCTTTGCCTTGGCATCAAGAGTTGATGTGTCCATAAACATAAACTTGAGTGTCCTCTCCTCAACCATCTTCATCTCGTCGGCCGCGGCCTTCTTCTCCTCTAGGTCCACCTTCCTCTCCTCGGCCGTGGCCAACCTCTCCTCGGCCGCCGCCCTCTTCTCCTCGGCCGCCGCCCTTCGCCGCTCGCCCTCACTCCTCTCCTCTATTTCCTTGAGCTTCAAGATTCTTTTCTCTTCGGCATACTCTTTCCTCGCCATGACAATGGCATCAAATCCTTCCTTGAGATCATTGTCTCCGGCCTTGGTTCCCTTCGCTTTCTTGTTTCCATCGGGCCTATAAGATTTTGTCGCGGAGTGAGGAGTGGGGCTCGTCTCCTCAATGGCGACATCATCTTCATCCTCAAGCACCACACTCTTCTTCTTCGACGATTCAAAAGTCTCTCTAGTTTTCCACTTCTCCTCATCCTTGAGCTCTTTGTAGCAATGATGAAAAGTGAAAGCTTTTCCTTTCCTTTTCTTCTTCTCGCCTTTCATGTTCCTCTCTCGAAACAATCCTTGTGCAATCATTTTCTACAATAAAACAAGCAACACATCATCATCAACATGTGGAACAAAGAGGAAATATTTGACAAAGCACGCACGAAGAGGAAATATTTACCAAGTCACTATCCATGCCGCCGTGGCCGCCTTGGAGACCTTCACCGGCCGCGTAGAACTGTCGGTCGGGTTGCGGCTGCGGTTGGCCGGCCGTTTTCCGCTGCCTCGTCCCTTCGCCGGCTTCGCCGCCGGCGCGGTGGCCACCGGCCGGGGCGGCGCGAATCCGGGCCGGCGGGCGGGGGGCGGCGGCATGGCAGCGGTTGCGGGCGAGATGGCAGCGGCGGCAGCGGCGGCGGCCACGTGGGTCAGCCCACTGGCTGCGGCGGTGGCGGAGAAGGCGGCGGGGTCGTCGCCTTCGGCCATGGCGGCGTCGGACGGCGGGGGGCGGCGACGGCCGGGCGGATCGCGGGCGGGCGGACGGGCGCGGGCGGGCGGGAAAGGAAAGGAACTGGCGGTTGGGCGTTCGCGGGCGGCGGCTGGTTTTGGACCAGATGCAACTCGTGATGTAAATTTGCATCGCGAGGTGTTGTATTTTACATCACGAGGAGGCCGCGGTCCAATTTTTTTTACATATGGACCGTCTATTGGAGCAGCGTTTTTTGCCCCAGACGGTCCAAAAGTTAGCTATTTTTACATTTGAACCGTCTATTGGAGATGCTCTAACCATCCAATCACAGGTTGATTCGCATCCTTTTTCTTTTTTTTCTTTTCTTTGGTATGCCAGGTCATGCATGATGATACTCAGATCTACGTATAAGTATGCCATGTGTGTGTGGCGAGTATTGGTTTGACTTGCAAATACTTTACTAGAGGTCACGTCGACTGAATCTGGCCATCTACCATCACCACCAAGTGACAAAGGGCTAAGCCAAACGTGCTTCACCGGTCTCTTTCATGCTTGTCGTACATATAATTTGTCGTACATCAGCGTGCAGTTGTTTCTTGCGATAAATAAAGTGCATATTTGACAAATAATAATCCCCGGGTTATTTCTCAGCTTCTTGTAAATAATATGCCTATTATTTGAGAAATAAAGTCCTTACCCATAAAAAAGTGCATATTTGCATCTCTCTTCTTTTTTTGAGGGGGAAGTGCATATTTTTTGCATCTACTTAGGGCCCAGCTTATGGGCGGCCATTGTTTGTTGCGAGAAATGAAGCGCATATTTCCTCTACTTAGGGACTAACTCGTGGCCCATGGGGTACATATGACATCTTATGTGTCGGCCGAATTCGGGTCCAAATGCACAAGTTCATGTAAGGAAGGATTCAAAATCACCTATTTTTTAGGGTGCCGCCATATCTCGCCTTCAGTGAGAGGGCAAGAACCCTCCCTCACTGAAGGGGAGACCGAGATTGCCCGGCCCAGGAGCGCGAGAGGCCACCACCTCTTTTTTTCTTTCTTTTTATGTTTTCTGTTTTGTTTTTTGCTATATATATTACAAAAAACACTCTACATAAACACATTTGAAAAATAATGACCAACCATTTGAAAAATATTAAATGTTTATAGAAAAAATGTTTATCACATATGCGAAAAATGTATACCAAAAAATGTGTATGAACTAATTTGATGATGTATTTAAAAAAATTAATCAAGCATTTGAAAACAAATTGAACAAGTGTTTGAAAAAGTTAAGCAAGCATTAGGAAAATGTTAAATATGTATAGAAAAAATGTTGACCATGTATTAAAAAAATGATGAAACAAATTTGATCATGTATATAAAAATGTTAATCAAGCATTTGAAAAACCGTTGAACAAGTATTCGAAAAATGTTAAATGTGTATAGAAAAACCATTGACCATGTATTAGAAAAATGATGAATTTTGTGATCATTTATATAAAAATGTTAATAAAGCATTGCAAAAAAAATGTTAAACAAGAACTTGAAAAAAATTAATCAAGCATTTGAAAAATGTTAAATGTATTTAGAACAAATGTTCATCATGTGTTAAAAAAGTTTGTATTGCATTTAGAAAATGTTAATCAAGCATTTGAAAAATGTTAAATGTGCATAGTAAAAATGTTGACCATGTATTAAAAAATGTTGATCTTGTATTTAAAAAATGTTAATCAAGCATTTGAAAAAAAATTAAAACTGTGTATAGGGAAAATGTTGGTCACGTATTAAAAAAATTGTTAATCAAGCATTTGATTTTTCTTTAAGTGTATATAGAAAAAAAATTACCATGTATTATTAAAATTTTAATTTTGTATTAGAAACATTTGAAATGTATATTAGTAAAATGTTGTTGACATATACAAAAAATATATAGAATGAAAACCAAAAAACAAAGGAAACCAAAAAAATAAAAAACGAAGAAGAAACAAAAAACCAAAGAAAAAGAAAAACGATGAAACAAATGCGACAAGAATGAATAAACGGAGAAGCAAAAAAGAAAAGAAAGAACAAAAAACAGAAAAACAAAACTGGAGAAAACCGGCTCTACTCGCTTCAACTAGATCACCCCCTTATACACATCACGAATTTACACTGGCATGTTGTCTAGTAGCGTTTGTTATCTCGTGGCCACCAGGGATCGATCCCTCCTACTCCCCTTTTCCCTCTCTTTTTCCCATTAACTGTGCGCGAAAATGGGTTGGCCCAGTAACGACCACGACAATGAAAAACTCGACGCGAGATTTTCTACGGACTCGCTTAATGCGAGATATATATGCCGTGTATTCTTTAGGGGAAGGATTCAAAATCACATACTAAGAGTTTTAGTGTGAATAGGCTGGTCCAAACGAGTTTCAAGCCTTATTTTTAGGCCCGGACTGAATGTCGACATTTTTTCCCAACCGGGCATATCCCACTTTCATTAATTGCCCAATGAAAATACATTGCGCGAAATACAAATAGCAACTACAAGAGACAGGAAAGAGAGAGTTGGAGCAGTAGGAAACCCACAACGAGCGACCATCGATATCAAGTCACTCAACCTACCACCACTAATCTCCATCTCCACTACTATTAAAAGAACAAACATAAACTCTTCTAGAGTCACACAACAAACTGTACACAGGATAATCATAACCCTACGATCAAATCAGTTTAAGCACATCCTACTGTCCATATTATGTTAATAGTCTGGAATCTAGATAAACGTCTCAGATCAAATGTTCTGCCGAGCAGACGCCGTGGTCTGCGATCGTCTTAGCGTTCACCTGCTCCCTCGATCCCCGCGGCCCACCCTGATTTGCGGATCGGTTTCCACCAGAATCGTGCTTTCTCTACGAGCCAGAATCGTACATCGAGAAGGATGGATCAACAGCAACCAACCCCTCTTCCCTTCCCCCAATCCTCGCGCTGCCCCTCTTTCTACCCTCACCACTACCCATCGGCTCCCTCTCGGCAGCCTGGATGAGCCCCTTCGCCCGCGGCCGTTTTCCGGCATCCTCCCGCTGCAGGTTGTCGTACCCGTGGAAGTGCGGTGTGGTGGTGGTGGCGAGAGGAGAGGCGCATGATTTGGCCTTGATGTGACCGATCTCGACGTGGACGCCGTCTTGCTCGTGTCCGGGTGTCGGTGGTTCCGTGCGGTCACCGTACCAGCAACAAGGATGGCACCCGATGGCCTCTCCCTGAGAGTCGTCCTTGCTTCGCTGATGTATCCCACCTGCGCCCCATGCCGAGGGTGTGATTCCCAGCGAGAAGGACCATCGTTAGGCCGCAATGGAATCCGGCAACATGTAGTCCAAGAATGAGAATCATGTGGTTGCTGGTAAGTGCTAATTGCATGCGCGTAGGATGGTGCACCATCGTCCAGTCCAGGTGCCTGATTTGTTTCAGGCCATCTTGGAGCCCTCCCCACTCTCTCTTTTTCTCCTTCCTGTCCTATACTTGATATGTCCCATTCGTTAATACATCAGATCTTTTTTAGAGTCAGGTTACTTCAGTTCCTGCAACTCCAGCTGGGTTTCATGAACTGTTTGGTCATGTGATGTTTTCTTAGATCGACTAGAACAAATTCATATTATTATGTTCCTTCGAATTTGATAACGATTATTCTCTTGACGCAGCTTGTTTAGGTATCAACGTCTCTACTGCTATATGGAATTGGAGGAAAGGCAGCTTAAAAAACTAAACACTAGTACATAACAGGGCTTTCGTCACAGCTCAATCTGCACATTAGTCCCGGTTGCATTACGAACCGGGACTAATGTGAGCATTAGTCCCGGTTCGAGCGGCGCAGGCATCAGTCCCGGTTCGAACGGGACCTTTAGTCCCGGTTGGAGACACCAACCGGGACTAAAGGGTTTGTGACCGGCTTCGAACGGTGCCAGCCCCTTTAGTCCCGGTTGGTATCTCCAACCGGGACTAAAGGCCCCCCCTTTAGTCCCGGTTGGAGATACCAACCGGGACTGAAAAAAAAAAATTTTAAATTTTTTTTTTCAAAATTTTTTAAAGGAATTTTTTTTTCAATTTTTTTTCCCAGCCCTTTAGTCCCGGTTGGTGTCTCCAACCGGGACTAAAGGTCTATCTTTAGTCCCGGTTGGAGATACCAATCGGGACTAAAGGGGGGGCCCCTAAACCCTAAACCCCTTTACCACATTAATCTTAGAAAAATCATAACTAAATCATTCTAATTTAGAAAAATACAAATAATATATCAAAATGTAGAGAAAAAAAAGATTTCTCCGAAGAAACTCTCTGTTTTCCGTTTCGACAATTTTTTAAATCACCAAATTCCAAAGGGAAAATAGAGTTTTTTGACGTTTTAGACGTTTTAGGGTTAGGGGCTAGGGTTTAGATTTCTAAGTTTAGGGTTAGGTTTTAGGGTTTGAACATACAATTTTACTGTTTGTAACAGAGTTTCGGACGTTTTAAGTCCCGGGTTTAGGGTTTTCGGACGTTTTAAGTCCCGGGTTTAGTGCTTTTCAATTTCAGGCTAATTTAACTCAAAAAATCATTAAATACATGAAAAATAGCAAATGAAATCAAAAAGGGTTGAAATTTAAGAATGTGGCTTTGAACGGTTCATATTGAACACGCAAAAATTCTGGAGTGGAAATAAGATTAAAAAGATGAAATGTCTTTATAACAACTGAGTTTTCGTCTGAAACACTGTTACTTCGAAAGAGATGGTCCAGTTTGTACACAAAGTGCATCCAGTTTTTGCCATAACCCTCTCAACTTTTTAGCACAAGCTATTTGGGTGAAATGATGATACCATGCCAAGTTTCAACCTTTTCAGAGTTCATTTGTAGTGGTTTTTAATTTCGGGCTAATTTAGCTCAAAAAATCATTAAATGCATGAAAAAATGGCAAATGAAGTCAGAAATGGTTGAAATTTGAGGATGTGGCTTTGAATGGTACATATTGAACACACAAAAATTCTTCAGTTAATATAAGTTTAAAAAAATGAAATGTGGTCAAACTCTGGTCAAACAGTGGTCAATCTGTGTTCAAACTACTAAATAATTATTGTTCTTCAGAATAATAGTTTCAAACTCAAACGGTGAAGCGTGTGACATCATGGTCACATTTTTCTGATAATAATGGATATATTATTTGTCGAATTTCGATTTACAGATTTAAAGATTATTAAATGAATAAACGGCATAATAATAATATATATTATTATTACTTACTTTATTTTCATTGAAATTCAATATTATTATTACTTATTTTATTTTGAACCTTTTGTATTATTTTGGATTTTTGGATTTTTTTTGTTTTTTGAGAATTTTTTATTTTTTTGATTTTTTTTCCTTTTTTTGAAATATTTTTTAGTTTTTAAATTAATCATTGTTGTTTGTTAATCATTGTTGTTTATTTTAATAATTGTTTGGTATTCAAAAAATTAATTCATGTGACATCAAGACCTAAGGGTTTACAGGATTGATTGCTTACTATTGTCAGGAAAACAACAAGTGCAGACTTGGAAACTAGGGGGAATAGAACCTGAAAGTTAAGCGTGCTGGGGCTGGAGTAGTGAGAGGATGGGTGACCGGCCGGGAAGTTAGACGATTTGGAATGAGTACTGATTAGAGATTAGAGATTAAATTCTGAAGCAGTGAGGAGGGGTGATTAGAGATTAAATTGTCAAATAATTCAAAGATTTGAAAATTTGAAAAAAAAATTGAATTTTTTTTTTGATCCTTTAGTCCCGATTGGGGTTACCAACCGGGACTAAAGGTGGAGCCTTTAGTCCCGGTTGGTAACACCAACCGGGACTAAAGGTTCTCCAGCCCACGCACAGAGAGCGGCCACGTGGAGCCCCTTCTGTCCCGGTTCGTAAGCGAACCGGGACTAAAGGGGGGGGCCTTTAGTCCCGACCCTTTAGTCCCGGTTCCAGAATCGGGACTAAAGGCCCTCTGGAACCGGGACTAAAGGCCTGTTTTCTACTAGTGAAAGCACTAATGGAGCAACAAGTGGAAATCCAATTCTGAAAGTGGTTTGTTCTATATACTAGATTGGACAATGCTTTTCTGCTGGAAGTCCATTGCTGAATCTTATTTTCTTCTTAAGGAACCGTGAAGTTTCGCGAAGTCACTACAGTGGGCGAGCGATCAGCTAAGTCATTTGAGGTAACACACCAGGCCTGGATTAACATGCCGACTTTCTTTTGATTTTCCTACACTCAGATGAATTTACCCAGTTTACATAGTGTACATAATATATAGACAAGTCAGGTTGCCAGAGAAATTTAATCTAGCATAAGCATTGCCATTGTTGTTGTGTACAAGATACTTGAAATAAAGCCCACGCGACATGGTTTGAAGAGCAGAGTGAAGCTCTCTTTCTATAAATTGGAGAAATCCATGGAATCTTTATTTTAGTTACGTCTCTAGGTATGCCAGAAATTCATGGAGTAGCTCACATATGTCATTATTGTTGTAAACATAATTATCCATTCAAGTGCATCGATCTCCAATCTCTATAGGCTTACTGGAGTATAACTTATTCGATATTCTGGCAA
The DNA here is from genome assembly GCA_039707655.1 of Elymus sibiricus. NCBI lineage: Eukaryota > Viridiplantae > Streptophyta > Magnoliopsida > Poales > Poaceae > Elymus > Elymus sibiricus. Next base: position 17,937,495 of record CM077671.1, read on the forward strand.
TTCATTTGTTGATATGTGTAGAGATGACGGGAAGCTTGAGATCTATCTTGTAATTATATCTGGCATCATGTTTCAGGACGGATTCAAGAGGTGATAAATAGATATTTCAGATTTTAATTTCTAACTGTTCTTCAAGCATGTTTTACCTATTCAAAAACATTGTTAGTTGCTTTTACTTTGATGCATAACAGATTCACTTGAAAAAAGGATGTTATACAATAGAGCAAACTATAATGTTAATTCAGTAAATTATCGCCTAAGAGTAGGTATTGCAGCTGATGCAAAAGTCAACGGTCCATTCGTTTTTGTTATAGATTCATCATTCTTGACCTTCCAAAGGACCAATGAACTTTGTTCTGACTTTCGAAACACAATAAGGGAGATAATAGTGTGGTACCGAGGAGTGGATCCCTGAATTTCACATTTGTGTAAGGCATGTACTGATGACATTTGACATGCAAATATTTGGAAAAGTTTATGTGACTACTATATTCATGCAGCGGAACGTTATTGTTTGGACATACTTAGTACTTCCTCTGTAACTTAATATAAGACATTTTTTGACACTGTCATGGACTCTTAAAATGCCGTATAAAAAGTTACAGAGGGACTAGCATTTATGTTATTTTCAATTAGAATAAATAAAATAGCCATTTTTAGTCCTTTGTAAACACAAAAGAATGATATTTTTTTTCATCTTGTATGCCCGTGCCGACCAAAGAACAACAGAGATGTATTGCGCCATTTCCAATAAATCTCCAGTGCATTTTGTCAAGAGAACTAAAAACTAACTCCAGTGCTTTGATGAATTATGTCTTTGCTTAATAGTAACTTGAATCTAAAATCATAAAAGTATGTTTGCAATTCATACGTGCTTTGCGTATTGAGAATTTTGATTTTTTTAACAAGATGTGCATTGCACATGCACGCTTACTTGTCCTACAGCAACAAAATTATTTTAGATGCTAGAATAAATACTAAACGCTACTTCCTGATGGCTATTATGTGTAGAAAGACGATCCCGGGGGAGGAGATCCCGACTATCGATGTGAAGCCGGAGTGGAAGAAGGGCGCGAAGATCACCTTCCTAGAAGGAAGGATCTGATTTTTCCAGTGTAATTATGTGTTTCAAAAAGTTATTGGGATGTATTTTTTATATTAACACTATAGTCTATGAACTTATATTTCCATATATTTCACTTTTCGCATAAGCTGAGGCACCATTTTATTTCAAAATATTTTTTGAAGTAAAATTTGTGAATAAACTGCATGATGTTTCATGTGTGTGAATTGCACTTAAGCTAAAAAAATGAGATAACAAGGTGCAGAGGATATGGATGGTTGTGACTTGTGGGGTTGGCCGGGGAGGAAACGGCGGCAGGAGCAGCGGCACATCGGCAGACATCAACGCATGTGTAATGCACAGCGGCAGCGACTGCACGACCAAGACGGACAAGCAACAACGCGCAGCAGGTACAGGTGGGGGTAATAGTAAGTATCACTTGTAATGTTTAACTCAACAAAGAGTAACTAAAAGCGCCATGACATTACTCATTTCCTTCATTTTAGCCATTAAACTTGTGTCTTCTGTCCCGAGTGTATATTCATCTTAGATAGGAAGGTCTTTGAGTGCCTTTTGGTCATCCTAAACTTTGTGTGGATCCTTTTTTCAGTCATGTTTAGTTTTGCCAAGCAATAATTATTATAGCCCTTGACCTGCGCATGCCCAATTTCCTTATATTATACAGTTTCCGTTCCATAATAGCAGCCTTTCTGGCTAAGAAGTTGAAGGACAGCGACATGTTTAACTCATGTTTAATATTGTCAGAACTAAGCACATGGTAGAGAAAGGGATGCTTGCATGCCATCCATGTCAGAGAAAACGTTAAATTCCCTCTCTATTTCCTTACCATGAATCTAACGCTTTATCGATCTGTTTTTAGCGTCTAGATGTTCTGCAACTATATACACAAACTATAGTTCCACTCCATCAGAAGCTGAGATAAACTAAGAATGGGGCAAAAAATCCGACTCTTCCTGCTCGTAGGCGGGGCCCGCTATGACTCCCATCGGTGGTTTTTGTAAAATATTCTTCGTGCATTTAAATTATTCATCATATATTTAAAATATGTTCATATTTTATTACAAAAGATTTCTTCTTGTATTAAGCATGGTCATCGTGTATCTGACACCTATTCGTCGTTTATTTAGAAGTTCACTATGTATGTTAAAAATATGTGGTTTTTGTAAAAAAAAAATGTTCAACGTGTATATAAAATATGTTCATCAGTTCTAACAAAATGTTCATCGTCTATTGGAAAGTAACTCTTCTGATTTTGGAAAAAAAAATTGGTCCATTGTGTGTTTTAAGAAACGTTCAGCATGCCTTTTCCAATAGAATTCGTTGTTTATTTGAAAAACAAATTGATTTTTTAATTACATGAATATTTTGTGTATATATGTGGACATTTGATTTATAACACATGATTTTTTTTCATGTTATTAAGTAATGCTTTCCGTTCATGTTCATTGAACATGATAGAGATGCGTCAAAAACGAATATGACGAATTGAGCGTAGCTCAGATGATTAAATTCCTCATTGTGAAACCAGCCCATCAGGATTCAAGTTCTAAACTTGGCATTCATGCTTGCATTTTACTATATTTATTTCGGACTTTTCGACGATATTCGTTCACTGGGAAGAGATGTTCCCGTCGACTATGAAAATGCTAAGTGTACATATTGTTGCCACACGAGTTGTTCCGCCTTCGCCCCGCTAAGTATTGTATTATTGTTGCCACACGAATTGATCGTCCCTAGCTTCTCGAACATCTCGTTTCCTTTGACAACAAATCCATACTCGCTTAGATTTACTAGTCCAAAATTAAATCTGAGAAAAACTAACGGTGTACATTTTTTGTGAAATTCAGTCCCCACTTGCCAACAATTTCTACTGTCTTTAAAATTGAAAACAAAACGCATCAGCGCCTGTAGCTCAGTGGATAGAGCGTCCGTTTCCTAAGCGGAAGGCCGTAGGTTCGACCCCTACCTGGCGCGTCTCTTTGTTTACAGTCCAACGAATCTGGGCTTCACCTTTTTTTTTTAAAAACTTCTAGGGAAGGGCTTCAGCTATACTGTTTGAATGCTCTTAATTTTTTTTTGTAAAAAAATTAAATGATATTCCCTCCTTCCCATATTATGGGACGAAACGAGTACTTAATTACTACCCTGTACATAAATATACTACGTCTTAGAGACTTGTGTCTATAATTTGGTCCAGTATTGTCACCGTCGTCTTCAACTTTAATTAGTTGGTTATATGTGTTAAAAAATAGTCGGGCAATTTTTGCGGAGAAATAAAATAAACCAATTCTTGCTCGAAATAGATAAGAAACATTCCAATTTATCTTTCCTTAAATAGTATTTCGTCACCACAAAGGACTTTATAAGAATTCATGTGCAAACTTGTTCATGTATGTTGTTATCCTTTGTGCTAATTCTTTTGTGTGCACTGACTTATAAATCATTTATGTTTTTTTGTAGAACTGATGGTCCACCGTAATAGAAGCATGACGAGGCATTGTGGTAATTGCCTAATTGGTGAAGGATGATATGCACTAAAATACAAGGACTCAGGATGGTGTCTCATGCCTGAATATTCAGAAGAAGAAAAAAACAGTTTTGGTTGTTACTTGATTTTTTCCAATACAGGTGAACAACCACAATGGTTATTTTAGCGAGTGTTTTTGGTTCATAATTTCTCAATGTATTTTATCTCCAGAATTGTATGTGAGGATCATGTTCAACATATACTGTTTGATTGATGAGAACAAGTTATGATACTTTGATTGTTCAAATTCTTTTGTTGCTTAACCGGTGTGTTGGCTAATCTTCAATAGTGTCAAATGCATGCAACACAAAGCCGAAGTAGTATAAATTAAGATTAATAGTGAAATGTGTGGTCAATGATATATTTATAAAATGGTTCGTTAATATGCTATTTTAGCAACCATGGAAATATTTCTAACGATGAGAAACGTGGCCTCTAATAGATGAATTATGGTTGTTGGTTCCTACAATTAACGATGACACATTGTCCCGTCGTTACAAAATAACGACGGAAAAAAATATGTCACTAGCTAGTAGAAAACAGACCTTTTGTTCACATCATTAGTCCCGGTCTGGTTTTGAACCGGCACTAATGTGACCATTAGTCGCGGTTCGTGACTGGCATCATTAGTGCCGGTTCGTTCCGGACCTTTAGTCCCGGTTCGTGCCACGAACCGGGACTAAAGGGGTGGTGGCAGGCTGGCGTCAGCCTGGGGCCCCACGATAACCTTTAGTCCCGGTTCGTGCCACGAACCGGGACTATAGGCTAACCTTTAGTCCCGGTTTGTGTCTCGAACCGGGACTAAAGGTCCCCTATATGAACCCTTCGGCCAGCCCGAGCTCTCTGTTCTCCCCCTTTCCTCTCCTCTGGTTCTTCCTCTCTTCCCCGAGCTCATCCTCCATTTTTGCCAAAATTTGTCAAGATTTGGAGGCACCCCATCCATCCAAGTGTTCACAAAGGTTAGCAACTTTGTCCTTTCATCTCTCATTGCTAGATTAGCTCTTGCAATGCTCTATAAGTATAGTGATTTGTGGGTTTTAGTTTGGAGTATTTATATGTGGTAGTTTATTTGATTTATATGCAATTTGAGCTCAAATTAACTTCTTACTTTGCATGTGTAGGTGTGGTTTACTTAGTGCCTTCCCGTCCCCGTCCTAACCACCGTCGATCGCCAGCACCGTCCCGTCGCCGGTACCACCTTGGTGAGCCTCTTGTTCTTATCCTTTTTATTAAAAAAATCATGTTTGTAAGATTTAGATAGTTACTTGTATAGTTTTCTTACCTATATGGTTGTTTGTTATACATAGTGGCATGGTTTTGATATCCGTCCCCGTCGGCCCTCGTCCGGGTTATGATTCGGATGTGGTATATACTCTCTTTTATAACTGTTTGTTGCATTTCGTGTTTATGAAAATTATGCCCATCAAGTTGACATAGATATTTTTATCTAGGAGGTATGTGAACCGGAAATTCTAACCGACATAGATATTCTTGTCAAGAAGTTAAATTTAGTTGAAAAAGAAAACGAGTATTTGAAAGAAAAATTGAAAAGAGTTGAAGAAGAGAAGATGAAACTGGAGTTGTATGTTGCCGATGTCGTCGATGATCACAAGATCAAGATGGATGCAATGCGCTTGAAGATTAGAAAATTTAAAAAATATGCCATTGATAGTGAGGCTTGGTATCACTATGCTGTTGGATCAATTGTTACCTTAGTTGCGATCTTGATCGCATTTGTTGTTGCATTTTAATGCTTTAGCTAGAGAGTTTGTATGTTGTTTTATGAGAACAAGTGTGTATGAACTTTATGTATGAACTTGTATTAATTTGGTCTTTTCAGTGTTGTGTATTGAAGATGAGCTGGCAATGGATGTACGATGACCGATGCTCTCCCCAGTTCATTAATGGCGTGCATACTTTTCTGGTTGCGGTTGAGGCAAACAAGCGGGCGGATGGTTTTATGCATTGTCCATGTGCTGGCTGTAAGAATGATCGAAATTACTCTAACTCAAGAACCATTCACGTCCACCTGTTTGAGTCCGGTTTCATGTCCGGCTATAACTGTTGGACCAAGCACGGAGAAAGAGGGGTCCTAATGGAAGAGAATGAAGAAGAAGAGGATGCCGACAGCTATCCTGGCCATGGGTTCCATGAATACGATGGTACAACAATGGGGGAAGAAGCTGAGCCGACAATGCGGGAAGGAGCTGAAGAAGAGGCATCAGATGAGCCCACTGATGATCTTGGTCGGGCCATTGCCGATGCAAAGAGAAACAGCGCAAGTGAAAAGGAGAAGCTGAAGTTGCAGCGCATGTTAGAGGATCACGAGAAATTGTTGTACCCAAATTGCGAAGATGACAAGAAAAAGCTGGGTACCACACTGGAATTGCTGCAATGGAAGGCAGAGAATGGTGTACCTGACAAGGCATTTGAAAAGTTGCTGAAAATAATGAAGAATAAGCTACCAAAGGACAACGAATTGCCCGACAGTACGTACGAAGCAAAGAAGGCCGTCTGCCCTCTAGGATTAGAGGTGCAGAAGATACATGCATGCCCTAATGACTGCATCCTCTACCGCGGTGAGTACGAGGATTTGAATGCATGCCCGGTATGCTGTGCATTGCGCTATATGATCGGCCACGATGACCCTGGTGATGTTGAGGGCGAGCGCCCCAGGAAGAAGATTCCTGCCAAGGTGATGTGGTATGCTCCTATAATACCACGGTTGAAACGTTTGTTCCAAAACAAAGAGCATGCCAAGTTGATGCGATGGCACAACGAAGACCGTAAGAAAGACGGGAAGTTGAGAGTACCCGCTGACGGATCGCAATGGAGAAAAATCGAGAGAAAGTGGAAGGACTTTGCAAAGGACGCAAGGAACATATGGTTTGGTTTAAGTGCGGATGGCATTAATCCTTTTGGGGAGCAGAACAGCAATCATAGCACATGGCCTGTGACTCTATGTATCTATAACCTTCCTCCTTGGTTGTGCATGAAGCGGAAGTTCATTATGATGCCAGTGCTCATCCAAGGCCCCAAGCAACCCGGCAACGACATTGATGTGTACCGAAGGCCATTAGTTGAAGAACTTTTACAGCTGTGGAATGGAAAAGGTGTACGTGCGTGGGATGCGAAAGAACAGGAGGAATTTGACCTACATGCGTTGCTGTTTGTAACCATCAATGATTGGCCTACTCTCAGTAACCTTTCAGGACAGACAAACAAGGGATACCACGCATGCACGCACTGTTTAGATGATACCGACAGTATATATTTGGATAAATGTAAGAAGAATGTGTACCTGGGGCATCGTCAATTTCTTCAGAGCAGGCATCCCGTAAGAAAGAAAGGCAAGCATTTCAAAGGTGAGGCAGATCACCGGAAGAAGCCTCGCCACCGTACTGGTGATGATATACTTGATGTGGTCAAGGATTTAAAAGTAATCTTTGGAAAGGGTCCTGGCGCACAATCTGTTCCGAATGATGCTGACAATCGCGCACCCATGTGGAAGAAGAAATCTATATTTTGGTACCTACCCTATTGGAAAGACCTCGAGGTCCGCTCTGCAATCGACGTGATGCACGGGACGAAGAATCTTTGCGTGAACCTGCTAGGCTTCTTGGGCGTGTATGGGAAGACAAAAGATACACCGGAGGCACGGGAGGACCAGCAACGTATGCACGGTGAAGACGGCATGGATCCAAAGCAGTTTCAGGGTCATGCTAGCTACGCTCTTACCAAAGAAGAGAAGGAAATCTTCTTCGAATGCCTGCTCAGTATGAAGGTCCCGTCTGGCTTCTCGTCGAATATAAAGGGAATAATAAATATGGCAGAGAAAAAGTTCCAGAACCTAAAGTCTCATGACTGCCACGTGATTATGACGCAACTGCTTCCGGTTGCATTGAGGGGGCTTCTACCGGAAAACGTTCGATTAGCCATTGTGAAGCTATGTGCATTCCTGAATGCAATCTCTCAGAAGGTAATCGATCCAGAAATCCTACCAAGGTTAGAGAATGATTTGGTGCAATGTCTTGTCAGTTTTGAGTTGGTGTTCCCACCATCCTTCTTCAATATCATGACGCACGTCCTAGTTCACCTAGTCGAGGAGATTGCCATTCTGGGTCCTGTATTTCTACACAATATGTTCCCCTTTGAGAGGTTCATGGGAGTCTTAAAGAAATATGTTCATAATCGTGCTAGGCCAGAAGGAAGCATCTCCAAGGGCCATGAAACAGAGGAGGTCATTGAGTTTTGGTTTGACTTTATTCCTGACATTAAGCCGATTGGTGTTCCTGAATCGCGGCATGAGGGTAGACTGGGTGGAAAAGGCACACTAGGAAAGAATTCACTAATATGCCGGGTCGGGCATTCTTTGGCTCAAGCACACTACACAGTTCTACAAAGTTCCACCTTGGTGGCTCCGTATATCGAGCAACACAAGAATATTCTACGCTCCAAACACCCGGAGCAGTCTGACGACTGGATTACACATGAACAAACGGTGACTTTCGCCGGTTGGTTGCAGACACGTCTCATGCATGACGACACTGTTGAAGATGACCTGTACTTGCTGACCAAGTTACCATCTTCGACTATATTGACTTTCAAAGGGTACGAGATAAATGGGAATACATTTTACACGATCGCCCAAGATAAAAAGAGCACCAACCAAAACAGTGGTGTCCGCTTTGATGCACCAAACATCAATGGGCCAAAGGACACATATTATGGTTACATAGAGGAGATATGGGAACTTGACTATGGACTTGGTTTGAAGGTCCCTTTGTTTCGGTGCAAATGGGTCAATCTGACAGGAGGCGGGGTAAAGGAAGACCCGCAGTACGGAATGACAACAGTGGATCTCAACAATCTTGGGTACGTAGACGAACCATTCGTCCTAGCCAAAGATGTGGCACAGGTTTTCTATGTGAAGGACATGTTTACCAAGCCGAGAAAAAGAAAAGATAAGGAAGCGAATACATCATATGATGAGCCAAAGCGCCACATAGTTCTTTCAGGGAAAAGAAACATCATGGGAGTGGAGGACAAGACAGACATGTCAGAAGATTATGAAAAGTTTTATGAAATTGCTCCCTTCAGAGTGAATGTTGACCCGGGCATCAAGTTAAACGATGAAGATTGTCCATGGTTACGACGCAAAGGGACACACGCGAAGAAAAAGTTTTATACCCAAAGATCCCACTCTGGGATGTGACCGGCTTCACCGCCAATTGAGCATCATCCTTTCTATTTGTCTTTTGTTTCTTTCTAAGTGTCTTTGTAAAAATGGAGTTGGAAAAATGAAATATACCGTCGGAAAATGAAAGGATTTCTAGATAGATCAACAAAACACACGGTTTCCCCTGCATACAGCCCGACGGTGGCTCATGAGTGCCCGCATATGAAATGCACCGTCGGACCGTATGCAGGGAATCCGAATGATTTGTATTAGGTCGATGAACTAAAGGATTTCTATATAGATCAACAAAACACACGGTTTCCCCTGCATATAGCCCGACGGTGGCTCGTGAGTGCCCGCATATGAAATGCACCGTCGGACCGTATGCAGGGAATCCGAATGATTTGTATTCGGTCGATGAACTAAAGGATTTCTAGATAGATCAACAAAACACACGGTTTCCCCTGCATACAGCCCAACGGTGGAAAAATGAAATGCACTGTTGGACCGTATGCAGGGAATCCGAATGATTTGAATCCGAATGAGTAAACACACAAAGTGTCGAACATGTCCGAGAGGTGGGCTATATATAGGGTCGTGTGCCTCTTTAGTCCCGGTTGCTAGCACGAACCGGGACTAGTCGTTATAGTGCTGATCCAACAGCTCACAAGCGCTTGAAAGAAACACACGATCCGTGTGCTTCTTCCTGATTGGTACGACCTTCACCCACATAGCTTGTGCTAAAAAGTTGAGAGGGTTACGGCAAAAACTGGATGCACTTCGTGTACAAAATGGACAATCTCTTTCGAAGTATCAGGCTTTCAGACGAAAACTCGTCTGTTACAAAGGCATTTTATTTTTTTAAACTTATTTCAACTCCAGACTTTTTGTGCATTCAGTATGCACGATTCGAAGCCACGCCATCAATTTCAACCATTTTTGACTTGATTTGCTATTTTTCATGCATTTACTGATTTTTTTGAGCTAAATGACCCTGAAATTGAAAAGCTCTACAAATGAACTCTGAAAAGGTTGAAAGTTGGCATGGTATCATCATTTCACCCACATAGCATGTGCTAAAAAGTTGAGAGGGTTACGGCAAAAACTAGATGCACTTCGTGTACAAAATGGACAATCTCTTTCGAAGTATCAGGCTTTCAGACGAAAACTCGTCTGTTACAAAGGCATTTCATTTTTTAAACTTATTTCAACTCCAGACTTTCTGTGCGTTCAGTATGCACCATTCGAAGCCACGCCATCAATTTCAACCATTTTTGACTTGATTTGCTATTTTTCATGCATTTACTGATTTTGTTTGAGCTAAATGACCCTGAAATTGAAAAGCACTACAAATGAACTCTGAAAAGGTTGATAGTTGGCATGGTATCATCATTTCACCCACATAGCATGTGCTAAAAAGTTGAGAGGGTTACGGCAAAAACTGGATGCACTTCGTGTACAAAATGGACAATCTCTTTCGAAGTGTCAGGCTTTCAAACGAAAACTCGTCTGTTACAAAGGCATTTCATTTTTTTAAACTTATTTCAACTCCAGACTTTTTGTGCGTTCAGTATGCACCATTCGAAGCCACGCCATCAATTTTCAACCATTTCTGACTTGATTTGCTATTTTTCATGCATTTACTGATTTTTTTGAGCTAAATGATCCTGAAATTGAAAAGCACTACAAATGAACTCTGAAAAGGTTGATAGTTGGCATGGTATCATCATTTCACCCACATAGCATGTGCTAAAAAGTTGAGAGGGTTACGGCAAAAACTGGATGCACTTCGTGTACAAAATGGACAATCTCTTTCGAAGTGTCAGGCTTTCAAACGAAAACTCGTCTGTTACAAAGGCATTTCATTTTTTTAAACTTATTTCAACTGCAGACTTTTTGTGCGTTCAGTATGCACCATTCGAAGCCACGCCATCAATTTTCAACCATTTCTGACTTGATTTGCTATTTTTCATGCATTTACTGATTTTTTTGAGCTAAATGACCCTGAAATTGAAAAGCACTACAAATGAACTCTGAAAAGATTGAAAGTTGGCATGGTATCATCATTTCAACGACATAGCATGTGCTAAAAAGTTGAGAGAGTTACGGCAAAAACTGGATGCACTTCGTGTACAAAATGGACAAACTCTTCCGAAGTATCAGGCTTTCAGACGAAAACTCGTCTGTTACACAGGCATTTAATTTTTTTTAAATAACCTAAGTATTACCAAATTAAATATAATGATAAAACACAATAAAATTAAATGGAAGAAAAAATAATCACTCAAAAATCTATTTTTAAAGTAAAGTTATTCACAAACTAGTGATTCACACAAATTTCAAAATAATTCAAATTTAAACTATTCAAATATGAAAACTACTGGCACTAACAGAAAGTTTATATTTTTTTTACCTAAAGCAAAAGGATTCACAAAGAAACTCTAAATCAAGAAAAAACAACTCAGAAATAAAAAAATTAAAGCAGAAAACAAAAAAAAATGAAAAAAAAATAAATTAAAAAAATCCCGCCTACTGGGCCACGCAGGCCCAGTAGGCCCACAGGGAATCGAAGCAGAGGTAGGCCCAGAAGGCCTGCATTAGAGAGGAGCTCAATGCAGTGCCCGCGCCGGGGCTTATATACTGGTCGAGGCGCCCCTCGACTAGCGAGGTGGGACTAAACTTCCACTGCAGTGCGCCGTGCCAGGAACAGGTCTTTAGTCGCGGTTGGTGGATCCAACCGCGACTAAAGACCCCCCTTTAGTCGCGGTTGGAGCCACCAACCGCGACTAAAGGGTTTCGCTTCCCGCCGCTTCGACTGGTGAAATTCACCTTTAGTCGCGGTTGGTGGCTCCAACCGCGACTAAAGGGGGGTCTTTAGTCGCGGTTAGAGCCACCAACCGCGACTAAAGGTGGGTCTTTAGTCGCGGTTAGAGCCACCAACCGCGACTAAAGGTCCTCCTATATAAGCAGCAGTTGAAATTTTTTCCATTTTCCCTCTGCTTCTTCGTCTCTTCGACCACTGAACAGAGGAGATCGCCGCCGCGCGCCGACGCACCGCCTGCCCCGTGGCCGTCGCCGCCCCCAACGCGCCGCCGTCGCCGTCGCCGCCCCCGACGCGCCATCCACGCCGTCGCCGCCCCCGACGCGCCGCCCCCTGTTGCCGCTCCCGTCGCGCGCCGTCGCCGTCGTTGTCGCCGTCGCAGTCTCCGTCGCCGTCGCAGTCGCAGTCGCCGTCGCCGTCGCCCCGCTGTGAGCCCCTGCCGCCATGGATTTTTTTTTATAAATGTTAATTAGACATATATAATGTTAATTAGATGTTAATTGGATGTATAGAAATGTTAGATATTAGGGTATACTAATAATGTTAATTAGATTTATAGAAATGTTAATTAGATTTTTTTAGATGTTAATTAGATGTATAGAAATGTTAAATGTTAATTAGATGTATAGAATTTTTTTATAAATGTTAATTAGATGTATATAATGTTAATTAGATGTATAGAAATGTTAAATGTTAATTAGATGTATATAATTAGATGTTAATTAGATGTATAGAAATGTTAATTAGAATTTTTTTTCATAAGAATTTTTTCTCGGAGTCAACGATGCCTGGCCCCCATCCTCGTCGTCGACTCGTTCGCGACGACGTCCTGCTTCAGAGGGGCAACGTTCGGGACTGGGCTCCGCCGGGCTGGCACTGGGAGGTGCTACCTTCAGGGGTGCGCAACTTGGTGAGGAACCTGGCCCCGGGTCCCGTCGTCGACCCGGAGCTTCTTTGGTGGCGTTCGCGTGGGCCACTTTCGGTGCGGAGGCAACCGGCCCCGCCAGAGGTGGTACGTCGCCGTGTCAGGGAGGAGGACGAGCACGTCCGTCGCTACATGGATGCGTTGGACGTCAGGTTCTCCAATACCTGGCAGGTTCTTCAGGGATCTCACCCGAGCTATGATCCTGTCATAGTTCCGTCTCTTTGGGTGTCCACCGCCCGCGCCTCAGGAACCGCGAGTGAACTAGATTCTTCGATAATATTCGATCTGTATTAGCTAGTGATAATACTCGAGATGTATTCGCGATTATATTCGATAATATTCGAGACGATTTATTCGAGATTATATTCGATGATGCATATTATATGAATTATTCGAGATGCATATTATGTACTATGATTCAGTTTTTCCTTATTGATTGCATGCATTCTAATTTGAATACTAAATTGTTTTATCTTTCTTCTGGATTAGTTAAATAAAAGCTATGGACAATACCGGCAGAGAAGGAAAAGAGGCTCTGTTCGACATCATACGCTCCAAGAGCCCAGAGCATGAACCTGAAGATGATGACGGCTCGCAATATCTGAACAATTCCAGTGAGGGTTGTATGATATTTGATGAAGACGAACGAATAGATGAAGGCGACGACAACGATGTTGACGAAGAAAATGTTCTTCAAATAACAAAGACCGGCGAGGTATATTTAATATATAAGCCATCCGGTGATCATTACATGTCTTAATTGATTTGTATGTATTAATGAATCGATCTTTCTTCTTTTAGGCCTCCGGATCGAGCAAATCTTCTACAAGCGACAGGGTAGTTCGAGGCCCAGCCAAAAAGTTGGACAAAGGCGTATAGTTCAACATCGATTCCATCAAAACATCAACTGGCGAACCGCTTGAACCTAGAAAAAATGCGACCAAGTTCAAGAATCAATGCGGAGTTATTGTCAGGGACCAAATCCCGATCTCTGTTCAAGAATGGAAAAAGCCAGCAAAGGGAGATCGAGCAGGAGTTACTTTTGTCGACGAAAGAGCAAAAAATGTGCTTTGGACTACGCTCATGGAACATTTCACCCTACCAGATAATTTGATAGATGCAGATCTGAAGAAAGTCAGAAACTATGCTCTTAAAAAGATGGCGATCGCATTCAACACCTTCAAGAAAAATACATGGAGTAAGTACGTCAAATCCGGAAAGAAGACTCCAGAATTCACGGGAGCACTGGTGAAGGCAAACGATCACTGGGACGCTTTCGTGAAGTTCAAGGAATCGGAAGAAGCTCAGGAACGGTCGAGAAAAAACAAGATTAATGCTGCGAAAAAGAAGTGGCACCATCAAATGGGGCTAGGTGGCTACCAGGTGGCCTTGCCTAAGTGGGATAAATCTGAGCAAGAGATGATTAGTGCAGGGGTCAGTCTAGTTACATTGACATGGCCCCCCAGGTGCAGGACATGGTTTTATGCGCATGGGGGGAAGTTGGACCCAGAGACAGGGCTGGTTATGGTGAGGGCAAGTCTTAAAGAAGCGACAGACGAAATACTTATTGCAATAGAAGAAGCTCGAACGGGGGTGTTCACGCCCAATAGAGAGAACGACGAGCTTACGCGTGCCCTGAAGAATCGTGAACACCCGGGAAGAACACGAGGCAAAGGCGTTGTTCCGTGGTTTGAGGGGTTTGCGGATTGGAACGACGACTATAGAAGCCGTGCGAGAAAGAAGATGTAGGAGGAGAAGAAGAAGAAGGAGGAAGCACTCCGCTTTGAAGGCCTAGAATCAAAGCACCTGGAGTTGGAACGATTTGTCAGGCGGCAGCAGGAGCAGATCGACTCACTCAGCCAGGAAAGGGCGTCTCAGCGGCAGCATGAGCAGATCAATCCAGCATTGGATAGCACCGTCCCATCTATGCCGAGAAGCAGCGTGGGTTCCGCCCCGGCTGATATCGATAATGCACTGCTAGCTAGCTACCCTGTGGATGATATCAAAGACAGGACTAACTGTGAGCTACACATGAAAGTGAAGAACTTATCCATGAAGGTGGCAGACGGCTATGCTTTAGCAAATCCCCCTGAAGCAACCTTCCATTGCAATCCCATTCCAGCAGGCTATGCTCGTGTCGGGGTTGATGAAGTGATGTCAGGATATCACCAGCTACAACTTGACATTCTTGGAGGTGACGAGGAGAGAACACTGGGAGAGGCCATACATCGTATCATTCTATGGAAAAAGGATTGCATCGTATTCCCAAGGCCACCGACTCCTCCTCCTCCAAGTCCGCCGCCGCGTCAGTCGACTCCTCCTCCTCCAAGTCCGGCACCGCGTCAGCCGACTCCTCCTCCAAGTCCGGCACAGCGTCAGCCAACTCCTCCTCCTCCAAGTCCACCGGCACCGCATCAACCGACTCCTCCTCCAAGTCCGGCACGGCGTCAGCCTAAGCAACAGCGGAAGAGAGAGGCCGCAGCTACGACGGCTAGCGGTACAACAGGCAAGAAATTCAAATATGGTCCAGATCTCAAGCCTCTTCCGAAGTTGTCTTACCACCTGACTCAGGAGGAACTGGACGACGCATGTGATGCCCAATTGAAGGCCCATTTTGCACCGAAACCGCCCGCGCCGCCAAAGGAGAAAGTACCAGAGCATGTTTCACAGCACTTTATTGATATGGCTGCACCGGCTGACAATCAGAAGGACTCCGACTATGTGCGGTCTATCAAGAAGTCATATTTGGCAGGGCAAAAGGAGTCGAGCTCGAGCTCGAGCCAAGCAGTTGGCAAAAAAAGCGGGAAAACTGTTCCCCAGCTGGGAGAACAGGCAATGCAATTGATCCCCCCGCTCATTGTACAAACAACTATGAGTACCGCCGATCGGCTGGTAATAACCGACGATCTTAGAAGGCAGGCTAAAGAGGCCGGTGTCACTGTTGAACAACTCCTAGGCCTTGAGGGAATGCCCGGGATTACAGAGGAGGAAGTAAAATGGCAATATGTCCGCGGCAAACCTCTGGTCAAGCCTGACGAAGTCAAGCTTCTACCAACGAGGATGTACGATTTGCATACGTTGTACATGCAAAAAACAGCAAATACCAATGAAGAGTCCCGCATGGTGAAAGTCAAGAAAATGCATTACTTCCATAAAAAAGATGTGTGGATTCATTATTCAGAGTTGTTACAGTTATTCAATCAAGACGCACTCGACAAATCTATCGTCAGTTGCTATTGTCTGTAAGTGATTTCTTTCTGCTATTGTCTCTAGCTGGCTAGCTGTGCTCTCGTTCATTACCTGTAATTATCCTCACTATATTCTTTTCTGTGGTATTATGCAGAATGAAGATGTATGAAATGAAAAAAGCTGGACGCTATGGCATTGGGTTCATTGACCCAAATACGATTAATCAGGCGATATGGGAAGATCAATATTCGAGAAAAGACATAGAGAAATCCCTGCTACAGTTTTTGAAGCAACTAAACACCCAACCAGAAATACTACTTCCTTACAACTTCGGGTGAGTGTTACTATATCTTGTACTACAAATTCTATTTTTTGCTTAATTACTAGATGCTAATAAGTGTAGTTTATGAGTTATGCACGTGCCCGCTTATTTATACAAAACGTGTGCGCATGCAGTTACCACTGGATCTTGTTAATCATTGAAGTTGACAAGGCAAAAGTTGAAGTACTGGACTCACTATATAAGAATCCATCCGAATACGCAACCATGAGGGGGATGGTCGACAGGTAATTTCAATCATTATCGCACTATGTCGGCGTCTTTACTTCATTTCCTGATATCAACTAGTTAATAACTCCTTTATTCATTTTCTTTGCCGGCGGGCAGGGCTTGGGCCAGGTTCGTCAAAGAGGTCCCAGGCATCTGGGAAAAAAAGCTGACATGGGTGCGACCCAAAGTAATTAAGTAGTACTAGCTAGCTACGTCCATGCATCTCTTTAATTCTAGTTTCAATACCATTATCATGCTTGATTAATTATTACCTGATTGAATTTTATTCTCGTAAAGTGCATGAAGCAGGAGCAGGGGAATGCTTTATGCGCATACTACGTTTGCGAGAACATTCGCATGATCACGTCTGAAAGGAGCAGAAACGAAAGAAATCTTTGGGTACGACGTTTGCCATAACACTATCCATAATTTTTTATCATGATCTAGCTAATATATATACACACAACTAATATATTCATCTTGATCTCCTGATTATAGCTGAACGAGATGCGGGGCCAGCTCCTACCAACGGCTCGCGTACGAGCAATTCAAGAGGAAATAGCTGGATTTCTGCTCGACCAGGTCATAGATCCCAATGGAGAATACCATTACAAGATCAAGCAGTAATGCCCTGCATATGTAATGATCCGCAAATTGTACGAGAAATTGTATATAACAAATTGTATATATATATATATGTATGTGAATGGTCGTCGTACGAGAAATTCTATTTATATATATATATATATATATATATGCACAACGTGTACACTATGTAGTAGCGTAATATATATTTGAAATGAAAAATAAATAAATGGAAAACACAAAATTAAAAGGAAAAATAAACCAAAATTGAAAGAATTAAATACTTTTAGTCCCGGTTGGTGTTACTAACCGGGACTAAAGGTCCCCCGCCCAGGGCGCCGGCAGGTGCCACGTGGTGGTCCTTTAGTGCCGGTTGGTGTTACCAACCGGGACTAAAGGTCCCCCAGCCCACGGCGCCGGCAGGTGCCACGTGGTGGGCCTTTAGTGCCGGGCCGTGTTGAACCGGCACTAAAGGGGGGGGGGCCTTTAGTCCCCACCCTTTAGTGACGGTTGGAGAACCGGCACTATAGGTCTGTTTTCTACTAGTGTGTGGTCGTTATTAGTTTTAACGACGAAGCCTATCATGACCACATGTTTGTGGTCGTTAATGACTTTCAACGGCCACGTTCCAGCTTTTAACAACCACATATTCCGTCGTTAAAAATCGTTTTCTTTGGAGTGGCACATTTTGTGCTTGTCTTAACCAAGATCCATATGGGATCTAACTTCCACCGAGGCATCTTCGCTCACCACCAAATCTTCGCCTTCAGGGCGATGAATTTCATCCCCAACTCGGCAGGGGAGATTGAAGCCCTTGACACCTACAATCTATGATACATTCTTTTCTTCGGGGGACCTGTAACTTGTCACCGATTTGTGCGGCGAGCTCTGACTCCTCAACCCGATGCCTTGCCGAGCACAGGAGTCAGAGTCGATCTTCGTCAACCCAGTTGCCACTTCGTCGCCAACGTGGACTCCCTTCACAACGTCCTCGAGGAGCACAATGCGAAGGAAGAGGAGAGCGATGCAAGGTGCTATTTGCGTAACAATTAGTTACATACGGTAAAAGAAGAGGCAAAAGACATTCGGGGTAGTTGGCGAAGGTGTCGAAGCGGAAGGTTCATATCTTTTCTCCTCATGTCGAAGGCGTGAACAACTTTTAGTCTCTCTTTTCTCTTTGATGAAAGTAGGAACACCTTTTAATCCAACGCCATCACACAAAGCATGATATCAACGATGGGCCACGTACGCTTAGCATAAGGCCCATGGGCCGTATAGAGCATCGATCGAGGTGAGGTGGCTCTGATGGCTAGCCGTGCGTGCGCCAGCTGAGCTGCTCTTTGACCCAGTTCGTTGTAGCTATTTGGCTAATGTGTACTGACCTGGTTCACTGAAGCGGAACCAGGCACTAAACCGAATGCCGTGAGCAGTTGGCATGCTTGAGGTAGTTCCCTCTAGCTAGGGTTTTCCTTCTCCCGGAGGCGATCTTGCCGCCGCCGTCGAGTTTTTGACCTTCCCTGCTCCGATCTCCCTTGGCTGAGGGATTAAGGCCGCGGGGTCTTGATCGGTGCTTAGGGCAGAGAAGAGAGATAGGGTTCCCCCCTTGTTTATCGCCCGATCTGAGTCTTTCTTGGGCAAGTTTTCGATCATGGCGGCAGACGAATCTGGAACTTCTGGACCGAACACTGCAACCGAAGTTGAGACGATGATGGCCAAGCTTGGCCTGCGGGAAGAGGATCTTGATGATGTTGTGTATGACGAGAAAGAAGCGCTGGCTAGGGTACACATTGATAAACCTTACAGCCAAACCTGGTTTTTCAAGAACATGCGTGCTGCATGGGATCTAGCGCACGACGTGAAGTTCCGTCCGCTGGAGGACAATCTGTACTCTCTCCAACTGTTTTGCCTTGGTGATTGGGAACGTGTCATGCAAGAGGGGCCATGGAATTTTAGGGGCAACGCGGTGGTGCTCGTCCCCTACGATGGTGTCACGAAACCAACCATGGTCAAGCTAGATACGATTGATATTTGGATCCAAATTCATGATGTTCCAGACAAGTATGCACACTTGGTGGGTGCCCTAGCAGCTAAGGTGGGAGAGGTTCTTTATGCAGAACCGATCTCTCAGGATTTTGCCGGAAACTTCTACCGGGTTTGGGTGAAGATTAATGTTTACAAACCTCTGAAGAACGCCATGTCAATGATCCGAGGTGGAGATTGACAGATCTATTTGGTGAAGTATGAAAGGCTCCCGGATTGGTGTGCGGTGTGTGGACACCTTGGTCATGTTTTCAAGGAGCATGGCAATGGAATCCATGCTCCATCAGCACTGTTTTTCAAGGATCTTAGGGCAACCTGGAACATGGGCGTGGGATCAGGACCGGGCGGTGGTCGTGGTTGTGGAAGGCGCGGTGGTCCTCGGGGCGGACGCTCAGGGAGCCGTGCTAATAATCAGCCGGAAGCAGAGGACAAGGATGACCTGGATCAGGACATGGACCTAGAGATGCAGCATGCTGAAGATGCGAACAGGAAACACTCCTCTAAACTGTCGGACCCAATGGATGGAATGGGGGTTGTAACGCCGGTAGGAACTGCTCTCCTAGCTCTGCCCCCACCGGTGGTTCCTGCCAGCCCATCATCAAAGCAGGACCCGAAGAGAATTAGGACCGATGCGGAGAAGAATAACGGGAAGAAAGGACTAGCCAATGACAAGCAAACCGAAGCAAAATCGGCGACCTCCCGAGGGGAGGATCCCCGCGCACTATGAATCTCCTATGTTGGAATTGTCATGGTGCGGGCAAAGCTGCGACAATTCGTGAGCTTCGCGACCTAGCGAAGCAATTTGCCCCGACAGTGCTATGCATAGTAGAAACTCGGATATCGAAAGCACGTGTCGAAAATCTTGCTGGTACTTTAGTTTTTAATCATTCGTATGCTGTTAGTAGTTCGGGCCGTAGTGGCGGCATTGGTGTTTTTTGGAATGATGGAATAAAGCTCGATGGTTTTGGGTATTTGGAGTATCATGTTGATGCTATAGTTTCTATCCCAAATTATGTAGAGTGGAGGCTAACATGCGTGTATGGCGAGGTGCAAGTGGGAGAAAGATACAAAACCTGCTGGAATTTTGTCTATTATGGGCCAAGCCCAATAGCAGTTTCAGAAATTCCTAATAAATCCTAGAGGCCCACGCAGCCCATTCGTGTAAGGCAAGAGGTGGAACTAAAGTTTAGTCCCACATTGCTAGTTTAGAGGGAGTTGGACCTCTTTATAAGGGAGGTTCTTTCCCCACATGTATGAGGATGAGAACAAGAGGGACATCCACGCGCGCTCCTCCTCCGGCGCCCGCCTCGCCACGCCACGCCTCGCCTCGCCTCGTCACGACGCGGGTTGCGGGAATGAGCCGAGCCGATGTCTAAATTTTTGCCACGCACGACGGGTATGCCTCTTTGGCTGAAGTCCGTTCGCTTCGTCTCCCTCTCTCTTTTCACCTCCCGTCGCTGCCCTCTCGCCACCGGTTCCTGAGCACCGCGCTGCTGCCGCGATCTTCCCCATCCCGGCGTGCACCGCAGGTCGGGACAGTAGGCCTCCGAAACCGCACCTCTTTGAGTCCTGTACGGGAGAAGGGTGATAAGGTTTTTGGGGAGCGCTCTGCGCGACTACTGACTGGTTCATCACGGACGCTCCGGACACCAACGACGACTTCTCCCCCGACGTCGACGACCTCTTTGACAACAAGGCTGGCGAGGATGTCGACCCCAAGAACAGTGCTTCTGCTGCTGCACCTGCATCGTGCGTATACATGCTCTTTCTGCTTGATGTTCTGTTACAGTTTACTGCCCTAGTGCCTGCACCAGATTTGTTTGGTTCTAGTTCATATATGCAGATGCTATTTATCTTCTCTTTGGCAGATTGCATGATTTGTTTTATCTATTCTGTATTAGTCATGCTTTATCTACCATTTCTATTAGTAAAATTATTTGGTAAATTGCTCATTAATCCAACAATCCAAAAACCTTATAATAGGCAATTTACCCCAAGTGGTTTTGCTGCATCTATGAGGCCTCCTATGTTTGAAGGTGTGCACTACAAGAGGTGGCGCGTGAGAGCAGTCTTATGGTTTCAAACCATGAGTTGCTATGACGCCACTCTTGGCAAACCGGAAGGAGATTATGATGCTCAACAGGAGCAAGCTTTCCAGAAAATGGATACCCTGTTTAAGGCTGCTCTCTTGAGTGTTCTTGGTGAGAACATAGTTGATGCTTATGCATCAATTGATAATGGAAAAGATATGTGGGACGCACTCGAGGCCAAGTTTGGGGTCTCGGATGCCGGCACTGAGCTGTACATCATTTGCTAGAGAACTTGAGCACTTCAATTGTATGCTACCGGACAAGTTTGTTGCCGGAGGCATCATCACTAAGCTTCCTCCTACGTGGAGGAACTTTGCTACCTCTCTAAAACACAAGAGACAGGAGTTTTCCGTCCCGGATCTCATTGGTACTCTTGATGTCGAAGAAAAGGCGAGAGCAAAGGATACACGTGCTCGAGGAATTGAGGGAGGATCTAGTGCCAATCTGGTACAGAAGAAAAACTTCCAGCCCCACAACTTTAAGAACAAGGGCAAGTTTAATGGTAAAGCAAAATTTGATGGGAAGAACAAGGCTGTACAGCACACGAACTTCAAGAAGAAGAATGACAAGAAGAAAGGTGTTTGTCATGTGTGTGGAGATCCTGATCATTGGGCTCCTAGTTGCCCTAATCGCTATGACAAGCGTCATCTTGGGAAAGGCGGCAAAACCGCTAATGTTGTCATTGGAGACACTGACATGAAGGATGCTGGGTATGGTATATTTCCTACTATTCTTTCAGTATGTCATTCTCCTGATTGGTTAATTGACACGGGTGCTAATGTGCATGTATGCGGTGATGTTTCCATGTTTTCGTCTTATCAGACCGCAGGGACTTCCACCGTGCTGATGGGCAACGGTTCAAGTGCTTCTGTTCATGGTGTTGGCACGGTCGATCTGAAGTTTACTTCGGGGAAGATCGTGCGGCTAAAGAACGTGCATTATGTCCCCTCCATCAATAAAAATCTTGTTAGCGGGTCTCTTCTGTGTAGAGATGGCTACAAGCTTGTCTTTGAGTCGAATAAACTTGTAATTTCCATGTATGGAACCTTTGTTGGTAAAGGCTATGAGTCAGGAGGTCTGTTTCGTTTATCCTTATCAGACATTTGCAATAAAGTTGTTAATCATGTTTGCAACAATAGTGAATCAAATGTGTGGCATTCACGTCTTTGTCATGTTAATTTTGGTTGCATGTCGCGACTAGCAAAGTTAAACTTAATCCCTAGTTTCACCACTGTCAAGGGATCTAAGTGTCAAGTGTGTGTGCAAGCTAAGCAACCTCGTAAGTCTCATGTGACTGCGGAAACGAGAAATCTTGCACCACTAGAGCTCATACATTCAGATCTATGTGAAATGAATGGTGTTTTGACAAAAGGTGGAAAGAAGTATTTTATCACGTTGATTGTTGACTCCACTAGATACTGCCACGTGTATCTTCTGAAATCTAAGGATGTGGCTTTGTACTATTTCAAGATCTATAAAGCTGAAGTGGAAAACCAACTTGATCGGAAGATCAAGAGGCTTAGATCCGATCGTGGTGAAGAGTATTTCTCAAATGAATTTGATTCTTTTTGTGCGGAACATGGTATAATCCATGAGAGGACGCCTCCCTATTCACCTCAGTCAAATGGGGTGGCCGAAAGAAAGAACCGTACTCTAACTGATTTGGTTAACGCCATGTTAGACACATCGGGTCTCTCCAAGGCATGGTGGGGGGAGGCGATATTGACTGCATGTCATGTCCTAAACCGAGTTCCCACAAAGAACAAAGAGATAACTCCATTTGAGGAATGGGAAAAGAAAAGGTTGAAGCTCTCTTATCTACGAACCTGGGGTTGTTTCGCGAAAGTCAATGTGCCAATTCCAAAGAAGCGGAAGCTTGGACCAAAGACTGTGGATTGTGTTTTCTTGGGATATGCTTTTCATAGCATTGGTTATAGATTTTTGGTTATGAAATCTGAGGTACCTGACATGCATGTCGGTACGATCATGGAGTCGAATGATGCGACTTTCTTTGAAGATATCTTTCCCATGAAGGATATGGCTACCTCATCTAATCAGGAGATGCCTAGTTCATCGACTCAGGAACCAGTTACAATTACTGAACCTGCCATTTCGATGGAACACTTTGAAAATCCTGTGGAGGAGAACAATGAAGTTCCTACTAGGAGCAAGAGACAGAGGACTGCAAAGTCTTTTGGTGATGATTTTCTTGTGTATCTCATAGATGACACTCCCAGTTCTATTTCAGAGGCCTATGCTTGTGAAGATGCTGACTACTGGAAGGAAGCGGTCCGTAGTGAGATGGATTCCATCTTGGCAAATGAAACTTGGGAGATAACTGATCGACCTTATGGGTGCAAACCTATAGGGTGCAAATGGGTGTTCAAGAAGAAACTTAGGCCTGATGGTACTATTGAGAAGTACAAGGCTCGGCTCGTGGCTAAGGGTTATACCCAAAAGGAAGGTGAAGACTTCTTTGATACTTACTCACCTGTGGCTCGACTAACCACTATTCGAGTACTACTTTCACTTGCTGCCTCACATGGTCTTCTCGTTCATCAAATGGATGTTAAGACTGCTTTCCTAAATGGAGAGTTAGAAGAGGAAATTTATATGGAACAACCAGATGGGTTTGTAGTAGATGGTCAAGAAGGGAAAGTGTGCAAGTTGCTGAAGTCTTTGTATGGACTTAAGCAAGCACCCAAGCAGTGGCATGAGAAGTTTGAAAGAACTTTAACAGCCGCAGGCTTTGTTGTAAACGAAGCTGATAAATGTGTGTACTATCGCCATGGTGGGGGCGAGGGAGTTATCCTTTGCTTGTATGTTGATGACATACTGATTTTCGGAACAAATCTGAAGGTTATTAAGGAGGTCAAGGATTTCCTATCTCTTTGCTTTGAAATGAAGGATTTAGGAGTGGCTGATGTCATTCTGAACATCAAGTTGTTGAGAGACGATGATGGTGGGATTACATTACTTCAATCTCACTATGTGGAAAAGATCTTGAGTCGCTTTGGCTATAGTGACTGCAAGCCCTCTCCAACACCATATGATGCTAGTGTGTTGCTTCGAAAGAATCGAAGAATTGCTAGAGACCAATTGAAATATTCTCAGATTATTGGCTCGCTTATGTATTTAACCAGTGCTACAAGACCTGACATCTCTTTTGTTGTTAGCAAACTGAGCCGGTTTGTCTCAAAACCAGGAGATGTGCATTGGAAAGCTCTAGAGAGAGTTTTGCGTTATTTGAAAGGCACTGCGAATTATGGAATTCACTACACTGGGCACCCAAAGGTGCTTGAAGGGTATAGTGACTCAAACTGGATCTCTGATGCTGATGAGATAAAGGCCATGAGCGGATATGTATTCACTCATGGAGGTGGCGCTGTTTCTTGGAAGTCTTGCAAGCAGACCATCTTAACGAGGTCAACAATGGAAGCAGAACTCACAGCACTAGATACATCTACGGTTGAAGCAGATTGGCTTCGTCGGCTCTTGAATGACTTGCCGGTTGTTGAGAAACCTGTACCGGGTATCCTTATGAACTGCGACAATCAAACTGTAATCACGAAAGTGAGCAGCTCAAAGGATAACATGAAGTCATCAAGACACGTTCAGAGAAGGTTAAAGTTTGTCAGAAAAATGAGAAACTCCAGAGTTATTGCATTGGATTATATCCAAACGTCTAAAAATCTGGCAGATCCTTTTACTAAGGGTCTATCACGTAATGTGATAGATAATGCATCGAGGGAGATGGGTATGAGACCCACAATATGAGTTTTTCACAGTGGTAACCTATTCTTTGTGATCGGAGATCCCGTGAATTAGATGTGGAAGACAAGCTGTTGGTCAACTGAGAGGAGAGTATCCTTACTGTTAACAATAGAACTCCATGAAGATGCAATACTCTCCTAAATCTGCATGGCAGGTTGATGTATATCTTAATGTGTTCTAAGTGGCTCATTGAAGCAGAGATGTTGTCCTGCAGAACATCTTTTGAAGAACACACCTATATGAGTCTGATTATTAAACGTCGCAATCTATGAGAGTAGGGTTTTCTCTAATAAACTCATGAAAGGTCTCGGAGTATGACGCATAAGCTCCACCCGCGGGGAAGACCCACGGTAGCCCAGTATCGGTCAAGCCTTTGTGTGAAGCTAGATTCGCAGAAAACTTGCAGTTCAAGGCCCAGTCCACTATTCAAGTTGCTTACTAGTGCAGCATAGAGTTCTAGGTGGAAGTTCAACTTAACAGTCTCCACTGCAGTACCGGTATATAAAACAGTGTTTTAGAACCAAAAGGCAAATTTTGTGTGCCTCTGGGATCTGGTGGGGGATTGCTGGAATTTTGTCTATTATGGGCCAAGCCCAATAGCAGTTTCAGAAATTCCTAATAAATCCTAGAGGCCCACGCAGCCCATTCGTGCAAGGCAAGAGGTGGAACTAAAGTTTAGTCCCACATTGCTAGTTTAGAGGGAGTTGGACCACTTTATAAGGGAGGTTCTTTCCCCACATGTATGAGGATGAGAACAAGAGGGACATCCACGCGCGCTCCTCCTCCGCCGCCCGCCTCGCCACACCTCGCCTCGTCACGACGCGCCACGGGTTGCGGGAATGAGCCGAGCCGATGTCTAAATTTTTGCCACGCACGACGGGTATACGAAAGGTCACGCGGGAGCTGAAACGTTTTTCTGTAGTGGACACTGAATCCGAACGGCGTGCCTCTTTGGCTGAAGTCCGTTCGCTTCGTCTCCCTCTCTCTTTTCACCTCCCGTCGCTGCCCTCTCGCCTCCTTCTCTTGTGCCTATAAAAGGGAGGTTGCTGCTCTCAGAGAGAGGCACCAGAACTACTTCTTCCTCTCGCCACCGGTTCCTGAGCACTGCGCTGCTGCCGCGATCTTCCCCATCCCGGCTTGCGGCGTGCACCGCAGGTCGGGACAGTAGGCCTCCGAAACCGCACCTCTTTGAGTCTTGTACGGGAGAAGGGTGATAAGGTTTTTGGGGAGCACTCTGCGCGACTACTGACTGGTTCATCACGGACGCTCCGGACACCAACGACGACCACTTCCCCAACGACGACTTCTTCCCCGACGTCGACGACCTCTTCGACGACATGGCTGGCGAGGATGTCGACCCCAAGAACAGTGCTTCTGCTGCTGCACCTGCATCGTACGTATACATGCTCTTTCTGCTTGATGTTCTGTTACAGTTTACTGCCCTAGTGCCTGCACCAGATTTGTTTGGTTCTAGTTCATATATGCAGATGCTATTTATCTTCTCTTTGGCAGATTGCATGATTTGTTTTATCTATTCTGTATTAGTCATGCTTTATCTACCATTTCTATTAATAAAATTATTTGGTAAATTGCTCATTAATCCAACAAAACCTGGGACTTGCTAAAATCCTTGGCCGCAGAAAGCAACTTGCCTTGGCTATGCATTGGGGACTTCAATGAAGTTCTACACCAATACGAACATTCTGGGGGCCGGCCTACGCAGGACATCTCAGATTCAAGGATTTCAGGAAGCCATGGATGTTTGCGCCCTTCAGGATTTGGCCTATCATGGAAAGGCCTGGACTTTCCAGAAGAAGACGGCTGGGGGTGGCTATTGTCGAGTCCGGCTCGATCGTCCGATGGCAAGAACTGAGTGGTTATCGCTATACCCCCAAGCAAGTCTGTTACATGAGACGGCCGCTGCTTCAGACCATTGCCCGATTAGATTACTTCTGGAGCCTGGTGATCCGGTGTCAGTCAAGCAAAAACTGTTCAGGCATGAAATGTATTGGGAGAAGCATGCGGATTTCGGCGCATCCCTGGAGGGCATGTGGGCAGAGGCACCCCAGGGACAAACTGTCACACAACTTAGTACAAAACTTGGTGATTTGTCAGCATCATTGCAACAGTGGAGTGCGGCTACCATTGGAAACATTGCAAAGGAAATTAAAAAACTAAAGATTGAGTTGGCGACTTTACAGAATGACCCCCGGCGTTTACAACCCTCACATGCAGAGATAAAAATTACGGATCGCCTAGTTGAGCTATATCATATGGAGGAAATAAAACAGCGGCAACGCTCGCGTATCGACTGGCTTTCGGATGGAGACCGTAATACAAAGTTCTTCCAAAGACGTGTCAGCATGCGCCGAAGGAAGAATATGATAAAGAGTTTGCAGCGAGCTGATGGATCTCTAACCCAGGATCCGGCTGAGATGGCCATGTTAACAAATGCATTTTATAAAACTTTGTTCACTTCTGAAGGCACATCGGGTATGGATGTGGTGCTCGACTCGGTTCCGGTCAGGGTCACGGCAGAGATGAATAATGGGCTGACCGCCCCCTACACACCCATTGAGGTAAAAAAATGCTCTTTTCCATATGTATCCCACAAAAGTCCCGGGGCCAGATGGTTATCCGGCACACTTCTTCCAGAGGCATTGGGAACTTTGTGGTACCGAAGTCACGAACGTGGTCTTGAGGATTCTTCGTGGGGAGGAGAGCCCCGAGGTAATCAATGAAACGATCCTTGTGCTAATCCCCAAGGTTAAAGATCCCACAAGCTTAACTCAGTTTCGGCCCATAAGTTTGTGTAATGTGCTTTACAAAATTGCGTCAAAGGTGTAGTCAAACAGATTGAAACAAATCTTGCATGATATAATCTCTGAGGAACAATCTGCGTTTGTTCCTGGTCGGTTAATTACTGATAATATAATAACCGCTTATGAATGCTTACACTTTATGAAGAGGAACAAAGACAAGAGAAACAGATTTTGTGCAGTGAAGTTGACATGATGAAGACCTATTACCGAGTGGAATGGGAATATCTTCATGCAATCATGACCAAGATGGGTTTTGCACAGTCTTGGATTAATACAGTGATGAGAATGGTATCTTCGGTAAAGTTTTCAGTTCATTTTAATGGATCAAAACTTGATGTATTCACTCCTTCAAGGGGAATCCTTCAGGGAGACCCTATCTCTCCATACCTATTTTTACTTGCAGCGGAGGGCCTTTCGTGCCTCTTAAAAAACCAAGATGAATCATCCCAGTTGAATGGTATTCGAGTGGCCCCTTCGGCTCCGCCGGTTAGCCACTTGCTCTTCGCGGATGATAGCCTGCTGTTTGTAAAAGCTAGTGCTACTGGAGGAAATGAGCTGTCTTCTTTGATGGAAAGCTATTGCAATGCATCGGGTCAGAGAATAAACCTAGCAAAATCCTCGGTATTTTTCAGCAAGGGATGCCCCAACTCACTTAGAGCCAAGGTAAAGGAGGCCCTAAATATTGAAAATGAATCTTTAACAGAGAGATACTTGGGGATGCCTTCGGATGTTGGAACAAGCAAGAATGGAGCTTTCAAATTTCTGAAGGATAGGGTTTGGGCCAAGATAAAGGGATGGATGGAGAAGCTCCTCTCGGTTGGAGGAAAAGAAGTACCGATTAAATCGGTCGCGCAAGCGGTGCCTATGTTTTCAATGTCCTGCTTCAAGCTGTCCCGTGGCCTCAGCGAACATTTAAACTCGCTAATTAGAAAGTTTTGGTGGGGTAGTAAAGAAGGACAAAGAAAGCCAAGTTGGGTATCATGGAGTACCATGACTAGGCCAAAAAACTGTGGAGGTCTAGGCTTCCGGGATGTCGAGCTCTTCAATCTTGCACTGCTGGCTAGACAAGCGTACAGAATTCTGATGGATCCAGAGTCTCTAAGCGCGCGGGTGCTAAAGGCCAAATATCACCAAAAATTAGAGTTCTTGCAAGCCGACCTTGTTTCGGCCCCGTCCCAGATATGGAGATCACTACTGGAGGGGAGAGATGTGCTAAAGCAAGGGCTTATCCGTCGCATCGGGGATGGTCAGACGATGAACATCTGGGACCACAATTGGATTCCGAGACCATCAAACATGAGACCTATTGTATGCAGAACCGTTAACCCACGGCAATGGGTGGGGGAATTGATCTTGCCAGGAGCAGAATGGGACAGAGGAACGATTACTCAGGTCTTTATTCCTACAGATGCGGAGGCCATCATATCAATACCGTTGTGCACACGGCAGATCCAGGACTTTTGGTCGTGGGTTCATGAGAAGAATGGGGTTTTCTCTGTGAGAACTGCTTATCGGATGCTAGTTGAAACAAAGATGCGGAGAGAGGCATGGCTTGAGGGTCGTCCAGCTAACTCAAACATTGAAAGGGAGTCCAAGCTCTGGGATAAACTTTGGAAAGTTGAGGTGCCATCAAAAGTTAAGATCTTCTTATGGAGACTTGCACATCAATCAATTCCAACAGCTGATGTGCGCCATCATCGGAACATGTCTACCAGTTCTAGATGTGGCTTGTGCGGCGCTGAGGATTCGTGGCAAGACTCGTTGCTTCACTGCACGGTGGCTCGATGTGTTTGGGCTTTACAGGATGCGGATCTGGTTGAAGCCTTGAACAATACAAGGGAGCCTGACGGCAAAAGATGGTTGTTTGCTGTAATGGATATGCTGTCTACTAAAGAGTTTACTCAGGTCGCGGTTACCCTCTGGGCACTCTGGTACTCAAGGAGACAAGCTTTGCATGAGAATATCTTGCAAAGTCCACTCTCTACACATCACTTCATCTTGAGGTATTTACAGGATCTGGAAGAATGCAAGCCAACGAGAGTTTCAACAGCTGCAGGGCAAAACCAACAACAAGCTGCTCCGCGATGGATTCCACCTCCGCTCGGATCTGTGAAAATAAGGGTAGATGGGGCTGTTTCAAGAAATCAGAATGAAGGATCATTCATCGCGGTTTGCAGGGATGCTTCGGGGCTATACCTGGGTTCATCAGCTATTAGAATACGGGGCATCACCGATCCACCAACGTTGGAAGCCCTAGCATGTCGTGAAGCGCTTGCTCTTGCTACGGACCTAGCTTTATCACATGTGATCATCGCCTCTGACTGTCAAGGAGTTGTCATGGACATTAACAAGCAGGTGGG
This sequence comes from Elymus sibiricus, assembly GCA_039707655.1. Classification (NCBI taxonomy): domain Eukaryota; kingdom Viridiplantae; phylum Streptophyta; class Magnoliopsida; order Poales; family Poaceae; genus Elymus; species Elymus sibiricus. The sequence continues at coordinate 17,967,441 of CM077671.1, forward strand.
AGGGATGTACGCAAGCATTGTGAAGGAAATTGTAGAGACTGCAAGAACCATTGATGACTGCACCTTCATCTTCGAGGGTAGAGCTACAAATCTTGAGGCACATAGCCTCGCTAAGCACGCTTTCGGTCTGGATTTTGGGCACCATGTGTGGCTGTTAAACCCTCCAGATCTTCGATGTATTCCCATGAACATTATTGAGCAATAATAAAGTGTGTTTAGATTCAAAAAAAATGCGCTGCTCTTTTTTTGCTCAAAAGAAAAAAAGCTGAGCTACTCTTTTGTCTAAAAAAATTAAACTGAGCTGCTCTTATCTGATGGAATTGGAATTCGCAGGTTCGCAGCTACTTTTATCAACAGTTTCAGTATTTTTTTTAGGAACCGACAGAAGAGCTGATTTTTTATTTAGAAGAGGGAAATATGTACAGATCAACAGTTTCAGTATGGCTGTTCACTAGTAGAAAATAGGGTACTAGTCCCGGTTCCAGAAGGCCTTTAGTCCCAGTTCTGGAACCAGGACAAAACAAGCGGAACTAATACCCAAAACCTTTAGTCCCGGTTTGCTTATGAACCGGGACCAAAGGGGCTCCACGTGACCGCTACGGGGCGCCCAGGCAAGAGGACCTTTAGTCCCGGTTGGTAACACCAACCAGGACCAAAAGGCAGCCACGCGTCAGCAGCTCGCAGGCGCTGGGGGTTTTGTTTTGTTTTTGGAAGGGGGGTTTAGGGGTTTTGGAGGGTTAATTTAGGGGTTTCATATTGTGTTAGCTAGCTAATAGAGAGAAGTGACCTCTCTTTCTCCGTGCTTGGTCGACGCTACCTACTATACATATAGAGAGAACTCGACGCTAGCTAGTAAGCAAATGAAGGAAACCATTAATTACACAAGATCGTCATGAACATATATAGAGAGAAGTGACATCTCTTTCTCCGTGCTTGGCCGAACAACAAGTTTTCGTATATCTATCCGATGCTACTAAATATGTACAATATAACATCCCTTACAACCATTGCAATTCCACATGGTATTCTCCGTGTTCAGGTATGACGTGGTCAAGAAAGAATCCCGCCAATTCCTCTTGAATTGCTCGTATGCGATCATGTGGTAGGAGTTCATCCCGCATCTGCCAGATCTAATTTAAAGAAGGGGTCAATACATATATATGAATGAAACTCAACACAATTGATGGTAATATATAAAATAAAATTGTGAATATTGTTTATGTACTTCAAATTGTTTCTCAGAGAAGCCCCGCTTAGAGGTATAGTGGCGAATGAACTCGCATACGTAGTATCCACATAAATGATTCTCGTGTGCCTGGTACAAGCACTTTACGAGAATAGAGTTCAATCAAACTGATAAGCAAGCATGATAATGGTATTGATGAAACTAGAATCAATGAGAGATGCGCGGAACTAGCTAGTACTACTTACTTTGGGGTGTGTAAATCGCAGCTCCTTCTTCAGACCCGGAACCATAGTGATGAACTTTTTCCAAACCCTGGCAGGTAAAGAAAATGATTACTTGATATCAGGAAATGAACGAAAGTTGCCGATATGGTCCCGGTATTGATTGAACTTACTTCTGGAGCATTGCAGTCATGTCCGCATAATACTTGGGATCTTTACGTCTCGAGTCTAAGACAGTTACTAATGCCCCGTCAAGGTTAATGGATAGCAGAATATAGTGGAAGCTGCGCACGCATAACTCATCAATTACATTACTTAACCTCGAGTAAGCGAAACTGAATATGCACAAGACAGTAACACTCACTTGAAGTTGTAAGGAAAGAGTATTTCCCTTTTGTTTTGATGTCTAAGGAACGCTTCTAGCAAGTTGTCCTCGGTATCTTTGGCCTCGTTTTGTACCGACCATTCATTTACGGTATTTGGGCTAATGAACCCAATGTCATAGATTTGTTCTTTTTTGCATTTGACCATCTTCAATCTGCATAATATAGTGAGGATAATTATATATACATGCAATGAACGAGCTGAGCTAGAGACTTAATTATAGAAGTAATACTTATAGACAGTAGCAAGTCATGAGTTGTTTGTCGAGGGCCTCTTGATTGTATAACTGAAATAACTCCACAAATTCAACAGGCATCAGGTCGACTCCAGGGAAGTCGTGCTCTTTTTTAATTCTGATCATCAAACTGTCTTTCCCAGACTTCCTGTAGGTTTCCATGTACCACTCATGCAATTTTTGCATCATCGTTGTTAGATAAGGATGATCAGGTTTGACGAGAGGCTTCCCATGCTCGTATCTAAAGACGTCCTCTGGTGCTACTACCTCAGCCATTTCAAACTGTACATCATCGCCCACGTAATCACCAAGAGTGGTACCGGGCAGTAGCACCGGATGATTAGCGATATCGCTAGACACCTTGAGCGGGGGGCACGATTGCTTCTCCTGTTCGCCGAGCTGGGGAATTGTTTTCCCACTTCTTCATTTTTTGTCTCTTGCAGCACACTGTAAGTACTTCCCGACCGCAGCGCTTCATCATGTGTCTTTGTAATTATGCGGTCATAGTTGGATAGCTGAGGCGGTGGTGGCCGCTTCAGGGCATGCAGAGTGCGCTTCGCTTTCACCGGATCTACCGTTTCCTTCGGAGGTGGATCTTTCCGTGCAAAATGGGCCTTCACTTCGGCTGCACTAATTTCAGCGCATTCCTCGTCAGTCCTCTCATATGGTAACTTTGGAAGAGGCTTGAGGCTTGGACCAAATTTGAATTTCTTCCCGCCTATTGTACTCCTAGCCGCCGGAGCGGCGGCGGCGACTCTCTTCCGCCGTTGCTGACGCGCCGGAAGAGGTGTAGTGCCCTGACGCGCCGGAGGAGGAGGAGGAGGAGGCGGAGTGCCTTGACGCGCCGGAGGAGGTGAAGGAGGAGGCGGAGTACCCTGACGCGCCGGAGGACGAGAAGGAGGAGGCGGAGTGCCCTGACGCGCCGGAGGAGGTGGAGGAGGCGGAGTGCACTGACGTACCTAAGGAGGCTGACTCTGCTGAGGCGTCCAGTTTGGAAGCTTGATGTACTCCTTTCTCCATAGACATGTACTCCTCAAAGCATTTTCCAGAAGAATAATATCCTCTTCACCTGTAGGGTTGTCAAGCTCCATCCCCTCAAATCCATCCATTATTTCATCCACCGTCACAACAGCATAGCCATGTGGAATCGGACGGCAATGGAAAGTTCCCTCAGCTCGAGGAGGTACAACAGAGCCGACCGCCGCCTTGAAGGTTAGGTTCTGGCATTTCGTCATTAGCTCGCAATGTTCAGCCTGCGTGATACTATCCACGGGGTAGCGAGGAGCCGTGAAATCAGGCTGAACGAGCTCCGTGGAAGCCACGCTGCTTCTCCGCTAAGATGGTGCGGTAGCTTCTGGGGCAGCGTCGAAGGAAGGATCTTCGTGCCGCTCAGATGGTTGGCCAGTAGCTCGCTGGCTCTCAAGTTCCTCTAGTTTTGCTAATCTTGCACTGAGCTTCTGCATTTCGCTTGCTTCCTGTTTCCTCTTTCTCTCTCGGCTTCTATAACCACCGCTGTCGGGAAACCCATGCTTCCACGGAACGGAGCCTGATGTGCCTCATGTTCGTCTAGGGTGTCCAGGATTCCCGAGGGCCTCTGTCAGCTCGTCCTTCTCTCTGTCGGGAATGAACATCCCTTCCTACGCTGCCTTGATTGCTGCCTGAAGCTTTCGGAAGGGTATTGCAAGTTGCTCGTCCGTCCAAACACACTCCCCTGTTTCTGGGTCCAAAGTACCCCCAACCCTGAAGAACCAAGTCCTTGAATGATCTGGCCAGTGCAATGTCACTGGTTGGGCATCCTTAGCAAGCAGGTCTTGCTCAGCTTTGTCCCACAACTGCCGGGCTTTGTAGTAGCCACCTGACCCTGTGTGATGGTGATACTTCTTCTTTGCAGCATTTTTCTTGTTTGTGAGTGACCATTTCTTACCCTTCTCCGATTTCTTGTAGGCCACAAATTCGGGCCATTGATCTCTTATCTTCTCATATCGACCGATGAATTTCGGAGTCTCCTCTTTCTCGACAAACTTTGTGTTCAACTCTTTCTTCCAGTTCCTGAATAGTTCTGCCATCTTCTTAAGAGCAAACGCCTTGACCTTTCGCTCTATAACTGGGTTATTCGGATCCTCCTCTCGCGGTAGGCTGAAATTTGTCATCAGCTCGGTCCAAAGATCATCTTTCAGTCTATCATGGACATAAAAAACTTCAGGGTCCTTATTATTCTTATTCCATTGCTGGGTGTTGATCGAGACATAGTCCATAACAACAACTCCACACTGATGTACAAATGCGTGCTTGGTCCGCTTGGGAGCAATCGGTTGGCCATCTTTCACGACTTCTGCGATCGTGAACCTTTCATCCGGGCGCAACCTTTTCTTCGGGCCGCGTCTCCTTACCTCGTCGGACTTTGCAAGAGTTGAGGCTCCCTCCTCCGTTCGGTCATCGGAGTCGTGATCATGATCTCCTTCCTCCGCCATTCGGTCACCGGAGTCGTCATGATCTCCTTCCTCCTCCATTGTTGGATCACCGGAGCCGTCATCCTCTCCTTCCTGACCATCGGTGTCGTTGAGATACGACAAGGGATCACCTCCAGCTCGGATTATACCCCCCAACAACTATTCTTTTTCTAAGTCTCTATGATCCATAGTTTCTGCAAATATTACAACATGGCAATATCCAAACATGAGATATGCAAATCAATACAAGGCAATGCAACAATACGATCATATAATATCACTAATACATCATCGAATAGTATCGCTAATACATCATCGAATATTATCATTAATACATCTCGAATATTATTATATAATATCACTAATACAGATATAGTTGACGTCTTGCGGCGCAGGCGGTGGAAACCCAAAGAGAAGGAACTATGACAGGATCATAGATTGGGTGAGATCCCTGAAGAACCTGCTAGGTATTGGAGAACCTGGCATCCAACGCAGCCATGTAGCGTCGGACATGCTCGTCCTCCTCCCTGACACGGCGACGTACCACCTCCGCGGGGGCCGGCTCCCTCTGCACCGACAGTGGTCCACGCGACCGCCACCAAAGAACCTCCGGGTCGACGACGGGACCCTGATTCGTCACCAAGCTGGGCGCCCCGGAAGGTAGCACCTCCCAGTGCCAGCCCGGCGGAGCCCAGTCCCGGACATGGCGCCTCTCTAGCAGGTGGTCACCGGCGCCGAGTCGACGACGAGGATGCGGGCCGGGCATCGTCGACGTCGAGAACAAATTCTACAACTATTTAAATTCCTACTATTTAATAAACTTTAATAAAGATGATTGCAATTGACAACTATGACAATAATAACATATTTAACAACAATGACACATTTTCTACTTAAGCGATCGTCGGGGACCCCTCCCCGGCGATCCTCGGGGACTCCTCGGGTTCGCCGACTAAAACAACTAAAACTTTTTTACAACCAAAACAACTAAAACAACAAATTAATAAAAGAAACTAAAACAACTAATGAAACAAACTAAAACAACTAATAAAAATACTAAAACAAACTAAAAAAACTAAAACGCGGGCGAGGGTCGGGGCAGGCCAGCGGCGCCGGCGCACGCGGCCGCGGTGGCCGCGGAGGAGGGGGCAGGACCTCACCGGCGACGACGGGCTCGGGGAGGAGGCGCGGGCGGCGACGACGGGACTCGGGGAGGTGGCGCGGGCGGCGTCCGACATCGGGGGCGGCGACGACGTCGATGAGGACGAGGAGGCGCGTGGGGACGGGCTCGGGGCGGGGGCGAGGTCGGGCTCGGGGGCGGCGGTGACGACGGGCTCGGGGGCGACAGCGACAACGAGGACAGGCTCGGGGGCGGCGGCGATGACGAGGACGGGCTCGGGAACGGCGGCGACGACGAGGACGGGCTCGGGGGCGGCGGCGAGCTCCGGCAGCCTGGCGGCATCGGGGGAGGGCGTCGGCGTCGGGGCGAATGGGAGAGGTTGGGGGAGAATTAGACAAGTCCTGGCTTATATACCCAACCCTTTAGTCGCAGTTGGTGCCACCAACCGGGACCAATGCCCCCCTTTCATCCCGGTTGGTGCCACCAACCGGGACTAAAGGTCAATTTCAGCAGCCCAAAGGGCGGGAAGCAGAGACCTTTGGTCCCGGTTGGTGGCTCTAACCGGGACTAAAGGGTGGCATTAGTCCCGGTTGGTGGCACCAACCGGGATGAAAGGTTGGCATTGGTCCCGGTTGGAGCCATCAACCGGGACTAAAGGGTTTGTCCTGGCTGTGGTGGGAGTTTAGTCCCACCTCGCCAAGCGAGAGGCACTCGCACCGGTTTATAAGCCCGCCCCTCTCTGCCTTGTTGAGTTCCTCTCAAAGTGAAAATAGATGCCCTTATAAGGGAAATTCGACCTGAAATCAAAGTGCATCACTTTGATTTCAGGTCGAATTTTCCCTATAAGCGCATCTATGTTCACTTTTGCTATTTTTTATGTTATTTTTTTGCATATGAAAAGTTCTTAACAAAAAATACTTTATGAATATTCTTTTTGCTATTAAAGTTTTTAACAAAAATAACTTAGATAATTTTAGTTGCATAAATTTTATATAATATTAAGTTAAATAACTTTGATAGGACGAAAACACGTCTATTACAAAGGGATTTTGATTTTTTAAACATATTTTAACTCAAGACTTTTTCTGCATTCAATATGCATCATTCAAAGCCACATCATCACTTTTCAATCCTTTTCTGACTTCATTTACTATTTTTCATGCATTTCATGATTTATTTTGAGCTAAAATGACCCTGAATTGAAAAGCGCTGCAAATGAACTGTGAAATGGTTGCAAGTTGGGATGGTATCAGCATTTCACCCACATAGCATGTGCTAAAAAGTTGAGAGGGTTACGGCAAAAACTGGATGCACTTCGTGTACAAAATGAACAATCTCTTTTGAAGTGTCAGGGTTTTCGACGAAAACTCATCTATTACAAAAGGATTTAAATTTTTTAAACATATTTGAACACAAGACTTTTTATGCTTTCAATATGCACCATTCAAAGCCACATCATCGCTTTTCAAATCTTTTCTGACTTCATTTGCTATTTATCATGCATTTCATTATTTATTTTGAGCTAAGATGACCCTGAATTGAAAAGCACTGCAAATGAACTCTGAAATGGTTGAAAGTTGGCATGGTATCATCATTTCACCCACATAGCATGTGCTAAAAAGTTGAGAGGGTTACGGCAAAAACTGGATGCACTTCGTGTACAAAATGAACAATCTCTTTCGAAGTGTCAGGGTTTTGGACAAAAACTCATCTGTTACAAAAGGATTTCAATTTTTTAAACATATTTGAACTCAAGACTTTTTATGCATTAAATATGCACCATTCAAAGCCACATCATAACCTTTCAAACCTTTTCTGACTTCATTTGCTATTTTTCATGCATTTCATGATTTATTTTGAGCTAAGATGACCCTGAATTTAAAAGCACTGCAAATGAACTCTGAAATGGTTGAAAGTTGGCATGGTATGATCATTTCACCCACATAGCATGTGCTAAAAAGTTGAGAGGGTTACGGCAAAAACTGGATGCACTTCGTGTACAAAATGAACAATCTCTTTCGAAGTGTCAGGGTTTTGGACGAAAACTCATCTGTTACAAAAGGATTTCAGTTTTTTAAACATATTTGAACTCAAGAATTTTTATGCATTCAATATGCACCATTCAAAGCCACATCATCACTTTTCAAACCTTTTCTGACTTCATTTGCTATTTTTCATGCATTTCATGATTTATTTTGAGCTAAAATGACCCTGAATTGAAAAGCACTGCAAATGAACTCTGAAATGGTTGAAAGTTGGCATGGTATCATCATTTCACCCACATAGCATGTGCTAAAAAGTTGAGAGGGTTACGGCAAAAACTGGATGCACTTCGTGTACAAAATGAACAATCTCTTTCCAAGTATCAGGGTTTCAGACGAAAACTCATCTGTTACAAAAGGATTTCAATTTTTTAAACATATTTGAACTCAAGACTTTTTATGCATTCAATATGCACCATTCAAAGCCACATCATCACTTTTTAAACCTTTTCTGACTTCATTTGCTATTTTTCATGCATTTCATGATTTATTTTGAGCTAAGATGACCCTTAATTGAAAAGCACTGCAAATGAACTCTGAAATGGATGAAAGTTGGCATGGTATCATCATTTCACCCACATAGCATGTGCTAAAAAGTTGAGAGGGTTGCAACAAAAACTAGATGCACTTCGTGTACAAAATGAACAATCTCTTTCGAAGTATCAGGGTTTCAGACGAAAACTCATCTGTTACAAAAGGATTTCAATTTTTTAAACATATTTGAACTCAAGACTTTTTATGCATTCAATATGCACCATTCAAAGCCACATCATAACTTTTCAAACCTTTTCTGACTTCATTTGCTATTTTTCATGCATTTCATGATTTATTTTGAGCTAAGATGACCCTTAATTGAAAAGCACTGCAAATGAACTCTGAAATGGTTGAAAGTTGGCATGGTATCATCATTTCACCCACATAGCATGTGCTAAAAAGTTGAGAGGGTTACGGCAAAAACTGGATGCACTTCGTGTACAAAATGAACAATCTCTTTCGAAGTATCAGGGTTTCAGACGAAAACTCATCTGTTACAAAAGGATTTCAATTTTTAAACATATTTGAACTCAAGACTTTTTATGCATTCAATATGCACCATTCAAAGCCACATCATCACTTTTCAAACCTTTTCTGACTTCATTTGCTATTTTTCATGCATTTCATGATTTATTTTGAGTTAAGATGACCCTGAATTGAAAAGCGCTGCAAATGAACTGTGAAATGGATGAAAGTTGGCATGGTATCAGCATTTCACCCACATAGCATGTGCTAAAAAGTTGAGAGGGTTACGACAAAAACTGGATGCACTTGGTGTACAAAATGAACAATCTCCTTCGAAGTGTCAGGGTTTTGGACGAAAAATCATCTGTTACAAAAGGATTTCAATTTTTTAAACATATTTGAACTCAAGACTTTTTATGCATTCAGTATGCACCATTCAAAGCCACATCATCACTTTTCAAACCTTTTCTGACTTCATTTGTTATTTTTCATGCATTTCATTATTTATTTTTAGCTAAGATGACCCTAAATTGAAAAGCACTGCAAATGAACTCTGAAATGGTTGAAAGTTGGCATGGTATCATCATTTCACCAACATAGCATGTGCTAAAAAGTTGAGAGGGTTACGGCAAAAACTGGATGCACTTCGTGTACAAAATGAACAATCTCTTTCGAAGTGTCAGGGTTTTGGACGAAAACTCATCTGTTACAAAAGGATTTCAGTTTTTTAAACATATTTGAACTCAAGACTTTTTATGCATTAAATATGCACCATCCAAAGCCACATCATAACTTTTCAAACCTTTTATGACTTCATTTGCTATTTTTCATGCATTTCATGATTTATTTTGAGCTAAGATGACCCTGAATTGAAAAGCACTGCAAATGAACTCTGAAATGGTTGAAAGTTGGCATGGTATCATCAATTCACCCACATAGCATGTGCTAAAAAGTTGAGAGGGTTAGGGCAAAAACTGGATGCACTTCGTGTACAAAATGAACAATCTCTTTCGAAGTGTCAGGGTTTTGGACGAAAACGCATCTGTTACAAAAGCATTTCAGTTTTTTAAACATATTTGAACTCAAGAATTTTTATGCATTCAATATGCACTATTCAAAGCCACATCATCACTTTTCAAACCTTTTCTGACTTCATTTGCTATTTTTCATGCATTTCATGATTTATTTTGAGCTAAAATGACCCTGAATTGAAAAGCACTGCAAATGAACTCTGAAATGGTTGAAAGTTGGCATGGTATCATCATTTCACCCACATAGCATGTGCTAAAAAGTTGAGAGGGTTACGGCAAAAACTGGATGCACTTCGTGTACAAAATGAACAATCTCTTTCCAAGTATCAGGGTTTCAGACGAAAACTCATCTGTTACAAAAGGATTTCAATTTTTTAAACATATTTGAACTCAAGACTTTTTATGCATTCAATATGCACCATTCAAAGCCACCTCATCACTTTTTAAACCTTTTCTGACTTCATTTGCTATTTTTCATGCATTTCATGATTTATTTTGAGCTAAGATGACCCTTAATTGAAAAGCACTGCAAATGAACTCTGAAATGGATGAAAGTTGGCATGGTATCATCATTTCACCCACATAGCATGTGCTAAAAAGTTGAGAGGGTTACGACAAAAACTGGATGCACTTTGTGTACAAAATGAACAATCTCTTTCGAAGTATCAGGGTTTCAGACGAAAACTCATCTGTTACAAAAGGATTTCAATTTTTTAAACATATTTGAACTCAAGACTTTTTATGCATTCAATATGCACCATTCAAAGCCACATCATAACTTTTCAAACCTTTTCTGACTTCATTTGCTATTTTTCATGCATTTCATGATTTATTTTGAGCTAAGATGACCCTTAATTGAAAAGCACTGCAAATGAACTCTGAAATGGATGAAAGTTGGCATGGTATCATCATTTCACCCACATAGCATGTGCTAAAAAGTTGAGAGGGTTACGACAAAAACTGGATGCACTTCGTGTACAAAATGAACAATCTCTTTCGAAGTATCAGGGTTTCACACGAAAACTCATCTGTTACAAAAGGATTTCAATTTTTTAAACATATTTCAACTCAAGACTTTTTATGCATTCAATATGCACCATTCAAAGCCACATCATAACTTTTCAAACCTTTTCTGATTTCATTTGCTATTTTTCATGCATTTCATGATTTATTTTGAGCTAAGATGACCCTTAATTGAATAGCACTGCAAATGAACTCTGAAATGGTTGAAAGTTGGCATGGTATCATCATTTCACCCACATAGCATGTGCTAAAAAGTTGAGAGGGTTACGGCAAAAACTGGATGCACTTCGTGTACAAAATGAACAATCTCTTTCGAAGTATCAGGGTTTCAGACGAAAACTCATCTGTTACAAAAGGATTTCAATTTTTAAACATATTTGAACTCAAGACTTTTTATGCATTCAATATGCACCATTCAAAGCCACATCATCACTTTTCAAACCTTTTCTGACTTCATTTGCTATTTTTCATGCATTTCATGATTTATTTTGAGCTAAGATGACCCTTAATTGAAAAGCACTGCAAATGAACTCTGAAATGGATGAAAGTTGGCATGGTATCATCATTTCACCCACATAGCATGTGCTAAAAAGTTGAGAGGGTCACGACAAAAACTGGATGCACTTGGTGTACAAAATGAACAATCTCCTTCGAAGTGTCAGGGTTTTGGACGAAAAATCATCTGTTACAAAAGGATTTCAATTTTTTAAACATATTTGAACTCAAGACTTTTTATGCGTTCAGTATGCACCATTCGAAGCCACATCATCACTTTTCAAACCTTTTCTGACTTCATTTGTTATTTTTCATGCATTTCGTGATTTATTTTTAGCTAAGATGAGCCTGAATTGAAAAGCACTGCAAGTGAACTCTGAAATGGTTGAAAGTTGGCATGGTATCATCATTTCACCAACATAGCATGTGCTAAAAAGTTGAGAGGGTTACGGCAAAAACTGGATGCACTTCGTGTACAAAATGAACAATCTCTTTCGAAGTATTAGGGTTTCAGACGAAAACTCATCAGTTACAAAAGGCATTTCATTTCTTGACATGTAACTGCAGTGATATTCTAGATGAAAGCCATCATTAGAATAGTTGTGGAGAAAAAGTCTTCACTTTTTCTTTGCGTGTTTCCCTTGCTTATTGCGCCGTAACCATGGATAATCTTCATCGTTTAACAGGGTGCTTGGGTCAGCCTTCACTTTGAAGGGAGGAATTTCATGAAACTTTTCATAATCTTCAGACATGTCTGTCTTGCCCTCCACTCCCACGATGTCTCTTTTCCCTGAAAGAACTATGTGGCGCTTTGGCTCATCGTATGATGTATTCGCTTCCTTATCTTTTCTTTTTCTCGGTTTGGTAGACATGTCCTTCACATAGAAAACCCACGCCACATCATTGGCTAGGACGAATGGTTCGTATGTGTACCCAAGATTGTTCAGATCCACTGTTGTCATTCTGTACTGCGGGTCTACCTGTACCCCGCCTCCTGACAGATTGACCCATTTGCACCGAAACAAAGGGACCTTAAAATCATGTCCATAGTCAAGTTCCCATATGTCCACTATGTAACCATAATATGTGTCATTTCCCCTGTTGGTTGCTACATCAAAGCGGACACCACTGTTTTGGTTGGTGCTCTTTTGATCTTGGGCGATCGTGTAAAATGCATTCCCATTTATCTCGTACCCTTTGTAAGTCAATATAGTCGAAGATGGTCCCCTGGCCAACGAGTACAGCTCATCTGCAACAGTGGTGTTACCCATGAGATGTGTTTGCAACCAACTGCCGAAAGTCCTGATGTGTTCACATGTAATCCAGTCGTCACACTGCTCCGGGTGTTTGGAGCGCAGAATATTCTTGTGTTCATTGACATACGGGGTCAGCAAGGTAGAATTCTGTAGAACAGTGTAGTGTGCTTGAGACCAAGAATGCCCATCCCTACATATTATTGAATTCGCTCCTAGCGTGCCTTTTCCAATCAGTCTACCCTCATACTGCGATTGAGGGAGACCAATCGGCTTAAGGCAAGGAATAAAGTCAACACAAAACCCAATGCTTTCCTCTGTTTGATGGCCCATGGAGATGCTTCCTTCTGTCCTAGCACGGTTACGAACATATTTATTTAAGACTCCCATGAACCTCTCAAAGGGGAACATGTTGTGTAGAAATACAGGGCCCAGAATGCCAATCACGTCGACTAGATGAACTAGGACGTGTGTCATGATATTGAAGAAGGATGGTGGGAACACTAGCTCGAAACTGACAAGACATTGCACCAAATCACTCTTTAACCTTGTTGGATTTCTGGATCGATTACCTTCTGAGAGATTGCATTGAGGAATGCACATAGCTTCACAATGGCTAATCGAACGTTTTCCGGTAGAAGCCCCCTCAACGCAACCGGAAGCAGTTGCGTCATAATCACGTGGCAGTAATGAGACTTTAGGTTCTGTAACTTTTTCTCTGTCATATTGATTATTCCCTTTATATTCGACGAGAAGCCATACGGGCCTTCATACTGAGCAGGCATTCAAAGAAGATTTCCTTCTCTTCTTTGGTAAGAGCGTAGCTGGCAGGACCTTCATACTGCTTTGGATCCATGCCGTCTTTTTCGTGCACACGTTGCTGGTCCTCCCGTGCCTCCGGTGTATCTTTTGTCTTCCCATACACCCCCAAGAAGCCTAGCAGGTTCACGCAAAGATTCTTCGTCACGTGCATCACGTCGATTGCAGAGCGGACCTCTAGGTCTTTCGAATAGGGTAGGTCCCAAAATATAGATTTCTTCTTCCACATGTGTTGGGGATATAACCCCGTGGTAAGACCCGCCCGGGAGGGGCCGGGTCATACCTGGTAGCTCATAGCCCAAGACCCGTAAGGTGGGCCGGAAGATGAAGGTCAGGCCGCGTGGCGGCTTACCCGATGGGCTAAGGCAGGGGCCCAGAGACAGAAGATGGTAAGAAGACCCGGGCGGTTAAGCCGCCCGGAGACGGCTTGCCCAAGACGACAAGGCGGCTTAGAGACAGAATAGACTACGTTGTGTAAGACGGTTTATGACTCGTGTAACCCAGGGCCTTGACCTCCTATATAAAGGCGAGTCCCTGGGGCGGCTTAGACAAGAAACCAACAAGTCGAGAACTAGGTCAAGCGGAACCGCTCCCTTGTAATCGACACTCCAATCAATACAACACAAGCAGGACGTAGGCCTTTACCTCTTCCGGAGGGGCTGAACCTGGGTAAACTCGTGTCCCTCGTCTCGATCAACCCCTTTGAGTCCACCCCTTTGGCGATGGCCTTGAACCTAAGTCTTCGGACATCTGCCATGATAAAACCACGACAGTTGGCGCCCACCATGGGGCCAGCGCTCGGTGGTGTTGAGTTCTCAAAGGGCTCTCTCCCAGGGATCGAGGGGTACGCTATTGGCAGGATGACCAAGAGTCGCCGCGGCCGGCTCTACATCGACGACGCCGGCTGGGGCCCTGAGGCTGACTCCATTGAGTACGGTTTCCGGGTCCCCTTCGGCGGGATTCACGTCTTCATCGGCACGATCGACGGATCTGAACCCGGGCCGGACACCTGCACCGATATCGTCGAGCCGGCTCGGCATGAGCAACCCGCCCGACGCGTGCAACCCGCCTGTGCTAAACCGGGCAGGAAGCATGTCTTCGTCGGATTCACTCAGGGCATGGATCTCGAGGGATCTATGTCGCAGGAGGAAACTCTCATCTGCTCCGACGATGGATCTTCGAGCGGAGAGACGGAATCAATCTACCAGCTCCACAATGGCGGGCTCGGGGGCTACGTCGAGCCTTACCCCGAGTTGGAGTTCCATGAGCCGGAGGAGTATGAGCCGCCAAACCGCGCTGCTGTCTTCATGGCCGGTTCAGCGGCAGCTCCTGGCAGTTCAGTCGCCGGTGCGACTGGATCTGGGGCTGGCAGGCCATCGGCTCAGGTTCTTCTGGATCTGATGAATGAGCTTACAACCCTGATGGCAACTGAGGTCACGCCTGAAAACCAAGCGGCCCGCAACACGGAGATCGCAAGGTTGAAGAACCAGATGACTGAGGTCCAACAGGAAATCAATGCGCTGAAGGCTCAGATGGATGCTGAGGTGGAGCGCCTTAGGGCAGATGCTTTTTGTCTTGAGTTAGAGCAGCAATCAGCAGCGGCGGTTCAGCGGATGAGGCATCAATCCCGCTTGCCAGATCAGTATGAAGCCAGGAATCTTTTCAACACGCCAGGGACGGGACGGAACGGGCCTTTGACCGTAACCCGGATGGTGGAAGTTCCTGGAAGCCGGGCGGCGGCTCAGCATCAATAGCTTAACCCGCCCCGGTGGAACCAGACCCCACCAGCCTTTTTCCCAACGCCAGTAGGCCATTATTCTAACCCGGCAGAGAACTTTGTGGCGGCGGCTACCAGGCTTGATACAATTCCCATCCTCGATGAGGCGCCTTTTGCAGAAGAGGTGCGGAACGCTATTGGGTATCTGCGGACGGCGGTGGCCCAGCAGGAGAAGTATACTTACAGCCGGAGCCGTGTGCATTCAACTCCCCTCCCTAGCCGTAGCTACAGCCGGCGTTATGAGTCGTCGGCGGTTTCCAACAGTTAACGGCATCGGAACCCGACGCGGGCCGATCGGGCGGCTCTGGATGCTCAAGCGCTGGTGGACCGGGCGAGAGCACAGCGAGAGGCGGCGGCTCTGGCGGCAGCGGCGGATCACCAAGAACCCTCCGTCTCAGTTGGAGCAGGCTTAACTTCCAGGGCTGTGGGAGTACCGTGCTTAACGCTGGCTTTGCGGAATGAGCGTCTGCCAAAGGATTTCAAGGGCCCTCGCAAGGTGCCCAACTACACAGCTGACTTACCTCCAGAGGCTTGGATTGAAAGCTATGAGCTGGCCATGGAGATGTTGGATGTTAGTGATGCAGTATGTGCCAAATACTTTATCATGATGCTGGAAGGGCCGGCTCGCACGTGGTTAAAGGGATTGCCACCCAACACCTGGGCCAAGTTGAAGGCGAAATTCATCAAAAATTTCAAAGGAATGTGCAAGCAGCCCATGACAATCGTGGATTTGGATCATTGTGTGCAACAGGCGGACGAGTCGGCTCATCATTGGGTCCGGCAGGTCTCAACCATCATCCACTCTTCAGAGCAGATTACGACGGCTCAAGCGGTTTTGATTCTGGAGAAGAATTGCCACTGTACGCCTTTGAAGCAGAAGCTTGGCCGGCTTAAGCGCTCATGTCAAGACATGGGGGAGCTCATGGCGGCTCTCACTAAATATGCAGATTCTGACAACACGAAGGACCCTGGCTCTGATGATGAAAAATCAGGTCAGGGGAAGAAGGTTAACAATGGAAAAGGTCAACAGCAAAACGCAGCTGGAAACGGCAATTCTGGCAAGCGGAAGAACCCGGACGGCGGGTCAGAACTGGTGGCGAACACTAGCGCTGGAAACGGCCGTGCTAAGGGTAACGGGAATTTCAGGGCGCCCTTCAACAAGGGTAAAACTCTTTTTAACCTGGAAGAGCTGCTCAATAAACCTTGTCCGGAGCATAGTCAGCCCGATAGGCCGGCAGGCCATACATGGAGGAATTGCAGCATCATGCGGCACTTTCGAGATTACAGCCTTCAATAGCACCGCAATAACGGTAATGGTCCGTCTGGCGGCTCAGGACCAGGCGGGTCAGGGGCCGGCTTTGGCGCTGGCGGCTCAGGGTCCGATTACCAGGGTCAAGGCAATCAAGGAGGTCATCATCAACAATCTGGTGGTGGAGGCCAGCAGCAGCATAACCAGTCGGGGTTCCAGATTAACCCGAAACAGCTCAGTGGGGGTCAGTATCATGTTTTTATAACCAGCCTTGACAAGCAAGACCGAAAGGTACGCAAGCGGGTGGTTAATGCAGTCATGCCGGCTCTCCCGCAGTATTTGAAGTGGTCTGAGTATGACATAACTTGGAGCCGGCGGATCACCCGCCACGTGTTGATAACCCGGGGCAACTGGCCTTGGTGGTTGCCCCCCTAGTTGGAGGATATGTGTTCACTAAGGTTCTTATGGATGGTGGCAGCAGCATCAACATCCTGTATTACGACACTTTCAGCCGGATGGGTCTGCTTGATAAGGATCTTAAGCCCTCTTCAACAGTTTTTCATGGTGTGGTACCTGGCAAGTTGGCTTATCCAGTGGGGAAGATTTCTTTGGAAGTTGCTTTTGGTGATGAATTTAACTACAGGGTGGAATCTTTGCGGTTTGAGGTGGTCAAGATCAAGAGCCCATATCATGCTCTGTTTGGACGGCCGGCTTACGCCAAGTT
The DNA here is from genome assembly GCA_039707655.1 of Elymus sibiricus. Taxonomy (NCBI): domain Eukaryota; kingdom Viridiplantae; phylum Streptophyta; class Magnoliopsida; order Poales; family Poaceae; genus Elymus; species Elymus sibiricus. The sequence goes on from CM077671.1 coordinate 17,984,449, forward strand.
CATGGCTAGGCCTTGCTATGTTTATTTACAGCTTAAGATACCCAGGTTGAACGGGACGATCACCGTGCATGGCTATCGGAAGACGGCTCTTGAGTGCGAGGAAGGGGACGCAGCTTACGCAGAGTCAAGTTGGGCTAAGGCAGAGCTCAAGTTCTATAAGGAGAATGTTGACCCGGAAGACATGACTCCGCTCAAGAAGCCTAGCACGGAATCTGAGCCGCCTCTCAAGTTTGCGGCGGATGATACCAAGCTGGTGGATTTCACTGAGGGCGACTCGTCACAGCAGTTCACTATCGGGGCTAACATGGACCCCGCATAGGAAAGCGCGCTCATCAAATTCATCCGTGAGAATCGGGACATCTTTGCATGGAAGCCGTCTGACATGCCGGGTGTACCGAGAGAATTTGCTGAGCACCACCTTAATGTGGATCCTAAGTTCAAGTCGATCAAGCAGTTCCTTCGTCGTTTCAATGAAGAGCGGCGCAAAGTTATTGGAGAAGAAGTGGCCCGGCTCTTGGCAGCAGGGTTCATCGTGGAGGTTTTTCACCCGGAGTGGTTAGCTAACCCGGTGCTGGTGATTAAGAAAAACGGCACTTGGCGTATGTGTGTGGATTACACGGACCTTAACAAGGCCTGTCCAGTTGACCCGTTTGCTCTCCCTCGTATTGATCAGATCATTGATGCAACGGCGGGTTGCGAGAGTTTATGCTTCCTGGCCGCTTATTCAGGTTATCACCAGATCAAGATGGCAGTCAAAGACCAAGAGAAGACGGCTTTCATCACGCCTTTTGGTGCTTTCAGCTACGTATCTATGCCTTTTGGGCTCAAGAGTGCCCAGGCGACTTACCAGCGTTGTGTGCAGAACTGTCTTCACAGTCAAATTGGACGCAATGTTCATGCCTACGTGGATGATATTATGGTCAAGTCAAGGAAGAAGGAACGTTGCTAGACGACCTGAAGGAAACTTTTGACAACTTGCGGGTTTACAAGATGATGCTTAACCCGGCCAAGTGTGTTTTTGGAGTCCCTGCGGGCAAGCTCTTGGGGTTTCTAGTCTCTGAGCGTGGTATTGAGGCTAACCCGGACAAGATTCAGGCTATCACTTCCCTGTCTGAGCCGGCGTGCATCAATGACGTTCAGCGCCTGGCGGGTCGGATCACTGCGTTAAGCCGATTCATAAGCCGCCTGGGTGAGAAGGCAATCCCTTTATATCAGATGATGAAGAAAATAGACGATTTTGTCTGGAGCAAAGCGGCGGGTGAGGCGTTTGAGGCGCTCAAGAGGCAATGACTGAGCCGCCAATCTTGGCTGCTCCGGCTGAGAAGGAACCCTTACTCCTTTATGTGGCGGCTAACAACAGAGCAGTCACCGCTGCGATTGTTGTAGAACGCAAGGAGGCAGGAAAGGAATATCCGGTTCAAAGGCCGGTTTACTATGTCAGCGAAGTCTTGATTGAGTCCAAGCAACGGTATCCACATTGGCAGAAGCTAATATATGGGGTGTTCATGGCGAATCGTAAGCTGAAGCATTACTTCCTGGGACACCAGATCACAGTGGTTAGCTCTGCCCCGTTGGGAGACATAATTCAAAACAGAGAAGCCTCTGGCAGAATTGCTAAGTGGGCATTAGAGCTTGGACCTCTTACTCTGAGGTATGTGCCTCGCACGGCTGTTAAGTCTCAAGCCTTGGTGGACTTTATAAACGACTGGACAGAGTGTCAGTCGCCCGAGGAGAAGCCGGACAACACCTACTGGACGATTCACTTCGACGGGTCTAGACAGCTGGAAGGCTCGGGGGCTGGAGTTGTCTTAACTTCCCCTAAAGGTGATAAGTTCTGTTATGTGCTAAGGTTGATGTTTCCTTGTACTAACAATGCAGCTGAGTACGAGGCTTTGCTTCATGGTCTCCGGGTGGCTAAAGAGATGAACCTGAGCCGGGTTAGATGTCTTGGCGACTCAGACCTCGTGGCTCAGCAGGTTTCAGGCACGTGGGATTCCAAAGACCCACGGATGGCGGCTTATCGTCAGGCGGTGGATATAATTGCAGGCCACTTCAAAGGTTATCAAGTAGATCATATTGACCGTCGCAAGAACGAGGCGGCTGACGCCTTGTCACGGCTAGGCTCTCAGCGTAAGCCGGTGCCGCCTAACGTGTTCTTGGACGTGTTATACCACCCGTCAATGAAGCTACCTTTGGAGGAGGATCTGGCCGTGCCTGACCCGGAGGGGCAGCTGGTGGCGGCTTTGCATGCTATCCCTGACTGGACATTACCTTATCTGGCATATTTAACTCGCAGCGAGTTACCTGAGGACGAGACCTTGGCAATGCAAGTTATTAGGCGATCAAAGTCCATGACAATCATCAATGGCGAGTTGCATAAGCGCAGCGTTACCGGCGTTTTTCAACGTTGTGTTTCACCTGAGGAAGGCAAGGAGATCTTGAATGAAATCCACGCCGGAGATTGTGGTCATCATGCCGGCTCAAAATCTCTGGTGGCTAAGGCTTTTCGACATGGTTTCTTCTGGCTGACGGCTCATAAGGACGCAGAAGACTTGGTTCTCAAGTGTGATGGATGTCCGAAGTTCGGGAGACGGGCTCACATGCCGGCTCAAGAATTGCGCATGATTCCAATTACCTGGCCGTTCGCGGTTTGGGGGCTTGATATGGTCGGGCCCTTCAAAAGATCCAAAGACAAGAAGACCCACCTTCTGGTGGCGGTGGATAAATTTACCAAGTGGGTGGAGGCTGAGCCGGTCAGCAAGTGTGACGTGGCTACGGCGGTTCAGTTTGTCAAAAAACTGATCTATCGTTTTGGTTACCCTCATAGTATCATCACAGACAATGGCACAAACCTCTCCAAGGGGGCTATGCAAGCGTTCTATGAAAGTGAACACATCCGGCTTGACGTCTCTGCTGTGGCTCATCCACAGTCCAACGGTCAGGCGGAGCATGCTAACCAGGAGATCCTAAGAGGTATCAAGCCCCGGCTTATGGTCCCTCTACAGAGAACACCAGGTTGTTGGGTTGAGGAGTTACCATCAGTTCTATGGAGCATTAATACAACTCCCAACAGGTCAACAGGATATACGCCTTTCTTTATGGTTTACGGTGCAGAAGCCGTGTTACCAAGCGACATACGGCATGACTCACCACGGGTGGTGGCTTACGTTGAGTCAGACAATGAGACGGCGCGTCAGGACGCGTTAGATGCTTTGGACGAAGAGCGTGATCTGGCGGCGGCTTGATCGGCGATTTATCAACAAGACCTGCGTCGCTATCACAGCCGTAGAGTCAAGACCCGGACGTTTCAAGAAGGCGACTTAGTGTTGCGCCTGATTCAAGATCAGACGGACGCGCACAAGTTATCTCCTCCATGGGAAGGACCTTTTGTGGTTAGCAGAAACCTCAACAACGGGTCATACTATCTCATTGACGTACGAGACGAATCACGCACTTCTGGGCAGGAGACCCACCGGCCGTGGAACATCGCTCATCTGCGGCCCTACTATACTTGAGTCATCGGCTCCCTTCATTGTACATCATCATTGTATATATCACATATATATATATAATAAAGTTGGCATCCCTGCAAGCCGGGGCTTCTGCCGTTTTACGTATCTCAGATTGCTGAAAGATGGATACAATCATACGATCATTTGGGGGCTTTCAACCCGCCGGGTTAAGCTTCAACCTTCTTGGTCAGCTCTTTAGCCAAAATAACACCATCATATGGCGGCTTACAAGGTGGTGTGCAAGTCGATATCATCAACCAGGTCGTTTGGGGGCTTTCAACCCGCCGGGTTAAGCTTCAACCCTCTCGATCAGGCTTTTCAGCCACAGTAAGGCCGGGTTATATACCCAAAAAGTTGACTCCGTCAACAAGGTCGTTTGGAGGCTTTCAACCCACCGGGTTAAGCTTCAACCCTCTCGATCAGGCTTTTCAGCCACTGTAAGGCGGGTCGTGGACCCAAACGTTGACTCCGTCAACAAAGATCAATAGGGGTGCAGCGAGTTGTGAACTTACCCCCTTTTTCGATTTGCAAGGCCGGGTTATACCTGCCTGTAAGTTGCTGCCGCTTTGCCAGGGGTGCAGCGAGTTGTACACTTACCCCCTGCAAGGGCCTCTTACAGCGGCGAGGAAAACTCTCCCATCTGCTGCGTACTCTTCCGCCAAGTGGCCCGTCGTACCCTTGAGGTCCAAACGATGGATTTACGTCACGTGAGAAGTAGCTTATGGGCTCTAAGGGTATTCACCCCCTGCTGCGTCTCTTTCTGGTTCGCTACGCTCTTATCAGTTAATCTCGTCTAGAGACCCTGAGCCGGTCAAAGAATTGACGGTCACTCTCGCTAGAGACCCTGTATTGTTAAGAGTTCAAGTAGTGAGACTACCCAGAAGAACCAGTTTATAAGTTTTTGGAAAAAAGGAAAGATCATGAGATTTAACGTCTCCGGGTTGTGCTTTTTCAAGCCGCCCTTATAGCAAAACAGAGTATATTCTGTCTTGTTTATTTTTGCAGGGTTTATCTTCTCAGATGAGCCGCCGTGCAAGCTGGTATCATAAGCCGGACAAAGACAAACAAAGCATATGTCAAGCTAGACAACAGATTCATACGTGCACGATGGCACAGCTCAGACAATTAAAGTTTTTGTAAGCCTATTACAAAGCTCTCCACGAGAGCCCAAAAGGCAACAGACTTAAGTTTTGTACAACTTTCAGTTTGGTGGCTCAGGCGGCCGAGTTATCAAATTTACAGTGTTCAGCTCGATGGCGGGTCATCCTGCGCCGGGTCTTCGACCTCTTCTATCTGAAGATTGTCCACATCCCAGTTGCAGTTTGTTAGATATTCAAACTGAGCCTCTTTGAAGAAGGCAGATGGGTCAATCTCAGGAGCGAAAAGGTGCTTACGGCGTGCAGGAGTCAAGTTTTTTGCTTCAAAAGTCGGACCGCGCACTCTCTTGCTGGGCTCGCTGTAAGCCGCCTGGTATGTTGATAGATCAAGTTCATCCACCAGTGTTGATGCAAGCACCCTGGAAGCTTTCCTACATCGGGCATAGTCTTCTGCTGTGAATTCTGAGCCGTCATCTTTTCTGGATGGGAATCCGTCCATCATCTCTTCAGCAGTCAGCTCAGGAGCAAAGGCTAGACATCGGCTTAGCGCGGCCATAGCTCCCTGCCGGGCGGCTGATCATCTAAGCTCTTCAACCTGCTTGGGCAGCGTGGATAAGAGTTCTATGACTCCCTTCATATGTTGAGGAATGCTCTTCTCAGTTAACATCGCCTTGATGGTGCACAGAGTCCCACAGTATAGTTGTTCTGCCAAGGAGTATACCGCCTTCAATCTCAACAAGCTGTCAGACGAAAACCGGCGGCTCTTTTCACCTACAAAGAAAGATTTGGTGGTATAAGCCGCCAGCAAGGTTATTAAACATGGCAAGAAAAATTCGTTAAGTATTAAGTGCTTACCAAAGATAGCAGAAGTCATCCTGGAGATATGGCGTTTCAGAGCTTGCAATTCTTCTGACACAAGCTTAAGCCGCCCTTCAGCATCGTCTGCGCGTTTGGTCAGGGCGGCCTGTTCAGTTTCAGCAGTCTTCTTGAAAAGAGCAAATTCCACTTGCGTCTTTTCAAGGTCTTTGAGGGCAACCCGCCATTTGTTTTCCGCCTCTGACCGAGCGGTTTGTTGTGAAGCAAGGTTTTCCTTCAGACTTGTCATCTCAGACTCGGCTGTCTCCCAAGCATCCTGTGTCATACACAAGCAAAAAAGTATAAGTCGCCAGAATGAGCTATTGGAAAATTGATGAAGCAATTATGCTACAAGTCTCAAGCCGATTGCAAGCAATATACTCGACACTTGGGGGCTAATGTCTGTTTGCTCTTCAAGGCTATACTGCAGTTCCGGCTCATCTTCACAAAGATCAGCCAACACTTGGGGGCTACAGACGACGCTCTCAACTATTTCAGCAAGTTCCGGCTCATCTCCGCAAAGATAAACCGGCACTTGAGGGCTACAGACGACGCTCTCAAGTCTTTCATCAAGTTCCGGCTCATCTCCGCAAAGATAAGCCGGCACTTGGGGGTTGCACGCGGAGCTCTTCACGTCTAAATTATAGTCCCGGCTCATCTTCGTCAAGATAAGACGGTATTAGGGGGCTACAACCAGTGATTTCCAAGTTTTCTAAGTAAAGTTCCGGCTCATCATTTTAATACTGACCCGAACTTGGGGGCTACCATTGATCAACTCTGCACAATGAGTATCGGTTTACTATCTATACTAACCCAATACTTGGGGGCTACAGGCTAAGCAAGTTGCAGTGTGACATAGTTTGGAAGACCTGGTCTACCATTTGCAATACTAAACCAGCTCTTGGGGGCTACGTAAGGGTACAAGGAAAAAGTAGGCAAAGAGATTACCTCATATTTTTTCTTCATCAGACCAACAAGCTTGAGCTCCATATTCCGGCTTGTGGTCAGGCGGTTCAGATAACCAGCGTGAAGCTCGTCGGCAGTCAGCTTCTCCAGCACAGGGAATTCAAACCCAAGCTTCTCAGGAGAGGAAGTTCCAGCCTTGCCGGAATGCCTTGTCAATACATGAGGCTCAGGAGATTGATGACCCATCCCAGTGAAGATAACATCTGGAAGAGTTGTATCTTTGACGGCTGTTGAAGGGCTGGGCGGCTTAGGATCGTCCCTGGCAGGGTCTTCAGGTGCCATGTCAGGGTCTGCCGGCTCAGAGGGCTGAGGAACATCTTCAGGTGCATTTCTTGTCATATGAGCTGGCTCAGCGTGAGTTGAAGGAGCGGCCGGCTTAGTCATCTCCGGCTCTCGGGCAGTTGGGGCGGCTTTAGGCCCGCTGGTCTTCCTTCGTTTTGCTTGGGCACTGGAAGACGTGAAAGATTGTTACATACAGGACAAGGGTACTAAAATGTATGGTGCAAAGGTAAAGATACGCACTCTGGGTTGATCTTCATGGGAGGCAGTTTGGTGGCAGTCGAGTCGCCAGATGAAGGTGGAGAATCCTGAGGAGAGTTAAGTCAATGCAAAACAGAGTAAGATTACAATGCGAAATTGTTAAAGTTACACCTAAGTTAAAAGAATACCTCAGCTGGCCGCTTCCTCGGAGCCGGAGCGTGCGATAACCCGGCCACAAGATCTTCAGAGCCGGCGCTCCGGGTCTGACGTCGAGAGTTGTGCTGTTGCGTTTTTAAAATAAAATTGGGGTCTAAATGAGCAAGAGGATGAGAAAAAGGGACTTTTCGGATGACCCGCCGCACTTTCTCTGGTGGAAGGTTTTCTGAGTCAGAAGAAATATAAGTTACCTCAGGGGCGTCTGCGTGGCTGGTTTCCGTTTCATCCTGTGAATAATTATTGTCAATAAGTTGCATAAAGAGACGGCCAAGGGAATCAAGTTCTACCTCTGAGTCGTCAAGCTCAGGCGGGTCTTGAGTGGCGGCTTTCTTCTTTTGAACGCGAGTCTTAGCCGCCTTAGGCTTCCTCACAGGAGGATTATACTTCTTTTTCCAGAAAGAAGAGCCGGCCTGTGCATAAGCCGCCAGTAAAGGTAAGATGGAGCAAGACAAAGTAAAAATAAATTTGGCCTGTTTGATGGAAAAGGGGGTTTCTTACGGCTGGAGCTGGGTTCTTGACGCAAAAGGGTTGTAACCCAACTTTGTTGCAAACCGCTTGCTTTTCGCCAAGGAGGCCCTTGACGGAGGAGTTGATGTTTTCTTCGGTCAGAGGAACGGTGCTGAAGCAGAGCGGATCATTAGGTTCACCTGTGTATTTGTACATGAGACGGTCATGCCGGCTCAGCGGCAAGATCTTCCAGCTAACCAGCAGCGGGTTAGGTCGACACCAGTCAAGCCATTGGCCATCAAGGCCCTGACCTTCGCGAAAGCCGGAGCATATTTTGCCCGTTCTGCGGCGGACATCCGGTCTGGGAGTTCGGTGTAGCAAAGCCGAGTGGGACGATAACCTGGCAGCGGATTCTCTTCTTCAGGGGAAGTGTCTTTGCAGTAAAACCAAGTCTTGTTCCAATCCTTGGGGTGGCTTGGTAAGGTAGCTGCTGGGTAGGGCAAGTCTCTTCGCCTTTGGATAGAGATGCCGCCAAGTTCTAAGCTCGGTCCAGCCGCCACTTCGGTTTGGCGGTTGACATAGTGGTAGTCACGGAAGAGGTCGACGGACGGCTCTTCTTGCAAGTAAACTTCACATAACACTTGGAACTGACACATGTTGGTGACAGAGTTCGGACCGATATCTTGAGGATGAAGCTTGAAAAAATGAAGAACATCCCGGAAGAATTTTGACCCGGGTGGGCTGAAGCCGCACAGGAGGTGATCAGTAAACACGACAACTTCTCCTTCTTTAGGCTCAGGTCTTTTCTCTGGTCCTAGAACCCGCCAGTGTATGACATCCTGAGCCGGCAGGATACCAGATTCTACAAAGTCGAGTAAGAGCTGTTCGGTGACTCCGGAGCTAACCCAATCACAAGATGATGGTGCCCTTGACATAATGGCGGGTTAGGCTGCAAAGGCACGGAGTGCGGCGGGTTAGAAAAATATTAAATGGATAAGGCAGCTGTGATCAGTATAATGGTGAAGAGTTAAGCCGCCAAAGCATATTGATCAAGAGCCGCCAATGTTGTGGCAAGTTAGATGGACTTGGTAACACTGGGAAAATGGCTAAGTGCGGATAAAACATGTTTCACATGGTGTCACTATGGCGGCAAGATCTACAAACGAAGGAAAAATGAAAAGTATTCAAATACTTAAATAACGGTGGAAGAACAGGTGGTCGGCACGCGGTGGAGATTGCTATTCAGATTCAAAAACAAGTAAGCATTGGCATTAAAAGTATAACCGCGGCGGACAGACGGCATTACGGGATGCAAAGTGATGCTTGGGGGTCAGTACTACGGGCGCTGATGAACAGCGATGAACACAAGAATGAGAAGAACTCGGGAACCCTAATGGGGATAGATGCAGATTTGACAAGGGCTGAAAGAGATACCTTGTGGATGCGGGCGCGCAGGCGAAAGCTCTGGTCCAACTCAGGTTGATGCAGCGGCCGGCGATGGGGCGATGGCGAGATCCAGTCGGCGGCGGCGGCGCTCTGGAGGTGCTGTCGTTCGAAGGAAGAAGATGACAGCGATAGCAGAGGACGTGGAGAAAGGGAAGAGAGGCACCACATGTCCCATTTATGAGTAAGAGAGGCAACAGTGCGCGCGAGAATTGAGGAGGCACAGTGATGATTGACCGAACGTGGCGCCTCGATTTTCGGGATGGCCTTTCAAATGAGAAGATCCGTTGCGAACGTCATAGAATCTTTTCGGAATATTCGACGTGACGTCATGGCGGGTTATAGGTTTTTCAGGTGACAGAAATATGAGACTCGCCGCCAAGTGAATTGAAGATTGACATGAGCTGGCTCAAATCAACCTGGGGCCTAATGTTGGGGATATAACCCCGTGGTAAGACCCGCCCGGGAGGGGCCGGGTCATACCTGGCGGCTCATAGCCCAAGACCCGTAAGGTGGGCCGGAAGATGAAGGTCAGGCCGCGTGGCGGCTTACCCGATGGGCTAAGGCAGAGGCCCAGAGACAGAAGATGGTAAGAAGACTCGGGCGGTTAAGCCGCCCGGAGACGGCTTGCCCAAGACGACAAGGCGGCTTAGAGACAGAATAGACTACGTTGTATAAGACGGTTTATGACTCGTGTAACCCAGGGCCTTGACCTCCTATATAAAGGCGAGTCCCTGGGGCGGCTTAGACAAGAAACCAACAAGTCGAGAACTAGGTCAAGCGGAACCGCTCCCTTGTAATCGACACTCCAATCAATACAACACAAGTAGGACGTAGGCCTTTACCTCTTCCGGAGGGGCTGAACCTGGGTAAACTCGTGTCCCTCGTCTCGATCAACCCCTTTGAGTCCACCCCTTTGGCGATGGCCTTGAACCTAAGTCTTCGGACATCTGCCGTGATAATATCCCCGACAACATGGGTGCGCGTACCTCAGCGTCATTCAGAACAGATAGTCCGCCAGGACCCTTTCCAAAGATTACATGTAAATCATTGACCATATCAAGTATGTCATCACTAGTACGGAGGGCGGGCTTCTTCCGGTGATCTGCCTCACCTTTGAAATGCTTTCCTTTCTTTCGACATTGATGGTTGGTCAGAAGAAATCGACGATGCCCCAGGTACACATTCTTCCTGCATTTGTCCAAATATATACTTTGGGTGTCATCCAAACAGTGCGTGCATGCGTGGTATCCCTGGTTTGTCTGTCCTGAAAGGTTACTGAGAGCAGGCCAATCATTGATGGTTACAAACAGCAACGCTCGTAGGTCAAATTCCTCTTGTGCATGCTCATCCCACACACGTACACCTTTTCCATTCCACAGTTTTAAAAGTTCATCAATTAATGGCCTTAGGTACACATCAATGTCATTGTCGGGTTGCTTAGGGCCGTGGATGAGCACTGGCATCATAATGAACTTCCGCTTCATGCACAACCAAGGAGGAAGGTTATACATACATAGAGACACAGGCCATGTGCTATGCTTGCTGCTCTGCTCCCCAAAAGGATTAACGCCATCTGCACTTAAACCAAACCATACGTTCCTTGGGTAACCTGTAAAGTCCCCCCACTTTCTCTCGATCTTTCTCCATTGTGACCCATCACCGGGTGCTCTCAACTTCCCGTCTTTCTTACGGTCTTCCTTGTGCCAACGCATCAACTTGGCATGCTCTTTGTTTCTGAACAAACGTTTCAACCGTGGTATTATAGGAGCATACCACATCACCTTGGCAGGAACCCTCTTCCTGGTGCGCTGGCCCTCAACATCACCAGGGTCATCTCTTCTGATCTTATACCGCAATGCACCGCATACCGGGCATGCGTTCAAATCCTCGTACGCACCGCGGTAGAGGATGCAGTCATTAGGGCATGCATGTATCTTCTGCACCTCCAATCCTAGAGGGCACACAACCTTCTTTTCTTCGTATGTACTGTCGGGCAATTCGTTGTCCTTGTCAGATACACCGTTCTCTGCCTTCCATTGCAGCAATTCCAGTGTGGTACCGAGCTTTGTGTTGTCATCTTCGCAATTTGGGTACAACCCTTTTTTGTGATCCTCTAACATGCGATCGAACTTCAACTTCTCCCTTTCACTTTGGCATTGTCTCTTTGCATCAACAATGACCCGACGAAGATCATCATTGGGCACATCGTCTGGTTCCTCTTGATCTTCAGCTTCCCCTATTGCGGCATCACCGTATTCAGGGGGCGGATAGTTGTCATCATCCTCTTTTTCTTTGTTGTCTTCCATCATAACCCCTATTTCTCCGTGCTTGGTCCAAACATTATAGTGTGACATGAAACCCTTCTCAAGCAGGTGGACATGAAGGGTTTTTGAGTTAGAGTAATCCTTCGTATTCCCACAGATAGTACATGGACAATACATAAAACCATTCTGCTTGGTTGCCTCAGCCACTTCGAGAAAATTATGCAGGCCCTTAATGTACTCGGAGGTGCGTCGGTCACCGTACATCCATTGTCGGTTCATCTGCGTGCATTATATAATTAAGTGTATCAAAAACCATTACAGAACATCATCAATAGAGAAGTGACCAAATTCATAGAAGTTCATCATCACATTAAAACCAAAGTACAGTAGTGACCAAAACCATGGCACTATATAATAACAAACAATAATAAAAGTAAGAAAATTATACAAGTATCTATCTAAATCATACAAGTAAGAATTTTTTTCTTTTAAAAAGAAGATAAGAACAAGAGGCTCACCACGGTGGTGCCGGCGACGAGATCGGCGCGGGCGATCGACGGCGGTGAGGACGGGGACGGGACAGGACGGACCGCCAAACCTAGACAAATCTTGAGGAAAATGGAGCTTGGAGGTCGAGCTTGGAGAGGAGAAAGCTTAAGTGTGGCTCGGGCATTTCATCGAACACCTCATGTGCATAGGAGGTGAGAGCTAGAGCAACACACCCCTGCACACACCGGCCGGCCAAAAAACAGAGTGAGGGGGCAGGGGCGGGGGTATATATAGGCATATCTTTAGTCCCGGTTGGTGGCTAGAACCGGGACATAAGACTGATCTTTGGTCCCGGTTCTAGCCACCAACCGGGACTAAAAGTGTTGGGCCAGGAGCGAGGCCCATTGGTCTCCGTTCGTGTCTGGAACCGGGACCAAGAGTGCCAGACGAACCGGGACCAATGGCCCCCGAGGCCCGGCCGGCGCCCTGGTCTCACGAACCGGGACTGATGCACCCTTTGGTCCCGGTTCGTAAGTGAACCGGGATTAATGCCCTTATCCTAGCCTAGACCAAAGCCCTGTTTTCTACTAGTGGTTGACGCTACAGATCAAAAAGGTAATCAATTTCCAAACAAAACAAGCATATAGATGGATGCATGATTGATTGATTAGGATTAGGAGAGCCATCGGATAGATGGATGCATGATTTGATTAGGGTTAGGATTAAGAGAGCCAGTGGATAGATGGATGCATGATTGATTGATTAGGATTAGGAGAGCCATCGGATAGATGGATGCATGATTTGATTAGGGTTAGGATTAAGAGAGCCAGCGGATAGATGGATGCATGATTTGATTAGGGTTAGGATTAAGAGAGCCAGCGGATAGATGGATGCATGATAGATATGTTCGGTTGATGACAATTATTGCATGTACGGCTGGCCCTGCTTCTTCTTCTTCTTCTAGGTAGAGGCGGGCTGCGAGGTGCTCGCTCCTACGTAGCATCCATGATGACAACGGCGACGATGGCGAAGCCCAACCGTACTGCCATCGACTCGACCGGGTGCTGCACGCGGTGGGCTTCGAGATCGAGACGGTCTCCCCGTCGTTGCTCGCCGGTAGGTTGCTCGTCATCGGCAGGTCGCATTCGTCCGTCTACGCATGTCCGGTGCTGGCAACACCGATGTGTGTCATCGTTCACGAAGTGTTTCTGGGCTTGGCAACCCCGGCGTGACGCATCGTCAACTACGTCTTCTTCCCGGTGCACCATTACTTCGACACCATTGCGTCCATGACTAACTCGGCGCCTCCTTGGGCCCACGGCTCCACGGCGACTTCCTCGACACCGGCCACCCCGACTCGACATCGATCACGGCGTTCTTCGCACGGCTAGCTCGACCACGGCTACACCATCCTACGCTCTTGGCTACCTCGACATCGGCACAAAGGGTTATCGCGTTACTTGAGCAACCTCGTCGGTTTCCACTCCAGCCACGACTTCCGCGATGCATTGACCGTTACGACTGTGGGGGATAACCGTCGGCTTACCTTCGGATTCTTCTCCAGTCTCACTGTCTGCGTCGCTACCGTTGTGACTGCGGAGAGATGTTGAGTATATTGATTATTCGGAAAGATAGGATAGCGTAGGATATTATTCTACCTTATCTTGTACTTTAAATAAATCATTGTACTCCTATATATATATGTCCACGAGGCTCAAGCAATACAAAGACGATTTCACCAATCCTTCTCTATCCCTTCTACACCGGACAACCTCCACCAGGCCGGGGACGCCCTCAAGAAGTACGTCGCCGATGCCGCTGCTGCACCAACCACCGCCGCCACCAGGAAACTGTAAAACTAATCATATGTGTACGGCGGTCATCGGTCGATCGCAATAGTAATTAAAGTTGTGTTCTTGAGTGAGTTTATTACTGTACTTAGTTTGTCCATTCATTTACACAGATTGGTGCTCTTTTGATTGATTGGTCAATCAGTTGGACCAAATGCGTGGCCAAGACAAAGTACGTGCAAGTTAATTAGTACACCATGGCCAAACAAACACCAAATGTGCTCTCACTGTCTGTCCCTGCTGTTGCTCACTCCTGGTTCACTTCAGTGTGACATTAACTTCAAGATATTTCTTTCTATTACCCCGCAAAAAAAAAGATATCTGTTTCTATTCTTTTTTTACTGGAATCCAAATATAGTGGTTATACTACTCATGAGTGAGTGATCTAATCAAATAATGCAGGTCATAGTACTCGTGAGTAAGCGATCAAATCAAAAAATGCCGGTAAAACTACTCGTGAGTAAAGAGTTAACCACAAGCGAGAAAAACACTTTACACAAAACATTTAAAAAAATGTTAACTAAGAATTTAAAAAATGTTAAATGTGTATTAGAGAAAATGTTTCTCATGTATTTAAAGAATTTTACTAAAGCATATTAAAAAAATGTTCCCAAAGTATTTAATAAATTTTTAATGTTTAGAGAAAAATGATGACCATATTAAAAAAAATTAAAAAGTATTTAAAATATTAATCAAGAATTGGAAAAAAGTTAAATGTGTATAGAAAAGATGTTGACCATGTACTAGAAAAATATTAATCGTATATTTAAAAAATCTTAATCAAGAATTTGAAAAAGTTAAATACGTATTGAAGAAATGTTGACCATGTATTAAAAAATGTTAATATTGTATTTAAATTTTTAAATAAAGCATTCGAAAAATGTTTAAAAAGTGTATAGAAAACATGTTTACCATGTATTAAAAAAATTAAACTTGTATTCTAAAAATGTGAAAGGTTTATTAAAAATCTATCAAACATATAAAAAATATACAATGTGTATGGACAAAAGTAGACAGAAAAATATAATCTTTCAAAAAATGTTAAATGTTTACATAAAAAAATCTTTCTGATGTATGCGAAAAACGTTGACGTGCAAAAAAAATAAATCGCATGTGAACGAAAAAGAAACTGATGAAAATCGAGAAAGAAACACAGAGAAAACCGGCAAAAAACAACAAAATAAAAAAAGAAAAGTGAAGAATGAAAGAAAAGAAAAAACAATAAAAAAGCAGAAAGAAACAAATAAAATTGAAGGAAGATTAGTGAAAACCGTGAAGAAAACAAGAAAAACTGAAAAAATGAAAAATCATGTGAAGAAATTGATACAACAAAAAGAAAAGAAAGAAAAAGGACCAAACCTCTAGGTGCACTGCGCTAGACTACAAGCATTATTCGAAAAAGCCCGAACAAACTGGCCGGTCCAGCTATAACAATGGGAGAAGAAAGCTTCAGACGAGACTGAAGGATCTCTCGCTATAAGCGAGATATAGTCTTGGCGCACTTACTTTGGGTGGGAAGGATCTCTCGCTATAAGCAAGATATAGTTTTTGCCTAAATGCTAATAAGTGCAGTTGCGCTATCTCGTTGTTTCGAGCGCATCCACGTCACGACAAGCGCAATGATAGCTCACATCACCACGGTTCGTCCCACATTGGGATAACGCACTAGGCAGGGGGAAATTCAGTTGAGACTTAGATCCGCATGCATTTAATTTGCGTTTTCAAGATTTCAAAAGGCTATAAGTTTCAAACAGGGCATCAAAATTAAGATATATTTTCACCCTCAGGTTAATCGCGACGAGGTCTTCAAAACTAGATCTCATATGACTATGTTTCGACAAAAAGAATTTAACGAGCAACTTTGCGTGCTATGAAGGCAACTTTAATGATATAGGAAAGCAACTTCTTGTTAGTTTGCCTAGTATGACTCCTTATTATTGAAAATCTCTTCGAAGTTGGCTACCATGACTATCAAGTGAACTAGCTTCACCTCTAAGTTTCCTACCAAAACTAGCAAGTATTCAACAATAACTAGCTTCGCCTTCAAGTTGATAGTGTTGTATGCAACTTAGTTTCCGAGCTACGCTAACACTATCCTAAGTTGTCTGCCATGACCAGCGAGTAGCTTAACATCATTGCATGCAATAATTTTCGGTATTGTAAGCAACTTAGTCTCATAGATAGGCAACTTACCAACATGGATGGGCATCTTTTTTCAATGTATTGTAGGCAACTGCTATAGTAATGACATGCAACTATCGGTAGGTAACTTTATAGTGTTTGTAGGCAACTTAGAAAATAATGATATGCGACTTCACAATATTAGTAGGCAACTAATTTATAAAGTTAGGAAAATGATTAGCAATGGTAGGCAACTAATTACCAATATCAGACAATTAAGCATCAATGTTAGGCAATTTCATAGTATTTGTAGGCAACTGATCAACTATGATAGGCAACTAGGCATAAATGTTAGGCAATTTCATAGTATTTGTACGCAACTGAGCATCACCCCTAGGCAACTGATCATCAATGATAGGCAATTGGGCATAAATGTTTGGCAATTTCATAGTATTTGTACGCGACTGAGCATTACCCCTAGGCAACTGATCATCAATGATAGGCAACTGGGCATCAATGTTAAGTAATTGCATAGTATTTGTAGGCAACTGAGCATCAACCATAGGCAACTGATCATCATTGATAGGCAACTGGGCATCAATGCTGACTGCTGAGTAATTTCATAGTATTTGTAGGCAACTGAGCATCAACCATAGGCAACTGATCATCATTGACAAGCAACTGAGCTGCAACAATAGACAAGTTGAGATAATGTTGGCAATTTTCACAGGTACACATAGTGCAGTGAAGTTACTTGTATGTAGCACTAAATGCGCCTCATGTTTTGTGTGATTTTCTCATTTTTACACAAATTAACCAAATAGGCAGTCCTACTAGGCCAAAAAGAAAAAAGTTGCTTTCCTATAGCACTAAAGTTGTCTCAATATCACCTAAAGTTGCCCCGGATTTTTTTTTTGTCGAAACCTATCCATATGGGATCTAGTTTTGAAGAACTCGCCGTGAGAAACCCATCGCGAAAACGGATCTCAATTCTGACGCTCGATTCAAAAGATGTATCTTTTTGAAAAAATGAAGGAAAGTAATTAATTGCGCTGGAGGAGAGAACCAGGTCACACGCGGTTTCCTTTTTAGGTTGTCATGGTCGCACAGGTTTGCTCCTTCTTTTTTTAAGAGCGCTCACTCCTGCGAATGGGCGCCTGGGCGCCAGCTAGTCGTGTCTTGGTTTTTGTTGGTTTTCGTAGTCCTTGCGTCGGCCGGCACTACTATTTAGCTACCAAATGCACACCCTTCAAACGTGCATGCATGCTATCCGGTCCGATCACTACAACCTTTTCTTCTTCTTCCACCACTCCGGTTTTGGAAAGGTTCTAAAATGTTCTTCGTCCAATATTTTCCATTTCTTTTTCTTTGTCGGTTTTACCGGCTTTCTTCCATTTTCTAGTTCGCTTTTTGTTGTTATTTATTATTGTTTCATTTTTGAATTCACAAACATTTTTTTAGTTCAGGAACATTTCTTATAAATTCGAAAATATTATTAGATACGTGAATATATTTTAAAATTGTGAATATTTTTATAATTCTAGAATAGTTATGAAATTTAGGAAGATTTATAAAAATACCTTAAGGTGGTCGGTTTTTGATGAAAAACTGACTTAAAACCGATCGGCCTAGCATCCTCTAGATGCAAAATTGACCAAAAGTAAGTGAAACAGATAACTGGGCAGCCCACAACACCCATGCCAGGTGCATGTTTGGTGGCTGATGAGGGGGATTCCTATTGGGGCGAAATCACTAGTTAGCGAGTACACCTTACAACGATTGCTCCCACCTCCCCCGGTTGCGACAAGTGGCGCACTGCATGCGTGCCACTTGTCGCAACCTGGGAGTTTTCCCTTTTTTCGTAGATCCGTATTTTCAAAACGTTTTATCTCCTAAACCGTGCGTCCAAATCTCGAACCGTTTTCACCGTTGGCTTTCTCGCGTCGAGATCTTCAAAACTAGATCCCATGTTGATAGGTTTTGGCGAACTTTTTTTTCACGAAAAAAAAACCGGACGAAAAACCCGTGCCTCACGCGATAGAAAAAAAAACAGAAAACGCGTTTTTTTCCCTTTCCGAGAGGCACGGGTCGTGCCTCTCGCGAAGGCAAAACCGTGCCTCTCGCGGAAGCAAAACCGTGCCTCTCACGGAAAAAAGAGAGAGAGGAGAAAACACGTTTTTTTCCCTTTCGGGGAGAGGCGTGCCTCTCGCGATAGCAAAACCGTGCCTCTCGCGGAAGCAAAACCGTGCCTCTCGCGGGAAAAAAAAGAGAGCAGAAAACGCGTTTTTTTTCCTTTCCGAGAGGCACGGCCGTGCCTCTCGCGAAGGCAAAACCGTGCCTTTCGTGGAAGCAAAATCGTACCTCTCGCAAAAAAAAAACGAGTTTTTTTTTCTCTTTCCGAGAGGCATGGCCGTGCCTCTCGCGAAGGCAAAACCGTGCCTCTCGCGGAACTAAAACCGTGCCTCTTGCAAAAAAAACAGAAAACGCATTTTTTCGCGTAAAAAAATAGAAACGCGTTTTTTCGCGTAAAAAAGTTTTTTTTTAAAAAAAAATTTTTGTCCAAAAGCTACGAAAGGCCGGTGAAAAACCGGAACACCAAAAAAATCCAAAAAAAAAATCACTCCAAAAAGGCAAAACCGCGTGCGAAAAAATAAAAAAAACAAAATCCGAAGGGAACGATCAGAGCGCGACACGTGGCGGCGACTGGAAACGCGCCAAGTGGCGGCGCGTGGGAGTGATCGCTGGAACGCTTGTGAGGGAGTGCTTGCCAACTAGTTGCTCTCCCATTGGGGAGGCGCACGATGACATACGGTCCAGCTAAAGTCCTAGGCCCATGCAGGTTACAGGCCATGGGACAGCCTGCGAAGGTCACTTCTCATCGAAGTCAGGCCTTTAGTCGGACAACTTTCCTCTAGCCGGGCGAGGATGTCCAGTCGGTTCCAGGCAGACCAATGGCCGTTGGCTAGTGAAAGCATTGCCCACGATCTCCACTACACATTAAGCACATGTGTTACAACTTTTTTTGTGAAGGGACCACGTGATTACAACTTTGCAAGCCTCGTCGTCGAGGCGATCTTCCTTCACTAGGCCAACCTACAAAAAAAAGCAGTAAGTTTTCATGTCTGTTGTTGGATGTTAATAAAGAATTTATCAAAAAACACAACACCGTCATGGAGATTGCAACTATGTACGCCTAGACATCCATCATCTGCAGGTCTCATCGTTGAGTAGATCGCAACTTTGCTAGCGTCGCTAGTAGGCAAACGTGTTGGCAGCAAAAATTTAGACAAAATCTTAACAATTCTACTCTACATAGCTATGGAATAGGAATATAGCGGTGGGAGAACAAATCATTTTTTTTCCTTTGATGAGTATTTTTTAGCTTAACATAAGGAAACTTATTTGGGCTATCATGTGTTAAATAATCGCAATGGTGGGTAATTTAGAGCGGATGGGATTTGTGGCTAATTACTTTAACTTTAAAATGCTCTAAATTGTACCCCTTAAAGGAACGTATCGAGATCGAGAAGGCATCTGCCCTAGTAGAAAAACCCAATGGAGGCACGTGGCAGACGATTACTTTGATGGCGTGAGGCACGAAGCAGCAAGAGACAATAACAGAAACCTTTTTGTTTGTTGACGATTCGACTTCTCGTGGTTGCTAATCTACTCGTGTGGCACCACATACTTGCCTAATTTCCTTTTAGCTTCAGCACCATATCATCTAGAATGGTATGCAGCTGACGGTGATAAAAAAGGAAAACATATAGTTGAGTTGATATAATCATAGGAAAGATCCATTGATTAGTTGTAAGAGAACAAGCAGTTCACACATTTGTTGCAGAGGAACAAACGAATCTTAATCTAGAAGATTTGTATCCTACAACATACAATCGTGACATCAACACGGACGATAATAACAATGTGATTGTCCATAATCTCAGGTTTAATTTATCTGCTAGAGAATCTGCTAGTATAGACGCGGCTCCCTTTTTTCCTATGGATATTTATGAACAAAAAAAACTAGCATAATCTTAGTAACAAAGGAGGAACATATCATACATGATATGTGTATTAAATCGTACTTGCATATTTATAATAAATGGCACTGATATGAAAAGAAACATTACTGCCACCATATCTAGCCATTAATACACAAAAATCGTCCTAGTTATGTCTTGCACAATCTCTGCCTCGCCCACAACTGCATGCAATTAATTAGCCATGTTAATTAGTCATGCATTAATTGATAAAATTAATCATGGATCCGGCAGGATCATGTTATTTATGAAGAGTATCATTTTTTCTGCGGATGGATCGTATTAGTTACGTGAAGTATCATCGAACGTTGTGTGGGTGGACCATATTATTAATTACGAAAAATATCAACTCAACTATATATATCATTCCTTGGCCTCGCCGGGTGTGGAATTCAAAAATGGACAAACAGTCTGTCACAGCTTGTTTTGTGGTGATACTTTTGCTCCTAGGAAGCAGTATGAGTGCAGGTATGCTCTAGCTTTTGTCGTTCTGAAGTAGGTTTCTTATGGAATATGTTATTTTTAAGGAAGAACCTATCAGGGAATGTACAATGGTGCTATCTTAGCAGTGCCACGTAGGATAAATGATGAGGTGGAGGAGAGAGAACTCATAAAAAAAGGTTTGTCTTCTTTTATTTAAGAGAAGACAAGAGATGATCTCTTAGCACAATATGTCTCACCACGTTTTTAGAAATAACTAGTTATTGAAGATAAGGCTAAGAGATGACCCATTGTAGACATTTTTTTGTCATCTCTAAATTACATGCAAGACTTAAGATAAGACTATCTTATCAACCATTGTACATGCCCTCAAAATATGTAGTATATTTCAAGATTGTAATACCAGAAGTTTCCTTAAATATGATGTTGGCGCACTTTCTTTCTATGTCCTTGAGGCATATTACGTGTTACCAATTATGCAATAGTGTAACATGGTATATTGTTATAATTGGTGTCTCACTATTATTGTAACATGGTATATCTAACCCTTAATTTATTTGGGATGCACAGAGATCTGTGAGAGAACGAACTATTTATTGTTCATATGTTCCAAGTCTAAATGCAAGTGGTTGTGTCAATTGGATGCAAAGGGAACCGCGAGAAGACTCGAGCAGTATTGGTGCACTAGGACGGTCTTCGCCGATTGCAGCTGCAAACTTTGCAGCACCCTATAAAACTTGAATGGATATTTACCATGCCAAGTGCACTTGAATCTTTGATTTAATAATTGGGCACTTTGTATCCTGGAATTAGATAGTTATGCTTGGAAGTGATAACAATATGTCTAGTCCCAGCGGAAACTGCTTAAAGGCGATATTCATAGAGTTATTAATAAATATAAGGAACGCCAGTGCACTTGAAGCTTACATTTCTAAGTTGACCACTTTGTATACTCGAATCACTCAATTATGGTCATATCTCAGATAATAATATGTCTGATCTCTTGGACAAACTCCTTAAAGGCAAAAGTCATGGAGTTATGAATAAATGTAGCAAACGAAACATGCCGCCCCGGTCCCCAAAATTGGAGACCCCCCACAGGTACGTACTTGTAGGCCTAGGCCTAAACTGGGTTCTGCGTTAGGCACGGAGAAGCAAGATAACATAACAGAAACCTTTTTGTTTGTTGGCGATTCAATTTCTCGTGGTTGCTAATCTACTCGCATGACACCACACACTTGCCTAATTTTCTTTTAGCTTCAACACCATATCATCTAGAAAGGTATGCAACTGACAGTGATAAAAAAACATATAGTTCAGTTGATATAATCATAAGAAGGATCCATTGATTAGTTTGTAAGAGAACACGCACTTCACAAATTTGTTGCAGATGAATAAACGAATCTTAACCTAGAAGATTTGTATCCAACAAGAGACAATCTTGACATCAACACGGATGATAAAAATGTAATTGTTCATGGTCTCAGGTTTAATTTATCTACTAGAGAATCTGCTACTATAGACGCGGAACCCGTTTTCTTCCTACTCCCTCCGTTTCTAAATATAAGTCTTTTAAGAGGTTTCACTAGGTATTACATACGGATGTATATAGACATACTTTAGAGTATAGATTCACTCATTTTGTTCCGTATATAGCCCCCGTTGAAATCTTTAAAAAGACTTAAATTTAGGAACGGAGGGAGTATAAATATTTAAGAACAACAAAAACTAGGATAATCTTAATAATAAAGGAGGAAGATATCATACATGATACGTGTATTAAATCGTACTTGCATATTTTTATATTAAATGGCCCTGGTACGAAAGGAAACGTTATTCCCACCATATCTTGCCATTAATGCACATAAATCGTCCCAGTTATCTCCTACGCAATCTCTGTCTCGCCCACAACTACATGCGATTAATTAGCCATGCTAATTAGTCATGCATTAATTTATGAAAATTATCATCGGTCGTTCGATGGAGGATCCTGTTAATTAAGAGTATCATTTTTTAGACGGATGGATCGCATCATATTAACTATGTAAAATATCATCGAGGGTTGTATGGGTGGACCATATTATTAGTTACGAAAAAGATCGTCCAGCACTGGACATAATCATCCGTATACCTCTATTGCAACACACGGATAATTATCTAGTACATGCTGGTTTCTAGCAAAATTCACAGCGGGAGCTTGAGCAGCAAGGCAGGGCCTCGTTGAACTCGAACTGGTCAATTCTCCCTGTTGTTGTGCTGCAGATAGAATATTTGTCTGCTCGCTCGGCCGGTATGTATATCGATCCATCCAAGAAATAAGCTAGCAATCGATTGCTTGCTACCAGACGAACGTCCATAGAACTGACGAACGGAAAATAATAGCATGTTTTGCAGATTGCTTGCTACCAGCCACACGTACTGTTTTTTTTTTTGCGGGAATCAGAAGATAGTATTAAACGTCCGTTCTTACAGAAAGGTCCAGAAAAAAGAGAAAATTACAAAGCAGTCCTGCTGGACCCCGACGGCGCCGACGAAACAGAGGCCGTCGGTGGCGCGCCGCTGCCGCTGCTCCGCATATAGCCTTGGACAGGAGCCAGCCCCTGGCAGCCGGGAAGTCGCCGAGCGCCGAATCCGAAGATCCTACCACCTGGAGCGTCGTCGTCATCGCGGATCTCTTCAACACCATCTTCTTCTTCTTCTTTTCAAGCCGGACCCACCGCCTCGCTAGATCCGGGAGGGGCTTGACGAGCATGGACGATCCGCCGATCAGCGAGCTCGAGGAAGTCGACCGCCAAGCACCAGAGCTCCAAGGAGCGCCGCCGCCAAAGGGGAGACAAGCCGACACCAAACTCCGCACCACCGGCACCTCCACCTCCATGGCGCCGCCGGCCGGGACCCAACCGAACCCTACGCTATATACAGGCCGGGATCCGTGGATTCCCCAACCTCCCGCCGCCGTAGCGGCCGCCAGAGGCGGAGGGATCCACAAATCGCCGGCGAGTGAGGTGGGACGACGGGGAGATCTACAAATCGCCTCTCTCGCACAGTAGACGGGGGAGAGGTGCGGTCCAAGTCGCTGTCACACGTACTGTTTTGATGAGCAAAACTGTGATGATGGCCGAGTCAACGCCGTCTCCACGCGATCAGCGGTGGGCGGTGCACCTGGTCTCTGACCTCGTTTACCGGCGAGGAACTCTGGTTCAGCGAGCCAAAACATGGTGGCTGGTGCTCCCCGACGACCGAGGCATCCGTGTCAACGAGCGAGCGGTGCGAGAGGGAGAGGTAAAGTGAGAAGGTGTACAAAGTTTCTTCACATGTCACGTTGCGTTGGTTGGGCAATTGCAGGGGGCGGTGTGGCACATCGCGAGGTTCGAGGGGCGTGGGAAGGCGGATCGCCATGGCGGGCGAGGTATTAATGCTGGTCAGGAGTTTCGGGCACCGCTTGCCATCCCCAACTCCATCGACGGCTATATGCCGGCTCAGTCTTTCAGAGGTGCTCATAGGGATAGGATGTGCGTGTGTGCGTTCATAGGGATGAATGTATGCGCGTGTATATGAGTGCTTGCGTCTGTACTGTGTTAAAAAAAAAACTCCATCGACGACTCCAATTCCCCTTTCCCTTGCTCCCAATTGAGATCGCTTCTGGGTTTTGATGGCGCACTGGAAGCTGCAGCTCGAATCCAGTATGCTGAAGATTGCAAGCGGAGACAATCTGAAGATGGAGCGGATGAAGGAGATCCTCTCCTAGTTCGCG
The DNA here is from genome assembly GCA_039707655.1 of Elymus sibiricus. Classification (NCBI taxonomy): domain Eukaryota; kingdom Viridiplantae; phylum Streptophyta; class Magnoliopsida; order Poales; family Poaceae; genus Elymus; species Elymus sibiricus. The sequence continues at coordinate 18,008,427 of CM077671.1, forward strand.
GAGAACGAGAAAATGCAAGCCGCGGGGCCAAGGGCCTTTCTCTTTCTCTCCAAGGAGGAGGACCTCCTCCTAGTCCTATCCCTCGACGGGAGGGCGGTCGGATCTATGAAGATGCTACTGTGGGTGATGGAGGAAGCTACCTCCGACGATCCCAGGTAGGCGAGCAAGTGGAGATCGTCCAGATCTCGCCGGGGCGCTCCTGCGGGACCGTCGGAGATGGTGGTTGGGGCAGTCGATCTGGTGGTGATAGAGTCAGACTTAGAGATAGAAGGCTGCGAGAGGGCAGTGGTCCATCAGATGCAGATGGGGATGCTGCCACCCAAGAGGAAGAACGAGGCCAGCGATGTGGTGACCCTACCCCGGAGGTCGCCCAAGGTTTCCCCGTCGCTCCCCGCGCCTGCTCAGCCTCACTCGCTCCATGGCCATGGAGTAGGGGCATCTCCGGCTGGTAGTCGATTCTGGCTACTGGCCGGAGATGATTCCGATGAGGAGGCTAGGTACTCATTGGATGCTTCAGGTAAATTCAACAAACCTTCCCAATATTTGCTCTCTCCAGTCAAAATTCGGCCTGCAATGAGAGTTAAAAATCGAAATGAGCATAGGGCCCGGGAAATGCCTGTTAAATCAGAGTTGATTCGCGCTTCCTTTGATGAAATGTTGTGTCGAAATAGATTTCCTGAGGCTGGTGTTAGTGGATAACTAGTTTATAGAAAAGTGGAAGAAAATCAATTCTCTAGAACTCCAGATTTTTTGTTGGGAGATGCAGTGGCTCTAGATGAGATGGTTTATACTAGTTGTCATGTTAATAACATAAAAAAGGGTATGATCCCTGGAAATGCAAAAAGGTTTGGGGAGAGCAATTCCATATTGGGTTGCTTGGTCCTCCTTGTTGCGGATAAGCTGGAAGGTAAAATAATAGAGAAGGGGCAAATTGGAGAAAATCCTTGACCAACCAACAATAGTCACTAGTAGAAAACAGACCTTTCGCCCGAAGCATTAGTCCCGGTCGGGTTTGGGACCGGGACTAATGTGACCATTAGTCCCGATTTCAACGGCGAGGAGTGGACGGGGGCACGACCCGGACTAGTCCCGGTTCATGAGAAACCTCTAGTCCTGGTTGGTGATACCAACCGGGACTAAAAGGTTGCGGCAGGGTTGCAGCAGGCTAGGGGCCCTGTGAGCCCCTTTAGTCCCGGTTGGTATCATCAACCGGGACTATAGATAGACCTTTAGTCCCAGTTGGTATAGCCAACCGGGACTAAAGTCTTCCCTATATAAAGCTGGCCAACCCCCGATCGAGTTCAAGCTTCATTTCTCTCCTTTCCTCTCTGTTTTCTTCCCCAAGATCGAGTTCATCCTTCATTTTTTGCCCAGATTTGTCAAGATTGGAGGCACCCCATCTATCCAAGGGTTCTAAAATGTTAGCAACTTCATCCTTTCATCTCTCATTGCTAGTTTAGCTCCTTTCATGCTCTATAAGTATAGTGATTTGTGGGTTTCAGTTTGGAAGTAATTATGTAGGAGTTTATTTGATTTATATGCAATTTGAGCTCAAATTAACTTCTTAGTTTGCATATGTGCAGGTGTGATTTACTTAGTGCCTTCCCGTCCCCGTCCTCATCGCCGTCCCGTCGCCGGCACCACCTTGGTGAAGCTCTTGTTCTTATCCTTTTTGTAAAAAACAAATCTTATTTGTATTATTTAGATAGTTACTTGTATAATTTTCTTACTTGTATGATTGTTTGTTGATACGTCTCAAACGTATCTATAATTTTTGATTGTTCCATGCTGTTATATTATCATTCTTGGATGTTTTACAATCATTTTATAGCAACTATATCATTTTTTGGAACTAACCCGGACTGACGCTATTTTCAGCAGAACCACCGTGGTGTTGTTTTTTGTGCAGAAATCAAAGTTCTCCAGAACAAAAGAGGCACTAGAAGCTTCGTTGGAGGGCCAGAAGAGCCACGAAGTGGGCACAACCCACCAGGGCGTGCCAGGCCCCTTCGGTGTGCCCTAGTATCTTGTGGTCCACTCGTGGCCCATCTTCACGTGAAACTGACGCCAAAAAATCCTATATATTCAGAAACCCCCAGAAATAATCCTAGATCAGAAGTTCTGCCGCTGCAACTCTCTGTATCGACGAAAAACCAATCTGGAGGCGTTCCAGTACCCTGCCGGAGAGGGTAAATCATCTCCGGTGGCCATCTTCATCATCCCGGCGGAGGCCATGACGAGGAGGGAGTAGTCCACCCTCAGGGCTGAGGGTATGTACCAGTAGCTATGTGTTCAATCTCTCTCTCGTGTTCTTGAGATGTCACGATCTTGATGTATCATGGGCTTTGTTAATATAGTCGGATCATATGATGTTTTGCCCTTGCTATCATGTTGTGATGAATTGAATCTTTCCCTTTGAGATGTCGTTATGTTGGATTGAATATTTTGGTTGAGAACACTTGATGTACGTCTTGCGTGGGATACACGTAGTGACATTGGGGTATTCTATTGATTCGCTTTATATATGTTGAGGCATCAACTTGCGGATTCCGGTGACCTAGGGGATCTATGCATAGGGGTTGATTGCGTGTTTTCATACCATGTTCTCCGATAGAAATCTTGGGGCACTCTTTGAGGTTCTTTGTGTTGGATTGAGTATTATGAATCTGAAATTGTTTGATGCGTATCATATAATTAACTCATGGATACTTGTGGTGGCATTGGAGTATCTAGGTGACATTAGAGTTGGTTGATTCGTATCATATGGTGTTATTCTAGTACGAACTCTTAGATAGATCGATCGGAAAGGATAACTTGGTGTTATTTTAGTACGAACTCTTGGATAGATCGATCGGAAAGGATAACTTTAAGGTGGTTTCGTACCCTACAAACAATTTCTTCTTATGTTCTCCGCTAGATAAGAACTTTGGAGTGATTCTTCGTTGCACGTTGAGGGATGGCTATGTGATCCAATTATATTAGCATTGTTGAGAGATTGCACTAGCGAAAGTACGGACCCTAGGCCTTGTTTTCAAGCATTGCAATACCGTTTATGCTCACTTTTTTTACTTGCTACCTTGCTGTTTTTTATTATTACTATTACAAAAATCAATATCTACTATCATTTCTACACTTGTATCACCATCTCTTCGCCGAACTAGTGCACCTATACAATTTACCATTGTATTTGGTGTGTTGGGGACACAAGAGACTTTTTATTATTTGGTTGTAGGGTTGTTTTAGAGAGACCATCTTCATCCTACGCCTCCCACGGATTGATAAACCTTAGGTCATCCACTTGAGGGAAATTTGCTACTGTCCTACAAAATTCTGCGCTTGGAGGCCCAACACGAGTCTACAAGAACAAGTTGTGTAGTAGACATCATTTGTTATATATAGTGCCATGGTTTTGATATCCGTCCCCGTTGGCCCTCGTCCGGTTTATGATTCAGATGTGGTATATTCTTTTATAACTATTTGTTTCATTTTGTGTTATTGACAATTATGCCCATCAAGTTCACATAGATATTTTTATCTAGCAGGTATGTGAACCAAAAATTGTAACCGACCCTCTTGTCGAGAAGTTAAACTTAGTTGAAAAAGGAAAGGATTATTTGAAAGAAAAATTGAAAAGAATTGAAGAAGAGAAGATGAAATTGGAGTTGTATGTTGCCGATGTCGTCGATGATCACAAGATGAAGATGGATGCAATGCGCCTGAAGATTATAAATATTAGAAAATATGCATTTAATAAAGAGGCTTGGTATCATTATGCTGTTGGATCAATTATTACCTTAGTTGCGATTTTGTAGTAATAACATTTAAAAGCTTTAGATAGTTGTATGTTGTTTTATGAGAAGTATGTTATGAACTTTATGTATATATTTTTGCAGTAATAACATTTGGTCACTACTCTACTTTGGTTTTAATGTGATGAACTTGTATTAATTTGGTCACTTCGATGTTGTGTAATGAAGATGAGACGGCAATGGATGTACGATGACCGACGCTCTCCCGAGTTCATTAATGGCCTGCATAATTTTATGTGTGTGGCTGAGGCAAACAAGCGGAATGGTTTTATGTGTTGTCCATGTGGTGTCTGTAAGAATGATAAGAATTACTCTACCTCAAAAATCCTTCACAACCACTTGCTAAAGTCCGGTTTCATGTCCGGCTATAACTGTTGGACCAAGCACGGAGAAAGAGGTGTTATGATGGAAGACAATGAAGAAGAAGTGGATGATGACAACTATCCTGGGTTCCCTGAATACGATGGTACTACAATGGGGGAAGCCGAAGAAGAGGCATCAGATGAGCCCGCTGATGATCTTGGTCGGGCCATTGTTGATGCACAGAGAAACTGCGAAAGTGAAAAGGATAGGTTGAAGTTGGAGCACATGTTAGAGGATCACAAAAAATTGTTGTACCCAAATTGCGAAGATGACAACACAAAGCTTAGTACCACACTGGAATTGCTGCAATGGAAGGTAGGGAATTGTTTATCTGACAAGGGATTTGAGAAGTTACTGAAAATAATGAAGAATAAGCTTCCAAAGGATAACGAATTGCCCGCTATTACGTACGAAGCAAAGAAGGTTGTCTGCCATCTAGGATTAGAGGTGCAGAAGATACATGCATGCCCTAATGACTGCATCCTCTACCGCGGTGAGGAGTACGAGAATTTGAATGCATGCCCGGTATGTGGTGCATTGCGCTATAAGATCAGCCGTGGTGACCCTAGTGATGTTGAGGGCGAGCGCCCCAGGAAGAGGGTTCCCGCCAAGGTGATGTGGTATGCTTCTATAATACCATGGTTGAAACGTTTGTTCCCAAACAAAGAGCATGCCAAGTTGTTGCGATGGCACAAAGAAGACCGTAAGAAAGACGTGATGTTGAGAGTACCCGCTGATGGGTCACAGTGGAGAAAAATTGAGAGAGAGTTCCCGGGCTTTGCAGATGACACAAGGAACTTATGGTTTGCTCTAAGTACAGATGGCATGAATCCTTTTGGGGAGCAGAGCTGCAGTCATAGCACCTGGCCTGTGACTCTATGTATCTACAACCTTCCTCCTTGGTTGTGCATGAAGCGGAAGTTCATTATGATGCCAGTGCTCATCCAAGGCCCTAAGCAACCCGACAACGACATTGATGTGTACCTAAGGCCATTAGTTGAAGAACTTTTACAGTTGTGGATAACAAAGGTGTACGTGTGTGGGATGAGCACAGACAGGAGGAATTTGACCTACGAGCGTTGTTGTTTGTAACAATCAATGATTGGCCTGCTCTTAGTAACCTTTCAGGATAGACAAACAAGGGATACAATGCATGCATGCACTGTTTAGATGAGAGTGAAGGTATATATTTGGATAAATGTAAGAAGGTTGTGTACCTGGGACATCGTCGATTTCTTCCAATCAGGCATCTCTTAAGAAAGAAAGGCAAGCATTTCAAAGGTGAGACAGATCACTGGAAGAAGCCTGGCTACCGTACTGGTGATGATATATTTGATATGGTCAAGGATTTAAAAGTAATATTTGGAAAGGGTCCTGGGGGTCAATCTGTTCCGAATGACGGTAACGGACACGCCCCCATGTGGAAGAAGAAATCTATATTTTGGGAGCTACCCTATTGGGAAGTCCTAGAGGTCCGCTCTACAATCGACGTGATGCACGTGACGAAGAATCTTTGCGTGAACCTGTTAGGCTTCCTGAGCGTGTATGGGAAGACAAAAGATACACCGGAGGCACGACAGGACCAGCAACGTATGAACAAAAAAGACAGCATGCATCCAAAGCAGTATGAAGGTCCTGCCAGCTACGCTCTTACCAAAGCAGAGAAGGAAATCTTTTTTGAATGCCTGAGCAGTATGAAGGTCCCGTCTGGCTTCTCGTCGAATATAAAGGGAATAATAAATATGACAGAGAAAAAATTCCAAAATCTAAAGTCTCATGACTGCCACATGATTATGACGCAGTTGCTTCCGGTTGCATCGAGGGGCTTCTACCAGAAAATGTTCGATTAGCCATTGTGAAGCCATGTGCATTCCTCAATGCAATTTCTCAGAAGGTAATCGATCCAGAAATCCTACCAAGGTTATAGAATGATTTGGTCCAATGTCTTGTCAGTTTCGAGTTGGTGTTCCCACTATCATTCTTCAATATTATGACACACGTCCTAGTTCACCTAGTCGAAGAGATTACCATTCTGGGTCCTGTATTTCTACACAATATGTTCCCCTTTGAGAGGTTCATGGGAGTCTTAAAGAAGTATGTTCATAACCGTGCTAGGCCAGAAGGAAGCATCTCCAAGGACTATGGAACAGAGGAGGTTATTGAGTTTTGTGTTGACTTTATTCCTGACCTTAAGCCGATTGGTGTTCCTCAATTGCGGCATGAGGGGAGGCTGAGTGGAAAGGGCACGCTAGGAAAGAAAGCAGTAATAAGTATGGACGGGCATTCATTCACTCAAGCACACTACACAGTTCTACAAAATTCCACCTTGGTGGCTCCGTATATCAAGGAACACATGGATATTGTACGCTCCAAGAACCCCGGAGTAGTCTGACTCATGGATTAAACGTACACACATGGCGACTTTCGGCGGTTGGTTGCAAATACATCTCATGAATAACACCAATGTTGGAGATGAGCTGTACTTGTTGGCCAAGTCACCATCTTCGACTATATTGACTTTCCAAGGGTACGAGATAAATGGGAATACATTTTACACGATCGCCCAAGATCAAAAGAGCACCAACCAAAATAGTGGTGTCCGCTTTGATCCAACATACAACAATGGGAGAAAGGACACATATTATGGTTACATAAAGTTGATAGGGGAACTTGACAATGGACATTCTTTTAAGGTCCCTTTGTTTCGGTGGAAATGGGTCAATCTGACAGGAGGCGGGGTAAAGGTAGACCCGCATTATGGAATGACAACAGTGGATCTCAACAATCTTGGGTAAACAGACGAACCATTCGTCCTAGCCAATGATGTGGCTCAGGTTTTCTATGTGAAGGACATGTCTACCAAACCGAGAAAAAGAAAAGATAAGGAAGCGAGTACATCATACGATGAGCCAAAGCGCCACATAGTTGTTTCAGGGAAAAGAAACATCGTGGGAGTGTAGGACAAGACAGACATGTTAGACGATTATAATAAGTTTGATGAAATTCCTCCGTTCAAAGTGAACATTGACCCAAGCATCCTGTTAAATGATGAAGATTCTCCCTGGTTACGGCGCAATCATAAGCAAGGGACATATGCGAAGAAAAAGTCTTAGACCCCAAGATCCCACTCTGGGATGTGACCAGCTTCACCGTCATCACTTTCTCTCTAGGGTATACATGTGTTTTGGGTGTTCCTAGGGGTTACCCTAACACAAGCAAGCAAATAGTTTCACTTTGCTACCCCCTTCTGACGCCGGAATCTTTGTAAGAGATAGGGCATTTTGGCATTTGAAACATGATTTGTGAGGAGTTAATCAATGCAATTATGCCCAACTCATTGGGTTTAGTTTTCAAATTGTTATGCATTTTACAAGAATTAATTTCATTCTGTAAAATTGAATCTGTCAAATAATTTCTTCAAAATGAAAATTAAAACTCCTCATGTTGACTAACAGAAAAATAATATAATTTGGCAAAAGAATAACAAGAAAACAGAAACTAAAAATTCCCAAAAACGGAAACAAAGGAAATAGGTATAAAAATAAAAGAGTTAAAAAATCTGTTTTTGATTAAAACACCTATTTAAAATATCCTAAAAATTCCCAAATTGAACATACTGATAAAACATACTAATATTAAACAGCAAGAAAAATATTCACTCAAAAATCTATTTTTAAACTAAAGTTATTCACAAACTAATTCACATAAATTTCAAAGAATTCAAATTTAAACTATTTAAATTTGAAAACTACTGGCACTAACGGAAAGTTTATAATTTTTTGACCTAAAGCAAAAAGATTCATTCAAAAACTCTAAATATTCTAACAGTTATTAAAAAACTAAAAACAAAAACTGTTATGTTTAGAAAAACAAAACAGAAAAGAGAAAATCCACCATTAGTCCCGGTTGGTCTCACCAACCGGGAATAAAGGTTGCTTCCCACGCGGAATTTGGGCCGCCGAAAAGGAGACCTTTAGTACCGATTGGTGGCTCCAACCGGGACTAAAGGTCTGAGCCCCCGCGCGGGAGAAGGACCTTTAGTCCCGGTTGGAGCCACCAACCGGGACTAAAGACCCTTTAGTTACGGTGTGTGGCTCCAACCGGGACTAAAGGTCTCTGCTATATAACTCCCGCGTCCTTCGTGTCCCGGTGCCAGCCACCGCCCGAGACATCCAGATCGAACACACGTCGCTAGGCCGATCGCCATTCTCGTCGTCTTCAGCTCCGACGGCGAACGCCTATGACACCGGCCGTCCCGTCCAGTCCAACGCCATCCCCGACCCCCTCTCCCTCCGCGCGCGCCGGTGAGCTCCTCTTCCCCTGGCGCCGTCCCCGACCCCTCGTCCCTGCGTCCCTAGCTCCGCCACCGTCGCCATGGACGGAGTGCCCCGCTGGCCGTCGATCTTCCTGTTGGGAGACGTAGTAGTAAATCAAAAATTTTCCTACGTGTTCACCAGGATCTATCTATGGAGAAACCAGCAACGAGTAAGGGGAGAGTGCATATTCATACCTTTGAAGATCGCTAAGCGGAAGCGTTACAAGAACGCGGTTGGTGGAGTCGTACTCGTAGCGATTCAGATCGCGGTGGACTCCGATCTTAGCACCGAACAACGGCGCCTCCGCGTTCAACACACGTGCAGCCCGGTGACGTCTCCTACGCCTTGATCCAGCAAGGAGGAAGGAGAGGTTGAGGGAGAGCTCCGGCAGCACGACGGCATGGTGACGGTGGAGCTGCGTGGACTCCGGCAGGGCTTCGCCAAGCACTACAGAGGACGACGAGAAGGAGGAGTAGGGCTGCGCCGTGAGAGAGAGAACTCATGTGTCTAGCAGCCCCAAAACCCTCCACTATATATAGGAGGAGGAGGAGGGAGGGCTGCGCCCTAGGGTTCCCACCCTAGGGGCCGGCGGCAGCCCCACATGCCATCTGGTGCGGCGGCCAGAGAGGGAGAGGAGGGGCGGCGCCCTAGGGTGGGCCTAGGGCCCATCTGCTCCTAGGGTTTGCCCCCTCTCCTCCCTTGCTGCGCCTTGGGCCCTTGTGGGGGGCGCACCAGCCCACCTAGGGGCTGGTTCCCTCCCACTTGCGGCCCATGCAGCCCTCTGGTGCTGGTGGCCCCACTTGGTGGACCCCCGGAACCCTTCCGGTGGTCCCGGTACGTTACCGGTAATTCCCGAAACACTTCCGGTGGCCTAATCCTCACTTCCTATATATGAATCTTTACCTCCGGACCATTCCGGAGCTCCTCGTGACGTCCGGGATCTCATCCGGGACTCCGAACAACCTTCGGTAACCACGTACACTATTTCCCTATAACCCTAGCGTCATCGAACCTTAAGTGTGTAGACCCTACGGGTTCGGGAGACACGTAGACATGACCGAGACACCTCTCCGGTCAATAACCAACAGCGGGATCTGGATACCCATGTCGGCTCCCACATGCTCCACGATGATCTCATCGGATGAACCACGATGTCGGGGATTCAATCAATCCCGTATACAATTCCCTTTGTCTACCGGTATGATACTTGCCCGAGATTCGATCGTCGGTATCCCTATACCTTGTTCAATCTCGTTACCGGCAAGTCTCTTTACTCGTTCCGTAACACATCATCCCGTGGCTAACTCCTTAGTCACATTGAGCTCATTATGACGATGTCTTACCGAGTGGGCCCAGAGATACCTCTCCGTCATACGGAGTGACAAATCCCAGTCTCGATTCGTGCCAACCCAACAGATACTTTCGGAGATACCCGTAGTGTACCTTTATAGCCACCCAGTTACGTTGCGACGTTTGGCACACCCAAAGTATTCCTACGTTATCCGGGAGTTGCACAATCTCATGGTCTAAGGAAACGATACTTGACATTGGAAAAGCTTTAGCAGACGAACTACACGATCTTGTGCTATGCTTAGGATTGGGTCTTGTCCATCACATCATTCTCCTAATGATGTGATCCCGTTATCAACGACATCCAATGTCCATGGTCATGAAACCGTGACCATCTATTGATTAACGAGCTAGTCAACTAGAGGCTCACTAGGGACACGTTGTGGTCTATGTATTCACACATGCATTACGGTTTCCGGTTAACACAATTATAGCATGAACAATAGACAATTATCATGAACAAGGAAATATAATAATAACCATTTTATTATTGCCTCTAGGGCATATTTCCAACAGTCTCCCACTTGCACTAGAGTCAATAATCTAGTTACATTGTGATGAATCGAACACCCATAGCATTCTGGTGTTGATCATGTTTTGCTCGTGAGAGAGGTTTAGTCAACGGATCTGCGACATTCAGATCCGTATGTACTTTACAAATATCTAGATCTCCCTCCTGAATGTAATCACGGATGGAGTTGAAGCGGCGCTTGATGTGTCTTGTCTTCTTGTGAAACCTGGGCTCCTTCGCAAGGGCAATTGCTCCAGTGTTGTCACAGAATAGAGTCATCGGGCCCGACGCATTGGGAATTACTCCTAGGTCGGTGATGAACTCCTTCATCCAGACTCCTTCCTTTGCTGCTTTCGAAGCAGCTATATACTCCGCTTCACATGTAGATGCCGCCACGACACTTTGCTTGCTGCTGCACCAGCTGACTGCCCCTCCGTTCAAAATATACATGTATCCGGTTTGTGACATGGAGTCGTTCGGATCTGTGTCGAAGCTAGCATCGACGTAACCCTTTACGACGAGCTCTTCGGCCCCTCCATATACGAGAAACATGTCCTTTGTCCTTTTCAGGTACTTTAGGATATTCTTGACCACTGTCCAGTGTTCCGCTCCGGGATCACTTTGGTACCTCCCTACCAAACTTATGGCAAGGTTCACATCAGGTCTGGTACACAACATGGCATACATAATAGAGCCTATGGGTGAAGCATAGGGGATGACACTCATCTCTTCTCTATCCTTTGCTGTGGTCGGGCATTGAGTCGTACTCAATCTCACACCCTGTAACACAGGCAAGAACCCCTTCTTGGACTGATCCATATTGAACTTCTTCTTGATCTTTTCAAGGTATGTACTTTGTGAAAGACCTATGAGGCGTTTCGATCTATCTCTATAGATCTTAATACCTAATATGTAAGCAGCTTCTCCAAGGTCCTTCATTGAAAAACATTTATTCAAGTAGGCCTTTACACTTTCCAAAAGTTCTATATCATTTCCCATCAACAATATGTCATCCACATATAATATGAGAAATGCTACAGAGCTCCCACTCACTTTCTTGTAAATACAGGGTTCTCCATAAACCTGCATAAACCCAAACGCTTTAATTACCTCATTAAAGCGAATGTTCCAACTCCGAGATACTTGCACCAGCCCATAGATGGAGCGCTGGAGCTTGCATACCTTGTTAGCATCTTTAGGATCAACAAAACCTTCCGGCTGCATCATATACAGTTCTTCCTTAAGGAAGCCATTAAGGAATGCCGTTTTGACGTCCATTTGCCAGATCTCATAATCATAAAATGCGGCAATTGCTAACATGATTCGGACAGACTTCAGCATCTCTACGGGTGAGAAAGTCTCATCGTAGTCAACTCCTTAAACTTGTCGATAACCCTTAGCGACAAGCCGAGCCTTATAGACGGTCACATTACCATCCGCGTCAGTCTTCTTCTTAAAGATCCACTTATTTTCAATGGCTCACTTATCATCAGGCAAGTCCACCAAAGTCCACACTTTGTTCTCATACATGGATCCTATCTCGGATTTCATGGCTTCAAGCCATTTGTTGGAATCCGGGCCCGCCATCGCTTCTTCATAGTTCGAAGGTTCACCGTTGTCCAACAACATGATCTCCAGTACAGGGTTGATGTACCACTCTGGTGCGGAACGTGTGCTAGTGGACCTTCGACGTTCAATAGTAACTTGATCTGAAGTTTCATGATCATCATTATTAACTTCCTCTCCAGCCGGTGTAGGCTCCACAGAAACAACTTCTTGTGCTGCGCTACCCTCCGGTTCAACTGGAGGTACAATTACCTCATCAAGTTCTATTTTCCTCCCACTTACCTCTTTCGAGAGAAACGCTTTCTCGAGAAAGGATCCATTCTTGGCAACAAAGACTTTGCCTTCGAATCTGAGGTAGAAGGTATACCCAATAGTCTCTTTGGGATATCCTATGAAGACGCACTTTTCCGCTTTGGGTTCGAGCTTCTCAGGTTGAAGTTTCTTCACATAAGCATCGCATCCCCAAACTTTTAGAAACGACAGCTTAGGTTTCTTCCCAAACCATAATTCATACGGTGTCGTCTCAACGGACTTTGACGGTGCCCTATTTAAAGTGAATGCGGCAGTCTCTAATGCATATCCCCAAAACGATAGCGGTAAGTCGGTAATAGACATCATAGATCGCACCATATCCAATAGAGTGCGATTACGACGTTCAGACACACCATTTCGCTGAGGTGTGCCAGGCGGCGTAAGTTGTGAAACAATTCCACATTTCCATAGGTGCGTGCCAAACTCATGACTTAAATATTCTCCGCCACGATCAGATCGTAGGCACTTTATTTTCCTGTCACGTTGATTCTCTACCTCACTCTGAAATTCCTTGAACCTTTCAAAGGTTTCAGACTTGTGTTTCATTAAGTAGACATACCCATATCTGCTCAAGTCATCAGTGAGGGTGAGAACATAACGGTAGCCACCGCGAGCCTCGACGCTCATTGGACCGCATACATCGGTATGTATTATCTCCAACAAGTCAGTTGCTCGCTCCATTGTTCCAGAGAACGGAGTCTTGGTCATCTTGCCCATGAGGCATGGTTCGCACGTGTCAAATGATTCGAAATCAAGAGACTCCAAAAGTCCATCAGCATGGAGCTTCTTCATGCGTTTGACACCAATATGACCAAGGCGGCAGTGCCACATGTAAGTGGGACTATTGTTATCAACCTTACACTTTTTGGTACTCACACTATGGACATGTGTTACATCACGTTCGAGATTCATCAAAAATAAACCATTGACCAGCGGGGCATGACCATAAAACATTTCTCTCATATAAATAGAACAACCATTATTCTCAGATTTAAATGAGTAGCCATCTCGCATCAAACGAGATCCAGATACAATGTTCATGCTCAAAGCTGGTACTAAATAACAATTATTGGGGTTTAAAACTAATCCCGAAGGTAGATGTAGAGGTAGCGTGCCGACGGCGATCACATCGACCTTGGAACCATTCCCGACGCGCATCGTCACCTCGTCCTTTGCCAGTCTCCGCTTATTCCGCAGCTCCTGCTTGGAGTTACAAATGTGAGCAACTGCACCGGTATCAAATACCCAGGAGCTACTACGAGTGCTGGTTAGGTACACATCAATAACAAGTATATCACATATACCTTTAACTTTGCCGGCCTTCTTATCCGCTAAGTACTTGGGGCAGTTCCGCTTCCAGTGACCGGTACCCTTGCAATAAAAGCACTCAGTCTCAGGCTTGGGTCCATTCTTGTTCTTCTTCCCGGCAACTTGCTTACCGGGCGCGGCAACAGTCTTGCCGTCCTTCTTGAAGTTCTTCTTACCCTTGCCTTTCTTGAAACTAGTGGTCTTATTCACCATCAACACTTGATGTTCCTTTTTGATCTCGACCTCCGCTGATTTCAGCATCGAGTACAACTCAGGAATGGACTTCTCCATACCCTGCATGTTGTAGTTCATCACAAAGCTCTTGTAGCTAGGTGGAAGCGACTGGAGGATTCTGTCAATGACCGAGTCATCCGGGAGATTAACTCCCAGCTGAGTCAAGCGGTTGTGCAACCCAGACATTTTGAGTATGTGCTCACTGACAGAACTATTCTCCTCCATCTTACAGCTGAAGAACTTGTCGGAGACGTCATATCTCTCGACCCGGGCATGAGCTTGGAAAACCAGTTTCAGCTCTTGGAACATCTCATATGCTCCGTGTTGCTCAAAACGCTATTGGAGCCCCGGTTCTAAACTGTAAAGCATGCCGCACTGAACCAGGGAGTAATCATCACTACGCGACTGCCAGGCGTTCATAACGTCTTGAGTTGCTGGGAAAATTGGTGCGTCACCTAGCGGTGCATCAAGGACATATGCTTTCTTGGAAGCTATGAGGATGATCCTCAAGTTACGGACCCAGTCCGCATAGTTGCTTCCATCATCTTTCAGCTTGGTTTTCTCTAGGAACGCGGTGAAGTTGAGGGTGACATTAGCATTGGCCATTGGATCTACAATATAGATTGTAAAGACATTTTTAGACTAAGTTCATGATAATTAAGTTCACATAATCAAATTATTTAATGAACTCTCACTTAGATAGACATCTCTCTAGTCATCCAAGTGATACATGATCCATGTCAACTAGCCCGTGTCCGATCATCACGTGAGACGGACTAGTCATCCATGGTGAACATCTCCATGTTGATCGCATCTACTATACGACTCATGTTCGACCTTTCGGTCTTCCGTGTTCCGAGGCCATGTCTGTACATGCTAGGCTCGTCAAGTCAACCTAAGTGTTTCGTGTGTGTAAATCTGGCTTACACCCGTTGTATGCGAACGTTAGAACCTATCACACCCGATCATCACGTGGTGCTTCGGGACAACGATCCTTAGCAACGGTGCACAGTTAGGGTGAACACCTTTCTTGAAATTTTATTGAGAGATCATCTTATTTACTACCGTCGTTCTAAGCAAATAAGATGTAAACATGATAAACATCACATGCAATCAATATAGTGACATGATATGGCCAATATCATCTTGCTCCTTTGATCTCCATCTTCGGGGCACCATGATCATCAATGTCACCGGCACGACACCATGATCTCCATCATCATGATCTCCATCATTGTGTCTTCATGAAGTCGTCTCGCCAACTATTACTTCTACTACTATGGCTAACGTTTAGCAATAAAGTAAAGTAATTACATGGCGTTTATGATTGACACGCAGGTCATACAATAAAATAAGACAACTCCTATGGCTCCTGCCGGTTGTCATACTAATCGACATGCAAGTCGTGAATCCTATTACAAGAACATGATCAATCTCATACATCACAATGCATCACATCACATCCTTTTGGCCATATCACATCACAAGGCATATGCTGCAAAAACAAGTTAGACGTCCTCTAATTTGTAGTTGCAAGTTTTTACGTGGCTGCTATAGGTTTCTAGCAAGAACGTTTCTTACCTACGCCAAAACCACAACGTGATATGCCAATTGCTATTTACACTTCATAAGGACCCTTTTCATCGAATCCAATCCGACTAAGGTGGGAGAGACAGACACCCGCTAGCCACCTTATGCAACAAGTGCATGTCAGTCGGTGGAACCGGTCTCACGTAAGCGTACATGTAAAGTTGGTCCGGGCCGCTTCATCCCACAATACCGCCGAATCAAGATAAGATTAGTAACGGCAAGCAAATTAACAAGATCGACGCCGCCAACAACTTGTGTTCTACTCGTGCATAGATTCTATGCATAGACCTAGCTCATGATGCCACTGTTGGGAGACGTAGTAGTAAATCAAAAAATTTCCTACGTGTTCACCAAGATCTATCTATGGAGAAACCAGCAACGAGTAAGGGGAGAGTGCATCTTCATACCTTTGAAGATCGCTAAGCGGAAGCGTTACAAGAACACGGTTGGTGGAGTCGTACTCGTAGCGATTCAGATCGCGGTGGACTCCGATCTTAGCGCCGAACAACGGCGCCTCCGCGTTCAACACACGTGCAGCCCGGTGACGTCTCCTACGCCTTGATCCAGCAAGGAGGAAGGAGAGGTTGAGGGAGAGCTCCGGCAGCACGACGGCGTGGTGACGGTGGAGCTGCGTGGACTCCGGCAGGGCTTCGCCAAGCACTACGGAGGACGAGGAGAAGGAGGAGTAGGGCTGCGCCGTGAGAGAGAGAACTCGTGTGTCTAGCAGCCCCAAAACCCTCCACTATATATAGGAGGAGGAGGAGGGAGGGCTGCGCCCTAGGGTTCCCACCCTAGGGGCCGGCGGCAGCCCCAGATGCCATCTGGTGCGGCGGCCAGAGAGGGAGAGGAGGGGCGGCGCCCTAGGTTGCGCCTAGGGCCCATCTGGGCCTAGGGTTTGTCCCCTCTCCTCCCTTGCTGCGCCTTGGGACCTTGTGGGGGGCGCACCAGCCCACCTAGGGGCTGGTTCCCTCCCACCTGCGGCCCATGCAGCCCTCTGGGGCTGGTGGCCCCACTTGGTGGACCCCCGGAACCCTTCCGGTGGTCCCGGTACGTTACCGGTAATTCCCGAAACACTTTCGGTGGCCTAATCCTCACTTCCTATATATGAATCTTTACCTCCGGACCATTCCGGAGCTCCTCGTGACGTCCGGGATCTCATACGGGACTCCGAACAACCTTCGGTAACCACGTACACTATTTCCCTATAACCCTAGCGTCATCGAACCTTAAGTGTGTAGACCCTACGGGTTCGGGAGACACGTAGACATGACCGAGACACCTCTCTGGTCAATAACCAACAGCGGGATCTGGATACCCATGTCGGCTCCCACATGCTCCACGATGATCTCATCGGATGAACCACGATGTCGGGGATTCAATCAATCCCGTATACAATTCCCTTGGTCTACCGGTATGATACGTGCCCGAGATTCGATCGTCGGTATCCCTATACCTTGTTCAATCTCGTTACCGGCAAGTCTCTTTACTCGTTCCGTAACACATCATCCCGTGGCTAACTCCTTAGTCACATTGAGCTCATCATGACGATGTCTTACCGAGTGGGCGCAGAGATACCTCTCCGTCATACGGAGTGACACTAGTGGAAAAAGGCCCTTTTGTCCCGGTTCCAGAGGCCCATTTGTCCCGGTTCTGGAACCGGGACTAAAGGGTCGGGACTAAAGCCCAATTCCTTTAGTCCCGGTTCGCTTACGAACCGGGACAGATGGTGCTCCACGTGGCCGCTGCGGCGAGCCTAGGCAGGAGGGCCTTTAGTCCCGGTTGGTAATACCAACCGGGACCAATAAGCATCCACGCGTCAGCAGCTCAGGAGCTGGGGGTTTTTTTTTGAAAGGGGGGGGGGGTTGGGGGTTTTGGAGGGTTAATTTGGGGGTTTCATATATTGTGTTAGCTAGCTAATAGCTACCTAGAGAGAAGTGACCTCTCTTATCTCCGTGCTTGGTCGACGCTACGTACTATACGTATAGAGAGAACTCGACACGCTAGGTAGTAAGCAAATGAAGGAACCAGTAAGTACATAAGATCGTCATGAACATATACAGAGAGAAGTGATTGACCTCTCTTTCTCCGGAGAGATTGGTCGAACAACAAGTTATCGTATATCTATCCGACGCTACTACATATATACAATATAACATATTTTACAATCTCTAACATCTTTTACAATCCCTAACATCATATATTCGAATGGTATTCTCCGTCTTTAGATATGACGTGGTCAAGAAAGAATTCCGCAAATTCCTCTTGAATTGCTCGTATGCGATCATGTGGTAGGAGTTCATCCCGCATCTGCCAGATCTAATTTAAAGAAGGGGGTCAATACATGCATATATATGAATAAAACTCAACACAATTGATGGTAATATATAAAATAAAATTGTGAATATTATTTACGTACTTCAAATTGTTTGTCAGAGAAGACCTGCTCAGAGGTCGAGTGGCGAATGAACTCGCATACGTAGTATGCACATAAAGAAGTCCCTTCTTTCTGGTACAAGCACTTTACGAGAATAGAGTTCAATCAAACTGATAAGCAAGCATGGTAATGATATATTGATGAAAATTTGAATCAATTAGAGATGCGCGGCACTAGCTAGTACTACTTACTTTGGGGTGCGTAAATCGCAACTCCGAGTTTAGACCGGGAACCTTTCGGGTGAACTTCTTCCAAACCCTGCCAGGCAAAGAAAATGATTACTTGATATCAGGAAATTAACGAAAGTTGCATGCCGATATGGTCCCGGTATTGACTGAACTTACTTCTTGAGCATTGCAGTCATGTCCGCATAACTCTCGGGATCTTTACGTCTCGAGTCTAAGACAGTTACTAATGCCCCGTCAAGCTTAATGGATAGCAGAATAAAGTGGTACCTGCGCACGCATATATAACTCATCAATTACATTACTTAACCTCGAGTAAGCGAAACCGAGTATACAGAGAAGACAGCAACACTCACTTGAAGTTGTAAGGAAAGAGTATTTCCCTTTTGTTTTGATGTATAAGGAACGACTTTAGCAAGTTTTTCTCGGTCTCTTTGATTCTCTTTCGTACCGTCCATTCATTTACGGCATCTGGGCTAATGAACCCAACGTCGAAGATTCCTAGTTTTTTGCATTCGACGATCTTCAATCTGCATAATATAGTGAGGATAATTATATATACATGCAATGAATAAGGTGAGCTAGAGACTTAACTATAGAAGTAATACTTACAGACAGTAGGCAGTCATGAGTTGTTTGTCGAGGGCCCGTTGATTGTATAACTGAAATAACTCCACAAATTCAACAGGCATCACGGAAAGTCCAATGAATTCGTGCTCTGGTTTCACTGCCAGATAGATAGTGTCTCTCCCAGACTCCCTGCAGGTTTTCATGTACCACTCATGCAATTTGTACATCATCGTTGTTAGAGGAGGATGATCAGGTTTGACGAGAGGCTTCCCATGCAAGTATTCATATTCTTCTGTTACCTCAGCCGTTTGAAAAATTACATCATCCCCCAAGTAATCACCAGGATTGGTACCGGGCACCATCCCCGGATGATTAGCGACGATATCGCTAGACACCTTGAGCGGGGGGCACGATTTCTTCTCCTGTTCGCCGAGCTTGGGAATTGTTTTCCCACTTCTTCATTCTGCTAACCTTGCATCACTAGAAGTACTTCCCGACCGCCGCGCTTCTTCATATGTCTTTTTAATAATCCGGACATAGTTGGAATCCGGCGGAGGCGGTGGTGGTCGCTTCAGGGCATCGATAGTGCGCTTCACTTTCACCGGATCTAGCTTCTCCTTCGGAGGTGGAGTTTTCTTTGCAAAATGGGCCCTCAATTGCTCCTGACATATCTCCTCGTTTTCAGACTCGGTCCTCTCATATGGTAACTTTTCCAGAGGCTTGAGAGATCGTGGACCGTATCTGTATTCCCTCCTGCCTCTGCTTGTACTGCTAGCCGCCGGAGCGGCGGCGTCTCCCTTCCGTCGTTGCTTACGAGGCGGAGAAGGAGGCGGAGTGCTCCGACGCGCCGGAGGAGCCGGAGCGGCGGCGTCTGTCTTCCGCCGTTGCTGAGGAGGAGGCGTACTGCTCCGACGTGCCGGAGAAGGAGGCGGGGTGCCCTGATCACTCACCGGAGGAGGAGGAGGAGGAGGCGGAGTGCCCTCACGCATCGGAGGAGCCGAAGAAGGAGGCGGGGTGCCCTGATCACTCGCCGGAGGAGGAGGAGGAGGAGGAGGCGGAGTGCCCTGTCTCGCCGGAGGAGGAGGAGGAGGCGGAGGCGTCCAGTTTGGAAGCTTGATGTACTCCTTCTGCCATAGACATGTACTCCTCAGAGCATGAACCAGATGATTCTCCCCTTCACCTGTAGAGTGTTCAAGCTCGAGCTCCTCAAATCCCTCCATTACTTCATCCACCGTCACAACAGCATAGCCATGTGGAATCGGTGAGCAGTGAAAAGTTCCGTTGGGTTGAGGAGGTGCAACAGAGCCGACAGCCGCCTTCAAAGTGAGGTTCCGATGTTTTGTCATAAGCTCGCAATGTTGAGCCTCCGTGATAGTATCCACGGGGTAGCTAGGAGCCGTGAAGTCAGGCTGAACGGGCTCCGTGGAAGCCACGCTGCTTCTCCGCTGAGATGGCGGGGTAGCTTCTGGGGTAGCTTCGTGCCGCTGAGATGGTTGGCCGGCAGCTCGCTGGCTCTCAGCTTCCTCTAGCTTTTGTAGTCTTGCATTGAGCTTCTGCATTTCGCTCAGCTCCGCTTTCCTCTTTCTCTCCCGGCTTCTGTAACCGCCTGCGCCGGGAAACCCAACCTTCCACGGAACGGAGCCTGGTGTGCCGCGTGTTCGTCCAGGGTGCTCATCATTCCCTAGGGCCAGAGTCAGCTCGTCCTTCTCTCTGTCGGGAATGAACGTCCCTTGCTGCGCTGCGGTGATATACTCCTGAAGCTTCATGACGGGTATTGCAAGTTGCTCGTCCGTCCAGCGGCACTTCCCTGTTTCAGGGTCCAAAGTTCCCCCAACCCCGAAGAACCAAGTCCTTGAACGGTCTGGCCAGTTCAATGTCTATGGTACGATCGCTTTAGCAATCAGGTCATTCTCAGCTTTGTCCCACAACGGCCGGGCTCTGAGGTAGCCACCTGACCCCGTGTGATGGTGATACTGCTTCTTTGCAGCATTGATCTTGTTTGTCTCTGACATTTTCTTACTCTTGTCCGATGTCTTGTAGGCCACAAATGCGGGCCAGTGATCTCTTATCTTCTCATATCGGCCCCTGAATTCTGGAGTCTCCCCTTTGTCGACAAACTTTGATTTCAACTCCTTCTTCCACCTACTGAATAGATCTGCCATCTTCTTAAGAGCACACGCCTTGACCAGTGGCTCTATAACTGGCTTGTTCGGATCCTCCTCTGGCGGTAGGGTGAAATTTGCCTTCAGCGCGGTCCAAAGATCATCTTTCTGTCTATCGGTGACATAATCACCTTCAGGGGCGCCGTCCTTAGGCTTATTCCATTGCTTGATGCTGATCGGGATGTCGTCCCTAACAATAGCTCCGCACTGAGCAGAAAATGCGTCCTTGGTCCGCTTGGGTTCAATCGAATGGCCATCGTGCGCGAGTGCTGTGATCGTGAACTTTTCATCCTTCTGCAACCTCTTCTTCGGGCCTCGTCTCGTTACCGAAGTTTGGCTCGATCCGGAGGGCTAGAAAAGAAGAAAGAAGAGTTAATATATCAAAACAATTAATGCATAAATTAGCTAGTCAGCACAGGCTTAATTAATATATATACCTCGCCGGACTTTGCAACAGCTCCGTCCTCCGGCATTCGGTCACCGGAGCCATCATGATCATGTCCTTCCTCCTCCATTGTTCGATCACCGGAGCCGTCATCCTCTCCTTCCAGACCATCGGTGTCGTTGAGATACGACAAGACATCACGTCCGTCGCGGATTATATCCCCCAACAACTGTTCTTGTTCCAAGTCTCTTTGATCCATAGTTTCTGCAAATATTACAACATGGCAATTAATATACAAACATGAATGTCCGACGTCCGGACCGCCTCTCTCATGAATGTCCGACGTCCGGACCGCCTCTCTCATGAATGTCAAACAAGGGATTCTCTTAACCTTTAAGGGATTTAACAAAATGTCGCCATTCTGAATGTGCAGAAAATGGTCCATGTTTTTCCTGATCTCATCTACCCTTCTATATGTCACATTGTCTAGTACTGTCAAAGGATTGAAGAACTTTGACATATGATCAAATATTGTTGCATATGTCAAAATTCAAACTTTGACATATGATCAAACTTTGACATATGATCAAATGTTGCATATGTCAAAATTCAAACTTTGACATATGATCAAACTTTGATATATGATCAAATGTTGCATATGTCAAAATTCAAACTTTGACATATGATCAAACTTTGATATATGTCCACCGCGATATAAAATGATACATAGACTTGTTCAGGCGAGAGGGGGTTGATCGGGGAGGGGGTACAGGTGGCCTCGACAACTCTTCTAGGGTTTGGGGTGGCCTCGACAACGCTCTTTTAACTCATTTAACTCGTTTAACTTGGTAAATTTGGGTGGCCTCGACAAATTCCGGATCCGTTTGGGGTGGCCTCGACAACACTTCTAGGGTTTGGGGTGGCCTCGACAACACTTCTATATACATGCCCGATGCCAACGTGATGATAGAGCCGATGCCAACATTTTCATTTAACAAAAAAACTACCTTCCAAAAAAGACTTGCATTTTCGTACATATGAAAAACAACAAAGTTTGTATACAAAAGTGCACATATACATCTCATACATGAACATATACACATGAAAATTTATCTATCTATCTATCTCATCTCATACATGAACATATACACACATATACATGAACATATACACATATACATGAAAAAAACATATACATGAACGACGGCGCCACGTCAGCGCCACGTCAGCGTCGCCGGAGTTAAGCCGGCGAGGCCCTTCCCGACGGCGGACGACGGGCGACGGGGCGCAACAAGCAGAGCTACGGCTCGCAGAGCGCGGCGGGCGACGGGCGACGGGGCGCGACAAGCAGAGCGCGGCGGGCGACGGCGTCGGGGCGCGGGGGGGGGGGGGGGGGAGGATGAGAGGAGGGGAACGGCGAGGCGGCTCACAGTGGGTGCGGGGACGGCGTCGGGGGCAGCTCGGCGACGGCGACGACGGCGAGGTGGAGCAGCCTGACGGCGTCGGGGTAGGGCTCGGCGGCGACGGCGACGAGGAGCAGGGCGTCGGGCGGAGAAGAACACGATTTGGAGAAACTTCTAAGTGCGTGGGCTTATATACCCAGAGCCTTTGGTCCCGGTTGGTACCACCAACCGGGACCAATGCCCACCTTTGGTCCCAGTTGGTGCCACCAACCGGGACCAAAGGTCTCTTTTCGTCAGCCCAAAGGGCGGGAAACAGGGACCTTTGGTCCCGGTTGGTGGCACCAACCGGGACCAAAGGTGGGCATTGGTCCCGGTTGGTGGCACCAACCGGGACCAAAGGGTGGTGCTGCCCGGGGCCAAATGTTTAGTCCCACCTCGCTAGTTGAGAGGGCTCGAGAGTGGTTTATAAGCGCTGATGCGCACAACCTCTCGAGCTCCTCTCAACAGCAGGCTTACGGGCCTAATTGCACAGACCCCTGCCTGTGGGCCTTCTAGGCCTTCAGCGGGCCCGAATCCTGGCCCAACCTGGTGGTTGGGTTTCTAGTCGTATTCAGGCCGTTGTGGCCTAGTAGGCGGCATTTTTTTTAATTTTTTTCTACTTTTTTTGTTTTCTTTTTTGCTTTATTTATTTTCTTTTGTTTCTACTTACAGTTTTTCAGTGATTCTTTTTGCTTTTAGGTCACAAAAATTATAAACTTTCTGTTAGTGCCATTAGTTTCCAAATTTGAATAGTTTAAATTTGAATTCTTTTAAATTGGTGTGAATAACTAGTTTGTGAATAACTTTACTATAAAAATAGATTTTTGAGTGATTCTTTTTCCTGCTATTTAATATTACTGTGTTTTATCATTATATTCAATTTGGTAATTTTTAGGTTATTTTAAATGTCTGTTTTAACCAAAAACAGATTTTGTTATTTTCGTTTGCTATTAAACTTTCTAAAAAAAATCTTTATGAAAATTCTTTTTGCTATTAATGTTTTGAACAAAAAATACTTTGATAACTTTAGTTGCATAAATTTTATATAATTTTAGTTTCATAAATACTAGAGGTTTATAAAATCAATTTTCAACCCTTTCTGACTTCATTTCCTATTTTTAATGCATTTACTGATTTTTTTAAGCTAAATGACCCTGAAATTGAAAAGCACTACAAATGAACTCTGAACAGGTTGAAAGTTGGCATGGTATCATCATTTCACCCACATAGCATGTGCTAAAAAGTTGAGAGGGTTACGGCAAAAACTGGATGCACTTCGTGTACAAATCACCCACATAGACGACCCTTTATATAGCCCACCTCTCGGACACTTAGTGTGTGTACTCATTCGGATTCAAATCATTCGGATTCCCTGCATACGGTCCGACGGTGCATTTCATATGCGGGCACTCACGAGCCACCGTCGGGTTGTATGCAGGGGAAACCGTGTGTTTTGTTGATCTATCTAGAAATCCTGCAGTTCATCGACCGAATGCAAATCATTCGGATTCCCTGCATACGGTCCGACGGTGCATTTCATATGCGGGCACTCACGAGCCACCGTCGGGCTGTATGCAGGGGAAACCATGTGTTTTGTTGATCTATCTAGAAATCCTGCAGTTCATCGACCGAATGCAAATCATTCGGATTCCCTGCATACGGTCCGACGGTGCATTTCATATGCGGGCACTCACGAGCCACCGTCGGGCTGTATGCAGGGGACACCGTGTGTTTTGTTGATCTATCTAGAAATCCTTTCATTTTCCGACGGTATATTTCATTTTTCCAACTCCATTTTTACAAAGACACTTAGAAAGAAACAAAAGACAAATAGAAAGGATGATGCTCAATTGGCGGACAAAACGGACAATCTCTTTCGAAGTATTAATTAGGATTTCATACGAAAACTCATCTGTTACAAAAGGCATTTCATTTCTTCACATGTAACTGCAATGATATAGTTGTGGAGAGAAAGTCTTCACTTTTTCTTCGCTTGTGTCCTTTGCTTATTGCGCCGTAACCATGGATAATCTTCATCGTTTAAGCGGGTGCTTGGGTCAGCCTTGACTTTGAAGGGAGGAATTTCATGAAACTTTTCATAATCTTCAGACATGTCTGTCTTGCCCTCCAATCCCACGATGTCTCTTTTCCCTGAAAGAACTATGTGGCGCTTTGGCTCATCGTATGATGTATTCGCTTCCTTATCTTTTCTTTTTCTTGGTTTGGTAGACATGTCCTTCACATAGAAAACCTGCGCCACATCATTGGCTAGGACGAATGGTTTGTCTGTGTACCCACGATTGTTTAGATCCACTGTTGTCATTCCGTACTGTGGATCTTCCTGTACCCCGCCTCCCGACAGATTGACCCATTTGCACTTAAACAAAGGGACCTTGAAATCATGTCCATAGTCAAGTTCCCATATGTCCACTATGTAACCATAATATGTGTCATTTCCCCTATTGGTTGCTGCATCAAAGCGGACACCGCTGTTTTGGTTGGTGCTCTTTTGATCTTGGGCGATCGTGTAAAATGTATTCCCATTTATCTCGTACCCTTTGTAAGTCAATACAGTCGAAGATGGTCCCCTGACCAACGAGTACAACTCATCAGAAACAGTGTTGTCACCCATGAGACGTGTTTGCAACCAACTGCTGAAAGTCCTGATGTGTTCATATGTAATCCAGTCGTCACACTGCTCCGGGTGTTTGGAGCGCAGAATATTCTTGTGTTCATCGACATACGGGGTCACCAAGGTAGAATTCTGTAGAACTATGTAGTGTGCTTCAGACCAAGAATGCCCGTCCCTAGATATTATTGAGTGCGCTCCTAGCGTGCCTTTTCCATTCAGTCTCCCCTCATACCGTGATTGAGGGAGACCAATCTTCTTAAGGTCAGGAAGGAAGTCGACACAAAACCCAATGACATCCTCTGTTTGATGGCCCATGGAGATGCTTGCTTCTGGCCTAGCGCGGTTACGAACATATTTCTTTAAGACTCCCATGAACCTCTCAAAGGGGAACATATTGTGTAGAAATACAGGGCCCAGAACGACAATCTCGTCGACTAGATGAACTAGGACGTGCGTCATGATATTGAAGAAGGACGGTGGGAACACCAGCTCGAAACTAACAAGACATTGCACCAAATCACTCCTTAACCTTGGCAGGATTTCTGGATCGATCACCTTCTGAGAGATTGCATTGAGGAATGCACATAGCTTCACAATGGCTAATCGAACGTTTTCCGGTAGAAGCCCCCTCAATGCAACCGGAAGCAGTTGCGTCATAATCACGTGGCAGTCATGAGACTTTAGGTTCTGGAACTTTTTCTCTGCCATATTTATTATTCCCTTTATATTCGACGAGAAGCCAGACGGGACCTTCATACTGAGCAGGCATTCAAAGAAGATTTCCTTCTCTTCTTTGGTAAGAGCGTAGCTGGCAGGACCTTCATACTGCTTTGGATGCATGCCGTCTTTTTCATGCACACGTTGCTGTTCCTCCCGTGCCTCCGGTGTATCTTTTGTCTTCCCATACACTCCCAAGAAGCCTAGCAGGTTCACGCAAAGATTCTTCGTCACGTGCATCACGTCGATTAAAGAGCGGACCTCTAGGTCTTTCCAATAGGGTAGGTCCCAAAATATAGATTTCTTCTTCCACATGGGTGCGCGTCCCGCATCGTCAGTCGGAACAGATAGTCCGCCAGAACCCTTTCCAAATATTACTTGTAAATCATTGACCATATCAAGTATGTGATCACCAGTACGGAGGGCGGGCTTCTTCCGGTGATCTGCCTCACCTTTGAAATGATTTCCTTTCTTTCGACATTGATGGTTGGTCGGAAGAAATCGACGATGCCCCAGGTACACATTCTTCCTGCATTTGTCCAAATATATACTGTCGGTGTCATCTAAACAGTGTGTGCATGCGTGGTATCCCTTGTTTGTTTGTCCTGAAAGGTTACTGAGAGCAGGCCAATCGTTGATGGTTACAAACAGCAACGCATGTAGGTCAAATTCCTCCTGTTCGTTCTCATCCCACACACGTACACCTCTTCCATTCCATAGCTGTAAAAGTTCATCAACTAATGGCGTTAGGTACACATCAATGTCATTGCCGGGTTGCTTAGGGCCTTGGATGAGCACTGGCATCATAATGAACTTATGCTTCATGCACAACCAAGGAGGAAGGTTATACATACATAGAGTCACAGGCCATGTGCTATGCTTGCTGCTCTGCTCCCCAAAAGGATTAACGCCATCTGCACTTAAACCAAACCATACGTTCCTCGGGTCACCTGTAAAGTCGCTCCACTTTCTCTCGATCTTTCTCCACTGCGACCCGTCAGCGGGTGCTCTCAACTTCCCGTCTTTCTTACGGTCTTTTCTGTGCCATTGCATCAACTCGGCATGCTTTTTATTTCTGAACAGACGTTTCAACCGTGGTATTATAGGAGCATACCACATCACCTTGGCAGGAACCCTCTTCCCGGTGCACTGGCCCTCAACATCACCAGGGTCATCTCTTCTGATCTTATACCGCAATGCACCGCATACCGAGCATGCGTTCAAATCCTCGTACGCACCGCGGTAGAGGATGCAGTCATTAGGGCATGCATGTATCTTCTGCACCTCCAGTCCTAGAGGGCATAGAACCTTCTTTGCTTCGTACGTACTGTCGGGCAATTCGTTATCCTTTGGAAGCTTCTTCTTCATTATTTTCAGTAGCGAACTAAATCCCTTGTCAGATACACCATTGTCTGCCTTCCATTGCAGCAATTCCAGTGTGGTACCGAGCTTTCTGTTGTCATCTTCGCAATTTGGGTACAACCCTTTTTTGTGATCCTCTAACATGCGATCGAACTTCAACTTCTCCCTTTCACTTTTGCATTCTCTCTGTGCATCAACAATGACCCGGCGAAGATCATCATCGGGCACATCGTCTGGTTCCTCTTGATCTTCAGCTTCCCCCATTGCAGCATCACCGTATTCAGGGGGCGGGTAGTTGTCGTCATCCTCTTCTTCTTCGTTGTCTTCCATCATAACCCCTCTTTCTCCGTGCTTGGTCCAAACATTATAGTGTGGCATAAAACCCTTCTCAAGCAGGTGGAAGTGAAGGGTTTTAGAGTTGGAGAAAGCCTTCGTATTCTCACAGACAGTACATGGACAATGCATAAAACCATTCTGCTTGTTTGCCTCAGCCGCTTCGAGAAAATTATGCAGGCCCTCAATATACTCGGAGGTGCGTCGGTCACCGTACATCCATTGCCGGTTCATCTGCGTGCATATCATGAATAGAGAAGTGACCAAATTAATAGAAATTCATCATCACATTAAAGCCAAATTAAGTAGTGACCAAAATAAATACATAACGTTCATACATAGTTCTCATTATTGAACAACATATAGCTCTCTAGAGCATCTAATTAAAACATACATTGAAACTAGAAAATTTAAATGCAACAACAAATGCGATCATAACCGCAACTAAGGTACCAATTGATCCAACGGCATAATGATACCAAGCCTCAGTATGAATGGCATATTTTCTAATCTTTCTAATCTTCAAGCGCATTGCATCCATCTTGATCTTGTGATCGTCGACGACATCGGCAACATGCAACTCCAACTTCATCTTCTCCTCTTCAACTCTTTGTAATTTTTCTTTCAAGTAATTGTTTTCTTTTTCAACCAAATTTAACTTCTCGACAAGAATTTCTATGTCGGTTGGAATTTCCGGTTCACATACCTCCTAGATTAAAAAATCTATGTCACGTTGGTCGGCATAATTGTCATAAACACTAAATAAAACAAATAGTTATAAAAGATAATATATACCACATCCGAATCATAGACCGGACGAGGGCAAATGAATAGAGAAGTGAATAGAGAAGTGATCAAATGTTATTATTGAAAAAATAAATACATAAAGTTCACACATAGTTCTCATAGAACAACATACAGCTCTCTAGAGCATCTAATTAAAACATAAATTGAAACTAACATACAACTATGTAAAACCTTTAAATGCCACAACAAATGCGATCATAATGGCAACTAAGGTAACAATTGATCCAACAGCATAATGATACAAAGCCTCATTATCAATGGCATATTTTCTTATCTTTCTAATCTTAAAGCGCATTGCATCCATCTTGATCTTGTGGTCATCGACGACATCGGCAACATGCAACTCCAATTTCATCTTCTCCTCCTCAATTCTTTTCAATTTTTCTTTCAAATCCTCGTTTTATTTTTCAACTAAATTTAACCTCTCGACAAGAGGGTCGGTTGGAATTTCTGGTTCACATACCTCCTAGATAAACACATCTATGTCACGTTGGTCGGCATAATTGTCATAAACACTAAATAAAACAAATAGTTATAAAAGATAATATATACCACATCCGAATCATAGACCGGACGAGGGCCGACGTGGGCGGATACCATGACCATGGCACTATATAATAACAAACAATAATAAAAGTAAGAAAATTACACAAGTATCTATCTAAATGATACAAGTAAGAACTTTTTTCTTTTAGA
Source organism: Elymus sibiricus (assembly GCA_039707655.1). Classification (NCBI taxonomy): domain Eukaryota; kingdom Viridiplantae; phylum Streptophyta; class Magnoliopsida; order Poales; family Poaceae; genus Elymus; species Elymus sibiricus. The sequence continues at coordinate 18,037,511 of CM077671.1, forward strand.
AAGAAGATAAGAAGAAGAGGCTAACCACGGTGGTGCCGGCGCCGAGATGGACGCGGGCGATCGACGGCGGTGAGGACGGGGACGAGACAGGACGGATCGCCAAACCTAAACAAATCTTGAGAAAAATGGAGCTTGGACAAGGAGCTTCGAGAGCAGAAAGCTTAAGTGTGGCTCGGGCATTTCATCGAACACCTCATGTGCATAGGAGGTGAGCTAGAGCACCACAAAGCTCTCCCCTCGCCGGCCAGAAAAACAGAGCAGTGTGGAGTGCTCTGCTCGCTGGCGAGGGGGTATATATAGGCATCTCATTGGTCCCGGTTCGTGGCTGGAACCGGGACTAAAGGATCCCCTTTGGTCCCGGTTCGTGGCTGGAACCGGGACTAAAGGATCCCCTTTGGTCCCGGTTCCAGCCACGAACCGGGACCAATGGTTGTGGGCCAGGAGCGAGGCCCATTGGTCCCGGTTCGTGTCTGGAACCGGGACCAAAGGGGTCATACGAACCGGGACCAATGCCTCACGAGGCCCGGCCGGCCCCCTGGCCTCACGAACCGGGACCAATGCCCCCATTGGTCCCGGTTCGTGAGTGAACCGGGACTAATGGGCTGGCCCGGCCTGGACCAAAGCCCTCTTATGTACTAGTGTGACAAATCCCAGTCTCGATTCGTGCCAACCCAACAGATACTTTCGGAGATACCCGTAGTGTACCTTTATAGCCACCCAATTACGTTGCGACGTTTGGCACACCCAAAGTATTCCTACGGTATCCGGGAGTTGCACAATCTCATGGTCTAAGGAAACGATACTTGACATTGGAAAAGCTTTAGCAGACGAACTACACGATCTTGTGCTATGCTTAGGATTGGGTCTTGTCCATCACATCATTCTCCTAATGATGTGATCCCGTTATCAACGACATCCAATGTCCATGGTCATGAAACCGTGACCATCTATTGATCAACGAGCTAGTCAACTAGAGGCTCACTAGGGACACGTTGTGGTCTATGTATTCACACATGCATTACGGTTTCCGGTTAACACAATTATAGCATGAACAATAGACAATTATCATGAACAAGGAAATATAATAATAACCATTTTATTATTGCCTCTAGGGCATATTTCCAACACTTCCTCCGCTGCTGATGTTAGATTTCTTCGTCGTCGATGTTCCGTTGATGCAGATTCTTGTGGCGAGCTCTAGCTTGGGAACCTTGATGAACATAGAAAAGTTCTTGTATGAAAAATATAGAAATTTTCCTATATATATATATGCAGATTCATGTTGTAGCTTCTAGTTCTAGATAAGTTCTTGTATGAAAAAATATAGAAATTTTCTTGTATTAAAAAGAGAGATTTTCTTGTATTAAAAAGAGACATTTTTTTTGAAAAATATATATTGGGTTGTTACTTCTAGTTCTAGATAAGTTGTATATATGAAAAGGTTTATTACTATATAGTTGTAAAAGTTTATTAAATATGAGTAGCGTAATAAAATGAAAATTCTCGCATAGGAAATTGTTTTCATATGAATTTGTTCTCGACGTTGACGATGCCCGGCCCGCATCCTTGTCGTCGACTCGGCGGTGACAACCAATTTGAGAGGCGCCATGTCCGGGACTGGGCTCCGTCGGGCTGGCACTGGGAGGTGCTACCTTCCGGGGCGCGCAACTTGGTGAGGAATCGACGTCTCGTCGTCGACCCGTGTAAGAGCACATTTCTCCATGTGTGGTTTTGGCAATTGATGACAACCCCTATGGACTAATGGTTGCCTTGAGTTATATTCGAAGGATTTGTCCATAGGCACTTCTTGAAGTCCATCTGTTGGTTTCAAGGAGTTTATATGGTGACCAAGGTGGTATTCAAGGTTTTATCCAAAGATTGGTCATAGAGAATACAAGATACAAGGTTGATCAAGACTAAGGCAAAGAATGAATCAAGTTGATCAACACACAAAGCGTACAAGATGTACCGAGAGGGATCAAGTGATCCCATGGTATGGAAAGCATTGTCCATTACTCTTTGTGTACTAACCCATGGTCTACGTGAGTGTTCTTTGTAGGGTTAGGTATATTTCCATGGGATTGCATCAAGAGGAAGATCCCATACAACACATGGAAGATGACATCAAGTGGTGATCGTCATCAAGGTTGCGGTGTGCAAGTTCAAGTGAAGCATCACGGAGAGATCATGCTTGAAGCTTGCCGTCCATTATGGTGACAATGGACTTTTGAAGATGTGCCGAAGAGTGGCTCACCCATAGTGGAGTATGGGGGAGCAATCTACTAGTCTTCATCGAGCCGGCGCAATCAAGAAAGGTGGTCCATCTTGAGAAGGACAAGATCGTCATCATCTAGCTCAAGTGGACTATGCGCAAGGCAAAGGTTTGACCTTGATAGGGTTTTCTATTTTACCGGTCTCATGGTGGTAGTTGGGAGACCGGGTTATAGGATCGATTGTCGTACTATCAAGGGGGGCTCTCAAGTGAGTAGCTTGATCGTATCGTTCGTTGAGAGCTCAAACCATTGCATTTTTGGCATCATCATCTTTCTTGGTTCTTGGTTGGCTTTTCTCTATGTGGGTTCTTGAGCTTATGGTCAGCTTCATGACAAGCTCAAGTTCATCGAAAACAGAGTCCTTATGCATCTTCTATGATGTTTTCCATGTTGGAGTTTTTGCCGATTCTTCATTGATAGAGGTTTCACATCTCTATATCATTGGCATTTTCATATCGCTGTTGGATAGCTCTTGTCGTCCTGAATCCAACAAGCTTGAGTTTGCTCAATTCAGAGCTCATTTGCAGAGGTTATGGCAGTTCTAGTCTTACCTGTTTTCTTGATACGGTTACACCGCTGTCCCGACCTAATGCACTGCTCGCCCTAAGCTTCTGGTTTGACCACCACTTCAGGGGTGATACCCTGGAGGTGCTGCCACTGAGTTGTCCCCAGCGGTTGTACCGCTAAATGCTGGGTGACCCAGGGTGGCAGCTCTGGGCGGTTGAACCGGCCAGGCACCGGGCTACAACCGGACTTGGTTCTATTTAGCTCCAGTTGTTGGGCGGACCTGGACCGGTTGTACCGCTATATTCATATAGCCCGGTACAACCGGGGTCCCGAGCGGTTGTACCGCTTAGGACTTTGCCTGGTCCGGGGCTCTGGCCGGGCTGTTGCATCCGAGCCACCTTTCTGTTGTGGTCCGGTGGTAGGGCGGTGGTTGTCCGGTTGTACCGGTCTTACCGGTTATACCGGTTGTACCGCCCTCCACTCCGGTTGTACCGCCCCTGTGCAATTCTGCACATAACGGGCAGATTTGTGGGGACCTATTTAAGGGGGTCTTCTTCCCCAATGCTCCCCATCCCTTGAGCTCGTGTTTGCCCCCCATTGTTGACCCTCTTTGAGCTTGCTAACTCTCAATCCCTCCAATGATTCTTGCTCCTTTTTGAGGGAAAAGAGAGAGGAGATCTAGATCCACATTTCCACCAATCACTTTCTCCTCTATGTGAGGGGAACCCCTTGGATCTAGCTCTTGGAGTTCTTGGTGTTCTTCTTCGTTCTTCCTCTCATTTTCCACCATAGCATTAATTGTTGTTGTGGGATTTGGGAGAGAAGGACTTGGGCACTTCGTGTGCCCTTGCCATTGCATTTGGTGCATAGGTTTGAGTTCTCCACGGTGATACGTGGAAGTGAAGTTTGAGAAGCTTATTACTCTTGGGTGTTTGAGCACCCTAGAGCTTGTTCCTCTTGGGTGCCTTGGCGCCCTAGACGGCTTGTGTTGCCTTGGAGCTCAATCATTGTGGTGCAAAGCTCCAGGCAAGCGTCGGGGTCTCCAATTATGTTGTGGAGATTGCCCCGAGCATTTGAGGTCACCTCGGAGCCGGGAGCCTCCAATTAAGTTGTGGAGATTGCCCCGACCTAGTTTGTACGGGTTCGGTGACCGCCCTCAAGGGTCCCTTAGTGGAATCACGGCATCTTGCATTGTGCGAGGGCGTGAGGAGATTACGGTGGCCCTAGTGGCTTCTTGGGGAGCATTGTGCCTCCACACCGCTCCGAACGGAGATTAGCATCCGCAAGGGTGTGAACTTCGGGATACATCGTCGTCTCCGTGCGCCTCGGTTATCTCTTACCCGAGCCCTTTACTTATGCACTTTACTTTGTGATAGCCATATTGTTTCTTGTTATATATCTTGCTATCACTTAGTTGTCTATCTTGATTAGCATAAGTTGTTGGTGCACATAGGTGAGCCTAGTTGTTTTAGGTTTTGTGCTTGACTAATTAAACGATAGTTTTATTCCGCATTTGTTCAAGCCTAAACCGTAATTATTTTAAAGCACCTATTCACCCCCCCCCTCTAGGCGACATCCACGTCCTTTCAATTGGTATCAGAGCCAGGTCTCTCATTATTAGGTTTTACCACCTAGAAAGTAAGGATGTCTACTAGGGGTTTAGGATTCTCTGGCACTCTTAGTTTTGATGGCACAAATTTTGATGTTTGGGTAATTCGCATGCTTAATCTCTTTAGGGTCATGGACCCAAATTTGGAGCGAATTGTAGATACAGGTTTTTCTCCTCCTAAGGATTCTCAACACATATCTTTAGAGGATGAGAAAAACTCTTATCTCAATGCTCAAGATTCTAATGTGCTTTTTGATGCTTTGAGCAATGTAGTTATATTTCAACTCATGCCGTTCCGGGATGCTCATGAGTTGTGGACGAAGCTTCAAGATAAATATGGTGTGTCCAAGATTTGTAGGGATGATTGTTCTCCCTCCACCTCCGGTCGTGTTGTCTTCTCAACTTTATCTACTTCACCTGCATGTGGATTGCCACAAGGTAACGATATGGTGAGTAGTGGTGATCATTGTAACGGTGATAGTGGGCTTATTGTTGATGATACTTCATCACTATCTTATTGCAATGCTTCATCTTTGGACTTTAACACTTCGAGCACTCTAAATGTTTCACATGCTTGTGTTGATAGTCCTTGCATATCATGTAGAAATTGCTCAACTAAATCTCATGATGATATGCTTCTATATCTTGTTGCCATGGTAAAAATGTATCTATTTCCTCGAGTTGTTGTGCTAACAATGTAGAGGAAACCCAACACTCCATGGAACAAGATGTGGTCTTGAATGGTGCGTCAAGCGATCCTACATCATCATCTATTATTTCTCACTTTTGCCTTATGGCTAAGGCTTCAAAGGTATCTCCTACTTTGAATCCCAATATATCCCATGATGATGATGTTGATGACGATGAAGAGAGTGATAATATTGCTTCCTTAAAAATTAAGGGAGAAATGGTTTTTAAAGCTCTTCATAAGAATAAAATTGCTCGTTCCAACTTCATGGAAATCATGTCTATTGCAATTGAGGGCAAGAAATATATTGAGGAGTTGGAAGCTCATCTCGAGGAGCATGAGGCCACCATTGATAAAATGGAAGGTCATGAGCGTGATTATGCTAATGAGATCGCGGAGCTATCTCAAGCTCTTGAAAATGAACAAACCACCAAGGAATCTCTTGAGGAGACCTTTGCTCTAGAATTATCTAGATTAAAGGAATCCCATGATAGAGCTCTCGAGGTGGCTAATGATTTTAGAACTAAAAATGATAAGCTTGCAGTTGCACATGCTAAACTCCTTGAGGACTTTGAGCACCTCGAAAATGGCTCAAGGGTCATTAAGAGTTCGCTCATTGAACTCACCGAGTCTCATTCTCAACTTGAAGCTGCATATGCTAAAGAGCTTGCCAAGTTGCCTTCTCCTTTTGTTGTTAATGATGATGCTTGTGCTACTAACTCTATTTGTTGTGAAGCATCCATTTTGAAGGAGAATGTTGAGCTAAGGGCTCAACTTGAGTTGCTATCTAGCAATTATGGGAAATTGGAAGAAAGTCATGAAAAGCTCTCGAGCTCTCATGGTGATCTTCTAGTATCCCATAATGTGCTAAAGATAGCTCATGAGGCTAGTACTACTAAGGTAACATCTAGTGAGCCTCATGTGGACATTAGCACTACATCTAGTAGAAATGCTTTATTGCCATGTGCTAGTCCTCGTAGTTCATCTACTCATAATGTTGCTACATCTTGTGATGAATTACTTTCCTTGCCTTGTTGCTCTAACGATGAAGCGTATACGTCCTCTAGTACTTGTGTTCATACTAACCATGTAGAGGAAATCAATGATCTCAAGGCCCAAGTCACTTCTTTGAAGAAAGACTTGGAAAAGGCTCATGAAGGGAAGTCCACACTCAACAATATCTTGAGTGTGCAAAAATCTCCAAATGAAAAAGGTGGACTTGGATTCAACTCCAATAAGAAGAAGAAGTCCAAGAGCACCAAGAAGAAGGGCCAAGAACAAGTCAAGAACTCGGCCAAGATTGTTTGCTTCAAGTGCAAAATAGATGGGCACCATGTTAGATCTTGCCCATTGAAGAAGAAGCCCCATAGTGACAAGCAACAAGGGAAGCGACCACAAGTTCTTCTCTTTGGGTGTCGACTTCCGAGCTATGATCCAGGATGGTTCCTTGTCTTTGGGTGTCCACCGCCCGTGGCTCAGGAACCACGAGTCGACTGGATTATTCGATAATATTCGAGCTGTATTAGTGATATTATATGATAATATTCGAGATGTATTAGTGATAATATTCGATAATATTTGATGATGCATTAACTGGATTATTCGAGATGTATTAGTCATATTATATGATAATATTATATGAAGAGTGCTCGACGATCGCCGGTGATATTATATGTATTAGTGATATTATATGATGATCTTGCTAACTAAATTAATCCTCCTCGCCATCCCTCGCCCCTCAGATCGAACCTCGCCGGCGGCTGACTACTATGATTCAGTTTTTGCTTATTGAATGCATTCTAATTAATACATCATACTAAATTGTTTTATCTTTCTTCAAGATTAGTTAAGCTATGGACGGTAGCGACAGATACCGTGAATATGACATCTTCGACATGATACGCTCCGGTGAGGGAGTTGAGCAAGATGACGGCTCACAATTCCTAAACGATTCCGGTGAGGGACTTGAGAAAGAACCAAGAGACGAAGGGGAAACAAACAATGATGGCGAAGAAAATGATAGACAATTAACAAAGTCCGGCGAGGTATATATACATTAAGCCTCCGGTGATCATTAGATGTATTAATTGATTTGTATATATATATTAACGAATATTTCTTCTTTTAGCCCTCCCGGTCGAGCCAATCTTCTAAAAGGGTACGAGGCCAGGTCAAAAAGTTGGCCGAAGACATAAAGCTCAACATCGATGAAGTCGCAGAAGATGGCGAACCGATTGCTCCTGAAAAGATTGCCCATAAATTTATAAATCAATGCGGAGTTATTGTTAGGGACCAAATCCCGATCACCATCCAAGAATGGAATAAGCCAAAGGAAGATCTAGGAGTAAGTTATGTCGACGAAAGATCGAAAAATTTGCTTTGGGATACGCTCATGTCACATTTCAACCTACCAGAGGGTCTCACAGATAGAAAACGATTGAAAGTAAAGCACTGGGCTCTTAAGACCTGGAAGAAAAGATTATACAGCGAGTACATCAAGACAAAGATGACTCCAGAATTCACTGGAGCACTAAAGAAGATAAAAGATCACTGGGACGCATTTGTTGAGTATAAGGAGTCGGCTGCAGCTCTGGAAAGTTCGAGAAAAAATAAGTTAAATGCTGAGACAAAGGAGTATCACCATGTTCTGGGGACATGTGGCTACAAGAGAGTCGTGCCTTAGTGGGAAGCAGCTAAGGCCAAGATGGTTGCATAAGGGGTCACTCCAGCTACAACGAATTGGCCCGAGAGGTCCAGGAGTTGGTTTTATGCGCATGGGGGAAAGTTGGACCCAAAAACAGGGCAAATTATTGCAAAGGCTAGTCTTAAAAAAAGCCTCGGACGCTTTACTAGTGGCAATAGAAGATGCTCGAAGGGGGTTGTACCAGCACAACAGAGAGAACGACGAGCTTACACGCGCCCTCGGCAATCCTGAACACGAAGGACGAACACGAGGCCAAGGCGTTGTTCCGTGGGTTCAGGGGTTTTCAGAGTGGAACGACACTTATAGAAGTCGTCAGAGAAAAAACAAGCAGGAAGCAGACTGGTTACAACAGATAGAAACATTGTTAAAGCGGCAGCAGGAGTAAATTAACACACTTAGCCAGCAAAGGGCATCTCCGCGGTAGGGGCAAGTGGATCCAACATTGGATAGTAATGTCCCATCTATGCGGAAAAGCAGCGTGGGTTCCACGGGGGTCCGGGCCGATGATGCACTGCTAGCTCGCTACCCCGTGGATGATATCAAAGAGATGATAGATTGTGAGCTACACCAAAAAATGAAGAACATATCCATGAAGGTGGCGGTCGGCTTTGCTTTACTGAATGCACCTGAAGCAACCATCCATGGCATTCCGATTCCAGTTTGCTATGCTAAAGTCGGGGTGGATGAAGTTCTGTCGGGATATGAGTCACTAGAGCTTGACATTTCTGGAGGTGAAGGGGAGCTGACGCTGGGAGAAGTCGTACGTGATGTCTTTGTATGGAGAAAGGAATGCATCGTGTTTCCAAACTCGGCGCCAAGGCCACCGACTCCTCAGAGTAGCAATACACATGTAAGTCCACCCCACGTCGAGAGGCAGGCGAGCGCGAGTCCATATCGATCTCCGTCGCGTCAGCCGACTCCACCCCACCTCGAGAGGGGTCCCGTCTCCGAGCAGGGCCAAAAGCGGAAGACCACCGCTCCGTCGACTAGTCCTATTCGGAGGAAACCTAACAAGAAGAAATCCAACGACGAGCCTCCTGCCAAAAAGAAGTTAGCTTACGAGATGAGTGGTGAGGAAATCAAAAGGGTCGTGGCTTCCGAAGTGAAGTCCCATTTTGCACCGAAACCGCCCCCGTCGTCAAAGGAGATAATACCTGCGAAAACCAGAGAGCACTTTGTGAAATTACTTGAGCGACCCCGACACATGTGGAGGCTAGGCCATCAGACTATGACCGCTGTATTATGAAGTCATATAAGGAAAAAATGCAGCAGTCAAGACGTGGAAGTAATAAAAGCAGGAAAACAGTTCCCCAACTCAGAGAACAGGCAATGCAATCGATCCCCCCGCTCAAGGTAACTGACGCTGCTACAAACATTGGTCTTAGTGTTGATCAACTCCGAGGCACGGAGGAAATCCCCATGGCTGAATTAGCATGGAAATATGTCCCCGGCAATACTCTGGTTAGACCTGAGCAGATCCCGCATCTATCAACACAAATGCGAAGATTGTATGACTGGTACATGAAAGAAGTAAAGACCGGGCGAGTGATGCTCATGGTGAAAGTCAAGGCAGAGCATTACTTCTATGAAAATGAGATAATTGAGTTATCAGAAATTTTCCAGTTATACAATCAAGACGCACTCGACAAATCTATCGTCAGTTGATATTGTCTATAAGTGATTTCTTTCTGTAATTTAAGTCTCTACCTCAGCTCGTTCATTGCCTGTAATTATCCTCACTATATTCTTGTGTACGCTATTATGCAGAATGAAGATTCTCGAATGCAAAACAGACGGAGTCTACGGCATTGGGTTCGTTGACCCATATATCCTTAATGAAAGATTGATAGAAGACCACCCCAAAGACTCAGAGGATAACTTGCTAAGGTTTTTAAAGTCACAAAACACCAGAACAGGAATACTATTTCCTTACAACTTCAGGTGGGTGTTACTACTGTCTTGTACTATAAATTCTATTTTGCTTACTCGATGTTAACTGTAGTTGATGAGTTATGCATGCGTGCTTATATAAACGTGCATAGGTTCCACTGGATCCTGCTAATCATTAGAGTTGACGCTGGAACTGTTGAAACCCTGGACTCACTAGATAAAGACCCTCGAGAATACTCCAACGTGGTTTTGATGCTCGAGAGGTAATTTCAATCATTATTGCACTATATCGGCCTCTTTCGTTCATTTCCTGATATCAAGTAATTAATAACTCCTTTATTTATTTTCTTTGCCGGGCAAGGTTTGGAAATGGTTCATCAAAGAAGTTGTCGGTGCATTGAAACCGAAGTTGGATTGGCGACAGACCAAGGTAATTAAGTAGTACTAGCTAGGTCCGGTCATCTCTTTAATTCTAGTTTCAATACCATTATCATGCTTGATTATTATCTGATTGAATTCTATTCTCGCAAAGTGCATGAGGCAGAAGCAGGGGACTAATTTATGTGCATGCTACGTTTGCAAGAACATTCGCATGATGATCAAATGGCGCAGAGATCAAAGACAACTTCAGGTACGTAAACACTATTCACAATTTTTTTATGATGATCTAATATATACACACACAACTAATATATTCATATTGGTCTCCTTCTTTAAAGATTGTAGAAATGCGGGACAAGCTCCTACCAGAGAACCGCATACCCGCAATTCAAGAGGAAATTGCGGGATTTTTGCTTATGCATGTCATATCTAAAAGCGGAGAATACCGTTGCCGCTAATGTCTGCATGTAATGATCTCCAAATTGTGTGCGAAATTGTATATACCAAATTGTATATATATATATATATATGCATGTAGTAACGTAAAATATGTTTGAAATGAAAAAAAATTGAATGGAAAACACAAAATGAAAAGGAAAAATAAACCATAAACCCTAAACCCTAAACCACAACAATTAAAAAACCACAAAATCATTAGTCCTCGTTGGTGTCACCAACCGGGACTAAAGATCCTCCAACCCCCACTGCACGCTCGCGGCCACGTGAAGGACCTTTAGTCCCGGGTTGTGGCCAACCCGGGACTAAAGGGTGAGGGCCTTTAGTCCCCATATTTTAGTCCCGGTTAGCCATCCGGCACTAAAGGCCTTTGTCAACCGGGACTAAAGCCCCGTTCTCCACTAGTGAGTGAGTTCGGTGTTTATTGCAAAATTCCAACGCAACAACATTTTATTCTCAACTAAGTCTTGTTTTACAGAGAGAATTGATGAAACCGCGCGACAAGTGTGACCACATGAAGCTATTGAAGAAATTCAAGAAGATATCCCTTGACGACCTTAAACAGCTATGTAACATTTACGATTATCAGCGACGTCTTTACAAATGAGCATCTTGCAAGCTGTACCACCAAGTCTTTATCTCTCTTCCGACCTACATGTTCAAACAAATGGTACATTTGTGGATCTTTTTGTATTTTCTAACAAACTTTTTGACTTTTATATTTTATCAAATCTGCTTCTTCTTCTTCTTTTTTGCGGGTGAAAATCTGCTTAAAACAAAGTAAGCACTAGCTCCAAATACAAAAATAAAAACCACTTTGATTCTTCCAGCAAATTTTTACCATGGCCTATGAACTGTGGACAAACAAATTAACCATGGCATCCACGCGTGTAAAAGTGGTATTGTAGTCCCATTTTATTCATATCCTTACAATTAGGAAATGATGGGCAGTGCTATGTCTCAACCGAGGGCGACCCTCGCTCGCCTACGAAGAAATGAATTGGGCCTGGCCCAAAAAACCTGCAGTTTAGCGCACCACATTTTTCTCTAGGAAGCACGCCAGGGTTCTCTCAAGAAAAGCACACCACGGTTCTCATCTATAAAGCATGCTCGGTTTTCTTCTATGAATCATTTTTATTCCATTCTATATACATTAAAAAATCTTCATAAAAATATATTTTTATTTCTCATTTTACTAACTTTAGAAAATTGTTCATGAAGTGTAAAAACATCATTCGAGAAATTTTTTAAAAATGTGTGTGACATTTAAAAACTGTTCACATGTTTGAAAATGTCTCTCCTATCACCTTCCACGTAATGATTCCTGACAGCGACCTGGAGGTCTGAAGGCGGCGGCGGCTCCTCTAGGACGTCAACGCCGCCAAAGGGATCCGCGATGGCGGCTACCGCGTGGTTTCCGTCGACGTGCGAATAGATAAGCGGCGGCGTAAGGATCCGCGATGCCGGCTGGGGCGTGGTTCCCGTTGTCGTAGCGAATAGATCGAGGGCAACCTCGTTCGCTCCCGGTTCGTGTGAGGGGTCCTCGCTCCCGGTTCATCCTTTTTTTTCCGTGCGAGGGGGCCTCGCTACATGGTCGTCGTCCGGGTTTTTTTCGTGCGAGGGGGGCTCGGTACGTGGTCTTCATCGGTTTATTTCCATTCGAGGGGAGATCGTTATGTGCGAGGGGATTGTTACGTGGAAGGTGATGGGACTATAGGAGAGACGAAAAAAATCAGACGAAAGTGAGAGGAGACGAGAAAACCATTGAACACCGGCTACAAGTTCCCAATTAGGAATAGAGATTTTCTTAAAATTTGTTATTTTTTCTGGAAATATGTTATTTGTTTCATAAAACAAATTGCACTAATGAAAGGGATCGGTTGATTTGGATAAGTTAGGAAAGTTAGATTAAAATATGTTATTTCTTTCCTGAAATCTGTTATTTGTTTCCTAAAACAAATTGCACTAATGAGAGGGATCGATTGATTTGAATAACTTAAGAAAGTTAGATCCGTTGTTTGTTATATGTTAGAAAAGTGTTGGTTTGTAATAAAATAGTAGAGAGAAAAATAAACCAATGGACCAGGGTGGGAGAGGGTGATGGTAGGAGAGACGAAAAAAAACCAGACAAAGGTGGAAGGAGAGACGGAAATAAACCATGAACGTCGGCTATCAATTCCCCCTTTAGGAGTAGAGATATGTATATGTTACATGGTCATCAATTAATCTGCACTTCTTATATTAAAAAACAATGTAATCTGCACTTGATGACAGCACTGAATCCACTCCAAAATGGAAGAAGAACCAGTCGCAACATTGTTTCAGACTAGTACCTTGCAGCCAGCCAGCAGATGAGTACGTACGTAATGGATTGCATCAATGATTCATTACTTCATTAGTAAGGCCGGTGATCAAGCTCCAAATGAGCATGCGGTGCCATTTTTTCAATTAAATTAATTTGGTACACCCTATTTGAAATGATACCATTGAATTCGTATTTGAAATGTCCCTCGTCGCTCCCGTAGGTGACGGGGAGGATCCCTAGCCGCCGCCGCCCACAGCTCCCTTCCCGGCCCTCCTCCTCATTGCCGCCGCTAGGGGACGCGGCTGGGCGAAGCCCAGCTGGCGCCGGCGGCGGCGAGGCCTCTCGCCTCCTTGCGCATGGGCTCCGGTGCGGGACGGCGCTGCTGGGTCGGGACTCCGCGCAGTTGCAGGGCGCGGTGGCGCTACAGAGGCTCTCCAGCGGTGGCGCTCGGGGCCTTTGGGCGGCATGGCTGGCTGCGAAGTGGGAGAGCGTGCCTGTGGCTGTGGCGACCGTAGATCTGGCGGTTGGCAGCGGCGAATGGCTCGGGCTGCGGGCAGTGTGGGTCGGCGGCGGTGACCGCGGGTAGAAGATGGGGGTGGTGCGCGGTGCCTGCTGCGGCTGGAACCCTCCACCTGGTGTGGACAAGCGGCGCGAGGTGGCGGCAGCGGCCCGGCGTGGTCGTTGCGTTGGGCGTGGGCTGCGGCGTGGTGGCCTCACGGTGCTTGGTCGGGTTGGTGTTGCGGCGACGGCTGGAGTCAGGTCTGGCGTCCGTTCGTTCGTAGGTGGCCTGTGTGGATGCCCCAATAGGTTGTGTTCGGCTTCGGCTACGGCCGGTCCGGCGATCTCTGCTTCGCTGGGCGAGTGGCCGTCCTTGCCAGATGCAGATCCAGGTCGGGAGCAGAGGTTGGACGTCAGGGGTGACGTTTGGAAGAGGTGTCGGGTGTGATAGGTGGCTCTGATGCAGTCAGGCCACCCATCACCGGCAGGGGTGCCGAGCGTTGACGTGGTCCGCTCCCGCTTCACCTCTTCCTCAACCTAGTGGCTCCCCAATCGGTCTGGTCGTTGGCGGATCTGTTGGCGGTCGGGGCAAGCCGGTCGGTTCATCGCTTGCAGCCTGAAGGGCCTATGGGGTGTCTTGTTTCCTGGTCGGCGGTTTGGGTGGCGGAAGCTGCGGTGCTCGTGGGCTGAGCTCGCGGCTCAGGTGCCGACGGCTGGCGGCCATGGCCGCGTGGGCGGTATGGTGGCTAGCGGTTTGATGTTTTGTGGTGGTGTGGCCTGGCCGCATCTTGGGCGAAGGCGGAGTATGATTGCCGGGATGAAAATCATGCCTCGCATTGGCCAGGCCGACGGAGGCGACGTCCGTGGACGTCGTTTTCCTCCTGAAGTCTCCGTTGTGGTTGCTCATTTCCCTTCGTCGTGCTCCGTATGAAAATCTAGATCATTGCATCAGACGATGACGTCGCTTCGGTGTCGTGTCCTTCTTGAAGGCACCGTCTTAGAGCTCACGATTCGTCGACTCTCAACTTCACCTCTTCGCGGTATTTCACCAGGAAGGGCTCCGGCGGCTCCATTTCTACTTCGAGTCATTCGGTGTGTTGTTGTTGTAGGTCTTTGGCACCTATGTATCTGGCCTTGGGTGTGTGTTGATGTGTTGTGTTGTGTTGTGTTGTGTTGTGGCTTGTATCGGCTCGGATGTTGGTTGTTGCTTTATATATAAAACGGGACGAAAGCCTTTTTCGGTAACGGAGTAACGGAATGACTAATTCACATCTAGATGTTTTTTAAGGATGTCACATCTAAGTCTTAGACCACACGATTAAAAGGGCTATAATTTTCGTGCAATGTTGATTTAAGGATGTCACATCTAGATGCTTTTCTCGTGTCCGGACGCGGGCCTGTGTTGTGGTTTGTTAGCTTTTTGTCTCGGCCTAGGTCTATGAGAGTGTGGTCTTTTTTTTCTTTTTCTTACGGGCTTCAGGGAAAATTTTAAGAGTCGGGCTAGCTCTCTCTTCAACTGCTTTTCAGCATGCGTTCCCCAATGTTTGTTCTCACTGCCACTCTTTCTATTCTCTGTTTACGTACTAAAGATTTTTTTTTGTCTAAAGAAAATACTAAAGATTTTTTTGTCTAAAAAAAACTACTAAATAATTTTGTTCTGTTTGCTTTTTTATCAGTTTGTTCGGTTTTCTATTTTTTTGGTTTTGGTTTTCCTCATTGTTTTCTTGTTTTTCATTTCTGTAATGTAAATTAATATTTTTTTAAACTCATGATTTTTTTTATCAGTGTCAATTGCATGTCCATCACCACATAACAAGTGCAAGTTCGTTCATCTTCAATGCGACTGCTACTTAAAGGATGAAAGTGCTTTGTCCGGAGGGCATTTCCGTGTCTCCTACTAGCTAGACACACAACTGTAAGCATCATCCCTGGCTGAAACTGCATGTCCTCAATAGGATTACAACTTTGTTTGTACATATGTAAGTGTTTGTCGTTGCACGTGCACCATCAAACACGCAACTGCACGATCAACCTCGCCCAAATAACTTGCATGACACAGACCCAGTTTCATGTCCACTTTTGACATGCAACTCGCTCGACCCAGTTGTATGCCCATCCTTGACCCGCATATTGCCTCCGACAAACGGGGTGTGTGTTTGTCACTTTTGACATGCAACTTGCAACTAGGGTGTGTGTTTATCGGTGCCCCAGTTGCAAGCCGACCATCGACTCACAACTAAAGGTGTGTGTGTTTGTCGAGGGTCCCCAGTTGCAAGCCGAACATCGACTCGCAACTAGGTGTGTGTGTGTGTGTGTGTGTGTGTGTGTGTGTGTGTGTGTGTGTTGAAGGTCCTCAGTTGTATGTCAACCATCATCTCACAACTAGGGGAGTGTGTGTTTGTCGAAGGTCCCTAGTTGCAAGTTGAACATCGACTTGCAACTATGGTGTGTGTGTTTGTCGGTGCCCCCAGTTGCAAGCCGACCATCGACTCACAACTAAAGGTGTGTGTGTTTGTCGAGGGTCCCCAGTTGCAGGTCGACCATCGACTCGCAACTAAGTGTGTGTGTGTGTGTGTGTGTATGTGTGTGTGTGTGTGTGTGTGTGTCGAGGGTCCCCAGTTGCATGCCGACCATCGACTCGCAACTAAGTGTGTGTGTGTGTGTGTGTGTGTGTGTGTGTGTGTGTGTGTGTGTGTGTGTGTGTGTGTGTGTGTGTGTCGAGGGTCCCCGGTTGCATGCCGACCATTGATCCACAACCAAGGGCGTGTTTGTGTTTGTCGAGGGTCCCCAGTTGCATGCCGACCATCGACTCGCAATTAGGGGAGTGTGTGTTTGTCGGTGCCCAAGTTGCAAGCCGATCATCGACTCGCAACTAGGGTGTGTGTGTGTTTGACGGTGCCCCCAGTTGCAAGCCGATCATCGACTCGCAACTAAAGGTGTGTGTGTTTGTCAAGGGTCCCGAGTTGCAAGCCGACCATCGACTCGCAACTAAGGGTGTGTATGTTTGTCGAGGGTCCCCAGTTGTATGCCGACCATCGACTCGCAACTAAGTGTGTGTGCGTGCGTGTGTGTGTGTGTGTGTGTGTGTGTGTGTGTGTGTGTGTGTGTGTCGAAGGTCCCCAGTTGCATGCCGACCATCGACTCGCAACTAAGGGTGTGTGTGTTTTTTTCGAGGGTCCCCAGTTGCATGCCGACCATGGACTCGCAATTAGGGAAGTGTGTGTTTGTCGGTGCCTCCAGTTGCAAGCCGACCATCGACTCGCAACTAGGGTGTGTGTGTTTGTCGAGGGTCCCTAGTTGCAGGCCGACCATCGACTCGCAACTAGGGGTGTGTGTATGTTTGTCGAGGGTCCCCAGTTGCATGTCAATCATTGACTCGCAAATAAGGGGTGTGTGTGTTTGTCGAGGCCCCCAGTCGCACGCCGACCAACAACTCGCAACTAGGGGTGTGTGTGTGTTTGTCGAGGCCCCCAGTTGCAAGCCGAACATCAAGTCACAACTAGGGGGTGTGTGTGTTTGTCGAGGTCCCCAGTTGCATGCCGACCATCGACTTGCAACTAGGGCTGTTTGTGTGTTTGCCGAGGGGCCTCAGTTGCATGTCAACCATCGACTCGTAACTAGGGGAGTGTGTGTTTGTCGAGGGTCCCGAGTTGCAAGCCGACCATCGACTCGCAACTAAAGGTGTGTGTGTTTGTCGAGGATCCCCAGTTGCAACCGACCATCGACTCGCAAACTAGGGGAGTGTGTGTTTGTCAAGGGTCCCCAGTTGCATGCCGACCATCGACTCACAACTAGGGGTTTGTGTGTGTGTTTGTCGAGGGTCCCCAGTTGCATGTCAACCATCGACTTGCAACTAGGTGAGTGTGTGTTTGTCGGTGCCCCTAGTTGTAAGCCGACTATCGGCTCGCAACTAAAGGTATGTGTGTTTGTCGAGGGTCCCCAGTTGCATGTCAACCATCGACTCGCAACTAGTGTGTGTGTGTGTGTGTGTTTGCCGAGGGTCCCCAGTTGCATGCTGACCATCGATTGCAACTAGGGGAGTGTGTGTTTGTCGAGGGTCCCTAGTTGCATGTCAACCATCGACTCACAACTAAGGGTGTGTGTGTGTTTGTCGAGGGTCCCCAATTGCATGCCGACCATCAACTTGCAACTAGGGGAGTGTGTGTTTGTCGAGGGTCCCCAGTTGCATGTCGACCATTGACTCGCAACTAGGGGTGCGTGTGTGTTTGTCAGGGCCCCCAGTTGCATGCCGACCATCGACTCGCAACTACGGGTGTGTGTGTGTGTGTGTGTGTGTGTGTGTGTGTGTGTGTGTGTGTGTGTGTGTGTGTGTGTGTGTGTGTGTGTCGAGGGTCCCCGGTTGCATGTCAACCATCGACTCGCAACTAGGGGTGTGTGTTTGTCCAAGGTCCCTAGTTGCAATCCGACCATCGACTCGCAACTAGGGGTGTGTGTGTTTGTCGAGGGCCCCCAGTTGCAAGGCGACCATCGACATGCAAATAGGGGAGTGTGTGTTTGTCGGCGCCCCCAGTTGCATGTCAACCATCGACTCGCAACTAGGGGAGTGTGTGTTTGTCGAGGGTCCCCAGTTGCATGCCGACCATCGACTCGCAACTAGGGTGTGTGTGTGTGTGTGTGTTTGTCGAGGGTCCCCAGTTACAAGCCGAACATCGACTCGCAAGTAGGGGTATGTGTGTTTGTCGGTGCCCCCAGTTGCAAGCCGTCCATTGACTCGCAACTAGGGGGTATGGTTGTTTGTCGAGGGTCCCCAGTTGCATGCCAACCATCGACTCGCGACTAGGGGAGTGTGTGTTTGTCGAGGGTCCCTAGTTGCATGGCGAGCATCGACTCGCTACTAGGGGTGTGTGTGTGTGTGTGTGTGTGTGTGTGTGTGTGTGTGTGTGTGTGTGTGTGTGTGTGTGTGTGTGTGTGTGTGTGTGTGTGTGTGCACGCGTGTGTGTGTGTTTGCCGAGGGTCCCCAGTTGCATGTTCAACATTGGCTCGCAACTTGTCTCGTAGTTTTATGTAGTTGTCTCAGTTGTAAGTCCAACATCGAGTCGCAACTTGCCGACCCGACCAAGTTGCATGTCCACCCTAGACAAGCAACTCGCCCGACCCAATTGCATGTCCGCCCACGACATGCAACTTGCCTTACCCAGTTGTTTGTCGACCACCGATACACAACTCGTACTGACCTGATCCAGTTGCATGTCCACCATCGACATGCAATTTGCCCCGACCCCGACCCAGTTCCATGTCCACCCTCGACACCAAACTTGCCCGACCCAGTTGTTTGTCCATTCTTGACACACAACTTGCCCTGACTCAGTTGCACGTACACCCTTAGCTTATCTCCCCCCCCCCCCCCCTTCGATTTTCCTCCACCATGCGGTTTTTTGTGTTTTCAAAAATGTTTACCGTGTTTAAAAAATGTTCATCGTGTATTTATAAAATGTTCATCATATTTTTTTTAAATTGCCTTGTTCTAAAAAAATGCTTATCCTATTTAAAAAATATTAATGGTGTTTTTTTAGAAAAAAATTATGTGTATATTGAAAATGTATGTTAAAAATGTTCATCATGCATCTTTCAAAATGATTCATCGCGTATTGTGAAAATATGTCAACACTTTTTAAAACAAAACATGAGCACTTCTTAAAATTGCATGAACATTTATATATATGCACAAACATTTTTCTTCATGCAATACATGACCATATTTTCATCTTTCGTTTATTTTTGTAAATACATATAGATTAGAACTTTTTTCATGCATGTGTCTTTTGGCCCTTGGCGCACACAGATTTTTTTTAAAGAGAATTGGGGACTATTAATTAATCAACGGTAGACAAATGCAATCTGATGGTACATGTACATGTACGTGTTGTGTGAGTGAGAGATGCATTATATATGAAGCTTAGCTAGCTAACATTTTGTTGCGTGAGCGAGCGCACGTATGAGCATGCATGCATGTGCGGTTAACCTGAAGATAAAGAAGTAGCTTGTTGCGTGGTGTGCGTCGCACCCAGGGAAAAGACATAACGATGAGTACAAATACATGTACGTGTGTATGAATACATACAGGTGTAGCCCAGGGAAAGAGGTGTAGGGGTTGTTTGTAGTGGGCCGGAGGATACACAGAACAAAAGAAAAAGAAAAAGAAAAAGAAAGTCAAAGACAAAGACAAATAACGGAGGTGGGGTTTATTTTAGAATGAGATGTTGCTGATGTCACATTTAGATGTGACATTGTTATGTC
The DNA here is from genome assembly GCA_039707655.1 of Elymus sibiricus. Classification (NCBI taxonomy): domain Eukaryota; kingdom Viridiplantae; phylum Streptophyta; class Magnoliopsida; order Poales; family Poaceae; genus Elymus; species Elymus sibiricus. The sequence goes on from CM077671.1 coordinate 18,057,080, forward strand.
ACATCTAGATGAGGCTTAGACGGACCCTTTCGGTAAATGAGTTTTCAACTGCATAATTCCTATAGCATACATCTCATAAGTTATTGGTCTTTCATAAATGGCTGAGGAAGAGAAGCTTTACCATAGTCGGTGCCTTGTGGAACAGTATGTCTTCATAAATGGTTGATGATCAAAGTTGCCATCTTTTGGTGACCCACCATGAACAACGTGGAGACTGATTCCTCCATTTATAAAACAATGGTGGTTTGATCTGTTACCTATCGTGAAACTGAAAGCGGAGAAAATATCCATGAATCCCGCACCGCATGCCATAAGACGACCATTGTTTCATGGACCTATCGTGATCTTCTACTAGACGTAAAGTTCCGATCAAGAGTAGAGTAAAAGTAAACAAGGGGTTGTTGGCTTTTCACCTGTTTTAGTATATAAATGTGATGTAAATTATTTATTTCCAACCCAAGAAAGCAAAGATAAGATATGGAGCCCAAATGGAATGGAAAATGAAGGATTAATAGACATGGAAGAAAAATCTTAAGCTGTTCCTCTAGAGTAATACCTAATCAACCTGACAGCTTTGCAGCCAGCAGAGTAGTACCAAATGTAAAGATTGCATCATCATCATTAATTCTTCTTCTTTAAGAGAGATGGATCCAATTGATTCAGATGAGCAGTGACTGCTTGCTCCAATTGATTTGGTCCTCTTAATTAGCACGCCATTAATCATGGCATAGCTACATCGTACACCTACTTGATGAGCAAGTCGTACCACAAGGCCAGTGCAGCAATAGAATGTCTAATGAGTACTATAGTGGTACAACATTCCATTTGTCAAGCAGTCGTCTAATTAAAGGAGGAATTTGTGATTAAGGGGCTGTCAAACCTCAACACCCTCCCTTCCGTTGATGTAGTCAGGTACTACGTACAGTGACCTGTGAACCGATCTGTGCTCATCTCATGTCTCGTTTTGACAGCTATAGGAACCTCACAACATACTGTCCGTGCACATTCTTTTTTTTTTTTGACCCAGAACCGTAGAACAATCGTTTTACGGTGTGATTTTCATTAATAAAAAAATATAATACAAAAGTCAAAGAAAAGAAAAAGGAAAGGAAGTCTCAAAGGACTTCTTACCAATGCCAGTTTTCGGAAACATTCTACAACAATTAGAAGTTACTATGCAACCACTGTTTGACTCTTTGGGAATGCTTGTCCTTTATTTTTGTGCTGCAATAAGATGAGCTCCTGTTTGAGATGAAAACGCCAAGACTGAATTGTGCGTGGAACTCCTCTGAAAATAGTACCATTCCTCTGGTTCAAAATATTCCAGCATCCAAGGATGATGATTTCAGTTGAGAATTGTTTGGGGAGATGTTCTGCACCTAGTGATGATTCCTCATAAATTGAAGTGCCTTTCCTTCTATTGGGGATCAAAGTGTCCCAACATTGTTGAGCAAAATTGCAATCCCAAAGAAGATGACGTGTTGTTTCTTCAGCATGTTGATTGCAGTTTGGGCAGTGAACACTATTGATCTGCATACCTTTTCTCTTGAGTAGTGATCTAGTGTTAATTCTGCAATGAGCCACTAGCCAAAAGAAGATCTTGTGTTTGAGTCTGCTGGAGCTATTCCATATAAGTTTGAAGATCTTGTGTTTGAGTCCGTGCACATTCTCATTCTGGTGTTGTTAGTTTTCAGACAAATTAAAGTCAACCGAGTTGATCTTGGACGAAGATTTCGCATGCCGGGAGATCAAATTCTCCAATCAATTCAGGCTGGATTCAGTTTGATTTTCTTTCTAGTTAATGTTATCTTGCTATGTACTAGTACATGGAGGATCATTCGTTCATTCATTCATTCATTCGCGCTTTTATGTTTATTTCCTTTTTTGACAGGGTGCATGCTCCACCTAACATCAAACCGGAAGGAATTTTGTTGACGCACCGCACCTACTTGGCCGTGAAATTCAATAGCGTGTTTAACGCAGTTGAAAGTGGAGTACAAATATACACGAAAGGGGTCGTTGTCCTCTCGCCCTTTTTAGCATCATCATTTTAATTTATTGCGAACCAAAGGAAACAAAAATGGGCAAAGATAAGATGGAGCCCAGAAACAATGAACAAAAATCGGCATGAAAGGTGAGCTATCTCAGAAACAATGAACAAAAGATGGAGCCCAACTTGGAATGGAAAATGTTGGTAGAGAGGATAGCTCTCCTTTTGGATTGGTGCACAATTGCTAATACATATTCATATATATTTTTCCCTTGTTCGCTGGAAAGAAAGAGGAGGAATGAGTGGGTCTAGGATACTAAGATGGAGCACCACTGCACCACCTACTCCTGAACCAAGCAAATTACTAGTAGGAGTATGGTTCAGTTTCAAATTAGTAGTACGTTATCAGAATGAGGGGAGTACGACTACATACGTTATCCGTACAGTCCAAGAGGCAGCTGAGTCGTTGAGATTCTTAATTATTCGTACGTGACGTAGTACTTCCTCCGTTTCATAATACAAGAGCGTTTTCCAATGTAAAAACGTTTTTGATGCTATACTTGTGTCAAAATGTTCTTATACTATGGAACGGAGGGAGTAGTAACTACTAAATACATTTTTTTTACAGAAAGAGTAACGTATAAAGTTGAGTTCGATCACCTAATTAACTTGGTCAAAGCTCGTGCTTAATCCAACCCGTCACTGAGATTGTTGTTAATTAGACCGCTGGGCAGCTAGAGTGGTAGGTAGTACTCCCTCCGTTCTTAAATAAAAGTCTTTTTAAATATTTCAATACAACTTAATATGGATGTATATGGACATGTTTTAGAGTGTAGATTCATCCATTTTGCTATATATGTAGTTTATATTGAAATTTTTTAAAAAGACTTATATCTAGGAACAAAGTGAATACTAGAATCTATGTTTGGGCAGCGTGTTAGTTTAGTGCTGCTACTAATACTAGTTGAAGCATGCATCAAGCTTGTTGTGGTCCATGGATGGTGTACACAAGGCTTGGCCATTTTCTATTCAAATTCACATATACATGACACTCTATTCATGTGTTTATCTATTGGTGTGTTTTATGAATCCTACGAATTAAATAGGCCGTAAACATATGGAGTAGTACCAATGAGAGGGTGCCAAGTGTCATCGCTAGACCCTCGATACATGCATACACAAAGAGGAAAGGTGTGGTGTAGTGTAGAGGATCCTCCTTTGTCCATCCCATGTGGCTTTTCACCCTATGTAGATAGGAATTTTCCTTTTCAACAAATAGGCCCAAATCTCACGTAAAGGAGGGTGCCAATTAAGTGCCGGAACCAAACTTCCTTCAGAATACTACACAAAGAGAGATAAAGAGTCTAGTGGAGTGTAAAGGATCCTCCATTCCTTTGTCCATAAATTTTCTTTTTTCGTCCCCTTCTCTCTCTCTCTCTATGTAGATAGGAATTTCCTTTTCTTTTTCGTCGTCATTAACTAATTATTTACTACTACTACCTTCTTCTTCCTCCAGCGGTGTTGTGTCACAAAGGGTGCCTCCCACGCCTTCTCCATTGTTCTTCTTCAATTACTCGGAAAATGTGTGATCCTCCTCTGGACGCAACCTACCGCCGAGAGCATGCCACCACCACCACCTGCCCCTCCCCTGCTGCCAAGTACCGCGAGCCGCGCCAAATCTTGCCCGCCACATAGTCGACGTGTCCCTAACAAACACACGCCACCACCACAAGCGTTCGTCACAGCGCTCCACGCCAACGCAACGCCGCTGCCTAACAGCGTCGTCTTGCGCCAACCTTCCACCACCTTGTAGAGGGGAGGAGAAGCCCGCCGCCAACCGGCAGCACCCACAGGCAGCGGTGTGGAGGGAGAGGGAATGTGAGCTTGGACCAGCATCAGCTAGCCCCCCCCCCCCCCCCCCCCCCCCCCGCCTCCCCGCGTTGCTCACGTGTGAACATATTTGTTGAGCTGCTCAACTTACCAAGATCTTCATATATATAGAAGACATCTAAACGGTTGCACTCTCTCTATCTCCAAACAGGTAGTGTAAAAATTCAGTTAAAAGGTCAATCATTCCTAAGTTTGATCAAAATATATAGAAGAAAAATGCAACAACTACAAAACTGACCAAATACATTACAAACATATATCTGATGTTGGATATATTGATATTGATTTGAGGGTGTTCTTATAATACCTCTTTTTCATAAATGGATTTGACATTTCTCTTGCTAACACTTAGTAAAAATCTATGCTCATCTCATGTCTCATTTTGACGGTCATCCAAACGTCACAAAAAGGTACATGCATGGTGTACATTTCATCTGGCATCTAAAATGAAACTGGAAGCAAGATGGTTGACGAATCGATTTTGTAGTGGGATTCGACAGACGTGTTTTACTTTGAATCGATCTCTAATTACACTCTGTCGATAGTGGAGTGAAAAAATAGAAGAGGTCATTGGCTTCTCACTGCTTTTACTATAATCTTCAATCACTGCAAACCGAGAAAAAGGAAAAGATAAGATGAAGCCCAAGTTGGAATGGGAAACGTTTGGGGGGGGGGAGAGAGAGAGAGAGAGAGAGAGAGAGAGAGAGAGAGCACGGTTCTTCTTTTGGATTGGTGCACAATTGCTAACAGTCGTTTTTTCTCTCAATTTGTGGGAAATGGTAAAATGCAACTTGGATAGAAAATTACCCCAAGAGAAGCGGCATGTGAAATTGATTGCCCTGATCAACAAATTGAGAAAGAAAAGAAGATAGGGGTGGATAGGTAGGTAGGTGGGTGGGTGGGCGGGTGGAGATGAATGTGGTAGGCCTCTTAGTGTGAGATGTTTGAGAATCCAGAGATAGGATGGAGCTCCATCTACTCCTGTAGCAGAGCAAATTTGTAGGCCTTCAGTTTGAGAATCAGAGGAGGGGATCTGGGCAATAGTAGCCAAAGAATCGGTTGATGAAACCAAACGTTTTGCTGGGTTTGGTCACCTAGAAATTTAGTCAAAGCTCTTGCTTAACCTAATCCCTCATTGAGATTGTAGTTAATTATTAGACCACTGGACAGATAGACTGGTTGGTAGAATGAGAATCTATGTTGGGGTCAGGTGTTAGTTTAGTACTCCCTTATACTACTACTTGAAGCACCGACCAAGCATGTCGTGGTCCTGATAGATGACATGTCACTTTATTCCTGTGTTTTTTCATGTTCGTGTTTTGTCAAGTGAATCAAGTAGGGAAACGATCTGAATCGGCCGACCTCGATCGGTCGCCTCCCACACACTGGTCACGCACCGCCCATGCGGTCCCCCACGGGAGGCGTCTCCCTACCTTATCCCTTCCCCCCTCTCTCCGCGTTCGCTCGCCACATCGCGTGCTCCAACGATCCTCCGTTCTAACCACATGATACAATGACTAAGTGTGGCATGATCCAACGGTCCGTATGGTCACCGATCTGACATTGGTGGCGTAGTGTAGAGGGGCCTCCATTCCTTTGTCCCCCCTCCATACGCCTTTTCTCTAGAATTTTCTTTTTCGATCAAATAGGCCAGATCTCACGTGAACGAGGGTGCCGATTCAGTGTCAGGGAGAGAGAGGGGCCTCCATTCCATTGTCCAAAAATTTCCTTTCTCCCTCCCTCCCATCCCATGTGTGAACCGTTTCTTTCCTCTGTGTGTAGATGTAGATAGGAATTTCCGTTTATGATTCGCTCCCATTAATTGATTATTTACTGCTGCTACTACTACCTTGTCCCTCCCGCTCCTTCTCCTCGTTCACTCGCCACATCGCGTGCCCCGACGATCCTCCGGTCTACCACGCGACCGACATGATCCCGCGGTCCGCGTCATCACAGATCCGACGCTAGCACTAAAAACTCCTTCGCAGTGATACACACATACACACACACAAGAGAGAGAGAGAGAGAGAGAGAGAGAGAGAGAGAGAGAGAGAAAGGGTCTAGGGTATTGTAGTGCAGCGTATAGAGGATCCTCCTATGTCGAGAAATTTCCTTCGTCCCTCCCATGCGCCTTTTCTCTAAGAATTTTCTTTTCCGATCAAATAGGCCCGGATCTCATGTGAACGAGGGTGCCAATTAAGTGTCAGCGTCACCATACACAACTCTTTCACAAAGATACACAAGGAGAGGAAAAGGGGTCCTCCATCCCTTTGTCCAAAAATTTCCTTTCTCGCTCCCAACCATCCCATGTGCCTCTCTGTGCAGATGTAGATAGGAATGTCCATTTCTGTTTCGCTCCCATTAAAGGAAGAATTTGTGATTAAGAGGCTGTCAAACCTCAACACCCTCCCTTCTGAATGTGATGTTAGTAAGGCACGTACAGTGACCTGTGAACCGATCTGTGCTCATGTCATGTCTCACTTTGACAGCTATAGAACCTCACAACATACTGTCCGTGCACATTCTCATTCTGATGTTGTTAGTTTTCAGACAAATTAAAATCAACCCACTTGATCTTCGACCAAGATTTTCGCACGCCCGGAGATCAAATTCTCCAAACAATTCAGGCATGATTCAGTTTGATTTTCTTTCTAGCTAATGTTATCTGACTATGTACTAGTACATGGAGGCTCAACGCATCCATTCACTCATGCTTTTATGTTGATTTCGTTTTTTGACAGGGTGCGTGCTCCACCTAACTTGAAACCGGAAGCGACATTGTTGACTCACCGCACCTACTTGGTCGTGAAATTCAACACCGTGTTTCACACAGTTGAAAATGGAGTAAAAACTACACATGGAAGAAAGGGGTTGTTGTCTTGTCGCCATTTTTAAGATGATCATGAATTTATTGCAAACTGAAGGAAACAAAAATCGGCAAAGATAAGGCGGAGCCCAACTTACTGTTCGATATGAATGGTGGGCTATCTCAAAAACAATGAACAAAAGATGGAGCCCAACTTGAAATGGAAAAATGTTGGCAGAGAGGATAGCTCTCTTCTTTTGGATTGGTGCACAATTGCTAATATATATACCTTTTTTTTTTGCCTTGTTGGCTGGAAAGAAAGAAGAGGAGGAGTGGGTCTAGGTAGGTAGGTAGGTGGGTGGAAATGAATGAATGGATGATAGATTGGTGTGAGATCCAGAGATACTAAGATGGAGCACCACCTACTCCCGAACCAAACAAATTAGTAGAGGAATAGGAGTATATGGTTCAGTTTCAGAATCAGAATGAAGGGACTGCGTACGTTATCCGTACAGTCCAAGAGGCGGTTGAGTTTGGTCACGTAATTAATTTGGTCAAAGCTCGTGCTTAATCCAACCCGTGACTGAGACTGTTGTTAATGACACCGCTGGGCAGCTAGACCGGTAGGCGGTAGATTCTACATATGGAGTAGTACCAATGAGAGAGGGCGTCAAGTGTCGGCGCTAGATCCTCGATACATGCATGCACAAGGAGGAAGTGTGTGGTGTAATGTAGATGATCCTCCTTTGTCCCTACCATGTGCATTTTCATCCTACGTAGATGGGAATTTCCTTTTCCAACAAATAGGCCCAAATCTGAACTAAGTGTCAGAACTAAACTCTTCTTCACAGTGCTACACAAATATAGATAAAGGGTCTAGTGCAGTGTGAAGGATCCTCCATTCCTTTGTCTAGAAATTTTCATTTTTCCTCCCTCCCTCCCATGTGCCTTTCCTCTCTTATGTAGATAAGAATTTCCTTTTCTGTTTTTTCACCATTAATTAATTACTACTGCTACCTCCTTCTTCTTCGTGCAGTGGTGCTGCCTCCCACGTCTTCTCCATTCTTCTAATTCTTCGGTGACTCGGGCAAATTTGCGATCCTTCTCTAGACGCAACCCGCCAAGTACTGCACGCCATGCCAAATCTCACCCGCCACGCGATCTATGTGTCGCTGACAAACACATGCCACCGCCATAAGCGCCCGTCACCGTGCTCCATGCCAATGCAACGCCGCTGCCTGGTGGCGCCGTCCCGCGCCAACCGGGCTTTGCTCGTCAGCGCCCACGAGCAGCAGCGTGGAGGGGGAAAGGAATGTGAGGTTTGACCAGCGGCGACGAGACTCGACTACTAGTACTGGTTCAAGCATATGCATGTTGTGGTCAATGGACGCTAAACAGGGCTTGGCTTTTGTTTTAGTGAACCTATATGTTGAGCTGTTCAACTTATCAAGACTTCCACATATGTAGAAGACATCTAAACGGTTGCACTCTCTCTGTAAATACATTGCAAAATATATCTCATGGTGAATATATTGATAGTGATTTGAGGGTGTCCATATAATACCTCTTTCTAAGAAATGGATTACCGGCCAGTCCTCCTGCTAACATTAAAAAACATATGCTCATCTCATTTCTCATTTCGACGGTTACCCAAACGTCACAAAAAGGTACATGCTTCATGTACATTTCATCTAGCACCTAAACTAGAATTGAAAGCAAGATGATTGACGAAACGATTTTGTCGTAGAATTCAACGGACGTGTTTTAACTTCGGACCAATCTCTAATTACACTCTCTTGGAGTGAAAAATAGAAGAAGGGGTGTTTGGCTTCTCACCGCTTTTACTATAATCTTCATTCATTGCAAACCGAATAAAGCAAAGATAAGATGAAGCCCAAGTTGGAATGGAAACATTTGTGGAGAGAGAGAGAGAGAGAGAGAGCACGGTTCTTCTTTTGGATTGATGCACACTTGCTAAGTTGTAACAGTCATCTTTTCTCTCATTTTGCGGGAAATGGTAAAATGTAACTTTGATAGAAAATTACCCCAACATAAATGGCATGCTTTCTGCACTGAAATTGATTGATCAACAAATTGAGAAAGAAAAGAAGATAGAGGGTGGATAGGTAGGTAGGTAGGTGGGTGAAAATGAATGTAGTTTGTCTCTTGGTGTGAGATGTTTGAGAATCCAGAGATAAGATGGAGCTCCATCTACTCTTGTAGCAATAGTACGCGTACACTTCAGTTTAAGAATCAGAGGAGGGATCCGGGCAATATTAGTATTTTTTTTAAAAGACTCAACTTTATTCATTTACAATAACCATTACATCGTTTGTGAGGATCTCGGCAATAGTAGTACGATACCCGCACAGCTAAAGAATCAGTTGATGAAACCAAATGTTTTGCTGGGTTTGGTCGCCTACCAATTTAGTCAAAGCTCTTGCTTAATCTAATCCCTCATTGAGATTGTAGTTAATTATTAGACCGCTGGACAGATAGACTGGTTGGTCGAATGAGAATTTGTGTTGGGATCGGGTGTTAGTTTAGTACTCCCTGATGATAATTGAAGCACTGATCAAGCATGTCGTGGTCTATGGACGGTTTTAAGGGAAAACCGGTGGGACAATGAGAGATGCGAGGGGGGAATCAAAATGAGAAGAGGAAATGAAAACATACGTAACGTTGGACAAAATATGAGCAGACGTAGAAACCTTTATGTCTTTTTTAAGTAGTAAGTAGGATGAAGAGATAAGTACTACTCCCTCCGTTCCTAAATATAAGTGTTTTTTTGAAGATTCCATTACGGAGTACATATGGATGCATATAGACATACTTTAGAGGATTCAGTCATTTTTGCTTCATATGTAGCCTGTAGTAAAATCTCTAAAGAAAACTTATACTCCCTCCGTCTCAAAATAAGTGTCTCAAATTTGTATTATGCTTAGTATAAAGTTGTACTAAATTTGAGACACTTATTTTGGGACGGAGTGAGTATTTAGGAAGGAAAGGAGTAGTTAATAACATATGTACATTAATATCTCCATATTGATGTGCGTTGAATTATCTATCAAGATCTTCACAATCGTAGAAGAAAGCCATAGGAACTCCATAGGATTTAAGACCTTAATAATATTTCTTACGGAGGTCGTCTTGATTCATTTGATTGGAATTCTTAGGAATATTTGTATAGGATCCTTTTGTACTACATTTTGAAGGTAATTTTACATACACTCAAACCGTTTGGTCGAAATCCATTGTTTTTCATGTGCTATCAAATACTCTTTCATCTAAATTCCAATGGGTTTGTAATCCTACGTGATATAAGAGGACATGGTACTCTATTCTTGTGGTTTTTCATGTTCGTGTGTTTTGTCAAGTGAATCCAATAAAGGTCCAAATAGGTCCAAATGGCTGACTGGTCTCAGCCGCGACTTGTCGCCTCACGCACGCTCGTCACGCACCGCCCATGCGGGCCCCACAGGGGAGACGTCTCCTATCTTATCCATTACCCTCCTGCCCCGATCACTCGCCACGTTGCACGCACCGATGATCCTCCGGCATGACCACACGACCAACATGGTCCCGTGGTCCTCATGGTCACAGATCCGACACTAGCACCAGACACTCCTTCGCAATGACATGGAGAGAGAGAGAGCGAGAAAGAAAAAGGGTCTAGGGCAGAGTAGTGTAGTGTAGAGGATCCTTCCTTGTTGAGAAATTTCCTTCGTCCCTCCCATGTGCCTATTCTATATAAATTTTCTTTTCCGATCAAATAGGTCGAGATGTCATGTGAACGAGGGTGCTAATTAAGTGCCAGCGCCACCACACACAACTCTTTCACAAAGATACACAAAGAGAGGAGAAAGGATCCTCCATCCCTTTTGTCCAAAAATTTCCTTTCTCTCACACACAACTCTTTCACAAAGAGAGGGAGAAAGGGTTCTCCCATGCATCAAGCTTTTTTTTCTATTCAAATACACGTATAAGAGTATATATTTTACCCTGAAAAAAAATACACGTATAAGAGGACATGACACTATTCATGTGTTATTTCTATTCGTGTGTTTTGTGAATCATGTGAATCAAATAGACCCTAAACATATGGAGTAGTGCCAATAAAAAGGTGCCAAGTGCCAGCGCTAGACCCTTGATACATGCATGCAGAAGAAGGAAGTGTGTAGTGTAGAGGATCCCATGTGCCTTTTCACCCTATGTAGAGAGGAATTTCCTTTTCCAACAAATAGGCTTAAATCTCACGTGAATGACGGTGCCAATTAAGCATCAGCATCAAACACTCCTTCACAATGATACACAAAGGGAGAGAGAGCGAGCAAGGGTCTAGTGGAGTGTAGAGGATCATCCATTCCTTTGTCCAAAAATTTCCTTTCATTCCTTCAATGCGCCTTTACACTCTATGTAGATAGGATTTCCCTTTTCTCTTTGGTCGCCATTAATTACTTATTTACTACTACTACCTCCTTTTTTTTTCCTCCAGCGGTGCTGCCACAAAGGGTGCCTCACATGCCTTCTCCATTCTACTTGAGTGACTCGGACAAATTTTGTGATCCTCCTCTAGACGCAACCTGCCGTCAAGAGCACAACACCACCTCCCCCCCCCCCCCCCCCCACCGCCGCCAAGTACTGCATGCCGCGCCAGATCTCACTCACTACGTAGTCGACGCGTCGTTGACAAACGCATGCCATCGCCACAAGCGTCCATCACCACGTTCCACGCCAATGCACCACCGCTGCCTGTTGGAGCCGTCCCACGCCAACCAAGCTTTGCCCGTTAGCGCCCACGGGCAACAACATGGAGGGGGAAGGGAATGTGCATTTTGTGGTCAATGGACGGTAAACAGGGCTTGGTTTTGTTTTAGTGAACATATATGCTGAGCTGTTCAACTTATTAAGACCTTCAGATATGTAGAAGACATCTAAACTGTTGCACTCTCTCTGTCTCCAAATAGGTAGTGTATAAATTCAGTTAAAAAGTCAATCGTTTATAAGTCTGATCAAATATATAGAAGAAAAATCCAACAACTACAATATTTACCAAATAAATTACAAAAATATATATGATGGTGGATATATTGATACTGATTTGAGGATGTCCTTATAATACCTCTTTCTAATAAATGGATTTGACAATTCTCCTGCTAGCTAGCATTAAAAAAACATATGCTCATCTCATTTCTCATTTTGACGGCGATCCAAACGTCACAAAAAGGTACATGGTTCATATACATTTCATCTGGCACCTGAACCAGAATTGGAAGCAAGATGGTTAACGAATCGATTTTGTTGTGGAATTCGACAGACGTGTTTAACTTCGGATCAATCTCTAAGAGCATTTACAGCTGGATGCCTCAAACCACCTTTCATACGCCCGCGGATATGCCCATGCAGTGATCGAACAGGAAAGAGAAGGGAAAAAAATGACCCAACGGAACCCCTCATATCATCTGTATACGTCCGGGGCTGTCCGCGAACCCTCATATTGAGGACAAATGTAGGGAGGATAGGGAGGGCTTGCAGATGCGCTCGGTCGCACCCAGTCAGTCTGCCACGTGGGACGCGGCCCCACCCCGGACCACATTTTTTTCTTTTTTATTCATTATTTTCTTTCTCTCTCTTCATCTCCATCAATCACGTGCAAGTGATCGGACATACGAGGAAGAAAACAAGGAATGTAAACCGCACGGACGAAAAAATAAAGGCTCAAACGGACATGTCCGATCACTGACCGGACGCGTCCGTGGACATTTAAGGGGCCATATTTGCTAAGTCCAGTTGTAGATGCTCTAATTACACTCTCTCGATCGATAGTGGAGCCAAAAATAGAAGAAGTGGTCGTTGGCTTCTCACCACTTTTACTATAATCTTCATTCATTGCAAACCGCAAAAAAGACAAAGATAAGATGAAGCCCAAATTATATAAAGTGCTCTTCGAAAATAGACGGAGTATCTGCACGTAGCCGTCGATCAAGATTTTCGATATAAATCCATGGATGGAGGAATACCTACGCAGCCGGTCAGCAAGGCTTATATTACAAGCAGCCAGTGTTTAGTTACTGCATGCGTTGCTGCCGCGTCTCGCATTGACGTGGACATGGACATGTCACATATGCTATAGTAGCAAGCTGCTGCTGCTGCATCTCGGTTGACATGGACATAATGCATGCATCAACACCTCTATCAACATGCATACAGCTAGTAGTAGCATCAGTTTTATTTCTTGCATATACATATGGATTTTGACTGCCCCCCTTAGCCACAACGCGCACACAACATCGAAGTAATAATCGACTGAACAATTACTTACGACGCTTCCTTGCTCAATATGTTAGTTATTCAGTAGAAGGTATAAATAGATTGTTTTATTTATAAAGCGGGACGAAAGCTCAGTTCAAGGTGTAAATAGGTTGTGTTTGAGACCAAGTAAGCAAGCGGGGAAGATGAGTCCGAATTTAGGTCAAAGAAGGACTTGTCTACGTGTTTGGACCGCATCTTTGAAACTCTGCATCAGCTGATAGATGAGTCGGTGGATGAGGCGCTGAAACCCAAAATATCGGGTCGATTGAGGGAGATAGAATGGCGACATGGTGGAGAGAACAAGCTCTAGAGGAGGGTGCAGCCGACTCCTTGGTCCATGGCCAGAGGGTAGGCGGTGTCGCGGATCGCTGAGGTGGCGCAAGCTGGTGGCCATCCCTACGCTAGGCACACATCCATTCATTTACACCAAAGGCAATTAAGTCGCTGCTACTCCTGTTGATGCGGTCGGCTCTCCATCTTGATTTGATCAACACTACTACCTTCATCACAGTTTAGAAGGCATGCACGTGTATCTAGGTCGACAATTTGACCTATATAAAATATATTGTTTAACATAAAAATTATACCATTAGAAAATAGAACATCTAAAGTTTCTAATGATATATTTTTTTGTAATATATGCCTCTCATTAAGTTGGTCAAATTGACGACCTAGGTACACGTGCCGGACTTATAAACTGAGATGGAGGGAGTACTAGCTAGTATTTATTGTCTACTTAGAGCATCTCCAATAGTTTGTATGTAGTCTTGTTGGTAAAATTGTCCATGTCGTCAACCAACAAAGGATCATACAACTACTCCAATGGTTGCATCTATACTATCCAATAGGAGAAGAGAGAATAAATGCAATTGCTCTATGCATAGCCTTGGAGCTTGTGCAAGAGCTGTTGGTTAATCTACATACAGCTTTCCTCTCTCTTCTTTTATTACATGACATGTCATCAAAATCGTCTATGTGGCAATTTTACCAACGATGATTATACGACCATTGAAGATGCCCTTATACGGTTCCAACATCAAACATGAACGCCTCGTGACTTGTACCATTAATGGACATCCATATGAACGCCTCGTGACTTGTAACACTGGTGGATGGCTTGGGAGTGTCGAATGAAACCTAGTTACTCGTCCTATCATCAATAGGCGCTCACAGTCTGAATCCGGCATGCCTCTGACGCTGACGAGCTCTTCTGGCTCACCGACGACAGCCGCGACCTGAAACACGACTTCTCTGTCCTCGTGTAGCCAAGGCAAGGTTGCAAAACAAATACCATGGTTCAGCCAGAAAAAATATAAACATTCAAAGCAGCAAGCGTTCAAAGTCTACAAAATGAGATATCAACTTGTACTCGCTGGCCAAATTATATATGTAGTTCATTCTGTGACCTAGCTCCAGGTCACATTATCATAATGAACCAGGGGACAACGTACTCCATGTACACACTATACTATTTGCCCGCTGCCTGTCTGAATGACTTGATTGCATACATACACACTAGTTGCAGATTCATGTTCGATCGATGACTATACAAAAAAACAGATTCTTCGCTTGGTCGGCCATACAAAATAGAGTTTGGAACGTCGATATCATGGACAATTTGAAACGAAAGAAATGTCCGTGTCTTTCAACACAAGTGACCCCTGCCGATGGTTCTTCTCTCCAACATAGAAAATGAGGCAGTCACTTACTTGGGTCACCACGGGTGCTAAGCAATTGGAAACAACCATGCCGTGAGTGTACAAATTAAACATTCTCTTTTAGGGTTGTTGTAACACAAACTTAAACAAATGAGTATTGATCGCTCTGTGAGCTGCAACGCGCACGCAACGTCCAAGTACTTAATAATCGGCTGAACAGTTACGAACGGCATTTCCTTACTTAATTAGGAAGAGGTCATGGCTAATTTGGTATGGGTATATACTAGGTCAGGCTGGGCGTTCGGTTCCCCCGAACCGATCGGGTCGGTTCCTCGGTCTATTAAAAATTTCGGTTTGGCCAAAACACAGACCGATTGGTCAGTAGAAAATTAGCTAACCGATGGTTCTTTGCACCGAAATTTCGGTTCGGTCGTCGGTTCTACCGAATAGCACCGAGCTATATATTAAATAACTGACAGAATCACATACAGAATCACTGACAGAAGCAACAGGAACCTCTATAGTACTACTTTATTCTGATGTACAGTGCTTGTAGCTCTGCGTGCTAGTACTAGCCTACTACTCCTATTGATTCTCCCGAGCAAAAGTTTTAGGGGGTGTTTGGTTCCCAGCCACACTTTGCCAAGCCAAAATTTGGCAGCCACAGTTTAATTGGCATGCGTTTGGTTTTTGCCACAGTTTGGCTTGCCACACTTTATTGCTCATATGGCCCATTTGTTATAGAGTCAATTTTTTTGCCAACTTTTGCCAAAGTTTGGCGTTCGATTTTTCAGCCACACTTTGATGGCTTGCCATACTTTGGCTTGGCAAAATTAGTCTCCAACCAAACAGACCCTTACTCTGTAAATTTAGCGGTGACAGCTCCTTTAGTACCTGAGAGTACTAGTAGCAACGATGGCTCACTGTGTAGGAGTACTATTTACTGTATACTCAGGTTCACCTCTTCCCTATGCGGCCGCGGGACTCGCGCTCTTGAGCAGTGGAAACAACACATGAGTACAGCAACAAGCGGTCGAATCCCTGTGTTTACTTGGTTTTCGGTCCATTCGGGTAGCCGAGGGATAAACCCGAATACACCGGACTAATTTCGGTTTTCCTCAAATGCAAACCGGACTAACAACCGAAATTCTCGGTTTCGGTGGATTCGGCTTCGGTGCCAGTTATTTCGGTTCGGGACATCGATTTTCGGGTTATATGCCCAGCCTGAATTACTAGGAATCACTGAGCGTGAGGGGTAAATGGGTGATATGAGCTCGTGTGGACACCGACTGAAGAGTTAGAGAGAATAATCCTTTCCTTAACTCAATCTGTTACACATTACATGGGATATATACCCAGGAGGGAGAGATCGATCGCCCTACAATTCAGGCACGTAGGCCTTGGCGTCGTGGGATCCTAAATACTAGGACAAGTACAATAGATGTTAACGTTACAATGTACAAGTGTTTAACACCCGCCCTCAGCCAGAACTCCATGGCCATGGACATTCAGGCTGCTACGAAACTCGTGAAACACAGGCGACGGCAGGCCTTTCGTGAACAGGTCCGCGAACTAGGAACCCGACGGAACATGGAGAACTCGGACCTCACCAAGTGCGACGCAATCTCGAACGAAATGAAGATTAATCTCAATATGTTTGGTTCGTTAATGCTGCACCGGATTGCTGGCAAGGTAGGAGGCGCTGATGTTGTCACAGTAGACAATTGTCGCGCATGTGGGAGGACGTTTGAGCTCAATAAGGAGTTGCCGGAGCCAACAGGATTCGGCAACACAATTGGCGACGCCACGGTATTCCGCCTCGGCACTATATCGGGAAATGGTTGGTTGCTGCTTGGAAGACCAGGAAATGAGATTCGTGCCGAGGTAGACACAAAACCCGGAGGATTGGTGTTAAGTTCCCGCGAGTACGACAGGGGCGGATGTTAATGAGGAGGGATGCGGTGGCAAGAGCGTCAGGCCAAAAGCGCGGAGGCACAGTAGCGTGAAAGAGGAGCGTACGAACGCAGTCATTAAGAGTGCGAAGGATGCGCTCAGCGCGACCGTTTTGTTGCAAAGTGTACGGGCATGTGAGACGAAAAATCGTGCCGTGTGTGGTGAGGAGAGTACGAAAGCGAGGTTGTCAAACTCCTTCCCGTTGTCTGTTTGGAACGCAAGGATGGGACGACCAAACTGCATGAAGACATAGGAGTAAAATGCAGCGAGAGTGGAGATGACATCGGACTTGCGCCGCAACGGGAAGGTCCACACTAAGTGCGAAAAATCATCTAGAATTACAAGATAATAAAGATAGCCCGTATTACTTGCAACTGGAGAGGTCCATACATCACTATGAATTAACTCAAACGAGTACGATGCAACATGAGAAGAAGCCCTAAATGGAAGACGAGCATGTTTGCTGAGACGACAAGCATGACAAGAGTGATCGTCGATCTTATTACACGTGAAAGAAAAACTCCGAAGAATATGACGAAGGGTGGCGGGGTTGGGATGACCCAAGCGAGCATGCCAAAGGTCCACACCGGTGGCGAGGGCGACGGGAGCGGCGGAGGTGGTGGAGGCGGTGGAGTGGACCGGGTAGAGCTCGTCAGGGCTGTCACAGCGGTGGAGCACCATCCGGGTACGAGCGTCCTTGACAGAGAAACCAAACTCATCAAACTCAACGGTAACATGATTTTCACGTGTAAGATAACGAACAGAAACAAGGTTTTTAATAAGGGCAGGTGAAACTAAGATGTTAGATAACGAAATTGGAGTAGATGTGGATGGAAAAGATGCATGTCCTATGTGGTTAATAGGGAGGGAGGAACCGTCACCGACGGTGATGCGAGTAGAGGTGTTGACGGGATAAGAAGTGTGGAGGTTACCGGGTTGGGCGGCCATGTGAGCCGTTGCGCCGGTATCCATATACCAGTCACCACCGCCGGTGTAGTTGGAGGGAGTAGGGGCGGAGTGCAGAGAAGCCAGCAAGGCCGGATCCCAAGGCGCTGGAGGAAGTGCCGGGACCGGCGACTATGACGGGGCCGTCAACGGCAGCGGCGGCAGCCCTCCTGGATGCGCCGGCTGGCCGTAGAGGAGCGGCCCATAAGGCGCCATGTACGGCTGCGGCGCGGCGTAAAACGCCTGATGCATGGGAGGCTTCGGGTCGAGGATACCGGGACCGGATGCACGTGGAACCGGCATGGAGTAAGCGTGCACGACGCCGGTCCATGGGTTCTGGCCGGCGGACCATGGGGCCGGCTGAAAGTGCTGCGGGGGACGGGCAACTCCTTCCTGAGCCCCGTTGCCCTGCTGCTACTTGCGGCCCCCGTGGCGACCCCCGTTACCCCCGTTAGCGGCTGGCGGGGGCGGCCGGCGCCTGCGGGAAGCCCGGCGGGGGCTGGAAGGCCGCCGTGGGACGCGGCGGTTGCGGCGCCGGGCCCCCGCGAGTGCCGGTGGTGAGGGCGGTGTGGGCTGCCCGGGTCCGCGCCATCTTCATCCGCCTCTCCTCCAGCTTGAGATACGCCACCACCTTGGCGAAGGTGGGGTTCGGGATGAGGGTAAGGTTGGAGGCGGCGTTCCCAAAATCCTCGTTGTGACCGGCGGTGAGGGTGCTGATGAGGAGCTCGTCGCCGACCGTCTCGCCGAGATCACGAAGCTCGTCGGCGAGCTTCTTGAGGCGCATGCAAAAGTCGTCAATAGACGAGTCAAGCTGCTGGCACCCATAAAACTCGCCGTGGAGGAGGACCTTGCGCTGAAGCTTGTTGTCGGTGAAGAGACCGTTGAGCTTGGTCCAGACGGCGTAGGCGTCATCGTCGTCGTCCACCACCGTGTGGAAGAGGTACTTGGAGATGGTGAGGTAGAACCAGCGGATGATGGTGGCGTCGAGGATCATCCACTCCTCGTCGTTCACCATGAGGCTGGAGTCCACGGTGCCGTCGACGTGTCCATGAAGCTGGTACTCGCGAAACACCAGGTGAAAATACCGCTTCCAAGTGGAGTAGGAGGCGGTGGATTGATCAAGGACCACCGGAACACGCTCATGGATGTTCAGATCGCGAACGAGGGTGACGTCTGGACCGGCGAAGGGGTTGGTGGCGGTGGAGGATCCCGTGGAGCTCATGGTGATGTAGGGGAGGACGGGACAACGACGGGTGCGAGGTGCGGGAGCGGCGGCTAGGGTTGACCAAATTAAGGATTGGTGTTTCTTTGCGTTTCATGAGGATCAGTATAATATTGTATTTCTTTTTTCCTTCCAAGAAGAAAAAAGTGAAGAATGAGACCAAGCAGACATGAATGGAAGCAGGTCAGAAGTAGCCCAAGATCACCCAAAAGAATATCTACTTCCTTTCCATCACCATGAAAGTAGGACATGGTTTGTTTCATCTACGGACCTTTGGATATTCCTTCCTAAGAATGAAAAAAATGCCATGTTTGTTAAGGTCTAAATACAATGAAAGGAGAAAATAAAGGGCGGGTAGAGGATAAGGAAATAGAGAAAAGAGGGAGCGATAGGAGAAGAAGAAGCGGACGACCGGGACCCAGCTATCTATCTTTGTGGCCATTTGTTTGACTTAATGGTTTGACTAGTGGCGTCTATATTTGTTGCCACGTGGATCTGACAACCGGCCCCAGCTGCCATAAACATGATCAATTTTAACCACACGGTCATCAGGGTTTTTTGAAACGAAAAAAACACTTTTGTGATAGGTATCAGTCACATTTTAAAAAGTGATAGTTTTTCGGAACCCTAACCTATAAAATGGTAGTTTTATGCTATTTACTCTTATTCAAGCATAGAAATACATATCTCTAGAAGTGCATAATTCAAAAGAAGCCACTAGCTATAAAACATAGTACTATAGTAGGAGTAACAATTGAAACAAAACACACAAAATTAATTGTGAGTCCTTCCAATAGAGATTAACTAATACTCTGTAGCGTAGCTAGTCCGTCGTGGATTACGGAGGATGTGATTCCTCCTTCACCACTCCCGATAACGACTCTGTCGTGCAACACTTCAACTGTGAACCATCGAGGGTGATTCCTTCCTGGTCACCTTGACACTAGTAGAAAACAGGGCATCAGTCCCGGTTCCAGAGGGCCTTTAGTCCCGGTTCTGCAACCGGGACAAAATGATCGGGTCTAATTCCCACAACTTTTAGTCCCGGTTGGCTTGCAAACCGGGACTAAAGGAGCTCCACGTGGCCGTTGTGGGACGCCCAGGCAGGAGGACCTTTAGTCCCGGTTGGTAACACCGACCGGGACTAAAAGGTAGCCATGCGTCAGCAGATGCCAGACGCTGCTTTTTTTTTTAAAGGAGGGGTTTAGGGGTTTTCATATTGTGTTTCCCCCTTTTATTTTTGTGTTTACCCTTCAATTATTTTACATTTAGGGTTTCATTTTTATTTAATTCAACTTGGTCTATTGCATCCATCTAATTTGTACTAGTATATGTCATATAACAACTCATCATCATCTTAATCAACTCTTCATCATTCTAGGTAAAATAGCATAAAAAGGTGAACTCCTCATCATTCTGGTTGTTATCATACTAGCAAGTGATCAAGTAATCACAAGTTAGAAACACTAACTACTGCTCTCTCCTAGGTAAAATAGCATAAAAAAGGTGAACTCCCGCATCTCCCCATTGAAGAATACAGATCAACCTATCTCCAACTTGTGGCGTGATCAACCTATATCCATCAATCAAGACATCATCTCCAAGTGGTTGCGTGGATGCTTTTATTGCCTGGCTCCATCCTTTGATTTTCAGGCTTTCTTCACTTCGAGATATTCTGTATTTACCAGGGCAACTCATCCACATTGGGCGTAAGATAACCATATGCAAATCGCCGGTGGTAACCATCCATTTAGGCACGGTCTATGGCGGGAGTACCTGTTGAAGAACATAAGTAATAATAACATAGTTAGCTAAACTAGTTTTAATTAAGAAGAATGTATGAAAAAGATGGACTAGTGACGCAATGGTAAAAAAGTCTTACAAAGTTGTCTGAAGTGATGTTATAACGGTTCAACTTGTGCACTAGTGGCACATATCCATGATAAATGTTCCCAGCCATGTAATGTTTAGCATGATACTCAACATCATCAATAAATGATATCAGATGATTTTTCTCCAACCAAGTAAGCTCGGAGTCATAACTGTAGTAGGTGCAATCTATTATCTGTCGGGTACCTCTTGTAGCACAGAAATAAGCTAATAATTAAAAATAAAGAAATTTAGTCGGGATGAGTACCAAATACTTTTCAATAATCAATATAAATTACCTAACAAATCTATTGACAAACGCACCTGGTGGTAGCACCGGAATCAAGTCATCCTCCGCATGCACCCAAATATCTATATTATTATCAAGAACATCGTCATTACCAAGATCGAAGGTAATGTTCATGTCCTCATCCAACCCATACGCTTTGCAAAATACTCTCCAACTAGAACAACCAAAATATGTGTGATCTTCGTTATTTTTCACCTTAACAACAAAAGTGTAATGTCCGTTCTTAGGTGATCTATCTTAGGCTCTGTACTACACTTCTCTTTGAAATGGAACTTGTCCAAGACAGCGAATCTTGCATGACAGGGAACACACTAGTCAAATTGTACAAAAGAAAATTAAAGGTTAATTAAAGCAAAAAAGCACACGTCATACTTCATTAACAAAAAATACATGTCGTCTTTACATACCGTAATAATACTAAATTCTTCCGTTAGTTTGACGGTGAACGACATATCGTTGTCTAGGTGAGGATAAATGTCGCATATACCCCTGTCATCCCAGCACAAAGGGCACTGAGGGATCCTATCGTCGTCAGACGACGTCGACATTTCCTGTGTTCATGATTCTAAGATTAAAAATCAACGGCAATTTTTTTAGCAAGATCATCATATAATATCACTAATACATATAATAGCACCGGCGATCGTCGGGGACTCTTCATATAATATTATCATATAATATCACTAATACATCTCGAATAAAATAGTTTGGAGAGATGCACATTTGGAGAGATGATTACAGTTTTAAAACTGAGTCAGCACCAAAGTTTCTTTCTTCTTTAAGAGTAACCAATGCTCCTAATTCATTATTCTTTAGAAAATTTTGGTCTTTGTTTTTTTTTGCTTTTTTTCAATTTTAATATAGGGGGAAGAAGAAGGATGGATAAAGAACCCAACCAGGCCTTTGGATCTAGATCAAATGGTGGAGAGTGATTTTAGTGATGCTAAAAAATCCAAACACCGGACACATTGTCGCCCCATTTTTTACTTCCTTGCTTCTTTTAGGCAATCTAAATACCCTTAATTAATATTTCCTAAAATATTTTTTCTTGAATTTTTTAGTTCTAATTTTGCGTCATCCGCATGACAGAAAAAATGAATGATGGGCATGCCATGTCTTACCTGTTTTCCAAAGGCTACAACTATTGTTCTGTACATCCTATGGGTTAGTGCCTTATATCAATATTGATCACTCTCCTGTGATCTACAAGATAGTATCAATTGCATCTCTGCTAGAGTCCATTAGCTTGCTCAAAACTTTGTTTGAAAAGGGCCACTTGATACATCAATCCATCCATCTATACATACATACATACATGGACAAAAAAATTCTATGAACATAAAAAAATCAATGAACAAAAAAAATTCATCATATCAACATTTTCTATATATATACATCCATCCATCCATCGATCTTGAGCAGAGTAGAGTATATGCCACAACATTCCTAAAGTTTGCCACAACTTTGCCATACAATTATGGTCAAAAGCTCTAAATTTCATAACTTTGCCACAACAAAAATTTCTTCAATGAACATCAAGATGAACTCTAAATAAACTCTAAAGACAAAATGATCATCCATCCATCTAAACATATCTAACTAATGGCCCCCCTTTTACTAAATGGCATGGCAGAAACATAGCATGGCATCCATCTAAAAATATCTATCTAACATAGTCAAATGGCCCCATTATAGTTTACAAACTTTACATATGAACATTTTCTATATACATAATCTATATACATAGTCAAATGGCCCCATTATAATTTACAAATATGAACATAGTCTATATACATAATCTATATACAAATATGAACATAGTCAAATATGAACATAAAAATTCTCAAGTGCATTATGTTCATATGGTGGGACTGGCAACCACCGGCAGAAGGGGCTCACTGTGTGGGTAGGGGCCGGCGCGGCGACGTCGGGGCCGGCAGGGGCGCGGCGACGGCGACAGGGCAGGGCGAGGCGACGGCGACGGTGGGGCGGGGCGAGGCGACGGCAACGGCGGTGCAGGGCGAGGCGACGGCGGGGCAGGGGCGCCGCGATGGCGACGTAGGGGCAGGGGCGCGGCGACGGCGGCGTAGGGGCAGGGGAGCGGGGGACGGCAAAATCCGGCAGCCTGGCGGCGTCGAGATGGTCGCCGGCGCCGTCGGGGGAGAGGAGGAGAAGAAACTGCGGGTGGATTTGGAAAATTTTCCATGTCCCGCTTATATAGCCCCCCCTTAGTTCCCGGTTGGTGGCTCCAACCGGGACTAAAGGACCCCTTTAGTCCCGGTTGGAGCCACCAACCGGGACTAAAGGTAAATTTCAGCAGCCCAAAGGGCAGGAAGCAGAGCCCTTTAGTCCCGGTTGGTATCACCAACCGGGAATAAAGGCCCCCCTTTAGTCCCGGTTGGAGCCACCAACCGGGACTAAAGGGTTGTGCTTCCTGCAGCCAAAAGTTTAGTCCCACCTCGCTAGTCGAGAGGGGCTCGGAGTGGTTTATAAGCGCTGCTGCCGCTGCCCTCTCGAGCTCCTCTCTATTGCAGGTAGTACATGCATATCTCACGCCATGTTGGGCCTGCTAGCACTGCGGGCCTGCATCCTGGCCTATTTCTAGGGTTTCTAGTCGTATGCAGGCCGTTGTGGCTAGTTGGCGGGCCTTTTTTTTATTTTTTGCATATATTATGTTTTTAAATTTTTAATGTTATTGTTTGCATATGTTTTAGTTGATTCCTTTTGCTATTAGAGTTTTATAAAAGCTTTTTACTATTAAAGTTTTTAACAAATAAATACTTTGATAATTTTAGTTAATATTATTTTGATTATTTTTAGTTGATTCTTTTTGCTATTAGAGTTATAGAAGCTTTTTAGTTTTCTATTAAAGCTTGTAACAAAATATACTTTATGAATTTTTTTTTACTATTAAAGTTTTTAACAAATAAATACTTTGATAATTTTAGTTAATATTATTTTGATTCTTTTTAGTTGATTCTTTTTGCTATTAGAGTTTCATAAAATCTTTTTAGTTCATTCTTTTTGCTATTAGAGTTTCATAAAATCTTTTTAGTTCATTCTTTTTGCTATTAGAGTTTCATAAAAGCTTTTTAGTTCATTCTTTTTGCTATTAGTTCATTCTTTGAGCTAAATGACCCTGAATTTGAAAAGCACTGCAAATGAACTCTAAAAAGGTTGAAACTTGGCATGGTATCATAATTTCACCCACATAGCATGTGCTAAAAAGTTGAGAGGGTTACGGGAAAAACTGGATGCACTTCGTGTACAAACTGGACAATCTCTTTCGAAGTAACAGGGTTTCGGACGAAAACTCATCTATTACAAAAGGGATTTCATTTTTTTAATATATTTTAACTCCAGACTTTTTCTGCATTCAATATGCACCATTAAAAGCCACATCATCAATTTTCAACCCTTTTCTGACTTCATTTGCTATTTTTTCATGCATTTCATGATTTATTTTGAGCTAAATGACTCTGAAATTGACAAGCATGCAAATGAACTCTGAAAAGGTTGAAACTTGGCATGGTATCATAATTTCACCCACATAGCATGTGCTAAAAAGTTGAGAGGGTTACGGGGAAAACTGGATGCACTTCGTGTACAAACTGGACAATCTCTTTCGAACTAACAGGGTTTCGGACGAAAACTCATCTATTACAAAAGGAATTTCATTTTTTAACATATTTTAACTCGAGACTTTTTCTGCATTCAATATGCACCATTCAAAGCCACATCATCAATTTCCAACCCTTTTCTGACTTCATTTGTTATTTTTCATGCATTTCATGATTTATTTTGAGCTACATGACCCTGATATTGACAAGCACTGCAAATGAACTCTGAAAAGGTTGAAACTTGGCATGGTATCATAATTTCACCCACATAGGATGTGCTAAAAAGTTGAGAGGGTTACGGGAAAAATTAGATGCACTTCGTGTACAAACTGGACAATCTCTTTTGTCCCGGCCGGTTTGAGCCACAAACTGCAGTGACCATCAGAATACTTGTGGAGGATAACTATGGCTTTCAACCCAGAATCTAATGTGCAAATTATTCGGTTATCTTATATATGCCGAACAGTTAGACTGATATTTTTGTCTAGACGGAGAACTTTGTTTAGACTGAGAACTTTGTCCAGACTGAGAATTTTATCTAGACTGAGGATTTTGTCCAGACTGAGGATTTTGTCCAGACTTAGAATTTTGTCTAGACTGAGAACTTTTTCCAGACTGAGAACTTTTTCCAGACTGAGGATTTTTTCTAGACTCAAGTCTTTGGCTTTATTTGCGTGGTAAAATATTCTTATGACATGGCTGGATGCACAAACCAGCCCTAATATTTTAACACCCTTGCTTGCATGCGAAGCTATATGCATTATTATTTGCACAAACCAAATAGACCTAAACGAAGTGCGTCGGAAGTGCGTCGATCACCGTACATCCTCCATTGCCTGTTCATCTGCATTATATAATTAAGTATATCAAAAACCATTACAGAACATCATTGTCATAAACACTGAATGAAACAAATAGTAATAAAAGATAATATACCACATCCGAATCATAGACCGGACGAGAGCCGACAGGGGCATCTACCAAAACCATGGCACTATATAATAACAAACAATAATACAAGTAAGAAGTTAATTTGAGCTCAAATTGTGCATCTAAATCAAATAAACTCACACATACACTCCTCCACTAAAACCCACAAACAACACTACTTCTAGACCATTTGAAATGAGCTAAACTAGCAGTGAGAGATGAAATAATGAAGTTGCTAACCTTTTTAGAACACTTGGATAGTTGATGCACCGTCAAACCTAGAAAAATCTTGGGGAAAATGGAGCTTAGAGGTCAAGTTTGGAGGAAGAACAGAGAAGATAACTTAAGTGTGGCTCGAGCATTTCATTGAACACCTCATGTGCATATATAGGAAAAAAACAGAGTAGCCCACACCTCCACCATTCCATGGCCAAAACACAGAGGAAATGGGGGGGGGGGGGGCGTGGATATATATAGGCAAAAGATTTAGTCCCGGTTTGTATAATTTTAAGGTAATATTATTTTTCATAGGTACCATACTCATGATGTGGGTTTATTTGTACTCCTGATGTAAGATAATATAAAGGTGTCTGGATGTTCATGAGATATGCCAAAACAATAGACTCTTCTCATAGGATTCTCTGATTTCCCAGCCCTCAACATATCATCAACTTCCCCTTTTGACCCTTTCATGGATCCACATATCTGTCTATTATGCATATTTGTACAAGGAAAGAAACATAAATTTACCAAAAATTAAAACAGATGCCAACCTTGCCAGTTAATACGTCGCCTTCATGTAACTGCAGTGACCATCAGAATGCTTGTGGAGCATAACTATGGCTTTCAACCCACAATCAAAGGTGCAAATTATTCGGTTATCTTATATATGCCGAACAGTTACTTCAACAATCCTGGCACCAGAAAGCAACCAGAAAAATCGAGACTTGGATCGGCATATACAAGATAACCGAAAAAATTGCACCTTTTGTGAACTCAATTGGAATCATGCTCGCAGGCATTTCATCGAACACCTCTTGTGCATAGGAAGGGAAAACAAACTAGCACACACCTCCCACCTCATATGAGGAAAAAACAGAGGAGAGGGCGGGCAGGGGCGAGGGTATATATAGGCAAACTTGTAGTCCCGGTTGGTGTCTAAAACCGGGACTAAAGACAAACCTTTAGTCCCGGTTTGAGACATCAACCGGGACGAAAGGGCCTCGCTCCTGTCGCAACCCCTTTAGTCCCGGGGTCCCGTTCGAACCGGGACTGGTGCCTGCCGAGCCCAGGCCGGCGTCCTAGCCGCCCGAACCGGGACTGATGATTACATTAGTCCCGGTTCGTAACTCGACCGGGACTATTGCTCCGTTCGGCCTAGAACCAAAGCCCTGTTTTCTACTAGTGTGACGGTTACATCGATTGGGACTCATCGAGGGTGATTCCTCGGATTCCCCTTGATATTATGGACACACGGTTACTTTGAATTTACTACAGAACCATGTTGACGTCGGGTTGACCTGGAGGGTGCTTGGTAATAATGATGAGGCACGGCCGGGCATTCTTGGCCCTTGCCGTAAGTCCTCGAGACGGGGCGACGGGACCACATATCGTGGATCATTGATCATCACCGTATAGCTAACAAAACATTAATGGGTTTGGATATGTGATCTGAGAAGGCCTCTGGCCTGTTTCGCACTGACCACCACGCGGGAATCAATATGGGTACTCTACGTTGTACATTCGCCCGAAAGTTCTTCAGATGCCACAGTTGAGCGACACGCGCCCAGGTGGCCCGCGTAAGCACCGTCTTTGTATTAAGAGGTGCCAGGACTGACACCGGTCATCCACGTAACGCGCAGGATTGCAAAGGGCGATTGGCCCATGACCCCTTCGCGATTAGGATGTAGACCGGCGTGTGGCCTCTCTATTGAGCCTAGGTAGGACTACGGCGTGTTGATCAGCCAAGGTCGGGCATGACCTGGAAAGTGTGTCCGGCCGGATTTAATCGAGCGTGTTGGGTAAGTTTATGCACCCCTGCAGGAAAATATGTCTATTTGAATACTCGTGTGTAACGGACGCTCGGAAAGTATCCTGGTCTTTTACAAATAGAATTGGATACTATGACACTAAATGGAAATGTTGGCTCCGGGATTGCTTTCTCGCAGGGATTCGAGGAAGAATCTCTGGGTGTTACTAAATAAACTTGCTACTTATAATATGCTAATATACACTCTTCTAATGCTGCAAGACCTTGAAGATGCTAGTCTTCGTTAGGCTAGATCTTCCCCCCTCCGTTCTGGCATTTTTGCAGTCAGTCCAAAGATATAGCCCCATTCCTTTGATACTGATGCATATTTTAGTATAGATCTGATGTAAGTCTTGCGAGTACTTTGGATGACTACTCACGTTGCTTTGCTCACCTTTTCCCCTCGATACGATTACCGCGATCAGATGATGGAGCCTAGGAGACGTATGATCCCGCCGACGACTACTACACCACCGATGGAGCCTACTACTATGTGGAGGTTGCCCCCGACCAGCAGTAGGATAGGAGGCTCCCAGGCAGGAGGCCTTGCCTTTTCGATCCGATGTTGATGTTTGTGCTAGCGTTCTTAAGGCAAACTTGTTTACTTATGTCTGTACCCAGATATTATTGCTTCCGCTGACTCATTTGTATTCGAGCTTATGTATTCGAGCCCTCGAGGCCCCTAGCTTGTAATATGAAGATTGTATGACTTTAATTTGTGTCTAGAGTTGTATTGTGATATCTTCACGTGAGTCCCTAATCTTGATCATGCGCATTTGCGTGTATGATTAGCGTACGATCAAAATGGGGGCGTCACAACTATGCTAGCCTTCACACTTCATAAATTACTTCTTTTTATCATTTACGTACTCGAGGACGAGTAGGAATTAAGCTTAGGGATGTTGATACGTTTCCAACGTATCAATTATTTATGAAGTATTCATGCGATATTTGCCTATGTTTACAATAATTTAATATGGTTTTGATGCACTTTATATGATTTAATTAGAACTAACCCGGACTGACGTTGTTTTCAGCAGAATTACCGTGGTGTTGTTTTTTGTGCAAAACATAGAAGTTCTCGGAATCGCCCGAAACTTTTTTATAATTTTTTCTGGAGAAAATAAGAAATACAAGAGCGAAGAACCACCGGAGGGGAGCCACCTATGGGCCACAAGCCAACAGGGCATGCCCTGTTAGCATGTGGGGCCCACGTGGCTCCGGTTGACGTGATTCTAATGCTAAAAAATCCTATAAATCCAGAAACCCCCGAAAGTTAACCTAGAACTTCCGCTCCGCCGCCGCAACTCTCTGTATCGAAGAAAAGCCCATTTGGAGCCTTTCCAGTACCCTGCCAGAGGGGGGGGGGAATCATCACCGGTGGCCATCTTCATCACCCCGACGGAGGCCATGACGATGAGGGAGTAGTTCACCCTCGGGGCTGAGGGTATGAACCAGTAGCTATGTGTTTAATCTCTCTCTCTCTCTCTCATGTTCTTGAGATGTCACGATCTTGATGTATCACGGGCTTTGTTAATATAGTTGGATCATATGGTGTTTGTCCCTTGCTATCTTGATGTGATGAATTGAATCTTTCCCTTTGAGATTTTATTATGTCGGATTGATTATTGGATTTGAGATCACTTGATGTATGTCTTGCATGTGGATACCCGTGGTGACAATTGGGTATTCTATTGATTCACTTGATATATGTTTTGGTACTCAACTTGCGGATTCCAGTGGTGACAATGGGTAATCTATGCATAGGGGTTGATACACGTTCTTGTCCTACTTTCTCCGTTAGAAATCTTGGGGTACTCTTTGAAGTTTTTGTGTTGGATTGAATATGATGAATCTGAAATTGTTTGATGCATGTCGAATAATTAACCCACGGATACTTGAGGTGGCATTGGAGTATCTAGGTGACATTAGGGTTGATTGATATGTTTCATAGGTGTTATTTTACTATGAACTCTAGGGATGTTTATGACACTTATAGGAATGGCTCAAATGATTGATCGGAAAGGATAACTTTGAGGTGGTTTTGCTACCTACACCAATTTCATCTTATATTCTCCGCTAATAGGAACTTTGGAGTGATTCTTTGTTACACGTTGAGGGATGGTTATATGATTCAATTATGTTAGCACCGGTGAGAGATTGCACTAGTTAAAGTATGAACCCTAGGCCTTGTTTCAAGCATTGCAACACCGTTTTTAGACACTTCTATAAATTGTTACCTTGCTGCTTTTATTTATTTCATATTACAAAAACCTAATTCTTGTCGGTGTACTAAAGTTTGGGTCCTTTAGTACCCCATACTTGTGCACGGGCAGTTGTAGCCACGCCAGCGGCAAGGCTTGCCGGGGGTCAGCTGGATGCAGATACAGCAACATCAAGAAGGCATTCAAGCCACTGATTAGAAGATAGAAGACCGAAGGCTAGGCTCCCGGCAAGATCTTGTCGGGCTGGCCTGCGGAGCCCCGGCAAGACTCGCACCCGGCAAGACTCAGCCACCCAGTCACCGCCCCAGCGCAGCGACCAGCTTGTCTTTTAGCTGTTGTCCTCTTGGGTGCTTGTCAGATGCTAGCAGTGGATGGGCTTAAGCGGCGCTGAAGTGACGGCCCCTTTTTCCGTCCCCAAGACACTAAGGGACACCTCGACGGAGCATTTAATGTTTCTGTCCTAAGCCGTCAGTATTAGGTATGATAACACTGTAGCTGCTTTACACCTCATGTATGCACTGTGCACCACTGTTGGTGACCCCTTCGAACGTATAAAAGGAGGTCCAAGGTGCAGCTACAGGAAGAGAGCTTCTGGCCTATTCTGCATGCGTAGCAGCTGTGTACTGTTCATCACATAGTGCTCCTAGAACTTGGGTTAGAACACATCTAATACAACCAAGCAGGAGTAGGGTTTTACGCATCTTTGCGGCCCGAACCTGGGAAAAAATCCCTCGTGTTGATCGTTGGATCTGCTCTTTGCACAAACCTTTCTCCCTGCCGAATCGTAAAGGGATCCTTGCGATCCCATAGGTGTCGTTCTCTGACATCTTTGGCGTGCCAGGTAGGGGGAGAAGTTGTGTGAACCTGATCTAGCGATCAGCACGCCAGTTTCTTCATTATCTCCATCGCCATGGCTCCCAAGAGGAAGGGCTTCACGGCGGTTGGTCCATCTGCGTCCGGCGTGCCCGTAGCTACACACACGGGCGACGGTGTAGACGCAGGCGGAGGAGGCGGAGGTTCTGAGCCTCCGCGATGTTCTGGCGACTACAGCCAGGCGAGCGGCGTCGTTCGCGGTGGCAGCGGCAACCCATGCGCCGCTGGATCTAAGGACGGACCTGTGCTGCCTGCAGGCGGCGTAGTAAACTCCAGAGGTGGCAGGGCGCCTTCCAAGACACCCACGTCGGTGCATGCACTGCGGCCTTCTCAGGTCGCGCGTGATGTCCATGACGTTGAAGGTTCAAAGCGTCCCCATGGAAAAGCTCCTGCGCATCACTCTCAAGATGAGCGGGGCCAGCACGCGCGCCAACATGCTGGCGGAAGCGGCGTGTGATCACAGGATCATGATGGAGCTCCTTCTAACACAGTTAGGAGTCAGAGCACCTCATGTTCCTCGCACCTGTCGCCGCCGCCTACACCAGCAAAGCGCTGGCGCGAGCGCAGCTGCT
This sequence comes from Elymus sibiricus, assembly GCA_039707655.1. Lineage (NCBI taxonomy): Eukaryota > Viridiplantae > Streptophyta > Magnoliopsida > Poales > Poaceae > Elymus > Elymus sibiricus. Next base: position 18,088,284 of record CM077671.1, read on the forward strand.
CCTGAACTTTCCTCCTGCTGCGGACAAGCTTGACGAGTGGAGAGCTGCTATTCAAAGCCTCGTTGGCCTCGCCGATAATGACAGGCCACAGCAGGCGGAGCCCTCGCGGCGGCAATCCATCGAGCCAGCGCGCCCATGGCGAGAAGACTGGAGCTGGTACGACTACGGTGCACTCTCCTCCACGGCAGCAGCAGCGGTTGCTGACTCGACGGACCGGCACCTATGATGACGATTCCACGGCGTCGTCTGATCTGTGAACGCGTCGCGATCAACGTCAAGTTCTTCGGGAACAAAGGAAAGAAGACACTCGAACTACCATCCAGCGGAGGCGGGAAGCGCATCATCAATCCAATAAGCGCGCGGGGCCCACTGTAGACAAGTCTGCGCCAGGGTATCCCGTCGACCTACCTTATGAGGTGGGTTGTCCGGCTTTTACCCGTGAGCTGCGACGAGTCCAGTGGCCCAATTCCCGCACATTCAAACCAGAGGTCCCGGAGAAGTACGACGGCAAGACCCACCCGTCGGAGTTCCCGAGCATCTACACCATTGCGGTGCAGGCTGCGGGGGCTCGCGACGACAAGATACTTGCCAACTACTTCCCGTTGGTGCTTAAGCCCAACGTCAGGTCGTGGTTGATGCATCTGCCGGAGAATTCCATTTCTTCCTGGGCAGATCTGTGTCACGAGTTTGTTGGCGCCTTTACCGGAGGCCACCAAGCTCCTGGCCAGGAAAGCGACTTGCATCTCATCCCCCAGAAGGAAGGCGAAACTTTGTGCAAATACATACAGAGATTCAGCTGTGTGCACCACAACATTCCACATGTTCATCCTGCCGCTGTTGTCAGCGCGTTCCATCAGAACGTGCGCAACCGCAGAATGCGCGAAGAGCTGGCGATGAACAAGGTCAGGGATGTTGCCGAGCTTTATGCTCTGGCGGATAAGTGCGCTCGGGCTGAAGAAGGGAGGAGGCTCCTCGGCGAGGATGCTGGCGCAGGAGCCGACTCTGAAGATGAAGACGTCGCCGCCCCGGCAAAGAAAGGCCGGCGGCGCAACAGGAAGCGCAAAGGCAAGGCCATGCTTGTCGTGGAGGGGTCCGGCAACCTCGACACCGCCAAGAAGGCCAAATGTCACGCCCAAGATGCAATCCTATCCTTATTTTGGCACAAGGGCCTCGACAGGGATAGAAGCGCATCTCGTCGTTTCGCGAGAATGGACATCATTACAAATACATGTAAAGAAGAGATGAGTATATGGAATTGGCTTACACTCGCCACAAGCTACATCAATATCACATCAATTCAATAACATACCAATCATCAGAGAGAAGAGCAGGGTCCGACTACGGACGAAAACAAACGATAAAATGACATCCATCCTTGCTATCCCAGGCTGCCGCCTGGAACCCATCCTAGTTCGATGATGATGAAGAAGAAGAAGAACTCCAAATCAAACAAGCATCGCGCTCACGTCAAATCATCGCATTACCTGTACCTGCAACTGTTGTTGTAGTAATCTGTGAGCCATGGGGACTCAGCAATCTCATTTCCAAGGGTATCAAGACTATTAAAGCTTAATGGGTGAGGTATGGTTAAGTGGTGAGGCTGCAGCAAGAGACTAAGCATTTATTTGAGTGGCTAACTTACGAGTACAAGAATAAAGGGGGATGATTGTCGAATAAACGGACGTGATCTAGTAATGATCTCTAAGAGATCCTGAACACCTACTTACGTCAATCATAACCCCACCGTGTTCTCTCTCGGATAAGGACTCATGAGAAGAGACAGTCACGGTTACGCACACGGTTGGTGTATTTTATTTGAGTTTACTTCCAGTTTGCTATGACCGGGTGTTAAACAAAGTTTCCAAGTTGCCACATAACCGCGGGCACGGCTTTCCGAAAGATTTTAACCCTGCAGGGGTGCTCCAACTCATCCATCACAAACTAACCACACGCAGCGAGAATAACCTCGACCACGAATCTCCTGATCTTCCTAGGCAATTCCACTGGAAAACCGCAACCTCGAGATAGCCCAAAGTATCGGAATTCCTCGCTCAAGACGTTCGAGAAAGGTAAAACAAGTCCAGCAAGGCCGCCCGGCGTGTCGACGATCCCGATAGGAGCCGCGTATCTCGTTCTCAGCAAACGACGGATTGTCCAAACTTCCGGTAGGCCAATCACAGAGTTGCCCCTGGCGGCCACCGGTGGTTGACAGGTTGGACCAACACTCATGAGGAGCACTGGCCCGGGTTGTTGATTAAAGATCCTCGGGTTAATTACTCCCTATGCAGGTTTATTAGTTATTAGGTAAATGTAGTACCAATGTTGGTCCTTGCCAGACAAGCTTTATCCTAAAACGAAAGTCAAGGGGGTCCCCAAAGCAACCCCAAGCATGTTAGGAGCGCTCAATTATGGAACATAACACCGGTACACAAGTAACTAGGGGCGGCAAGAGTGGAACAAAACACCGAGCAATAGGCCAAGCCTTCCACCCTTTACCAAGTATATATGTGCATTAAATTAAATAGCAATAATATTGTGATAGCTGGAAACAATTGCACCTGCAACTAGCAATGCTATAAGAAGGGTTGAGCAAGCGGTAACATAGCCAAACAATGTTTTGCTGGGATGTGGAGGGGTTAGAGGCTTTTCATGGAAATTTGGGAGGCTGACAAACATGTGGTAGGTAGCGAGACATTGTGATAGAAACGAGACAACTAGCATGGCAATGATAGTAGTGGTATCCCGGGAAATGATCATCTTGCCTGAGATCCCGCTTGGAAGAAGAACGAATCCATGAAGAAGACGAACCAACGTAGTCGAACGAATCCTCACACTCCGAAGCGGTTTCGGAACTCTATCGAGAAGAAGCAAATCGGAAACAACAATCAACACACGATAAACACCACAGCATATGCATGACATGATGCACATCAAATATGATGCATCTTATGCATGACATGACAAAGCACAACAATCAATTCCTACACATTAAGTGAAGCTCAATATGCAACGAGTTGCATATTGACGAAACTCCACATTCAAATTATTTAGTTCACTCTCGTCAGGTACACGACAATATTAAATGTTGTTAAACATGGCAAGAGGTGAAGCATAATGAAACTACACTATCTAGGCATCTTAAATGAGGCCGGAAACAGCATATAGCATTTCCGAAACGACCCCATATGTTAATTTCGAAATTGGTCCAGATCGGAACTAATCAGGTTTTATATTTATTAAACAGGGAAATAAGATGCACAATGAGATTCTACTCGTCATTCTAGTCGGTTTACATATATGGAACATCTCAAACGGAGCTACGGTCTAAAAGATATGACAATCGCAAGATTATATGCCATGAATGCAAAATGCATGAAAATGACAACCACAACCATTTCAATCATGAATGCAGCAAGATATTATGATACTACATGAAATTCTAGGCAAGTTTCATATGCAACATGTTCCAAACGGAGCTACGGTTCAACAAATACAACCAACACAAGTTTTAGTTGAAATCTGCCCAAAACAGCAAGATAGCATTTTGCACACATGAAAACAACAAGCTACAAGATTCTAAAATGCACAAACTAAGCATGGGGCAATAGCATATAACACACACTTCATTTCATCTTCACATATCATACTCAAAAGAGTCATGGATCACATGGTACGAAGCTCACAACATGGCAACAAAATATAGCAGATTAGGACTTAGTGAAAATAACAGTTTTTAGCATAGCAGATTTTCACGTAGGCATAATGGCAGCAGTAAAACTGTATGCTACGGGGCATATATTGGCATGAAAATTAACAGCATGGTAGTAGACATGATGCACTACAATTCATTACTTTATGGCAACATCCAATTATGCTCAGATTCATGGCAACCCTCAACACAACATGGCATATTGAAGAAAACAGATTCTCAGACTTAGTGAAAATTAGGCTAGTCATGAGCAGCAGTTTTTTAACAGATTGACGTATTGGACAGCGGGTTTAATTATGATGCAAAACATATTCATGCAAAATAATGACACAACATGGTAGGCAACAACATGCTTAACAAAAGACTCATTGGTCGAAAACACCAAAGACTTCTAGATCAATAGCAAATCACATGGCAAGACAGCAACAAAATAACAGATTTCCAGACTTAGAAATATTTTGGACCCTCAAAACATCAGATTTTTTATAGCATGTTGGCAACAAGAAAACAACACCTAAACATGCATTTCTATGACAACCAAAAATACCAGGGCCTAGCACACATGTCCAAGGACATATCTCATGTTCAAAATTATTTCATATGATGCACGGATTAAATCCCACAAAATAGACAAACGGGCATCATGGCAAAAATGACATGCACAAGAACTTCCTCCAATGACAAAACTAAATGGACAGTTAAATTCTATGGATTTTTCTACCCCAAAAATATATATAATATGCCTAGGTTCATGTAGGGAAATATGTCACAATTAATTATGTAAGTTTATGGCCTAATCCCCTTTTAGCAATTATAAATGCAAGTTAAATGCAAATATTTCAATGAACAGGTTTGTCATGCATGAAAATGCGATGCCGATAATATGAACATTTTTAATATATGATTGGATTAAATCCCTATGCACGTTAATTAAATACGACGATGCAAAATGATGGCAATTATGCAAAATGATGCAAACAGCGAGCTTAGGCATTTTTAACATGAATGAAAATGGCATATTATTAATCTACACATTTTTCTAAGCATAACCCATATATAAAACAATTCGATCCGGTGAGCGGTTAACTAATTATCAATTTTATTAAAACATGCAATGACATGGGCCTAAAGAAAGAAAGAAAAACGCGCGGGAGGGGGCTGGGCTCACCCACGTGGGCTTTGCCCGGTCGGTGGAGCTGGATGGGCCTTGCGTGCGAGGGGGGCGGCCTACGCGAGGCTGGCGCTGGTCAACGGGGTGCCCGCCCCCGTGCTCGAGGACGAGGCGAGGCTCGACGGTGGCGCGGCGGGAGGGCGATGCGACGCGGCGAGGCAAGGCCACGGCGAGGCGGGATTAACTGGATCCGGGGCCGGTGCGCCCATTCCCGGCGATGGCGGTGGCCGGCGAGGACGGCCAACGGCGGAGCTCGCGGATCTGGCCATGGCGGCCCGGTCCTGCAGATGGGAGGGAGAGAAGAGAGATGGTGAGATGGGGAGGAGGGGATGAAGAGAGAGAGAAGGGGCACGACGGTGACCCGGCTGACGGCGGCGAGGTCCGGCGAGGCCCGGCGCGACCTCCGACGAGGAGGACGCGGAGGCGGGCGCTCTCTTGGCGCTGGGCTACGGCGGCTCCCCTCGGGCCCAGGTTCGGCCCGGGGTGGGCCTGCTTTGGGCTCCGGCGGGCCACGAGCGGGGGATGGCTGGCAGGGCGACGTGGCGGCTCGGGACTGGCCAGGAGCGGCGGCGCGGGCAAACCGGCGGCGACAAGTGGCGGCTGCGGGGCTGGCCGGCGCAGAAAACGAGGCAGAGGTGGGAGAGGGCTATTTTTGGACGTGGGGGTGTCCATATATAGCAGTTTTGGCTAGGGTTTGGGTCTAGGGGTGGTTTCTCGACCGTGCGATTGCCATCGGATGGTCGGATCGGGGTGGAGGGTTAGGTGGGCTGGCCGGGCTGTGTAGAGTGGTTGGGGCAAGAAGAGAGGGGAGAAGGCAGCCCGTGACGGAGTTTTTAAAACAATGAAAACGTCCGATAATAACCCGATGACGGTGCCGCTACGGTCTACCGTTCGGGTATCAAACGACCTCTGGTTGCGACGAAATTTGGCAGGCGGTCCACCTACAATATATAAAGACCGCACACTAAGTTTCGACCCAATCCGAGAAAGTTTTATACACACTTTTGAAAACACCATTTTACCGATGCCGCGGGCGCGTGCATGTGTGGTTGGGCTCGAAACGGACGACGGGAAGAACCGGCAACTACTAACGGATGCAAGTTTTAGAAAACGAGTGATGATGCCATGCAGATGATGCGAATGATGTGATGATGAATGCGACAATAAAACGAATCACATGACGAGAATGGAAAAAAACGGAATCTTCTGGAGCGTCGGTCCTGGGCTGTTACAACTCTCCTCCACTTACAAGAGATCTCGACCCGAGATCTTAGAATGAGAAGGGGAAGAGCAAGAGCAAGAGGAAGAGGTAAAACTTAGTTGCCTCTTTGACAAACGAGTGAAACCATAGAAACATGAAGGTTGAAAAGAGATGAAGAATGACATGAGAAACAAGCAAGAATTCAAAAGAAATTTCGGCAGCACTTCTGTAGGATAGAGGGACAAAATTTGGTAAGATGGGAGAACTTGAAAAGAGAACACAACATTCTGGTTAAATGAAAAGCCTGGAAAGAACATGATCTTAACAAAACAAGACGGATTGACGAGAGCAACATCACAATGCCACCGGAACAAAAGAATAGAAGCTACATCTTTGGAGAGGAGAGAACGGAGAAGAAAATGACAAATTCTACCACCATTGAATTTGAAAAACACAGGTTGAACAGAGTTGTTGGAAATTAAACAACGAAAAGAAAAGCTTGTTGTGGGCTTATGGAAAACCATCCCAAAGTGATGAGGTGACAACCGGCCACAAATGGAAAACAATGATTGATTGCGAGCAACAAGAGATGCAAAACTTCTTACACCAAGAGGATACATTGAGAACTTGGATCATTGATAAACACCATGATAGCTACAATCCTTAGGAAACGCTTTAGGTGAAATCCAATCCAAGATAATTTCAAGGAAGAAATTATGGGTTTAACTATCTCATTCTCGATAAATACTCCTCGAGACTCCTCATATTCAAGAATGTTATAACACCATCTCAAAAGATAAGAGAGAATGAATTGCACTTTGAAATGCAAGATAATAATACTTGAGCTTCTCCAACAAGAATCTAGATGACACTTCGAGTCAAAATTACATCCTCAATGAACCATCATAAAGAACCTCCGAAAATGAAAGGATGATAGGAAAGAATTGAAGGTTGCAAAAAGAACAAGATTGAGGCCTTGCAATGATCTAGATGAATCTTTCGATGAGATACTTGAGAAAACATGGAACTCCGGAAAAGAATAGATGAAGCACTTAGATCCAAGAATTTGATATCATGAACAACTCCGGAAGAAGGATTGAAAACACATTGATGAAACAAGAATAAGAATTATGTTATGCTTATCCTTCATCAAGTTAAATTGATGACTAGCAACGGATTTAGCATACCACTTATTCTTTTGAATAGATTAGAAGGAGATAACAACATGAACTTGAAAAAGTCTTGAACGAGACACCGGTAAGAATTGAAATGAATGAGGATACTACGAATGCCTGGAGATACATGACATGAGAACGAAGAGATCATGATCCGCCTAATGGAAAACTTGAACGAAGCACCAGAATAATTGAGATACAAACGAAGATACAACAATTGAGAAGAATTGGAGAACGAAAGCTGAAAGCTAAGAACGAAGAAATCTTCTGAAATGATGGCCTTCGGAGGATCGAGAAATTAAAACAACTTTGAAATGCTCCGGATAGATATGGACGGAATTACTCATGATCTAAAACATTTGAAAGGATAGCACCAAGCTAAAACCAAGAATCTCCGAGAATGGAACAAGATTTAAGAGAAACTCTCCTTTGGTCTTCATGCTGAGAATAATGACGAGAAACACCACCAAGAATTACTGAGGCACTCCGGAATAATGAATAAGAAAAGGTTAAGGCAGCGATGAAACTGATTTAGAAGCGATCTTAGAGAAGGCATATGACCGATGGAATTCATACTTACGTCATATATGAAAAGAACTTGAGATCTCCGGGAAAGATCAGAATAGCCAGGTAAGATCCTAGGGAACACCTGTGGGTTATGGGCCCACTCAAAGAGACCACAGATGAAATGATTGCTTAGGAAGAGGGATTGCACCGATACAGATGAAAACTTGATGAGGTGAGAACCTCGAAACACTTAAGAGGATTTGGACGATAACACGAATGTTCTGAGATATCTTCAGTACTCCGAATAGAATAAAGAGAGATGAATAAAAGAGAGAGGCTTGGACAAGAATTTCCAACATGGGGAATCATATAACGAATGACAAGGACATGATGAACACCGAGAGATTGAATTGAATCCACCGGAAAGAAAACAAGAACAAAGAATGATGAACCTGAGCACTTGGGATCTTCATAAAGAATCACCGGATACAATATGGAAGAAAATAAATAGCGGAAGCATCACTTGCAAGAAAGGCACTTGGACGAGAATTTAATTGTTGAAGAAAAGGGCGGGGGGGTGGGAAAAACAAATACAACTTGGGACGGATGAAATGAACTCCGGGAAAAAGAAGGATGAGGATAGATCTTGCAAATATTGGGGGGGGGGGGGGGTTGAATCATTTCGAAGAGAAGCACACCGGTTGGAAAGAATTGACATGATAACTCCGGTTGAACAAAAGGATTAGCATTCCCACAAAATATGAGAACACCGTTTAGGAAGGATATGAAATCAACATTTGACATCGAAGCAACTTGAATTACTATATTCCAACAAAACAAAGGATGAGGCTCCTGAAACAAGCCGGAAACAAATTCATGACAGAGATTCCGTCCGATATTTTCGTGGTAAGGCTCGCACGGGCTCGATCGTACATTGGATTGTCATATTGAAATGACGCTCGAATATGCTCCCTAGGCGTAGCGAACTACAAGGCTTGACGAAGCATACCGAGACTGTCCTCTGTAAGAAAGACCGTGAACAAACGAACCACTAGATGTCGAACCCCAACCTCACATCATGCCTCTGTTGAAAGATAACCTAGGTAACTACTTGAATTCCCACCTAAGAACTCCCAAAATCTCGGTTATGCAATCGGGTACACGGATACACGGAGTTTCACATAATCACACAACTCCTAGCAGTAATTCTACTCTCCAGTGTATCACATCCCTCAACACACAACCAAAGGTCTCGGAAACTCATGTACCTCAGATCCTCGTAATCACAACGATACTAAGTATGGCAGTACATCCGAACTCTCTCCACCAGTACTGGGGATGCCGGACTCCTCTCGCCACTACTAGTATTGAAGCAATTTCGAACATCCTCCGTCATGAGATACTAAGGAAACTGAACGATAACGATGTGTCAAGAATCCCCTGGAGATCAACTCCCCGGAAGAAATCAAGTCAGACAGGAGGCACCAAGACAGAACTCCGTCACATCGGTATCATATAGATTCCAAAATAGCCGCGTGATCCTAAAAAAATTTGAGCGAGAAGAGGAGTAGAATGAAAATTCCTAAGTCGAATACCTCACCAGAGCATAGAAGAGGAGTAAAAAGAATCCTACTCTCCGATATAACTAGACTCAAAATAGTTTTTCACTAGACTCGACTCGGCCAAGTTCGATCAATCAAGGGGGCTCCTAGGTCGGTACAGGCTCTGATACCAACTTGTCATGCCCAAGATGCGATCCTATCCTTATTTTGGCACGAGGGCCTCGACGGGGATAGAAGCGCATCTCGTCGTTTTGCAAGAATGGACATCATTACAAATACATGTAAAGAAGAGATGAGTATATGGAATTGGCTTACACTCGCCACAAGCTACATCAATATCACATCAATTCAATAACATACCAATCATCAGAGAGAAGAGCAGGGTCCGACTACGGACAAAAACAAACGATAAAATGACATCCATCCTTGCTATCCCAGGCTGCCGCCTGGAACCCATCCTAGTTCGATGATGATGAAGAAGAAGAAGAACTCCAAATCAAACAAGCATCGCGCTCATGTCAAATCATCGCATTACCTGTACCTGCAACTGTTGTTGTAGTAATCTGTGAGCCATGGGGACTCAGCAATCTCATTTCCAAGGGTATCAAGACTATTAAAGCTTAATGGGTGAGGTATGGTTAAGTGGTGAGGCTGCAGCAAGCGACTAAGCATTTATTTGACTGGCTAACTTACGAGTACAAGAATAAAGGGGGATGATTGTCGAATAAACGGACGTGATCTAGTAATGATCTCTAAGAGATCCTGAACACCTACTTACGTCAATCATAACCCCACCGTGTTCTCTCTCGGATAAGGACTCACGAGAAGAGACAGTCACGGTTACGCACACGGTTGGTGTATTTTATTTGAGTTTACTTCAAGTTTGCTATGACCGGGTGTTAAACAAAGTCTCCAAGTTGCCACGTAACCGCGGGCACCGCTTTCCGAAAGATTTTAACCCTGCAGGGGTGCTCCAACTCATCCATCACAAACTAACCACACGCAGCGAGAATAACCTCGACCACGAATCTCGTGATCTTCCTAGGCAATTCCACTGGAAAACCGCAACCTCGAGATAGCCCAAAGTATCGTAATTCCTCGCTCAAGACGTTCAAGAAAGGTAAAACAAGTCCAGCAAGGCCGCCCGGCGTGTCGACGATCCCGATAGGAGCCGCGTATCTCGTTCTCAGGACACGACGGATTGTCCAAACTTCCGGTAGGCCAATCACAGAGTTGCCCCTGGCGGCCACCGGCGGTTGACAGGTTGGACCAACACTCATGAGGAGCACTGGCCCGGGTTGTTGATTAAAGATCCTCGGGTTAATTACTCCCTATGCAGGTTTATTAGTTATTAGGCAAATGTAGTACCAATGTTGGGCCTTGCCAGAGCAGCTTTATCCTAAAACGAAAGTCAAGGGGGTCCCCATAACAACCCCGAGCATGTTAGGAGCGCTCAATTATGGAACATAACACCGGTACACAAGTAACTAGGGGCGGCAAGAGTGGAACAAAACACCGAGCAAAAGGCCAAGCCTTCCACCCTTTACCAAGTATATATGTGCATTAAATTAAATAGCAATAATATTGTGATAGCTGGAAACAATTGCACCTGCAACTAGCAATGCTATAAGAAGGGTTGAGCAAGCGGTAACATAGCCAAACAATGTTTTGCTGGGATGTGGAGGGGTTAGAGGCTTTTCATGGAAATTTGGGAGGCTGACAAACATGTGGTAGGTAGCGAGACATTGCGATAGAAACGAGACAACTAGCATGGCAATGATAGTAGTGGTATCCCGGGAAATGATCATCTTGCCTGAGATCCCGCTTGGAAGAAGAACGAATCCGTGAAGAAGACGAACCAACGTAGTCGAACGAATCCTCACACTCCGAAGCGGTTTCGGAACTCTATCGAGAAGAAGCAAATCGGAAACAACAATCAACACGCGATAAACACCACAGCATATGCATGACATGATGCACATCAAATATGATGCATCTTATGCATGACATGACAAAGCACAACAATCAATTCCTACACATTAAGTGAAGCTCAATATGCAACGAGTTGCATATTGACGAAACTCCACATTCGAATTATTTAGTTCACTCTCGTCAGGTACACGACAATATTAAATGTTGTTAAACATGGCAAGAGGTGAAGCATAATGAAACTACACTATCTAGGCATCTTAAATGAGGCCGGAAACAGCATATAGCATTTCCGAAACGACCCCATATGTTAATTTCGAAATTGGTCCAGATCTGAACTAATCAGGTTTTATATTTATTAAACAGGGAAATAAGATGCACAATGAGATTCTACTCGTTATTCTAGTCGATTTACATATATGGAACATCTCAAACGGAGCTACGGTCTAAAAGATATGACAATCGCAAGATTATATGCCATGAATGCAAAATGCATGAAAATGACAACCACAACCATTTCAATCATGAATGCAGCAAGATATTATGATACTACATGAAATTCTAGGCAAGTTTCATATGCAACATGTTCCAAACGGAGCTACGGTTCAACAAATACAACCAACACAAGTTTTAGTTGAAATCTGCCCAAAACAGCAAGATAGCATTTTGCACACATGAAAACAACAAGCTACAAGATTCTAAAATGCACAAACTAAGCATGGGGCAATATCATATAACACACACTTCATTTCATCTTCACATATCATACTCAAAAGAGTCATGGATCACATGGTACGAAGCTCACAACATGGCAACAAAATATAGCAGATTAGGACTTAGTGAAAATAACAGTTTTTAGCATAGCAGATTTTCACGGAGGCATAATGCCAGCAGTAAAACTGTATGCTACGGGGCATATATTGGCATGAAAATTAACAGCATGGTAGTATACATGATGCACTACAATTCATTACTTTATGGAAACATCCAATTATGCTCAGATTCATGGCAACCCTCAACACAACATGGCATATTGAAGAAACAGATTCTCAGACTTAGTGAAAATTAGGCTAGTCATGAGCAGCAGTTTTTTTACAGATTGACGTATTGGACAGCGGGTTTAATTATGATGCAAAACATATTCATGCAAACTAATGACACAACATGGTAGGCAACAACATGCTTAACAAAAGACTCCTTGGTCGAAAACACCAAAGACTTCTAGATCAGTAGCAAATCACATGGCAAGACAGCAACAAAATAACAGATTTCCAGACTTAGAAATATTTTGGACCCTCAAAACTTCAGATTTTTTATAGCATGTTGGCAATAAGAAAACAACACCTAAACATGCATTTCTATGACAACCAAAAATACCAGGGCCTAGCACACATGTCCAAGGACATATCTCATGTTCAAAATTATTTCATATGATGCACGGATTAAATCCCACAAAATAGACAAACGGGCATCATGGCAAAAATGACATGCACAAGAACTTCCTCCAATGACAAAACTAAATGCACAGTTAAATTCTATGGATTTTTCTACCCCAAAAACATATATAATATGCCTAGGTTCATGTAGGGAAATATCTCACAATTAATTATGCAAGTTTATGGCCTAATCCCCTTTTAGCAATTATAAATGCAAGTTAAATGCAAATATTTCAATGAACAGGTTTGTCATGCATGAAAATGCGATGCCGATGGCGGGAGGGCGATGCGACGCGGCGAGGCAAGGCCACGGCGAGGCGGGATCAACTGGATCCGGGGCCGGTGCGCCCATTCCCGGCGATGGCGGTGGCCGGCGAGGACGGCCGACGGCGGAGCTCGCGGATCTGGCCATGGCGGCCCGGTCCTGCAGATGGGAGGGAGAGAAGAGATATGGTGAGATGGGGAGGAGGGGATGAAGAGAGAGAGAAGGGGCACGACGGTGACCCGGCTGACGGCGGCGAGGTCCGGCGAGGCCCGGCGCGACCTCCGACGAGGACGACGCGGAGGCGGGCGCTCTCTTGGCGCTGGGCTGCGACGGCTCCCCTCGGGCCCAGGTTCGGCCCGGGGTGGGCCTGCTTCGGGCTCCGGCGGGCCGCGAGCGGGGGATGGCTGGCAGGGCGACGTGGCGGCTCGGGAGTGGCCAGGAGCGGCGGCGCGCGCAAACCGGCGGCGACAAGTGGCGGCTGCGGGGCTGGCCGGCGTGGAAAATGAGGCAGAGGTGGGAGAGGGCTATTTTTGGACGTGGGGGTGTCCATATATAGCAGTTTTGGCTAGGGTTTGGGTCTAGGGGTGGTTTCTCGACCGTGCGATTGCCATCGGACGGTCGGATCGGGGTGGAGGGTTAGGTGGGCTGGCCGGGCTGTGTAGAGTGGTTGGGGCAAGAAGAGAGGGAAGAAGGCAGCCCGTGACGGAGTTTTTAAAACAATGAAAACGTCCGATAATAACCCGATGACGGTGCCGCTACGGTCTACCGTTCGGGTATCAAACGACCTCTGGTTGCGACGAAATTTGGCAGGCGGTCCACCTACAATATATAAAGACCGCACGCTAAGTTTCGACCCAATCCGAGAAAGTTTTATACACACTTTTGAAAACAACATTTTACCGATGCCGCGGGCACGTGCATGTGTGGTTGGGCTCGAAATGGACGACGGGAAGAACCGGCAACTGCTAACGGATGCAAGTTTTAGAAAACGAGTGATGATGCCATGCAGATGATGCGAATGATGCGATGATGAATGCGACAATAAAATGAATCACATGACAAGAATGGAAAAAAACGGAATCTTCTGGAGCGTCTGTCCCGGGCTGTTACACCAAAGTTGACGGCCCCAGCAAGGATGTTGCCGGGTGTGCCTCCTGTCAGGCCTTGGTAGCTGCCGACAAGCCGGAGGGCTCCGGCAAGCAGTACTGCAAGATCCATCGCACCAAGGGCCATGATCTCCAAGATTGCCGGCAAGTTGAGCAGCTTGTCGAGAAGCAGAAGGCTGAGTACGAAAGGCGAGACAAGGAGAAGGGCCAGGATGGTGCGGAGGGGTCCAGCAAGAAGCGTGGTGGCCGAGGAGGTCGTCGCGGCAAGGCCAAGCAACAGAAGGAGAGGCCTGCTCGAGGCCGCGACAAGCAAGAGGGGGGTGATGATGACAACGACGAGGACGAAGAGTCCAGCGAGCAAGAGTTCCAAAAAGCTACGGACATGATGTGTGTTGACAGGGGCGCTTCCTTGCATTCTTGCCACCGCCAACTTAAACAGTGGGCGCGTGAAGTGAATGCGACAGAGCCATCTGTCGGTGCCCGGAAACCGTTGAAATGGTCCAGCACGCCTATCATTTTTGACATTGAGGATCACCCTGATCGCACAACTGCCGTCGGGTGTTTGCCGTTGTTGGTTTCACCAACGATTCGCAACCTCAAGGTGATGAAAATGTTAGTTGACGGTGGGGCCGGTTTGAATTTGATATCGCCTGAAGTGATCAAAAGGTTGCAATTCCTGATGGAGATCTCGAGGAAATGGGCACGTTCCAAGGGATCAATCCGGGAAGGAGCCAGCCGAAGGGCAAGATCACACTGCCGGTAACATTTGGCAGTGACTTGAACTTCAGGACGGAGAAGATTGTTTTTGACGTTGCCAAGATTCCATTGCCATATAATGGGATCCTTGGACGCCCGGCACTGGCCAAGTTCATGGCGGCATCACACTACGCCTACAATACATTGAAGATGCCTGGGCCGATCAGCGTCATCACTGTCAACTCTGACAAGAAGGATGCGCTTATCTGCACCGACCAACTCTACCGGGAGGCAGTTGCAGCATCTGCCGCCAAGGCGCTTGCTCCTGCCGCTAAAGCTCCCGGGGGGAAGAAGACCGGCAAGACCTCTCACACACACTCCAGCAAGCGCACCTCTTTGGAGTGTTGCGCTCCTGTTGAGGATGTGCCAGAGAGCTCCACCGGCAAGAGTAAGAAGTCCAAGGCAGCTCCACCGGAAACTAAGAAGGTGCCCGCCAAGGAGGATGGTACGGGAGGAACTTTTACCATAAGTTCCACCCTCGACGACAAATAGGAAAGCGCGCTCATTGCCTTCCTGCGGGCGAATGTTGATGTGTTTGCATGGCAACCATCCAACATCCCCGGTGTTCCCAGGGAGGTGATTGAGCACCACCTTGCCGTCTGCCCTCACGCGCGGCCCGTCAAGCAGAAGGTCAGGAAGCAGGCTTTGGAGCGGCAACAGTTTATTGCCGAGGAAATTAAGAAGTTGGAAGCGGCAGGTTTGGTAAGGGGAGTACTTCATCCAACATGGTTGGCCAATCCAGTTGTAGTGCGTAAGGCAAATGGGAAATGGAGGCTGTGTATTGACTATACAGATATCAATAAAGCCTGTCCAAAGGATCCTTTTCCCTTGCCGCACATCGACCAGATTGTGGACTCCACTGCCGGCTGCGACCTACTTTCATTTCTGGACGCCTATTCAGGCTATCATCAGATCTTCATGGCTAAGGAAGACGAAGAAAAAACCGCATTTATCACCCCATGTGGTACGTATTGCTTTTTACGCATGCCTTCGGGTTGAAAAGTGCTGGTTCAACATTTGCAAGAGCGGTCCAGATTGGTTTTGAGCCCCATCTACATAGAAACATGGAAGCTTATATGGATGACATCGTGGTCAAAACCAAGGACAAGGTAATGCTCATATCAGATTTAGAAGAGGCATTTGCAAATCTGCGCAAGATCAATCTGAAGCTCAATCCTGAGAAGTGTGTGTTTGGTGTTCCATCCGGCAAGCTTCTCGGATTCTTTGTATCTCAGCGTGGAATCGAAGCAAATCCCGACAAGATCAAAGCAATTGAGCAGATTGAAGCGCCAAGACGTGTCAAAGATGTGCGTCGTCTTGCCGGCTGTGTTGCTGCTCTGTGTAGGTTCATCTCCAAGTCTGTTGAGTGCGCCCTGCCCTTTTCAGAATTTTGAAGAAGGCATGACCAATGAAGTGGACTCCGGAAGCGGAGGCAGCGCTGCAAGATTTGAAGAGGTACCTCTCCTCTCCGCCAGTGCTAGTCGCGCCAAAACCACAAGAGTCGTTGCTGCTATACCTAGCGGCAACGAACCAAGTGGTGAGTGCTGCGTTAGTGGTAGAGAGAGAAGTTGATGAGGAAGCAGCGGCAGCGGCAGGACCGCCAAGCGATGAGCAGGGATCTTCCCCGACAGAGTCTGGTGCCGGCAAAGTGGGATCTGCGCAGTCAGATGAAGCAATACAGAAGAGAAAGATGGTGCAGCGCCTAGTTTATTTTGTCAGCTCCCTTTTGCAGGGGGCTAGGTCAAGATATTCTGGTGTGCAGAAGCTGCTCTTCGGCCTCCTTATGGCCTCGAGGAAGCTGCGCCATTACTTTCAGGCACATGAGATCACTATTGTCACTCGCTTTCCGTTGCAACGGATTTTGCGAAACCCTGATGCAACCGGCAGGATTGTGGAGTGGGCTTTAGAACTATCCAGTTTTGGTCTCAAGTTTGAAAGTACTTCAACCATTCAGAGAAGAGCCTTGGCGGAGTTCATTGCGGAATGGACCCTAACGCCAGACGAAGAAATTCCAGAGTCAACCCTCCCCGGCAAGGAAACAAGTCAAGAGTGGATTATGTATTTTGACGGGGCTTTCTCGCTGCAAGGCGCCGATGCTGGCGTGCTGCTTGTTGCACCCACCGGAGAGCACATCAAATACGTAATTCAGATGCATTTTCCCTGGGAGAGGTCAACAAATAACACTGCGGAGTATGAAGGGCTGCTTGCCGGTCTCAGGATCGCGGCGGACCTTGGAATGAAGAAACTTGTCGTCAGAGGTGATTCTCAGCTTGTCGTCAAACAAGTGAATAAAGATTATCAGAGCCCATTGATGGAAGCTTATGTAGATGAGGTAAGAAAGTTGGAAGAGCATTTTGACGGTCTACAAATGGAGCACGTTCCTCGTGCGGAAAACGGTGTTGCTGATGGCCTGTCAAAGTGCGCTGCCCTTAAGTTACCTGTGGAACCAGGAACTTTTGTGCTCCGACTGACTCAACCATCTGTGACACCATCGATGGGACGAGAGAAAAGGAGGAAGCTGAGTTCCAGCAAGTATTTCCCGGCAAAGCTTCCAGAAGCCACCGGCAAAGGAGTTGCCGGGAACGACGCCAAGCTTGCCGGTGAGCGACAAACTCCGGCAGGGCCTCAAGCTCTTGCCGTAGAGACGAACACTCCCGCCGAGCTTGCCGGGGAGCAAAAGGCTCCGGCAGGGCCTCAAGCCCTTGCCGTAGAGACAAACGCTCCCACGGCAGAAGACATGCCTTTAGTCCTTGCCGTCGAGCCCCAGGCTCCAGCATGGGCACAACACATCGTCCATTTCCTTCAGATAGGAGAACTTCCCGAAGAACAGGAAGAAGCAGAAAAAGTAGCCCGCCGGTCTAATA
Organism: Elymus sibiricus; assembly: GCA_039707655.1. NCBI lineage: Eukaryota > Viridiplantae > Streptophyta > Magnoliopsida > Poales > Poaceae > Elymus > Elymus sibiricus. Next base: position 18,105,965 of record CM077671.1, read on the forward strand.
TGTACCAGTTTGTGGACAATGTCCTGTACAGAAAAAGGCCGAACGGTGTGAAATTGAAGTGCATTCCTCGGGAAGATGGACTAGAGCTGTTGGCAGAAATACATGGAGGCATATGCGGCTCTCACATAGGATCAAGAGCTCTTGTCGGTAAGGCATTCTGGCAAGGTTTCTTTTGGCCCACTGCTCTCCAGGATGCAACTGCACTAGTAACCAAGTGTGAAGCGTGCCAGTTCCATTCAAAGAAGCTACATCAGCCAGCTCAAGCTCTTCAGACAATCCCTCTTTCCTGGCCCTTTTCGGTCTGGGGGCTTGACATCTTGGGCCCTTTTCCCCGTGCTGTCGGGGGCTTTGAGTACTTGTACGTTGCTATCGACAAGTTCACAAAGTGGCCGGAAGTGGAAGCAGTAAGGAAGGTGATAGCACAATCAGCCGTCAAGTTTTTCAAAGGAATAGTTTGCTGCTTTGGTGTACCAAACAGGATCATCACTGACAACGGCACACAGTTCACCAGCAACACCTTCATGCAGTATGTCCAAGACCTTGGCGGCAAGATCTGTTTTGCTTCTGTTGCTCACCCAAGGAGTAACGGCTAGGCGGAAAGGGCAAATGCTGAGGTGTTGTGTGGTCTCAAGACAAGAACTTTCGACAAGCTGCGCAAGTGCGGAAGACGCTGGATTGATGAGTTGCCGGCGGTTTTTTGGTCAATCAGAATGACACCAAATCGAGCCACCGGCCAGACACCTTTCTCCCTAGTCTATGGGGCGGAAGCAGTTCTCCCCACAGAACTGATATACGGGTCACCTCGAGTGCTCGCTTATGATGAGCTTGAGCAAGAGCAGTTGCGGCAAGATGACGTGACGCTCCTTGAGGAAGATCGTCTTCAGGCTGCTGTGCGAGCTGCACACTACCAGCAAGCCTTGTGCCGATATCATAGCCGCAAGGTTCATGCCCGAAGCCTTGAAGAAGGCGACCTTGTTCTTCGGCGCGTTCAGTCGGCCAAGAATTCCAACAAGTTGACGCCGAAGTGGGAAGGCCCTTATCGGGTAGTACGAGTCACCAGGCCTGGCGCAGTCCACCTGGAGACCGAAGATGGGATTCCGATGAGCAACTCCTGGAATATCGAACATCTTCGTAAGTTCTATCCATAAGGCGCGGTTGCCGGGTCCCCCGGCAACCCCCTTTTGTACAAGTCTTGCCGCTGAAGCATGTAATCCTTTGTACAAAGCCAGGCGCAGACCCTATGCATAGTTGAATAAACCTAAGTGTTTTGCAATTCTTGTCGATTTCCATGTATACTTCCGTGCATGCTTATCTGAGATATTGTATTACACTTATTTCCGGCAAGTGCTAACGAACCGCCAAGGTCCCATATTCCTTTTCTCTTCTTTCTTTTTCTCAAAAGGCAGAAGGTTCCCTCGCATGCAAGTTTGCCGGGGGGAAGGACGGTATGGATACCGACAGGCGACATTCAAGGTTGACATCTTGTCGGAAGGAGTACGGCAACGAAAAGCTAAGTCGCGGAAACTTTAAACAAGTTTTCGTTTTGTTATTCTCCTTGAACGATTTTGGCTTATGTATGGGAAACCTGCACGCGAAGGAACCTTGTTGTGATCGGTTGCGCCCTTGTTTTGTTTCGAGTCCGCTCAACAACTTAAGTGGCTGCACTGAGAACACCAAGGGATCTTGCCGGCAGCGGCACCGCCAGCAGGCTGCTAAAGTCCCGCACCTAGCGCTCGCGGCAAGGTTGCGCGCACCGGCAAGTTTCCAACAAAGCATAGGGCATGTACCATACAGAAAGAAATCAGATAAGGGAAATAGCATGCATTCATTCAGAGCATAGCAAGTTATATTACATCAATAGTTGCCGCGATTCTAACATAAGATAAATTGTCTTTGGCATGGAACGATGGCGGCAAAAAGAAGTAAAGCAGTTAGTCCCGGCAATCGCCTTCAACCCTCTTGACTTGGCCTACCTTGTCGACGATGGGCGCGACAAGCTCTTCAAGTGCCTTGACGTCTACATCCTTCGGCAAGCGGTCGAGGACGTTGGTGAGGTTGATGCCGGGATTCTTGTGTGCCACTTTGATGAGCACCTTTTGGAGGATGACCCGGCAGAGCTTGCGGGACTCGTTGTCCAGATGGGTTGCTCGGTCAGACTGGAGCTGCTCCAGGGCTTCAAGCATGCGGTCGAAGAACATGGTCAGCTTGGCGCTCGTGGACACCCTGTCGTCAGAAGAATACCTGAAGCCTTGCAGGCCCATGGCGGACAGTTGCGCCGCAAGCTTTTCCGCAACGTCGACAAGCTTTTCAGTCCAGACTTGCACTCCTTCCACATAGTCATTGTGAGCGGCGGCGGCGCTCTCAAGCAGCTCCTGTTCATTTCGGAGATCCTTGACCAGAGCCTTCTCGCGAGCCTTGGCAGTCTCAAGAGTCTCGTTCAGCGTGGCCAGCTTCAATTTCAGATCGTCAATGGACTCTTTCGCCAAGGAGAGTTGCTTGATCTTATCGGACATGGCGGTTTGAATCTCCATCAGGCTATGGAGAGCCTTCTCTCTCTCGGTCTTGAGCGTCGAGATCTGCTTGCCGTGCTCCTCAAGATCTGCCTCCAACTTCTTCACCTTGTCGGCAAGCTCATTCTTGGCGGCCTCTACGGCCTCGGCAACATTGACGGCTTCCTTCAGCTTGCCGGCATGGTCTGTGGCCAGAGCTTCGAGCGTTTCCTTGTGCTTCTGCTCCAGCTCCTGGGTCCGCGACGCGACAAGCTTCTCGATTTATTCATCCTTGCTGCGAAGCTTGTTGGCAAGTGCCTTCTCACGAGCGGTGAGGTCATCATCATGAGCCTCAAGGCCAACACGGAGCTCTCTCAAGCGTGCTTCCTCTGCAGTGGCCTGTTGTTTGGCATCCTCCTGTGCCTTCTCAACATTGGACTACTTCATGAGGAGCTCGTTCCAGCCTTGGCTCAGCTGCTCTTGGCTCGCCTTCAGCTCTTGGAAGGCTTCAGCATACCAGGCCTGCGTTTCTTCAATGCGCTTCTGAAGATCCGCCTCTGCTGCTTCGACAACTGCTGCCTTGGAGTCTAGCTTCTCTTTCCGGGCACGGTGAAGCGCTTGGAGTTTCTGGAAGTTGTTGCTCATGGCCTGGAGGAGCTTTTCTTCTTTAGACTTGCTGCTGTCGGCGCTAGGTTCATCAACAATCTCAAGCCCGACGGCGGTGATGACGTCTTCGTCGAAGATCTCTCCTTCAGTTGGCACACCGATACTTGCCGTTCCCGGTATGCTGACAAACAAGTTGTCGCCGACCTTGAGGTATTTGCTTGAGGAGGGAGCTTCGGATGTCGGCGGCTGGTCATCGACAACCGCCTCACCGGTAGCTGGGGGCTCCGGGGCCGGCATAGTGCCTGGCGCTCCTGCGGCAGGAATGCCTTCAGTACGGTCACTGGTCTCCTCGACAGCCTTCTCAGCAGACTCCTTGGTGGCCTTTTCCTGTGTGGCCCTGGCGGCCTCGGCGACAGCATTTTGGCGGCTTCGGAGGCTTCGGCGGCAGCATTTTTAGCGGCCTCGTCAGCGGCAATCCTGTCGGCCTCGGCGGCAGCATCCCTGGCGGTCTCCTCGATGAGGGTATCAACATCCATGTGTTCCGCCGAGGGAATGTCTGAAGGCCAAGAAAACAAAACGAGATGAGATTGAGGCGGAAGTTCAAGAAGACAAAAAGTAAAATAGAATAACAAGTACCTGCGCCAACATTGGTTGCCGGTGTAGAACTGTCGGTGCCCATGCTTGCCGGCTCTTCCTCATCGCGATAGAGCACGCTAGAGGAAGTCCTTGCCGGAGACCCATTTCTGCGCGGCGTGGCTGACGGAGGCGGCACATCAGGGGTGGCCTCTGATGGTTCTCCTTGTCGCTGCTCTCCTCCTGCACGCCTGGTGATGTCAGCAGTAAAGATGCACACCCCGGCACTTGCTAGCGGAAAGCGAGTAGCAGACTCATGCTGGGGGCTGCGTCGGGGGCTGAGTCAAGGACTGCGTCGTGGGCTGGGCCCCGGGCTGATGGTGATCGTCTCTGGCACACCTGTGGTGCTTGCCGGCGGCTCCTCACCCGTCGAAGTCTTCACCCTCTTCGCTATCCTCTGCGCCAATGTTTCCGTATCCCTGCAGAAACAGGCCAAAGCGAAGCAAATGGGTTAAGTAAAACCAAAAACTCAGAAAGCAAAGGATGCGGCAAGATCCTTACTCCTCTTCTTCTTCTCCCGAGCTAAAGGTAGAGAGGTCGAAGTCGACTTCCGCCATGGTGCCCGTGGGAGGAGGTGGAGGGGTGCTCCTGGGTCGCTTGGCTGCGGCAGGCGCAGGTTGCTGATGAGCTCCTTGCCGCTGCGTGGCCTTGCCAGCCGCCCCCTTGCCGGGGGCTCCACCACTCGAGGAAGGCTGGTGGACTGCAGTGCCAGAGGCGGCTCTCCGAAGAACGCGCTTCGTCTTCTTCTCAGGAGCTGGGGGCTCCTCGTGCAGTTCCTCCTTTGCTATTTCTTCAGCGGAGGGGTCCCCGGCAGATGTGCCGCTCTGTTCTCCGGCAGTCTCGCCCTGCCCGACAAGTCTTTCCACTGACAGCGTTTCCCTTTCGCTGGTTTCCCCTTCCACGAAGCCGGCGCTGCCGGCCTCCATGGCAAGATTTGCCTCCTCCGCCCTGCTAGCGATGTACTCCACTTCTTCTTCAGTGGTGGGGCGGACGAGGTTCTCTTCTTCACGAATGGCCTTCTCCGACAGGTTATCAAAGAATTGTTGTGCCTGCTCTGCGGGAGGCTCGATCCAAGTCCCGTCAAGGCTATGAGCATCAAATACCGGCATCATGGCAATGATTGAGGCCAGAGCGGAGTTGTTGCACAAAGAGACTATGCCTGCCGGCAGCTTGCGCACCACAATAGACCTGAACAATTTTTGGCAGAGAGCTACGTGATGCATAAACGTCAGATTGTTATTCAGCCGAGGGCGCAACCTCATGATGTCTGCCGCGTTCCGGAACTCCCAGGCTGGCCTCCCTTTTTTCTACAGAGGGGCGATGCGCCGGCGAAGGAAATTGGCGCCTATCATCTCTACTGTGAGCCCGGCAGCTCTGAGGCGGTGAATCCTGGTAGTTGCGACTGTGAGCTTCTCATCATTGGGATCGAGGGTGCTCCAGTCGTTGCCGCGCACCATCTTCGCCTGCCGCGGCAAGCAAAAGGACTGGAGATCTGTCTCCTGAATCCAGCACCACTTGGCCCGCCATTCATCCCACTTCTCGCGGTAGGCCCCGTCTGGGTAAACCTCCTTGCTTCCTGGCCGTGGAATCCAAGCGATGGAATCAAAAAGGGCCTCGCCCTTTTGGATGCGGGGAATGAAGTAATGGCGGAAAAGGGCGGTGCTAGGAACTACTCCGGCAAAGTTTTCGCAAAGGTGAGCGAAAACTGACATGCATGTCACGGCATTCGGCGTAAAATCCAAGAGTTGGAAGCCATAAGTGAGCATGATGTCGTTGAAGAAATCGGAGAAAGGGGGACAGAGCCCGTAGTAAAAGTAATCGGCAAAGAAGTGATATTTATCTGGGCCACCCCTGGAAGAACCTGGACTCACGCGGGTGGCGGGATGTGCCTTCGTCTCCGTCACCCACATGCACTGGTATCGCTCCCTCAGAGCACTCGCATCGAGCGCCGGGGGGAAGACGACCTGCTCCTTCCGCATCCTTGCCAGCTTGCTCTCCGAGACGGCGGCGTCCACCTCCTTGCCCTTGCTTGCCTTGGGCGGCATGGCGACTGTGGGGGCTGAGGCCGGGGACGGAGAGGGCGTGGAGGCGGCGGGCGAGTGGGAAAAGCTCTGTTTCGACTCGAGGAAGAAGACGACGGCGGTTCCTAGATTGGAAAAGACAGGAGCGCGCGGCTGTAACGGCTGCTCTGCGCATGTCTCCCACGTCCCACATTCAATGGGTGTCGTGGCGGGCATAGTAAACAGAATAATTACAACGGTTAACTCCAGCCACGCGTGCCCGTGCACTGTTTGGGCCTAGCCCAACAACGCCTCGCACCCATGTATGGCCTAGGTGTACTAAAGTTCGGGTCCTTTAGTACCCCATACTTGTGCACGGGCAGTTGTAGCCACGCCAGTGGCAAGGCTTGCCGGGGGTCAGCTGGATGCAGATACAGCAACATCAAGAAGGCATTCAAGCCACTGATTAGAAGATAGAAGACCGAAGGCTAGGCGCCCGGCAAGATCTTGCCGGGCTGGCCTGCGGAGCCCCGGCAAGACTCGCACCCGGCAAGACTCAGCCACCCAGTCACCGCCCCAGCGTAGCGACCAGCTTGTCTTTTAGCTGTTGTCCTCCTGGGTGCGTGTCAGATGCTAGCGGTGGATGGGCTTAAGCGGCGCTGAAGTGACGGCCCCTTTTTCCGTCCCCAAGACGCTAAGGGACACCTCAACGGAGCATTTAATGTTTCTGTCCTAAGCCGTCAGTATTAGGTATGATAACACCATAGCTGCTTTACACCTCATGTATGCACTGTGCACCACTGTTGGTGACCCCTTCGAACGTATAAAAGGAGGCCCAAGGTGCAGCTATAGGAAGAGAGCTTCTGGCCCATTCTGCATGCGTAGTAGCTGTGTACTGTTCATCACATAGCGCTCCTAGAACTTGGGTTAGAACACATCTAATACAACCAAGCAGGAGTAGGGTTTTACGCATCTTTGCGGCCCGAACCTGGGAAAAAAATCCCTCGTGTTGATCGTTGGATCTGCTCTTTGCGCAAACCTTTCTCCCTGCCGAATCGTAAAGGGATCCTCGCGATCCCATAGGTGTCGTTCTCTAACAATTCTACTATCCATACTACACTTGTATCACCATATCTTTGTCGAACTAGTGCACCTATACAATTTGCCATTGTATTGGGTGTGTTGGGGACACAAGAGATTGCTTGTATTTGATTGCAGGGTTGTTTGAGAAAGACCATCTTCATCCTACACCTCCAATGGATTGATAAACCTTAGGTCATCCACTTGAGGAAAATTGTTACTGTCCTACAAAACTCTGCGCTTGGAGGTCCAACACAAGTCTATAAGAACAAAGTTGTGTAGTAGACATCAATGCATGTATACATGATCATTGACATGAATACATAATCATAACTATGTGCTTTTCTATCAATAGCCCAACAGTAATTTGTCTACCCACCATGTGCTACTTTCGAGAGAGAAGCCTCTAGTGAACACTATGGCCCCCTGCTACTTCTTGAGCTTGCGTTGGTTTTCCCTTGAAGAGGAAAGGGTGATGCAGCAAAGTAGATAAGTATTTCCCTCAGTTGTTGAGAACCAAGGTATCAATCCAGTAGGAGATACAAGCAAGTCCCCAATAGATGTACCTACACAAATAATCAAACACTTGCACCCAACGCTATAAAGGGGTTGTCAATCCCTTCACGGTTACTTGCAAGGATGAGATCTGATAGATATAGATATAGAAGATTACTAAAACGAAAAGTAAAACAAAAGTAAAAATATTGCAGCAAAGTATTTTTGGTATTTTTGGTTTATAGATCTAAAAATATAATATGGAAAATAGACCCGGGGGCCATAGGTTTCACTAGAGGCTTCTCTCTTAAAGGAAAATAATACGGTGGGTGAACAAATTACTATCGAGCAATTGATAGAAAAGCGCATAGTTATGACGATATCCAAGGCAATGATTATGCATATAGGCATCACGTCCGTGTCAAGTAGACCGAAACGATTATGTATCTACTACTATTACTCCACACATCGACCGACTCCTGCCTGCATCTAGAGTATTAAGTTCATGAAGAACAGAGTAACGCATTAAGTAAGATGACATGATGTAGAGGGATAAACTCAAGCATATGATGAAAACCCCCATCTTTTTATCCTTGATGGCAACAATACAAATACGTGCCTCGCTACCCCTACTTTGTCACTGGGTGAGGACACCGCAAGATTGAACCCAAAACCAAGCACTTCTCCCATTGCAAGAATTACCAATCTAGTTGGCCAAACCAAACCAATAACTCGAAGAGACTTGCAAAGATATGAAATCATGCATATAAGAATTCAGAGAAGATTCAAATAATATTCATAGATAATCTGATCATAAACCCACAATTCATCGGATCTTGACAAACACACCGCAAAAGAGTATCACATCGGATAGATCTCCATGAAGATCATGAAGAACATGGTATTGAAGAACAAAGAGAGAGAAGAAGCCATCTAGCTACTAGCTATGGACCCGAAGGTCTGTGGTGGACTACTCATGCATCATCGGAAGGGCAATGGAGTTGATGTAGATGCCCTCCGTGATCGAATCCCCCTCCGGCAGATTACCGGAAAAGGCTCCAAGATGGGATCTCACGGGAACAGAGGGTTCCGGCAGCGGAAAAGTGTTTTTGTGGCTCTTTTTGGTATTGGGGGAATATTTGGAAATTTATAGGCCAAAGAATAGGGTTAGGAGATTTGCCGTGGGGCCACAAGCCAGGCCCCCCCCTAGGGCGCGCCCTGCAGGCTTGTGACCTCACGGCAGGTCTCCTGCCTTCGTCTCCAAGTCTGGCAGGTTTCTTCTGGTCCAAGAAAAATCATTCCGAAGATTTTATTCCGTTTGGACTCCGTTTAATATTCCTTATCTGCAATACTCAAAAACAAGGAAAAAACAGAAACTTGCACTAGGCACTAGGTTAATAGGTTAGTCCCAAAAATAATATAAAATAGCATATTAATGGATATAAAACATCCAAAACAGATAATATAATAGCATGGAACAATCAAAAATTATAGATACATTGGAGACGTATCACCCCCGGGTCTACTTAATCATATTTGCTAAAAACATAAAAAAATACCTTCCTGCAATTTATTTTATTTTGCTTTTTATTCATTACCTATCTACCACTATCATAAGTAATCCTCGCAAGTAACGAGTTCAAGGGGCTTGACAACTCTCTTGCCCGCGTTGGGTGCAAGTGTTTGATTTTGTGTGTGCAGGTACCGCTTGAAAGACGAGTTGTTGTGATTCTCCTACTGGCTCGATAACCTTGGTTCTTACTGAGGGAAATAACTATCGCTACTATATTGCTTCACCCTTTCTCTTCAGGGAAAAACCCAACGCAACTCACAATTAGCAGTGGTAGGGAGATTAGGAGGAGGACAATCTTTTTTTCTATTTTTGAGGCACGGGAGGTGGTTTTTTTGTGCTTGTGGGGAGGTGGGACGCGATGGGTTTTTCATAGAGGGAATCGTGGGGAGGGTGGTACATGATACTTGTGATCTGCATTGGGTTTTTGCGCGAAGAGGAGCGGATGATGTAGCACAGTACAGATAAGTATTTCCCTCAGTGAGACCCAAGGTTATCGAACCAATAGGAGGACCACGCAACTCCTGTCTTCCGCCCCTATGCACAAAAGAGCAAACACTTGCACCTAACGCGGGCAAGAGGGTTGTCAAGCCCCTTGAACTCGTTACGTGCAAGCAGATAAGTAGTGTAGTTGATAGTTGAATAAATATAAATTGCAAAATAAATAAAAAGGAAATAATGGCAGCAAGGAAATAGTAACATTTTTAAATATATGAATAGACCCGGGGGGCATAGTGTTCTCTAGTGGCATCTCTCTCGAAGTAGGCATACGGTGGGTAAACAAATTACTGTTGGGCAATTGATAGAAAAGCGCATAGTTATGCAATATTTATTCACGGCAATGATCATGTGTATATAGGCATCACGTCCATAAGCAAGTAGGCCGACTCCTGCCTGCACCTACTACTATTACTCCATCCATCGACCACTATCCAGCATGCGCATCTAGAGTATTAAGTAAAACAGAGTAATGCTTGGAGAACGATGACATGATGTAGACAAAGAAAATCTAATTAATATGAATCAACCCCGTCGTTTTATCCTTAGTAGCAACAATACAAATACGTGTCTTGTCCCTTTCTGTCACTGGGATATAAAGCACCGCAAGATTGAATCCACTACAACGCACCCCTCTCACTGAAGATAGATCAGTCTAGTTGGCCAAACCAAATCAATAGATCAGAGAGATTTACGAAGCTATAATAATCATGCAAATACATATAATTCAGAGAAGACTCAAATATTTTTTGTGAATAATCTGAACATAAACCCACAATTCATCGGATCCCAACAAACGCACCGCACAAAGTGATTACATCAAATAGATCATCGCGAAGATGCGATGAACTTTGGATTGAAGAACATAGAGAGAGAGAGAGAGAGAGTCATCTAGGTAATAGCTATGGACCCGTAGGTCTGTGGTCGACTACTCACACATCATCATGGGAGCAGCAAGGTTGATGAAGAGGCCCTTCGTGATCGATCCCCCCTCCGGCAAGGCACCGGAATAGGGCTCCAGATGGGCACACAGCGGAACAGAGACTTGCGGCGGCGGAAAAAGTGTTTCGGGAGCTCCCCTAGGGTTTTCAGAATATATGTGAATTTATAGGCCAGAGAGGGACGTCGGGGGAGCCACGTGGGACCAACGAGATAATAGGGCGCTGATACGTCTCCAACATATCTATAATTTTTGATTGTTCCATGCTATTATATTATCTGTTTTGGATGTTTTATATGCATTAATATGCTATTTTATATTATTTTTGGGACTAACCCATTAATCTAGAGCCTAGTGCCAGTTTCTGTTTTTTTCATGTTTTTGAGTATTGCAGATAAGGAATATTAAACGGAGTCCAAACGGAATAAAATCTTCAGAATGATTTTTCTTGGACCAAAAGAAACCTGCCAGACTTGGAGATGAAGGTAGGAGACCTGCCGTGGCGTCACAAGCCACCAGGGCGCGCCCTAGGGGGGGCGCGCCCTACTGGCTTGTGGCCCCAAGGCAGCCCTCCTAACCCTATTCTTCGGCCTATAAATTCCCAAATATTCCCTGGATACCAAAAAGAGCCACGAAAATACTTTTCCGCCATCGGAAGCCTCTGTTCCCATGAGATCCCATCTTGGAGCTTTTTCCGGTAATCTGCCGGAGGGGGATTCGATCACGGAGGGCATCTACATCAACTCCATTGCCCCTCCGATGATGCGTGAGTAGTTTACCACGGACCTTCGGGTCCATAGCTAGTAGCTAGATGGCTTCTTCTCTCTCTTTGTACTTCAATACCATGTTCTTCATGATCTTCATGGAGATCTATCCGGTGTAATACTCTTTTGCGGTGTGTTTGTCGAGATCCGATGAATTGTGGGTTTATGTTCAGATTATCTATGAATATTATTTGAATCTTCTCTGAATTCTTATATGCATGATTTCATATCTTTGCAAGTCTCTTCGAGTTATTGGTTTGGTTTGGCCAACTAGATTGGTAATTCTTGCAATGGGAGAAGTGCTTAGTTTTGGGTTCAATCTTGCGGTGTCCTCACCCAGTGACAAAGTAGGGGTAGCGAGGCACGTATTGTATTGTTGCTATCGAGGATAAAAAGATGGGGTTTTCATCATATTGCTTGAGTTTATCCCTCTACATCATGTCATCTTACCTAATGCGTTACTCTGTTCTTCATGAACTTAATACTCTAGATGCAGGTAGGAGTCGGTCGATGTGTGGAGTAATAGTAGTAGATGCAGAATCGTTTCGGTCTAGTTGACACGGACGTGATGCCTATATGCATAATCATTGCCTTGGATATCTTCATAATTATTCGCTTTTCTATCAATTGCTCGACAGTAATTTGTTCACCCACCGTATTATTTGCCTTCATGAGAGAAGCCTCTAGTGAAACCTATGGCCCCCGGGTCTATTTTCTATATTATACTTTCAGATCTAAAAACCAAAAATACCAAAAATACTTTGCTGCAATCTTTTTACTTTTAGTTTATTTTCCGTTCTAGCAATTCTATCTATCTATCTCTATCAGATCTCATCCTTACAAGTAACCGTGAAGGGATTGACAACCCCTTTATAGCGTTGGGTGCAGGTGTTTGATTCTTTGTGTAGGTACATCTATTGGGGACTTGCTTGTATCTCCTACTGGATTGATACCTTGGTTCTCAACAACTGAGGGAAATACTTATCTACTTTGCCGCATCACCCTTTCCTCTTCAAGGGAAACCAACGCATGCTCAAGAAGTAGCAAGAAGGATTTTTGGCGCCGTTGCCGGGGAGATCGACATCAAGCCTACCAAGTACCCATCACAAACTCATCTCTTGCATTTACATTATTTGCCATTTGCCTCTCGTTTTCCTCTCCCCCACTTCACCAATTTGCCGTTTTATTCGCCTTTTTCTCGCCGGATCTCTTTTTGTTTGCTTGTGTTGCCATGTGCCTCCTATTTGCTTGCATCTTAGCTTGCTAAAAATCTATTGTTATGGATCCTCATCCACTTGCTAATCTTTTCAAAAGGCCAAATTATGATGAACCAATTGCTAGTGAGTTGAGTGCACTTGATTATCTCTATGAAGTTTTGTTTGAAAATCATGAATCTGAAAATTTTGATGAAGTGTTGAAAGAAGATATTTATAAGGTGATTCATGATAGCTCCTTGATTGAAAAGCATGATTGCAATGATGTTACTATAAATTCTATTAATGTCGATTATGCTAATGATATGCAAAGCCACAAGCTTGGGGATGCTATGTTTGACGAAGATGATATTTTTTGTCCCCCATGTTTTGATGAGAAAATTCATTATGATGATTGCATGCTCGTGTATCATGAAAAGAATGATTTATGTGATAGTTATATTGTTGATTTCCTTCTTGATACTACTGCAATTTATTATGAGGGAGGAACATATGCTTGTAGGAATTGCAATAATATCAAGTTTCCTCTCTATGTATTCAAAGTTTTGAAGTTATGCTTGTTCTGCCTTCCTATGCTAATTGATTCTTGTTCCCATAAATTGTTTGCTCACAAAATCCCTATGCATAGGAAGTGGGTTAGACTTAAACGTGTTTTTCATGAGATTCATGATGCTCTTTTGCATATTTCAATTACTACTTTTTATGTGAGCATCATTGAAATCATTATGCCTAGCTAGGGGCGTTAAACAATAGCGCTTGTTGGGAGGCAACCCAATTTTATTTTTATGCTTTTGTTTTTGCTTCTGTTTTTGAGTTTTCCACACATTATTACCTCTGTAATAATTGTGTTTTCTTGTTTAAATTAGTGTTTGAGCCAAGTAAGACCTTTGGGATGGTCTACGGTGTTTGTGATTTGATTTTGCTGAAAAACAGAAACTTTTGCTCTCAGTCCAGGAATTTTGCAAATTCACTGGGACGTGATTTTGATCTGAAATTTTTACAAAAGCTTTATATACAAATTTCCCTGATTTTCCTAATTTTTCAAAAAAATTAGAGTTACATAAGTATTCGAAGTCTATAGATTGCTACAGACTATTCTGTTTTAGACAGATTCTGTTTTCTTTGTGTTGTTTGCTTATTTTGATGTATCTATGGGTTGTATCGGGGGTTATGAACCATGGAGAAGTTAGAATACAGTAAATATTACATTAATATAAATAAAGAATGAGTTCACAACAGTACCTAAAGTGGTGATTTATTTTTCTTATACTAACGGTTCTCATGAGTTTTCTGTTGAGTTTTGTGTTGTGAAGTTTTCCAGTTTTGGGTAAAGATTTGATGGACTATGGAATAATGAGTGGCAAGAGCCTAAGCTTGGGGATGCCCAAGGAACCCCAAGCCATATTCAAGGATACCAAAAAGCCTAAGCTTGGGTATGCCCCGGAAGGCATCCCCTCTTTCGTCTTCAATCCATCGGTAAATTTACTTGAGGCTATATTTTTATTCACCACATGATATGTGTTTTGCTTGGAGCGTCTTGTATGATATGAGCCTTTTCTTTTTAGTTTGCCACAATCATCCTTGCTGCACACATTTTTTGAGAGGGACACGCTGAATCGTGAATTTATTAGAATACTCTATGTGCTTCACTTATATCTTTTGAGCTAGGCAATGTTGCTCTAGTACTTCACTTATATCTTTTTAGAGCACGGTGGTGTTATATTTTATAGAAATTATTGAACTCTCGTACCTCACTTATATTATTTTGAGAGTCTTTAAAACAGCATGGTAATTTGTTTAGGTTATGAATTTAGTCCTAATATAATGGGCATCCAAGAGGGATATAATAAAAACTTTCATATAAAGTGCATTGAATACTATGAGAAGTTTGATTCCTTGCATATAGTTTTGAGATATAGAGATGGTAATATGAGAGTCATGCTAGTGAGTAGTTGTGAATTGGAGAAATACTTGTGTTAAAGTTTGTGATTCCCGTAGCATGCACGTATGGTGAACCGTTATGTAACGAAGTCGGAGCATGATTTGTTTAATGATTGTCAACCTTTGTGTGAGGGTCGGGAGCGCGCGATGGTTAACTCCTACCAACCTCTCCCCTAGGAGCATGCGTCTAATACTTTCCTTCGATAACTAATAGACTTTTGCAATAAGTATGTGAGTTCTTTATGACTAATGTTGAGTCCATGGATTATACGCACTCTCACCCTTCCACCTTTGCTAGCCTCTCTAGTACCGCGCAACTTTCGCCGGTGCATCAAACCCACCTTCCTCAAAACAGCCACCATATATATTCCTCAAAACAGCCACCATACCTACCTATTATGGCATTTCCATAGCCATTCCGAGATATATTGCCATGCAACTTCCACCGTTCCGTTTTTTTCATGACATGCACCATCACTTTCATATTGCATATAGAGTCATGTTTTGTTCTAGGTATCGAGTTGTAAGTAAATAAAAGTGTGATGATTTTCATTATTAGAGCATTTGTCCCGTGGGAGAAAAGGATGATGGAACTATGAATCCCTCACAAGTTGGGATGAGTCTCCGGACTTTATAAATAATAAAAGAGGCCAGTGAAGCCCAAATAAAAAAAAGAGGCCAAAGATGCCCACCAAAAAAATGAGAGAAAGAGAGAAGGGACAATGCTACTATCTTTTTCCACACTTGTGCTTCAAAGTAGCACCATGATCTTCATGATAGAGAGTCTCCTATTTTGTCATTTTCATATAGCTAGTGGAATTTTTTCATCATATGCACAACCACTTAATTTCTTTTTGATCTTTCATACACTTATAGCTCTAGTGCACCCGTTGCATGGCAATCCCTACTCACTCACATTGATATCTATTGATGGGCATCTCCATAGCCCGTTGATACGCCTAGTTGATGTGAGACTATCTTCTCCTTTTTCCTTGCACCTCCACCATATTCTATTCCACCTATAGTGCTATATCCATGGCTCACGCTCATGTATTGCGTGAGAGTTGAAAAGGTTTGAGAACATAAAAAGTGTGAAACAATTGCTTGACTTGTCATCGGGGTTGTGCATGATTTAGATACTTTGTGTGGGGAAGATGGAGCATAGCCAGACCATATGATTTTGTAGGGATAACTTTCTAAGGCCATGTTATTTCGAAAGGACACAATTGCCTTGTTGGTGTGCTCGAAGTATTACTGTTTTTATGTCAATATTAGACTTTTGTTTTGAATTTTATGGATCTGAATATTCATGCCACAATAAAGAGTATTACATGGATAAATATGTTAGGTAGCATTCCACATCAAAAATTCTGTTTTTATCATTTACCTACTCGAGGACGAGCAGGAATTAAGCTTGGGGATGCTTGATACGTCTCCAACGTATCTATAATTTTTGATTGTTCCATGCTATTATATTATCTGTTTTGGATGTTTTATATGAATTAATATGCTATTTTATATTATTTTTGGGACTAACCTATTAATCTAGAGCCTAGTGCCAGTTTTTGTTTTTTCCATGCTTTTGAGTATTGCAGATAAGGAATATTAAACGGAGTCCAAACGGAATAAAATCTTCGGAATGATTTTTCTTGGACCAGAAGAAACCTGCCAGACTTGGAGATGAAGGCAGGAGACCTGTCATGGCGTCACAAGCCACCAGGGCGCGCCCTACTGGCTTGTGGCCCCACGGCGGCCCTCCTAACCCTATTCTTCGGCCTATAAATTCCCAAATATTCCCTGGATACCAAAAAGAGCCACGAAAATACTTTTCCGCCGCCGGAAGCCTCTGTTCCCGTGAGATCCCATCTTGGAGCTTTTTTCGGTAATCTGCCGGAGGGGGATTCGATCACGGAGGGCATCTACATCAACTCCATTGCCCCTCCGATGATGCGTGAGTAGTTTACCACAGACCTTCGGGTCCATAGCTAGTAGCTAGATGGCTTCTTCTCTCTCTTTGTTCTTCAATACCATGTTCTTCATGATCTTCATGGAGATCTATCCGATGTAATACTCTTTTGCGGTGTGTTTGTCGAGATCCGATGAATTGTGGGTTTATGTTCAGATTATCTATGAATATTATTTGAATCTGCTCTGAATTCTTATATGCATGATTTCATATCTTTGCAAGTCTCTTCGAGTTATTGGTTTGGTTTGGCCAACTAGATTGGTAATTCTTGCAATGGGAGAAGTGCTTAGTTTTGGGTTCAATCTTGCAGTGTCCTCACCCAGTGACAAAGTAGGGGTAGCAAGGCACGTATTGTATTGTTGTCATCGAGGATAAATAGATGGGGTTTTCATCATATTGCTTGAGTTTATCCCTCTACATCATGTCATCTTACCTAATGCGTTACTCTGTTCTTCATGAACTTAATACTCTAGATGCAGGCAGGAGTCAGTCGATGTGTGGAGTAATAGTAGTAGATGCAGAATCGTTTCGGTCTACTTGACACGGACGTGATGCCTATATGCATAATCATTGCCTTGGATATCTTCATAATTATTCGCTTTTCTATCAATTGCTCGACAGTAATTTGTTCACCCACCGTATTATTTGCCTTCATGAGAGAAGCCTCTAGTGAAACCTATGGCCCCGGGGTCTATTTTCCATATTATACTTTCAGATCTATAAACCAAAAATACCAAAAATACTTTGTTGTAATCTTTTTACTTTTAGTTTACTTTCCGTTCTAGCAATTCTATCTATCTATCTCTATCAGATCTCATCCTTGCAAGTAACCGTGAAGGGATTGACAACCCCTTTATAGCGTTGGGTGCAAGTGTTTGATTCTTTGTGTAGGTACATCTATTGAGGACTTGCTTGTATCTCCTACTGGATTGATACCTTGGTTCTCAACAACTGAGGGAAATACTTATCTACTTTGCCACATCACCCTTTCCTCTTCAAGGGAAACCAACGCATGCTCAAGAAGTAGCAGGCGCGCCGACACCCTGGGCGCGCCCTGTTGCCTCGTGGCTCCCTTGTGCGGCCTCCGGTCTTCTCCCGAAGCTTCCAGGTTTCATTTGGTCCAGAAAAAATCGTCAAAAAGTTTCGTGGCAATTGGACTTCGTTCTGTATTGTAAACCTAAAAAGTCAAAAACATGCAGAAAACAACAACTGTCACTTGGCACTGTGTTAATAAGTTAATGCTTAAAAATAATATGAATTGGCAAATAAATGCCCAAAAAGCATTCTAGAATCATAATATTATAGCATGAAACAATAAAAAATTATAGATATGTTGGAGACGTATCAGTACAATTCACAACCCCTCTTTAATAGTAGACATCCGGTTGAAAAAACTTTATACTAGTAATTATTTGCATCCCTAATTAAGTGTCTGACTAATTAATGAATTACATTAATGACTCGATTTCATAACTGATTCGGCGAGATAAAATTCCTACTTAAAAAGACTTAATTAATTGCACGCGAAATTAATTATGTGCCTATTATTTACATTAATGACTTAATTTCCAAATTGATTATATGCTCAATTTCTTTATTATTTTTGCATTAATGACTCGATTTTATAATTGATTTGGCGTGAAAAATCCCTACTTAAATAGACTTAATTAATTGCACACGTAATTAATTGTTCGCCTCTTAATTGCATTAATGGCTTGATTTCAAAATTGATTTGATGTGATAAAATCTTTACTTAAACAAAGGTGATTAATTGCATGCGTCATTAATTGTCTGCCTATTGATTGCATTAATGGCTTGATTTCTAGATTGATTCGGTGTTCGGCTTCTGTATTGTTTTTGCTTAAATTACTCAATTTTATAATTGATTCGGCGTTAAAAAAATCCCTACTTAAATAGACTTAATTAATTGCAAGCGTAATTAATTGACTGCCTATTAATTTCATTATTGGCTTGATTTCCAAATTGATTCGGTGCTCGTGTTTATTTTTTTGCATTAAAGGCTGGGTATCAACGACGTACAAACTCCTTCTTTAGGAGTAGAGATGATTTCCAAATTGATTCGGTGATTGTTTTTATTTCATTTTGCATTAAAGGCTGGGTACCAACGACGCACAAACTCTATCTCTAGGAGTAGAGATTTATCCCTTTAGTCTCAGTGGGGACCTCCTACTGGTACATGGTCATAATATCTTATGGATGCAGTTCTATTTTTCTTTGAGTCTATATATACAATACGTCGTTCCTTATCCTTTGACATTATACATCATTCCTTGTGCCTCGTCGGGTGTGGAATTCAAGAATGGACAAACAGTCTGTCATGACTTGTTTTGTGGTGCTACTTGTGCTCTTAGGAGACAGTATGAGTGCGGGTATGTTCTAGCTTTTGTTCTAACGAAGTAGGTTTCTTTTGGAATAGGTTATTTTTATGGAATAACCTATCAAAATATGTAGTATATTTCAAGATTGTAATACCGGAATTTTTCTTAAATATGATGTTGGCGCACATTCTTTCTATGTCCTTGAGGCATATTAGGTGTTACCAATTATGCAGTAGCGTAACATGGTATACTGTTACAATTGATGTCTCGCTATTATTGTAACATGTTATATCTAACCCTTAATTTATTTGGGATGCACAGAGATCTGTGAGAGAACGAACTATTTATTGGTCAGATGTTCCAAGTCTAAATGCAAGTGGTTCTGTCAATTGGATGCAAAGGGAACTGCGAGAAGACTCGACCAGTATTGGTGCACTGGGGCGATCTTCGCCTATTGCAACTGCAAACTTTGCAGCACCGTATAGAACTTGAATGGATATTTACTATGCCAAGTGCACTTGAAGCTTTGATTTAATAATTGAGCACTTTGTATCCTGGAGTCACATAGTTATGTTTGAAAGTGATGATAATATGTCTAGTCTCAACGAAAACTGCTTAAAGGCAAAATTAATTGAGTTATTAATAAATATAAGGAATGCTGGTGCCCTTGAAGCTTACATTTCTAGGTTGACCACTTTGTATACTCGAATCACTCAGTTATGGTCATATCTCAGATAATAATATGTTTGATCTCTTGGACAAACTCCTTAAAGGCAAACGTTATACTCGATCGATTGCCGATTCGATGAGTTGGTGTACATATCGAGTGAAGGCATCTGCTCTAGTAGAAAAACCCAACAGAGGCATGCCGCAGACGAATCTCAATCTAGAAGATCTGTATCCAATAGCAGACAATCTTGACATCGAGACGGGTGATAACAATGTGATTGTTCATGATCTCAGGTTTAATTTATTTGGTAGAGAATCTGCTAGTATAGACACAGAACCATTCTTTTCCTATGGATATTTATGAACAAAAAGACTAGGGTAATCTTAGTAACAAAGGAGGTACATATCATACATGATATGTGCATTAAATCGTACTTGCACATTTTCTCTACTCCTAATTGGGGAGTCCGTACGTCGTTTCGTTGGTACTCAGTCATTAATGCAAACAAAATTTAGAAATGAAACACCAAATCAATTTGGAAATCAAGCCATTAATACCATTAATTAGACAGAAAATTAATTACATATACAAATAATTAACTCCATCTAACTAGGAATTTTTTTGCGTCAAATCAATTATGAAATCGATCAATTAATGCAACTCATTAATTAGTCAGAGACTTAATTAGAGATGTAAATAATTAATAGTAGAAAGTTTTTTCAATCGTATCTCTACTCCTAAAGGGGCAGTACATAGGTCAGTTGTTTATTCGTCACACCTCCCATCGTTTTTTATTCCACCTCACACTGAATTTTTTCAACAAAGGAAATCTAACTAGGAATTTATTTGCGTCAAATCAATTATGAAATCGAACAATTAATGCAATTCATTAATTAGTCAGAGACTTAATTAGGGATGCAAATAATTAATAGTACAATTTTTTTTCAATCGTATCTCTACTCCTAAAGGGGCAGTACATAGATCGGTCGTTCATTCGTCACACCTCCCATCGTTTTTTATTCCACGTTACACCGATTTTTTTCAACAAAGGAACAACCCCACCGATCTTTTTCGAGTGAACCCCACCATTGACTTGGTGTTTCTCTTCTGAGATTGTTTCCGCTCCGTTCTGAATTATTTCCATCAATCCTTCCCGATCCATCATCTAAAAAAATACTTCCCGGTCCATCTCTACTCCTAAATGGGAGTCCGTAAGTCATTTCTTGATACTCAGTCATTAATGCAAACACAATTTGGAAACGAAGCACCATATCAATTTGGAAATCAAGCCATTAATACCATTAATTAGACAGAAAATTAATTACACATACAATTAATTAAGTCCATCTAAGTAGGGATTTTCGCGCCAAATCAATTATGAAATCGAGCCATTGATGCAATTAATTAATTAGTCAAAGACTTAATTAGGGATGCAAATATTTTTTCAATCGTATCTCTACTCCTAAAGAGACCGTACATAGGTCGGTCGTTCATTCGTCATACCTCCCACCGATTTATATTCCACATCACACCGATTTTTTTCAACAAAGGAACAAACCCACCAATTTTTTTTGAGTGAACCCCACCTTTGACTTGGTGTTTCTCTTCTCAGAATGTTTCTGCTCCGTTTTGATATTTTTTTTCAACAAAGGAACAAACACACCAATCTTTTTCGAGTGAACCCCACCTTTGACTTGGTCACCACACAACAGTGCACGCGTAATTGTCCAACTCCGTGATGGCCACGCTCCACGGAGTTGTAGAGAAGAAGAGCATGAGAGGACTGAAATTGTGTATTTATCAATCGAGTGTTTGTAGTATATATAGAGAACATGTAAACGCAAGTGCGTCCACTACGTCAACTACGTCAGAAGCTAACTACACTGATGAAGTACATGCAATCACAAAACGTTTGAGACTAGGTGTGTTAGTTGCAGAGCTAGCGACGTGAGATGTAATCACGTGGGTGCAGCCGGTCTTCCAGGTATATTCCAACAGGGGCTACTCTGGCCCTCCCGGCTTCCCCGGGTGGTCGTCATCAC
The DNA here is from genome assembly GCA_039707655.1 of Elymus sibiricus. Taxonomy (NCBI): domain Eukaryota; kingdom Viridiplantae; phylum Streptophyta; class Magnoliopsida; order Poales; family Poaceae; genus Elymus; species Elymus sibiricus. The sequence continues at coordinate 18,127,212 of CM077671.1, forward strand.
TGCCACGAGGAACAAGTCCGTAAACCAGAGTCTCAGTCATTGGCGCCTGTCTTTAACTGCTACTAATAATTTTGAGTTGAGTAGAATGTGTGATTTTGCTGCTTATGCAGGAGCTTCTTGCAGATGTGGATAGTAGGATGTTGCCTCGTGCGGCTGATGTGTTGCCACCGCTGCCTCAAGCTGTTGTCTGGTGCCGCTTCTCCGTAGCAGCGCTGGTAGGTCACCTACCCGTCACGACCCCAAGTGTGGTGGTGGAGATCCTGTCAGGGAGCACATGGAGCGGCGACTCTAGCAATTGAGTGCCGATTGAAATAAGCCCTGAGCATATTTACGCTGATTTTCGTGATTGCTATCCTGTCATGCAACAATGTTCATCGCACTTCGACCAAACAACTACATGTTCATGTTCCAGATTTCTTTTTTTCATAGTTGAATCCTATTTTGTTAATTACTGAATTTCAATCACAAGCTACAAGTGCCAACCTATTTTTCATTTAAATTTCAGACAACATGTTGTTCGGGTGGTGTGAAACAGAATGAGCTCATAAAAACAAATCTCCATTACGTATATGGCGACCCAGCACGTGACTTCTATTTGAAAGTTTAAAACATAGTGGCTCTGCTCCATCTTATTATCATCCTAATGCATGCATGGTGATGGAGGATGGCGTTTTGGCTAGCTGGACGACAATTTATCAAGCACCTCGAACAATAGAGTGAGATTATTGAGTCCTTATCCCATCTTTCTTGTGTGGATTTGTCCATTATTCTAGCAAGGCTAGGATCATTATGTGTCTTCATTAGATTTTGCTATGAAATTTTCCCTAAAAAGTTGGCAACAAAATCAAAGGAATGTTTCTTTATCTAATTAAAATGGGGCTTTTATGTTGTCATGAAATTGTACCTGAAAGTTTCCATGTTTTGGGTCTTTGCCAAACTCTTATACATGTATTGTATTGTATTTGCTTGGTCAAAAATATATAGCGATTTCCCCCACGAACAAAGAAAAGGAATTAGGTATTTATTGTGCACAATATAACTAAATCAAATTATTTATTTTTTCGAAATACTTCACTAGTTTTTTCTACCACACCGGTATATTAGTGAACTATCAAATAACATCTATGATTTAGGGCTGGCTGAGCATGTTTACATATATCTCGGTAGTAATCAACATATTCAAGGCATTACCTTGTGACTCGTGCTCGCGAGAGCGAGAAGAATTACCTGGTGGCTGGTGGTCGCCAGAGAAGATGCGTCACCCGGAGCCGCCCCTCCTCTCCTTCTTTCTCTTCCTAGACGAAGAAGAATGGAGCGTAGTAGGGACACTCTGCCGTGGAGATTGGGAAGAGGGAGGAGCGATGGACGGTAGGTGGCAGTAAGTGGCTGGGGGTCGGGGGTCGTGGTGGCTGGGGACGGATGGGGGTCGTGTCGGCTGTTAGCGGGGGGTTAGAGAGAGAGAGAGCAATAAGGGGAGGGTCCGGGCAAGAAAAGGGAAGTGTGCGTTGTGGGGTGGATTTTTTGTGTTGAAACCGCATGTTGAACATAACATGGCAAATAGTCCGGGAAGTACATTTCTCCCCACATATATGGTCACGATTGGGGGGGGGGGGGAGGGAGGAGGTTGTCAGTGCGGTTGAATTATAGTGAGCCTGCTAGCCCGTTTGATGCCCGAACACGTCCGGACGAAGAAGAAATGAGTTTCAACCTTGAAGGCGACCTTAACCATTTGTTTCATTTATTTATGTGCATTATAGCCCGTAGCAACGCACGGGCGTTTTACTAGTTATATTAAAGGGCCTTCGTACGAAAAGAAACCTTACTCCCACCATATCTAGTCATCAATGCACAAAAATCGTCCCAGTTATTTCGTCCGCGATATCTGCTTTGCCCACCACTACAAGCAATTAATTAGCTGTGTTAATTAGCCCTGCATTAATTTATGGACATTATTATCGATCGTTGGATGGAAGGATCGCTAATTAAGAAGAGTATAGTTTTTTCTACAGATGGAGTATACAAATATTTTAGAAATGTTTAATGATCATGGAAAAATGTTGACCATGTAATAAAATCATGTTAATCAAGTATTTAAAAATATCAATTAAGCATTTGAAAAACAGTTAAATGTGTTGAACATGTATTAAAAAAATTAATCATGTGCATTAAAATGTTAATCATGCATTTGAAAATGTTAAACGTGTAAAAAATGCTGACCATGTATTTAAAAATGTTAAATATTGTATTTGATTTTTTTAATCAAGCATTCAAAAAATGTTAAAAATATGTATAGAAAACAGGTTGACCATGATTCAAAAAATGTGGAACTGCTATTATAAAAATGTTAAACACTTACTAAAAATGTATTAAATATATACCAAAAATATACAATTTGCATGGAAAAAGACAAAACATAAAAAATATATGGTTTTTCAAAAATATTAAACGTGTATATAAAAAATCTTTCTGATGTATACAAAAATTGTTGAATATGTACGAAAAAAATTCACACGTCCTGAATGAAAAAAAGCATGATGAAAATCGACAAAGAAACTAAGAAAAACGAAGAAACCCAATGAAACCCTAAAGGGAAAAAAATGAAAACAAAAAAAAAGCCAATGCAAAAGAATGGAAACAGAGAAAGCCGGGAAAGAAACACGAAGAAAACCGATGAAAACCAAAAAAAATGGAGAATGAATAAAAGCAAAAAAAAATGAAAACGGAGGAAGAAGAAATATAATCGAAGAATGAAAAAAATACCAGTAAAAATCATGAAGAAAACAAAGAAAAATAAAAAACCCGATGAAGAAATAGATAAAACCAAAATAAAATAAAATAAAGAAGGATCAAACTTGCACGTGCACCCTGCGAGCCTACAAACAACGGATAATAAATTGTTTGATCTCTTGGACAAACTCCTTAAAGGCAAACGTTATACTCGATCGATTGCCGATTCGGTTTGTTGGTGTACGTATCGAGCAAAGGCATCTTCCCTAGTAGAAAAACCGAGCAGAGGCACACGGCAGACGAATCTTAATCTAGAAGATTTGCATCCAACAACAGACAATCCTGACATCAACACGGATGATAACAATGTGATTATTCATTAATGCACAAAAATCGTCCCGGTTATCTCTTGCGCAATCTCTGCTTCGCCCACAACTACATGCAATCAATTAGCCATGTTAGTTAGTCATGCGTTAATTTACAGAAATTATCATCGACGTTGGACAGGAGGATCGCGCTAATTACGAAGAGTATCATTTTTTTGAACGGATGGATCGTGTTATGGATTATAAAAAGTATCATCGAGCGTTGGGTGAATAGATCATGCTATTAATTACGAAAAATACCATTGGGTGAATAGATCATGCTATTAATTACGAAAAATACCATCGGGCGCCGACTAGAATAATCCCTAGAATACGTTACGTGTACCTCTATTGCAACGCATAGATAATTAGCTAGTGTGCGTAGCGAAATTCACGGCGGGAGCTTGAGCAGCAAGGCCTTAACAACTTGGTCAATTCTCCCTGCTGCTGTGCCGCGGACAGGATATTCGTCCAAGAAATAATAAGCTAGCGACCGCTTGCTTTCTACCGGACGAACTGACGAACGGGAAATAATAATAGCATGTTTTTGCAGAGGGCTTTTGTGCGAAATGTACATCCGTCCTTGCCAGCCAGCCAGCCACGTGTCGATGTGACATGGATGGATGGATGGATGGAACTAACGCACACGTGTGTGTGCTGCATGCAACAGAAATGAAGCGACTCGTGGAGGAATATGAGCCGTGGCTGACTGGAATATAGGGGGCATGCAATGCCATCATATATTTTAATAACACATACTGTACATTTCTTATTACTATTTCTTACATAACCTTCTTGCTTCACGCACGTGCGTCACGAGCTAGCTTCTTTCTTTTGGTTTCGTTGCCAACCACCGATTTCGCATGGCCCAAATGTAAACACACTGGCGTACACATGTTTCCATGCACACGCTCATTTGTGCTTCCTAGTATACTAGTGTCAAAAACGCTTTTATATTATGGACCGAAGAAGGTATCATTTATATTTGCGGGGACGGTTCATTTATCCTTTCTACGGTGACATTTAGTTTATCATAACCATTACGGTCTAATTTCATACTGTACTTTGTTTGTGTGTCAAGAGACAAAAAAAAAAGAGCCACTAGAATTCGAAAGTCGGTACTCGGCTCTCTTCTTGGCTTTATTGGGGACTGAAAAATGGTGGATACTCAACTCGAAGGAGAAAAGAAGATGGGTGCTGATGGAGATGCTCTTGGAGCTTGTATGATACACTGCGCTCCATGCGATTTATACTTTTGTACAACATCTTCACGAGGAAGAGAGAAAAGCAGTTGCCTCTTTGATACAAAGGGGTTTTCATAATATGATTTCGTGGAATGAAATCCTTATGGATTTTAACTATCCTAAGTCACTTGTACTTACATTTCATTGAAAAATCTAGCATCCATTTCAACTTGTTGAAAGCACGTTGTCCCTGCAAACAAACAAAAAAACCCTTGAAAACGTTCTTTTTATTTTTTCACATGTGATGCAAATTAATCAAACATACTCAGATCGGACATTATTCAAGTGACGCAATCAAATATCCGTTTGCGACGCAGGTGTGGCTCATCATCCGTCTCGGCGCCCCCCGCGTCCACCGACCTCGTCTGGGGCATCCTCATCCGACCGGCCTCAACACCAACATCCGGCCTACTGTCGCCCTTACCATCCTTTGAAAAAGAGTTGGATTCTCTCAATGCCCATGTTTTCCGCCACGGGCATCTCTGTTGTCGTTGCTCTAAGGAGTATCATCTCTGACTACACCCTTTGGATCTTTAGGTTAAGAAAAAAGATCCTTCTGGCTATTTGAGCAATGCATTCAGGCGGGGATTCCTTTCCCCTGTTGATTGTTTATTTTTTCTATAAATAAAGGCCCTCGCAACTTTTATGGCACACATTTTGTGCTGGAGATGCTCTTGGAGCTTGTATGATACACTGCGCTCCATGCGATTTATACTTTTGTACAACATCTCCATGAGGAAGAGAGAAAAGCAATTGCCCCTTTGATACAAAGGGTTTTTCATAATATGATTTTGTGGATTGAAATCCTTATGGATTTTTACTATCCTAAGTCACTTGTACTTACATTTCATTGAAAAATCTAGCATCCATTTCAACTTGTTGAAAGCACGCCGTCCCTGCAAACAAACAAACCGAAAAACCCCTTGAAAACGTTCTTCTTATTTATTTTTTTCACATGTGATGCAATTAATCAAACATACTTAGACCGGCGTGGTCAAATATCTGTCTGCGACGCGGGCGTGGCTCATCATCCATCCGCCTCGGCGCCCCCGCGTCCACCGGCCTCGTCTGGGACACCGTCATCCGGCCGGCCTCAACACCAACATCCGGCCTACCGACCATGTGACATATGTGGTGAGCAATCCAAACAATTCATAAAAAAAATAAAAAAAAACATCCGGCCTACCGTCGCCCTCACCATCCTTTGATGAAAAAGAGTTGGATTCTCACAATGCCCGTGTTTTCCGCCGCGTGCATCTCTGCTGCCGTCGCTTCGAGGAGTATCGCCTCGGACTACACCCTCTGGATCTTTATAGGTCAAAAAAAAAAAAGGTCCTTCCGACCTTTATGGTATGAGATAGAGTGTTTTTTTTGGAGCTTGGATGGTGATGATGATAATTGGATAAGGAAGGAAGTGTCGGAGAAGCTGGGCGGCCGCTGACCGTCTTGACTTGCCAAGGAAGTTGCCTGTCTGTCCCCTTTTTGCACGCAGCCCCTCCTTTCCCTCCTCACGTCACCAAAAAATCCATCCATCCATCCATCCAGTTCCTCTTCAGCGGCGCCGCCCCCGCCCCGCCGAAAGCAGAGATCTTTCCGGAGATCCAGCCCCACAATCGCCGGGCGCGCACCAACAAATCCGGCCCTCCTCCTCCCTCCATCGCGCCCTCCTCAGCTCCTCCTCTATCCAACCTAGCTCCGCCGCCCTCCTCGCAGCAACAGGAGGGGTCGGATCGATTGACTCGGGGGGAGAAGGCGACGTCGCCGCCGGCCACGGCCAGGGCACGCCGCCGCCGGGTCGCCTTCCCTTCCTCTCTCGCCGGATGCCCCTCCCGTCTCAAGGTGAGAGAAAAAGGATCTGCTATTTTCACTGCTCACGCGCTTCCGCCCAAGGGGATTCTGCGAATGTCCTGTCCTCGGGATGATGCGTCGCGGTGGCCGGTGGCCTGCCTCCGCCGCCACCTACCCCGGCGCCCCTCTTTCCCGTCCCCTGCAGCCCGGGGGTGGGCTGCGTCAGCCCTAATTCCCCAGCCCAGCCCCGCCCCGCCCCTCGCCGCCGGCGACCGAGAAGAAGGCCGCCCTCTTGTCTTCTTGCTACCAGTACGCCTGTTATTAGCACCTGTCAAACCTTAGCTCAGAGAACAACCTTTCCCCTGTTATTACTAGGATATTTGTACTACAAACAACCTTTGCAACTTTTTTTCTGAGAAAATAATCTTGGATCATAACATTGGAACACCACTAGAGATGTTCTGCCAGCCACAAATCTGCCATTAATCCAGGACTTCTCTGCGAGCTTCGTTATCCGCATTTTTTGCTTATATAACTTGTAAGGTTTCAAGCTAAGGCGAAGCAGGGCACTAGATTATGGGCTTATTCTCAAGCTCTCATCCAACTAGATCCCTGCAGATAACCTTGACTAGGCCAAACATCGGGGGACTTTTAGGGTTAGACTGTAAATCCAACATCAATTTTGTAGTCCAAGCTACTAAGCTCCAGTAAAGCTGACTTCTGACGGGCCGTGACAGCCATGCATTTGGCGCAAGCAATTCTCTGTTTCTGAAGAAAGCTTCACTAAGAACTGCACTTTTAGCTTAGTAAATGAAGTTGTTGCTTGTTCATCATTTGGTTTCTGCTTCCAACATCCATAGCTTTTAGGAGTGGTAACAAAACATATGCTCACAAGTTAGGGTTAACTATATAGTGCACCTGTTTTGCTGCTGTACAAAAGGCTAATTGAGTTCATGCTACCACCTGGTTTCATTTACAGCTAATAATGCATCCTAGTAAGCAGTATAGTGCTATACGCAAATTTTGACCACATTTTTTTTGCAGGTCTGCCATTGAGGGCCAACATGGAGCTCTTTGGTGGGTAGAAGTCCACATATATAGGCATTCTTCAAATTTGTTGATTTATTTATTAACCAGTAAGCCCCTCCCTCCCTCCCCAACATACATTACGTTTTACTTTTATGCATACTACTGTATTAAATTATATCCTTCACGGTACATAATATCATTCTCTCTCATGTTCTTATAAAAGACAAAAGATATGACTAGATGAGCACATGAAATGAGTCAAGACATCACATTAAGCTTGTAGCCCATTTATGCGCCATATCTAGCTTGAAACCTTTTCTAGTTAAACACTACCTTGTTGTCTATCTAATTGTATGCTGTTATGCTTATCATTTGAATGAGAAGGGTCTTCCGAAATGCAACTGGGTAGCAATTACATCGCTAAAATGACCTTAGTGCATTCTGTTGATATTAGTGAGTTCTTAATAGCTAAAATGGAGCACCATAATATGGTGTTTTCTATATTCAGTTTGGGCCAACTGCAGGGAAAACAAATCTTGCAATATCCATTGCTAAATTAATTGTAACAAGCAAGGCTAGATGTAATTCTCGAACTTAATAGCCACATTACTTAGTCATTATTCAGTGTACTGCATGCTAGTATTCATCGCGCAGTCTGATTCTTTTATACCACAAGTATTGAAAAAACCCTGTTGTGGAACTTGTAAATATGATTTGGACTTTGGTTTAGTTGGTTAACGGCCACGATTGTATCACAGGCAAGAAATGGCAGGCTTTCTGCGTTCACTTGATTATATCCAAGGTCCTGTTCTCTGTAGCTTATTTTTCCTTGTGACCTGGTGCTGTTTCTATGATTCTTGTGCCTTTCATGATAATAGTCCATCAAAACAATGTTGTCATGACCTTGTATTTATTTTATCCAGACTACGAAAGCAGAACCTCTTATTTATGTATAATAGAAAAGGTTGTTCTTGTTGATAACACTATGTAAACTTTATATTGCAGTTCATGTTGAGGGCAAAGCAACTCAGCACGCTAACCCAGTGTGCACGGTCCTTCTATGTTAGTGGGTCAAGGTGTGGTAGCGCGGATGGAGCTTCGTGCACGTGCCCTGATGATGACACTTGTGGTTCAAAGAGGCAGACTGCGAGTGCTATCGAGCGCAGATCTTCTGTGAAGGTTCAGCCTCCGTCTGCACAGCATGTTGTTGGTAGTGCTACTGGATACCCAACTCAAGCTGTTAATGCCATTCCTTCCACCTCATCTCCAGACAAGGAGGCAGCATCGAGCAACAGAAGTAACCATCCTGGTAACCGGCAGGTTCAAGGAAATAATTATGTGCAGCCATCCAAGCAGGCCGCCAGGGGCATTTCTCAGTCCGGAATCGCAGGAGCTGGTGTGTATAATGAGTTGGTAAATTTGAAGTCCTCCTCGAATAATGGAAGCACTAAGCAAGTTCCACAGGCTGGTGCCAACTATTCTAGCAAGCCATTATCATCTGGTGGCCAGTCTTCTTCTAATAACAAGGCAAATAATCAGCATAGCCATGCTGGGGCAAATACGCCTTGTGCCCCTTCAATGCAAAATGATTTTGGGAGGGGGGGTTCAAGATCTGGATACGCAAAGCCAAAGCAGCATTTCTCAGGGCCAGCGGCTGCAGTTTCCGGTTCACCGTCACAGATAAGGAATCAAAGGCATCCTAATCAGGGCCATTCTAATAATAATAGTCCCAATTCAGATGGCAGGTGGGCTGGAGTTCAGACTCGCAACTTCTCAGCTCCAACTGTTTATAATGGTCCCTCTGACAACAAATCTCAGGGCCCTCTAGTAGGAACAATAAAAGGTCACGGCGGAGGAGGACCACAGTCTAACCTAAGATCACTCAAGTCATTGCGGGCAGTCGAACAGTACTACCATACGCTGCAGCAGATGAAATGGGGTCCCATGACGGAGCATGTTCTTGATGGTCTCCGTTGCAAGATTGATGCGTTCCAGGCCAATCAAGTGCTGAAGCTGCTTCATGACCACAATATCGCGCTTGGTTTCTTCCATTGGTTGAAGCGGCAGCCAGGGTTCAAGCATGACGGCCATACCTACACCACCATGATAGGGATCCTCGGACAGGCAAAGCAGTTTGGCACGATGAGAAAGCTTCTCGATGAGATGAGCTTGGTGAACTGCAAGCCAACTGTGGTGACATACAACAGAATAATACATGCGTATGGCCGTGCAAACTATCTGAGGGAGGCTGTCAAGGTCTTCGAGGAGATGGAGGGAGCTGGTTACGAGCCTGACCGCGTCACGTACTGCACGCTGATCGACATCCATGCTAAATCAGGGTACCTGGAGGTGGCCATGGATCTGTACGGCAGGATGCAGGAGGTCGGCCTCTCGCCCGACACCTTCACCTACAGCGCCATGGTCAACTGCCTCGGAAAAGGGGGCCAGCTGACGGCCGCCTACAAGCTTTTCTGCGAGATGATCGACAACGGGTGCACGCCCAACCTGGTCACCTACAACATCATAATCGCCCTGCAGGCCAAGGCCAGAAACTACGACAATGTCGTCAAGCTGTACAGAGACATGCAGATCGCCGGGTTCCGTCCCGACAAGATAACCTACAGCATCGTCATGGAGGTTCTTGGTCACTGTGGTCATCTGGACGAGGCCGAGGCCGTCTTCCTCGAGATGAGGCGCGACTGGGCTCCCGATGAGCCCGTGTACGGCCTCCTGGTGGACCTCTGGGGCAAGGCCGGGAACGTCGACAAGGCGTTAGGGTGGTACCATGCGATGCTCCAGGACGGTCTGCAGCCCAATGTGCCCACCTGCAACTCCCTCCTCAGCGCCTTCCTCAAGCTCAACAGGTTTCAGGACGCCTACGGCGTGCTCCAGAACATGCTTGTGCAGGGGCTCGTCCCGTCTCTCCAGACCTACACCCTGCTGCTCAGCTGCTGCACCGACACTCATGTGCAGATGGGGCCGTGCTGCCAGCTCATGGCGATCACAGGGCACCCGGCCCACATGTTCTTGCTGTACCTGCCGGACGCTGAGCCTGGCGGCGAGAACGTGAGGGACCACGCCAGGTACTTCCTGGACATGATGCACAGCGAGGACCGGGAGAGCAAGAGGGGCATCATGGACGCCGTCATAGACTTCCTGCACAAGTCGGGGCTCAAGGAGGAGGCCGGCTTCATATGGGAGGTGGCCGCGCAGAGGAACGTCTACCCGGACTCGGTCAGGGAGAAGAGCTCCTCCTACTGGCTCATCAACCTCCACCTCATGTCCGAGGGCACCGCCGTCACCGCACTCTCCAGGACGCTAGCGTGGTTCCACAGGCAGATGCTGCTCATGGGCTCCTGCCCCGAGAGGATCGACATCGTCACCGGCTGGGGGAGGAGGAGCAGGGTCACCGGGTCGTCGCTCGTCCGACAGTCCATCGAGAAACTGCTGCATCTCTTCCAGTTCCCGCTCTTCACCGCCCGCGGCAACACCGGCTGCTTCGTCGGCTGCGGGGAGCCGCTCAGTCAGTGGCTGCACAACCCCTACGTCGAGCGCATGCATCTGCTCTAGCTCTCTAGTTGTTAGTGCCTGCTACCCAGTTTATCATCAGATCAGATCAGAAATAAACAACTCTATTAGCTAGCTGATGAACAGGTGCAGTTTTGTTATCTGGATCAAACAGTCTCTTTGGATTGGATGAAGCATCTGTTCTAGTTTCGTCGCCTGTAGCGTGTGTTACGAAGATGTAGTGATGGTTGAGTTCTTATGTTTCAAAACTTATTTATCTGTGATGTGATGAGAACATCTAGACATTGCATCATTGTTGCATCCTGAATGAATTAGACAATGAATATTGTTTTTATGTTGCTGTAGCTGTAAGGGGAGACTTTGACTGAGTAAAACTTTCTGATTAAAGGGATGAGGACAGAATTCAGCAATATTGCAAACCTCCTGTTCTAGAAGGAATCCCCAAAACCTCTTCACCAGACCAAACTCCTTGGGAAAGGAGTTATTTACTTTGCTCTTCTGCAGAGATTAAAAAAAATCGTAGTTCAACTTCACCATAACATTTTACAAGGGAAATTTGGAATTTTCACAGGGAATACTTCTGTAATGAAATAATAAATTACATAAGCCATACAAAACATTGGTTAGAGTACTATAACATGACAGATAAAACAGAATGATGTCAACGTGGCTATAAGTATCTGTATCTGCAATCAAATCTCCATTACAATTGAACTCAGAAAGCCTAATAAGGGTGACATAAAGAAATAGAAAGCAATATCTATCTTGTTGAAAGTATTTACAAGAATTGTTACTAAAGCAACAGGCAATCAATAGAGTTAACATTGAAAAACTAAGATTCTCAGATGAAAACTCCGAAGAATTAACAAAGTTACATTAAAAATGCACAGGGAAAGATCAGAACCGCATTTTTGTCTTTGTGCTGGGAAAGGATGCGCTTCACGTCCTCAATGTGAATGTCAGGTATGAAGTCAACCATAAGCTTTGCTGTGTTGAAAGAAATATACAGATTCCAATAAGAAGCAGCAGATGAGTTTGGCAATTACTTGTAGGTGTTTCATGCTGTTTCAAAATACTACTGTAATGGAAAATTTAATGTGATTAATGGAACACAAAATGCACCACCTGAAGAAACAGAACTGTAAATCCGATTATGTTGGGTACAGTTGTGTTGGATGACAATGTCAGAAATGTAGTGCCAGTCTTGTACAATTTATTTGGGCCTCACCTTGGTACTTGTCCTGATATAATTCGCGTGCTCCCCATGCAGACAATCGAAGAACGACAGGGCCACTAAGCCCCCAGTGTGTAACCAACATGGGTCCAGTCTGTAATGGCCAGGCAATTGAGGTAAGCAAACATCTATGACGAAGCCTATTGCTGAAGGTGGGCGGCTCACCTGAGTTAATTCAGGAGCACCTTTTTGAATGCCATCTAGCATCAATTTTGCTTTGACTCTTGTGAATGTAACCTACGTGGCAGGAGAAAAGAAGGGGGATCAATTTTGCGCAGTCAGTCACTACTTGTGAGTATGAGATTTACAATAGCAGTTACGGATCAATACCCCGGAGAGATCAGCCAGTCGCTTGTCTGCAATTTTAAATGTGAATAGGCTGGGCACCGGCGGAATAATAGAGTGACCGTGTTGCGCAGCAAATGAGTAGCCCTGCAAATAAGAGAAATATATAAGGGAACTAGTTTACGGTGTCTAGTAGAGTAAGCACCTATTTAGTGTTCATATACCTGCTGGCTGCTGCCTGTAGCAACTAAGACATAATTAGCGCTGATATAATCAACAAAATCAACGGTACGCTTCTCAACTTTTATAACAAACTTCCCGTTGGCGTCGGCAGATGCACCGGACACGGATTTACCGGCCTGCAGGGAAACTTCAAAAAAACAACTCAATTCCAGAAATTGTTTCTTCGTGGTGAAGGGTGCGTGGATGGTAACTGAATGTACAGCAGAGTTAAATAGCACTAGCTACCTCCCAGTCTTCTCGCCTCGTTCAGCAGGCAGTCTACTACCGACGCCGAGTTGTCAGTGACAGGAAAGACTCTACCGTCCTCTTCGGTCTGACATGACAATCAAAACAGTAGACAGACACAGATAAACAACAATTGGCTTCAGACAAATGCATAAGCAGATATTCCGAGGTAAACGTGGTGTGAACTAAGCTACCTTAAGCTCCACGCCGTGATCTGAAAACCAGTGCATGGTATCCTGTGGCCCATGAGTGCGAAAGAACGATCCGCGGAGCTCTTTGTACCCTCTAGGATAATTTCTCGCCAGTCCCTGAGAATCGGACATCATTTGATTGACGACAGACGCAACCATAAAAATCACATGTGATCGATGAAGCACAAAGTAAATAGGCGAATCGATGTGCACACACTGCCACCATCTCATTCAGCCAATGAATGGACAACAAACTAACTTACTGACACAACACAATGGCTAGAATACAGACAGGTACAGCACACATACATACATACATATACTAGGCCACAACCACAATTACAAACCCACAGCACTAAGATGGACTATGGAAAGCAATGGATGCAGCAGGGTCTGCAAAGCGCGCGTACCGACGGCTCGAGGTGGTGCCCGTTGGTGACGTTGCACCGCCCGCCGCCGGAGATCTTGACCTGCAACCAGTAAATTTCAGCAATTCAGCACCATAGCATTAGCTTTTCAGTCCAATGGAAATCAAGAAAGAAATTGGCATGGTACCTTGGACAAGAACTTGCCTTTCTCGATGACCACCACGTTGAGGTGGGGAGCCAGGGTCTTGGCCCTTATCGAAGCGTACACCCCGGCAGCGCCGCCTCCCACCACCACCAGCGACTGCTCATCCTCCTGCATGGCGAACACCGTCAGGAGCTAGGGGCGGCGGCGGCCGGCGGCTGAGCTGGGTTACTTACCTTCTCGCGGGCGTGGCCGGAGGCCGCCGAGGCGCATACGGAGGAGGAGGAGCAGCGTCTCCCGCGCAAGACGAAGGGGGTGGCGCGGCGAGCGGCGGCGGCGGCGGCGGCGGCGGGCTGGAGCCACGGCCACTGCGGCGGCATTTCGTCGACGAATTCGGTGGAAGACTGGAAGCCAAGGTGTGTGACTTTTTTTTTTTTTTTTGAGCGGTGCCAAGGTGTGTGACTGGACTGGATAGTGTGGACCCATGGGCCTGAACAGGCTATAGTGCGGGCCGGGTTTACTGGGCTGGAACCTTGACTTATGATATTCTTTTCAAGCGACTTTGTGGATTCGCTAAAAGTAGAGAAAAAATGTTTGTCTAATTCAAAAGAAATGTTTCATGCCATTAAAAAATTATTCGACCATTTTTAAAAAATATGGATGCAATTTTTTTTTCATACCATTCAAAGAAATGTCCACATGTTTCCAAAAAATGTTCATCACATCCGTTTAGAATTTTTTTATAAAATGTAAAAAAATGTTTCATACCATTCAAAAAAAGGTCAATGTGTATTTTCAAAAAATGTTTAACATGTAATCTAAAAATATGCTCATCATGCATTTTAAAAACATTCTGCATGCATCCAAAAAAGTTCAGCCTTTTCTTGGGTGCAGGTCTTCGGTTTCCACATGGTCTCATGTAAAAGCGGGGACAAATGTTACACTTGAATATCTTCAGTACACTCCTTTCCCTTATTGAATATAATAATCCGTATGTTAGGGGCTTTGTAGGGGTATATTCCCTTTTTTTAGGGGCTTTATAATAAAAGTATTTTTTTTTGAGGATCTTATAATAAAAGTAATAACAATGGCAAGGCGTGCGGGCCTTGTTTTTGGTGGAAAAGGCTTCAAGGCCCACTAACTTATAACTAACTAACTAGGCTTGCATTGTAAAAGTGGAGAGCGAGCGAGCTGTTCGTCGCCCTATCATCCCACCGCCGCCGCCAGCCGTCTACGCCGCCTCCATCCGGAGGTAATCGCCCTGCTCCCCTGGTACCCATCCGGTTCAAAGTTCAAACCCTAGCAAGCAAACCCACTTGTACGTACGCGATGATCCCTGGCGACCTTGCTTGGCAGTAGATAGATAGAGTAGAGTAGAGTAGAGTAGATCTATGGTGGGATTGCTCATGGCCTCCCTCCCTCCCTCGCTGCTCAGATCCAGCGTACTAATTACATCCATCCTTTTTCAGAATCACAATACCTGGATACATATGCATCTATCTAGTATCTATTTAGAAAATAAAATTTGGAAACAATGTGTAATCCTGCTCTTGTGTTTGGATCAAAGCGAACAATGCGTGGGTGGCCGGCCGGCTCTACATCCTCTAGGATAGGATAGGATACGATGCTTGGTGGATGTGTGTTACAAATCTCAAGTAGAAACCTATGCAAAATGAAACAGCCATCTCATAGTGTCAAGAATAGAATAGAATAGTACAGCTCTTTGTTTCGACCCGTTTTCTTTCTCTACTATGTTTTGCTAACGAATGCTCTTCCGCTCCACATAATACTTGTTTTGGGATGACTGGATTCCATATCACAAACTTATTTGTCACCATGTTCGAAGAATACAAGTAAATTGTTTTCCTCACACACACACACACACACACACACACACACACACACACACACACACACACACACACACACACACACAAGTAATAAAACATGTGCAAAGTGAACCATCTCATGCTGTTGAGATACAGTTTCTTCACTACTACTAACCTTCTGTTTTGACCCTTTAATTCTGCAACTCAGTTTTGCCTTTTTTGCTCCACGTAAAACCTACGTATTTTCAGATGGCTGGATTCCATATTTCCGCCATTATATAACTTATTTGGTACCATGTTCAAAGATTTTTTTTTTTTTGGTTCTGACTTGGTCGATTTTCCCTCCCAGTTATCGAAGCTGCCATGAAAAAGAGAAGGACGAAATCCAAGCGACGTCGTCTGCCGGACGATCTGGTGGTGGAGATCCTCTCTCGGGTGCCGCTCAAGTCTTTCTGCCGCTTCAAATGCGTCTGCAAGGCCCGGCTCGCCTTCTCCTCTGATCCCCACTACCGTCGGAAGCTGCCGAAAGTTCCCACTGGTCTCTTGTACAAAGACCAACATGTCCAGCTTCTTAGCCTGTCGCCGCCAAACCCAGGCGACGAGGGAATTGATACATCCATGCCGGACAGCAAGAGATTAGAGCTTGTCGACTGTTGCAATGGCCTAGTCCTCTGCCGGTACAAGAGCAATCGCGATCCTTCTCCAGATACCAGCCGCCTCGTTGTGTACAACCCGGCGACAGGAGAACGGAGGGCGCTTCCTGTTGCCAGCGATCCATATGTCCCCCAGGATACTTTAGATATGATAGACGCGGATCACCTCACACATAGCAGCTTGGACTATACAACATTTCTGGGCTTCGATCCGTTGTGGTCGGCGGAGCTCTACGTCTTCAGCTTCCAGGAGGTGCTCATCCGTAGTATGAATGCCGGTATCATTGGACTCGAGGTGTTCGACTCTCATGTCAACCTGTTTTGTGGACGAGGATTGGATAGGGGAGTCTCTTCTGGTTGGTAGAGCACACATTTTTGTGGGTGGAGTGCTGTATGTGGAGACCTACAACGACGTGATTCTTGTCGTTCAAGGGTTGGAGGAAATGAGTCATACCATGGACTATCATTCTACTATAAAGCTGCCAGATGGTTGTGAGGGTGGCGGTTGCTTTGGACTATCATCGGGGCTCTTGCAGTGCGCCTTTCCAGAGAAGGGCGGTCGTACAATCGCGGCTTTCAGTCTCGATGCTGCTTGCAATTGGTCTATGAAGCACCGTTTTTCTATGCAAGATGCATTTGGAAGGGACGGGTTTGTCGGCGGCGCAGGATCGCACTGGCCCAGGTCCTGTGATTACCAGATCATCGCCATTGACCTGGAGAGAGAGGTTCTCCTGCTCCTGGATAAGCGGCCCAAGAAGCTTTTGTCGTACGGCATCAACACCGGGAAACTCTGTGAGATCAAAGATGGTCACAGGCCGCTAAGGAGTTATTTTTCGCACTTGGACTTTGACTTGGAATGCCATTATTACGTGGCATGCTACTCGAAGCCCCACGCCGAGCCGTTTATGCGACGACGACGACGACGACGAACTGAGCAGCGGCAGCATCTCTTGTGCTTCTCCTCTGTCGGACGCGCACACAAGAAACTTGTTAGTTGATTATTCATATCATACCCATGGCTCTGTTTTTAGTTTTCATGTTGCCCTGTTTTGGGTGGTATCTATGTTTGGCTGCATGATGTACCTTTATTAGCATCAAGTTTCCTGCATCAATGGCCTTACCGAACATGCTGCTGAATTGATCGTCAAAGATGGTTGCTGGCTGTGGCTGCCAAACCGCTTGTCGTGTTTTTTTTTTTTATAACATTGAATTTTAATCCATCTTGCAGACCGGTGTATCTAATAGTTTAGTTTTCTTTCTGGTTCTTTGTTGCAAGCTTTGCTCAGCATTAACATTGAGAAGGTGAGGTTGATTTCCTGTTTTACCGTGTTCGATCTTGTGTAGTGTATGCTTGATGAACCGTTAGAGATTCTACGGATGCAAATTTGAAACCTTTAGGGTACCCTCTGATTGTTCATTTGGTAGTCTCATGGTAAATCTCAAGATCCTTATTTCTGCAATTACTGAGTTTGAATTGTATGTGATGTTTTCTCCAGTGTGAAGTTCTAGTGCTCTTGCATCACATATTTGATAGATTTTTAATTGTCTGTGATGTTTTCTCCAGCGTGAAGTTCTAGTGCTCTTGCATCACATATTTGATAGATTTTTAATTGTATGTGATGTTTTCTCCAGTGTGAAGTTCTAGTGCTCTTGCATCACATATTTGATAGATTTTTAATTGTCTGTGATGTTTTCTCCAGTGTGAAGTTCTAGTGTTCTTGCATCACATATTTGATAGATTTTTAATTGTCTGTGATGTTTTCTCCAGTGTGAAGTTCTAGTGCTCTTGCATCACATATTTGATAGATTTTTAATTGTCTGTGATGTTTTCTCCAGTGTGAAGTTCTAGTGCTCTTGCATCACATATTTGATAGATTTTTAATTGTCTGTGATGTTTTCTCCAGTGTGAAGTTCTAGTGCTCTTGCATCACATATTTGATAGATTTTTAATTGTCTGTGATGTTTTCTCCAGTGTGAAGTTCTGGTGCTCTTGCATCACATATTTGATAGATTTTTAATTGTCTGTGATGTTTTCTCCAGTGTGAAGTTCTAGTGCTCTTGCATCACATATTTGATAGATTTTTAATTGTCTGTGATGTTTTCTCCAGTGTGAAGTTCTGGTGCTCTTGCATCACATATTTGATAGATTTTTAATTGTCTGTGATGTTTTCTCCAGTGTGAAGTTCTGGTGCTCTTGCATCACATATTTGATAGATTTTTAATTGTCTGTGATGTTTTCTCCAGTGTGAAGTTCTGGTGCTCTTGCATCACATATTTGATAGATTTTTAATTGTCTGTGATGTTTTCTCCAGTGTGAAGTTCTGGTGCTCTTGCATCACATATTTGATAGATTTTTAATTGTCTGTGATGTTTTCTCCAGTGTGAAGTTCTAGTGCTCTTGCATCACATATTTGATAGATTTTTAATTGTCTGTGATGTTTTCTCCAGTGTGAAGTTCTGGTGCTCTTGCATCACATATTTGATAGATTTTTAATTGTCTGTGATGTTTTCTCCAGTGTGAAGTTCTGGTGCTCTTGCATCACATATTTGATAGATTTTTAATTGTCTGTGATGTTTTCTCCAGTGTGAAGTTCTGGTGCTCTTGCATCACATATTTGATAGATTTTTAATTGTCTGTGATGTTTTCTCCAGTGTGAAGTTCTGGTGCTCTTGCATCACATATTTGATAGATTTTTAATTGTCTGTGATGTTTTCTCCAGTGTGAAGTTCTGGTGCTCTTGCATCACATATTTGATAGATTTTTAATTGTCTGTGATGTTTTCTCCAGTGTGAAGTTCTAGTGCTCTTGCATCACATATTTGATAGATTTTTAATTGTCTGTGATGTTTTCTTCAGTGTGAAGTTCTAGTGCTCTTGCATCACATATTTGATAGATTTTTAACTGCGTGGCAGCTGAAATTTACTCTGATCAAGCAAAATATACAGCAATCAATAGTCACTTGAATGGGAGCAGTTTTTTCTCCTCCTGATCTGCCTTCGTAAATTACTAGCAAACATGCCCGTGCGTTGCAACGGGAGAAAAATCATAAGTTCGAATGGCAATGATCACATTCTACTACATCATCGATATACACTATCACTCTCATTTTAGTGAAAACATGAACAATTTTTAAAAATCATGAACATTTTTTTAAACTCGTGAGCATATTTGAAATTATGAACATCTTTTAAATTCACGAACATTTTGTAAAATCAAGAACGTTTTCTGAACTCATGAACATATTATACTATTTGCAAACATTTTGTTTAATCAGCAAACATTTCTAGAATCGACTAACATTTTTTTGGGATTTGATGAAACAATTTTCTAAATTAATGAACATTTTTTGAACTGCATGATCTTTTTTGAATCAGCGTATATTTTGTGAATCAATAAACTATATATTTGAATTTATGAACAGTTTTATTTTAGGCTATTTTTTAATACATGAATATTTTTTGAATTGGCGAAATTTTGTGAAATTTTAAAACATTTTTTAATACATGAACTTTTGAGTAAAACTCATGAATGTATGTTTATTTCCCGGACATTTATTAGAAAATTTGCTAATATTTTTTAAAAATCACAAACAATTTCTGAAGTCACAAACATTTATGAATTATTAAATATTATTTTAAAATTCCCATTTTTTAATTTTGGAAACTTTTTTAAATTCACAAATTATTTAAAGTAGAAAAAAAAACGATGGAAAAGAAAAACCAAAAATAAAAAATTGATCACCCATATATGGGCCGGCCCAGGCGAGCTGTGTCTTTTTCTAGCGCGTTGGGCGTAGTATAGGAGATTCTTAAATGGGCCGGCCCAGTCCGGATTTTTGTGTGTGGAACTTTTTTATAACTTATAGGTGGCATTGGTGGGTAATATTTTGCAACTTCGGGGGCAATTTTAATGACGTACGGACAGAAGCACTCCGTACTTTAATAGTAGGTATATAGGTATAGATTACGACTTCAGATTTGAAGGAAGATAAATTTGCGCTTGAGGGGAAATTTCTTGCAGTTCCAAGAGAGATAATGTGTAAGAATCAATCTAGTCCAGGCGCATGACCATTTGTAACAAGATATTTTTGTTGTCATGGATGGAATAATCTACAACTCAATGCGGTGTACTTCAACCCAAAAACAAATGATTATGTGATCAACAACTCCTTAGATGAACTTCAAACATTTACAGTCTACAGCGCGAAAGATAGCTACCATGAAACACTTTGACTGCATCTCTCATAGACACAACAGCACATGGCAGGCAAATATATTTGAGTCAAACCACAGGCACAGATCTGAATCCAGACCCCAGGAAGGGAGCATTTCATCGCGATGCACTGAATGAAGGTCACATGCTAGCCTATACTATGGCTGACGACCACCCACAAACAGACCACGACACCAGATTTATCCACATGTCGGAAACGAGCTAAAAAGGAAGAAAAAAAAACATAATATACATACTATCTGAAAAAAAAAACAGCGACGCGATTACTTAGGTGGTGCGAAACTAGATCACCAACGGGCAACATTTAACTACAGTAGTTATGTCGAGTACTACGCAGACGATTACAGTAGTGAAGTTCACAGCAAAGAAGAGGATCCACTCTTCACTCATGACGGTAACCAGCCAATAAATTAGGGATTTCCCCTCCTTTTTTTTTTCCTGGGCAGCTCAGGTCATCAGACCGTGTAGGATTGCTGGATTGTCTCGATGTCGAGACCCTTGAGCTTGACGACGGACTCCACGTGCCCTTTGAGCGTATGAAGCTCCCTCAACCTGTAGCAACCATGACAGCGTAGTTAGTTTTCACATCGTTTTCGACAAACACAGCCGTTTATATATGTCGCTATTGCATGCATGCATGCATGCATTCCTACTGATATCACACAAGACACATGGATGTGCAGAGTTGAATTCATGAGTAATAATGAGCCAATGAGGAGGGACAGCTGGGCCGACAAGGGACCAGGGGAAATTATATGCAAGGAAGCGCTATGATTGATTGATTGGTCCTACCTTGCGATTTCGGCCCTCCTCTTGGCCTCTTCGGCCATGTGATTGAGCTCATTGTAGCCCCCCTTCTCCAAGAACATCTTGGCATCCGGTGGCTGCAGCCCATGGAGGGTCCTCTGAGCGTGCGCCCACTTGAGCTCCCTCTCCTCCTTACCGAAGTCTTTCTTCCTTGTGAACGCGATCTACAGAAACATGAACATTAGGTACATGGTCCGACAGGCCAAGACAGTTGTGCAGCACACATGTTATTATTATTACCCTTTGATCGATGACGAGGTCCCATGCTTTGCCGCTCAGAGTGTACCGGATGAGGAACTTGATGATATCGAGCGGGATGTATGTGATGATATTGTAGAGCCACACGACGCCAGCCCAGCCCCACCCGATGCCTTCGATCGAAGTGAACGCCCAGTCAGCATACACCGCGATCAGTGTGGCGATCTGTAAATATTAAATGGCAAGTTTTAGTTCGATGTAATTTTCTCCTGAAGCAATTTATAAGAGGGACAGAGGGTAAGAGCAGACCAGCTGCGCAACGAAGAACGCAAACACCAGTAGAAACCCAGGGCGCTCGACAAATGACCAGCTACGGGACCTGGTGACAAAGATGAGAGCTTGGCTGATGGTGCTGACTTGGAGGTAAATAGCAGACGCAAGCTTTCTGAAATCGTCATGAGCTGTCTTCTCCAGGCTTTCGACGTGAAACAATCTCTGAAAAATTATCAACGGTAAGCATCCGTAAGTTGAAGTAAAGATCATAAAGTAGTTCTAGTTGAATTTAGTACCCGAGGGTACACTGCAATTGGCCTGAGATGAATCGGAATTCAAATTTCGTTCACTTAGGCACAGTGCTCCTTACCGGGAAAAAGTTTGTTTTGTATGCGGCCCAGAAGAAGATGACCGTCATTATTGCCAGGTATCCACCAAGGATAACTCCAGTTGTAAAAATCTCAGCCAGCTTCCAGCTGTCAGGTAGTGGAGATGGTTTTACCCGATCCTTTGATATTGTCATGATGGTACCTATCGATCACAAGTTCACAACAAATGGATAATAAAGAAGTTTGGATATTTATAGTTTCTGAATCTACTTGTGTTCTGAAACAGAGGAGAGAGTTAGAGGGATGGTACCATCATTTAGAATCGCTATGATTAGGACCATGAACGGTGGGAAGTCGAAATTCCAGATGAGGGCAAGTAGCATAAATCCAAGCTGTTAAAAGTAAGGAGAAAAGGAAGATATAGAGTTAACCCTGAAGTAAGGTATATAGGCCAGATGGGCGAAACTTCACTGCTTAAGATGAATATATATTCCAAAAACATTTATGCATACAGATCTCGTAACATTTGCTACGTCGAATAAGTGAAAATTTGATCCCCAACATTTATGCACAGAAGCATCAATGACAATTTCCCAAATAAATAGATGACGCCATTGCAAATCAATGACATTTAAAACCAACATTGCAAATCATGTGATCGAAACATGTACCACTCTGGAAGTATAATTCAGAGGTGAAATACGAGAAAAACTTACCACAATACGTATTGTGATAGAGACAGCATAGATCTGCACGCATGACAATGCATTAGCCATATATATAGCACAAGAAAAGAAGTAGGAAATAATACTCAAGCACATAATCACATACAGTGTAGTTCTTCATACGCTGGAAAATTGCACGACTGGTAAGCACGGCACTGATGATCACGCTGAGGCCTGGTTCTGTGAGGACTATATCTGAAGCACTCCTGGCTGCATCAGTTGCATCAGCAACAGCAATACCAATATCTGCTTTCTTAAGAGCTGGAGCATCATTTACTCCATCACCCGTCATTCCACAGATGTGCTTTCGTGCTTGCAGACGTTTCACAATCTCATACTTGTGCTCTGGAGAAAAAGCAATCACTCGATCAATATATAATAATTTTTTTGCTTGTTCTCCGAACTCCCTGTTTTTGAAGTGCTGTAATTTCATTCATAAAAAAGCATACCAGGGAAGACGCCAGCAAAACCATCAGCTTTCTCAATGAGATCGTCAACTGGTAAAGCAGAGATGGACTCGTCTGAATTTTTCTGCCCCAACAGAGCAGACGAAGGATACATGTTTGTACCCATTCCCAGGCGACGTCCTGTTTCCTTTCCAATGGCAAGCTGATCACCTGAACATTTGTAAAAGAAATAAGAAATAGTAGGAAATAAGTAACAGCCTTGCCACATCGAAGTTAATAGGAATGTATCAGACATAACCGGAACCTAGGAAGAAAGATACAGATTAATTGAATATTTTTCCAACGAGACTATTGCCTTTTTTTCTGTAAGGAATGAAAGTATTACCTGTGATCATCTTGACATTAACACCAAGGTTAAGTGCCCTCCGAATTGTTTCAGCACTGTCATGCCTTGGAGGATCAAAAAGTGGCATCAGACCAGTAAAGTGCCATGGGCCACCAGGGCTTTCTTTCCTCCCATCTGGTACTTCCTACATGAAAGGACAGGATAATACACCGCTAAGACGACATATACCAGAAACAGATATTGAAACAAACAAGGTCGACCCACGTAGTCATTGTAGTGGTTTAAGTGATACAGATATGGAAGCCAGATCTTCTAAAAAAACTAGCTTAGGTCGGGCAGCCTCCCATTTGCATGGACAAGGCTCACCAATTTTATGTTAAGTTTTAATGAAATCCTTCTCACTGACTGAAATGTGAATACTGAATAGCAGCCTAAGATAGAGGTTAGTACATTGTATTTTTTCTCACCTGATACGCTACAGCAAGCGATCGAAGTCCACGCTCTGCAAATTTGTCAATCACAGCATGGACCCTCCGCTCTATCTCCGATGTGTTGTGAGCGAGGTGAAGAATCTGCAGTCAATTCGTTGGGTTTATAGCAATCGTGAGCATAATATTTATTCCCATAAGGCCATGCTAGTAGGATATGAACATAGAAACAGTTCATTCATTCTTGTGGTACCTGCTCGGGTGCGCCCTTGCTAACACGGTGCATTTTGCCATCAGCGTCAATGTATGTCAGCGCCGTTCTCTTGTCGGTAGGATTGAATGGCAGAAAATGAACTTCTTGAATACCAGCACGTGCCTGCGTGAAAAATATGCACAGACAGTCATTTTATATCATATAAATGAGGTAAAATTATCTGCCAGCGCATCAACAAAGTATGGTACAGTACCTCTTTCGGATCAGCTAGCATCCCAACAATTGCTGTATCAATAGCGTCTTGGTTTTCTGTTCGAGAAGCTCTAGCAGCCATGAGAATCACCTGGTCCTGAGTGATCCCTCTTTCGAAAACCTGGGTAGAATATATTTTTCTTTCAAGATATCTAATAGATCAGAAAAAGAATGCAAGGAGTTAAACTAATGTCCTAGTCCCACCTCAACAAGGTTCTTGTCCACGGTAAGCTTATTGAGAGTCAAAGTTCCAGTTTTATCACTGCAAAGTACATCCATGCCCGCCATCTCCTCGATTGCAGTCATTCTCTTTGTGATAGCTCCCTGAAAAAAAAATCATATGGTGGTCATGTTAACAAATGCAGATAAAAAAAGGTGAAACCAAACTATGCTTGTGTAGTTGTGTTGCAGATGAAAACCTGTTGAGATAAGCGATGTGACCCGATAGCCATAGTCACGGATAAGACTGTCGGCATGGCTATGGGAATGCCTCCAATGAGAAGGACCAAGAGGTTGTCGATTCCAGCGCGGTACCCCCTGTGCTGGATAGGATACATTACAATGATCTCGATGAACATCCCCACAGCAATCGAACAAATGCAGAAATTCCCAATGGCCGTCAGAACCTGCACCGGTAAGATAATGGTATCATCAGCAAATGCAATCAAGAAATAGACAGAAGGGTAAAGGCGAGGGCTTCAGTCTTGCCTTCTGAAAATGGCCCACTTGGTTAGTGGAGTCAACAAGGTGCGCAGCCTTTCCGAAGAAAGTGTGAACGCCGGTCGCGATCACGACGGCCTCGATCTCGCCTTGCTTGACCGTCGAACCGGAGTAGACGCCATCGCCGGGGCCTTTGGTGGCCGGCAATGATTCTCCAGTCAGGGCAGACTACAACACAAGAGAAGAGAAATTATATGTTATATAAGGAGAAGCCTCAAAAGCAACAGCTTCAACAAGTGAAGAAGAATGGGAAGGGAAGGACCTGATCAATCTTGAGAGGGTCTCCCTCGAGGAGACGTGCATCTGCAGGTATAATGTCCCCGAGCTTGATGCTGATGACATCCCCTGGCACGAGGATGGCTGCGTCTTCCTCGGTCCACCGGCCGTCGCGAAGGATCTGAAGATGACAGGAAAATTCAGACTTGTGAAATGGGCTCTGTTGGGACACCTCAACTCGAAAAATCCATGTAAGGCATACTGAAACTGAAGCAGCATAGAGTGGTAAGTAGGTGGCAAATGAATGAAAGGACCTTGGCTTTGGGCGCGAGGCGGGCCATGAGCGCGGCGGCGGCGTTGCCGGCATTGTTCTCCTCGATGAAACTGATGGTGGAGTTGATAACCAGCAGGGTGATGATGCCCACAAAGTCCTGCCAATCCGGCGGCTTCCCCTGATGACACAATCACACAGGAATACAGAAAAATGTTCCATAAATTACCCAATCTTGAACTGTAAGTTTGTGTGTGCAGTAAACATGGCAAGAAGAAAAAAAAATACAGGTTCAGAAGCTGAGATTACCCCTCCGTTGGCGGCGGCGATGGCCATGATGGCGGCGGCCTCCATGACCCAGGAGAGCGGGTTCCACATGAAGCCCAGGAACTTGAGGAACTTGCTCTCCTCCTTCTCCTCCAGCTTGTTTGGGCCGAAGATTTGGAGGCGCTGCTGCGCCTGCTCCGCGGTGAGGCCCTCCCGGCTGCACCTCAGGTTCTCGAACACCTCCTCCAGGGGAATGTTCTCCTGCACCACAAGCACAAGCACAAGCAGCAGAAGCAGAGCACCAAGTTGAGGAACAGAGCAGCAAGTGTAGGAACCAAGAACTGGACGGCGAAAGAAGCGGGGGGACGAGCTCAGAATCAGATGCCACAATGTCTGAACCAAGAAGCGGAATTTAGAGGAGGGGAGGAACCCCTTGCGGCGTGACAAAGGCGCAAGAAGCTTCAAATCCCCCCAAGAACTGGAGGAGAAGAGAGGAGAGGAGAGGGGAGCGGCGGAGGCTGCGGTGGTGCGTACCAGGTCGACGACCTCCTTGAGGACGGCGTCCAGGTTGCCGGCCTCCTTCTCGGCCATGGCGGCGGCGGCCAGCGGCAGGGATCTCCCCTCCCTCCGCCTCCCTTGCTCGGTGGGTGGGTCGGCGGTTCCCCTCCGGCTCCGGCGGCAGGGATCTTTTTTGCCTCCGCAGATGGAATGGAGTTCTTGCGGGCGGTGGGGAGTGGAGTGGAGGAGTAACTGAAGAAGAGGAAGAAGAATGGAGAAGGTGTGGGAGGCAAAGAGGGTGGCAGCCAGCCGCTGGACCGCTGGAGGAAGGAGGAAGGCAGTAAATAATCAAAATTAATAATGGGAGCGAAACAGAAACGGAAACTCCTGTCTACATCCACACAGAGAGGCACATGGGGATGGTTGGGAGGGAGAAAGGAAATTTTTGGACAGAGGGATGGAGGACCACCTTTTCCCTCTCTTTGTGCATCTTTGTGAAAGAGGAGTTGTGTGTGGTGACGCTGACGCGTAATCGACACCCTCGATGAGATCCGGGCCTATTTGATCGGAAAAGAATATATTTTTTTTTAGAAAAAAGGGCCATGAGAGGGACGAAGGAAAGTTGTCGACAAAGGAGATCCTCTACGCCGCACTACTCCACCCTAGACCCTTTCTCTCTCTCTCTCTCTCTCTTTTGCGTTTCATTGTGAAGGACCGATTGGTGCTAGCGTCGGGGTCGGTGACCGTGCAGACCGTTCGATCCACGTGGTCGGACCAGAGGACCGTCTGGGCGCGCGATGTGGCGAGAGGGAACGAGGAGAAAGAGGGAAGGGATAAGGTAGGAGACGCCTCCCGTGTGGGGCCCGCTTGGGCGGTGCGGGAGGCGAACGAGGGGAAATAGGGAAGGGGTAAGGTAGGAGGCGCCTCCCGTGTGGGGCCCGGTTGGAAAGTGCGTGAAGAGCGCGCGGGAGGCGAACGAGGAGAAAGAGAGAAGTGGTAAGGTAGGAGGCGCCTCCCGTGTGGGGCCCGGTTGGGAAGGGCGTGAAGAGCGCGCGGGAGGCGAACAAGGAGAAAGAGGGAAGAGATAAGGTAGGAGACGCCTCCCGTGTGGGCCTCGCATGGACGGTGAGTGAAGAGCTTGCGTGTCACGCCCAAGATGCGATCCTATCCTTATTTTGGCACGAGGGCCTCGACAGGGATAGAAGCGCATCTCGTCGTGTTGCAAGAATGGATATCATTACAAGTACATGTACAGAAGAGGTGAGTATATGGAATTGGCTTACACTCGCCACAAGCTACATCAACATCACATCAATACAACAACAAATACAAACATCATACAGAAGAGCAGGGTCCGACTACGGACGAAAACAAACGATAAAATGACATCCATCCTTGCTATCCCAGGCTGCCGCCTGGAACCCATCCTAGATCGATGAAGAAGAAGAAGAAGAACTCCAAATCAAACAAAGCATCGCGCTCAGGTCATATCATCGCATTACCTGTACCTGCAACTGTTGTTGTAGTAATCTGTGAGCCACGGGGACTCAGCAATCTCATTTCCAAGGGTATCAAGACTATTAAAGCTTAATGGGTGAGGTAAGGTTAAGTGGTGAGGCTGCAGCAAGCACTAAGCATTTATTTGGGTGGCTAACTTACGAGTACCAGAATAAAGGGGGATGATTGTCGAATAAACGGTTGTGAACTAGTAATGATCTCTAAAAGATCCTGAACACCTACTTACGTCAAGCATAACCCCACCGTGTTCTCTCCCGGATCAGAAATTTACGAGAAGAGACAGTCACGGTTACGCACACGGTTGGTGTATTTTATTTGAGTTTACTTCAAGTTTGCTATGACCGGGTGTTAAACAAAGTTTCCAAGTTTGCCACATAACCGCGGGCACGGCTTTCCGAAAGATTTAACCCTGCAGGGGTGCTCCAACTCATCCATCACAAACTAACCACACACAGCGGGAATAACCTCGACCACGAATCTCGTGATCTTCCTAGGCAATTCCATTGGAAAACCTCAACCTCGAGATAGCCCAAAGTATCGGAATTCCTCGCACAAGACGTTCGAGAAAGGTAAAACAAGTCCAGCAAGACCGCCCGACGTGTCGACGAACCCGATAGGAGCCGCGTATCTCGTTCTCAGGACACGACAGATAAGCGAAGCGTACGGTGGCCTGATAGACATCTCCCGAGTTGCCCCGGGTTGGCCCCGCACGGTGCTCTAGTTTGGACCAACACTCATGAGGAGCACTGGCCCGGGTTGTTGATTAAAGATCCTCGGGTTAATTACTCCCTATGCAAGTTTATTAGTTATTAGGCAAATGTAGTACCAATTTTGGGCCTTGCCAGACAAGTTTTATCCTAAAACGAAAATCAAGGGGGTCCCCATAACAACCCCGAGCATGTTAGGAGCGCTCAATTATGGAACATAACACCTGTACACAAGAAACTAGGGCGGCAAGAGTGGAACAAAACACCGAGCAAAAGGCCAAGCCTTCCACCCTTTACCAAGTATATATGTGCATTAAATTAAATAGCAATAATATTGTGATATAACAAAAGGATATCCATGTTGCACATGGAAAGAGCTTGCATCTGCAACTAGCAACGCTATAAGAAGGGCTGAGCAAGCGGTAACATAGCCAAACAATGTTTGCTGGGACGTGGAGGGGTTAGAGGCTTTTCATGGCAATTTGGGAGGCTTGACATACAAATGGTAGGTAGCGAGACAGCGATAGAAACGAGACAACTAGCATGGCAATGATAGTAATGGTATCCAGGGAAATGATCATCTTGCCTGAGATCCCGCTTGGAAGAAGAACGAATCCATGAAGAAGACGAGCCAACGTAGACGAACGAATCCTCACACTCCGAAGCGGTTTCGGAACTCTATCGAGAAGAAGCAATCGAAAACAACAATCAACACACGAGAACACCACAACAAATGCATGACATGATGCGCAACAAATACGATGCATGTCCGGTTTAAATATGCAAGGCATGGCAACCACAACAATCAAATACTACACATTAAGTGAAGCTCAATATGCAACGAGTTGCATATTGACGAAACTCCACATTTGAATATTTCGTTCACTCTCGTTTAGGTACACGACAATATTAAATGTTGTTAAACATGGCAAGAGGTGAAGCATAAGTAAACTACACACCTAGGTGTTAGAACATGTGCTGCCCCCATGTTTGGTTTTGGTAATTGATGACAATCTCTATGGACTAATGGTTGCCTTGAGTTATATTTGAAGGGTTTGTCCATAGGCTTGACTTGTAGACCATTTGTTGGTCTCAAGGTGATTTGAAGAAGAATATGTGATGACCAAGGTGCTATTCAAGGATTTATCCAAAGATTGGTCATGTTGATCAAGACTAAAATATGAAGAGTGATTCAAATTGATCAACACACAAAGCGTAGAAGATGTACCGAGCGAGATCAAGTGATCTCATGGTATGGTAAGCATTGTCCATTACGCTTTGTGTACTAACCCATGTTCTATGCAAGAGTTCTTTGTGGGGTTAGGTTTGTTTCCATGGGCGTGCATCAAAAGGAAGATTTCATACAACCCATGGAGGATGACATCAAGTGGTGATCGTCATCAAGATTGCGGTGTGCAAGTTCAAGTGGAGCATCACGAAGAGATCACATGCTTGAAGCTTGCCGTCCATTGTGGTGACAATGGACTTGTGAAGATGTGCCGAAGAGTGGCTCACCCATAGTGGAGTATGGGGGAGCAATCTACTAGTCTTCATCGAGCCGACGCAATCAAGAAAGGTGGTCCAACTTGAGGAGGTCAAGATCGTCATCATCTAGCTCAAGTGGACTTTGCGCAAGGCAAAGGTTTGCCCTTGATAGGTTTTCTATTTTACCGGTCTCATGGTAGTAGTTGGGAGACCGGGTTATAGGATCGATAGCCGTACTATCAAGGGGGGCTCTCAAGTGAGTAGCTTTATCATATCTTCGTAGAGAGCTCAAACCATTGCATCCTTGCATCATATTTCTTGGTTTGTGTTTGGTGTTTCTCTTTGTGAGTCTTTGAGCTTTTGGTCATCTTCATGACAAGCTCGAGGTCATCGAAAACGGAGTTCATATATGCATCTTCTATGATGTTTTCGATGTTGGAGTTTATGCCGGTTCTTCATTCATAGAGGTTTCTCATCTCTATATCATTGGTATTTTCTCTACTGCCACTTCTTAATATAACCAGTCGCTGTTGGATAGTATTTGTCGTCCTCTATCCAACAAGCTTGAGTTTGCTCAATTCGGAGCTCATTTGCAGAAGTTATGGCAGTTCAGGGTTTATTGTTTGTCTGGGCAGTTTACCTGTCACCAAAGCGGTAGTACCGCTCGGGACCACGGTAGTACCGCTTGACACGGTACTACCGCCCCTACTACCGTTGCACTACCGTGATTTCTACTGGCATTCTTTTTCGTTTAGCGGTAGTAAAGCGGTAGTGGAGCGGTAGTACCGCTTGACACGGTACTACCGCCCCTACTACCGCTGCACTACCGTGTTTTCTTCTGGTGTTATTTTTCCCTAAGCGGTAGTGGGGCGGTAGTGGAGCGGTAGTACCGCTTGTTGCGGTACTGCCGTTCCAGTGCTACCCCACTTCCTCTGTTTCCTCTGTCCTGCGAAAGCTTAAGCGGTAGTACCGCTTAAGTTGAGCGGTAGTACCGCTTGGTGCGGCACTACCGCTCCAGTTTCTTGTTGTTGCCTGCTGCTTTTTGAATTACTACCGCCCGAGCGGTAGTACCGCTCTGTGGAGCGGTAGTACCGCTCTGTGCGGGCTGAGACAGGTAACGGTTGGATTTGGGGTGGCCCTATAAAAGGGGTCTTCTTCCCCAACGGTTTTCTTATCCTTTGAGCTCATTTCTCCCCCCATTGTTGACCTTCTTGAGCTTGCCTAACTCTCAATCCCTCCAATGATTCTTGCTAGTTCTTGAGGGAATAGAGAGAGGAGATCTAGATCCACATTTCCACCAATCACTTTCTCCTCTAAGTGAGGGGAACCCCTTGGATCTAGATCTTGGAGTTCTTGGTGTTCTCCTTGTTCTTCCTCTCATATTCATCCATAGCTTTTGTTGCTTTGGTGGGATTTGGGAGTGAGGGACTTGTCCACTTCGTGTGTTCTTGCCATTGCATTAGTTGCATCGGTTTGAGTTCTCCACGGTGATACGTGGAAGTTGTGAAGTTGAGTAGCTTATTACTCTTGGGTGTTTGGGCACCCTTGAGCTTGTTCCTCTTGGGTGCCTTGGCGCCCTAGACGGCTTGGTGGTGCCTCGGAGCCACATTCCATTGTGGTGAAGCTCCGGGCAAGCGTCGGGGTCTCCAATTAGGTTGTGGAGATCACCCCGAGCAATTTGACGGGTACCGGTGACCGCCCCCAAGGGTTGCCAAAGTGTACGGGTTCGGTGACCGCCCTCAAGGGTTGCCATTTGTACGGGTTCGGTGACCGCCCTCAAGGGTCCCTTAGTGGAATCACGGCACCTTGCATTGTGCGAGGGCGTGAGGAGAATACGGTGGCCCTAGTGGCATTGTTGGGGAGCATTGTGCCTCCACACCGCTCCAAACGGAGATTAGCATCCGCAAGGGTGTGAACTTCGGGATACATCGTCGTCTCCGCGTGCCTCGGTTATCTCTTACCCGAGCCCTTTACTTATGCACTTTACTTTGTGATAGCCATATTGTTTCTTGTTATATATCTTGCTATCACTTAGTTGTTTATCTTGCTTAGCATAAGTTGTTGGTGCACATAGGTGAGCCTAGTCAATTTAGGTTTTGTGCTTGTCAAATTAACCGCTAGGTTTATTCCGCATTTGTTCAAGCCTAAACCGTAATTATTTTAAAGCGCCTATTCCCCCCCCCTCTAGGCGACATCCACGATCTTTCACTAGGCAAGTTTAAATGAGGCCGGAAACAACACATAGCATTTCCGAAACGACCCCATATGTTAATTTCGAAATTGGTCCAGATCTGAACTAACCATATTTTATATTTGTTAAACAGCAAAATAAAGTGAACCATGCAATTCTACACGTCCTTCTAGTCGATTTACATATATAGAACATTTGAAACGGAGCTACGGTTTAAAAGATATGACATTCACAAGATGCACGTGACATGAATGCAAAATGCATGAAAATGACAACCACAACACTTCGAATCATGAATGCAGCAAGTTATTATGAAACTACATGAAATTCTAGTCAAGTTACATATGCAACATGTTCAAAACGGAGCTACGGTTCAACAATAACAAGCAACACAAGTTTTAGATGAAATCTGCCCAAAACAGCAAGATAGCATTTTGCACACATGAAAACAACAAGCCACAAGATTCTAAAATGCACAAGTAAGCATGGGGCAGTATCATACAACATACACTTCATTCCAACTTCACATATCATACTCAAAAGAGTTATGGAACACATGGTAGGAAGCTCACAACATGGCAACAAAATATGGCAGATTAGGACTTAGTGAAAATAACAAGTTTTTAGCATAGCAGATTTCACGGAGGCATATTGGCAGCAGCAAAAATATATGCTACAGGGCATATTATGACATGAAAATTAACAGCATGGTAGTAGACATGATGCATTACAATTCATTACTTTATAGCAACATCAAATTATGCTCAGATTCATGGCAACCATCAACACAACATGGCATATTGAAGAAAACAGATTCTCAGACTTAGTGAAAATTAGGATAGTCATGTGCAGCAGTTTTAACAGATTGACATATTGAGCAACAGAAATAATTATGATGCAAAATCTATTTATGCAAACTAATGGCACAACATGAAAGAGCATAACATGCTTAACAAAAGACTCCTTGGTGGCATCACCAAAAGACTCCTAGAACACTAGCAAATCACATCGCAACACAGCAACAAAATAACAGATTTCCAGACTTAGAAATATTTTGGACCCTCAAAACATCAGATTTTTATAGCATGATGGCAACAAGGAAACAACACCTAAACATGCATTTCTATGACAACCAAAAACACCAGGGCCTAGCATACATGTTCAAGGGCATATCTCATGTTTAAAATTATTTCATATCATGCATGGATTAAATCACACGAAATAGACAAAATGGCATCATGGCAAAAACGACATGCACTCAAACTTCCTCCAATGACAAAACTAAATGCACAGTTAATTTCTATGGATTTTCCTACCCCGAAAACACATATAATATGCATAGGTTCATGTAGGGAAATATGTCACAATTAATTATGCAAGTTTATGGCCTAATCCCCTTTTAGCAATTATAAATGCAAGTTAAATGCAAATATTACAATGAACCATTTTGTCATGTATGAAAATGCGATGCCGATAACATGAACATTTTTAATATATTGTTGGATTAATTTCAATGCATGGATAAATAAATATGGCAATGCAAAAATGATGGCAATTATGCAAATGATGCAAACAGCGAGCTTAGGCATTTTAAACATGGATAAAAAATGGCATATAATTAACCTACACATTTTTTTCTGAGCATTTTTCATATAGAAAACATTTTTATACGGCGTACGGTTAATTATCTATTGGCAATTTAAAAACATGCAATTTACTGTAATTAAAAAAAAAACACAACGGGCCTAACAGTGGGCGCAATATAGCTATACTGTGCACGGGCGGGGAATAGGGGAGGCTCACCCTGGGCCTATGGGCCGGTTGGAGGAGGGGGTTGGAGTTGGCTGGCTCTTGGCTGGGCCGCGCGCGTGGCCCGTGCGGTCAACGCACGACGCTGGGGAGGCTCCTGCGCTCGCCCTCCCGCTCGATCTGATGAGCAGCAGGCGGCAGCGCTGGACCACGGCGGCCACCGCCGGCGTTGGGCGGCGAGCAGGGGAGCAAGGGCGCGCAGATCTGGTAGGGACCGGCTGGATCCAGCGATTACCGGTGACAGGGGGCGACATCTAGAGCTCCGGTGGTCGTCGGCCATGGTCCTGGACATGGGGAGAGAGAGGGAGAAGTTACAGGAGAGAGGGAGAGAACGGGAGGAAGGAGAGGGATGCGGCGCACGGCGACCTGGTGCGAGTCCGGCGAGGCCACGGGGCACCAGCGACAGCCTATGGCGGGGCACTGGCGAGGTGGAGCTCGGGCTCCAGGACGAGGCACGAGGGAGGAGCTAGAGGAGGCTCTTTGCGGCGGCGGCGGATCCGGTCCGGGCCGGCGTTCAACGGTGGCGGGCGGCGTCTTGGGGGCGCCGGCGAAGGGCTCCGAGCTCGTGCAGCCATGGGAGCTCGGGGAAGCTCGGGCTCGGGGGAGCGGGAGGCTGTGGTCGCCCGGACATGTCCGGATTGGCCGCGGACATGTCCGGTAGGTGGGATTTGGGTGATTTTCAGCCTCTAGATCGCGATCCGAGGGCCGAAAATGGGCAGATGGTTGGGGCTGCGGGATCTGGAGGAGGAGGGCTAGCAGGTGGGTTTTCTAGGGGTGTGGCTGCAATTTGGCAAGGGGAAAACCCTAGAGAGTGAGGGGCTCTCTCTCCATGGGGGTTTAAATAGGGAAGGCACTAGGGTTGGGGTTGGACCTCGTCCGTCCGATCGCGATCCGATGACCACGAACGGAGGGGGGCTAAGTTGGGCCAGTGGGCTGTGGAGAAGTGGTTGGGCCAAGAAGAGAGGGAGGTTGCGGCCCGTGACATGATTTTTAAATACCGAAAGCGTCTGATAATAAACCAATGCCGCGGGCACGTGCGTGTGTGGCTGGTCTCGAAACGGTCGACGACACGAACGGAGCGAACCGGCAACTACGAACGGATGCAAGTTTTCGAAAACGAGTGACGATGCTATGCAGATGATGCGAATGATGCGATGATAAATGCGACAACCACTCGAACCACACGACGACAATGGAAAAGAAAGGGGAATCTTCTGGAGCGTCGGTTCCGGGCTGTTACATTGCGGGAGGGAGAAAGGCATTTTTTGGAAAAAGGAATGG
Organism: Elymus sibiricus; assembly: GCA_039707655.1. Taxonomy (NCBI): domain Eukaryota; kingdom Viridiplantae; phylum Streptophyta; class Magnoliopsida; order Poales; family Poaceae; genus Elymus; species Elymus sibiricus. The sequence continues at coordinate 18,162,239 of CM077671.1, forward strand.
AGCTTGGTTGCAGTAAATAATCAATTAATAATGGGAGCAAAACATAAACGAAAATTCCTATCTACATCTACACATAAATGAGAGAGAAGAGAAAAGTCTCGCACATGGGATGGGATGGTTGGGAGGGAGAAACGAAATTTTTGGAAAAAGGAATGGAGATCCTTTCCCTCTCTTTGTGTATAGTTGTGAAAGAGTTGTGTATGGTGACGCTGACATTGAACTGGCACCCTCGTTCAGGTGAGATCCGGGCCTATTTGATCGGAAAAGAAAATTCCTAGAGAAAAGGCGCATGGGACGGATGAAGGAAATTTCTCGACATAGGAGGATCCTCTACACTGCATTACTCTACTCTAGACTATTTCTCTTTCTCTCTCTTTGCGTGTCATTGTGAAGGAGTGTCTTGTGCTAGCGTCGGGCTCATGACCATGGTGACCACGGGATCATCTCGGTCTGGTCAGACCGGAGGATCGTCGGGGCACGCGACGTGGCGAGCGAACGAGAAGGAGCGAAAGGGATAAGGTAGGATACGCCTCCCGTGTAGACCCCACATGGGCGGTCACGCACTGATCGAGGTCAGCCGATTTGGACCGCTTCCCTATTTGATTCACTTGGCAAAATGCACGAACATGAGGATCCTTTACGCTGCACTACTCTACTCTAGACCCTTTCACTCTCTCTGTGTGTGTCATGTCGAAGGAGTTTCTGGTGCTAGCGTTGGATCCGTGACCATGCGGACAATGGGATCATGTCGGTCGCGTGGTCGGACCGGAGAATCGTCAGGGCGCGCGACGTGGCGACCGAACGAGAAGGAAGGTAGGAGACGCTCCTCATCTGGGGCCCGCATGGGTGGTGCGGGAGGCGACCGATCGAGGCTGAGGTCAGTCGGCCGTTTGGACATTTTTTGTAATCACTTGAGAAACACATGAATAGAGTGTCATGTCCTCTTATATCATGCAGGGTTACAAAACTATAAGAATTTGGATGGAACAGTGTTTGATACCACATGAAAAACATAGGGATTTCGACCAAAGGGTTTGACGGTATGAAAAATTACCTTCAAAATGCAGTACACATGGATCTTATACAAATATTCCTAAGAATTACAATCAAACGAGTCAAGATGACCACTGTATGAAAAAATCCTAAGGATTTAAATCCTATGAAATTCTTGTGGCTTTCTTCTAGGTGTTGATATATAAATCAACAGCACACCAATATGTATGTATTAATGTGTGTATGTTATTAACTAATACTCTACTCTCGCGCTTTAATAAGTAAGACATATTTTGACCAATCTTCCTACCTCACATCTCTAACCTTTTTCTCCATCGGTTTTCACTTAAAACCGCCATGGACCACGACATGCTTGGTCGGTGCTTGAACTAGCATCAGGGAGTGCTAAAAACTAACACCCGGCCCCAACACAGATTCTCATTCTACCAACCAGTCTATCTGTCCAGCGGTCTAATAATTAACTACAATCTCAGTGAGGGATTAGATTAAGCAAGAACTTTGACTGAGTTTCTAGGTGGCCAAACCCAGCAAAAAGTTTAGTTCCATCAACTGATTCTTTGGCTGTACGGGCAGTGGCGGAGCATGAACCAAATATTAGGAAGGGCCAAATGACTGAATATAACATAGAAAAGGCTAAGGTGATTAAAAAGACTGGACGATTAATAGAGCGATTAGCTGAAGGATAGGCTTATTTGACAAAATTTCTTCCGGGGGGGGCAAGGCGTCCCGAAGACTCTCCGCCACTGTGTACGGGTATCGTACTACTGTTGCCCAGACCCCCTCGTCTGATTCTCAAACTGAACCTTACGGGCACTAATTTGCTTTGCTACAGGAGTAGATGGAGCTCCATCTTATCTCCGGATTCTCAATCATTTCACACCAAGGGACCAACTGCATTCATTTCCACCCACCCACCTACCTACCTGTCCACCCCTATCTTATTATCTTTCCTGAATTGTTGATCGGGACAATCAATTTAACAGTGCAGAAAGCATGCCACTTGTCTTGGGGTAATGTAATTTTTCTATCCAAGTTGCATTTTACCATTTCCCGCAAAATGAGAGAAAAGATGTATGTTAGCAATTGTGCACCAACACAAAAGAAGAACCGTGCTCTCTCTCTCTCTCTCTCTCTCTCTCCCCAAACGTTTCCCATTCCAACTTGGGCTTCATCTTATCTTTGCCTTTTTCGGTTTGTAGTGAATGAAGATTATAGAAAAAGTTGTGAGAAGCCAATGAACCCTTCTTCTCTTTTTCGCTCCACTATCGAGAGAGTGCAATTAGAGATCGATCCGAAGTTAAACACGTCCGACGAATTCTACGACAAAATCGATTCGTTAACCATCTTGCTTCCAATTCTAGTTTAGGTGCCAGATGAAATGTACATGGAGCATATACCTTTTTGTGACGTTCGGATCACCGTCAAAATGAGAAATGAGATGAGCATATGTATTTTTTATGTTAGCAGGAGAACTGTCAAATCCACTTATTAGAAAGAGGTATTATAAGGACATCCTCAAATCAATATCAATATATCCAACATCAGATATATTTTTGTAATGTATTTGGTCAATACTGTAGTTGTTGGATCTTTCTTCTATATATTTGATCAAACTTAGAAATGAATGACTTTTTTAATTGAATTAATTAATTAATGGGAGCCAAACATAAACGGAAACTCCTATCTACATCTTACACGTAAATGAGAGAGCAGAGAGAAGCCTCGCACATGGGATGGTTGAGAGCAAGAAAGGAAATTTTTGGACAAAGGGATGGAGGACCCTTTCCCTCTCTTTGTGCATCTTTGTGAAAGTGATGTGTGTGATGACACTGACACGTAATTGGCACCCACGTTCACGTGAGATCCAGACCAATTTGATTAGAAAATAATATATTTTTTAGAGAAAAGGCACATCGGAGAGACAAAGGAAATTTCTCGAAATAGAAGGATCCTCTACACTACACTACTCTACCCTAGACCATTTCTCTCTTTCTGTGTGTGTGTGTGTGTGTGTGTCATTGCGAAGGAGTGTTTGGTGCTAGCGTCAGATCCAATTCGTGACCATGGGGACCGCGGGATCATGTCAGTCGCGTGGTCAGGCCGTAGGATAGTCGGGGCGCGCGACGTGGCGAGCGAACGAGGAGGACGAGCGGAAGGGATAAGGTAGGAGACGCCTCCCGTGTGGGGCCCGCATGGGCGGTGCGTGACGAGCGTGCGGAAGGCGACCGGTCGAGGCCGAGACTGGTCCGCCGATTTGGACGGTTTCCCTATGTGATTCACTTGACAAAACACATGAACATGAAAAACGCAGAAATTGAGTGTCATGTCCTCTTTATATCTCATAGGATTACAAAACTATAGGAATTTGGATGGAAGTGTGTTCGATAGCACATGAAAAGCAAAGGATTTCGACCAAACATCTTATCTTTGGATTCTCAAACATCTCACACCAAGAGGCCAACTACATCCATTTTCACCCACCCACCTACCTACCTGTCCATCCATATCTTCTTTTCCTTCTCAATTTGTTGATCATGGCAATCGATTTCAGAATGCAGAAAGCATGCCATTTTTCTTGGGGTAATTTTCCATCCAAGTTGCATTTTACCATTTCCCTCAAAACGAGAGAAAAGATGACTGTTAGCAATTGTGCACCAATCCAAAAGAAGAAACCCTGCTCTCTCCCTCCCTCTCTCTCTCTCTCTCTCTCTCTCTCTCTCTCTCTCTCTCTCTCTCTCTCTCTCCAAACGTTTCCCATTCCAACTTGGGCTTCATCTTATCTTTGCCTTTTTCTGTTTGCAATGAATGAAGATTATAGTAAAAGTGGTGAGAAGCCAAATATCCCTTCTTCTTCACTCCAAGAGAGTGAAATTAGAGATTGATCCGAAGTTAAACATGTCCATCGAATTCCACGACAAAATCGATTCGTCAATCATCTTGCTTCCAAATCTAGTTTAGGTGCCAGATGAAATGTACATGAAGCATGTACCTTTTGTGACGTTTGGATCACCGTCCAAATGAGATATGAGATGAGCATATGTTTTTTAATGTTAGCAGGAGAACTGTGAAATCCATTTGTTAGAAAGAGTAATTGTAAGTACACCCTCAAATCGATATCAATATATCCACCATCAGATATATTTTTGTAATGTATTTATAGAGAGAGTGCAACAGTTTAGATGTCTTCTAGATATATGAAGGTCTTGATAAGTTGAACAACTCAACATGTATGTTCACTTAAACAAAAGGCAAGCCATGTTTACCGTCAATTGGCTACAACATGCATATGCTTGAACCAATACTGGTAGTAGAGTCAAGTCGCCGCTGGCCAAACCTCACATTCCTTTCCCCCTCCACGATGCCGCCCGTGGGCGCTGACGGGCAAAGCCCGGTTGGCGCGGGACAGCGTCGCCAGGCAGCGGCGTTGCATTGGCGTGGAGCGTGGTGACGGGCGCTTGTGGCGGTGGCATCCGACGCGTCGATTGTGTGGCGAGCGAGATTTGGCACGGCGTGCAGTACTTGGCAGCGGTGGGAGGGGGCAGGTGGTGGTGGCGGCGTGCTCTTGGTGGCAGGTTGCGTACGGAGGAGGATCGCAAATTTGTCTGAGTCGTGGGAGGCACCCTTTTATGGCAGCACCGCTAGAGGAAGAAGGTAGTACTACTACTAGTAAATAATTAATTAATGGCGAAGAAACAAAAAAGGAAATTCATACCTACATAGAGAGAAAAGGCACATGGAAGGGAGGGAGGGAAAAATGAATTTTCTGGACAAAGGAACGGAGGATCCTCTATACTGCACTAGACTCTTTCTCTCTCTTTGTGTATCATTGTGAACGAGTGTTTGGTTCTGACACTTAATTGACACCGGTGAGATTTGAGCCTATTTGTTGGAAAAGAAAATTTCTACCTACATAGGGTGAAAAGGCACATGGTAGGGATAAAGGAGGATCCTCTACACTACACTACACCCTTCCTCTTTGTGCATGCACGTCTCTGAGGGCATCTTCAATAGTTTGTATGTAGTTTTGTTGGTAAAATTGTCCATGTCATCAACCAACAAAGGATCATACAACTGCTCCAATGGTTGCATCTACATTATCCAATAGGAGAAGAGAGAATAAATGTAATTGCTCTGTATATAACCTTGGAGCTTGTGCAAGAGTTGTTGGTTAATCTACATACAGCTTTCCTCTCTCTCTTCTTTTATTATGTGCCATGTCATCAAAACTGTCTATGTGGCAATTTTACCAACGAGATGCTCTGAGGGTCTAACGCTGACACTTGACACCCTCTCGTTGGTACCACTCCATATATTTAAGGTCTACTTGATTCGCATGATTCACAACACACGTGAATTTGTATAGAAAAAGCCAAGCGTTGTGTATCGACCATGGACCACAACAAGTTTGATGCATGCCTCAACTAGTGTTAGTAGCAGCGAAAGTGCTCTTCTGCCCGCGTGCTCACATGAGCACGTTTGAACAGTAAAATCGAAAAAAATAGTAAAACATTTCAAAAAAATCTGAATTTTTTTTGTGAGAAACATTGATGTTTTTCCCACACGCGTGCAAATTTTCATCACCATATGACTTTCGTGGAAAATGCAGCAAAAAAAAACAAAATCGATGCTCCAAAATGCTACAAAAAACAGACTTTTTGGAACATCGTTTTTGTTTTTTTTACCACATTTTCCACGAATGTCATCTAGTGATGAAATTTTGCAAGCATGCGGAAAAAACATCAATGTTTCTCACAAAAAAAATTCAGATTTTTTTGAAATGTTTTACTATTTTTTTCGATTTTACTGTTCAAACGTGCTCATGTGAGCACGCGGGCAGGACAGCTGCGTCCTAGTAGCAGTACTAAACTAACACCCAGCCCAAACATAGATTCCACTACTACCTACCAGTCTTGCTGCCCAGCGGTCTAATTAACAACATTCTCAGTGACAGGTTGGATTAAGCATGAATGTTATACTTTCTCCGCCTAGTCCTTTCCAACTACAAGTATTTAGGTAAAAAAAAAGTATGTAACATAGGAATAATTAAGCGTACGGCTCATTAACAATCTCAACGACTCAAGTGCCTCTTGGACTGTACGAATAACATACGTACTTCCCTCATAGATTCTGAAACTGAACCATACTCCTGCTACTAATTTGCTTGGTTCAGGAGTAGGTGGTGGTGCTCCATCTTATCTCTGGATCTCACACCAATATCATTCATTCATTCATTTTCACCCACCTACCTACCTACCTTGACTCACTCATCTTCTTTCTTTCCAGCCAACAAGGGAAAAAAAATGTATGAGTATGTATCAGCAATTGCGCACCAATCCAAAAGAAGAGGGCTATCCTCTCTGCCAACATTTTCCATTCCAAGTTGGGCTCCATCTTTTGGTTCATTGTTTTTGAGATAGCTCACCATTCATGCCGAACGGTAAGTTGGGCTCCATCTTATCTTTGCCCATTTTTGTTTCCATCAAAATTAAAATGATCATGCTAAAAATGGCGAGAGGACAACGACCCCTTTCGTGTATATTTTTACTCCAATCTCAACTGCGTTAAACAATGATCAAGAATTTGATGGCCGAGTAGGTGCGGTGCGTCAACAATGTCGCTTCCGGTTTCATGTTAGGTGGAGCATGCACCCTGTCAAAAATGGAAATCAACATAAAAGCATGAATGAATGAATGAATGCACTGAGCCTCCGTTTACTGCATAGTAAGATAGCATTAGGTAGAAATCAAATCAAACTCAATCCTGTCTGAATTGATTGGGGAATTTGATCTCCTGGCGTGCGTAATCTTTGAGGACGATCAAGTTGGTTGATTTTAATTTGTCTGAAAACTAACAACATCAGAATGAGAATGTGCACGGACAGTATATGTTCACAGTAATTGTACGTAGTACTCCTACCTGACAAGGGAAGGGAGGGTGTTGAGGTTTGACAGCCCCTTAACCACAAATTCCTCCTTTAATTAGACAACTGCTTGACAAATGGAATGTTGTACCACTATACTCATTAAACATCCTATTGCTGCACTCGCCTTGTGGTACGACTTGCTCATCAAGTAGGTGTACGGAGAAAAACATGATTAATGGTGTGTTAATTAAAAGGGACCGAATCAATTGGAACAAGCAGGCACTGCTCATCTGAATCAATTGGATCCATCTCTCTCTTAAAGAAGAAGAATTAATGATGATGATGATGCAATCTACATGTGGTGTTACTACTCTGCTGGCTGCAAGCTGTCAGGTTGATTAGGTACTCTGGAAGAACAGCTTGAGATTTTTCTTCCATTTGGAGTGGTTTCAGTACTCCATATCTATTCTCTCTGCATTTTCCATTCCTTTTGGGCTCCACATCTTATCTTTGCCTTCTTGGGTTGGAAATAAATAATTTACATCACCTTTATACTAAAACGGGTGAAAAGCCAACAACCCCTTCTCTACTATATATTACTCCACTCTCGATCAGAACATTTCGTCTAGTAGAAGATCAGGTCGCCTTATGGCATGTGGTGATGGATTCATGGACATTCTCTGCCTTCAGTTTCAGGATTGGTGACAGATCAGACATAACTCAACCTTATTAAGAAGTTGCCACCAAACAGCCGTTTGTTTCATAAATGGAAGAAGAATCAGTCTCAACATTGTTCATGGTCGGTCACCAAACGATGGCAACTTTGATCATCAACCATTTATGAAGACATATTGTTCCACCAGGCACTGACTATATGGTGAAGCTTCTCTTCTTCAACCATTTATAAAAGACCAAAAATTTATGAGATGTATACTATAGGAATTATGCAATTGAAAACTCCTCTCAAATACGAATTGGATGGTATCATCCTTGTCCGAGCCTCTTGCATTTTATTGCCATATGATTTTGCCCAGCCAGAGATTGGCACATACGAGCAGTAACATGTGCTAATTAGGGTGGACCAAATTAATTTAATTGGAAACAGGCAGAGCTCAGTTGGAGCTTGATCATCGGCCTAACTATAAGGAAGTAGTCGGTCATTGATAAAACCCAGTACGTACTCAGTGCTCTGCTGGCTGGCTGCAAGCTAGTACCAGTCTGAAACAAAGTTAACACTGATTCTTCTTCCATTTTGGAGTGGATTTAGTGTTGTCATGAAGTGCAGATTACAATTGTTTTTGAATAACAAGTGCAGATCATCAATTGATGACCATGTAACATATATACTACTTGGCTACTAGCTTGCGTAGTGCAAATTAGTCATGGTCGGTCACCATCCCGGCCAGGACTCGCGATCGAGATCTCGCCGCCGGATTCCTCCTTCGCCGCCACCTCATCCCAACGCCTCTTCCTCCTCCATCGCACCTTCCTCCTCTTGCCGTCGCCTGAGGCGCCCTCCGGCAAAGTCCGGATGGCTCCGAGGAAGGTGACGGCGGGGCCCTTCTCCGGCTGCTCGGCCCTGGTACGGCGGCTGCGATCCATGGATCAGGGACGGCGGTCCCTTTGGTGAGACTTCCCCGTCCGGTGGCGCAGCGGGGCAGGTGGGATGTCAGGAATCGGACCGGGCGGCCGGCGATTCACCGGCGGCCTGGTTATGCGGCTTGCTGCCCCGATAGCCAACGACGTCGAGCTGCTCCTTCCTCCAACCCATGTTGCGTGCACTCCGTCTTACCGGACATGGCCATGCTGCTAGCCGGTTACTGGGGTGGACGGAGCGGGAGGTGGGGATCCGGATTTGGATAATTTCCAGGTCGGCTCCTACCGGCCGCGATGGAGGAAACACCCGAGGGTGCCGTTCTTCTTCTTGGAGACGTCGTTCGGGTCCGCCCTACCTCTCGCCACCTCACAGTCTCTCTGGTGAAAACCCTAGGGCGGGGACGACGCTTTTGGCGCCGTGTCCTTCTTGAAGGCGTATCGTTGGATGCGGTTTGATGGACGAGCGCAGGTTGGTGGCACTGTCTGGCGTCGTGGTGACATCGACGACAGTTGAGACTGGCAATATCTATGCAATGATCCCTCCTGAAGATGGGACGGCGGAAGACGACGACGACGGATCCTAGACGTGCGCACGTGGTGCTCGTTGTGGGACCTCTAGACCAGTTAGTACTATCAGCTTGCTATGCGGGCGTCTGCTTGAGTCCACTGGATTAGATAGTGTGTTGCATCAAGGCATATCTTTATATGTGTAGGTGTAGCGATTTTGTTCGCCTCGAAGGTGGTTTTGGGTTGATCGTTATATTCATTTCGTCAAGCTCTGATGAATAATTAATAATGATGGCTGCATGCATCATTTTGATGCATAGGCCGGGGATAATCCTCCTTTTCGAAAAAACCAAACAATGTCAACTTTGATCATCAACATGTCCGGGAGGGGATGCCGCGGCAGCGGGCATCAACGGCGGTGTGCGTCGGTGGCGGTGGTAGTTTTTTTTTCTTGTTTTCTATTCTTGTGGGTTAGGGCATCTTCAAAACGGACCCTCAAATCTTTTGTATATATCCAGAGTTCCAGACCACAACGTCCATACTATTTGTGTCATCTAACATAAACCTCTATATTTTTGTTGAGGTGTCCGGACATATGGATTCTGGTATTTTCAAAACAAATGTGGGGAGGTTTGTGAGAGTACGGACATCCGGCTGACAAACAATAAAGCGACACGTATCAACGCCCTCTCTCTCCTCTCTCTCCTAAAATAATTCGAGCGAGGAGTAGCACCGAAGCCACGCCGAGGGCAGTCGCCATTGCCGCTGGCGAGTGCTGCATTCCCATCGCCGCCTCATCCTATCTCTTCACTGCTCCTCCCACCGCCTCTTGTCTTCTCACGCCCGCCATGGATGGGCAGCTCGAGCTCGAGCTCGTCTCGGGCGGCCGGGCCGTGCCCGACGCGCAAGTGGCTGCTGCTGCAGTCGTGGACGCGGTTCGTGGCCAAGTCCGTGGCTCCTGTCGTCGTGGCCGTGCCTACCGTGGTTCCTGCCGTTATGGATGTGTCAGGAGTCCGCGTCCGTCGCGCCCGAGGCGGCGTTGGCACTCCCGCCGTCACGCCCGTGGCTGCGCTGGTGCTCTCGTGGCCGTGCGAGCCCACTAAAAGTCAATTAAAGTGGGTTGAGAGCCCACTCCAGATTGCGTGACCTAAAAACAAATCTGCAGATTGCGTGGTTCCAGACAGCTTTGCAAAGCACCCCGAGCCAATCTCCTTATACAACACACGCGATCTCTTCGCGAAATAAAATCACAATCAATCGAGGATATCCAGATCAAAGTTCATCACGATGGCTGCCGACCAGGACCAGCCGCTCAAGGCTGCACGCGTAGACGGCATGGAGGAGCACCGGCCGACGCCTTACCTGCCGGAAGACGTGCTCGCCGACGTCCTCCGCCGCGTCCCGCCGTGCTGGCTCGCCGCCTCCCGCCGCGTCTGCAGGGCCTGGCGCGACGCAATCGACGCCCACCGCCTCCTACGTGTCGACCTGCTCCCGCTCTCGTTCGCCGGCCTCTTCGTCCACTTCAACGAGCACAAGTATCCCGAGTTCTTCGCCCGCCCCTCCTCGGGAGACGCTGCCCGTGCGCTCAGCGGCGACCTCAGCTTCCTGCCCTCATCCCCCGGCCCTCGTGCCGGCACCATATGGGAACACCTCGACGATTGGCACGACTACCACATCGAGGATCACTGCAACGGGCTACTCCTGCTCAGCAAAAACCGTGTGGTTAACCCTGCCACCCGTCGGTGGAGCGCTTTCCCACCGTGCCCGGCCCAAGATTGTACTAGATGGAACATGTGGTACAACCGGTGTTTGGTCTATGATCCGATGATATCCCCACACTACGAGGTGTTTATGATCCCATGTTTGCGGGACAAGGATGATTGTACAGGTGACGAGTCAGACCTCTCGATGGAGGAGTCCGAATGGCCACCGTCTCCATGCAAGACTTACGTGTTCTCATCAAGGACTGGCTGTTGGGAGGAGAAGCATTTCGTCCGAGAAGGTGACGCTGCAAGGACCGTCGGCGAGATGCGGGTGGGTTGGCTGGAATTCGAGAATGCTGTCTATTTCCGAAGAGCACTTTATATACACTGCGGGGCTGCTTTTCTTATGAGGTACATACTTACCAGCTTTGTTATTTGTATCTTATCTGATGATCATCTCGGTTGTTCGTTATTAAAACTCTGATGGACAACGCATGGTTTGATTTTGCAGAATATCATTGTCAGATAATACATACCATGTAATTGAACCACCAATTGTTATTAAACTGGAGGACTCCCTACGCATTAATATAGTAAGATCAGAAAAGGGGGTGTACTTTGTGGCATTTGAAGAAGATAATTGTTTGCTTCGAGTTTGGATCCTTAATGAATCGAGTGGTCAAATGGAGTGGATGTTGAAGCTTGACAAAGACCTTAATCCCGTGCTAGCACGCCACCGGTTCGACCAACGAGTCCGTGGACACTGGATCTTTGAAGATATTAACTACAACTTTTTTTGTTCTACTCGTTCTCCGAATGACATCAAGGAAGCATCAACTGAACAGATATATGAATGGAACTCTGACAATGATGATGATGATGTTGAAGATTGTTACCGGAATAAAGAGAGTCATGATGGTAAGGAATATGATATTCAAATACTCGGGTTTCATCCCCATAAAGAGATTGTGTTCCTGAGTGAATCAACCGAGACCGGAATCACAGGACTGGCATATCATTTAAGTGTCTCAAAGATTGAAGTCTTAGGAAATATATGCCCAAAGGGTTATTCACGTTTCAACATGAATGATGACATACGGTACTTCATGTCTTGTCCATACACCCCATGTTAGATTGGAGAGTTCGCTCCGAACAACTAGTTGACTAGTTCGTCTTACATACGGGCTTATGTACGTTGATAGCTATTTGTGCGACATAAGATATGCATGGCTTGCATAAGGTGTATAGTCACCTTTATTGATTTATATGTATCTATAAAGATAAGAATCAGTTAATGTCTATTGGAAGGACTTAGAATTATATTTGTTTGTTTAAATTTCAATTGTTACTCCTACTATAGTATTATGTTTTATAGCTAGTGGCTTCTTCTAAATTATGCACTCCTAGAGATGTGTATTTATCTTCTTGAATAAGATTAAATAGCATAAAGCTACCATTTTATAGGTTAGGGTTCCGAAAAACTATCACTTTTTAAAACGTGCCTGGTACCTACCACAAAAGTGTTTTTTCGTTTAAAAAAACCCTGATGACTGTGTGGTTAAAATTCATCATGTTTATGGTAGCTGGGGCCCATTCATCAGATCCACATGGCAACAAATATAGACACCACTAGTCAAACCATTAAGTCAAACAAATGACCATTGAGATAGACAACTAGGGCCGGTCCTCGGCTTCTTCTTCTCCTATCTCTCCCTCTTTTCTTTGTTTCCTTATCCTCTGTCCACCCTTTATTTTCTCCTTTCATTGTCTTTAGACCTTAACAAACGTGGCAAAATTTTCATCCTTAGAAAGGTATATCCAAAGGTCCGTAGGTGAAACAAACCAGCATGTCCTACTCTCATGGCAATTCATGTCTGCTTCCTTTGAGTGATCTTGGGCTACTTCTGATCTGCCGCCATTCATGTATGCTTGGTCTCATTCTTCGCCTTTTTTCTTCTCGGAAGGAAAAAAAAAAGAAATACAACATTATACTGATCCTCATGAAACACAAAGAAACACCAATCCTTAAGTTGGTCAGAGGACCACCTGACTACCATATACCAACAAACTGCTAGGATGTCACACGTAAATTAACACCTGAATTGCCATAACAAACATTTTAATTTGTACTAGCATATAGCATAGTACTAACTAAAAGGAGGGGGTCACATTTCATTAAGGCCCCCTTCAGCAAAGGACCTTTTAGCAAACATGGGCCATGAATCACTTCTTTTAGTAAACTCATTCAAGGGCCCTGTTCTTTTTGTCAATGGCTTGTAGATTTTGTTTTGAGAATCATTGATCTTGTATACATTTTTTTTTTTGAGATTGATCTTGTATACATGCTTTGTGGTCCTGGGGTATTGGGCCATCATTTTCCTGCTTATATTTATGGGCTTGTCGCCGGACCAGAGATAAATTGGCCTGTAATTCGGGCCAGAGCTGATTTTCTTTTATTTGCAGATGATAACATATATTCATATACCTTATGACTGTTTTGTAGATTCACAACTCACAAATAAACCACAACCATGTCTGTTTTCATAAATCTTAAGAGTTCTTTGTGGGTGGCCTCAACCCGCCTCCGCTAAGTACCCCATGATGCAGTGACTTGGAAGACACGTGAGCTAACAATTCAAGTTGAACCGTGCAATGCAATGATGCATGCACCATGAAGTGAGTGGAGTCGCTTTCTTTTATCTCTTTCTTTCTTTCTTTGGTGTTTAGCGATGGATGCAGGACCAGCTTCCATGGCATGCACATATACATCCTTCCAGCAGCGTGGATAAGTGGTCACCATAGGGATCCATATAGACTTGTAGGATGGTACAAACCCTAGAAGATATACTCCTTTTTTTTTCCGATAAAGGGCACTGTATTATCTCAAAATGTAGTATCAAGCGGATACAAAAACATTATGAGTAACACCCTGCCTCTGCATAACTAGGATGCACACAGCCAAACACCAAAAGTCTGACAAAGTAAAAGTAACAAAAGATAACACGGCAACAGTAGAGTCCTATAGACCGACACTATGCCTATGTCGAAGATGAAGGTGGATCGATCCGAAGATTATGCTGCCACCCATGTTGGGAAAAAACCTCCGTAGCCGTCTGCTCCAACCGCGTACACACCACCTTGAACAGCGGTTGGTGCTCCGGTCGTTGTAGCGTAGACCACATATGAAGCAAGTGCGTACATCGGAAAATAACCTGCAGAGGAGAAGATTTTTTGTCATTAAAAATTAAATCGTTTCTACATAGCCAAAGCGACCAAAGTAAGGCATACGATCCCATCCTTAATAGCGTTTTGAACCTATCTGGGATACCGTCCAACCAATGACCAAATATATTGGCAACACTTGTGGGCGGATATAAATTTGACGCTATTTGGATGACTGACCATGTAGAACGTGCAAACTTGCATTGGAAAAAAAGGTGTTTGATTGTCTCATCATGAGAACAAAAGCAACACTGCTTACTTCCTGGCCAGTTACGCCGTGCAAGGTTGTCTTTGGTTAGAACAACTCCCCTCCGAAGATACCACATGAATATTTTAACTTTTAGTGGAATCTTCGACTTCCAAATTTTCTTGTTATTACTCGCTGGTACCTCAGAATGCATTAACGCACGATACATAGAGTCTACTGTGAAAGACCCCAATGTAGTAAGGTTCCAGCGAAAAACATCCCGGCCTTGTGTCAGATTAATCGAATCCAGACGGGATAAAAGATTATGCCATGACAAAAGTCGGGGGCCAACCAAAACCCGCCTGAACGAAATAATCGGCGGGGATGAACTGAGCACATGCGCAATAGTATTATTTTTATCGCGAGCAGTGGCGTATAAGGCTGGGTATTGTTCTCGGAGACTGGCATTGCCTAGCCATATGTCTTCCCAGAAACGAATTTCCGACCCGTCCTTTATCGCGAAAGACCCAAAGCGAAAGAGATTTTTATTTGCCGCCATTAGGCCAGCCCAAAAGTGTGAGTGGCCAGGTTTCCAATAGGCCTGAGCCACTGCCTTTTGGTCTAGATACTTGTTGCGCAACATGGTTTGCCAAACACCATCCTCAGTAAGAAGTTTGAACAACCATTTACTAAGTAGGGCCATATTCTTGACCTCCAGGTCATGAATTCCAAGGCCACCTTGGTCTTTTGGCCTACAAACGATGCTCCATTTGGCCAACCTGTATTTTTTCTTTTCACCATCTCCTTGCCAAAAGAATCTGGATCTAAAATAGTCCAGTCTTTGCATCACCCCTTTTGGGAGTTGGAAAAAAGAAAGCATATAGAGAACCATATTGGTGAGGACAGAATTAATCAAAACCAACCGTCCTCCAACTGAGAGCATCTTGCCTTTCCAGCTGCTCAATCGTTTCTCTAAACGCTCCTCTACATGTTTCCACTCCGCAATAGTGAGACGCCGATAGTGAATCGGTATTCCCAGATATTTAATAGGGAATTGGCCATGTGCACAACCAAACATGTCAGCATAATCGGTAGCCACCTCAGCAGCATCTCCAAAGCAGAAAATTTCGCTTTTATGGAAGTTGATTTTGAGACCCGACATTTGCTCAAACGCTGAAAGTAAAGAGTTTCAGGTTTCGAGCCTTGTCCAGGTCATGTTCCATAAAAAGAATTGTGTCATCGGCATACTGCAGAATAGAGAGGCCACCATCCACAAGGTGTGGCACTACTCCTGCAATCTGGCCGTCCTGCTTGGCGCGCTCAATTAGAATAGCCAACATGTCAGCGAGAATGTTAAATAGCATTGGGGATATGGAGTCACCCTGTCGTAATCCTTTTTTTGTCTGAAAGTAATGGCCTACTTCATCATTGACTTTGATGGCCACACTACCTCCAGTTACAAAATTTTGGATCCACTGGCACCATTTATCGGAGAAACCTTTCATTCTAAGGGCCTGTTGGAGGAAAGACCATTTGACTTTGTCATAGGCTTTTTCAAAGTCGATCTTGAATACTACCCCACTCATGTTTTTCCGATGCATCTCGTGAATAGTCTCATGCAAAATTACTACGCCATCAAGTATATTTCTTCCTTGCATGAATGCCATTTGAGATGAGAAGATATACTCCTTCAATGATGAACCGTATCTCTTGGATCTTTGACATCCTCTGGCCACTTGCACGTACCAGTCACTCTAGTGTAGTGTACAGCTAGTATCCATGACTTTGGTTTGTCTGCTGACTCAACCTTAAATCTAATGTACAGTATATCTCTAGCTATGCAGTTTGCTTGGTTGGAGACCGGAGTGATCGAAGAGAGTCAGGCTCCACGGAGCATGTATAGTACATACGTCGTCGTCCAGTAGCTTGCTAGCTAGGTTGGGTTTTGTTTGCTCCATTGACTTGCATAGTACAGTAATGATCTTTTGGCTCTTTCAGCTGAGTCAACCTTGTTATGTAGCTGGGTCCATGCCGGCCGGTAATGGATGACTCTGAGTAAGCATGTCGCTCTCCTCGACGTATCTAGGCTTTCAAAGATCTAGTAAGTTGTCCAACCGCAAGACCAGATCCTAGTTCTCTTTGCGGAGCACCCTAACTAGATAGTGCAATGATCGGTCGTTGTAGTCGATCCGGGTATGTGCATCTTGCCAACATTTTCATTGTTTAATAAAAAAAAACACGACTGACATTTTTTAATTCAACATTGTTGGATTTTACTTCTTTCAATAATTCTCCTAAAATGTTCATATATTTTTTATGCACTTGATAATCAATTTATAATGAAACTTCTGAAATTCAATATATGTACTACAAAAACTAAATTACTAAAACATCCTAGTTCTAACCCTAACATCTATCCATCCATCCATCTATCTATCCATCTATATATCCATCCATCTGTCTATTTATGCAATGTATCAAAAACACCCTAGTTCTAACCCTAACCTAATTCTAATCCATCCATTTATGCAATGCATGAGGGAGGGAGGGATGGAGGGAGAGGGTCAGAGGGAGAGGGTGGGTGGGAGGAAGGGATGAAGGGAGAGGGCTGGAGGAAGGGAGGGAGAAGGGGGGATGGAGGGAGAGGGTGGGAGGGAGACATACCGGGGGGGCGACGGCGGCAGGGGCGGCGGCAGCAGGGGCAGATGGAGAGGACGGTGAGAGTGGAGAGGGAGAGTGAGGCCTTTTCAACTTTTTAATTTTATCAAAGCCGCTGAAAACAATGTATATAGAGTGGAATAAAAATGTTTCATAGAAGAAAACCATGCGGGCTTTATAGGAGAGAACCCTGGTGTGCTTTCAGGAGAGAACCCTGGCCTGCTTTCAGGAGAAAAATGTGGTGCGCTAAACTGCCTGCTTTATGGGCCAGCTCCAATGCATTTCTTCGTAGGCAAGGCGAGGGTCGCACTCGCTACCAGCGAGACATAACACTGCCTATCATTTCCTAGTTGTAAGGACAATGAAGAAAATGGGACTATAGTAATACTTTTAGACGTGTGGATGTCATGGTTAATTTGTTGTGAAAGTTTTTTTTGGGTAAAAGATTGCGGGAAGAACCAAAGCGGTTTTTATTTTTGTATTTGGAGCTAGTGCTTACTTTGTTTTGAGCGGCTTTGATAAAATTAAAAAGTTGAAAAGGTTGTAAGAAAATACAAAAAGAATCCACAAATGTAAGATTTGTTTGAACATGGAGGTCGGAGGAGAGACAAAGAATTGGTGGTACATCTTGCAAGACAAAAAAAAAGGGTACCACCGTCCTAAATAACATTAGAATTTGAATAAAAACCATGTCTTGCTAGATTATGCACCACCTCTTGTTTGCCTCCCGCAGGCAGTGTCGGAAGGATTGCACCAATAGGTCTAGCACTTTGGAAACAATCAGCTAGGACCGCTGTGTATGGACTCCACAATTTCAATAGTATCACTGCATGCCTTAATAAGCTTCATATAACCTGATTCGACCCACCGAGGAACAGCCCAGACTTTCCAAAAATCCTGGGCCTTTCTTCAAATCAATGGCTTCTACGGTTGTTGCGTCAAGTAGGTTCAACGGCGCCCAAGATGCAGCTGCTACCGTTTCACCATGATCCTTCCGACCCTGTTGTGTTGAGTTTCGCCACAGGATCGATCACATCAAATAATCATGCACACACACGATTAAAAACTTTTAGCCAAGGGTCCATATCGTTGGACAAGATACCAACCCTTGGCTAGATTTTTTTTATCGCGTGTGTTCGTGATTATTTGATGTGATATTGATCCTTTGGCGAAACCCAACACGTTGGACTCCTTTTCTTTTTGTGCCCCCACTAGAAAAAAGTCTACCATGGTCCTTCACTCTTTCTGACTTTCTCTCTTTTGCGTGTAGCCATGCAGGACCAATATGATCCAACAAGCGGAGAATGATCCTTAGACTTGTACTCCCTCTAGCTATCTCGAAATGTAAGACATTTTTTAACACTATTTAGAAAATATTCTTCATGTGATGGATCCACAGTATATCTCTTGGATCTTAAGATACCCGTCACTTAATGTTGCTGGCTAGGGGCTGAAGGTTGGCACTAGCTAGTTAGGTTTTGCTTACTCAATTTTGAATTGCTGCGTACTAATCGATCTCTTGTCTCTTTCATTCCGTTCAACCCGCCCCCGCCCTAGCTATAGCTCATCCATGCTGCTGATGCTGCTGCTCTTCTCTCTCTCTCTCGGTTTTCACAACAAAGCGCTCTAATTTTTGGTTTACCTCTTCTGCCTTTAATTTTGAAGACGATATATTCTGAATCGACTGGTACTAGATACGAATCGGTCTGAAATTAAGTTGATGTATACTAGTGGTGCTGTTCAATTTGCCACCATGTACATATATCAATGATAGATGCAGGTAATTAAGAGATGGGGGGGGGGGGGGGGGGGGGGCTGCTTGTGGTATAGTACGACAACACTATATATATGTATGGCCTTAATTCCACTAGCTACTAGTAAATGTCAACTATTACATGATTGATTGATTGATTGATACAGAGGTCGCGATCGGGCCGATCGATTTGGTCTATATATTTTTCATTTCGAAAAATAAGTGTAATGGTTTCCCAAGTTAATTCCACGTGCGTGGAAACACAAACACAACATTCACCGGCCTAGAGTAGACTAGTTATGTTTACGTATCGGAATTTGTGTTGAATAAATTTACGTGTAAGAATTATAATTGAAGCTTGGATCTCTGGATAGGATTAGACCGATGTTCAAGTCAAATGTATTTAATTAGTTAGGGGAACCCTAGGTCGAGTGCCTTCAAAAAGGAGATGACAGGGTTTGGTTTGGTAGGAGAAGCAGTCGAGACATAGTATGCTACCTCATCAATCCATCTCATGGTGCAATGATCGATGTGCTTATGGGCCTCTTTGATCCACATAATTCTACAAAAATGCTCATTCGGATACAAGACTTGGGTTGCTTTGATGGTGTCCCAGAAAATTTGAAGGAATTCTTTTAATGAGGTTTGAGTGTATGCAAAATTTCGTATAAAAATGATACGCAAAGGAATCATTAGGACAAATTCTTAAAGATTTCAATCCTTCAAAATTCTTCTAAAAATCTTTTGAATCGGATAGGCCCCGCATCTCAGCATGTGCATATATATGTTGCTCCTTGAGTCCTTGTTGATAACACGTTATGATTGGGCGATCGACGAGGTGATGGCAAGTATATATATATATGCACGCGATTTAGTGTTGTGCACGTACGACGTATACGTGCGCTCGCCCTTGGTGTGGATCGACGACGACCGGATCGGACAAATGAAGAATGCACGCCCACAATTAATATCCACTCACCCCACTTGATCTCATCAACTGATAAGTAGGAGTGCCAGTCACTGTACGTACGTATATATATACACTAGTGGCAGTCTGAATTGATATATAGTGGTTAGCGTGCAAGGGGTCAGCATCAATCAATCAAGCAAGCTCTAGTACATACGGATGTGTATGTGTATGTAAGTCAGTATTCACACAGACAGTGACTGCGCGCGAGCGTGCACGTACGTGTGCGTATAATCGATCATACGCAGTTGAGTTGATACCACATGAGGCTTTGGAGTCATGCATCCTCCCTCCCCGCTTTCTTGCAGCTTGGTCTCAACGCAGCTTGGTCGGTGTCCACAGGAGCTCACATCACCCATTTATTTACCCCTCCCGCTGGATGATTCACAGCATACCCGTACCGATTACTAGCCAGCCAGGACCTCTTCCTAATAATTAAGAAAGTAAGAAAATGCCGTACGTAATTGTTCAGCCGATTATTAAGTACTTGGACGCTGCGTGTGCGTTGCAGCCGACGGACGGAGCGGTCCAAACTCATTTGTTTAAGTTTGTGTTACAAGTTACAACAGCCTAAAAAAAACTCATTTGGACCGCTCCTTGATGGAGCTCATCAAGTGCCAAGTGAATGTGTCAATGCTCTACAGTGGAAGACAAGCTTTGATAATGTCTCGTAGCCTAATGGTAAACCGACACTCAAATCAAAGGTGGTCAACAGTCTGTTGGGGGCAAAGCCCACAATTGAGCCATCTCATCCCAATTTATTGACGGTCCAAACTCTATTTCGTATGGCCAACAAAGCGAAGAATTTAGCTTTTCGTATAGTCATCGATCGAGCACGGACACTAGTACATAACAGGGCTTTCGTCACAGCTCAATCTGCACATTAGTCCCGGTTGCATTACGAACCGGGACTAATGTGAGCATTAGTCCCGGTTCGAGCGGCGCAGGCATCAGTCCCGGTTCGAACGGGACCTTTAGTCCCGGTTGGAGACACCAACCGGGACTAAAGGGTTTGTGACCGGCTTCGAACGGTGCCAGCCCCTTTAGTCCCGGTTGGAGATACCAACCGGGACTGAAAAAAAACATTTAAATTTTTTTTTTCAAATTTTTTTAAAGGAATTTTTTTTTCAATTTTTTTCCCAGCCCTTTAGTCCCGGTTGGTGTCTCCAACTGGGACTGAAGGTCTATCTTTAGTCCCGGTTGGAGATACCAACCGGGACTAAAGGGGGGGGCCCCTAAACCCTAAACCCCTTTACCACATTAATCTTAGAAAAATCATAACTAAATCATTCTAATTCAGAAAAATACAAATAATATATCAAAACGTAGAGAAAAAAAAGATTTCTCCGAAGAAACTCCCTGTTTTCCGTTTCGACAATTTTTTAAATCACCAAATTCCAAAGGGAAAATAGAGTTTTTCGACGTTTTAGACGTTTTAGGGTTAGGGGCTAGGGTTTAGATTTCTAAGTTTAGGGTTAGGTTTTAGGGTTTGAACATACAATTTTACTGTTTGTAACAGAGTTTCGGACGTTTTAAATCCCGGGTTTAGGGTTTTCGGACATTTTAAGTCCCGGGTTTAGTGCTTTTCAATTTCAGGCTAATTTAACTTAAAAAATCATTAAATACATGAAAAATAGCAAATGAAGTCAAAAAGGGTTGAAATTTAAGGATGTGGCTTTGAACGGTTCATATTGAACACACAAAAATTCTGGAGTGGAAATAAGATTAAAAAGATGAAATGTCTTTATAACAGCTGAGTTTTCGTCTGAAACCCTGTTACTTCGAAAGAGATGGTCCAGTTTGTACACAAAGTGCATCCAGTTTTTGCCATAACCCTCTCAACTTTTTAGCACAAGATATTTGGGTGAAATGATGATACCATGTCAAGTTTCAACCTTTTCAGAGTTCATTTGTAGTGCTTTTCAATTTCGGGCTAATTTAGCTCAAAAAATCATTAAATGCATGAAAAAATGGCAAATGAAGTCAGAAATGGTTGAAATTTGAGGATGTGGCTTTGAATGGTTCATATTGAACACACAAAAATTCTTCAGTTAATATAAGTTTAAAAAAAATGAAATGTGGTCAAACTCTGATCAAACAGTGGTCAAACGACTAAATAATTATTGTTCTTCAGAATAATAGTTTCAAACTCAAACGGTGAAGCGTGTGACATCATGGTCACATTTTTCTGATAATAATGGATATATTATTTGTCGAATTTCGATTTACAGATTTAAAGATATTAATTATGCCATATTAAATGAATAAACGGCATAATAATAATAATAATATTATTATTACTTATTTTATTTTCATTGAAATTCAATATTATTATTACTTATTTTATTTTGAACTTTTTGTATTATTTTGGAATTTTGGATTTTTTTTTTGTTTTTTGAGAATTTTTTATTTTTTTGAAATTTTTTCCTTTTTTTGAAGTATTTTTTAGTTTTTAAATTAATCATTGTTGTTTGTTAATCATTGTTGTTTATTTTAATAATTGTTTGGAATTCAAAAAATTAAATCATGTGATATCAAGACCTAGGGGTTAACAGGATTGATTGCTTACTATTGTCAGGAAAACAACAAGTGCAGACTTGGAAACTAGGGGGAATAGAACCTGAAAGTTAAGCGTGCTGGGGCTGGAGTAGTGAGAGGATGGGTGACCGGCCGGGAAGTTAGACGATTTGGAATGAGTGCTGATTAGAGATTAGAGATTAAATTGTCAAATAATTCAAAGATTTGAAAATCAGAAGAAAAAATTTGAAAAAAAAATTTGAATTTTTTTTTTGATCCTTTAGTCCCGGTTGGTGTTACCAACCGGGACTAAAGGCTCCAACCGGGACTAAAGGTTCTCCAGCCCACGCATAGAGAGCGGCCACGTGGAGACCCTTCTGTCCCGGTTCGTAAGCGAACCGGGACTAAAGGGGGGGGGCCTTTAGTCCCGACCCTTTAGTCCCGGTTCCAGAACCGGGACTAAAGGCCCTCTGGAACCGGGACTAAAGGCCCGTTTTCTACTAGTGGGACATGCAACTAGTGTGTATATATGCATTGCAATCAGGTCATTCACACAGGCAACACGCAAATAGTATAGTGTGTACATGGAGTGCGTTGTCCCCTAGTCCATTATGATAATGTATCTCACTCAATCGACTTGATATTTTTGGTTTCATCGCCTCATCCACCGGCTCATCTCATCTATCAGCTGACGCGGTGTTCCAAACGCGTACCCAAGCCGAATATTAGTTCGACGTTGCGTGCGCGTTGCGACCGATGGGGGGCAGTCAAAACCCATATGTATATGCAAGAAACAAAAGTGATGCAACTACTAGCTGCATGCATGTTGATGGAGGTGTTGATGCATGCATTCTGTCCATGTCAACCGAGATGCACCAGCAGCAGCTTGCTACCATAGCATGTGACATGGACATGTCCATGTCCACGGCAATGGGATGGGAGACGCGGCAGCAACGCATGCAGTAACTAAACACTGGCTGCTGCTAATATAAGCCTTGCCGGCCGGCTGCGTAGGTATTCCTCCATCCATGGATTTATATGGAAAATCTTGATCGATGGCTACATGCAGATCTTCCGTCTGACTTCTCTCCTTCCATGGCTGAGGTTTAATTTTTATTTACAACTACGTCGCATAAAATTTGATGAATATTAATTCTTAAGTTTCTTCTGATGAATATTAGTTGTGCACAAGCACTTAACTGCATATCATTGTATGCATATCAATTATAGACGCAGCTAATTAATTAATAAGTGGGTGTGCATCATGTGCATGTAGAGTAATAGGATTATGAAGAGTAGATGCTTGATAGATGCATTCATCCAGATAGCACACGATACCTCAAGGACACATATTTCTTTTGAGAGATTAATACACATCTGGAAAATAAATAGACCAAGCATTCACTCCCTGGTCTTACGGGACGAATACGCCATCGCCGCCCATAAAGGGGACATGTGGACGAGAAAGAATGTGAAAGGAGGAGAAGAAAGGAGCAACAGCGACACCACACACGGTTTGTGATGTCAACTGGCATCACATATGACTTGTCAATTGTTGAGGATTTTTCCCCTAGCACAAAATTCATTTATTTGTCAAGAGTTTTGATGGACTGGCTTGTTTAATACACACAACAAGAAAACAGCACCACTTCGGGGGGGGGGGGGGGGGGGGGGGGGGCACTCGCTAACTTCTAGAGGAGTAATAAGCGCCTTCCCAGGCTCAACTGAAATTATAGTGGCGGTGAGCGATGGTGCGCCGACTTATGACATCTAAGGTGGCAACGAGGGATGAATGAGGAGTTGGGCTGCTACGGTAGTGGAATTGAAGGAGAAAAGAAAAGAGGGGCAAGTGAGAGAAGAGATTGATAAAGCATGTTGTGGGTGAAATCAGTCAAGGATCTGAAAAAGAAGACAATGACAAGAGAAATAAGGATGTGGGCGGTGAATGTAGGTTATGGAGGAGGGTAGGGTTCACTCGGTTGCTCTGTCCATGCATAAGTAATTTTAGTAAACAATCCGACTTTATTTATAAAAAAGACAAAGTATCAAATCAAACAAATATGAGAAAACAAAGGGCCAAGATAGAGTATAAAATTACATTTAAAAAATTCTCCATGATCGTTGGCTCTAGATCCATCTCTTGCATCTCTACTTTCTCCATCCATCTGGTGAAGAAACTACAGAAGACCAAACCTGCACTAATTGGACTAACCTCATAGCTTTCAAAAAGCCGCATGAGCTGCTCAACCCAAGAGGTGAGAACCTAAGATCGTTGAACACACTATGGCTAGGGACACCCCACCCACCCCCTGCAAGACAGGTCGTCAAACTGCTGCTTTGTCGACGTACTGTCGGGAAAGAAGACAAGGAGCACACAAATATGAATCAACATACCTAGTGATAAGAGCATGCTCTACGATACTATCGCCGCCACCACCGCTAAGATAGGCTGAAGTACCGGACGACAATCCGCTAGAACGGGAACCATCGATCTGCGGGACCAAAACACGATAGGCTCCCCGGCGCAGGTTGCATTAGCCACGACAACCACACCAGGACGGAGATAGAACCGTTTGACTTTTATTCTATACGACACCGCCTCCATCGTCAAGACTTTACCATCAAAGACACAAAGATCAAACGAAGATGAAATACAAAGTGGACTACGAGTGCTAGTTCCCACCACCTCCAGAGGGCGAAAAGGCAACCAGAGGCAAGGGTGGCCAGTGGAAATCACGAACCTAGTCGTCGCGGCTAGGGTTTTGTCTCTCTTTCGTCATAAGAGGGTATACCTAAGCATAGCCCAGACCGGGGCAGGTTTTTGGACCGGGTTTTGTAAAGCCTGGCCAGGAAATGCCAAGCTTTAAAAAAATATTAAACAAAGTATTTTGGGATAAAATAATGAGGTGCTATACCTTGTCTTTTTATAAATATACAAGACTTTACACACGATCTCTCCATAACTAGGCACACACATGCATTAATTCGGACAACAGTATCGCCAAATCACCGGAGGAAGAAAGAAAAGTGGAAAAACAAAGATGATATATATTATGGGACGGAGGGAGTACTATATATGATCGATATGTATCAACAGACATGGTCTGGTCCTTTTCTTTTCAGGGCGTTGGTCTGCAAGTTAACTGCATAGAGGTAGAGAGTCGCAGAGAAGTAGCCAGCTAGAGATGATAGAGAGGAAGAGATCATGCATATAGATATATGCACGATCATGAATTCATGATCGATCGTTGTCTCACAGCCGAAAGAAAATGCCACTCACTCGACTTGATCATGAACTAATGATAAGGGGGCAAAGTTGGACAGGTGTGGACCGACCAATTTTTTCTTGCACTAATTAAGTAGATTCTAGAAACTTGATACCTGCATGCATGGAGCAAAATAGATGATAGCCGACAGGCGTTATCTAATCCATCTATCTATGCTGGTCAAAGTTTGGGAGCCGCCTAGCTAGTTGGTACTGTTACCGACGTCTCCCCTAAATGCTCCATGTTCATGTTTTCCCTTTTTTTCGTGGGTAATAAATATGTAGTACATGTTTTCCTTCCCTTAACTGCTCACTAGTTATATTTGTTTTATTTATAAAGGGAGGTGAAAGTCAAACTTTGTTAACTACAAATATTGTTCTCTAGTTACAGTGTTTTTTTTTCGTGAAGAGAGGAAGGTACTTTCCTTGCAAACCATGCATTGTGTTTTATATTTCCCAAAACAAGATTGTGGAACCCTAGCCGTCGTCAGGAGAGGCCGGCTTTTCGGCTCGTCCTCCGCCGACTTCACTCCACCGACGACCTGAAGTCGCCGGATCCGACGCGTGCAAATTAGGTAGGTTAGGTTTTAGGGTGCTAGTAGCTTAGATTTTGGGTCGTTCGATGTCTTAGCTTCGGTGGTGGTGAATACGGTGCTAAATAAAGAAGCTCCAATCCCTCCCCGGACAAGGCGATCAGTTAGATGGTTGGTGATGGATCTGGAAATTAGCCTGTTCAAGCGGGGATGTCATGGCTTCGACGACATCCTTGTGGTGGACTTGTGTTGTTAGCCTCCGCTGTTGCGAAGACATCTGCTACAGCACAAACACGAAACTTGGGAGGTAGCCGAGGAGCGGATGCAGATAATAGTGGTCTCCCTCAACGACATCTGGAAGATGGATCGTGTGTTGAGTTTGTGGTTGGTGGCTGGCATGTATGGTTTCCTCCTCCGGCGTCTTAGTTGTGCATGGGTGCCAAATTTGGTGTTCGATGGAGTGTCCTGGGTGTTGCGCCGGTTGATTCGTTCAACGGTATTGACTTCGCCTTTGGTGAGCCACCTTGGAGGTTCATAAAGCTGCATATCAGCAATGGAGCCGCGTCGAGCTCGGGTGCGGGGGTGATCCATTTTTTCCCTTTAGTTGTTGCTATGGTGGTGCCGGAGGCAGGTGGGGGGCATTGATGTCAAGCTCAGGGGATTCTTCGGTCTTGATTGTAATTTTTCTTCTTGGCTTGGTGTCCTTTGTGTAAAGACTAGAGATCTGTTATCTTTTCAGTTTTGTCAGGTCGATGTCTATGTGGCTTGTACTATGATCTTAATGACATAAATGAGACACATATCAGCATTTTTTTGCCTTTTTGGAAAATAGTTGGTCGTATATTGTTATGGCACTTTGAACAGGACTTTGGTGATCTCATCCAAAAGTATGTCTTTTAGAACATTCTTTTAATTTTATACATTTAATCAATGGATTTATTGGGTACCTTGTGCAACAAGTGATTACGTATTGTAAAAGGCATGAAAGGGTGGCCATAAAATAATGCGGCAATTAGACTCCCGGGCTACAGTGAGCCTGACATTTTCATAAATACAAAAAGAATAATTACACTGTTTAAAAAATGCGAATATGCATGGATGTCTTGTACATACGTCAAAAAAGTCGATTAGATGATTGGAAAATGTCAATGGAGGCCGAGCTCCACGAAGCTTGGTATTAAAATACCATTTTACACAGCGCAAAATATATGATTTTATTTGTGACTATACATACACATGTATACAAACCATGTGCAAACAGTTTACAACATTATATTTTCACACGTGGCGCATAAAAAAAGACAGATATGTATCTCTAAATAGACTCATTTTTGTTGTTGTTGGCCCGTAATTTTGTTTTTTCCATGCTTCACATATTCCCACTGAACACATATAAGTTTCCACGTAATTTATTTGAAAAAACATTGAAATATGATTTTTGATTTGTTTAAAAAAATACAGAGCTACATGGAGCTCGGGCTCCATACGTCCACATTCATTAGAGGATACGCTAATTTGTAAACTGCCAAAGAAAAATGGAAATGTGGTCTCGGAAAAGGCAAATCTGGTCTAGATATTGGTTTTTCTATGTACACCACAACTGAAAAGATTCGCCGATGGAATAAATGCATACATGACATCTATGTCCATAAAAATGATGTTATAAACCGCTGATTTTCATCATCATCCTTACCGTGTTATATCTATGAAAACAGCTCAGACGTACGGCCGACTTGTAGCTCGACGTGGAGCCGGCCGACTGAAGCATCTGTCATCTCCAGATTTCACATGACTGGCTGTGCATGTGGATGTGGAACCTCTCAAGTAGTACTAGTATCTAGCAGCTTGTTCCACCACTCACATGCGTGTGTCTGCATCACGTGCAAGGTGCAACAATCCAATCTACTCAGGCTCACTCACTCTAACGCGCAGTGGCCAGCCAGCCAGCTGCTCCCTCCCTCTCTTCCATGTTTGGTTTCCCACTAGCTAGCTAGCAACCTTGTCGTGTTGCACGCCCGTGCAATCCAGCGTTTACGGTTCTCACCTCGTTTACTATGTCCTTCCTAATAATAGCAACCCTAAGAGGGACGCAGCTCTTCTGCTCGCGAGCACACATGCTCCCGTTGCTACAGTAAAATCGAAAAAAAATCAAAAACATTTCAAAAAATTCTGAATTTTTTTTGTGGCAAACATTGACAAATGTTCTCAGTGCTTGCAAAGTTTCATCGCGAAATGACATCGATGTGAGCCGTGGCAAAAAAAACAAAATCGATGCTGAAGAGCACTTTCGCCCTAAGAGCATCTACAGACGAAACCTTGCTAATACGGTCTTTCAAACGTCTGCAGACGCGTCCACAAACACTTACCGGTCAAGCTTTAAATTTGCCTTCTCACAACCGGACACCTCAAATATGATATCTCAAATCCATACAAACTCATGCAACTACTACGTCGATGCATTACACACATCGTCCGGCTACTCCATCACTACTAACATATGGTGGACATCATCCACGGTTGCCCTTCCCCTTCCCGGAGCCCTTGCCATCCTTCTCACGGAAGTATAGGTCGAAGATGCAGTCCGGATCGAGCCGGATCTGCTCGTCGCCAGAGATGTTCTCGCCGTCGTTGACCTCCTTCTCCTCCGTCGGTGGCAGTCCGGCCATTTCACGGACTGCCCGATTCTGCTCTCGGGCGAGGACGCGCGTGTTACTCCGCTGTCATTTCTTCAAAATGTGGGCGCGGATGGCTTCCTCCTCTGCAGCCGTCTCCGCCGCCGCCATTTCCTTCGCGATACGGGCCTCATCGGCCCTTATCCTCTTCTTCACACAGCGGGCAGCCCGTTCCCGGCGGGACTCATAGTGTGTTAGACCGTTGATGGGGAAGGGGAGTTTTTCCGGCTACCGGGACCACGATGGTCCTGCCCGGGAGGACCGGAGCACCCGTTGAGCCGACGCTATGGAGTCACGTCGGACAGAAGATCCTGCCATCGGCCGAGGACTGTCCTCGCAGGAGCGGCCGAGTGCAATGTGGACCGCCATTGCCTCCTCCAACCCGTAGGGGACGACACCCCAGTCGACGGATCCGGACTAGTCGGAGTCAGGTCCGCTGCCCTTTATGTCGGAGAAGGCCGGATATGGCCGAAGGTGAGCTTGGGTGGTGGAGGGGAGTGGATTGACGTGGCTAGGGTTTGATCCGACGAGCGGATGGGGACGAATATATGTGGGGTCGATGCGGGCCAGCGCGGGCCAAGCCAACATGGCGGGCGTGCGGATGACCCACCGACGCTGCACCCTCCAGAGTTGTGCCACCACATACCCACCACTGCGGAACGACGCGTACCAAGCTACAACTTCAGAAGGAATGCGACGAGGACGACGTTGTTGCGACGAGGACGACGTTGTTGCACGCGGAGGAAGGAGGTGAATGGGATCACCCGATGCCCTCCAGGGAGGGGTAGCGTCACCCGCAGGCGTCACCGCGTCAGAGTCAGACAAGCCGATAGGGATTTCTCCTACTCCTAGAGCACCAGTACCCAACCGCGTCGGAGCCTTCCACCCCGCTCGCCGCCCAGCAACATGCGCTACCATGGTCTTGATGCCACCCATGTCGTCTCACTATGGTCACCATCGCGAGTCGATAGGGATTTCTCCCACAAGTGATTCATTTTTTTCAGTTTCACCCTCGAGAGCAGTGTCATCAGTCTGAATGTCGACAGCAGTTTCAGTTTCTTCGGTGTGCACCTCGACATGAGTTTTTTTCAGTCTGAACCTCGACACGCTCAGGTTCAGTTTCAACCTCGAGAGCAGTTTCTTCAGTCTGAATGTTGACTGTAGTTTCAGTTTCTTCGGTGTGCACCTCGACATGAGTTTCTTCAGTCTGAACCTCGACACGCTCAGGTTCAGTTCAACCTCGAGAGCAGTTTCTTCAGTCTGAATGTTGACTGCAGCAGCAGGATTTTCTTCACTCTGCACATCGGCACACTCAGGCTCAGGCACACTCATCTTCTTTCTACAGCCATTGACTCTTGGTTTTTTTGTTGGCCAATACTCTTCAACAACAAGGGATTGACTTGCACGCTTCCTCCTGGCCATTGGAAAAAATGTCATAGATTAATTGGAAAAAAGCACCAAATCAAAAGACACACAAATAAACAAGACCATACTTTGGCTTTTCAGGAGTGTAACGGCATTTGACAGATCCCACTTTGTGCCCAAGTTCCTGGCACAACTTGCATCTGTTTTTGTTACCTTTTTGGGCCCTTTTTGGCTTTCCATCTTTCTTTCCCTTCTTACTACTCCCACCTTTCTCAAACCATGCCTTGAATCTACTCTGTTTAGGCCTGCCAGACTTTGTTTTCGTCAAGGGAGGATACATGGAAAATTCAATCTCCACTTCAGGCCACTGAGACTGATCTGAAGTGCTGGAATTGGAGTAGCATATGCAGCTTTGAATTTTGCTACCGAATAATATTCATGCAAATATGGGTGCATGTTTATCTTCGGTTGGGATGCTAAGAAAAGAATGGCATGCTCACATGGTTTACCAGTGTGTTGCCACTCGAGGCAAATGCAATCATGCAATTGAGTGTTAGCAACATGCCTCCTTCCAGTTTTGTTATCTCTAACTTCAGCACCCCAAAGTGAAGATTTTTCAATAGAGAAATGTGAAAGACTTCTGCTCCTGTTGACGGCCTGTTGTACCATTGCTGGAAGCTTATCACCTTGCAGACAATCACCTACCCTTCTTCTCAATTCCCACAAACGCATGAGCATGATCCTGATTTGGTCAACCATGCCATGCACAGGCAAATCTTTTAACTTCTTCACCTTGTTGTTGAAACTTTTTGCCAAATTGTTGTTGATGTGATCACACTTGATGTCAGTGTTGAATCTTGACCTGTACCATAACAAAAAATGGTAGGTGTTCAGCCATGGACCAAACTCGTCGCATGCTGCCATTATCTTATCAGGATGATATGTGTGTGTCTGTCTTGTGTAAGATCTTGCTGCTGGCCACATGCGCCCAAATTCTTCTCCTCTAAATTTTTGATCAAATTCATCCACAAATGGCCAAAGCACTCCCTCTGCTCAGCATGTGGGAAAACAATTTTCACTGCATTTTCCAGCCCCTTACATGCATCTGTGTGTATAGCCAAAGGTGACACTGGCCCTAGGCATCTTTTCAATTGCATCATGAACCATGTCCATGAAGCCTCTGTTTCTGACTGAAACAAGCCAACAGCAACAGGGAACATCCAGTTGTGTCCATCTAGAGCATTGCTTGCTGCCAACTAACCATTCCACTTGCCTGTCAAAAAAGATGAGTCTATGCTCAAATATGGACGACACCTTGCTTTGAAGCCATCGATCCAAGGCTTCAAAGCCATAAAAAACTTGGAGAACCCGACTTCACCTTCGACTGATACCTCAGTATCTATCTCCACAACACTGCCAGGTGACCTCTTCTCCACCTCTGCTTTGAAGTTGTAAAGCATCCTAAATGTATTTGCCCAATCACCATATAAATTTTTCATTGCCCTTTGTTTTGCCTTCCATACTATGGTATATATTAGTTTAATGGGATACATCTTTTCCAAGTCTACTTTGAGTTTCCTTGCAGTAGTGTTTGGTGTTTTAGCTAAAATTGGGGTGATCTTTTCTGCAACCCAAATTTGTGATGTCATGGTTGATACTCTCTGTGAACTTGTAATACAAGTATGTTGATTAGGGATTTGGTTAACCCTGACAGTACTTCCATCAGGTTGCAGTCTAGCAGATATGTATCACTTGCAAGGCTTGACACTACCATCAAATCCTCTGCACCTCGCATAAAACTTCTTTCTATCAGTCCAAACAGTCTTGGCATCAAACTCATGTTTCACAGCATAAGTCTTGAAACACATCCTAAATTCATCCATGTCTGGCCACAACTTCCCCACTTCAATGACAGGGTTTTCCTTGTCATACACATGCACCAACTCACCATCATGTGCATCATCTACATCATCTGCAACTTGTTCCATCAACTGTCCATCTACATCTTCATCAGCAT
Organism: Elymus sibiricus; assembly: GCA_039707655.1. NCBI lineage: Eukaryota > Viridiplantae > Streptophyta > Magnoliopsida > Poales > Poaceae > Elymus > Elymus sibiricus. Next base: position 18,194,078 of record CM077671.1, read on the forward strand.
TAGCAGGCAAACTAGATTCACCACTCTCCTTATCTCTGTCATCGACTGGAATGCCAAAAAGTTTAGCCATCTCAACTTCAGGCATTGGTGCAATGACCAAATTAGTAGGCTCATCTAATTCAACTGCATTCCAATCAACAGTAGCCGCAGTTTCAGTTCCAGCCACCTGTCCCTCTTCGGCTATTACTTGTTCAGTAAACATGGGAATCAATGGCCTGTGTGAAGCCCAATCATCATCTACCATCTGCGCAGCCAAGTGTGATGGCACATATCCAACCTTCGAAAAAAATATTCAGATCAACGAGCTCAGCAAAAAAATTAGCCCGTTTGCTTGTCCAGCCGTTTTGCTGATCGATTTCTTCAACAATCTGTTCAACATCTTCTATTATGACATACTTTCCTTTCCAATCATCAAACCGCAACAGTGATACTGATACGTCTCCAACGTATCTATAATTTTTGCTTGTTCCATGCTGTTATATTATCATTCTTGGATGTTTTACAATCATTTTATAGCAACTTTATATCATTTTTTGGGACTAACCTATTGACATAGTGCCAAAGTGCCAGTTGCTGTTTTTGCTTGTTTTTTACTTCGCAGAATATCAGTACCAAATGGAGTCCAATCGTGACGAAACTTTTTGGAGAATTTTTTTGGACCATAAGACACCCAGTGGGCCAAAGAAGTGCCACAGAGGTGGGCCGTGGAGGCCACAACCCACCAGGGCGCTCCAGGGGGGGCCCGGCGCGCCCTCCACGGGACCCCCCTCCACCGCCTCTGATGCCTATAAATACCCAAATATTCAGAAAACCCTAGGGGAGTCGACGAAAAACACATCCAGCCGCCGCAAGTTCCAGAGCCTCAAGATCCAATCTAACACCATCACGGAGGGGTTCATCTTCTTCATAGGTGCCTCTCCGATGATGCGTGAGTAGTCCACCATAGACCTACGGGTCCGTAGGCAGTAGCTAGATGGCTTCCTCTCTCTCTTTTGATTCTCAATACAATGGTCTCTTGGAGATCTATTTGATGTAAACTTTTGCGGTGTGTTTGTTGGGATCCGATGAATTTTGAGTTCTTGACCAGTTTCTATCCATGAATATTATTTGAGTCTTCTTTGATCTCTTATATGCATGTTTACTTATAGCCTCGTATTTCTTCATCGAAATCCTTGGTTTAGTTAGGCCAACTAGATCGATTTTTCTTGCCATGGGAAGAGGTACTTTGTGATGGGTTCGATCTTGCAGTGTCCTTTCCCAGTGACAGAAGGGGCAGCAAGGCACGCATGTATCGTTGCCATTAAGGATAACAAGATGGGGTCTATTCCTACATGAATAGATCTTGTCTATATCATGTCATCGTTCTTATTGCATTACTCCATTTTTCCATGAACTTAATACACTAGATGCATGCTGGATAGCGGTCGATGTGTGGAGAAATAGTGGTAGATGCAGGCAGGAGTCGGTCTACTTATCTTGGATGTGATGCCTATATAATGATCATCGCCTTGGATATCGTCATGATTATTTGATCTTCTATCAATTGCCCAATAGTAATTTGTTCACCCACCGTGTGCTATACTCATGAGAGAAGCCACTAGTGAAACCTACGGCCCCCGGGTCTACTTTTCCAACATATTGCTTTCCGATCTATCTTTTCGCCTCTTTGTTTTCAGATCTATTATACCAAAAACCCAAAAATACCTTGCTGCACTTTTTATTTGTCCTTTTTATTTTGTGTTCTTGAGAGATCTATCTCTCCTATCTATCATTACCTAATCTATCTTTTTACCGTAGAGAGATTGACAACCTCTCTTTCGCGTTGGGTTGCAAGTATTTGTTATTTGTGTGCAGGTGCTGCTTATTGGGTGGTGGTGATCCTCCTACTGGTTCGATACCTTGGTTTCATAACAGAGGGAAATACTTACCGTCGTTGTGCTGCATCATCCCTTCCTCTTTGGGGAAATACCGACGCAGTCTCAAGCCACGTCAAAGGAATTTTTGGCGTCGTTGCCGGGGAGGACGCGGTCTCTTCTACGTGCCAATCTCTGGTGCCGAGGAGACACCATCATCATCTATCAGGTTCCTAATCACAAATATCATCTCCTTGCAATTACATTATTTGCTATTTGCCTCTCGTTTTCCTCTCCCCCACTTCACCAATTTGTCATTTTATTCACGCTCTTTTTCGTTTGCCTTTTTCTCGTCAGATCTCTTGCCTTGTCATTATGGCTAGTTCTTCCTTTATTGCATGTACTCACGATAATGAGGTTCTTAACTTTAAGAAAAGGGGAGGGGAGAATCTAAAAGATGCTTGGTATAGGATTTGCAATGCTCATAATAGATCTATCCATAAGCAATCTACTGTTGTTCTTCTTCGTAGTTTTTATGTGGGCATCACCACTTGGTATAGATTCGTCCTTGATACGATTACCGGTGGGAATTTCTTGATGTGTCCATCTTTGGATGCTTTTAATGCTTTGGGAAGTCTAGTGGGATCACCACCTCTTATGATCAATGAAACAACTTTAACTCTCGAACTCTCGAACAGGTTGATGTGGACACTGACGGAGGAACGGGGGAGGATGAATCCGAAAGTGCTGTATTTTGCTTCTATTCCATCACCCTGTTGGGTTTAATGAAGTCTGAATCTGTATACATAGATTCCCAGGATCATATCGATCGATGAACATACATACAGATATATCTATCAGACTCTACCAATCTATGCATGCTTCGGAGTATACTAAGCCCAAAGAGGAAGGAGTATGTAATAACTAAGCTAAACCGGCGCCGGTCTTCTTCGGGCTGTCGTCGTCGAGCTCGACGTCGCCGGCTCCAGCATGGGCGGCATCGTCGTCGGACTTCTTGAACCTGTACCACCGTGCGCAGATAACAAAGTAGACGAGGTTCACGGCGGCGATGGCGGCGGTGACCAGGTAGAATAGGTCCACCCTACCCTCGTTGAGGTCCTGCGCCAGCCAGTCAGGCTGACCGTCCCGCCCGCGTGTTGCCCGGTGCACCACCATCACCATCAGCCCGCTTGAGTAGCTCGCCAGCGCGAACCCCAGGAAGTAGAGCGCCCCCGCCACGCTCCGCATGTTCTCCGGGAACTGTCGGTAGTAGAATTCAATCTGCCCGATGGCGCCGAACGCCTCCGACAAGCCCGCCAGCAGTTGCTGCGGCACCAGCCAGAAGCACGACATCGACGAGCCGATCTTTCGCCGTCGCTGCTCCACGGCCGCCGACACCACCATTGTCGCCACGGACAACGCCAACCCCACGCCGATCCGTTGGAGCAGGGTGATGCCGCCCTCGCGCTTCGTGAAGTGGCGGAGCGCCGGCACCACGAACCGGTCGTACACGGGGATCCAGAGCGTCAGGGCAAGCATCTGGAATACGACGAAGGAGCCTTGCGGGATCCGGAAGCTGCTGGAGTTGCTGATCCGACGGTCCATCTGCGCAGCCTGGAGCACCACGTAGGTGCCCAGCTGGGTGAGCACGATGAAGTAGACGATCCCCGATGACCACACCGGAATGATGCGCGCCAGGCACTTGACCTCCTCCACCTGCTGCACCGTGCACAACCGCCACGGGTTCGCCGGTGTCTTCCCGTCGACGCACATCGCGTCGTCGGCAGTCCGCATGGCCGCCTTATCAAGGCACGCGAACTGGTCGGTGTATGCCAGCTTGGACACGAGCTTACTCTGGTGCGGTGGGTCGAATAGCTCGGCATCGCCGCGAGCTCGACGGAGGTGACGCTTGCGGGCTGCGGCGACGAGGACTTGGGCGAAGCTTGTGAAGGGGCTGCCCTCGGGGCGTACACAGACGTAGAAGCGCGTGCCCATGAAGAAGACGGCACATGAGAGGCCCATGAGCGCGGCAGGCACAGCGAGCCCTAGCGCCCAATTAACGTTGCTCTGGAGGTAGATGATGACGGTTGCCGAGAGCATCATGGCCACAGTGAAGGTGAAGTAGTACCAGTTGAAGAAGCTGGCGATGCCGCGACGACCATCGGCGGTACGTGGGTTGAACTGGTCAGCCCCGAAGGCTAAGTTGCATGGCCGAATGCCACCGGCACCTACAACCAGGAAGAAGAAGGACACCAGGATTGCGGCGAGCTGGGAGCTTGTAGGGCCCTCACACGGATGCCCTTTTGACACGGTGCATGCCGGCGGATGAAGGGTGTGGATAGCGGCCGTGAGCGTGAGGATGAGCATGCCGATGAAGGAGGACATGGTGGCGGCGGCGATGGTGGTGTAGCGGCCGAGGTAGGTGTCACTGACGTAGGCGCCGAACACAGTGGCGAGGTTGCTGGTGCCGGAGAATACGTTGAGGAGGGTGGCGGCGTTGACGCTCGGCATGTGGTACACCGTCGTCAGGTACACCAACATGTTCGACAGCGTCCCGATCGTCCCGAGCTTCTCGAACGTCTCGTTACCTGCGATTAGAAATCCATATTTCAGTTTTACCAGTCCAAAGTTAAATCCAAAAATAATAATGGTATTCAAACATTTTGGAAGCCCGGTTGCCACTTGCGCAGAATAGTCTGGTGAGGTACTAATTAGAAAATATTGCATGGGAGCACCTGTAGCTCAGTGGATAGAGCGTCCGTTTCCTAAGCGGAAGGCCGTAGGTTCGACCCCTACCTGGCGCGGCTATTTTATTCTATTTTTTTTATAAGTGCTCATGTGATCTACAAGATTAAAAGAATGGGAAAAGTGTAATTTTCCATCACATAAAGTTGTTTCCTTTAAAGGATGGTGGACTACCACACAAAAAGTGTAATTTGCCACAAAAAAAGCACTAGGAAAAATAAAGAAGGAAAAGAGAAAAAAATGACAGGGTAGTGTGTGACTAGTCGTAGAAGAGTGGAGTTTTGGGACCCTGTGGCTCCATGTAGCCCAGTGCTTTTTACAAGTGCAGAATTTAAATTTAGAAGTTCCCAAAAATTCTAGAAAAATATTCTACGTCTACATATACGCAACTTTCCCGCTGTAAATTTGGAAACTTTTCGCTACACAAGAAAGAGAAATGTGTGGATCCATAATACATAGCATGCATATACATCCCAATTTCACCCACATGTTTCCCCTTTTTGTGCGCGTGAAAAGATTCACCAATGAAATTGTACACATACATATTTCATATCTATATGTACATGTGAATTTTAGATTTTTTTGAGAAAATTTTAGATGCCATTTTCCAATGAAATTTTAGATTCTTTTTTTTATTTGTGAAAAGCAGCCTTGTTGGACCTGTTGGCTTTGTGCAGACCCAGCAGCACACACATGGCATGGGAGCTGATGATTTTTCATGGAATTGTGGGCACTCATCGGTCGTCACACACAGTGAAAGCCCGGGCAAGATAAAGCAAAGCAAAAGGAGGGCACATGTTGTCATGGCACGACACGGCACGCCATGGCAACATGTCGTTAGCTAGCAACAACTCCTAGGAGCAAAGGTAAACAACTAACTGAATTATTGTCATCATCCGTCCCTACGTGCCTTTACTGCTCGCCTTTTCAGCCGTTTCATCAGACTGATGGTGTGCACACATTAGTTTGCTGAGATCCAGACACAACAACGAGAAGAAGAAAACATTACTTCCTCCGTACATATAACTTTATACTAAACCAGCGACAAGTAATATGGATCGAAGAGAGTAGCAAGTTCAGCGGGATCTAATGGCTACTACTGAGCGGAGCTAGAGATGCAAGAGAAAATGTGAGTGTGACATGTGCATGCAGGGAAAACAAACAGAGTCGAGCAGGCAGGCACTCACCTATGACGTACGGCATGGCCTTCCATCCACGGTGGTTGTGTACGGCGCCCCCCTCCTCGCCGTCGCCGGCATCCGATGACTCGGCCTCTTCGGACACGGCCTTCATCGCCGTCTGCTCCTTGCTCATGGCCTTGTGCTGCTCCTCCTGCTGCTGCTGAGGCTCACTTGCGTCCATCGATCTCTTGCTTACTGAACACCACGCAAGCACCAAGCTAGCAGCTGGCGCACACGAAACTGAAAGTGGAAGAGGTACTCAGCTAGGTTGGTAGATGGTGTGGCAGTGCAGGAAGCAGGGAAGGAGAGGCTGGCCGTATATATAAGCCTAGATGCCAGCCAGAGTATGGGATCTTGCTTCCAAAGATACTTTTCAGAGAGATATAGGGAGCAAATTAAGTTTCTCTTTCTCACTCAATCTTTCTCTCTCAGTAGTGAAATGGGGCAGCTGATGTGTGTACATTCATACTGTACAGAGACAAGAAGAAAGCAGCGGCGTGATGAGCTGAGAGAGACCTCCATGTGGTCGTTTTTCTCAAGGGGCCGACGCGCCATCAAAATGCAGCTAGCTGTAGCCGGCCCGAGGCAAATCATTGAGGTAGCTACGGTATCAGGCATTTTTCAATCAATCTTAATCTTAACTAGAAGGGTTTGGCACACTTTGCTGCATCTTTGGTGTTTTGGGGTTTCCTAAAAAATAATCACTCTGTTTTAAAATATAAGGTGTATTACTTTTTCGAAAAAGTAAACCTTTTAAGTTTGATTAAATTTGTAGAGAAATATATCAGAATTCATAATATCAAATCGGTATTTTTAGATTCATCATGAAATGAACGTTCATACTTTTTTTGTTTAATATTGGAATGTCGATATTTTGTTCTAAACTTGGAGAATTAGGGAACATAGAGAACTAAAATAAATAAATGGAAGAGCTTGAGAAATTGTTGACCCGGTCAAAACCGAATGACTCAATTCTCAATTGAATACCTCGACTAATTGTGAGGCTTCAAAAATTAGGAAGCATAATATATAGAATAAAAGAATTGAATGAGAGAGCCTCGAAAAATTGTTGATCCGGTCAAAATCGGGTGATCCAATTATAATTGGAGACCTCGATTAATTGCGAGGCCTTAAAAATTAGGGAGCTTAGTGTTATAAAGGATCAACATCATCACCAGATTACTTATATGGCAACCGTATATGACAGAGACTAAGCACATGCTCATATGGACCGAAGATACGTGGCACCCTAGAGAGGTTTAGAACATACGAATTCACCGGAACACTGATGCAACAACATCAACGGCCATGATGGTGAAGACAAGGTGGTCGTCCGCTTTATAAGAGGAAGTGGAGGCATCGGACAAACATCGACGATTTAGTCGAACTTGAGCAACAGTCGTGCCAAAATTCTCTCAAAAACCTTGTCGCACGCCCCTCAACCCGTACATGTTCTCAAAGGACAAGGCTTCAAATGCGATTAAACATAAAGAGGGCGGCGGAAGAGAGAATAGATGCAAATGAGTCATAGGATTAGTCTGAACTCGCGGATGTACAAGTATAATTAGAGCAACTCTAGCGGATGCGTCATATCGGCCCGATCAATATACTCCCTCCTTTCCGGTTTAGAGTGCGTCATAACGACTCAGTTAGAGTTGCTTTTGTTAGGAAAGAAGGGTGAGAAGCGTGTACGCTGGATTGCACGGACGTGCAACACGACAAGGTTGCTTGCTAGCTAGCTGGTGGGAATGCAAACATGGAAGAAGAGAGGGAGGGAGCAGCTGGCCACTGCGCGTTAGAGTGAGTGAGCCTGAGTAGATTGGATTGTGGCACCGTACCTTGCACGTGATGCAGACACACGCATGTGGAACAAGTTGCTATATATTTGGTATTATATGTATAAATAGTTTTGTCTATAAACTTGGTTAAAGTTGGCAAAGTTTGACTTTTCAAGAAATCGAGGGAGTATTTGAGAGGGTTCCACATGCACAGCCAGTCATGTGAAATCTGGACATGACAGATGCTTCAGTCGGCCGGCTCCACGTCAAGCTACAAGTCGGCCGTACGTCTGGGCTGTTTTCATAGATATAATAACACGGTAAGGATGATGAAAATCAGTGTTTTATAACATCATTTTTTTTTGCAAAAAATATAGATGTCGTGCATGCATTTATTCCATCGGCGAATCTTTTCTGTCGTGGTGTACATAGAAAAACAAATATCACATTTCCAATTTTCTTTTGCAGTTTACAAATTAATGTATCCGCCAATGAGTGTGGACTGCGGACCTATGGAGCCTGAGCTCCATGGAGCTCTGTATTTTAAGAAATAATCAAAAAATCATGTTTTAAAAAAAACGACAAAAATTCCGTGGAAACTTATATGTGAACATGTGAAGCAAGGAAAAAACAAAGTTATGGCCCAACAAAAAAATCAGCCCATTTAGAGATACATATTTATTGTTATCCGCCACGTGTGAAAGTATAATGTTGTACATTTTTGCACATGCGTTGTATACATGTGTATGTATAGTCACAAAAATATACTCACTCTGTTTCTTTTTAGTGTGCATATAAAATTTGGTCAAAGTCAAGCTATGCAAAGTTTGACCAAATTTATATCAAAAGATATCAATATCTACAATACCAAAGCTATATGCTATGAAAATTAACATCATGACACATCTAGTAATATTGATTTCATATTGTGAATGTTGATATTTTGTCCTATATAGTTAGTCAAAGTTTATGAAGTTTGACTTTGACCAAACCTTATATGCAGACTAAAAAGAAACGTAGGGAGTATATTCCTTTGAGCTGTGTAAAATGGTATTTTAATACCAAGCTTCATGTAGCATGCCTCCCTTGGCATTTTCCCGATCATCTAAGAGCATCTACAGCCGGACGCCTCAAACGATCCCTCATACGCCCGCGTACGTGCCCGGTCAGTGACCAGACATTAGAGAGAAAGAAAAAAAGTGACCCAACCGGACCCCTCATATCATCCCTATATGTCCGGGTTGTCCGCGAACCCTCATATCCATCTCAAATATAGGAAGGATATGAGGGCTCGCTAACGCGCCCGGGCGCGTCCGGTCAGTCCGCCACGTAGGATGCGACCCCACCCGGACCACCTTTTCTTTTTCTTTATTCATTCTTTTCTTTCCCTCTCTTCCTCTCCACCAATCACGTACAAGTGACCGAACATATGAGGAAGAAAGTGAGGAGTGTTGCTGCGCGGACGGACAAATAGGGGACACGCCCGGTCACTGACCGGGCGCGTCCGCGGGCATTTGAAGGGTCGGATTTGCAAGTTCCGACTGTAGATCCTCTAATAGGCTTTTTTTGACATATGTACAAGACATCCATGCATATCTGCATTTTTTTTAACAAGGTAATAGATTGTTTCGTATTTTTGAATATGTCAGGCTCACTAGAGCCCGGGAGTCTAATTGCCGCATTATTTTATGATCACCCTTTCGTGCCTTTTACAATACGGAATCACTTGTTGCACAAGGTACATCTATAAGTCCTTTCATTAAATTTATAAAATTAAAAAGACATTCTACGTACTTGGATGAAATCACCAAAATCCTGTACAAGGTGTCATAACAATTTACGACCAACTATTCCCCGAAAAGGCAAAGAAAAATCCATGGTAATACATGTCTCATTTATATCATAAAGATCATAGTATAAAGTCATGTAGACATCGACAAAAATGAAAAGACAATAGATCGCTAGCCTTTACACAAAGGAACACCAAGCCACAAAGAAAAATTACAACCAAGACCGAAAAATCCCATGAGCTTGATATCAATGCCCGTCACCTGCCTCCGGCACCACCACAACAACAACCAAAGGAAAAAAAAGAAACATGGATCACCTCATGCGGTTCCATCGTTGATATGCAGCTTTGTAGACCTCCAAGATGGCTCACCAAAGGCGAAATCATTGTCATTGAACGAATCAAACCGGTGAAACACCCAGGACACGCCGTCGAACTCCAGATTTGTCACTCGCACATGACTAAGACGTCGGAGGAGCAAACCATATCCGCCAGTCACCAACCACGAACTCAGCACAAGATACGTCTTCCATAAGTCATTGATGCAGAACACTATATGCATCTGCTCCTTGGCTACCTCCCAAGTTGCGTGCCAGCGCTGTAGCAAACGTCGCCGCAACGTTGGAGGCCGAGGACAAAAGTCCACCACAAGGATGTTGCCACCGCCACGACATCCCTGCTTGAACATGCTAGTTCCAAAATCCATCACCAACCATAGAGCTGATCACCTCGTTGCGGGAGGAATTGGAGCTTCCTTATTCAGCACCATCGTCGCCAACGTTGAATGACCCAAAACCTAAGCTACTAGAGTTGGAGATCGTTGCATGGGAAACAAAAAATTTCCTACACACACGCAAGATCTATCCATGGTGATGAGCATCTAAGAGAGGGAGAGTGGATCTACATACCCTTGTAGATCGTTTAGCGGGAAGCGTTAAGAAACGCGGTTGGTGTAGTCGAACGTCTTCGCGATCCAAATCGCAGTCGTCCCGCGATCTGTCCCGATCTAGCGCCGAACGGACGGCACCTCCGCGTTCAGCACACGTACAACTTGATGACGATCTCCGCCTTCTTGATCCAGCAAGAGGGGCGAAGAGGTAGACGAGTTCTCCGACAGCGCGACGGCGTGGCGGCGATGGTGGTGGAACTATTCCGGCAGGTCTTCGCCTAAGCACTGCCGAAAACTAGAGGAGACGATCTATTGGGGAGAGAGGGCTGCACCGTGGCTTGGGTGTCTTGGCCCTCTCTCCCCTCTAGTATATATAGGAGGGAGGAGAGGGGCTGGCGCCCCTAGGGTTTCCCCTAGGAGTCGGCCGAACAGGAGAAGGTGGAGGAGTCCACCTCCAATCCTACTCCAAGTAGGATTCATTTCCTACTTGGAGTTTCCCTTCCCCACTTGGGGTTTTTTCCTTTCCCCTCACCCTAGCCGCATGGGCCCTTAGGGGCTGGCTTTCCCAGCCCACTAAGGGCTGGTGCGCCACCCCTAAGGCCCATGTGGCCTCCCGGCGTGAGTGGCCCCTCCCGATGGCCCTCCGGAAACCTCTCGGCACCCCCGGTACATTACCGGAATTACCAGAAACTTTTCCGGTGACCAAAACGGGACTTCCTATATATCAATCTTTACCTCCGGACCATTCCGGAGCTCCTCGTGACGTCCGGGATCTCATCCGGGACTCCGAACAACCTTCGGTCACCAACATACATAAATCAACTATACCGAAACGTCATCGAACCTTAAGTGTGCAGACCCTGCGGGTTCGAGAACTATGCAGACATGACCGAGACACCTCTACGGTCAATAACCAATAGCAGGACCTGGATGTCCATATTGGCTCCTACATATTCTATGAAGATCTTTATCGGTTGAACCTCTATGTCAAGGATTCAGTTAATCCCATATGATGTTCCCTTTGTTCTTTGGTATGTTACTTGCCCGAGATTCTATCGTCGGTATCTCTATACCTAGTTCAATCTCGTTACTGGGAAGTATCTTTACTCGTTCCGTAATACAAGATCCCATGGCTAACTCTTTAGTCACTTTGCTTGCAAGGCTTATTGTGATGTTGTATTACCGAGTGGACCCTGAGATACCTCTCCGTCACACGGAGTAACAAATCCCAGTCTTGATCCATGCCAACTCAACAGACACCCTCGGAGATACCTGTAGAGCATCTTTATAGTCACCCAGTTACGTTGCGACGTTTGATACACACAAGGTATTCCTCCGGTGTCAGTGAGTTGCATAATCTCATGGTCATAGGAACAGATACTTGACATGCTGAAAACAATAGCATTAAACTGACATGATCATATGCTACGTTCATAGTTTGGGTCTTGTCCATCACATCATTCTCCTAATGATGTGATCCCGTTATCAAATGACATCTCATGTCTATGGCCAGGAAACCTTGACCATCTTTGATCAACAAGGTAGTCTACTAGAGGCATACTAGGGACACAGTGTTGTCTATGTATCCACACATGCAATTGAGTTTCCAATCAATACAATTATAGCATGGATAAGAAACGATTATTATGAACAAGGAAATATAATAATAACCACTTTATTATTGCCTCTAGGGCATATTTGCAACAGTCTCCCACTTGCACTAGAGTCAATAATCTAGCTCACATCACTATGTGATTTACATTGTAATGAATCTAACACCCATACAGTTCTGGTGTTGATCATGTTTAGCCCTTGGAAGAGGTTTAGTCATCGGGTCTACGACATTCAGATCCGTGTGCACTTTGCAAATATTTATGTCCTCGTCCTTGATGTAATCACGGATGGAATTGAAACGTCGCTTTATGTGTCTGGTCCTCTTGTGAAACCTTGGTTCCTTGGCCAGAGCAATGGCACCAGTGTTGTCACAGAACAGAGTCATTGGGTTTAGTGCACTAGGCACTACTCCAAGATCTGTCATGAACTCTTTCATCCAGGCACCTTCCTTCGCCGCCTCCGAGGCAGCGATGTACTCCGCTTCGCATGTAGAATCAGCTACCACGCTCTGCTTGGAACTGCACCAGCTTACCGCACCCCCATTGAGAATAAATACGTATCCGGTTTGAGACTTAGAGTCATCCGGATCAGTGTCAAAGCTTGCATCGACGTAACCCTTTACGACGAGCTCTTGATCACCTCCATAAACGAGAAACATGTCCTTAGTCCTTTTCAGGTACTTAAGGATATTCTTGACCGCCGTCCAGTGTTCCATTCCTGGATCACTTTGAAACCATCCGGCCATACTTATGGCAAGGCTGACATCGGGTCTTGTGCACAACATTGCATACATGATAGAGCCTATGGCTGAAGCATAGGGGACGACACTCATCTTTTCTCTATCTTCTGCAGTCACTGGGCATTGAGTCTTACTCAACTTCACACCTTGCAATACAGGCAAGAACCCCTTCTTGGACTGATCCATTTTGAACTTCTTCAAAACTTTGTCAAGGTATGTGCTCTGTGAAAGTCCTATTAAGCGTCTCAATCTATCTCTATAGATCTTGATGCCTAATATGAAAGCAACTTCTCCTAGGTCCTTCATTGAAAAAATCTTGTTCAAATATTCCTTCATGATTTCCAACATTTCTATATTGTTTCCAATCAGCAATATGTCATCCACATATAATATTAGAAATGCTATAGAGCTCTCACTCACTTTCTTGTAAATACAAGCTTCTCCGTAAACTTGTATAAATCCGAACGCTTTGATCACCTCATCAAAGCGAAGATTCCAACTCTGAGATGCTTGCACCAGTCCATAAATGGATCGCTGGAGTTTGCAAACTTTGTCAGCATTCTCTGGATCGACAAAACCTTCTGGTTGCATCATATACAACTCTTCCTTAAGGAAACCGTTAAGGAACGCTGTTTTGACAGCCATCTGCCAAATTTCATAATCGAAAAATACAGCTATTGCTAACATGATTCTGACGGACTTAAGCATCGCTACGGGTGAGAAGGTCTCATCGTAGTCAACTCCTTGAACTTGTGAAAAACCCTTTGCCACAAGTCGAGCTTTATAAACGGTGACATTGCCGTCCGCGTCCGTCTTCTTCTTAAAGATCCATTTGTTCTGAATGGCCTTTCGCCCTTCAGGTAATACTTCCAAAGCCCATACTTTGTTTTCATACATGGATCCCATCTCGGATTTCATGGCATCTAACCATTTCTTGGAATTCGGGCCCATCATCGCTTCTCCATAGCTCGTAGGTTCATCATTATCCAACAACATGACCTCTAAGACAGGGTTGCCATACCACTCAGGAGCAGTACGCGTCCTTGTCGACCTACGAGGTTCGATAGCAACTTGATCCGAAGCTTCATGATCATCATCATTAACTTCCTCTTCAACCGATGTAGGCTCTACAGAAACATCTTTCTGCGCTGCACTACTCTTAGGTTGAAGTAAAGGTTCAACAACCTCATCAAGTTTTATTTTCCTCCCACTCAATTCTTTCGAGAGAAACTCTTTATCAAGAAATGTTCCGTTTTTAGCGACAAACACTTTGCCTTCGGATCTGAGATAGAAGGTATACCCAACTGTCTCTTTTGGGTATCCTATGAAGACGCATTTCTCCGCTTTGGGTTCCAGCTTTTCAGGCTGAAGCTTTTTGACATAAGCATCACATCCCCAATCTTTAAGAAACGACAACTTTGGCTTCTTGCCAAACCACAGTTCATATGGCGTCGTCTCAACGGATTTCGATGGTGCCCTATTTAAAGTGAATGCAACTGTCTCTAATGCATAACCCCAAAACGATACTGGCAAATCGGCAAGAGACATCATAGAACGCACCATATCCAATAAGGTTCGATTACGAAGTTCAAACACACCATTACGCTGTGGTGTTCCTGGCGGTGTTAATTGTGAAACAATTCCACATTGTCTTAAGTGACTGCCAAACTCATAACTCAGATATTCTCCTTCCCGATCAGATCGTAGGAATTTAATCTTCTTGTTGCGATGATTCTCAACTTCACTCTGAAATTGCTTGAACTTTTCAAACGTTTCAGACTTGTGTTTCATCAAGTAAATATACCCATATCTACTTAAGTCATCAGTGAAGGTGAGAAAGTAACGATAACCACCGCGCGCCACAATGCTCATCGGACCGCACACATCAGTATGTATGATTTCCAACAAGTCACTTCCCCGTTCCATTGTTCCAGAGAACGGGGTTTTAGTCATCTTGCCCATGAGGCATGGTTCACATGTGTCAAGTGATTCAAAATCAAGTGACTCCAAAATTCCATCAGCATGGAGTTTCTTCATGCGTTTTACACCAATATGACCTAAGCGGCAGTGCCACAAGAAAGTGGTGCTATCATTATGAATTCTACATCTTTTGGCATCAATGTTATGAACATGTGTATCATCACTATCGAGATTCAATGAGAATAAACCCCTCACATTGGGTGCATGACCATAAAAGATATTACTCATAAAAATAGAACAACCATTATTCTCTGATTTAAATGAATAACCGTCTCGCAATAAACAAGATCCAGATATAATGTTCATGCTCAACGCAGGCACTAAATAACAATTATTCAGGTTCATCACAAATTCCGATGGTAATCGAAGAGCGAGCGTGCCGACGGCGATCACATCAACCCGGGAACCATTTCCCACGTGCATCGTCACTTCGTCCTTTGCCAGCCTCCGTCTATTCCACAGTTCCTGTTTTGAGTTGCAAATGTGAGCAACCGAACTGGTATCAAATACCCAGGCACTACTACGAGAGTTGGTAAGGTACACATCAATAACATGTATATCATATATACCTTGTTTGGTGTTAGCCGCCTTCTTGTCAGCCAGATAATTGGGGCAGTTCCGCTTCCAGTGACCAGTTCCCTTGTAATGAAAGCACTCAGTTTCTGGCTTGGGTCCAGCCTTGGGTTTCTTCACAGGAGGGGCAACTGCTTTGCCACTCTTCTTGGAGTTACCCTTCTTACCCTTGCCATTCTTCTTGAAACTAGTGGTTTTATTGACCATCAACACTTGATGCTCCTTCTGAATCTCAGACTCAGCGACTTTCAACATCGCAAACACCTCGACGACTGACTTGTTCATCCCGTGCATGTTATAGTTCAACACGAAGCTCTTGTAGCTAGGTGGCAATGATTGAAGAACTCTCTCAGTGATCGCCTCTGGCGGAAGGGGCATCCCCAATTCAGCCAGACGGGTGGAATACCCAGACATTTTGAGTATGTGTTCACTGATAGACCCGTTTTCCTCCATCTTGCAAGCATAGAACTTATCGGAGGTCTCATACCTCTCGATCCGGGCATTCTTCTGAAAGATAAACTTCAACTCCTGGAACATATCATATGCTCCATGACGTTCAAAACGTCTTTGAAGTCCCAGTTCTAAGCCATACAACATTGCACATTGAACTATTGAGTAATCATCAGAACGTGTCTGCCAGGCGTTCGCAATGTCTGCAGACTCTACTGGAGCGGGTGGTTCACCAAGCGGTGCATCAAGGACATAAGCCTTTTGGGAAGCCGTAAGGATAATCCTTAGATTACGGGCCCAGTCTACAAAGTTACTTCCATCATCTTTCAACTTAGCTTTCTCTAGGAACGCATTGAAATTCAGGGGTGCTACTGCGCGAGCCATTGATCTACAACATAAATTTTGCAAAGACAACTTAGACTAATGTTCAAGATAATGAGTTTAGTTAATCATATTACTTAAAAAAAACTTCCACTCAAATTGACATCCCTCTGGTCATTCGAGTGTCACATGATCCAAATTCACCAACTCAAGTCCGATCATCACGTGAGATGAGGTGGTTTCAATGGTGAACATCTTCATGTTGATCATATCTACTATATGACTCATGTTCGACCTTTCGGTCTCTTGTGTTCTGAGGCCATGTCTGTACATGCTAGGCTCGTCAAGTTTAACCCAAGTGTTCCGCATGTGCAAAACTGGCTTGCACCCGTTGTATGCGAACGTAGAGTCTATCACACCCGATCATCACGTGGTGTCTCGAAACGACGAACTTTCGCAACGGTGCACACTCGGGGAGAACACAATTTTATCTTGAAATTTTAGTGAGGGGTCACCTTATAATGCTACCGTCGTCCTAAGCAAAATAAGATGCATAAAAGGATTAACATCGCATGCAAATCATAAGTGACATGATATGGCCATGAACTTGTGCTTTTGATCTCCATCTCCAAAGCACCGGCATGATCTCCATCGTCACCGGCATGACACCATGATCTCCATCAACGTGTCGCCATGAGGTTATCGCGCCAACTGTTGCTTCTACGAATATTGCTAACTCATAGCGATAAAGTAAAGCAAAACGGCGAAAATAAATTAAGGACAACCCTATGGCTCCTGCCGGTTGCCGTACTCATCGACATGCAAGTCGTGATATTCTATACACAACATGATCAACTCATACATCACATATATCTCATCATGTAATTGGCCATATCAGATCACAACATACCCTGCAAAAACAAGTTAGACGTCCTCTAATTGTTGTTGCATGTTTTACGTTGCTGCTACGGGTATCTAGCAAGAACGATTCTTACCTACGCAAAAATCACAACGGTGATACACAAATTGCTATTCAACCTTCTCAAGGACCTCCTTTGTCGAATCCGATCCAACTAAAGTGGAGAGACAGACACCCGCCAGCCATCTTTATGCAACAAAGTCACATGTCAGTTGATGGAACCGGTCTCTCGTAAGCGTACGAGTAAGGTTGGTCCGGGCCGCTTCATCCCACGATACCGCTGAATCAAGAAAAGACCAAGGGAAGAAGCAATCTGAGCATCAACGCCCACAAACTCCTTTGTGTTCTACTCGTGATCTCATCTACGCATAGACCTAACTCATGATGCCACTGTTGGGGAACGTTGCATGGGAAACAAAAAATTTCCTATGCACACGCAAGATCTATCCATGGTGATGAGCATCTACGAGAGGGAGAGTGGATCTACATACCCTTATAGATCGCTAAGCGGGAAGCGTTAAGAAACGCGGTTGGTGTAGTCGAACGTCTTCGCGATCCAAATCGCAGTCGTCCCACGATCCAACCCGATCTAGCGCCGAACGGACGGCACCTCCGCGTTCAGCACACGTACAGCTTGATGACGATCTCCACCTTCTTGATCCAGCAAGAGGGGCGAAGAGGTAGACGAGTTCTCCGGCAGCGCGACAGCATGGCGGCGATGGTGGTGGAACTATTCCGGCAGGTCTTCGCCTAAGCACTGCCGAAAACTAGAGAAGACGATCTATTGGGGAGAGAGGGTTGCACCGTGGCTTGGGTGTCTTGGCCCTCTCTCCCCTCTAGTATATATAGGAGGGAGGGGAGGGGCTGGCGCACCTAGGGTTTCCCCTAGGAGTCGGCCGAACCAGGAGGAGGTGGAGGAGTCCACCTCCAATCCTACTCCAAGTAGGATTCCTTTCCTACTTGGAGTTTCCCTTCCCCACTTGGGGTTTTTTCCTTTCCCCTCACCCTAGCCGCATGGGCCCTTAGGGGCTGGCTTGCCCAGCCCACTAAGGGCTGGTGCGCCACCCCTAAGGCCCATGTGGCCTCCCGGCGTGAGTGGCCCCTCCCGATGGCCCTCCGGAAACCTCTCGGCACCCCCGGTACATTACCGGAATTACCCGAAACTTTTCCGGTGACCAAAACGGGACTTCCTATATATCAATCTTTACCTCCGGACCATTCCGGAGCTCCTCGTGACGTCCGGGATCTCATCCGGGACTCCGAACAACCTTCGGTCACCAACATACATAACTCAACTATACCGAAACGTCACCGAACCTTAAGTGTGCAGACCCTGCGGGTTCGAGAACTATGCAGACATGACCGAGACACCTCTACCGTCAATAACCAATAGCGGGACCTGGATGTCCATATTGGCTCCTACATATTTTATGAAGATCTTTATCGGTTGAACCTCTATGTCAAAGATTCAGTTAATCCCTTATGATGTTCCCTTTGTTCTTCGGTATGTTACTTGCCCGAGATTCGATCGTCGGTATCTCTATACCTAGTTCAATCTCGTTACCGGCAAGTCTGTTTACTCGTTCCGTAATACAAGATCCCGTGGCTAACTCTTTAGTCGTTTTGCTTGCAAGGCTTATTGTGATGTTGTATTACCGAGTGGGCCCTGAGATACCTCTCCGTCACACGGAGTAACAAATCCCAGTCTTGATCCATGCCAACTCAACGGACACCCTCGGAGATACCTGTAGAGCATCTTTATAGTCACCCAGTTACGTTGCGACGTTTGATACACACAAGGTATTCCTCCGGTGTCAGTGAGTTGCATGATCTCATGGTCATAGGAACAGATACTTGACATGCAGAAAACAATAGCAATAAACTGACACGATCATATGCTACGTTCATAGTTTGGGTCTTGTACATCACATCATTCTCCTAATGATGTGATCCCGTTATCAAATGACATCTCATGTCTATGGCCAGGAAACCTTGACCATCTTTGATCAACAAGCTAGTCTACTAGAGGCATACTAGGGACACAGTGTTGTCTGTGTATCCATACATGCAATTGAGTTTCCAATCAGTACAATTATAGCATGGATAATAAACGATTATTATGAACAAGAAAATATAATAATAAACACTTTATTATTGCCTCTAGGGCATATTTCCAACAACTAGCGCCCTAAAACCTAAGCAATTTGATTCCCACGCGCGAGATGCGGCAACCACAGGTCGTCAGTGGAGGGGAGCCGCCGGAGGACAACGCCGAGATGCTGGCTACTCCTGGTGGCGGCTAGGGTTCCACAATCTTTTTGGGGAAAATAGAAAACACAATGCATGTGTGCAATGAAAGTACCTTCCTGTCTTCACCAAAAAAATACGGTAACTAGTGAACAATATTTTTAGTCAAGAAACTTTGACTTTCACCTCCCTTGATAAATAAAACAAATATAACTAGTGAGCAATTAAGGGAAGGAAAACATGTACTACATATTTATTACCCACGAAAAAAGGGAAAACGTGAACATGTAGCATTTAGAGGAGACGTCGGTAACAGTACCAACTAGCTAGGCGGCTCCCAAACTTTGACCAGCATAGATAGATAGTACATTGGATAACGCCTGTCGGCGATTATCTATTTTGTTCCATGCATGCAAGTACTCCCTCCGTTCCATAATGTAGTGTGTCCTTGGTTTTCGAGCTTAAACTTTGATCATGAATTTAACCAACGAGATCGATTGCTGCGGGGGTAAAAACTATATCACTGAATTCGTATCGAAAATACGAATTCAGTGGTATAGTTTTTGCTCCCGCCGCAAACGGTCTCGTTGGTCAAATTCATGGTCAAACTTAGATTTCGGGAAGCGCGGACGCACTACATTGTGGAACGGAGAGAGTATCTGGTTTCTAGAATCTGATTAATTAGAGCAAGAAAAAATCGGTCGGGCGATACCAGTCCAACTTTGCCGCCTTATCATTAGTTCATGATCAAGTGGAGTGAGTGGCATTTTCTTTCGGCCGTGGGACAATGATCGATCATGAATCCGTGATCGTGCATATCTATATGAATGATCTCTTCCTCTCGATCATCTCTAGCTGGCTACTTCTCTGCCACTCTTTGTTTTTTAATTTCTTTGTTTCTCGATCTATGTTGACGACGCTGTATGTATCATCTTTGTGTTTTTTTTTTCACTTTTCTTTGTTTCTCCGGTAGTTTGGCGACGCTGCTATCATTTTTGTCAGTTGCAGTCCAATGGCCGCCGCCACCAAGTCGCCCTCGCGTGGATCGATTCGTTTTGGCCAGTGATAGGCGCCGGCGGACTGGCGCAAAGGTTCCGCCGGTCACATCTGACCCGTCAGATTATGCAGTTACCCCCGTCAGATTAGGCCTTTTGCATTGTTTTTTTTTTCCTTTTTGCTTAACAAACCGCATCCAATCCAAAAACAGCGTAGATGAACACCGGCCATGGCCGTGCGAGGCCCGACCTTGAAGCATCAACAGCTTGCCGCCAGTCATCGTCGGTCGCCGTCCCTGCCGCCGGTCGCCGTCTTCGCCGCTGGTCGTCGTCCTCGCAGCATTCGTGCTCGCTGGTTCCAGTAGGACCTCGTCCTCATAGCAGCACCCATTCGTCGTCCCTGGCAACGCTGTCGTCCTAGAACACCAGACCCCTTCGTCGTTGCAGCAATTAGCCGCCGCCGTTATAGCACCGCCGCGCCATTGGCCGCAGCTCCCGGTGTTGCCACTCGCACCATCGTTATCATGCAGGCGCCTGGTAGAAGCTTTTTTCCTTGCCGGTTGAAGCTTTTTCCTTGCCGGTTGAAACATTTTACACGGTTTGAAGCTTTTCTCCATGTCCATGCATTCAGGCTTTTTCATGGTTGAAGCTTCCTCCTTCGCCGGTTGAAGCTTTTTCACACGCTAGTTGAAGCTTTTTTTCGCGTGGCTCTAAGATAATTTTTTCGTGGTTGAAGCTTTTTTTCCAAGCCATTGAAGCCTTTTCCTACGGTTGAAGCTTTCTCCTTCGCCATTTGAAGCCTTTTTTACACACCGCTTGAAGCTTTTGTCGCGCCAGAAGATTGTTTCTGCGGTTGAAGCATTTTTCCATGGTTGTTGATGATGTTTTCATGGTTGAAGCATTTTTTCATGCCGGTTGAAACCTTTTTCTATGCCGGTTGAAGCTTTCACCAATATGCCCGCCACCAGTCAGAACACGCCTCGCAGCTGGAGGAGGAAGAAGAAAGCAGGCTAGGGGAGCTGTGATGGCGGGCGCTCGCAGGAAAGCAGGCTGGAGGAGGAAGAAGAAAGCAGGCTGGAGGAGGAAGAAGAAAGCAGGATAAGAACAGAGGAAAAAACATGTGGTCCTAGTACTCGACGGACGCGCGTGAGGGATGGTGGGCCTGCGCTTACTAGCGACGCAAGCGAGGGGACCGGCCGAGCATTCGGCCGGTCGACTGTATATAAGTGTTTCCCATTCGTTTTGCATTTTTTTTGTTTGCTAAATCTTTCACAAGGTAGAACGTAAGCGCGGGGGGTTATGTGCAAAACAATGGTTAAGTGGATAGTTATATTCCCGCCTCCAATCTCTAATGTACGTCCTCGAACCTCGATCCGATGGACTAGGATGATAATTTTCAGTTTTTACTGAACATACGTTCTCACTTGATACTTTGCCCTCCAAATTACTGCATGTGTGTGCCTAGTTATGTAAAGATCATGTGTAAAGTCTTCTATTTAGAAAAAAAGGTATAACCCTTCATTATATTATCCTAAAATACTTTATTTATTATTATTTTTAGAGCTCGGCATTTACTGATCAGCCTTTACAAAACCTGGTACAAAAACTTGCCCCGGCCTTGGCGTAACCAGGAATAAAATGATGGGTGTGCACACTTCAAAATAATTGATTGACTTCTTGTTTATTATGCTTGGGTGTTGTTTGAATGATTAATTGGCCAAATTTCTATATGGTAAAAGAATACCTCAAAATTTTGGGTGTGCGACGGCACACCCGCTAGCTACGTCACTGCCGGCCTGGGCTATGCGTATGTATACCCTAGCGCATATGTATACCCTATGATGGGAGAAAGAGAAAACCCTAGCTGCGACGACTAGGTTCGTGATTTCCACTGGTCCCCCTTGCCTCCGGTTGCCTTTTTGGCCTCCGGAGGTGGGGAGAACTAGCGCTCAGAGTCCGGTTTATTTTTCATATTTGTTTGATTTTTCTATCTTTTGCGGCGAAGTCTCCACGGTAGAGGTAGCGTCGTACAGAATAAAAGTCAAACGATTCTATCTCCGTCCTGGTGTGGCTGTCGTGGCTAATGCAACCTATGTCGGGGGGACTCGTGGTGTTTTGGTCCCACAGATCGATGGTTCCCGTTCCAGCGGATTGTCGTCCGGTACTCCAACCTATCTTAGCGATGGTGGCGGAGATAGTATTGTCAAGCATGCTCTTATAACTGGATATTTTGATTCAATTTTTTGTGCTCCCAGTCTTCTTTCCTGGTAGTACATCGACGAAGCAGCAGTTCGATGATCTGTCTTGAAAGGGGGTGGGGTGTCTCTATTCATTCTGTGTTCAACAGTCTTAGGCTCTCACCTGTTAGGTTGAGCGGCCCATGCGGCCTTTTGAAAGCATTGAGGTTAGTCTAGTTTCTGCAGGTCCGGTCTTATGTAGTTTTTTCACCAGATGGATGGGAAAATTAGAGAGACGGATCTAGACCAACGACCATGGAGGATTTTTTAAAATGTAACTTTATGTTCTATCTTGGCCTTATTTGTTTGATTTGGTGTACTTTGTCTGATTTATCAATAAAGCCGGATTGTTTACTTTAAAAAGTTATATATTGACAGAGAAACCAAGTGAACCCTGGCCTCCTCCATGACCTACATCCATAGCCCACTTCCTTATTCATCTTGTCACCGTCTACCTTTTCAGATCCTTGCGTGATTTCACCCACAACATGCTTTATCAATCTCTTCTCTCGCTCGCCCCTCTTTTCTTTTTCTCCTTCGATTCCACTACAGTAGCAGCCCAACTCCTCCTTCATCCCTCGTTGCCACTTTAGATGGCATAAGTCGGTGCATCATTGGCCACCGTGACTATAATTTCAATTGATCCTGGGAAGGTACCAAGCTAGGCCCCGTTCGGATATTCTCCAGCTTCACAAAATAGCCAGCTTCCTGAGAAGCCAGCCGCCGCCAGCTTCTGACAGGAGAAGAATGCGTTCGGCAGCACTGAGCATCTCCTCTCCGTTAGCATGGGCTGACAGCCCAGGAAGCGAGTTTGAGGCACAGTTTGGTTGCTCGTAACGAGAGGAAACAGTCCGAGCGAAAGAAAACGGTTCGCATCGAGGCACTTTGGGAGGGCATTTCCATGTAATTACAAGCAACTTCTCCTTCTCTTGCGCTTCTGCTACTCCTGCGATTTGCACTGCAGGCCGCTCGATCCCCTGAAGCAGGATTCTCGAAGCTAAACCATTCGGGTGGCTTCTCGCCGGCTTCTCGGGAAGCTGGATCCTGGAGGAGATCCGAACGGGCCCTTACTGGCCCCTTCTTCGCCCCCCCCCCCCCCCCCCCCCCCCCCCCTCTTCTCGAAGTGGTAGTGTTTTTTGTTATGTGTCTTGAACAAGCCAGTCCATCAAAACTCTTGACAAATAAATATAAACGAATTTTGTGTAGTAAAAAATCATCAACAGTGGACAAATCAAATAGGATGTCAGTTGACATCACAAACCGTGTGTGGTGTCGCTGTTGCTCCTTTCTTCTCCTCCTTTCACATTCTTTCTCATCCACATGTCCCATATATGGGCGGCGATGTCATATTCGGCCCGTAAGACCAGGGAGTGAATGCTTGGTCTATTGAGTAATAAAAATAAATATGTGTCCTCGAGGTATCTTGTGCAGTTGTGCTATCTGGATCCATGCATCTCAAGCATGTACTATTCATCATTCAATTACTCTACAAGCACATGATGCACACCCACCTATTAATTAATTACCTGCATCTATCATAGATATGCATACAGTGATATGTAGTTAAGTGCTTGTGCACAACTAATATTCATCAAAAAAACTGAAGGAATAATATTCATAAAAATTTATGTGAGGTAGTAGTAAATCAAAACTAAACCTCAGCGCCATGGAAGAAAACAAGTCACACGGAATATCTTCGCGTAGCCATCGATGGAGATTTTCGGTATAAATCCATGGATGGAGGAACACCTACGCAGCCGGCCAGCAAGGCTTATATTACCAGCTGCCAATGTTTAGTTAATGCATGCGTTGCTGCCGCGTCTCCCATTGACGTGGACATGTCACATGCTATGGTAGCAAGCTGCTGGACAGAATGCATGCATCAACATCTCTATCAACGTTCATGCATACAGGCTACACCTAGTAGTAGTAGTATCAGTTTTGTTTCTTGCATCTGCATAAGAATTTTGACTGCCCCCGTTAGCCGCAACGCGCACACAACGTCGAAGTAATAATCGACTCAACAATTACTACGATGCATCCTTGCTCTTATGTAAATGGGTTGTGTTTGAGACCAAGTAAAGCAAGCGGGAAGGATGAGTCCGAATTTAGGTCAAAGAAGGACTTGCCGACGTGTTTGGACCGCATCTTTGAAACTCTACGTCAGCTGATAGGCGAGCCGGTGGATGAGGCGCTGAAAGCCGAAATATCAAGTCCATTGAGCGAGATACCTAGCTCCAAGTCACATTATCATAATGGACTAGGGGACAACGTACCCCATGTACACACTATGCTATCTGCGTGCTGCCTGTCTGAATGACTTGATTGCATACACACTAGTTGCAGATTCATGCTCGATCGATGACTATACGAAAAATCAAATTTTCCGCTTGGCTGGCCATGCAAAATAGAGTTTGGACCGTCGATGGCATGGACGATTTGGAAACTGAGAGAAATGATGTCCGTGTCTCTCAACGCAAGAGGCCCCCCCGCCGAAAATGAAGCTACCCTCAAAAAAAAAAAAAACACAGAAAATGAAGCAGTCACTTACATGGGTCATCACGGGTGACCGCGAGTGTACAAACTAAACATTCTCTTTTAGGGCTGTTGTATGCAACACAAACTTAGACAAATGAGTATCGGTCGCTCCTGAGCTGCAACGCGCACGCAACGTCAAAGTACTTATTAATAATCGGCTGAACAGTTACGTACGGCATTTCCTTACTTATAATTAGGAAGAAAGCAAGAAAGCGAGGAGGGAGCATGAGTCCGAAACGGGTCAAAGCTAGCAGAGCAGGGCTGCAATGATCTGGGGACGTATCTACTCAACTGCATTCTGCATATGATCATGGACTCGCGCGCAGTCGCTGTCTGTGTGAATACTGACTTACATACACATACACATACACATACACACACACATACACATAGCTTGCTTGATTGATGCTGACCCCTTGCACGCTAGCACTATAAATTCAGACTGCCACTAGAGTATACGTACAGTGACTGGCACTCCTCTTCAGATTGGATTACTCCATGACATGCCTGAACTTCTTGGAAGCATGCTTGCCTGCAGTAGGTAAGCACAGTGCACAGATAGTAGTAGTAGGATTTTACACCTAGGCAGTTTTTGGAACCGGCCGATCGACCAGATCGAGCATGCACAGAGCACATCCATGCATGCATCATCACCACATGTCCAGCTCTTCCCGGTCTCTTATCATTATCAGTCGATGAGATCAGGTGGAGTGAGTGGAGATTGTTCCCTTGCATTTTCCACTTGTCCGATCCGATCGTCGTCGATCCACATCAAGGGCGAGCATGTATGTGTCGTACGTGCACAACACTATATCGCGTGCATATATATTTCCATGTGGTTTGTACACAAGGAAATCGTATTGACCAAGGATAATTTGGTAAAGAGACGATGGGTTGGCAGTTCCAAATGTTGTTATTATGATCAGGATGAAACGATAAGACAACTCTTTCTCGATTGTCCATTAGCAAAATTATTATGGCGTTCTCTACATATAGCTTTTAACGTTACCCCCCCCCCCCCCCCCCCCCCAAACGAGCATTCACATGTTATTTCGGACGTGGCTCATTGAAGTGGACGCAACTATAGCGAAACATATTCGGATAGAGATATGTGCACTATTTTGGGCTATATGGAACACTAGAAATGAATTGATATTTAATGGGAAAAACTTTATCAATTTTTTGCAGGTTATCTATAGAGCCACTGCTTGGATCCGTACGTGGTCGTTACTCACTCATGCGGACTCCAGGGAGCTTTTGGTTATTGGGTGCAACCATTGGGTGACAGTAGCACGGGTTATCTTCAGCCGATTTGGATGACGAGCTAATAATAGGCTAAGTGTATAGGCATCGTAGCTTGTTTTTTATTGCCGGATGTGGCATCTTTTTAGACCTTTTTATTTGCGCTCAGTTCGTGAGCCCGATTTAAATCTAAGACTTTGTTACCGTACTTTATTTAATAAAATAGATGCATGCATCATTTTGATGCAGAGACCGGGGCATTCTTCCTTTTCAAAAAAAATATATATATATACTTGCCATCACCTCATTGATCAACCAATCATAACAAGTCCGCAAAAAGGATTCAAGGAGCAACACATGCACGTAACGAGACGCAGGGCCTATCCTATTCACAAGTGTTTTAATCAAAATATTTTTGAAGGATTGAAATCTTTAGAGATTTGTTCTAGTGATTCCTTTGCATATCATTCTTGTAGGAAATTCTGCATACACTCAAACCTCATTAAAAGGATTCCTTCATTTTTTTTTCTGTGACGCCATCAAAGCAACGAAAGTCTAGTAGTATTCGAATGAGCATTTTTGTAAAATTATGTGAATCAAAAGTCCCACAACCACATCGATCATATATTGCACTATGAGATGGATTGATGAGCTAGCATAATATGTCTCCACTACTTCTCCTACCAAGCCAAACCCTGCCATCTCCTTTTCAAAGGTTGACGACCTAAGGTTTCCTTAACTAAATGCATTTGACTCAAACATCGGGTCTAATCCTATCGACAGACCCAAACTTCATTTTTAATTTTTACACGTAAATATATTCAACACGACGACGCGTAAATATAACTACTCTAGGCCGGTGGGTGTTTGTGTTTCCACGCACATGGAATTAACGTGGGAGACCATTACACTTATTTTTCAAAATGAAAAATATATAGACCAAATCGATCGGCCAGTCGACCTCTGTATCAATCAATCAATCAATCATGCATGTAATAGTCGCCATTTACTAGTAGCTAGTGGAATTAAGGCCATACATATATACAGCGCTGTCGTACTATAGTACAAGCAGCCCCCCACCCTCTTAATTACCTGCATCCATCATTGGTCTATGTACACGGTGGCAAATTGAACACCACCACTAGTATACATCAACTTAATTTCCTACAGAAGATCGATCGGTATCTAGTATTCCCTCTGTAAAGAAATATAAGTGTTTAGATCTCTACTTTAGTGATCTAAACACTTTTATATTTCTTTACGGAGGGAGTACTAGTCGTTTCAGAATATATAGTCTTCAAAATTAAAGGTAAACGAATCAAGCAAAAATATCCATCTGCAGTCGTTGGTGGATTAATCATTTTAGTGTTAGCTATAATCCGGAACGCTTTGCTGTGGAAACAGAGAGAGAGAGAGAGAGAGAGAGAGCAGCAGCAGCATGGGCGAGCTATACATAGGGCGGGGTGGGTTGAACAGAATGAAAGAGACAAGAGATCGATTAGTACACAGTAAGTCAAAATTGAGTAAGCAAAACCTAGCTAGCTAGTGCCAATATTCAACCCCTAGTCAGCAACATTGAGGGACTGGTATCTTAAAATCCAAGAGATATATGGTGGATCCATCTCATGGAGTATATGTTCTAGACAGGGCTGTAGCATCCTACTCCCTCTGTCTAGTGTTAAAAAACGTCTTACATTTTAAGATAGAGGGAGTAGTACAAGTCTAATGATCATTCTCAGCATGTTGGATCATGCTGGTCGTGCATGGCTACACACAAAAGAAAGAAAGTAAGAAAGAGCGAAGGATCATGGTGAACTTATTTTATTGGGGTACACAGGAAGAAAAGAACTCCAACGTGTTGGGTTTTGCCTCATGATCGAACGCATCCAATAACACAAGCGATAAAACAACGGCCGTGTGTGTTCGTGATTATCTCTGTGATCGATCATGTGGCGAAACTCAACACAACAGGGTCGGAAGGATCATGGTGAAGTCTTTATCTCTCCTCCGACCTGCATGTTCAAACAAATGATACACTTGTGGATTCTTTTTGTATTTTCTTACAGCCTTTTTGACTTTTTTATTTTATCAAATCTGATCAAAAGAAAGTAAGCACTGGCTCCAAATACAAAAATAAAAACTGCTTTAGTTCTTCCCGCAATTTTTTACCACGGCTTATGAACTGTGCACAACAAATTAACCATGGCATCCACGCGTGTAAAAGTAGTATTATAGTCCCATTTTCTTCATTGCCTTTAAAACTAAGAAATGATGGGCAGTTTTATCTCTCGCTTGTAGCGAGCGCGACCCTCGCCTCGCTTATGAGGAAACGCATTGGGCCTTGCCCAAAAACACGCAGTTTAGCGCACAACATTTTTCTCTAGGAAGCAGTTCCCAAGGTTCTCTCCAAGAAAGCACAACACGGTTTTCTCCTATGAAGCATGCTCAGTTATTTTTTTTCATCCAATATACATCCAAAAATATTCTTAGAAATATATATTTGAATTTTGGTATTTTACTAATTTTACAAAAACTTCACTAAGTGTAAAACATTATTTGAGCAATTCTTATGAAAATATGTGTGACATTTTAAAACTGTTCATATGTTTAAATATATGTTTGTGACATTAAAAAAAAAATTCACGATAATATAATATTTGTCTAATTTCGAAAAGATGCCCGCACCATTTAAAAAAATTGTTCATGACCGTTAAAAAATATTCACATGTCTAAAAATATGTTCTCATTATAAAATAATGGCTATGAGATGTAAGGTTTTGTTCGCACAATTTTTTAAAATGTCCATAACATATATATATTTTTTACCATTTTCAAAGAATTGTTCATAACACCAAAAAAATGTTCGCATGTTTACAAAAATATTAATGAAAATGAAAATGTTTGTGCAATTTTTTAAAAATGCTTATGGAAATGTAAAAAGTTCTTCGCGCAGTTTTTATAAAGCGTTCATCACAAAGTAAATTTTGCTTGCATTTTTTTATAAAATGTTCATGACATGTAAAAATTTACCCATACACTAAAACATAAGGATTAAAAAAATCATGTATTTGAAAAAGAAAAAAGGACAAAAAGAAAAGCAATAAACGAATAGAAAAAAAAGTAAGGGAAAAGGAAAAGGAAAAACATAGAAATCTGTCCGGTCTGGGGACTAAGCGAAGGTGGTGCAGTGGCATTTTAATCAGTCAATTCTTCAATCTACATCATTCATAGGTGAGCGCATGTACATGCGTGCACAAATAGGAACATTTGCCATCACCTCATTGATCGCAAGTTCTGTTCTTCTAAGGGGGGAGGGAGGGATTTCTCCGCCTCTCTGCATCAGACGATGCACATAGCCTGCCGCATTTGCTTCGTGTTGGCAACATGCACATACCCGGATCGACTACATCAACCGATGATTGCACTATTTAGTTACCGGATCTTCTTTGAAAGCCTAGATACGGCGATGGAGAGCGACACGTTTACTCACAGTCATCCATTGCAGGCCGACATGGACCCAGCTACATAGCAAGGCTGACTCAGCTCAAAGAGCCAAAAGATCATTACTACGCAAGTCAATGTAGCAAGCAAAACCCAACCTAGCTAGCAAGCTACTGGATGACGACCTATGTATATATGCATGCATCGTGGAGACTGACTCTTTTTTTTTTAGAACGAAGACGCTAGAAGCGTCCGGCTTTAAATTAATAAAGCCACTAGGCAGCATCCGAACAGTATTTTAAGCTTACAAATCACACACCAAAATACAAAGGACCACACTGTCCCCAAAACCCTCCAAGATTGAACTCGTTTGACATGGGGTCATTGTCCCCAAAACCCTCTAAGATTGAACTCGTTTGACATGGGGTCATGACGGGATAAAACTCAGAGAGAGTCACGCCATATCCGTCCCGGAAGCAAATACACAAAAACTCAACCTGTCGAAGTGGTCTGGCAAGCCACCGTTAGAGTGCTTTTCATCTTCTCCATGATCTCGCTCATGCGCTCAGCATCGCGCGGCTTCCCCAGCGGTGTTCACATCTGTAAGAAAAGGTGACATTTGAAAATAATATCAGCAGGATGAGCTGGAAATTTCTTCTCTATCGTAATTTTGTTCCGGGTCGTCCAAAGAGACCATAGCAGCGCCCCTACGCAGCGCCAACCGATCCTTGCGTTCGTACCCAGCTGGGCCATTAGCAAGGAGAGCAGGTCCCCTCCGGATAGGGGATTCCAGTTCTGACTAAACGTTTCTCTAACTGCGCTCCACGCAAACCTAGCTAGAAAGCAGCCAAAGAAAACATGGTTCACGTTATCCCCTAGTCCGCAAACGGCAGAAGAAGCGTCAGCTGGTCCGTTGCGCTTGGCCACGTTATCCGAAGTCGGCAGGCGGTTTCGGAACATTTGCCACATAAATTTTTTGATTTTGAGTGGCAGTCCAGCCTTCCATAGCTCCCTAGCTATGTCCAGCCTCGGTCCCTAGCTATGTCCAGCCTCGGTCAGTTTATTGCATAGAGATTTGACCGAAAACTTTTGGGAGGCAGCCAGGCTCCAGGTGACCACATCAGCCCCCAAGCTGAGCTGTCGGCCGCCTAACAAAGTCACGAGATCGGCCCAGCCGGCCTCCTCAGCCGGGTCTAGGTTGCGCATGAAGTGAATCGCTGGGGTCAGACCTAAGGGCCTCGCCCACAAGGATATTTGTGTCAGTGGCAAGTTGGAAGATCGCCGTGTGGGATTGCCACAACGGCGTCTCGCCCAACCAACTATCAAGCCAGAACCGTGTGGACATGCCATTATTTACGCTAAAACGAGCCCCTACCGCGAAAGCCGGTCTAACCGCTTGGATCCCATTCCAAAACGCAGAACCGGACGACTTGGCCTTGAATAGGTTCCCATCCGGGAAGTATTTCGCCCGAAGGAGATCCGCCCACAGTCCCGACTCGTTTTGGGCAAGGCGCCACCACCGTTTGGTAAGAAGCGCAACATTCATTAGCTTTGAGTTAGTAATCCCCAAGCCTCCGAATTTTTTGGGCCTACATACCGCCGCCCACTTGATTAGATGATATTTGCGTTTAGATCCGGTTCCTTCCCAAAAGAACCGGGAGCGAGGGGTGTCAAGTTTTGCATGGACTCCATCCGCGAGGAGAAACATCCCCATTGTAAAAAGTGACAGTGAGGAGAGGCTCGAGTTCGTGAGAATCAATCTAGCGGCAGAAGACATGAACCTCCCTCTCCACGGGCTTACCCTATTGTCCACTTTTCCATATAAAGGTTCCCATTCCGTGATCGACAACTTCCGGTGGGATATCGGGAGGCCTAGGTATTTGATAGGGAAGCCCCCAAGCTTGCAGTTGAGTAAGTTGGCCATCCGCATACTATCCTGATCGTCCATCCCTATGGTGATGACTTCGCTTTTAAGGAAGTTGATTTTTAGCCCCGACAAAATCTCGAAAGCAAGGAGCAATAACTTGGTCGAGGCGATACTATGGTCGTCTGGCTCAAAGAGGAGCATCGTATCGTCTGCGTACTGCAAGTGGGTCACCCCACCGGGGATGAGGTGGGGCACCAACCCTTTGATGTGACCCGCAACTCTTGCCTTGGAAAGCATGGCCGACAAGGCATCCGCAACAAAGTTAAAAATGAGCGGGGAACTTGGGTCTCCTTGGCGGAGGCCCCTTTTGTTGCGGAAGAACTTGCCCATTTCGCCGTTAGTCGTAACCGCCGTATGTCCGCTGCTGACTAAGTGCATGATACGGTGGACGAAACCTGCCTCAAAACCCTTTTTGAGGAGGACCTCCCGCACGAACTCCCAGTTCACCCGGTCGTAGGCTTTTTCGAAATCGAGCTTGAGCAGAACACCCTTCCTCTTGGTGCGCTTGAGTTCATGGGCAATCTCCAGCAGCGCGACGGGCCCTTCTAAAATGTTACGGCCCTTAAGAAAGGCGGTCTTGCTTTTGCTAATTACTCGTTGCGCAATAGGAGCCAAGCGCGTGGCGTACGCTTTCGCACAAAGTTTGAACGGAACGTTAATGAGAGTGATAGGCCTAAACAGCTTAATGTTATCCGCACCTTTAACCTTAGGGATCAAACTAATAGCGTCGTAGTTAAGGCGGGACAAGTCAACCGTTCCAAGGGCAAACACGTTCACGATCGCGTAGAATAGGTGCTTAAGGCACGGCCAAAACTTTTTGAAAAACTCCATGGGCCACCCATCAGGGCTGGGCGCCGTGTCCGTCTTCATATCGGTCAAGGCCTTGTCGACCTCTTTCGGCGGGAAGGACATAGCGAGCCCTTCGTTCTCCTCCAGCGATACCCGATCCGTTGGATCCCACAAATCCTACCACAGGCAAAAAGCCTTTTCATCAGCCGTCCCCAAAAGGCCAATGAAAAATTCATAGATATGGCTAACTATATCATTCTGGGTCAGAAGAAAGCCATGTTCATATTGGAGACGCAAAATGGAGCACTTGCGTTTCCGGCCGTTTGCGTACGCGTGAAAGTACCCAGTTTTCGCATCTCCTTTAGTAACCCATTTGACACCGCCCCTGCGGCGCCAATATTCTTCTTCTGCTCGCAAAATCGCGAGGACTTGGTTTTCCAGGGCGTATCTGTGAACCCATTCACCTTCCGAGAATGGCCTGACATCCGCCTGCACGTCAAGCGACGCGATCTCGACGGCAATCCTAGCTCTCTCCCTCTTGGATTCACTCCCGTGATTGGCCCCCCACCCACGAAGGAAAGCTCGCAGAGTGCCGGCCGCGACAGTCCAGAACTCCGCCGGTCCATGTTGCCGCCCTATCTGCGCAATAATCTGCTCCCAACGCTCAAAGACCATTTGAGTGAACCCCTCTGACTCAAACCACGCCGTTTCAAAATAGAATTTACTACTACACCGGATGGAGTCCTCTCCCGAAGAGAGAATCAGAGGAACGTGGTCAGAGCCAATTCTGGTCTCTGCCACTAGAGAACAAAGAGGAAAAAGAACCTCCCACTCTGGGGTGAAGAAAACTCGGTCTAACAGGCAGCGGATAGGTCACAATTGCTTGTTAGTCCACGTGAACCTGGCACCAGTCCGTGCAGCTTCACGAAGGGCAGCCGCCGCGATGGCATTATTAAACATGGACACCCTAGCCCAGTCAATGGTATCGTTGTTCTTGTCCGCTCCCAAGCAGATCAAGTTGAAGTCACCCCCAACGATCAACGGGATGTTGGCAGCTCTTTTGGCCCCAACCAAATTCGTGAGCTCCGACAGAAAAGCTGATGATCTCGCATGATCTGCAGGACCATAAACACAAACAATCACCCACGAGAGCCCGGAAACTCAATGTCTAATGTTGGCAGCAAGGAAAAAAACACCACTCTCCCAAGAGATAACATCACATACATCACGATTACAACCCATCAGAATACCTCCCGAATGGCCGGTGAAGGGCACCCAGTGCCGCTCGAACCGTTGCAAGGGGTCGTACGCAAGCAGTTCCCTGAAGGTAAAGTCCGTTTTGATCGTTTCCTGTAACGCAACTACGTCGATCCGCTCTTTGGCCATGAACTCTTTGAGCTGCGTACGACGGCCACCATGGCCACAACCCCGGATATTCCAGAACATATACCATATTTAAAGGATACGGTTGCGAAGGCGAACTCCCCGAGATCTCACCGCTTTAGCCACACGCTTCCGAGCCAGAGCACGGCTGGAAGAAGGGAGCGCAGAAGCATCCCCATCTTCTGCCCCCTCGTCGGGCCCAAGTCCAGCACCAGCCTCTACTGACATTAAGGACATAACCGGCTCTGCCACACATCTAGCAGCAGCCGCCGCGATCGCAGCCTGCGCCTCTTCGCGCGCACGCACCATAGAGATTATGTCTCTGTGAGAAACCGCAACCGCAACACCACTATCATCTAAAATCCTAGCCAAATGATCGTCTGTAAAAGCATTTAGAATTCAGAAGGAGGGCAATGGATTACCTGAGGTTTCCATGTTCCTGTCGACGAGGCGGAGCTTGGCACTCTCCATGGACGACAAATCTCCCAGCTTGGCCTTGGCCCGGACGCTAGGCGCCCTCTGCACCACCGGAGTCGCCTTGGAACGCTTGGCCTTGACTCCAATCCCAGACGACACCAGTGTCGCCCCCAGGTCACCCCCCAGCGCCGCCTCGCCACAGAGGACGTGGGAGCCACCGACTTGCTCGTTGGCTTCCTTCCCTCTGACTTCTTGGGTTGCCTGCCGGAGCCGCTCGAACCACGGCGCGTAGAAGCAGGCGTCAGATCGCTCCCCTCGTTCAGCACACAGCGCGAGTCCGTCCCCACAGCCACCGGAGAGGAGGGCGGTAGACGTGCCACTGCTGCAATGGGGGCCACCGGCACGGAGAGGTTGGAGCCGTACTCATCAAAAGCCACGTCGAGGGAGCGAGCCAGGGGAGGCACACTAACCGCCGTGTCTTGGGTCGCCACCCCCGTAGCCCCCGCTACAGGAGCACCCAGCTTGTCCCAAGTCTCAGTGTCAATGGAGCTATCCTGGATACTATCCTCTAGCTCATCCTCCTAACCACCCATCCTCACGTCTTCATCCGTAGCCGCACCATGCACACCATTAGAGCCCTCCTTTTCCTTGCCCTTAGTGCCCCCGCTTGGCAAGTTGCTGTTATCCGGAGGCAGCGCACGGCCATCCTTGTCAGAGCTGCTGGTGGGTCGCTAGTCCGAGGGGCCGGGACCAAGAGCGGCAGCCTCACCCCCACGCTTGTGCAGACGCTCAAGCTCCTCCTTAATCTGGTACCCCTCGTGATTGAACCACACCTCAACCACCCCATTCAGTTCTCCGGAGCCTTACAAGACAATTTCATCCTCACAGGCCCCAACCTGATGAGGGAAAGCTCGTCAACCACAATAGGTCGACCCAGCATTTTAAGCCCTTCCATGAGTCGCTCCACCCGCCGGTGTTTCTTAGGGAGGCCGTAGAGCCTAACCCACGCCTCTACCATCACCATTGGTTGCACTTCCTCATGAAGCATATGGCGCACCCTAGCAGTGATATCGTTGATGGAGAGGAATAGTTTGCCACTTGACTTGGCCATGTGAAACAGATCAGTGGAGGGGAAAATCACCATGAAATCATTGTCCCCCACTTGAGAAACCTGCCAGTCCCAGTATCCGGTCACCATATGCTTGAGCTCTTGCTTGAGGATGCGCAAGGTGAGCTTGCCCGGATCCGCGGAGAGGATGGCAGCATTTTCGATCCGAAGATCCCCCGCTCCCTCCGCCTCCTCTTCTTCATTGAACTGCAAACAGAAGAAATCCTCGCCCGAGATGGCACTTACCATGATCTGGAGGTTGAGGTGGCGCCCACGAGACTGGCAACTTGCAGAGGCATGGCCTTCCTCCTTACAGAACACACAAAGTGGCTTGAACTTGCATTTGGATTGAAAATGCCCCAGGCGCCCACACTTGAAGCACTCCACCTCCGGGACGTCCTCTACCGGGATGGGCTCCCCCACCGTGCCCTTAGAAGAAGACGGGAGCGCCATCGCCAGTGGCTCAGCGAACGCCCGGAGCTTCTTCGCCAACGGGTCTCCGTGGCCGCCACCACAGTTCGGGTCTCCATCGGCTTGAGCTCGAGCTCCCTGCGGTGCAGCCCGGCCTTCTTCTTCCTCTTTCGCTCTTGCTGCTGGATCCACCAAGGGGGAGGTGGACCCCAATCCCCCTCGCGCCCCATTTGCTCTTGACAGGGACCTAGCTGCTCCCTGCTGTCTCTGCCGCCTTGGCGCTCGCGCATCGAGCGTTTGGCCTTGTCATGCAGCTCCCGCTCCCGCCGCCGATCCACCTCCTGGTCCGACACCTCCATCGGCCTCTTGTCCGCCCGCCGGTCGCCCATCACCGCCGCCGCAAAGGAGATGAGGAGTGGAGGGGGGTGGGGGTGAGGTCTGGATGGTGCGGGCAGTGTGAGCCAGCCGCCGCACCTCGCGAATGGATGCGGGAAACCCTAAGGAAGGGTCCAGGCACCCACGTCGCAACCATATATAGCCGGAGGTGGGACGCTGGACAGGCCGAGGTGGAGTGGGCCTATTCTACTCAGTCTTATCAGCCGACTCCAGGCCGTCACCCGCACCCGTGCCGCCAGGCCCACACAGGAGAGGCCCCGAACCCGGCCCAAGCCCAGCCGCCACAGCCCCCGCCCCACCCGCTCCAACCCTAGGCATCGGCACGGGATCGACATGAGGCGAGCCCCGAGCTCCCACCAACGCCGTCGCCGGCGGCCATGGGGGAGGGTGGGGAGCAGGAAGGCGCGGCCAGTCCTCATCGGACCCCAGAGCCTCGCCCAGGGGCACCAGGCCCGCAGCCGCCCGGGCACGGATCACCCTAGCCACCCCCGCCGCAGGACCCTTACTCGCAGACGACGAAGGCCGCAAGATGCAGGAGGCCGTGGCCCTCGAGCCTCTGCCGCCAGGCGCGAAACGGCGGCCCCGACCAGCCGCGTCGCTCCTCGCCGCCGCCGCAAACGCGACGAAGTCTCTGACCGCCGGCACCGCCTTCAGCGACCCCTCGCACTCCTCAGCTTCATCCTCCGAGTTGTCGCCCGCGGGCGTCCAAATTAATGTCTTCAAAGTCCCCATGAACGGTCGTACTACGTATGAGAGAGTTAGACTGACTCGCTTCGCTCCGGTCTCCAACCAAGCAAGCTTCCTAGCTAGAGATATATTGTACCATAGATTAGATTAAGGTTGAGTCAGCAAACAAACCAAAGTCACTTGTAGTTGGTACATACAAGTGGCCAGAATGTCTAAGATCCAAGAGACATTGTTCATCGCTGAAGGAGTATATCTTCTATTGTTTGTATCATCCTACATGTCTATATGGATCCCTCTCGTGACCACTAGTTCTAGGTGCTAGAAGGATGCATATATGTGCATGCCATGGAAGCGGCCTGTCCTCGTCAGCAGCCATCCGAATTAATGCATGTGCGTGCCTAGTTATGGAGATTGGAGAGATCATGTGTAAAGTCTTCTATATTTAATAAAAAAACAAGGTATAACACCTAATTATTTTACCCTAAAATACTTTGTTTAATATATTTTTTAAAGCTTGGCATTTCCTGGTCAGGCTTTACAAAACCCGGTCCAAAAACCTGCCCCAGTCTGGGCTATGCTTAGGTATACCCACTTATGACGGGAGAGAGAGAAAACCCTAGCAGCGACGACTAGGTTCGTGCAATTTCCAAAGTGCTAGAAATATTGGTACAATTTCCTCCCAACACTGCCTGCGCAAGGCAAACAAGAGGTGGCGTATAATCTAGCAAAACATAGTTTTGATTCCAATTCTAATGTTATTTAGGATGCTGGTACCCTTTCTTTTGTCTTGCAAGATGTACCACAAATTCTTTGTGTCTCCTCCGACCTACATGTTCAAACAAATGTTACATTTGTGGATTCTTTTTGTATTTTCTTATAACCTTTTCAACTTTTTTAATTTTATCAAATCTGCTCAAAACAACGTAAGCACTAGCTCCAAATACAAAAATATAAACCGCTTTAGTTCTTCCCGCAATTTTTTACCAAAAAAAATCACAACAAATTAACCATGGCATCCACGCGTGTAAAAGTAGTATTATAGTCCAATTTTATTCATTATCCTTACAATTAGGAAATGATGGGCAGTGTTATGTCTCGCTGGGAGCGAGCGCGACCCACACCTTCCCTACAAAGAAATGCATTGGGCCTGGCCCAAAAAGCAGGCAATTTAGCACACCACATTTTTCTCTAGGAAACACGCCAGGGTTCTCTCCAGCAAAGCACACCAGGGTTCTCTCCTATAAAGCCCGCACGGTTTTCTTCTATGAAACATTTTATTCCTCTCTATATACATTAAAAATATTCTTAAAAAATATATTTGTACATTTTTTTACTAACTTTCGAAACTTGTTCATGGAAGTGTGAAAAATCATTCAAGCAATTTTCTAAAAATGTGTGTGACATTGAAAAACTTTTCAAACGTTTGAAAATATGTTTAAAAATATGTTCAAGAAATTCTAAAAAAATGACTATGAACTGTAAACATTTGTTGTAGAATTTTCTAAAATTTCCATAACATGTAAAATGTGCCATTTTAAGATAATTATGCATAACACCAAAAAATGTTCACATGTTTAAAAAATATTCATGAAAATGTAAATATTTGCACAATTTTTTTAAAATACTCATGAAAATGTAAAATTTCTCCTAGCCTCTCTGCATCACACGATGCACACAGCCTGCCGCATGTGCTTCATGTTGGCAACATGCACATACCCGGATCGACTACATCGACCGATCATTGCACTATCTAGTTAGGGTGCTCCGCAAAGAGAACTAGGATCTGGTCTTGCGGTTGGACAACTTACTAGATCTTTGAAAGCCTAGATACGTCGAGGAGAGCGACACGCTTACTCAGAGTCATCCATTACCGGCCGGCATGGACCCAGCTACATAACAAGGTTGACTCAGCTGAAAGAACCAAAAGATCATTACTGTACTATGCAAGTCAATGGAGCAAACAAAACCCAACCTAGCTAGCAAGCTACTGGACGACGACGTATGTACTATACATGCTCCGTGGAGCCTGACTCTCTTCACTCCGGTCTCCAACCAAGCAAACTGCATAGCTAGAGATATACTGGATTAGATTTAGGTTGACTCAGCAGACAAACCAAAGTCATGGATCCTAGCTGTCACTACACTAGAGTGACTGGTACGTACAAGTGGCCAGAGGATGTCAAAGATCTACACTAAGAGATACGGACATACGGTCCGTCAATGAAGGAGTATAGCTTCTAGGGTTTGTACCATCCTACAAGTCTATATGGATCACTCTCGTGACCACTTATCCACGCTGCTGGAAGGACGTATATATATATATGGAAGCTGGTCCTGCATGCATCGCTAAACACCAAAGAAAGAGATAAAAGAAAGCGACTCCACTCACTTCATGGTGCATGCATCATTGCATTGCACGGTTCAACTTGAATTGTTAGCTCACGTGTCTTCCAAGTCACTGCATCATGGGGTACTTAGCGGAGGCGGGTTGAGGCCACCCACAAAGAACTCTTAAGATTTATGAAAACAGACATGGTTGTGGTTTATTTGTGAGTTGTGAATCTACAAAACAGTCATAAGGTATATGAATATATGTTATCATCTGCAAATAAAAGAAAATCAGCTCTGGCCCGAATTACAGGCCAATTTATCTCTGGTCCGGCGACAAGCCCATAAATATAAGCAGGAAAATGATGGCCCAATACCCCAGGACCACAAAGCATATATACAAGATCAAGGTTTGTTGAAAGAAAGAAGAACGCCCTTGAATGAATTTACAAAAGAAGTTATTCATGGCCCATGTTTGCTAAAAGGTCCTTCGCTGAAGGGGCCTTAGAATGAGCCTATGAAATTGTGAACCCCTCCTTTTAGTTAATAACCACTATGCTATATGCCAGTACAAATTAAAATGTTTGTTATGCTAATTCAGGTGCTAATTTACGTGTGACATCCTACCAGTTCTTTGGCTCCCCCCGTCCCATAATGTAAGACGTTTTTTTTCGCACTACACTAGTGTGAAAAAACGTCTTACATTATGGAATGGAGGGAGTAGTAGTCAGGTGGCCCTTTGACCAAATTAAGGATTGGTATTTCTTTGTGTTTCATGAGGATCAGTATAATATTGTATTTCTTTTTTCCTTCCGAGAAGAAAAAAAGTGAAGAATGAGACCAAGCAAACATGAATGGGAGCAGATCAGAAGTAGCCCAAGATCACCCCAAAGGAATGTCTACTTCCTTTCCATTGGCATGAAAGTAGGACATTGTTTGTTTCATCTATGGACCTTTGGGTATGCCTTCCTAAGGATGAAAAATTTGCCGCGTTTGTTAAGGTCTAAAGACAATGAAAGGAGAAAATAAAAGGCGGATAGAGGATAAGGTAACAGAGAAAAGAGCGAGAGATAGGAGAAGAACAAGCTGACGACCGTGCCTCAACTGTCTATCTCAATGGCCATTTGTTTGACTTAATGGTTTGACTAGTGGCGTCTATATTTTTTGCCTCGTGAATCGGACGACCGGGCCCCAGCTGCCATAAACATGATCAATTTTAACCACACAGTCATCAGGGTTTTTTGAAACGAAAAAACGCTTTTGTGGTAGGTATCAGTCATGTTTTAAAAAGTGGTAGTTTTTCGGAACCCTAAGCTATAAAATGATAGTTTGATGCCATTTACTCTTATTCAAGAAGATAAATACATATCGCTAAGAGTGCAAAATTTAGAGAAGCCACTAGCTATAAAACATAGTACTATAGTAGGAGTAACAATTGAAATTAAAGAAACAAATGTAACTGTAAGTCCTTCCAATAGAGATTAACTGATTCTTGTCTTTATAAATACATATAAATTAATAAAGATGACTATACACCTTATGCAAGCCATTCATATCTTATGTCGCACAAATAGATATCAATTTTACATAAGCCCGTATGTAAGATGAACTAGTCAACAAGTTGTTCGGAACGAACTCTCCAATCCAACATGGGGTGTATGGAGAAGACATGAAGTACCGTATGTCATCATTCCCGTTGAAACGTGAATAGCCCTTTTGGGCATATATTTCCTAAGACTTCAATCTTTGAGCCACTTCAATGATATGCCAGTACTGTGATTTCTGTCTCGGTTGATTCACTCAGGAACACAATCTCTTTATGGGGGTGAAACCCGAGTATTTGAATATCATAGTCCTTACCATCATGACTCTCTTTATTCCGATAACAATCTTAGTTGAAAGTTGGAAGGAATGATTTGCCGTGGTGATGACCACCGGCCTCCTCGTATATTTATACACGTACGTACAAAGGATATGTATAAGGTTGTTAGGGTTACAACAGATGGCGTGATCTGCCCTTATCTACAGCTAAGCTAACAACCAGAATCTTAACTATACATCACGTTTAACATTCCCCCGCAATCTCATCCTGACACAAGGTTGAGATTGGTGCGCAGCCGCTCGAGCATGGCCTTCGTGAGAGGTTTGGTAAATGCATCGGCTACCTGATCAGCAGAGGCAATGAACCGGACGTCAAGTGCACCCATGGCCACCTTTTCTCTCACAAAATGGAAATCCACCTCAATGTGTTTAGTACGAGCATGAAACATCGGATTCGCGGTGAGATACGTGGCACCGAGGTTGTCACACCATAGAACGGGTGCTCGAGACTGCGGAACGTGCAACTCTTTGAGCAGGGACTGTATCCAGGAGGCTTCAGCTGTTCCATTCGCAAGCGCCTTGTATTCAGCTTCAGTGGACGAACGCGAGACCGTCGGCTGTTTCCTTGCACTCCATGAAACGAGGTTTGGTCCAAAAAAGACAGCAAAACCGCCGGTGGATCTTCGGTCATCGATGCACCCAGCCCAATCAGCGTCAGTAAATACACTGATCAAAGTTGATGATGAACGCCTTATGGTCAGACCTGTCTCAACTGTCCCTTTCACAAATCGCAAGATGCGTTTAACAGCTTCCCAGTGCACATCAGTGGGCCTTGACAAGAACTGGCAAACTTTGTTCACGGCGAACGAGAGATCCGGCCGTGTCAAAGTTAAGTACTGAAGAGCTCCCACCGTGCTTCTATACTTGAAAGCTTCATCCTCATTCAGTTTATGTCCAACATCACAACTGAGCTTCTCATGGGTGCACATGGGTGTTGAAACTGCTTTGCAATTCACCATATCAGTACGCTGCAGCAAATCAAGGGCGTATTTTTTCTGAGTAAGAGTCATTCCCCCGGAATTGCGAAGCACTTCAATACCAAGAAAATAATTGAGAGAACCAAGGTCTTTCACAGGGAACGTATCCGAGAGTCGCTGAAGCAGATTATGCAGGGCGGAAGCAGATGAGCTCACGATGACGATGTCATCCACATAGACAAGCATGTAGATGGTGACACCTCGATCAACAAAGATGAACAGAGATGTATCGGCTGCTGACGGATGAAACCCAAGCTGCTGAAGACGCTCACTAAGACGGGCATACCATGCACGAGGGGACTGTTTGAGGCCATACAATGCCTTGTGGAGCTTGCAAACATAGTCCGGCCATGACGGATCCTGAAAACCGGGGGGCTGCTGCATGTAAGCTTCTTCAGTGAGAACACCGTGAAGGAAAGCATTACTGATGTCCACTTGACGAAAGTGCCAGCCACGAGAAACAGCGAGCGAGAGCACGAGGCGCACGGTGGCAGGTTTGACTACCGGAGAGAATGTTTCCGAGTAATCAAGCCCGTACTGCTGAGTGAAGCCGCGCGCGACGAGCCGTGCTTTGAACTTGTCGAGGGAGCCATCTGCCTTATGCTTCACTTTGAAGACCCATTTGCAGCTTATAACATTTTTGCCGGGAGGCCGAGGCACCAATGACCATGTCTTGTTCTGCTGAAGAGCTTGGAACTCAGATTCCATCGCTGGCCGCCACTGGTCATCGGCAAGGGCGGCACGAAATGAGCGAGGCTCTGCGTGGAACACGCGACGGCGAGGGTCGTAGCGGATGGTGCCGTCGCTTGGCACCAGCGGCTTGACGATGTTGTCGCGAAGGCGAGTCGTCATCGGATGCAGGGCGCCGGACGGCGCAACTTCAGTATCTGCCGCAGCGTCGAACAACGACGTCGCCGGCGACGTCGCCGGCGGCGCTGACTCGGGAGTCCCGGTGGAAGAACAGGCCGGGTCAACGTCAGATGAAGCCGGCTGACAGGAGAAGCCGGGCGGCGTTGTTCATGCGGTGGCACGAGACCGGGCGAGGGCCCGGCTGAAACGTCTGCATGGCCCCCGTCTTCATGGCTGCTACGGGGCGTACATGGCGACGTGAACTCCTGATGAGCACCTGCAGGAGACAAAGACGAGCTGCGCGAAGCATCAGACAGCAAGGTAATGTCATAGTTGCGCATGCGATCATCCATTAGAGCCGGCTCGGTGATAGGAAAAAGGGATGG
This sequence comes from Elymus sibiricus, assembly GCA_039707655.1. Lineage (NCBI taxonomy): Eukaryota > Viridiplantae > Streptophyta > Magnoliopsida > Poales > Poaceae > Elymus > Elymus sibiricus. The sequence goes on from CM077671.1 coordinate 18,237,148, forward strand.
TGGTGTGGAAATAATGGGTGAGGATTTTTGCATCGATGAGCTAGTGGAGAACGGGAACACTTGTTCATCAAAAATGACATCACGGGAAATATAAATGCGACCACTAGAACGATCTAAGCATTTGTAGCCCTTGTGCATGGAACTATATCCCAAGAAAACACACTGCCGAGACCGGAATTCTAGCTTGCGGTTATTATAAGGGCGCAGGTTCGGCCAACAGGCACAACCGAAAGCACGGAGGAAGGTATAGTCTGGTTTATCGCTAAAGAGACAAGAGACTGGTGTGGAGTTTTGAAGAACTCGAGTGGGCATGCGATTTATGAGATAGCAAGCAGTGAGAAATGCCTCGTCCCAAAAACGAACGGGGAGGGAGGAGTGAGCGAGAAGAGCGATGCCTGTTTCGACGATATGACGATGTTTCCGTTCTGCGATGCCATTTTGTTGTGAGGTGTGAGGGCAAGAAACACGGTGCACAATGCCTTCTTTTTGGAAATAACGAGAGAGACGGCGATACTCGCCGCCCCAATCCGTTTGAACCGTTTTAATTTTTGCATCGAGCATGCGTTCAACATGTTTTTGGAAGGTGTAGAAGGCTTGTTCAACATCGGATTTTCGTTTAAGGAGATAGATCCACGTAAAACGGCTATAGTCATCCAAAAAACTCACATAGTATTTAAAACCACCAACGGAAGTAATAGCAGGACCCCATACATCTGAATGAATAATTTCAAGAGGTGTATAAGTGACATGATTAGAATCTCGAAACGGTAGCTGATGAACTTTTGCGCGTTGACACGCATCACAAACACTAGACTCGGTAGATGGTGCACAAGCAAATTTATTTGACCTAAGAACTGAATCGACGACACTTTTGGACGGATGACCTAATCTTTTATGCCATAAATCTGAAGATAGCCTGATGCTGGAGAGAGCTCGAGGACCGGATATGAGGGACGACTGCTTGTAGCTTGGCACCGGGTAGAGACCATTGCGGCATCTACTTTGAAGAAGAACCGCCTTCGTTGCTCGGTCCTTAAGACGAAAAAGATTAGGATAGAATTCAGCAAAAGCATCATTATCGGAGACAAGTTTGTGCACAGACAAGAGGTGTTTGTTAACGTGTGGAACATGCAGCACGTTCCGAAGGTGCAGAGGTTTGGATGAACCGGGAATAGTGGAATGACCAACATGTGCAATAGACATACCTGCTCCGTTGGCTGCATGCACTTTGTCCTTGCCTCCATACTTCTCATGGAAGCTCAGACGGTCCAGGTCGCTCGTCAGGTGGTCGGTAGCGCCAGTGTCTGCATACCAGTCAGTGTCGACGGAGTACGAGCCTGAGCCGGTGTCGGCGACGTTGCCGGAGCGCTCACGCTGCTCTTCTGGCTGGAAGGCGTGGTTGAACCTATTGCGGCAATGGAGGGCGTCATGGCCAAACTTGGAGCAGACCTGACACTTCAGGTTAGACCGGCCGTTGCCGCGGCCGCGCTGTCCGCGACCACGTCCGCCCTGTTCGCCTTGTCCGCCGCATGCGCCTTGGCCGCCTTGTCCGCCGCGGTGACCATCAAAGTGGCGCGCAGCAGCGTTTGCCGACGGATGGATGTTGCCGGACGATGCCTGCTGCTCGAGGCGAAGTTCAGCGCTGAGGAAGAAGGCGTAGAAGCTACTGAGGCTGATGGGGTCGTCGCGTGCCGTGATGGACGCGACCAGAGGCTCGAACTCAGGACCTAGTCCGGCGAGTATGTAGCCCAGCACCTCGTCATCGGAGAGCGGCTTGCCGATGGAAGCCATGGCGTCGGCGAAGCCCCGCATCTTGCGGTAGTATTCCGAGGCGGTGAGGTCCTTCTTTTTCAGATTGGAGAGCTGATAGCGCAACTGCATGATACGAGCACGATTTTGTGATGCAAACAACTCATGCAGGGTAGTCCAGACCTGAGCAGAAGTGGTGAGCTGGGTCATCTGCCCGAGGATATCCTCGGTCATGGAGCCGAGGAGCGCGATCATGACGAGCTGGTCATTCTGGTACCAGCGAAGGAACTCCGGGTTGGCGACCTCGACAGCTGCATCGCCGGTGCCCTCTGTGAGGGTCTGCGGCGGCGCTTCCACGGTGCCGGCGACATAGCCGTACAAACCGGTCGAGGCGAGGGCGGGGACGGCCTGAGTCTTCCACAACAGGAAGTTGTCCCGCGTGAGGCGCAGCGTGATGAGGCTGCCGAGTGTGGTGACGGAGATCGGAGCGGAAGAGGAGGAGCCGGCGGCAAGGGTGCCGGCGTTGACGGTGGAAAGGGCGCCGGAAGTGCTGGAGAGGGGAGCAGCGGTGGAGCCGGCCATGGTGGACGAGATTGGATCTTATTGCTCTGTATACCAAGTTGAAAGTTGGAAGGAATGATTTGCCGTGGTGATGACCACCGGCCTCCTCGTATATTTATACACGTACGTACAAAGGATAAGTACAAGGTTGTTAGGGTTACAACAGATGGCGTGATCTGCCCTTATCTACAGCTAAGCTAACAACCAGAATCTTAACTATACATCACGTTTAACAATCTTCAACATCATCATCATTGTCCGAGTTCCATTCATATATTTGTTCAGTTGATGCTTCCTTGATGTCATTTGCAGAACGAGTAGAACAAAACAAGCTGTAGTTAATATCTTCAAAGATCCAGTGTGCACGGACTCGTTGGTCGAACCGGTGGCGTGCTAGCACGGGATTAAGGTCTTTTTCATGCTTCAACATCCACTCCATTTGACCACACGATTCATCAAGGATCCAAACTCGAAGCAAACACTTATTTTCTTCAAATGCCACAAAGTACACCCCCTTTTCTGATCTTACTATATTAATGCGTAGGGAGTCCTCCACTTTGATATATACGGAGTAACAATTATTGGTGGTTCAATTACACGGTATGCATTATCTGACAATGATATTCTGCAAAACCAAACCATGCGTTGTCCATCAGAGTTTTAATAACGAACCACCAAGATGATCATCAAATAAGATACTAATACAAAGCCGGTAAGTATGTACCCCATAAGAAAAGCAGCCCCGTAGTGTATATAAAGTGCTTTTCGGAAATAGACAGCATTCTCGAATTCCATCCAACCCACCCGCATCTCGCTGACGATCCTAACAACGTCGCCTTCTCGGACGAAATGCTTCTCCTCCCAACAGCCAGTCCTTGATGAAAATACGTACATCTTGCATGGAGACGGTGGCCATTTAGATTCCTCCATGGAGAGGTCTGACTCGTTTTCATCACGTGCACAATCATACTTGTCCCGCAAACATGGGATCATAAACACTTCGTAGTGTGGGGATATCATCGGATCATAGAACAAACACCGACTGTACCACATGTTCCATCTAGTACAATCTTGGGCCGGGCACGGCGGGAAAGCACTCCACCGACGGGTGGCAGGGTTAACCACAAGGTTTTTGCTGAGCAGGAGTAGCCCGTTGCAGTGATCCTCGATGTGCTAGCCGAGCCAATCATCGTGGTGTTCCCATATAGTGCCGGCACGAGGGCCGGTGGACGGCAGGAAGCTGAGGTCGCCGCTAACCGCATGGACAATGTCTCCCGAGGAGGGGCGGGCGAAGAACTCGGGATACTTGTGCTCGTTGAAGTGGACGAAGAGGCCGGAGAACTAGAGCGGGAGCAGGTCGGCACACAGGAGGCGGTGAGCGTCGATCGCATCGCGCCAGGCCCTGCAGACGCAGCGGGAGGCGGCGAGCCAGCGCGGCGGGACGCTGCAGAAGACGTCGGCGAGCACGTCTTCCGGCAGGTAAGGCGTCGGCCGGTGCTCCTCCATGTCGGCAGCCATGGTGATGAACTTGGATTTGGATATCCTCGATTGATTGTGATTTTATTTCGCGAGGAAACCGCGTGTGTTGTACTCCCTCCTTTCCGGTTTATAGGTCTCATCTCAAAAATTTCAGATTTTCATTATATTAGGCTCATTTTAAGTCCAATTGAGTTAAATAGCTTTGAGTCCCACGCCCCATTTAATGGAAGTGAAGAAATTAGTGGTCATGCATGCATCTTATTCTACATGCACCATGCAAGTTCAATGAGAGGGGGGTGTTGCACTTATTGCCTCGGGAGTTGAAGAAGTGAGAAATATTTCATTCGGCAATTTTGTATCCACAAAACTCGTGTCATTCGCTCACATTTTACCTTGGTTGAGGAGATTTCAGATTTGAGCCCTATAAGACTACTCACAGTTGGGAGTAACATAGAGTAGTAACGTGCATATGTTACTAGTGTACACAGTGGATAGTAACATAGGGGTAGTAACATTGAACTTTTCATTTATTAGCTTATAGACTCATCTTGTCTTGGTATGCGTTATGTTACTCATAGTATGAGTAACTAGCTAAGTTACTCAATTTCTCTCTCTTCTCATTAATTAGTTGCCACATCATATTTTTTGCTTAGGTGGCATCTATGTTACTACCTATGTTACTTCCATTGTGGATAGTCTAAACCGGAAGAGAGGGAGTATAAGGAGATTGGCTCGGGGTGCTTTGCAAAGCCGTCTTTTTTTTTATCTTGCAAAGCCGTCTAGAACCACGCAATCTGCAGGTGGTTTAGTGGGCTCTCATCCCACTTGAACTGATTTTTAGTGGGCTCGCATTGGACAAAAAAAAAAGTGAGCTAGCCCTATTAGCTACGGGAACCCAACTGACAGCTTGCAGCCAGCAGAGTAATACGACACGTATAGATTGCATCATCATTAATTCTTCTTCTTTATTTAAGAGAGATGGATCCAATAGATTCAAATGAGCAGTGTCTGCTTGTTCCAATTGATTCGGTCGCCCTTAATTAGCACACCATTAATCATGGCATGGCTACATGTTTCCCTCCGTACAATTAGTTGATGAGCAAGTCATACCACAAGGCCAGTGCAGCAATACAATGTTTCTTAATGAGTACAGTAGTACAACATTCCATTTGTCAAGCAGTCTTCTAATTAAAGGAGGAATTTGTGATTAAGGGGCTGTCAAACCTCAACAACTTTTCCCTTCCGGCCGCTGGCGAAGGTGTACGCGTCGGCTGCTGGTGGAGGATCGTTGGAAGAGGAGGTGGAGCTGTGATCGTTGCCGTCGTCGGAGTCTGAGAAGACTATCAACCCCTTCATCCGGCGGACGGCCCTGTCCTGTTGCCGCTTCAACTTCGCGACCCGCGCCGCCTCCTCCGCTGCCTTCTTCACCTCGCGTCCCGACTGCTCAATAGCAAGCTGGAGTGTCTTCCCATTCATCCGCCGCAGGCGGCGACCGTCCGTCTCCGCCGTCGTGACCGATCGGCGGCAGACCCATGCGTCGTGACCGCCGTCGCGTACTTCTGATTCCGGAGTGTGCGTGCGAGCTGACAGCACGGGCACTAGCACCTACTTCTGCCCGTGCGGAGGAGCGGCCGGCGGGGGAAGGGGACGGAGCGGGGGCGGTGCGGACTGCACTCTCCTGGCAAAGCTGCGCGCGGGCTGGGAGGGTCCAGCTCCGATGTCCACGTCGCGCAGGCGCATGAGCTGCGGCGACGCTGCAGATCCAAAGCTGCCCTCGATGTCCACCTTGGACCGCCCCAAGGCAATGCGGAGGGTCGGCTGCTCCTCGTAGTCGAGGTCGGAGCTAGAGTGGCTGCCGGAGCTCGACATTGCGCCAAAATGGATCAGAATCGAGACGGGAGAGGAAAGGACGAAGCGAGAGAGGAGAGTGGATTGAGCTAGGGTTCGAAGCGAGGCGCCGGATTGGGGATTTTGTGGGACAACGGAGGTTGGTGGTGTGTCGGGTCTGTCAGCTATGCCGTCGTGGACGCGTCCGGGACGCCCCATACCCCCCCTATATTTGCGCTGGATATGAGGGACGATGGATAGCCAGGATGTTTAAGGCCGGTTTAAGGCCCCTGGCTGGGTCTTTTTTTATGACTGGTCCGCCTGCTCGGGCGTTTGTGACGCGTTTGAGACGTCCGGCTGTAGATGATCTTAATTAAGAGATTGATCGGCACAAATAGGCCTCAGCAGTAGGAGAAGACGGCCATCATGGAAAAGACGACAACGGTGAAACTCGTGTCCGAGGAGGCCAAATCGTCTTCATCGGACACCGGCGATGAAAAGGAGATGAGTGTCGTCACAACCACCGCGGATAGAAGACCATGTCGTATGTCATAGGTGATTTTCCCTACCCGCCCTTGTTTTTCCTTTCCTTGCACTGTATCTGCTATGGATAGGGCATCTGCAACGCTCACTCGTAAACTAGACACCGCATCCGTCCGTGGAGAATCGTGTCCTGTCTACGGACACAAAAATGGGAGACGGCCATCCGATACTAGTTGCATACCTTTCAAAACAAGTTTAAACAAATCGATTGAAATTCATCAAACAAGTTGCTCATTAAAGTTCGGACATAATATCGATATGTTTACCATTTAACTAAAAACTAGAAAAAATATCCTAAACCCTACACCGGACGACCATCTCATATCCGTGGCCGCCCTGCCCCGCCGCACTGTCGTCGCTGTTCGTGGCATCGTCATCGTTCCTCCATTGGCGAAGGGCACCGGAGGGCTGTTGCAGCCTTTTTCGGCGGCTACCTACCACACGCGGAGGTGACACTGGGCCTCCACCTACAAGGTGCGGAGAGCCGCCGCAGACAATGCATATGTTACCCATGGAGCTCTAATGGAGGTATTGCCCCTGTCGAGATTGGCGGACGAGTCACTAAGCGACCACTTCTCGCCAATCTTGGTGAGACCGCCATCAAGGCGGCGGCGACGCTTGGCGGCCGTCTTCGCGATGGTGATGGAGTGGTCGAGGGACCATGCGGTAGCGAGGTTTGGGTCGTTGCGGACCCATTCCGGCGCCGCGTTAAACTTGGCGAACGCGGAGCGGCGGGTGGCGTTGCACCGATTGTACCGACCTGTTTCGTCGCCGCGGGCTCCTTCTTGGACACAACGGTCCTCGAGCACGACCGCGGTAATCGCCTCCTCTGAGGTAGTGGAGGATGCGGCCCTACCCTTCATGATCGCAGGTGGCAACTCCTCCTTGACGCGGCGGTAGTAGCGACGGGGCGGCGACGCGGGAACATCAATGCGAGCGTACCGGATGTGCACCGACGGCGAGGCGGGCTCCTCCTTGGCACGGCGTCCGATCTAGACGCCACAATTGCGCTGGGGGAGGCCACCTCCTTGACGCATCCTCTGATGTAGATGACGTGGTTACGCGTGTGGTGGGTTGGGGGGCCATCGGTTCCTCCTTGACCCGCCTTAATGGGGATGACGGCTCCCGCTTCACGCAGACATGCGGCGGGGACGGTGGCTCCTCCTTGACACGCGGCGACGATTGTAGCGCTGGACCCATTTGACTGAGCGATCGCTCCGTCATGATCTCAATCTAATAGACGAATTCTTCATCTGTCATAGCGGCCTCCGCCTGATGAAGAGCTGTCACCGCCTCCACCTGCCGGTGCGGAGAACCACGACTTCGGCATCGCCGCTGGAGTTGGAGGGGCTACAGGCGGAGGAAGGGCTCGGGAAGGAGGAGGGGGATCGAAGACGATGCAATGCGAACATGTGCATCGCCAGCACACGGCTTAAATAGCTTCGGTCAGGCCATGCGAAGCGTCGGCCAGCCCGCTTCAATGTGGCACAACGGTCAGAGTTGGTTTCTCGGAACGCAACGTCCGCACTGAAGCGGCGACGCCCAAGAGGTCATGTGTGTCAGCATCACCATCACGTCCGGTCACATCAGGCGACATCAATGCCGACCACTGCATGCTCAGGAACGGCATCAATGAGACACGACAAGTGACACGGGCGCTCGATGGAAAGAGCAAGAGAGGTGGGTGGGATTTTTGGGTGGGCCACGGTTGCCAGAAACGGGCGTGGCAGCGGTCCGGACGCCCGCAAAGCTCCCTCTAGTCTGTCTCGGGTTAGCGGGAAAAAGTACGTACGGACTGATGCATGCTCGTGTTGGATGGCGAAACACGTCCAGAGCGCACGTTCTAAACGGTTACAGGCGGTTTAAGGATCCACGTTGGAGATGCCCTCGACACACTTTTTTCTTTCGAGAATGCTCAACGCACAGATCGACGGAACGATACAAGCTTGTGTTGGAAATCAAGGAACGTCAGGACGGTTTAAAAGTCCGTGTTGGAGAAGCCCTCAACACACTTTCTACACACCACCATTGGCCAGTCTGATGAAACGGCCGAAAAGACAATCAGTAAAGGCACGAAGGAGTACATAGGGACGGATGATGACAATAATAGTTCAGTTGGTTTGGTACTACTATGCCATGGCGTGGCGTGCCGTGCCGTGCCATGACAACATGTACTGTGTGTGACGATCGACGAGTGTCAACAATTCCGTCAAAATCAGTCCCCATGCCATGTGTGTGGTGTTCCTTTGCTGCACCCACCAGCTGGTCCAAGAACGCTGCTAATTACTCCCTCCGTTCATAAATATAAGTCTTTTTAAAGATTTCACTAGAAGACTACATACGGAGCAAAATGAATGAATCTACGCTCTAAAGTATGTCTATATACATTTTTTGAAACGAAAGCTCAAGAAGAACCCGACTTTGAATTAACGAAGCCATCAACCGGCCAGGATTACAAACTCGAAACCAAAACAAGACAACATAAAAACGACAAGATACAAAGGCGCTGGAAAGCAGCTCACAAGCCTCACACACACAAAGCTAAATATGATCATACATGGAGACACGCAACTCGGAGACGTGAAGGTCCTCTATCGCGGACAGGTCACCAGGGGAGTAGGATAGAGTCAGCACAGGAGCAGCACTTCCGACGGCGAGGAAGGGCACGCCGTCGCCAAATCACCAGCGGCCCCGACATGCCACGTCCTCCCAGCTCCACTGTCAAAGAAGGCCCCTGCCTCCTCGCCTGGCTCGAAGGCGCCGAACCGTTGACAGTGTAGCAGTTCACCCTACAACCTGAGAGGAAGGACACCGGCAGGCTGCATCTGGAAAGGAACCGAGCTTAGCCGACTAGCCACGAAATGCTCACCTAGAGCAGAGCACCACCAAAACCCACGGACTAGACACGAATGAGAAAGAGATGCCGGAACGAGCGAAGAAGAGCAGTAGCAAAGTGTCCCTGGAAGGCATTGAGAACCTAAGGCCTTGACTGAAAATGGAGCTTAAGCTCTCACGGCACACTGAGATGAGCCACCGGAGGGGAACCCCCTCCCCTCTCGCTCTGGAAGGCAAGGCACACTTCCACTGCCAGGAGAACTTCTGAATGCAAGGAGCCACTGAGGATCTCGCCGCTGACTTAGAAGGCCAGCTACCGCCTCCGCTGCACACCCACCACATCCGAGAAGCCCAATGCCCACCTTTTTTTTTTTGAAAAGGAGGTCATCCCCCGGCCTCTGCATCGGATAGATGCACCACCTAGCTCCCAAAAACGGCGCCTTCAGGAAGGACGCGACGCCAAGGGCGCCGCCGCCGCCCAACTGAGTTGTGGTTTTCACCCGGGAGGCTAGAGGGAAGGGGGGCGGCGGATCTGACCTGAACGGCGCCTCCAACGAGGGGAGCGGCGCCCTCAAGCGTCGCCGCCGCAAAGACCGGCGAGGCAGGCCTGGAATTTCTCCCGATCTTCGAATCCCCGCCTCCGTAACCCCAACGACGTGAGATCCGGCGGCCCGAAAAGAAGCAGGGCGGATCCGGCCGGGGCGGAGCTCTCCTAACAGGGGAGGCAGGGGCGGCCAGATCTGGTGCCACCGACAGCCACAGCTGTCGCTGTACCAAGGCTCTCGTCCTCCGGTTCACCCGCCGTCCACACGGCCAGGATCGCCGGCCCACGCCCACGCCACCGCCTGCCACAGGGCCGGTGACGCCTCTCCGACCAGGGCCGCCGCCCCGGAGAACGCGGCCCCCCGCAGCCGAGGCAGGGCAGCCAGGGCCCCGTGGCGGCCTCAGGCGGCGGCGAGGGAGGAAGGGAGAGGAAAGGGGGGAGCAGATGTCTATATACATCCGTATGTAGTTTTCTAGTGAAACCTCTAAAAAAAATTATATTTAGGAACAGAAGGAGTAGTATATATGTGCCCATGCCATGCATACCTCCTCATTCTTCACCACGAGTGTACTTAAAGAAAATTCAAAAAAGTTTTTAAAAATCTCACAGAATTCTAAAAGGAAAATCACATGTGCATATATATAGATATGAATTCTGTACGTGTAGAATTTCACCAGTACATCTTTTCATGCGCACAAAAGAGGAAAACATGTGGATGAAAATTGGTTATATGCATACCATGTACATTATTGATTCGCCCTTACCTTTTCTTGTAGCTTACAAGTTAAACAGTTTCAAATAATTTTCTTACAACAAATCCGTATGCACGTATATTTTTCTATAGGTTTTGGAATATCTAGATTCAAATTTCACATTAAAAAAAGACATTGGGCTCCAGAGAGCCACCGGGTCCCAAAATGCCACTCTCCTAGGACAGTTCACTATCCCAATAATTTTGCTATCCGTCTCTATTAAATCTTCCTCGCAAAAATAAATAAATCTAGCGACATTTATTTTTTCGGTAATTACGGCATCTACAACGCTGCCGCTAATGACGGGCGCTAGGGTATTTATCCTGGCCGTTTCACGGGATTCTGGCTTGCGTCGACGCCAAGCGAGTCATCGGGCGCCCTTACACTTTTCGTGTGGTAGTCCAACCTCCTTAGAGAAAGAATTTATATGGCGCAGCCGGAACATTACACTTTTTCCCTTCTTTCAGGGCGTGGCGTTGGGTTTCCAGTTTCCTGTATTACATTGTAGACTCAAACAGGGTTCTTTTTTTGCGAAGTAGACTCAAACATGAATGTTACAGTATCATTTTATATTTATTTCTCTTTGAAGGCAGAACATATAGTATACGTATATGCTAGCAAAAAACAATGCTTTGTTAGAAAGAATTTCATGGTCAAATTTGGAGTGTTTTTTTTAATCAATCAAAGCTTTTAAATAATTATAAACACAAGCTAGATTCAAGCAAAGCCGTCCGTTGTTAATTCGCATTCAACAATTTCATTAAGTGTCAACGTCGACAAAATTACAGACAAGGCTCGCCAAGCTTTATTAGAAAGATTTTGCAGAAGAAATCGAATAAAAAAACAAAAAGACGCGCCAGGTAGGGGTCGAATCTACGGCCTTCCGCTTAGGAAACGGACGCTCTATCCACTGAGCTACAGGCGGTAATATGTCCCGTTTTCTAATTCGAATTTACCTAGACCAATTTTGGCAAGTGGCAACTGATGTTCACAAAAGATTAATGCTATTAATTTTTGAGGTATTTATTTTGCACGAGTAATACCAAGTGAATATGGTTTTACCCTCAAAAAAAAAATATGGTTTTATTGTCACAAGGAATGAGATTTTCAAGAAGCTTGGGACGATCGGGACATTGTCCAACATGCTGGTGTACTTGAGAACGGTGTACCACATGCCAAAGCGTCAACGCCGCCACCCTCCACAACGTCTTCTCTGGCACCAGCAACCTCATCACCGTCATCGGCGCATACATCAGCGACACCTACCTCGGTCGCTACACCACCATCTCCGCCGTCACCATGTCCTCCTTCATTGGCATGCTCATCCTGACCCTCATAGCCGCTATCCACACCCTCCATCCTCCGGCATGCAACGCGTTCAAGGGAAAACATATGTGAGGGTCCCAATAGCTCCCATCTTACCGCCATCCTGGTGTCTTCTTCTTGGTCGTAGGCGCTGGAGGCATCCGACCCGGCCTGCTGCAACCTTGCCTTCGGGGCCGACCAGTTCAACCCAAGCACCGTCGACAGCCGCCGAGGCATTGCCAGCTTCTTCAAAATGTACTACTTCGCCTTCACCATTTCCATGATGCTCTCCACCACCGTCATCATCTATCTGCAGAGCAAGATCAACTTGGTTTTAGGGCTCGTCGTGCCTCCTGCGTTCATGGGCCTCTCTTGTGTTGTCTTCTTCATGGGCACACACGTCTACGTCAGTGTACGCCCCGAATGCAGCCCCTTCACAAGCTTTGCCCAGGTCCTCGTTATTTTTTTGCACTTGGAACAGTATGAAAGCCTCCTACTGCAATGTATTAAAAGGGATCTTAGAGTTACACTATACATGGAGTATTTACATCCCACCCATTTTGTGGGTTTCTTAAAATGAAAAGAAGGCTAAACAGAAAGTTGTCGAGGGTTTTGGAATATAGTATAAGAAGGAGGACATAAACCGGAAATCCATTTTGGCTCTAGAGAGCACATGCTCCTGCGTGTTAAAAATGGATTTTACAAATGTCAATTTTCCTTGGAAAAGAATAGACGTGTTCATTATCACCCTCAAATGGTACATGCAAATTTTGAAGGGAAAAACTTAAGCATTTTTGCCCGTGCAAAAAACAAGTGGAACGTCAAATGTTACCTCCTAATGTTACACTTAATTTCTTTCTTTCACCGACGAAGCACTGCTATCCTATATGACATAAAAATTAACAAGCACACTTGTCACACTAATATAAATATCTACAAAAAATAGAAATTTTGATAATTAATTTACATTTATTTTAATTTTACTGTTCATTAGGGAGCATATGCTCCCGAGAGCCAAAAATTTACATCCGATATAAACACTCTATGCTTATCTTTAGCTCTATAAGTGAGGAGGGAGAGATCCAACTTAAATCTTCTAAGCCATGATTAGTGGAAGGAGGGATGGCACATAAATGCTTATTATTTCTCTCATTCAGATGCTGCTCCTCAACTAAGTCCCAAGCTTCGCACTAGCGCTGGAGAAAACATTGTGCAACGGCGGAGCCCGAAGATATATGTCCACCATGAGGATGTCGCCGCCGCCGTACCATTCTTGTTTAACATATGGGTTTTCAAATCCAACCCCAACACTGATCGCTTCGTTGGGGAAGGATATGAAGATTTTTATTCGGCGCTGCCATCACACCGTTGAAGGCAAGATGATGAACATCCCCAAATCGTAAGCTACTAATGCCTAAAACGATCCGCACGCATGGATCCAGTGACCCTTCTCACCACAGACGACCGAGGTCGTCAGCGAAGGGAAGCGCCCTGACGACAGGAGGCGAGATTGCCTTCTTTTTTCTCCCGGAAAAAAGAAAGCAATACACAAACATAAATGTTTTGATGTCTACTTTTGTACATACACATTTTACATTTTTGTATACGTCAGAAACATTCTCTCTATACACGTTTAACAATTTTCAAATACATGATTAATATTTCTTTAAACATATATTTTTTGATATCTATTTTTTCATAAACATTGTATATTTTGTGTATACATCAGGAACATATCTACATACACGTTTTTTTTCAAATACACAATTAATATTTTTCATATATCTGTTTTGCTGTTTATTTTTTAATACACATTATAAAGTTTTCTTATACATTACAAAAAATTATATACATGTTTAAAAAATTTCTAATGGATTATTAATAGTTTTTTATTTTTTCATATACATCGATTTTTATAATAAATATATTTAGAATATTTAGAAATACAAGGAAAAGTAAATATATATAGAAAACATAATACAAAAATGTGAAAAAACGGTTAAAAAAGCGCTGGCATGTCCGCGCTGGGCCGGCCGAATCGGGCGTCTGCCTAAAGCGAGACGTCCTTCTGTCTCACGTCACGAGAGAGATAGGGGCGCCTGAGGAATCCCACTCGGATGTGCTTGTTTAGGGGTATAAGAACATCTTCAACAGCGACCCGCAAACCGTTTGCATACATCCGGACCATGTTGTCTGAACCGCGGAAGTCATCCAACGCCTTCAATCGAGCGGTCCGGACATGTTTCTCTCGCAAACCGGAGACAAGCGTGGGGTGACTTTGCGGGCAGGACCGCTCCGAAGCCCGCGTCTGACCGCCCTGGCCCACGCAAACCCCCCACCCACCCCTCCCGCGCTTTCCATCCCATACGACGTGCCTCTTGCCACGTCGCATTCATGCCGGCCAAAAGCATGCAGCGACTGACATGGATGCCCGTGATTTGACAGGATGGGAAGGCGACGCAGGCGGACGTGACCTCTCAGGCGTCGCCGCTTCAAATGCGGACGTTGTGTCCCAAGAAAGCAACTCCGGCCGCTGCGCCGCATTGAAGCGGGCTGGCCGCCCCTCTGTCTGGCTAGGCCACGACTATTTAAGCCCTTCTTCGACAATAAATAGATCCACACTCCCCCTTCCGAGCAGCGCACCATCCTCCTCCCCCTCGTCGAGCCCTTCCTCCTCTCCGAGCACAGTGGCGAAGCCGAAGTCCCGATTCTCCGTGCCGACAGGTGGAGCCCGTGAAAGTTCCTCGTCAGGCGGATCGTGGCATCGCCGCCTCGCTCACCGGGACCATATGCATCCAGGACGGCGGTCTCCGGCAAGAAGGAGATAGTCATCTCCTCCGGCTATCTCCTCCGGCAAAGATGAAGACCACTAGCGACCCCTTCTCCTCTCGAAGGCGGCTACGTCCGTTAGAGGGAGATAATGACGGAGTGTTCGCTCCGGAAGATGGGCCCGCCGCCACCATCGCCGGCACGCGTTAAGGAGGAGACACCATCCCCGCCGCGGGTCCGCGTTAAGCGGGAGTTGGCATCCCCACTCCGGTAGGCGAAGGACGTGCCGCCGTCCCCGTCGCGCAACTACGATCTCCACATCGATGGTCACCTGAAGCAAGAGCCGGCCTCCATCAGCGCCTTCGCAGCATGAAGGACGAGCCGGTGTCGCCCCCGCACAGTGGTACATGCGGATCGACGGGCCCTCCAAGGAGGATTTCTCTCCCTCGGTTGCCAAGGTGTGTGGCCGCATCCCCACTACCTTGGAGGCGGTGGTTTTGGTGGTGCCTCCGGTTCTATGGGCGTGGTATCTGAGCCGAAAGCGCGGCGCGATAGCAGGCGAGGTACGACCAGCGCAATGTTGGTCGCCGCTCCGTGCTTGCCAAGATGGACGTGGCATCGGAATGGGTCCGTAATGACCCAGACCTCGCCATGGCGTGGGCGCTCGACCGCTCTGTTACCACTACGGAGACAGCCGCCAGGCGCCACCGCCACCTTGACGGCGAGCTCGCCAAGATCGGCCAGGAGTGGGCGCTTAGCGACTGCTCCGCCAATAGGGGCAAGGTCGCCGCCGCCTTCGGCAGTGGCCAAGGCAGCCCTTCGCACGGTGCAACAGGAGGCAGAGTGGCTCCTCCGCGAGCGTCAGGCAGCCACGGACAAGGCTGCTGCTGCCATCCGACATCTGTGCGCCGCTAGAGGGACAACTACGACGATGACGACATGGATGTCAATGGCGGTGCGGCAAGACAAGGCGGCCACGCTTACGAGGTAGTCGTTTGATATAGGGTTTGGTGTTTTTTATAGTTTTTATTAAAAAAGGTCGAAATATCGTTCGTTTATGTAAATTATATCCGAACTTGAATGAAATCAGTATGAATTTTGTCTGGTCAGTTCGAATTGTTGGCCAAATGTATGCGGATAGCGTTGCATGCTGGCCTCCTGCATCCGTGTCGATGGACTGGTCCCTGTCTGCGGACACATGCGAGAGAAAATTTGCAGGTTGCCGTTGGAGATGTCGTTGCTATATACATACATACATACATACATACATACATACATACATGCAGGGGAATCGCACATGTGAGGATGTGATTGTTTAAGATTCTAAACAACCAGAAACCCTAGCCGCCGTCGCCAAGAGAGCCAATCATCTGGCGCCGTTCTCTGGCGGCTCTCCTCCACCGACGACCTCTTGGTCGTCAGTCGTGAGGGGGTCGAC
Source organism: Elymus sibiricus (assembly GCA_039707655.1). NCBI lineage: Eukaryota > Viridiplantae > Streptophyta > Magnoliopsida > Poales > Poaceae > Elymus > Elymus sibiricus. The sequence goes on from CM077671.1 coordinate 18,252,950, forward strand.
GGATCCCGTGCGCGCGGATCATTTTTGCTTTAGGTGTAGGATCCTAGTAGCTTAGGTTTTTGGATCATGTGACGTCTTGGCTTCGGCGGCGTGACGGCGATGCTGAATAAAGAAGCTCTGAATTTTTCACCGGCAAGGCGATCATCTCTATGGTCGGTGATGGATTTGGGAACAGTCTATTCAAGAGAGGATATCGTGGCGGCGGCGGCATCCTTGTGGTGGTATTGTGTGCTCGGGCTCCGCCGTTGCGACGGCGTTTGCTCCAGCGTCGGCACGGAGCTTGGGAGGTAGTCCAGGAGCAGATGCAAATTGTGGTCTGCATCGATGGCTTCTGAAAGACGAAACGTGTGCTGGGTTCGTGGTTGATGAATGGCAGATAAGATCTCCTCCTTCTGCGTCTTAGTCGTGGTGTGGTGTGAGATCTGGAGTTCGATGGCGTGTCCTGGGTGTTGCCCCGGTCTGATTCGTTCAACGGCAATGGCTTCATATTTTGCGAGCCACCTTGGAGATCCGCAAAGCTGCATATCAGCGATGGAGCCGCGTCGATCTCGGGTGAGGAGGTGATCTGTCATTTTATTTTTATTTTGTGGCTGTTGTGGTGATGCCGGAGGAAGGTGACGGACTTTGATGTCAAGCTCATCGATGCTTTAATTATTTTTTCAGTTTTGTCATGTCAGTTATTGTAATTTGATCTTTATGATATTTATGATTCTAGGTATAGTTTTAGAAGGCATAGAATCACGGGTCGCAGCCCAACAAACAAAGGCCAAAAGTTGAAGTTATGCAGCCCAACACACAAAGGCCGAAAGTTCAAGTTATGATTTTTGGTAGGCAGGGAAGCCTGCGCCAGGCAAGCCCTTCACCGCTAGCCCCGCACAGAGTCCACGCCTTGGTTTCACCGCTATTCTTCAACCTTCCCCTTCGGTATGTCCGACGGATTTCGTGTGCGGCCGCCCCACCTGATGCTGCCGGCCCGAGCTCGTCAAAGGAGCCGCGTTTTCCAGCCGGCCACCGGATCTGCGCTGCGCTGCCGACAAGTTGCCCTTCACGACCTCTTCTTCAAGGTACCTACCCTCTCCCTCTCCCTCTCTGAGAGAGATGCCGCACCTTTGCTCGTTAATTTCTTCTTCCATGTTCGCTATGCTACATACATACATACATACATACATACATAGATGGGATTTTGCAAATACATACACACATACCTGGAGCCAATAGTCTATGTGGTCTGCAAATTACAAGCTCTAGGTTATTATTGTGCGTTTTGCAAATTACAAGAATGGTTCCGGTCGATTTTGGCTGGCATCCGGTATACCATGCTGCCTATGTGGTCTGCAAATTAAGACTCATAGTCTCCGAATGTAGTGACTGGTAAGCGTGTAAAGATATACATAAATAGTTTCATAGATTGGGTCGCTTCTAACTGTATAAGAACAAGTTATATGACATAAATTGGTATACTTCGAGGAACCCAACAAAAAGCCGTAATAACCGAATCATTTGAATTTTTGTGTTTCTAACTTCTAACACATCTGCAGCGTGTATATCTGTGATTTTGATTATTCATTCTTTGCTTTCCGGAATCCATGCAGCCAACCTGCTCAACGAAATGTCGGCACCACCATCCACTCCCCATGGTTCCAAGGGCACGCGAGGCACCGACAATGGTGTCGACAGGCTCAGCAGCCTTCCCGATGAGCTGCTACACCGCGTGATGTCCTTCCTGCCAATGCCAGAGGCCGTGCGCACAAGTCTGATCTCGGTGAGGTGGCGCAATCCCTGGGCCTCTACTCCATACATCTGCATCGACCATCAGGACTTCATGAATCACCGCGAGCTGGAAAAGTTCGGGGACTGCCTGCTGCTCTTGCGTGACAACACTACTTCCTTGGATGAAGCCCGGATCTCGTCCCCCGATGTTAATAGAGTCACGTGTTGTGAGTGGATTCGTCATGCCGTCATGCGCAAAGTTCGTCTCCTTCATGTTTCTGGAACTGTCCTTCTGGATAGCACAGCCATGCTTTCTTCTCAGCACCTCAAAACAGTGAGGCTCCAATCTAACTTGTTGAGACATGGATTCTTTAGGCCGCTGAACTGCGACTGCCCAGTGCTTGAACATTTGGAGCTGGAGAACTGCGGTTTGTGGGACCTGAAGGAGATCTCATCCAGATCACTCAAGGTTCTACGAATCATTGATTGCCATATCTTCGATGGTCTCGTGATTTGTCCTAGCAATCTTGCCCATCTCTCTATCGTTGACCCAAGATGTCATTCTGGTCCTTTAGTAACCAGGGATCTGTCTTCTCTAGTAATAGCTTTGGTTAGTCTAAGATCTAAGAAGTTCCATTGTGAAGGAAACACAATAGCGGATCATCGTCTACTTGATGGCCTCTCACATGCCACAACCTTGGATTTGCATGCACCATTACCTGAGGTACGAATTAGTTCTTTTTCTTTTCATGTGCATACAAGTTTAGATGAATGTACTTGTTTGCTTAGTTAGATTTTGTTATATAACTGCTTCTTGGACTTAAATTCAGAGGGTCTTCACTTTTTTCAGCTTACTTGTTTTCCCTCCTATGTGCTGGTATTATTTTAACAAGCTAGCTTCAAAATATCGAATAATCAAACTACTCAAGTCGCTGTCATCATTTTGATTTCACCAAAGTTAGCACTCGAGAGAGGTTTGCGGACATGCTCGGTGTTCAGCAACCTGACAAGTCTGGTGTTGGGTGATTGGTGCATGGCTGCTGACTTCTACCTGCTGCGTCGCATTCTACATCGCTCGCCCAAGCTGAAGGAGCTAAGTTTTAAGCTCGAAATGGTACCAACTTAGAACCATCTCTAAATACCAATTGACCTGCTGGAACAGTAGAACCTCTTAGGCGCTTACTGATATGCTACCTTAATGTTGACACTCTGCAGGAGGAATGTAGAAAATGCAAGGAATTGGAATCTGCTTTGCCATCATCAAGGGGAGCACCGTCGTCGGGCACAGGAAGCTACAGTTGCATCGAGAGAATCAAGATCTACTGCCAGAAAGAAGATCCAAGGGTCGGCCCGTTGGTGCAGGTATTGCTACCGATTGCCGGCGATGTGAAAATCAGCATCAAGTGTCGCTGATCTGTTAATCAAGACCTTGTTTTGGTTTGGGGACCTGCCAGCTTTGGTCAGTGCTATGTTAATTCGTTGGGGCAAAGTGTTCTGGAGACGCCGACGTTAACGAGAAAGCAGCTGCACTAATTGTCAGAAAGCATTGGGCAAATGAGTTCTGAGATCATGTTTTAGATAGTGGGTGCGCACTCGTTGTGATTGAATTCGGCTATATACGTGTGAGGGTTGTGTACTTGTGTTCTAGCCAAATATTGGATTGTTTTTCTCATCTGTATGATGAGGTCACTAGCCGATGAAATTGATGTTAGCCAAATGGCGTGGCATCAGTTTTCGCTCGATTTTCTACAAATTAACTGGGCAATTGTCTTCTACCTTTTTTAATGAATCGAATGCAAAGGGGTTGACTTAAAAAAAAAATCCGTGGCATCACAACCTTTCTCGTGTTTGCTTTGTATATGTGATATTTACTCATTTGTTTCGAAGTAGATTGTGTGAATCTTTATTAGAGAATTGTGTGAAGGATCATTGTAGATGCTATATGTTCTGGTGGTTTTCTGTACATCATTAGTTTTCCGGTCTAGTCCATCAAAATGCCAAAAATCTATTCTGGAGCTGCAGTTTAAGTTCCAGCTAATGGACCATGCTTGGCATTCACCACCCCATGGAGAGGTTTCTCATTCAACTCAAGAGTTAAGACCAATTTTAACATGCCTTTCTTTTTCAAAGCCCTAGCGGCTGCTTCGAATAAATTGAAACCCCAACTCAAAAGAAAAAAAACACTTGAAACCACAAAATGCAAAGATCTTCGACAATATTTCACCTACAAGGGCTACTTTGTTTTCTAGCTTCCAAAGAGATCTCTTCATGTTCTTTTTTAGGTTGCCATGTCGATAGCTCATGTCGAGGCACGTTCGGCCGTCGCAACAAGGTCATCCTCGTCCCTGCTCTTGTGCTTAAGATTGTTGTTCCTCCTTGATGATCCAGGGGTGCTTTTGGATCTGGGAGACTCGGGTGGATTCCTGGTCTTGGATGACTCGAGCGCTGCTCCACCTTTGCCCTTGTTGTACTTTTGCTTGCTGACGACCGCTTCCTCCCCGGTAGCATAGTTTTTGGCGATGTCGAAGAGCTCTCACGCCGTTCGTAGGTACTTGTATCCGATCTTGTGAGTCAACTCCGGACATCGGAGGCCGGCAAAGAAGGCGGTGATCACGTCTATGTCGTGCACTTCGGTCAATGAGTTCTTGACACTCCACTACTAGGAAAAACCCTATAGGCAGACCCTTAGTAGTGGCGCGGGGTGGTGGCCCAGCACTGCTGTTAGTTAGTAGTAGCGCGGTGCTGTACACCGCGCTACAGGTATGGAATGGTAGCAGCGCGGCATGGGTAACCCGGCGCTACTACTAAGTGGTCCCCACGGTACCCCCGGGGCAGGCCACAGTAGCAGCGTTGGGTGTAGGACCAGCGCTGCAACTATGTTGATAGTAGTAGCGCCTGCCCTAAACCCCACGCTGCTACTATGGACCCCACTTAGCAGCAGCGCCGGGTCTTAACGCGCGCTACAGGTAATGGGCTTAGCAGTAGCGCGGCCTCGTGCCCCGCGCTACTGCTAAGCGCGCCAACCAACCAGCCACCTTTTTTCTCTCCCTCCCCCTCCCTCCCCCTTCCTTCTCCCATAGCTTGTTTTCCTCTTCCACTTGCTCTCTTCCTTCTCCCCCTCCTCCCTCTCTTTCCTTTGCCCCTCCACCATCTTCATTAATGGCTCCCCTTCCTCTCTTCCTCTCACTTGCTTTCTTCTCTCTCTCCCTTCCCATATCTCTTGCCCCTCCACTCCATTGGCTCACTAGCTTTCTCTCCCTCTCCACTAGTTAGACTCATCTCCTCCCCAAGTAGATCTACTCATTTAATGAAGTAAGCTATCTACCTCCCCCTCATTAATGAAGAAGGAGCATTAAATATCTTTGTCCACTTCGATCCCTAGGGACACCGGCCTCATCACTGTGCTCTCTCTCGAGATAGGTGAGTAAAAAGTAGTGTTGTGCAAGAATGAAATTTGTGTGTTTGCGAGATGACCGAATTGTGCGATATGATGGAATTGTGCGTGGCATGAGTTGCCTATGTATTTGCCGAATTGTGCATGACATGAGTTGCCTATGTTTTGCCGAAATGTCGATTTATTTCTGTTTCGGCGAATTTCGGATAAACTCGATATGTCCTATTTTTAGGGAAGGTCATGCCGAATTTTTGTATGACTTTGATGCATGCATGCATGCGTGGTTATAATTCTTTTGCTTATACCGCGCAGGCGATCATGAAGGTCAGTGGAAGGATGTTGGATAGATACTTGCGATCTGCGATGGATGACATGTTTCAAAATAACCGCAACGAGATTTTATGTCCGTGTCGAAGATGCAAAGAAGGAGTCTTGCTCGACCCCTTTACGGGTGGACGTTTGAAGGTGCACCTGCTCATGCATGGTTTCATGGATGGCTATACTCGATGGATAAGTGAAGAAGATGATCATGAGTACGTCGACGGGGCAGCCAGTAACGACATAGGGCCAGACGAAGAGATGACCGATGGACCCGAAGAGGGCGCCGGACATGAAGAAGAGGCCGGACATGGCGGAGAAGAGGCCGGACATGGAGAAGACGCGGGCACGCCGTAGTCTTCATTGCTACTAACTTCAGTCTTGCGGGACCCTCATGTTCGAGACCTGCTTCGCAAGAAGACGGCTAGCGACAGAGCTACTTCTAGAGAGGAGGCCAAGTTGGCGCAACTGGAGATATACTTGAAGACTCCATTGTATGATGGTTGCGATCCCGAGGTGACCCGCTTGAGTTTATGCTCGAACTTCTAAAGACGAAGGCAAAAAAACAAATGGACCGACGCAAGCCTCGATGAGCATTTGAAGTGTCTACAGAAAGTTCTTCCCGCGGGGAACCTGTGTCCTACTAGTGTTGAGGAGGTCAAGAAAATCGTGTGCCCTCTTGATCTGCTGCACATTAGATACCACGCATGCATAAACGATTGCATCATTTATTGGAACGAGCACGCGGAAAAAAATCAGCTGTTCAGTGTGCAATGCTTCTCGATATAAGAAGGCTGGAAAGAAAGCTCCTCAGAAAGTTGTATGGTACTTTCCGATCACTTCCCGTATGCAGCGGTATTTTGTAGATCCTAATGAAGCAAAGCTCATGCGCTGACATGCGGAAAGGGTGAAGCCAAATGATGGAGATTATCCGAAGCTGAGACACCTCGCAGATGCTAGCCAGTGGAGAGCATTAAACGCTGAATATTCATATTTCGCAGATGATCCAAGGAACATCATGCTTGGCACTAGTATTGATGGCATGAATCCGTTTGGCAACCAGAACACCAACCATAGCACATGGCCCTTGTTTGTATGGATGTACTACCTCCCCCCATGGAGACAAAGTACATACACATGAGTATGTTGATTCAAGGGCCGAAACAACCGGGAAATGGTATCAATCTGTATCTCGAGCTACTGAAAGACGAGCTACACACGTTATGAACAACATCGGTCAAGACATGGGATGTCAGTGCAGGAGAGTATTAGATATGAGAGCCGCGTTGATCACGACGGTGCATGACTATCTCGGTTACGAATATGTCTCAGGTGAGGTGTGCCACGGATATTGCGGATGCACCAGGTGCATGGATGATACAACGTCTCAACAGCTAACGAAAGATGGCGGGTCTTCGAAAATTGTGTACATGGGGCATCGAAGATGGCTCGAGAAGGATGACCCGTGGAGATCTGTTCAATAGTGAGGCTGAGCATCGAGGACCTCCAAGTAAGAGGAGCCGCGTCGAAATCGGTGAGTTGTTGAAAAATTGGAAAGAGTGCTTCACGCTGGGAAAGAAGAAAAAGGCGTCGGAGCCGCTGCTGAAGGTATGGAAAACGAGGTTTGTTTTCTGGGACTTGACGTACTGGCCCAAACTCGACACGCCTCATAGCCTTGATCAAATGCATATCACGAAGAATGTCCTCGAGAGCTTGCTTGGCATACTCATGAACATGCCAGAGAACACCAAGGATGGGCCGCAGTCAAGAAGAGACTTGGAATTTTTAGGTATCAGGCAAAATCTCCACATAGGACGAACGACGGAGGAGATGGAGACGGAGACTGAAGCCGAAGGCAAAAAAGTCATCAAGAAGGAAGAACAATATTGCCCCCCCCCCCAACTTGTTTCACCTTAGATCCGAAGGAGGTCGATCAATTCTTCAATTGCCTTGCCGGAATCAAAGTTAGTTCCGGATACAGTGGGAAGATAAGCAGATATCTAGACACCAAGAAAAAAAAGGTTCAGCGGGATGGAGTCTCATGACTGTCACGTGATGATGACGCAGATACTCCCGGTTGCACTTAGAGGGATAATGAACAAGCACGTCTGTGATACGCTTACTGGTCTCTGCAACTTTTTCGACATTATCTCTTGAATGTCAATCAGTGTGAAGCAGCTCCAAAGGCTACAGGAAGAGATCGTTGTCATACTAAATGAGCTTGAGATGTACTTCCCGCCTGCGTTCTTTGACGTCATGGTGCATCTATGTGTCCACATTGTGGATGACATCATCGACCTCGGACCGACATTCCTGCACAGCATGATGCCGTTCGAGAGTATGAATGGGGTCATCAAAGGATTCGTTCGTAACATGTCCCGTCCGGATGGAAGCATCGTCCAAGGCTATCTGACCCAGAGTGCATCTCCTTCTGCGAGAATTATCTAGGCGTCGGAAACCCTGTTGTTGGTTTGCCCGTCAACAAGCACCTTGGCAGGCTCGCTGGAGTAGGTCACAGCAACGGCCGTAGGGAGTTGCATGTGGACCACTCGGGTCGACGCAACGACTTTGACATAGCAAACTTAGTAGTGCTACAACACCTACAGGTGCTAGATCCTTTCGTAATACTGCACAAAGACACCATTGCAAAGAAGTACCGTGACCGGGGGCTACGCAAGATGGACGCCGAAGTTATTAGAGAGCACAACTCCACTTTTTTGCGTTGGTTCAAACAACATGTTCTGGCTAATCCCCTGGAAGAGGACTGTACGGATGGAAAGCTCATATACGCCATAGCACATGGCCCCGCAGTGAACCTCGTGACTTATCAGGCATACGATATCAACAGATACATGTTCTACACAGAGGCCAAAGATAAAAACAGTGATTACCAGAACTCAGGGGTGACGATGGAATCCATGACCGGCGCCGACGACTGATACATCTCCAACGTATCTATAATTTATGAAGTATTCATGCCATATTCACCTATGTTTACAATACTTTTATATGGTTTTGATGCACTTTATATGATTTATTTAGAACTAACCCGGACTGACGCTGTTTTCAGCAAAATTACCATGGTGTTGTTTTTGTTCAGAAAATGAAAGTTCTCGGAATCGCCCGAAACTTTTTGATGATTTTTTCTGGAGGAAATAAGCAATATTGGAGCGAAGAACCACCGGAGGGGAGCCACCCTTGGGCCACAAGCCATCAGGGCGCGCCCCTGTGGCGGGTCATGGCCTGTTGGCTTGTGGGGCCCACGTGGCTCCGTTGCGCGTGATTCCAACGCTGAAAAATCCTATAAATCCCAGAAACCCCAGAAATAAAGAGAGAACTTCCGCTCTGCCGCCGCAATTCTCTGTATCGACAAAAAACCAATCCGGAGCCATTGCAGTACCTTGCCGGAGAGGGGAAACCATCACCGGTGGCCATCTTCATCATCCCGGCGGAGGCCATGACGAGGACCGAGTAGTTCACCCTCGGGGCTGAGGGTATGTACCAGTAGCTATGTGTTCAATCTCTCTCTCTCGTGTTCTTGAGATGACACAATCTTGATGTATCACGGGCTTTGTTAATATAGTTGGATCATATGGTGTTCTTCCCACTCTATCTTGTTGTGATGAATTGAATCTTGCCCTTTGAGATATCGTTATGTTGGATTGAATATTTTGGTTTGAGAACACTTGATGTACGTCTTGCGTGGGACACCCGTAGTGACATTGGGGTATTCTATTGATTCACTTGATATATGTTGAGGCATCAACTTGCGGATTCTGGTGACCTAGGGGATCTATGCACAGGGGTTGATTGCACGTTTTCATACCATGTTCTCCGATAGAAATCTTGGGGTGCTCCTTGAAGTTCTTTGTGTTGGATTGAATATGATAGATCTGAAATTGTTTGATGCATGTCGTATAATTTACCCACGGATACTTGAGGTGACATTGGAGTATCTAGGTGACATTAGGGTTGATTGATATGTATCATTGGTGTTATTTTAGTACGAACTCTAGGGCTATTTGTGACACTTATAGGAATAGCTCAAAAGATTGATCGGAAAGAATAACTTTGAGGTGGTTCTACTACCTACACCAATTTCATCTTATTGTTCTCCGCTAGATAGGAACTTTGGAGTGATTCTTTGTTGCACGTTGAGGGATGATCATATGATTCAACTATGTTAGCATTGTTGGGAGATTGCACTAGTGAAAGTATGAACCCTAGGCCTTGTTTCCAAGCATTAATATACCGTTTTGCTCGCTGTTTACTACTTGCTACCTTGCTGCTTTTATATTTTCAGATTACAAAAACCTATATCTACCATCCATATTACACTTGTATCACCATCTCTTCGCCGAACTAGTGCGCCTATACAATTTGCCATTGTATTTGGTGTGTTGGGGACACAAGAGATTTCTTGTATTTGATTGCAGGGTTGCTTGAGAGGGACCATCTTCATCCTACACCTCCCATGGATTGATAAACCTTAGGTCATCCACTTGAGGGAAAATTGCTACTGTCCTACAAAACTCTGCGCTTGGAGGCCCAACACGAGTCTACAAGAATAAAGTTGCGTAGTAGACATCAAGCTATTTTCTGGCGCCGTTGCCGGGGAGGTGAGTGCTTGAAGGTATATCTTTAGATCTTGCAATTGAATCTTTTAGTTTCTTGTTTTTCACTAGTTTGGTTTTATAAAATAAAACTACAAAAAAAATGGAGTTTAGGTTGCCTCAATTGTTTTGTCTTTTTAATGTCTTTCGTGAAAATGATGGTTCGGAAAATTGTGCTCAATTGGTAGAGGAAGAGTTTATGAAAATACTTAATGAGAATTCCTTGAATGATGAGCATGATAGAAATATTGTTAGTATGAATTCTTTGAATATCCATGATGCTAATGATATGCAAAGCCACAAGCTTGGGGATGCTATGTTTGATGAAGTTGATATCTTTAGTCCCCCAAGTTTTGATGAGCAAATTTATGATGATGATGGCATGCCTCCTATCTATGATGATTATGGTGATGACATGTATGGAATAAAAAGTGATAGTAACTTTGAAACTTGTCATCATGATTTTAATATTCAATGTGGTTATGTCAATCAAGTATCTCATGATAGTTATTTTGTTGATTTTGCTCCCACTACTATGAATGAGAAGAAATTTGCTTATGTGGAGAGTGATAAATTTTCTATGCTTGTAGATCATGAAAAGAATGCTTTATGTGATAGTTATATTGTGAAATTCCTTCATGATGCTACTGAAAATTATTTTGAGGGAGGAACATATGCTTGTAGGAATTGCAATAATATCAAGTTTCCTCTCTATGTGTTCAAAGTTTTGAAGTTATGCTTGTTTTGCCTTCCTATGATAGTTAATTCTTGCTCCCATAAATTGTTTGCTCACAAAATCCCTATGAATAGGAAGTGGGTTAGACGTAAATATGCTCGCCATGTGATTCATGATGCTCTCTTGCATTTTCAATTATTATTCTTACATGAGCATCATTGAAATCATCATGCCTAGCTAAAAGGCATTAAAGAAAAGCGCTTGTTGGGAGACAACCCAACACTTTTACTTTCTGTTTTTGTGTGTTCACATGATTAAGATACTGTATTAATCATGTTTCGTGTCTTTTATTTAAATAAGGTGCCAAGTAAAGCCTTTGGGATAGTGTGGATACTTGTTAGTTTTATTCTGTGCAAAAATAGAAACTTTTGCGTCCAGTGCAGAATTTCTGTGATTTTACTGGAGAGTCAAAAAATTCTGAAATTTTTACACAGTTTTTGTATGCAAATTCTCTGCGTTTTCCTAGTTGTTCAGAATTTTCTGATACATGGAAGTATGGGTATACGACAGATCTTCACAGACTGTTCTGTTTTTGACAGATTCTGTTTTGCATGCATAGTTTGCTTGTTTTAGTGTTCCCATAGCTTATATTGAGTGATATAAATTATGGGAATGATAGAATACAATAGGTATCATGTGGGAAGAATTATGAATCTTGTCTTGGCAGTACCTAAGTGAATGATCTATCCTTATTATACTAACCCATCTCACGAAGTTCCGTTAAGTTTTGTGTGATTGAAGTTTTCAAGTTTTGGGTGAGATACCGATCTGAGGTGAATAAGGAGCAGCAAGGACCTAAGCTTGGGGATGCCCAAGGAACTCCCAGGGTAATATCCAAGGAAGACTCAAGCTTCTAAGCTTGGGGATGCCCCGGAAGGCATCCCCTCTTTCGTCTTCAACACTATCGGTATATCTTACTTGGAGCTATATTTTTATTCATCACATAATATGTGTTTTACTTGGAGCATAATTTTATTTTGTTTTTCTATGTTAGATGTTATTTATAATATTATTTTTCAATAAAAAGTTCCAAGAATTGCCATTAGGATACCTCAATTGCATGTCTGATGTGTGCTGTGTAAAAACAGAAACTTTTGCTATAGTGTTGGAATTTTGATATTTTACTGGAACATGGAAAATTTATGAAATTTTTACGCAGCATGGTCATACAAATTCTTTATCATTTCCTAAATTTTCAGAATTTGTGGAGATACAGAAGTACACTGTTTTAATAGATTTCTACAGACTGTTCTGTTTGGACAGATTGCTGTCATAGTTTTGTTATCTACTTATCCTAGAGTTTTCATGGCTTATATTAGTATATATAAATTGTGGAAATGATAGTATACAGTACCTAATGTTTGAAAATTATTATGCAACTTGTCTTGGCAGTACATGAAGTGTTGATGTATTCTTATGTGTACTAACCTATCTCACGAGTTCTTTTCAAGTTTTTGTGGATAAATTTTTGAGACTTAGGTGAAACCGGGATATGAGAGGATTGAACGAGATACAAAATATCAAGCTTGGGGATGCCCAAGGCACCCCAAGTAAATATTACAAGAATTTTCAAGCATCTAAGCTTGGGTATGCTACGCATCCCACCTCTCCTCATCAAACAAATATCGGTTAGCCTATGTTGAGCCTAAATTTTTATTTGTTCACATGATATGTGCTATTCTTGGAGTGTACTTTTGTCTTGTTTGCTGTTTGAATAAAATTCTCAGATCTGAAAGTCTTTATTGAGAGAGAGTCCTCACATAGCTACTTTATTGTTTGACTACTCATTGATCTTCACTTTTATCTTTTGAGAGTAGTTTGAAGTTTACTCATGTGCTTCACTTATATCCTGAGAGTAAACATTGAATGAATTGAATGTCATAAATGTGAAATTATATATGCTTCATATGCTTGTCCCATGGGGAGTAGTGACTTCACATACTAGGAGTATAAGCGGTAAAATTTATTGGAAGTTAGCAAACATAGCATTGGTCATTTGAACAACTCATGAAAGAATATTGAAGGAAGAGAGGTTTCACATATAAATATACTATCTTGGACATCTTCTATGATTGTGAGCCCCATTAATTATTTTCAAACTTGATCAAGTAGTTGACGTTAGACAAGGAAGACAACGTAATGGTTATGTTTGTTTATATTCACATAGCAGTTATATTATCATGGATCCTCTAACATGTGGTGCTTGTTTAGAACCTTTTGCTAGCCAAAACTTCATACTAAGTAGAGATACTACCTGTGCATCCAAATCCTTGAGCTAAGTTTCTTCCATAAGAGTCCACTATACCTACCTATATATGGTATTTCACTTCCATTCCAAGTAAATTTGCATGTGCCACCTCTAAAATATTCAAATAAATATCCGTTTTGTGTGCTCGTACCGCTCATGGAGCGACGGGACGGTCATATCTTCCATGCTAAGCGGGTTATTCTCAAGATGAGTGTTTATTCACTTGTCATTGCATAAGAGAGGCTGGTAAAAAGGATTCCCAGTCCTTCTTAATACAAAAATAAATAAACAAGAACTCCCCCTAGAAAGTTGATTGTTTGGATGGTACCTGTGGATTCGGCTAGCCATGGAATGTGTTTGAATGGTGGAGGGGGAGTAAAATTTTAATTCTGTTTGGGAACCGCCAATAATGTGATTACCATGGAAGATATTGAAATCTCTGTTGTGACATTGACAGGAAAAGTATACCACTCAAAATTACATATTCATCTCTGTTTTAAAACAATGAGCTCTGGCACCTCTGCAAATCCCTACTTCCCTCTGCGAAGGGCCTATCTTTTATCTTTCATGTTAAGTCAACTTCTTATTCCAATCTATTAATTCCTTAGTTGGCAAGCATCATGTGGTGGGGAAAGATCCACACACATATATCCAATTGAATATAGGTGATCATGATTCATTATTTGTTGACATTATCCCCGAGATAAATAAGTTGGGAGGCGAAACTTTAAGCCCCTATCTTCCTATGTGTTTGACTAAAACTGTTTGTTCTAAAAATATGCTTTGAGTGTGAGCAATCATGGAAGACTAAATGATAGTTGAGTATGTGGAATTTGCTAAACCAAAGCTCTTACATAGACCCTTCCTGAAAATAAGATGAATTGTAATTGTTTGATGACTGAAAACATAGTTTGCCAGTTTTCAAGAAAGTTTATGGTCTATACTTTAACATGTGAATAACTTGCTACTTGATTATGAGAAGCTTTATGAGAAATACTTGCTGGTTTTGATGCTAAGAAAAGTGGCTAAAATTATCCTTGATCAATATTATACATTATGCTAGCATTCACACTTCATAAATTATTTCTTTTATCATTTACCTACTCGAGGACGAGTAGGAATTAAGCTTGGGGATGCTGATACGTCTCCAACATATCTATAATTTATGAAGTATTCATGCCATATTCACCTATGTTTACAATAATTTTATATGGTTTTGATGCACTTTATATGATTTATTTAGAACTAACCTGGACTGACGCTGTTTTCAGCAGAATTACCGTGGTATTGTTTTTGTGCAGAAAATGAAAGTTCTCGGAATCGCCCGAAACTTTTTGATGATTTTTTCTGGAGGAAATAAGCAATATTGGAGCGAAGAACCACTAGAGGGGAGCCACCCTTGGGCCACAAGCCATCAGGGCGCGCCCATGGGGGGCTCGTGGCCTGTTGGCTTGTGGGGCCCACGTGGCTCCGTTGCGCGTGATTCCAACGCTGAAAAATCCTATAAATCCCAGAAACCCCAGAAATAAAGAGAGAACTTCCGCTCCGCCACCGCAACTCTCTGTATCGACAAAAAACCCAATCTGGAGCCATTTCAGTACCCTGCCGAAGAGGGGAAACCATCACCAGTGGCCATCTTCATCATCCCGGCGGAGGCCATGACGAGGAGGGAGTAGTTCACCCTCGGGGCTGAGGGTATGTACCAGTAGCTATGTGTTCAATCTCTCTCTCTCTCGTGTTCTTGAGATGACACAATCTTGATGTATCACGGGCTTTGTTAATATAGTTGGATCATATGGTGTTCTTTCCTCTCTATCTTGTTGTGATGAATTGAATCTTGCCCTTTGAGATATCGTTATGTTGGATTGAATATTTTGGTTTGAGAACACTTGATGTACGTCTTGTGTGGGACACCCGTAGTTACATTGGGGTATTTTATTGATTCACTTGATATATGTTGAGGCATCAACTTGCGGATTCCGGTGACCTAGGGGATCTATGCACAGGGGTTGATTGCACGTTTTCATACCATGTTCTTCGATAGAAATCTTGGGGTGCTCCTTGAAGTTCTTTGTGTTGGATTGAATATGATAGATCTGAAATTGTTTGATGCATGTCGTATAATTTACCCACGGATACTTGAGGTGACATTGGAGTATCTAGGTGACATTAGGGTTGATTGATATGTATCATTGGTGTTATTTTAGTACGAACTCTAGGGCTGTTTGTGACACTTATAGGACTAGCTCAAAAGATTGATCGGAAAGAATAACTTTGAGGTGGTTCTACTACCTACACCAATTTCATCTTATTGTTCTTCGCTAGATAGGAACTTTGGAGTGATTCTTTGTTACACGTTGAGGGGTGATCATATGATTCAACTATGTTAGCATTGTTGGGAGATTGCACTAGTGAAAGTATGAACCCTAGGCCTTGTTTCCAAGCATTAATATACCGTTTTTCTCGCTGTTTACTACTTGCTACCTTGCTGTTTTTATATTTTCAGATTACAAAAACCTATATCTACCATCCATATTGCACTTGTATCACCATCTCTTCGCCGAACTAGTGCGCCTATACAATTTGCCATTGTATTGGGTGTGTTGGGGACACAAGAGATTTCTTGTATTTGATTGCAGGGTTGCTTGAGAGGGACCATCTTCATCCTACACCTCCCACGGATTGATAAACCTTAGGTCATCCACTTGTGGGAAAATTTCTACTGTCATACAAAACTCTGCGCTTGGAGGCCCAACACGAGTCTACAAGAATAAAGTTGCGTAGTAGACATCAATGACGTAACTGAAAGATACTACGGAAGGGTCGAAGATATTTGGGAGCTTGACTACTCTGGAGTGCAACGCGACGATGTTCCGTGTCAGATGGGCTAAGGCCGTTCACAAAGAAAACCGGTATTTCACTACCATGTCTATACCTGACGCCAAGAGCGCTACCGTGAACGTCACCGCCAAAAATGAGCCATGGGTACACGCTAAGCACATGACCCAATGCTTCTTCATAACCGATCCGAGCAATACCAGTCGTGCTATCGTGAGGAGAGGCAAAAGGAGCATCGTCGAAATAGATGGAGTCGCCAACGAGGAAGACTACGACCAGTACGACGACCCGATAAGGGAAGATGACGATGACGATGAAGCATACGCAAAAGAAGAAGCAAGACTACATTACCTAAGAAAGATCGTACTCCCTGCAAAAGGAAAAGTTACGACGAGGAGCTGAATTATTCGACAGCGAACAAAAAAGGAAATAAGATCACTGTGAAACGTCGTCGAGGCTGAGAAACTATCATTTATATATGTATCTATTTTGTATACGCACTTAACTAGTAACGTTCTCATCGACTGCGAGGTTTCTTTCGGATGTGCTCATAGGGGGTGTTATTCGTGGATAAACAACCCTAACACTAACCTGCGCTACAACTTTAAACAGAAAAGAAAAAGAAAAAGGAAAAAGTTATACTGTGTTGAAAAAGAGAATAAAAAGAAAAGTACATTTTAGAAAAATAAAAAGAAAAATAATAAAATATGTTCGCTGTAGCGCGGGGCACAGTTGGCCGTGCTACAACTATTCATATTTTAGAATAAAAAAAATAAAATGGAAACGTTAGTAGTAGCGCGGGTCTGGGGTCACTTAGTACAGCCGCGGACCTCCCCTCTCCTTTCTCCCCCATTCCCCATTCCCCATTCGCGAACTCCTCCCCGCGGCCGACACCATGCGCGAGCTCCTCCCCGTCGCCGACGCCCTCCACGAGCTCCTCCCCTGCCTCGCCGTTGCCCGAGCCTCGGCGCCCCTGCCACGCCGTCGCCCGAGTCCCAACGCAGACGTCGCGGCCACGCTCGACGCCGACCTCCTCCTCCACGCCTCCGCCGCGCCTCGACCGCTCTGACCTCCTCCTCCTCCTCCACGCCTCCGCCGACGCCCGAGGTGACCACGCCTCCACCGACCCCCTTGAATCTCCTCTCCTCTCTTTAGTATGCCTAGGGTTCATCCGAAATTGGGGGATCTATTTTAATTAACCGAACATAATTGTGAGCTTTAATTCTTGAAAGTTAGGGTTCATCCGAAATTGGGGGATCAATTTCAGAAGTTTGGACATTTGGACGTGTGATATGTGGACTAGTGATGTGTAGTACTAGTGCTGCCACACATTGATATTTGGACATGTGATGATGTGGATATTTGGAAATACGATGGATATGTCTACTACATGTGTATGTGCTTGCCCAAGTGCTATCTTGGCTTTTGTTGTTTGTAGGGGAACTACGAGTGGCCTATGTTTCGCCGGAATGTTGATTCATTTCCGTTCCGGCAAATTTCAGGCGCTCCATATGTCCTATTTTTAGCAAAGGTCATGCCAAAATTTTCCGTGGATTTCGGCATGACATGTGCTAGAAAGTTGGACATATCGAGTGCCCGGGATTTGCCGGAACGGAAATGAAACGACATTCCAGCAAAACATACGCATTTTTTTATGTCATTATTCATTTTATTAGTTCTAGAATTAAATAGGCAAATTGAACCTTAGGAAACATGGCAAACAACGACGAAGCCGGTGGTTCTCACGCCGCCGCACATGGCCACGCATACCTCAACTTTTTGGCGAATCAGGAAGAACGGTCGCAGGGGCAGGGCCCCCTTCTCATCATGGAGGGTGGTGGTGGTGGCGCCGACACCGACACCGGCACGGATGGTGGCAACCGGACCACGGATGGTGGTACCCAAGCCACTAAAAAGAAGAAGAAGAGGACACGACGCCCATATAAGCTCGGCACTGGAAGACTGGTGGTCCACTCGGTACATCAACACTGCCTATGATGACGGAGAAATGATGAGTCAGCCATATGACTCATGCTATGATCGTGAGGAGCATGAAGATCAGGATGCTGAGATGCATGATGTACCGGAGAAGGAACATCCTCGGGTTGAGTGCAAGAAGTCTCTATTCATGCAATCCTCCCAGGACATGCCTCCAGATGCCGCCTCAACCCAGGATCAACAAGCCGAGCATCATGCAATGCTGAGCCTGACCACACTGGGGGCAAGGGTCAAGCAGGGTATGGAAGGAAAGCTACATGTGCCCGGGAAGAAGCAAAGGAAGAGACCAAAGAAAGGCCCTGCTGGCGCCAAAGCTACTTCTAGCAGCCAGCCACCTCCGGCGATCTAGGTTGCGGATAGGGTACCGATCCGAGATGCTCCACTTTTTCATGTCGCGGGCAAGCCGATGTTACCGTCGGATGCGCTCGAGGCCATAACTGGGGATCTCAGGAGACTGCATGACCATGTGTTGTCGACTGAGAAGAGCCTTCTCCAAGTAGATAAGCCAGGATACCTATGTGGTTGATGTGCCGACTGGCAGGAGCTACGTCGACATTAACCCCGCGGACATGTTCTTCCTGCGGTTTAATTACATCTTCGAGATGTATCACATGAGGCCGCTCGATTTTATGTTTGTCCGCCTTTATGCGCTCCATCTAAACTACATCATCAGGAAATAGCAAATCTCGAAAATCGTAGTAACGGACCCCTACTACATGTTTGAGGGCTTCTTGGGAAGCGGCAAAGTGGAACGTGACGCTGCGACGAAGTACCTCGAAGACTTCATGGTGGCGAATAAGGACAAGGAAACGATTCTCCTGCCTTATCATCCCATATAAGTCATTCGCGAATAGCCACTATAACACATCCTTTCGTACATTTCAATCATTGCTTTGTACGTATGGAGGCTAATTTGAGGTATATTTATTTTGCGCAGCGAGGGGCGCGCCGTCCTTATCGTTCTATACCCGCAAGTCTCCCACGCCCTCTATTTGGACTCGTCCAAAAACACGGCGAAGAAAGACTACACCCACATAAAGAGTGTTCTGGATAGTGCTCTCTTTGGCTTCAGCCTTAAGGGTGGCTACATCAAGATCAAAAAAAAAATAGGAAGGGCTTGCCGTGTTTCGGCCATAAAACTGACTTCTGATGTGTCCAGGAACCGCTAACAAGTAGGAGGGATGGATTCTACGTCATCCATCACATGCTGGAGTTCAGAAGGGATCAGCAAAAACTTCGCATGCCATCTAAATTCGATGCCCATATCCGCCAATGGGCCACAGCCTTAGCAGCCGAATCAGATGAAAAACTCAGAAATGACTTCTATTGCATCCAGCAGGACATTGCGATGATCATCATCAAAGATGTCGTCCCAGAGAATAGGATGTTCTACGGCGGCCCACAAACGTGGGAGGACGTCCAAACTCGCATAGAGCTACAGCCTCAGGACATGACGCCTTTCACGAAGCTAGGGTCCATCCTCCCGGATATGTGGACGGAGACATCTAAGAAGTGATTGACGATGACGATGTCCGTTGTGATGAAAACTTTGTGTAGGACGAAACTTTAAATTTCTGTACGACGAAACTTGGTGATGTAAACGGTCCTCCTGAACTTGCGTAGCGCTCTAGTTAATTAGTTTGGGTACGATGAAAACTTCGTTGATTATGTTTACTATATGTTGCTTCTATTTGCTAACTGTTTCTCTTGGTGTTGCTTAAGTATATTATGTTGCATATTATCCATGAATTTGCATGATTACGATGCATCGGTGTCAGAGATATAGATCGATGACAAAGAAGTGGTATGCCGTGTACATAGGGAGGGTTCCAGGAGTGTACGACGAGTGGCCAAAGTGTCAGGCCCAAGTGTACCGCTTCTCGGGCGGCAGCCACAAAGGGTTCCAAAGCAGAAGCGAAGCGGAAGCTAGTTACTTGAGGTTCACGCTAGTGGGAGAGAGGAATCAGAATCGGCTCATGAACTACTTCATAATCCCACTCTTGCTCATAGTGATCGCTCTTCTCTTGTATATCATAGTTTAGATCGATGATGAAACATGTGTATCTGACCATGTACGTAGTTGCATGTATTCGAGACTTGTAATAAATTGTATCGCTATTTCGGGATGATGAAGAGACATTTGTGTTGGATCATTATGATGATGATGATGATGATGATGAGACTATATATGTTGTAGCACTATGATGATTCTTGTCATATAGTTTCATTGTATTTGTATCTGTATACTGTATAAAACCTGTATAAATACTGTGTATGTGTAGGCAGAAAAAAATAATACTGAAAAAGTAGTAGTGGCGCTTGGTGAGAGACTATCAGCAGCGCGGGGGACGCGCTACTGCTACACGGAGTCAGTAGTAGCGTCGGGGTCTTTAAACCGCGCTACAGATAATTAGCAATAGCGTGGGATCTAGTGTAGGATCCGAAGTATGTCTAGAGGGGGGTGATTAGACTACTTGATCAAATTAAAATCCTAGCCTTTTCCCAAATTTTAGTCTTGGCAGATTTTAGCGATTGTAGCAAGTCAAGTACACCCTACACATGCATGTCTAAGAGTTTGCAGCGGAAATTAATTGCATGCACATATAATTAGAAGGAAGGGTAGGAAGATCAAACGCAATTGGGAACACGAAGATTTTTCTCGTGGTTCCGATAGGTGGTGCTATCGTACATCCACGTTGATGGAGACTTCAACCCACGGAGGGTAGCGGCTGCGCGAGTCCATGGAGGGCTCCACCCACAAAGGGTCCACGAAGTAGAAACCTTGTCTATTCCATCACGGCCTACGTCCACGGAGGACTAGCCTTACTCGGGGTAGATCTTCACGAAGTAGACGATCTCCTTGCCCTTACAAACTTCTTGGTTCAACTCCACAACATGAAGTAGGAGGCTCCCAAGCGACACCTAACCAATCTAGGAGGCACCACCCTCCAAAAGGTAATAGATGTGGTAACAATGATGAACTCCTTGCTCTTGTGCTTCAAGATGATAGTCTCCTCAACACACAATCACTCTCTCACAGATTTGGCTTCGTAGGAGGGATTGATTGCGTGGAAAGAAACTTGGGGAGGTTAGAAATCAAGATTCATATGGTTGGAGTGGAATATCTTGATCTCAACACATGAGTAGGTGGCTCTCTCTCAGAAAATGAATGTGGCAAGTGTTGGGTCGTTCTGAGTGCTTCCTCTATGAATGAGAGGTGGTGGAGGGGTATATATAGGCATCTCCAAAAATCTAACCGTTACAACATTATTGCCCAACTCGGTGAAACCAAAGTAAAAATTCGGTCTTACCGACTAGTGCAAAATGTGGCAACTTTAGGCTTTTCGGTGAAACCGATATATGAATCTCGGTCGGTCCGATTTTGGTTTGCCCGGTCAGTTTTAAATCTTGGTGGGACCGATTTTCAAAACTCGGAAATTCTGATTCTTGAAAATGAGGAACCCGAAAGTTGGTCACTGATTTCGGTGTCACCGAAATGGGACTTGGTGTCATCGAGATGCTAGGGTTTGGCTTAGGTTCTGTCTAGGGTTATAACTCGGTAGGGCCGATTTTGGAAACTTGGTGGCACCGAATTTGACTTTGTGGATTTGGACAGAATGTTTTGTGGGAGAAGTGATGGGTATTTTTGGTGGCTAACACTTGAGCATATTGAGCAATTTGATCACCATGATTACCTCATCCCCTTTTAATAGTACTGGCTTTCCTATTGACTCAATTGTGATTTCTCACATAAAACAAAATGTAGAGTCTTCAAGCTTGTTGCCAATGGATGATCCTTGCATCTAGGGAATCTCCTCACAATCCTTTGCCAATGCATCATTGAACTTTTCCTGAAATATACTTAGTGGAAACATTAGTCCAATGAAATATATGTTGGTATTAATTACCAAAACCACCTAGGGAGCAATTGTGCTTTCAATCTCCCCCTTTTTAGTAATTGATGACAACATATAGATCCAAGCTTCGATAAAGATTATAATCAATGATATAGCATCGTCGCCTTGAGAAGTATGTGATAAGCAAGAGCTCCCCCTAAATTTGTGCACTATTTTTAAATTTTCGTTTGAATGAAAATGCACAATCGATTAGGAACATGGGTCACTCTTCCATGTCACATACATCTTGGTGGTGCACATAAAGGATAAAAGTGAATTACAATGCACATGCACCAAACAAGCAAGTGAATGATCATCACATAAATATCTCAAAGATAGGAAATAGTAGCATCATCAAACAAAGCGTATGATCAAACACGACATAGTTTAAGAACACACAAACGATAAGACAAATTGTTTTATAACAAAGCAAAAATAGAACACTCTCTCTCTCGAAGCCCTATTTGATCTACATCCTTCTCCCCCTTTGGCAACAAGTTACCAAAAAGTTCGAAGCATGTGACTCTATGCGTCACTCTGGGCTGGCTCTCCTCCATGAGACAATGAAGCTGGAGCTATAGCAGTGGAGGGAGTCAAAAGAACAGCGTCGGCGAATGCTTCTGCTGAAGTCTGCCGAGCCGGTGGAGTGGACACTGGAGGTGCTGGAGGAGGTGATGGAGCTGATGGAGCTGTGGCAGGTGCAGATACTGTCGGTCTCTCTGAAGCGGGCACTGTAGCTGATCTGACTTGAGTCCTGAACTGCATGTGGGGCTGGAGAGGGGAACCATCATCACTGCTGGAGTGGGAACTAGGCACTGCATCCACCTCTTGCTTCAGCTCTTTGACTGTAGTGGCTAGCTCAGTCACCTTGACATCCATGACATAGAACTTGTCTTCCACTATCCTCTCAAGACTCTTCTGGTTCTTGAGGATCTCAGCAACATTCTTCTCTATCCCTTGGATATGCTCAATGAGATAGGACATCTGATCGCTCTTCGTCCTGGGAGTTTGAGCACTAGTGGCTCTAACTGCCTCTGCCTCTGCCTGTGCAGTAGATGAAGTGGGATGCGATGGATCCATCACCACACCATTATCCTCAAAGTCTGGCTGTAGGGGCAGGTGTGGACGATCAAGTGCATATTGGCTCTTCCCAATCTTGGAATTGATGAGCATCTGAATGTATGGAGCATAACCACATGAGCGCTTATGATCTGCAGTTGTCCTCTTGATTGTTTCAACAATCAAGTCCATGACTCTGAATCTGGTGTGGATATCTATGTGGTGCAGCATATTGATGGAGTACCCCCTAATCATCTTGTCATCTCCAGACTTGGGCATCAAGGTATACCTCATGATCGTATTGGTGGTGGGTAGTCCAGCTTGCAAGAAATAGACTGATCCAAACTTGTGAGACTCCACATGAGCACTGGGGATAGGCTTGTACATGTTGGCCATTGAGTTGTGATTCATCTTGGACTCACAATACACATCTAGGTCACATTCCTGTACCTGTGGGGCTCCTAAGATGGTATCCCACTCATCAACTGTGGATTGGTACCTGGTGCCTTCTGTCATCCAAACTATCTTCCCATCTGGATAGAAGTGTGCTGTGGAATAGAATTACATGATCATCTCGTCGTTCCATGCAGTCATCTCTCTTCCAACAAAGTTCTCAATGTCTATGCACCTGAAATTTTCTTGTACATGAGGGAAGAAGTCCTCATGTTTCTTGATGTAAGCCCAGTCAACATACCTCATATCACTAACTGCTGGACTCTTGTCCAATAGGACAGTCTGGTAGAAATCTTGCTGTTGCTTAGTGTGGAAGTGAGCATCTACAGCAGTTCTCCTCTGGGTGGCATAGGGATCAACAGCTCTCCATTTCCTCAGACCTTGATCCTTTCTCTCTTTCATATTCTCAGCTATGGGATGGTCATCTTTGTGCTCTGGCAAATGTGGCATCGGCTTCCTCAGGACAGTAACATCCTCTTCCTCAGCAGCAACAGCTCTGGATGCAGAGCCCTTGTTCTTCTCAGCTGCTGGTATATCCCTGGTAGTCCTCTTGGGTTTAGGGGCAGCTGGCTTCTTGGGAGCATTTGGCTTCTTTGGCTTGGATGGGGCCTGGCTAGAAGTAGCAT
The DNA here is from genome assembly GCA_039707655.1 of Elymus sibiricus. Taxonomy (NCBI): domain Eukaryota; kingdom Viridiplantae; phylum Streptophyta; class Magnoliopsida; order Poales; family Poaceae; genus Elymus; species Elymus sibiricus. The sequence continues at coordinate 18,276,839 of CM077671.1, forward strand.
CAGCCAACAACTTCTTCTTCTTGGAAGGAGGTGCAACAGGTTCTTCCTCTCCTTCTTCCTCATGCTCAGCTGGGTCTTCAAACATAGAAGTAGGTCTACCTTCCACACGGACAATCCTTTGCCTGATCCTCTTCTTCTCTCCTGCCTTCTTAGGCATAGACGTTGAAGTCCTTGGAGGAGACTCAAGAGTGAGAGTCATTTTTGATCTAGCACTCTCTAGTGCTCTTGCAGCTTCAGAGCTTGCATATTCCTTCCTCACTGGCCTCTTGGCAGAAGTGGCCTCATCTGCAGCTCTCTTGGCAGCCTTCTCTTTCTTCTCCTGCTACTTTTGCTGAACTTCCTCTAGGACAAAGTTAGAATCGTCCTCATCAGAATTCAATTTCCTCCTTGCCCTGGTGGCAGCCATGGGCAAACCATGAGAACTAGTTGTACCTGGGTCCTCAGAAGATGAAGAAGCTTTAGGACTAGTGCCTGGGTCCAAATCAACATTTGGATCTCTGAAATCATTCTCACTGTCCTCTGATCTAGACATGCTGACCTTGTGAATAGAGTATAGAAGAGTGGAGTGGATAAGCATCACAAAATACAGAAGATTTTGCAAAATTTGAACTCAAATCCTTAGTTTTAGATTTCTGCAAAGTGGGTTTTGGTTCCACCGAGTTAGAAAATTTGGAGCCACCGAGACAGACACTCTCATATGACAGAAACTTGGTCAGAGAAACTCGGTTTCACCGAGAGTGTTCTCAGTAACCCTAAACTGCAAATCGGTGAGACCGATTTGTCCAACTCGGTGACACCGAGACACACTTGGCGGACATCTAACCCTAAAAATTTTCGTTCTCCTATTCTAATGGAATTTCTTCGTGGATAGATCGATTGCAAATTGTGGCTTATAGATGGAGCAACCCTAATGCGCAAGAGTTGGATTGAGGAGTGCAAGAGGGGGTGAGATCCTTACCCTAATGCGGTGCGGATCTCCTATGGCGGCGATGGCAAAGATGATTGCGGTCGACGGCATGGATCCCAGCGGCGAGGGCGCACGGGGAGTCAAGGGCGAAGTCCATAGACGATGAGCGGTGGCAGCAGGGGGTGGCGAAGGACGATGTTTGAAGTGAGATTTCAAAAATCGGGTCCGCCAAGATTATATATCCCCACGTTGTCAGTGACACCAATTCAAGATTTTCGGTGCCACTGAGTTCCTTATCTGTCAGTTGACAGTGAAACTCGGTGATGCCAAAAATTTAGGATCGGTTGTACCGAGGTTCTGAAAACCAGATCAACCCTAGTGTTTCGGTGGAACCGAGATTTTGTGGTTGGTTTCACCGAGTGGCACTTGGGAGGTTTTGGAAGTTAGCTCTTGTCAAAACAGAACTCCGAGTGCTCCTCACACAGAGGGTCCGATAAGTGCTTGCTCAAATTTTGTGATGAAGCATGAATAGAATTTGAGACGAGAAAGCATAGATAGCTAGAGAGGGGTCCTAGGCATTCTTGTGCATCCAATTGGCCAAATAAAAGTGAAAGCCAAATAACTACAATTGGATGTCCTCGAATGAGTAAAGATATGCAAACCAGCATGCTCTTCTCATACAATAAAATGTCAAATGAAATATGTCAAACATGCAAAACCACTCTAGTATCTACCAAGCACTTTGGCGATGACGTAGTCATCTATATATGAGTATATTGACCCAAGGAGCCAAGCAAGAATACTTGATCATAGGCCATACTCATCGTTTAAGCACAAGTGGGGTTGCCACTTTTACATAAAGCTTTTAATGTGTTCACACCTTGTGAGATGCTTTGACTCAAGTCCTGGAGTAAAGCTCCCCCTTGATGTGACATCCCCCCTAAGAGGGACAAACTAACCTTGGGTTTAGTCGTTGAAGACTTCATGTAGGTGTTGTAGTAGTGGATGCTCGTAGTTGATGAAGATCATCTTGAGTTGGAAGCAATCCTTGTTGTTTTGTACTCTCCTCACCTACATGGGTTAGTCCCACACAAGGAACAAATACAAGGATATCTATGGACATGGAGTGAAGCATATGCATGATGATGTCCATTGATACATTAATTACCTTGTCCCTTGCTCACCATTGAGGGAATGTGTGACTCCTTGAACTATTGCATAAGGTTGGAGTTGATTGCAAATAGTCCTTGCCAAAAATGAATATGAGTGAATTTTGTTGGCGGAGTCACCCCTCAAGAACTTCTCTAGTTCTTCTTCTTGGGGACCCACATCAAATTGATGGGGATCCTTGGAGTTGAAGTAGCACTTGATGAAGTAGAGCTAGTAGTGTCCTTGGGAACCCACTTGACCATGGCTTGGGATTCTTCTTCAAATGAATCAATCTCCTCTTGAAGCTTGTCCTTGCCCTTGATCTTGTGGTCTTGTGGTGGAAGGTCATCTTGAGCTTTTGTTCCCTTGGGGAGAGTAGTATCATACTTCTCCTTTTGAGGAACAAACTTCGTCTTGGGGTATTGACCTTCTTTCCATTCAACTCCATTGGCGTTGAAGTAGCCAATGCCTTGGTTCTTCCGGTGACCTCCATGCTTGCGTACAATCTCCTCGAATTGCCTACTTCCGGCAAGACTCTTGTAGACACCTTTCTCTATAATTCCTTTCAATAAATCATTTTCTTGATCAAGTGTAACTTGGCTAAGAGAATCATTAGTGGAATCAATAGAACTACTAGAAGCAACAATATTTGATTTAGCATTTTTATCCTTGCTACTAGATGAAGAACATTTCTTGCCTTTGTTACTAGTTTGCTTAGATTTAACTTGTGGAACAAAAGTAGACAAGAGTAATTGTTTGGCTAGATAAGAAGAACTCTTCTTTCGAAGATCGTCATTGATAGCTTTAAGAAACTCATGTTCTTGCTCTAAATTTAGCTTCTCGAAGCGTAACTTCTCATGAGTTCTTAGAAGCTCTCTATGATCTTCTTGAGTAGATTCATGGGCTAACTTAAGAGTGTTTAATTCTTTAGTTAGATGCTCAATCTCCTTATTATCATCATCACATGATTTATCTTGACTAACATGAATTATATTAAGTTCATTTTGATTAGCCTCACTAGTTTCATCAAAGAGCAACTCATCATCTACTAACAAGTCATCCTCATCACTATTGAAATCAAGATACTCGGGGTGTGATACCTTGGGGCCTTTAGCCATGAAGCAACTTCCAGCTCCTTCATTTGGTGAATCAAACAAATCATAGGAGTTGGATGAAACAAGTGCAAGTCCGGCAACACCTTCATCTTGACTATAGTCGGAGTCGGAGTGATAGCTTCTCTCGGATTGGTTGTCGGATTCGGAGCCGGATACCTATTCACCAACATGAGCTTGATGCTTTCTTATTGAGTAGCTCTTGGTGTACTTGTCCTTCTTCTCCGAGTCTTTGCTTCTCCGGAAGGGTCTTCGTTCATAACAATCATCTCTACTCCTTCTCTCTCTTCGAGGTGACTCATCTCTTGAGCTTCGTCTTCTAGGTGACTCTTCTCTTCTCTTGTGAGGGGTCGTGCACTCATTGGAATAGTGTTCGGGCCTTCCACAATTGTAGCAGCTTCGGTCATGACTAGAGGAATGCTTCTCATCATATCTTGAGCTTGAGCTTCTCTCTTTGCCTCTATTCTTGTAGAATTTGTTGAATTTCTTGAGCATGAGACTCATCTCTTCATTGGTAACATGATTATCACTTGAAGTAGCGGGAGTGTCACTTGAAGCTTTGTATGCACCGCTTGACTTGGTGTGGAGCTCTTCTTTGTCTTTGAGTGACATCTCATGAGCAACAATCCTACCAATGACTTCTGTGGGCTTGAGATCTTTGTAGTTTGGCATCATTTGGATCAATGTGCACACGGTGTCGTACTTTCCATCCAAGGCTCTAAGGATCTTCTTGATGATGAATTTGTCGGTCATCTCTTCGCTTCCTAAGCCGGAAATCTCATTTGTGATGAGAGCGAGCCTAGAGTACATTTCAGCGACTCCTTCACCATCCTTCATCTTGAACTTGTCAAGTTGACTTTGTAGCACATCCAACTTAGATTCCCTGACGGACTCGGTACCTTCATGCATATCAACCAAAGTATCCCAAATCTCTTTTGCATTCTCAAGACGACTTATCTTGTTGAACTCTTCGGGGCATAGGCAGTTGAATAAAATGTCGTATGCTTGAGCGTTGTATTGCAACATCTTCAATTCTTCCAGGGTCGCTTCACGATACGGTTCTCTTCCATCACCAAAGAGTTCACCTTGCAAACCAACACGAACAACAGCCCAAACGGCGGGGTTATGACCAAGAATATGCATTTTCATTTTGTGCTTCCAACTAGCAAAGTTTGTACCATCAAAATATGGACCTCTACGGTGATAATTTCCTTCACTAGACGCCATACTCTCCTAGGTTATGAAACCAATGCAATGGAGACCAATGCTCTGATACCACTTGTAGGATCCGAAGTATGTCTAGAGGGGGGGTGATTAGACTACTTGACCAAATTAAAATCCTAGCCTTTTCCCAAATTTTAGTCTTGGCAGATTTTAGCGATTGTAGCAAGTCAAGTACACCCTAGACATGCATGTCTAAGAGTTTGCAGTAGAAATTAATCACATGCACATATAAGTAGAAGGAAGGGTAGGAAGATCAAACGCAATTGGGGACACGAAGATTTTTCTCGTGGTTCCGATAGGTGGTTCTATCGTACGTCCACATTGATGGGTTTGAGTTCAAATTACACCCTACACATGCATGTCTAAGAGTTTGCAGTAGAAATTAATCACATGCACATATAAGTAGAAGGAAGGGTAGGAAGATCAAACGCACGGAGGACTAGCCTTACTCAGGGTAGATCTTCACGAAGTAGGCGATCTCCTTGCCCTTACAAACTTCTTGGTTCAACTCCACAACACGACGTAGGAGGCTCCCAAGCGACACCTAACCAATCTAGGAGGCACCACCCTCCAAAAGGTAATAGATGTGGTAACAATGATGAACTCCTTGCTCTTGTGCTTCAAGATGATAGTCTCCTCAACACACAATCACTCTCTCATAGATTTGGCTTGGTAGGAGGGATTGATTGGGTGGAAAGCAACTTGGGGAGGCTAGAAATCAAGATTCATATGGTTGGAGTGGAATATCTTGATCTCAACACATGAGTAGGTGGCTCTCTCTCAGAAAATGAATGTGGCAAGTGTTGGGTCGTTCTGAGTGCTTCCTCTATGAATGAGAGGTGGTGGAGGGGTATATATAGGCGTCTCCAAAAATCTAACCGTTACAACATTATTGCCCAACTTGGTGAAACCGAAGTAAAAACTCGGTCTTACCGACTAGTGCAAAATGTGGCAACTTTAGGCTTTTCAGTGAAACCAATATATGAATCTCGGTGGGACCAATTTTCAAAACTCGGAAATTCCGATTCTTGAAAATGAGGAACCCGAAAGTTGGTCACTGATTTCGGCGTCACCGAAATGGGACTTGGTGTCACCGAGATGCTAGGGTTTAGCTTAGGTTCTGTCTAGTGTTAAAACTCGGTAGGGCCGATTTTGGAAACTTGGTGGCACCGAATTTGACTTTGTGGAATTGGACAGAATGTTTTGTGGCAGAAGTGATGGGTATTTTTGGTGGCTAACACTTGAGCATATTGAGCAATTTGATCACCATGATTACCTCATCCCCTTTTAATAGTACTGGCTTTCCTATTGACTCAATTGTGATTTCTCACATAAAACAAAATGTAGAGTCTTCAAGCTTGTTGCCAATGGATGATCCTTGCATCTAGGGAATCTCCTCACAATCCTTTGCCAATGCATCATTGAACTTTTCCTGAAATATACTTAGTGGAAACATTAGTCCAATGAAATATATGTTGTTATTAATTACCAAAACCACCTAGGGAGCAATTGTGCTTTCATCTAGTCGTGCTACTACTACCAAAAGTAGCAGTAGTGCGGGCTGGTACACCACGCTATTGCTAGAAAGTTAGTTGTAGCGCGTTAGCAGTAGCGCGGGCCCCCGCGCTGCTGCTAAGCCTTTACCCCGCGCCACTACTAGGTTTTTCCCTAGTAGTACTCCCTCTTTACTAAGCTTTGGAAATGTGCCGCCCAACTTGGACCCGGAAGTTTTCTTCTCGTGGTTGTTAAATGATCATATAAACACTAGAGATCTTCTTGAAGGGAAGTCATTCCATCTTCAAAGCTACAAGTGTGCTATTTGTGTTGAGATTCAAGAGGAAATTCTTCTCCATCTCTTCTGGAACTGTTCTTTTGCACAAGAATGTCGGTAGAGGATTCTTCCTAATAAGCAGAGAGGGATTTCTATCTATAATGAAACTTTATTAGTAATGCAAGAACTGGCTAAAGCTATGGCTCTAGACATTGTGATCATGGAATGCTTGAGCATATGGACCCAACGAAATGATAAAACCAATTATCATAGAATGATTGTTCTATGGCTATGGGGTAAAAGATCAATTCTCCAATAAAAACAAGGAAAACGTTTTAAATCAACCGACTGATTTCGTCGGCGCGTAAACCGCCTCCTCTGCCGTCCGATCACATCAAATCGCACGGCTCAGTTTGTCTCCGTCCGAACATGCACAGCCCCGACCAGGTGCCTTGGTCCACCCGCGAGTCATTGCAGCTCGACCCGCAGCATTGCAACTCCACTTTCGTTTCCTTCCTCCCTCAGCTGCTCCCTTCTCCCTTCCTCCTCCGCCTGGATCGAGCAACCGCCGGATGCGACGGTCAGCGCGGCAGCTAGGCAAAGGAGTGGCGGCGCCGGCGGGCAGGGAGGGAGTGAAGACTCGCGCATCATCTTCGTGCTCCATGGCCGACGACGACCCAGAGCTGAGGTTCGTTTTCTAGATCTCGTTGTGGCGGGGTAGTAATCGGAGCATTTCGAGATGGTGGAGGGTGGAGGACCTTGGGTAGGTGTAAGATGGGTGGTTCTCGTGGATTTGAGTCGCCTTGTAGGAGGGGTGGTTGCGGGGGTTGGTGTTGGGCTCATCGGCGATCTTGCCCCTGCGGTGGCTTCATGTCCTCCATATCTAGGGGGGTGGGGTGGGGGTGGAGGTGGAGGTAGTAGTTGATGTGGGGGTGGGGGTGGGGGTGGAGGTAGTAGCTGATGTGGGGGTGGGGGTGGGGGTGGGGGGGAGTAGCTGTAGGAACCCTAGGATCCTTTTGGTCTTCATCAGTGAAATGTAGCAAATAGTGGCAATGCAGCAGTGTAGTTTTTCCATGTTTTTGCTATTTTTTCATGTTGGAATTGATATCTGGTTTTTTTTTGTTCATAGTGGCATTGCAACAGTACTTGTTGTTTCTATTTTTTTAGCAATACACTTGTAGGCTCATGAGCATTTCCTGTTGTTTTTGTTCATAGTGGCATTTCAGCAGTGTACCTGTAGTCTTAATGTTTAGCTATCTTCAGGTTCCTGTGTCACATTGAACATGTAGCCATCTTTTATTTTTGTTAAAATTAGGTTTGTTATTCATATATAGTGAAGTAGCTCTTATTAGGGATTTAGGATGTAGTATAGTTGTTACAACTATGTTTTTCTGTTGTGCTGCAATAAGCTTTCAGTGTTTTTATAACTTTGTTTTTGTTCTTCTTCTTTTTTTGCAGTTTGGATGACGATGAGAATACTACTAATGGGTCATTCACAACACGTTTCTCGGCTTCCCGCTTGCGAGTGATTGCGAATCGTCAGTCAAAAAAGAAGAAGGAAGTTATAAGCAAAGGCAACTTTGGATCCCTCTTGAATATCAGCTCTTTTTCTGTGCCCGCCGATCTGCTGGATTGGGTAGTCATGAAAATTGACCCAGAAAAGGCGTTGTTTAGGTATGCAAATCAAACAGATGCTTCTTTTTTGTTTTCCTTTCTTTGTTGCAATAGGTTTTGTTTGTTATAGGCTCAGTTGTTGTATCTATTTGCTGCAATCACAAGAAGAAGTCCATATTGTTTACAAAAGACATGGTGTGAAAATTTTCAATGTACCTTCTGGGTCAAGGCCGGTGGAACTGTTGAGGAGGAATGAGCCACACGTGTTGCGTGAACCCTATCGAGTAGGGTCAAGGGCCCCAATGAAGCGCACTATCGATGTGCTTGATGGTTCAGATCATCTTGATGTTGTTACTGTAAACAGGACATGGGTACTATTATGTATTGCTCTCGTGCTATCGCCTGGGACTGGCAACATGATACCTCTAGAGTATCTTGCGAGCTTGGTTGACATGGACATTATCAGTGAGTTTGCATGGGACGAGCATTTCTTGGCTGCTGCGTTGAATGAGGTGAAGAAGTACCAGAAGAAGAGGGAGGAAGGGAAAAGTGGCTTCTGGATCGGCGGTTGTCTGCCAATGTTTGCGGTATGGCCCATGAGCTTGCTCCTTTTTTGTCTATTTTTCTTTCATTTGTTGCGCTCTAGTATCTGTCTATATCAGGTGGGCTCACAATGGTATTTCTGTGTTTTTTGCAGATAATTTACATGGACTTTGTTGATGTGCCTCGTGTGTTGGTTTCTGAGCATAGAATTCGGTACTCTCTCCCAAGGGCATGTTTCGTTTGCAACGAGGACTTTGATTTGCTAGAAGCAATTGATAAGAATAAGCTAAGCCTTGATAAGACTGAATTCGAAAAACGGAATGTAAGAGCTCACTCTCCTTCTATTTTTTCATATCTCGTTCTTTTTTTGCTCATTGCCTTTATTGATATGGTGATCTAACCTTTTGCCCTGGTTTTCGCAGCTTTGTCATTTGGCAGAGACGCCATATGTACCACTAGAGGGCTGCAATGAAGCTCATGGTCAGAACAACAATGTGGGAGGAGTTAGTGCAGATGCTCACATCCATGAGATACCAAGCAACCTAGCCATGGATGGGTGTGATATTGATGGCGTTGTCTGCGGCTCTCTAGATGAGTGGCTGCACCCACTGCCTTCAAGTCAAGATTTGGAGGTAAGCACACTTTCTTTTGACCTTTTTCATCATTTCTTTTTGCTTTCTTTTTTCAGAAAATAATAGTTTATATCTGTTTTGTGTTTCATTGTTGTGTTCCTGTTTTCATTGTTGATGGAAAACTAAAAACTGCTCTGTTTCATTTGTTTTCCTCGAAGCAGATCCCAAGCCACATGATACCAATATATGAGAAGCACAAGAAGCTGCATGCAGTAGAAGTGAATCACGTTATGAAATCGTTTGGCCAGGTTTTGCAGTCAATGTTCTATAAGCGGCTGGCATCTATTTTGGTTGAAGCAAATGCCATTGCAACAAGCACCAATGAACATATTCCCGAAGATGTTACATTTCATGCTCCAGCAGGAAATGCAGCAGGTGCAGGTCACACCAGGTCTCCCCCCAACACTGTCCATGAACCTCTCATGAGCGCTGAAGCACAAGATGTGGAGGTTGACAGACAAGTTGCAGGTTGTTCTGACACCAACCAGACTGAAGCTCATCGGGACATTGGTTTGGATAAAATTCAGAGTTTCATTGATCAAGGGAAGGAATATGTGCAGCTAGGACCTAATAATGTGAAACGGGAGGAAGTGGCAGCTGCTGAAGATGTTGTGGCAGATTTGAAAGATCCAGGTGTTGCGGATGAGGGTCAGAGTTTGATTTTATCACAGGGTACGGTGGCTGCATTGGAAGGACTTGCCATGGAACTTGATGATGGTCCATCAATGAGTCTTTTTAAAGAGGGAACTGAAGATTACGAATGGTTCAATATGGATGCTGAGACGGCAAGGAAGTATATGGAAGCAAAGAAGTCTATGGAAACTGCCAATCATGTTAATGCACCCCCTGATGTGCAACAACCGGTTTCAGCAGGGCCTACATTCGACAACACCCCACAGCGTGCAATGCAGAGCAACACCTCAAAGCTTCCAGTGCAAAACAAAGCAGATGGTCCTTGCTTTGACACTGATCCAAAGCTTCACAGGCCCATTGACATATTGGCACCTGTGTACGATGCATCTCCAATTGCATTGGTAGATCCACTTGTACCTCCAGGTTTGTCCTTTTTTGGTCATTACTCTCCTTCAAGCTATTTTTAAACTACCATGTACCCCTTGTAGATGATGCACAGTTATTTATATTTTTCTCTTTATTTTTTTAGTCATTGTGCCAGTGCAACAAGGTCATTCAGAGGCAGAGTTGCATAATGTCAGGGAGAAGACTGTCGAGGATAGCAGCCCGCGCAGTACTCTTGTAAAGAAGGCAGTTAAGAAAAGAACAGCCCAGCCCCCTGATGGTGTTCAAAAGATGAAGAAGATCAAGATCGACCGAAAAGACGATGCATTGTACCGGCAGTACGTTATGAGTAGATACAAGATACCGAAACCAAAGAAAGACCAACCAATGTGAGTCTTTTATTCATTGTCTTTTTCCATTCATCGCAACATATGGTGGGGTCGGTGTTTGTTAAACTACTAAAATGTTTCGTTTTATACTTTTTGCAGCCCTGATTTCATTGAAATAGAGGGTTTTCACACATCACTTCAGAACTTCCATGCTTCCTTAAAGCCACGAGCTGAGATTGACTCTGAGGTAATGACACTTTATCTAAAAACCTTCAACCTGGAGCAGATGTACAACAACAAGAAGCCAAAGAAGTTTGCATTCTCTGTGTTTATGGGGGTTAGTGTTTCTCCCGTCTTGTTTTTCTTTTTCATTTCTTGCACCCATAAACTCATTTGGTGTTGTTATGTTGTTGCAATCTATTCTTTTATCATCAGACTCAGTTGGCAATGGATCCTGAATTGTTTGATCCCAAAAACTGTGAAAGAGAGTTCCGAAGGGCTTGCGAAAATAACCAGATTTCAAAATCCGATCTAGTAAGCTTCCTTGCAGCCCCTTATGTCATTTTTATCCTTTTTTTGTGAAGGTTGTTCTTTTTACATAGTTACTCTTTTGTTCCAGCGCAGCTTTTCATTACTGTCGTTCAGAACAGGCATTGGGCTGTAGTTGTTGTTAACTTGATGCATAATCAATTCAATGTTTTCGACTCTGTCAAGAACCCCAAGGATGTTACATTGCTGGAGAAGGCAACCAACAATGTGGTAATGATCTTCTTTTTTGCTATTTTTGGAGAGTGATCAACATAGTCCCTTCCAAATCTGTTTTATGTGACACACCCCTTTAGCATTGAACCTTTTTTTATGTGTTGCATCCATTCAGATTACGAACATAAAGAAGGTTGCAAGCTGTGAGTCTGCATTCAAAATTGATCTCAATTGCTTCGAGAAGTTCACCCCAGTTTACCCGAAACAAGCAACGCAATAAGCATTTTATTTCCCATCAAGAACTATTCTTTGTAAATACAATTTTGTCAAAGTAATTTTATTTTGAAATACTGATTTTTGTATTATTTTTTTAATGTTTTCAGTTATAATTGTGGCTTCTATGCAATTCTATTATTGGAAAACTTCAATGGTGTTGTCATGAGCCATTTTGATGAGGTACCAACTTTTATCATGTTGCATAAATAAAGCGTACAATTGGGGTGTCATGAGCCATTTCTATCCATTAAATCCCTGTTTTTTTCCTATTTTTGATTGCCAGAGTTATATCCCCAACCTCCGGAAACGCATCGCAGCAAATCTTTTGAAGCATCCCAACAATACCTTGGACCCTGCAGAGCAGTTGAAGAAGCTGCTGGAACTTTGATTTGAAGACCAATGGCGGAGGTGGAACTGGGTTTCCGGGTGGTGGTTAAATCTCTAGTTCACATTTTGCTGTAACCAAGATGTAACCTCTTTTCGGTGATGTTTTAGAAATGTTGCAACTCCGTGTTGGAGGTACTTTTGTGTTTAGAAATGATGCAACATGCTTCGGCAGGGTTTTATGTTTTGTTGGATATTGATATGATGTGTTCAATGAAATGTTATCAGTCCCCTCAAATATCTCTGTTGGGCTCCCTTTCCTCTTTGTTGAAGATGAATGCATCGCAACCCCCGCACGATGAATACATGATATTTTTGTGTGTTATTTTACCTATTTTTCATATATTTTTGTTGTTGATGATCAGTGTCAGGTTCTCACCAGGTTTTGTATACAGGGTCCACATTTTGAATTTTTTGTTGTTGGTGATGCTTGCAGGAAACATCACATATCTTAGTTTCTTTGCTCGATGCTTCTCATCGCAATTTCAATCCTCAAAATGCAAGTTGTTGCATTAATGTTTTTACCCACTAACATTTTTAATATTTGATCACATGAAGCTATAGGATAGATTTGTACCATGTCTCTGTTTTGAACTTGGTTTGTCCCAATGGAGCATACCTATAAGGAAGCATTTACACCTAATCAGACATCCCCATTTTTGTCCAACACACATATATAGACATTGAAACTCATTTTTTAAAGAAATAAACAGAATTTTAACCATTGTAAATTTGTACTAAATATAGACCCTCACTTGTCCAACACACAATGTAACCAGAATTTCTTGCTGAAAAATAAGAGCTTATTACATGTTTCAGCAGACTTTCTCATGTGACCAAAAATAGCATGGAAAAATTTACAGTTACTCTAGCCTCCAGTGACATTGGTATAGGAAGCAAGGGAATCTGTTTTTCTTCATGTCTTTTTCTTCTCAGAGCCTAAGCTCTGTTGCTCTAGTGACATTAGCCTCAATTGACATTGCAGCCCTCAGGTAGGGACAGTTATTTACTGCATGTCCATCTCCACTGCAGTAGTTGCATTTCTGGACAGCCATCGCAACTTTGAACTGCTCGCACGCTTGGATGATGTGACCATCTTCTTTGCAGTATGAGCAGATGTCTATTTGTTTTTTCTTTGATCCAGGTTTTCCTCTGGGCTTTGCTTCTTTCTTCTTTTCCTCTGTTTTTGCCTTCTTCTTCGCTGCATCTTCTCTTTGCTCAATCAAAGTCTTTCTTCTTCTTGCTTTTTCCGTTGGTCGACCTTTCTTCGGGACACGTGATGGGTTTTGAAGCATGGCGCTCGCTCCGGCATCTTGTGCAACCGGTGGGTTGGGTGCTTGTTGCTGATGGCTTGGCGGATTTGACTGCTGCTGCCTTGGCTATTTTGGCTGTTGTTGCTGCTGCATTTGCTGATGAGTTGGTCCCTTTTGATGCATTGTTTTTGGCTGCCGCTCTCCTTGTGTTGTGCTTTGATGTTGGGTCTGCTGCTGTTGTCGTTCTTCCCGCTGCTCTTGCAATTCCCCTCTCTTTGCTACAGCTATAATGGGCTCAAGCGTATGACTTGCATCACTTAGTATTTTGTAGGCAACATCATTGCTACAAGCTTGGGAGGCCAACCATGTGAACTTCCTGCACAATGAGTTGTACTTAAGTGTATTGTTTGAAGGGAGTGCGAAATCCAGAAAATGAGGACTACTGCCTGTTGGTGTTGTTGCTCGTTCTGACCAACGTTCTAGCAAGTAGCATTGCGGTATAGCTTGGACATTGAGGTGGATCATGACTCTAATGATATGGGCACATATGATGCCATTCATTTCAAAACAATTGCAGCTGCACTCAAATATCTGATGTGCCATATCAACATTTACTGTAAATATCTTGGGGTCTTCATAGTAGTTTGAAAAGAGCTCAAATTTCATGCCTCCAATGACAAGAGAAGGAACTTGGTTAAGCAGGAAGCCTGTGGATGCAGTCACTTCTGTTTGAAACTTGCCAAACACGCTTCGAGTGTAGAAACCAACCGCCTGACGCTCAATGTTGTAACATGAGTAAAGAGGGGTTGTGGTTGCTGCACCAATGAAAGCTTGATTGTCCTCACGGTCTAGCATAGTCTCCTGCAGCATCTCATATTGTTGCACAAACCTCCACACCGAATCTTGAGGATTGACAAATGTCTTGAAGTAGGAGTTGAGCCCCTCTGACCTCCCAGTAGTGCTTGTAAAGGGGAAGAAGCACTTTCGGAAGAACGCTGGAGCCCAGGTGTGACGGGTGCGCCACATGTTGCAAAGATATCTGTTCTCAACCAAATCAAAGCAATGTATCATATGCTGCCAATTCTCCTCAAATTCATCAACCGTGTCAGAATCGTTGATGCACCTGTAGAAAGCCTACTCAAAAACCTCATCCCTACTTATTATCCTGCCCAATTTCTCACGTGCTTTTCTCTGGACATGCCATTTGCAGCATCTATGCACCGTGTTTGGCAAGACTTGAGATATGGCAGTTTCCATGGCCTTGTCATGGTCGGTCATAATGTTCAATGGGTGTTCATTGTTCATCGCAAGTAAAAAGTTCTGGAACACCCACTTGAAAGTTTCAATATGTTCATTTGGCAGCAATGCACTGTTGGGGAACGTTGCATGGGAAACAAAAATTTTCCTACGCACACGCAAGATCTATCCATGGTGATGAGCATCTACGAGAGGGAGAGTGAATCTACATACCCTTGTAGATCGCTAAGCGGAAGCGTTAATAAACGCGGTTGATGTAGTCGAACGTCTTCGCGATCCAAATCGCCGAGCGTCCCGCGATCCAATCACGATCCTTCCGATCTAGTGCCGAACGGACGGCACCTCCGCGTTCAACACACGTACGGCTTGATGACGCCTTCACCTCCTCGATCCAGCGAGCGATGGTGAAGTAGTGGTTGAGTTCCAGCAGCACGACGGCGTGGTGATGGTGGTGAGGAACAATCTCTGCAGGGCTTCGCCAAGCACTACGGAGATTATGACGGAGGAACTAGAGGGTTAGGGTTGTCGCACACGGCTTGGGGAAATCTTGATGTGTCCCGTGTGCCAGCCCTGCCCCTCTATTTATATGTTGAGCCTTGGGGTCTAAACTTGGAGTAAAAGCCTCCTCCGGGTCGGTTTTGCCCGCACAAGGTCGGTTTGGCCCGCAGGGAAAGAGTCCAACTCGGATCCCTGCCGAACCGTGCACAGCCGCGCACAAGCGGTAGTACCGCTTCACACAAGCGGTAGTACCGCTTGGGCGGTAGTACCGCTTCACACAAGCGGTAGTACCGCTCGGGCGGTAGTACCGCTTTACACAAGCGGTAGTACCGCTTACGCGGCAGCAAAACTACTTTTGCACTTTCCAATACCTTGTGGGCTTTATCCCTTTGGCTCATATAAAGTGTTGCTGCACCCGAACACTTCGGTAAACATCCGGAACCCCTTCCGGTGAACTCCGGAACCCTTCCAGAGATCAAAACACTATTATCACATATATCAATCTTTACCTCCGGACTATTCCGGAGATCCTCGTCATGTCCGGGATCTTATCCGGGACTCCGAACAACTTTCGGTCACCAACATAATAACTCAATTATACTAATCGTCACCAAACGTTAAGTGTGTAGACCCTGCGGGTTCGAGAACTATGTAGACATGACCGAGACACCTCTACGGCCAATAACCAATAGCGGGACCTGGATGCCCATATTGGCTCCTACATATTCTACGAAGATCTTTATCGGTCGAACCTCTATGTCAAGGATTCAGTTAATCCCGTATGCTGTTCCCTTTGTTCTTCGATATGTTACTTGCCCGAGATTCGATCGTCGGTATCACTATACCTAGTTCAATCTCGTTACCGGCAAGTCTCTTTACTCGTTCCGTAATACAAGATCTCGTGGCTAACACTTTAGTCACATTGCTTGCAAGGCTCATTGTGATGTTGTATTACCGAGTGGGCCCTGAGATACCTCTCCGTCATACGGAGTAACAAATCCCAGTCTTGATCCATGCCAACCCAACAGACACCCTCGGAGATACCTGTAGAGCACCTTTATAGTCACCCAGTTACGTTGCGACGTTTGATACACACAAGGTATTCCTCCGGTGTTAGTGAGTTGCATGATCTCATGGTCAAAGGAACAGATACTTGACATGCAGAAAACAATAGCAATAAACTGACACGATCAAATGCTACGTTTACAGTTTGGGTCTTGTCCATCACATCATTCTCCTAATGATGTGATCCCGTTATCAAATGACATCTCATGTCAATGGCTAGGAAACCTTAACCATCTTTGATCAACGAGCTAGTCAACTAGAGGCTTACTAGGGACACAGTGTTGTCTATGTACCCACACATGTATTTGAGTTTCCAATCAATACAATTATAGCATGGATAATAAACGATTATCATGAACAAGGAAATATAATAATAACCAATTTATTATTGCCTCTAGGGCATATTTCCAACAGTCTCCCACTTGCACTAGAGTCAATAATCTAGTTCACATCACTATGTGATTTACATTGTAATGAATCGAACACCCATGCAGTTCTGGTGTTGTTCATGTTTAGCCCTTGGAAGAGGTTTAGTCATCGGATCTGCAACATTTAGATCCGTGTGTACTTTGCAAATATTTATGTCGTCCTCCTTGATGTAATCGCGGATGGAATTGAAACGTCGCTTTATGTGTCTGGTCCTCTTGTGAAATCTTGGTTCCTTGGCTAGAGCAATGGCACCAGTATTATCACAAAACAGAGTCATTGGGTTAAGTGCACTAGGCACTACTCCAAGATCTGTCATGAACTCCTTCATCCAGACACCTTCCTTCGCCGCCTCCGAGGCAGCGATGTACTCCGCTTCGCATGTAGAATCTGCTACCACGCTTTGCTTGGAACTGCACCAGCTAACCGCACCCCCATTAAGAATAAATACGTATCCGGTTTGCGACTTAGAGTCATCCGGATCAGTGTCAAAGCTTGCATCGACGTAACCCTTTACGACGAGCTCTTGATCACCTCCATAAACGAGAAACATGTCCTTAGTCCTTTTCAGGTACTTCAGGATATTCTTGACCGCCGTCCAGTGTTCCATTCCTGGATCACTTTGAAACCTTCCGACCATACTTATGGCAAGGCTGACATCGGGTCTTGTGCACAGCATTGCATACATGATAGAGCCTATGGCCGAAGCATAGGGGATGACACTCATCTTTTCTCTATCTTCTGCAGTCACTGGGCATTGAGTCTTACTCAACTTCACACCTTGCAAAACAGGCAAGAACCCCTTCTTGGACTGATCCATTTTGAACTTCTTCAAAATCTTATCAAGGTATGTGCTTTGTGAAAGTCCTATTAAGCGTCTTGATCTATCTCTATAGATCTTGATGCCTAATATGAAAGCAGCTTCTCCTAGGTCCTTCATTGAAAAACTCTTGTTCAAATATTCCTTTACGCTTTCCAGCATTTCTATATTGTTTCCAATCAGCAATATGTCATCCACATATAATATTAGAAACGCTATAGAGCTCCCACTCACTTTCTTGTAAATACAAGCTTCTCCGTAAACTTGTATAAACTCGAACGCTTTGATCACCTCATCAAAACGAAGATTCCAACTCCGAGATGCTTGCACCAGTCCATAAATGGATCGCTGGAGTTTGCAAACTTTGTCAGCATTCTCTGGATCGACAAAACCTTCTGGTTGCATCATATACAACTCTTCCTTAAGGTAACCGTTAAGGAACGCTGTTTTGACATCCATCTGCCAAATTTCATAATCGAAAAAGGCAGCTATTGCTAACATGATTCTGACGGACTTAAGCATCGCTACGGGTGAGAAGGTCTCATCGTAGTCAACTCCTTGAACTTGTGAAAAACCCTTTGCCACAAGTCGAGCTTTATAGACGGTGACATTACCGTCCGCGTCCGTCTTCCTCTTAAAGATCCATTTGTTCTGAATGGCCTTACGCCCTTCAGGTAATACTTCCAAAGTCCATACTTTGTTTTCATACATGGATCCCATCTCGGATTTCATGGCCTCTAACCACTTCTCGGAATCCGGGCTCATCATCGCTTCTCCATAGCTCGTAGGTTCATCGTTGTCTAACAACATGACTTCTAAGACAGGGTTGCCGTACCACTCAGGAGCAGTACGCGTCCTTGTCGACCTACGAGGTTCGATAGCAAGTTGATCCAAAGCTTCATGATCATCATCATTAACTTCCTCTTCAGCTAATGTAGGCTCCACAGAAACAACTTTCTGCGCTGCGCTACTCTCAGGTTGAAGTAAAGGTTCAACAACCTCATCAAGTTCTATCTTCCTCCCACTCAATTCTTTCGAGAGAAACTCTTTCTCAAGAAATGTTCCGTTTTTAGCGACAAACACTTTGCCTTCGGATCTGAGGTAGAAGGTATACCCAACTGTCTCTTTTGGGTATCCTATGAAGACGCATTTCTCCGCTTTGGGTTCCAGCTTTTCAGGCTGAAGCTTTTTGACATAAGCATCACATCCCCAAACTTTAAGAAACGACAGCTTTGGCTTCTTGCCAAACCAAAGTTCATATGGCGTCGTCTCAATGGATTTCGATGGTGCCCTATTTAAAGTGAATGCAGCTGTCTCTAATGCATAACCCCAAAACGATAGTGGCAAATCGGCAAGAGACATCATAGATCGCACCATATCCAATAAGGTTCGATTACGACGTTCGGACACACCATTACGCTGTGGTGTTCCAGGCGGTGTTAATTGTGAAATAATTCCACATTGTCTTAAGTGACTGCCAAACTCATAACTCAGATATTCTCCTCCTCGATCAGATCGTAGGAATTTAATCTTCTTGTTACGATGATTCTTAACTTCACTCTGAAATTGTTTGAACTTTTTCAAATGTTTCAGACTTGTGTTTCATTAAGTAAATATACCCATATCTACTTAAGTCATCAGTGAAGGTGAGAAAGTAACGATAACCACCGCGCGCCTCAATGCTCATCGGACCGCACACATCAGTATGTATGATTTCCAATAAGTCACTTGCCCGTTCCATTGTTCCAGAGAACGGAGTTTTAGTCATCTTGCCCATGAGGCATGGCTCACATGTGTCAAGTGATTCAAAATCAAGTGACTCCAAAAGTCCATCAGCATGGAGCTTCCTCATGCGTTTTACGCCAATATGACCTAAACGGCAGTGCCACAAGAAAGTGGTATTATCATTATCAATTCTACATCTTTTGGCATCAATGTTATGAACATGTGTATCATTACTATCGAGATTCAATAAGAATAAACCCCTCACATCGGGTGCATGACCATAAAAGATATTACTCATATAAATAGAACAACCATTATTCTCTGATTTAAATGAGTAACCGTCTCGCAATAAACAAGATCCAGATATAATGTTCATGCTTAACGCAGGCACCAAATAACACTTATTTAGGTTCATCACTAATCCCGACGGTAATCGAAGAGCGAGCGTGCCGACGGCGATCACATCAACCTTGGAACCATTTCCCACGCGCATCGTCACTTCGTCCTTTGCCAGCCTCCGTCTATTCCGCAGTTCCTGTTTTGAGTTGCAAATATGAGCAACCGCACCGGTATCAAATACCCAGGCACTACAACGAGAGTTGGTAAGGTACACATCAATAACATGTATATCATATATACCTTGTTTGTTGTTGGCCGCCTTCTTGTCAGCCAAATACTTGGGGCAATTCCGCTTCCAGTGTCCAGTTCCCTTGCAATGAAAACACACAGTTTCTGGTTTGGGTCCAGCCTTGGGTTTCTTCACGAGAGGAGCAACTGCTTTGCCACTCTGCTTGGAGTTACCCTTCTTACCCTTGCCATTTTTCTTGAAACTAGTGGTTTTATTGACCATCAACACTTGATGCTCCTTCTGAATTTCAGACTCAGCGGCTTTCAGCATCGCAAACAGCTCGGCGACTGACTTGTTCATCCCGTGCATGTTATAGTTCAACACGAAGCTCTTGTAGCTAGGTGGCAATGATTGAAGAACTCTGTCAGTGATAGCCTCTGGCGGAAGGGGCATCCCTAACTCAGCCAGACGGGTGGAGTACCCAGACATTCTGAGCACGTGATCACTGATAGACCCGTTCTCCTCCATCTTGCAAGCATAGAACTTATCGGAGATCTCATATCTCTCGATCCGGGCATTCTTCTGAAAGATAAACTTCAACTCCTGGAACATCTCATATGCTCCATGACGTTCAAAACGTCTTTGAAGTCCCGGTTCTAAGCCATACAACATTGCACATTGAACTATTGAGTAATCATCAGAACGAGCCTGCCAGGCGTTCACAACGTCTAGAGACTCAACTGGAGCGGGTGGATCACCAAGCGGTGCATCAAGGACATAAGCCTTCTGGGAAGCCGTAAGGATAATCCTTAGATTACGGGCCCAGTCCACAAAGTTACTTCCATCATCTTTCAACTTAGCTTTCTCTAGGAACGCATTAAAATTCAGGGGTGCTACTGCGCGAGCCATGATCTACAACATGAATATTGCAAAGACAACTTAGACTATTGTTCTTAGATAATGAGTTTAGTTAATCATATTTAAAAAACTCCCACTCAAATTGACATCCCTCCGATCATTCGAGTGTAACATGATCCAAATCCACCAACTCAAGTCCGATCATCACGTGAGTTGAGGTGGTTTCAATGGTGAACATCTTCATGTTGATCATATCTACTATATGACTCATGTTCGACCTTTCGGTCTCTTGTGTTCCGAGGCCATGTCTGTACATGCTAGGCTCGTCAAGTTTAACCCGAGTGTTCCGCACGTGCAACATGGCTTACACCCGTTGTATGCGAACGTAGAGTCTATCACACCCGATCATCACGGCGTGTCTCGAAACGACGAACTTTCGCAACGGTGCACACTTGGGGAGAACACAATTTATCTTGAAATTTAAGTGAGGGATCACCTTATAATGCTACCGTCGTCCTAAGCAAAATAAGATGCATAAAAGGATTAACATCACATGCAAATCATAAGTGACATGATATGGCCATGAACTTGTGCTTTTGATCTCCATCTCCAAAGCACCGGCATGATCTCCATCGTCACCGGCATGACACCATGATCTCCATCATCTTGATCTCCATCAACGTGTCGCCATAAGGTTGTCGCGCCGACTGTTGCTTCCACGACTATAGCTAACGTTTAGCGATAAAGTAAAGCATTACATAGCGCTTAATGATTGACACGCAGGTCATACAATAATTAAAGACAACTCTATGGCTCCTGCCAGTTGCCGTACTCATCGACATGCAAGTCGTGATATTCTATACAACACATGATCATCTCATACATCACATATATCTCATCATGTAATTGGCCATATCACATCACAACATACCCTGCAAAAACAAGTTAGACGTCCTCTAATTGTTGTTGCAAATTTTACGTGGCTGCTACGGGTTTGCAAGAACCGTTCTTACCTACGCAAAACCACAACGTGGTGTAGTGATTGCTTTTTGATCTTCTAAAAGAACCCTCTTCATTGAAATCGATTCAACTAAAGTGAGAGAGACAGACACCCGCTAGCCATCTTTATGCAACGAAGTTACATGTTAGTTGAAGGAACCTGTCTCGCGTAAGTGTACGCGTAATGTCGGTCCGGGCCGCTTCATCTCACAGTACCGCCGAATCAAATATCAACTAGTAACGGCAAGCAATATGTATACATCCACGCCCACAACTCGTTTGTGTTCTACTCGAGATCTCATCTACGCATAGACCTGGCTCATGATGCCACTGTTGGGGAACGTTGCATGGGAAACAAAAATTTTCCTACGCACACGCAAGATCTATCCATGGTGATGAGCATCTACGAGAGGGAGAGTGAATCTACATACCCTTGTAGATCGCTAAGCGGAAGCGTTAATAAACGCGGTTGATGTAGTCGAACGTCTTCGCGATCCAAATCGCCGAGCGTCCCGCGATCCAATCACGATCCTTCCGATCTAGTGCCGAACGGACGGCACCTCCGCGTTCAACACACGTACGGCTTGATGACGCCTTCACCTCCTCGATCCAGCGAGCGATGGTGAAGTAGTGGTTGAGTTCCAGCAGCACGACGGCGTGGTGATGGTGGTGAGGAACAATCTCTGCAGGGCTTCGCCAAGCACTACGGAGATTATGACGGAGGAACTAGAGGGTTAGGGTTGCCGCACACGGCTTGGGGAAATCTTGATGTGTCCCGTGTGCCAGCCCTGCCCCTCTATTTATATGTTGAGCCTTGGGGTCTAAACTTGGAGTAAAAGCCTCCTCCGGGTCGGTTTTGCCCGCACAAGGTCGGTTTGGCCCGCAGGGAAAGAGTCCAACTCGGATCCCTGCCGAACCGTGCACAGCCGCGCACAAGCGGTAGTACCGCTTCACACAAGCGGTAGTACCGCTTGGGCGGTAGTACCGCTTCACACAAGCGGTAGTACCGCTCGGGCGGTAGTACCGCTTTACACAAGCGGTAGTACCGCTTACGCGGCAGCAAAACTACTTTTGCACTTTCCAATACCTTGTGGGCTTTATCCCTTTGGCTCATATAAAGTGTTGCTGCACCCGAACACTTCGGTAAACATCCGGAACCCCTTCCGGTGAACTCCGGAACCCTTCCAGAGATCAAAACACTATTATCACATATATCAATCTTTACCTCCGGACTATTCCGGAGATCCTCGTCATGTCCGGGATCTTATCCGGGACTCCGAACAACTTTCGGTCACCAACATAATAACTCAATTATACTAATCGTCACCAAACGTTAAGTGTGTAGACCCTGCGGGTTCGAGAACTATGTAGACATGACCGAGACACCTCTACGGCCAATAACCAATAGCGGGACCTGGATGCCCATATTGGCTCCTACATATTCTACGAAGATCTTTATCGGTCGAACCTCTATGTCAAGGATTCAGTTAATCCCGTATGTTGTTCCCTTTGTTCTTCGATATGTTACTTGCCCGAGATTCGATCGTCGGTATCACTATACCTAGTTCAATCTCGTTACCGGCAAGTCTCTTTACTCGTTCCGTAATACAAGATCTCGTGGCTAACACTTTAGTCACATTGCTTGCAAGGCTCATTGTGATGTTGTATTACCGAGTGGGCCCTGAGATACCTCTCCGTCATACGGAGTAACAAATCCCAGTCTTGATCCATGCCAACCCAACAGACACCCTCGGAGATACCTGTAGAGCACCTTTATAGTCACCCAGTTACGTTGCGACGTTTGATACACACAAGGTATTCCTCCGGTGTTAGTGAGTTGCATGATCTCATGGTCAAAGGAACAGATACTTGACATGCAGAAAACAATAGCAATAAACTGACACGATCAAATGCTACGTTTACAGTTTGGGTCTTGTCCATCACATCATTCTCCTAATGATGTGATCCCGTTATCAAATGACATCTCATGTCAATGGCTAGGAAACCTTAACCATCTTTGATCAACGAGCTAGTCAACTAGAGGCTTACTAGGGACACAGTGTTGTCTATGTACCCACACATGTATTTGAGTTTCCAATCAATACAATTATAGCATGGATAATAAACGATTATCATGAACAAGGAAATATAATAATAACCAATTTATTATTGCCTCTAGGGCATATTTCCAACATGCACAACCAAGCATCACTGTTTGCAAATGATTGTTCACCCCAACAATCGGAGCAAATGGCATGTTGTATATATTTGTACAAAATGTTGTATCAAAGAAAATGCAGTCTTTGTACTTAGGGTACAATGCCCTTGTTCTCCCATCCACCCAAAACAGTCATGTGACAGAGTTTGTTTCCTCATCAACAATTTTTTCATAGTAGAATTGAGGGTTCTCAGCCACCCGCCTCTTAAAATACTCAACTGTCAAATCCATATCTCGGAGATTTAGGTTTTGGCGCAGCTTTGACTGGACATTAGAAACATCCCTCTTCACATATGGTAGTATCCTGCGGTCTCCGCCGCGCACCCTTCCAAGCATTCCCATGCACGATGAAGTTGAGAAGTTTACATCATGCATGGTCATTATGAGATCCATATCTTCTTCAGGAATGTTGTGGTGTGAGCGGTAGTACCATACAAGCTCTGGCTGTAGCATTAGGGGGGGTGTATGCTCCTCAACAAAGTGTGATACAATCCACTTGGTGCCCCTGAGTCCAACTATCATTTTAGCTTTGCAATCATGTCGCAACAGTCGATTCTTTTGACGCTTGTTTGTAACATCCATTTCGAACCAATTATCTTTGCTAGAAGAGGCTGCACCCATTGATAGACCTTCTGAAGCACTGCTACTGTCACCTTTGCTCCCTATCTTCCCTGTGTGGACACACTGAAAAACCCTCTTGATAAGTATCGTAGGACCTTTCTTCTGGCTGTTTCTAGAAGCGCATATGTGTATTCCAAATCCCATCTTGATCCCATCTTGAAGGCATACTACAAGAAATCTGTTAATCCATGATGGATCCGAACCGTCACATATGTGTGCAAAACCGTCGTGGTAGGTCGTCCATGACGGATTTCAAATTTGTCATGTATATCGCGTCATAATTTGACTACCATGCACTCCATGACGGATCACGAGAACCGTCATGAAACCATGACGGTTCTTGACTGTCACAATTTACTGTCAGACAACGGTGTTAATCATGCATTCCACGTCATCATCTGACATGGCGGCCAACAAGGATCTGACATGGCAGCCCATGTAGTAGTCCGCCCAACTAGAATTCTCGCCCACTAAATTTCAACTCTTTCTAAGACCTTCAGCCCATCATACGAATTTTAGCCCATTAAATTTCATGTCGGTCCAAGACCCACCAATTTCAACTAAGACATTAGCCCATCACTTTGTTTCTCTTGGTCCATGGAAACTTTGAGTCCATAAGAATTTTTCTGATTATATATGATCATTGCCTTATAAATAAAAAAGCAAATTGCATAAACATACCGGATAAATAAAAAAATATCAAAGGAAGAAATACACAGCAAAAACACTTGGAATTGCAGATTTTTTCCAGATCTGGCCAACTACTCTACTCGGAGCTCCATTATTCTGCAGTCACCACATCAAGCACCACCCATCACTCACGGGGCATCAATCGGAGTTCATCGCCATGGCTTTTTTGGCCACAGATCTGGCAAATTTTCTTTAAAATGATTTTTTTAAGACACCACTTGGGAAGCCCTTGTCGACGCGTTCGCTGCTTCTGCTCGTGTGGGAAGGGGCCGGTGTGTGGACGTCTCTTCCAGGCGAGGAAGAGGCCAGCAAGCGGTGGCGCTAGATCCCGCTAGCGAGACGACGGCGTCGTGATGCCCGGCGACCCAGGCAAGGCGGGGAGGTCAGGAACGGGGTGCCGACGATCGGATCCGGCCGGATCCCGACGAATTCAAAGGAGAACGGTGGCTGGTAGGTGAGCTCGGGCGACGCCATGGGTGCTCGGCCTCCATTGCTGCAAGGAGAGGCAGAGAGAGATGAGAAAGGGGAGCAGAGAGAGATGAGAAAGGAGAGCAGAGGAGAGAGAGACGGCGCAAGGCGGCTCACCGGCGTGCTGCGGTGGGAGGCGCGGGTGGCGGCCCGTCGCGCGGACGGCGGTGTCCGACGGCTGCGAGCTCTGGAGTTCCCCAGGCGCGGCTACTGCTGGCATGGTGCTCGCGTTCCTTTGACCGTGAGAGGATAAGAATCAGGGAAAGCACAGATAGAGAGTGGAAGAAGCAGGGACCGTTGGATCGGGTAGGAATGGACGGTGGAAACGCACGATCCGTGGGAGGTCTGGTTCGTCCAATCAGAACACAGGAGGCTGGAAAAATATTCGGTTCCTATAAATACGTCCAGTATCTATTTTAGATAAGAAAATCTCAGCTTAATACAGTGGTTTAGTGCCGTTAGCAACGTAACGAGGTCATGGGTTCGTAAGTTACATGCTACTATATCTATCGTTTTTGTTTTTTTTTTGTTTTTGTATATTTTTTTATTTTTATTTTACAAAATTTACTTTGTTCTTGGAAATGGAATCTACTTTTTCCTATTTTATTTGGAGGCAAATATATGAACATATTTTCCAACATGATTTCTCATGCTTTTCAGAGTTCATTTGCATTTTTCAAAATTAAAAACAGAAAACTTCATGTTCGCGGTCGAGTCTTGGCGTCCTCATGTTTGGAATTCATTTTCTTTCTTGTATAAGGCCTAACCATAGACTCAAAAACACAAATACGATTTTTCAACCTAATTTTACCAACTTTTTCAATCACTTGTAGTTCGAATTTGAATTATATTCGCTAAATCTCTATAAACGCGCTTAATGACTTAAATATAGCAAATGGATTCCGAAAAATGCCAGATTTTGGCATTGATCATGTAATGGTGTATCTTGATAGGTTTAATTTATAAGAAATGTACATCATCAGTTTTGTGAAACTTTCTCAAATTTTTACCACGCCATACAGGGATTATATGATGACACCATGACAATTTTCATGCTCTTCGGAGTTCGTTTTCATTTTTCAGAATTAAAAACCCAATAATATTTTGGTATTAAATGAATTTCTAGCTATAATGATTAATTTTTTTTAACCTTTCATACTATCCTTTTCGGTTCCGCGTGTTCAACTTATTCATTTACCTTTTCATTTTTCTTCCTCATTTTAATATTTTATTCATTTTCCTTTTCTTTAAAAAAATACATGTCAACTTTATCCAATAGACGTTCTACATTATTTTATGGACACCAACATTTTATGATACACGTTGAACATATTTCAAATACATAATGAACATGTTTGTCAAAATACATGTTCGATTTAAAAAAAAATACAATTTTAAACATTTTTGAAAAAATGTTAACATTTTTATAATACAAGTTGGACGTCTTTGTTAATAGTACGGACATTCTTTCACACAGATATGATTAGTTAAATCTACTGGTATCTGGTTCGATCCGCGGCCTTAAAAGTATGGTTTTATATACTTTACTAATGAAAAAAGTCCCATTCATATCACAACACGATAGTTGCCAAGTGCGAAGGAGCTAACCGCTTAAAAATCATGTCTCGGGTTCGTGTTCCATTCATGTGCGGCCTCTTTAAATAAAAACATGCAGTGTACCCCTATACAATTGTAAAGTACTAATACATATAATTTGTTTTTTAGGAGTTTCAATATTTTTTAGAGATGATTTGATACTTATAGTTTAAATGAATTTATGTGTGCTTACAGGTAATGCCATTTTGATGTATATGTAAGTAAAATAAGGTTTGAACATTTCAAATATATATTTACGGAATTTTGTTTTATTTTAGCTCATATCCTAGAAATAGATGAAAATGTTAAAAGATACTTGGGGATAACTCAAACTTCTATTTGCAACCTATTGGAAAGAAATGATAATAATATAAAAATATGGTAGAAAATTATTATAATTGGGCATGCAACAATATTATTGATTCATAAGATTGGCACAAATTTTTTAGGAGATTTCACGAATGTTTGCTATACATTGACGTTTAAGTAGTATAGTACATATCTATTTTTGTCTTTTTGCTAAAAGAACATATTGTTCCCTACGCGTGAAAATAACTAAATAGCTAAAAAAACTTGGCTCGTTGGAACATAGAGGTTAGTGCTACGTGGTTGAAATCCCCGTTCAATCTCTTTTTTATAACTAAAATACTTGACTCGTTTCATGTAAGAACTTAGAAAGGCATGTAGCACAAACATAGACATTCCCCAACAGTAGCGATCAAGGCATGTAAGCGTGAGTTCCCTTGTTCATCCCCTCACGCACTTTTCCTTTTTAAATTAACAAAACATGCATTTTTTAATAAAAAGAAAAAAGAAAAAGACTTACAACGGCCCAACGGTCGGGACAATGTAGTAGATCCATTTTTCTCCCTACATAAAACTATATAAAAAAAGCAACGTCAGGACGGCGCAATGATTTTTTTTGAAATAACGCAACAGTTTAATTAAGAAACCATACATTTTTTTCCTTTTATTACAAAATAAAAAGAAAAAAGACTTGCCCAACGGTCAGGACAATGCAGCATAAGTCCCTCTTTTTTCCCTAGAAAAAAAGCAACGTCAGGACAACGCAACAACAGTAGCAGTACGTTTTCCTAAAAAAGACACCCAATGCATGACACGCCAGCATGAAGCAACGTCGGGACGATGCAACACTAGAAGGCCGTCCATGACGGTTCGAGCAACTTAAAAAAACTAAGCCTGGCATGTAAGGGTCGGACACGCATGACACATCAGCATAAGCCATCCATGACGGTCTGTTTGGTGCACAACTGGTGGATCCGTGACGGAATCCATGAGGTCCATCATAAGGGCACCATTGTCATTGGGCTCGTTGTTATCTCACTAATCTGTGACGAATTTCATGACGAATCAGAGAAATCCGTTATCAATAATGACGATTCCTAAGAACGTCACACGGAATCCGTCATGGAATCGAATAACAGTTTTCTTGTAGCGCGCATATTCATTGTAGAATGCTCTAGCATCATCAACAGAGTCAAATTGCATGCCAACATAGGGTAAAAGTGGCTGCGATGAAATCTCTTCATCCTCTTCATCACCATCATACATTGCAGCGGTTGAGTTGTGTCCAGTATGTGAATTCATTCCTGCATTTGTTGCAAAGTCATGTGCCGCATAGCTCTATTGAGCTGCTGTCCCATCATCAGCATCCTATGAAAAACATTAAAAGTACATCCATACATCATGGATTTTTGTAACAATATGCAAATGCTCCATAATATAATTATCTAATTATTTGTTACATGCCATTAACAGTTTGAAACATGCCATTACCAGTTTTACAAAAGTCACT
Organism: Elymus sibiricus; assembly: GCA_039707655.1. NCBI lineage: Eukaryota > Viridiplantae > Streptophyta > Magnoliopsida > Poales > Poaceae > Elymus > Elymus sibiricus. The sequence continues at coordinate 18,305,377 of CM077671.1, forward strand.
TTCATTATTTGTTACTTCATTTCTAATTCAACATCCTAAAATCATCTTCACTATGAAAACAATGGTTTCTGAATTTTCTTATTCAACAACAATCCCTTCTTCTATTGCAACCAATTGTCTTCATCAGTAAGACTGGAAACATCAAGTCAGCACACTGTTTAGGTCTCAATGGAGCATAAACTGAACTTTTTTTTATCATAAAGTCAGGACACTGTTTAGGTCTCAATGGAATCATCAAGTCAGGACACACATATTCCACATCTTAGTTTCTTGTGTCAATAGAGCATAAACTGAACTTTTTGACAGGAACTTTCTGAATTTTCAAGGCTGAATTTTTTGAACTTTTTTAACACACACATCCCACACTGCTGTTTTTAAGGCTGAATTTTCTGAATTATTTGCAGCACCCTATTGTTTTTCTTTCTGAACAGAGAATACCATGTTCAAGTCAAAAAACTAATCACAAGTACTGCTTCATATTTTACAGCAGAAGGTTAATTTGCAGAGTGACATTGCAACACAAAACTACCATGTTCAAGTCAAACAACCAATCACAAGTACTGCTTCATATTTACATCAGTAGGTTAATTTGCAGAGTGACATTGCAACACAAGATCAATTTGCAGAGGAATTGACAGTAGAAGGTTGATTTTCTGGGAAGAACACTGGTGGATTTCTGTAGCTACTGGCAGGAGGTACTACGTAGGTCGCCGGAGTTGGATCCGTCCACCTGGATGCAACGGATCCATCGGAGCTTCGAGCAAAAGTGGAAGCAAGCATGTCTCTGTAGATGTGCTGCGCCATGGATGGTCCAACCAGTCGGGGGCGGCTCGGGTACTGCGGTGGCGGCTGAACGGCGGCGGAGGGTGGCAGGCGGGAGGGGGTGAGGGGGGGTGGGGGGTGGGGGGGAAGTCGCCGTAGGTCGCCGGTCGCCGCCCGCGATCCGCGGGGGCTCAGGTGGGGAACTGTCTGTTTTGTTATTGCTGCAACGCAGCAAGTCGATCGTTGCAAAAGGCTGTCGCTGCGCTGGTGCTCAGATGGGGCGCTGTCGCGACTTAATCAGACGGCGGGGACTAGTTCGATCGGACGGATGGCGAGGCGGCTTACGCGTGGAACAAATCAGTCGGCTGATTTGTAGCGCCCGCCACTAAAAACAATGCTTAATGACGGTGGACGACAACGATGGGCGACTGGAATCGGGTGGTCAACTTTTGTTTTTAGGTCTCGCGTGGTCAACTGGTAATTAAGGGGTTGTCACGGGGAGCTCCTATTCAGCGATGTTAGCGCCGCAGAATCGAACCAGCGCTTACACTACAGCGCGTTAGTGGGCCGGCCCGCGAAGGCAAATCCTACCAGCGCTCACTACAACGCGTTAGTGGGCCGGCCCACGAAGGCAAATCCAACCAGCGCTGTAGTATGAAGGCAAAGCTTGAAAAAACACCAAAAAATAGGAGCTGCCCCAGGAATTGAACTCACGACCTACACTCCAGACGTGCTAGGCTAACCACTGGAGTACCTCGTAGCAAGTGACTTTGAGCAGCGCTAACTCTTTAAGAACACTTATAGCCGCTCACACGTGCTTTTCTTAAAAAAAAAAGTTCCCAAAAATGGGGAAAAGTTCAAGAACATGCAAAAAAAGTTCATTGATTTTGAAAAATGTTTATCAATTTTGGAAAAAAGTTCACAGCAATTTGAAAAAGTTCATCGATTTTGATAAAAAGTTCATCAAAATTTCGAATAAAGTTCACCAATTTGAAAAAAGTTCATGATTTTAAAACAAAGTTCACAAAAAGTGAAAAAAGTTCAGCAATTTTGAAAAACGTTCATCAAAATTTTGAAAAAAAAAGTTCACCAATTTGAAAAAACGTTCATTGAATTGAATAAAAGTTCATAAATTTTGAAAAAAGTTCATTGAATTTGAAAAAAGTTCATCAAATTTGTATAAAAGTTGGTGAAATTTTGAAAATAGTTCATGAATTTGAATAAAATATTCCTGGATTTTGGAAAAAAAGTTCATCGATTTGAAAGAAAAAAGTTCACGAATTAAAAAAAAACTCACGAATTTGGAAACAAAAATCCACGCATTTAAGAAAACAAAAAATAGAAAGTAAAAAGAAATAAAAAAACCGAATAAAACCGTCACTGGCCAGCGAACCGGGAAAAAACCACGCGAACTGACGAAAGAAATAGATCGAGAAAAAAAGCATGTTTTACCAAGTGTCGAAGATAACCTAGTGGTTGCTGCCGTTCACTTTGAACGCAGAGGTTCCGAGTTCGAACTTTGTTGCTCGCACCTTTTTTTCAGTTTTTAACAGAAAAGAAGAAGGTTTATGGGCCGGCCCAGAGCGGGGCGAGGGTGTGCGTTTAATTACAGTTTACACTGTAATTGCCGTTGTCTCGGTCGGTCGGCCTGCCATTAAACCTCATACTGGGCCTGATTATGGTTAATAACGGTCTGCCGCCACAGTGGGCCGCCGTGTGGTTCAAGTCTGAGGAGGAAGCTGACCCACCCAATAAGGCCCAGCTGCTCAGCTGGAAAAACAAGACGAGCCGACCCAGTTCAGCCGCCAGCTGCTGCACCGCCCAGCCAGCTCGCCGCCGCCGCCGGCGACCAGGAGGCAGGACGCCGTACCACCTCGCTACCGGCTACTACAAGACAAGGTCAGCGAGCAATTCCCCCGCCTCGTTAATTTCTTTCTCGCAATTAATCTTACCGATTGCGTTAATCTGGGCCTGATTCGATGCTATGCTGCTGCTGCTGCATATAATCTTACCGAGTCTCCAAGTGGGTACAACATACATACATACATGCTATGGTTTTTCATAGATTGGATTGCGTTTTGCAAATCACAGGGATGGTTCCGATTTTGCCAGAACTGGATGCTATGCTGCTGCTGCTGCATATAATCTTCCAAGACTCCAAATGTGTAGAATATACATACATGCAATGGTTCCATAGATAGATTTGATTGCATCTACTGCTTGTGTATGAGCAAATTCTATGATAATTACATAGGTTGGTGCATACGTAGGCATCTTTTGGGGATCAATAATTATTATTTTACTGTTAGCTGGAAAAGGCACTAGTATAGAAGTTTTTTTTTGTTTTGACAATTCGCTCTCTAGGCACTTTATTATTCAATAATAGGTGAGTTGATATCTGATTGTACATGCACAATCAGAGAATTACACTATAATAACAAGTACTAGGAACTTTAACAACAGCCTCTCTTGTCGCAGCATGAGCAGCTCTATTAGCACTCCTCCTAGTGAACTGAAGCTTGAACCCCTGAATTGTCGAGAGGAGATTTCATCTCCCTGAAAATGTGGAAACCTACGGACTTATCACTCCCTGTTTGCCAGAGCTTCACCACCTCCTGACAGTCCGTTTCGATGATCACTTCTTGGAACCCGCTGTCAATAGCTAACAGCAATGCGTCTCGGCAGTGAAGTGGCCCGTACCCTTTTCTAAGAGTTATTAGAATCTTATGCTTGGTTGCAAACTGATTACCATGCTTTGTGTGTAGAGCACCATTTTCTTTCCTCTCGCTGCTCATCAACACCAAGGACAACGTTTTTAACTGCTGCATATGTATTTTCCGTTTTTCTTTCTCTCCTTTTCTCTGTCCTTCTTTTTCTGGAAATGGATGTAAGTGTAACCAAACTGAGCTACTGAGTTTGGTGTCGAATAATCACTGTATGAGATTAATTTTATTAGCATGGTCATCTTATTTCTGGGGTCTACTCTGAACTGATAGGCAAATCTGTTTGATAATCTGTACCATGCTATCTGGTCCCACCAAATAAACTCCTTTTTTTTTTCTCTTGATGATGTCTTGATGGATGAAAGGATTTATAGAATTCCTTGTACTGTTTTAAGGATTATTCATGATTTTGTAGCCCACAAAATAAATGTGACGAATTTGTAGATATGTGGTATTCATATCATGTATGTTTTTAGCCTGTGTCATCTCGTTTTATGTTTCTAACTTCTAAGATGTCTCTGCGGCGTGTGTACCTATGATTTTGATTATTGATTTATTGCCCTGCTGGATACATGCAGCCGGCTGTTTGATGAAATGTCGGAACTAGTTTCAATCCCATGCAGTTCCAAGAGGACGCGAGGCACCAGCGATACTGTTGACAGGCTCAGCAGCCTTCCCAACGAGCTGCTCCACCTCATGATGTCCTTCCTGCCAATGCCAGAGGCCGTGCGCACAAGTCTGCTCTCGCCGAGGTGGCGCTATCTCTGGGTCTCTACGCCATACATCCGCATCGACCACCAGGACTTTATGGATGACAGCAAGCTGAAGAATTTCGGGAACCGCCTGCTGCTCTTGCGTGACGGCGCTATTTCCTTGGATGAAACCCGGATCTCTGCCCACAATGTTGTTGATAGTACCACATGTTGTGAGTGGATTCGTCATGCCATTATGCACAAAGTTCGTCTTCTTCATGTTTCTGCAGCTGTCCTTTTGGATAGCACAGCCATGTTTCCTTCACAGCACCTCAAAACAGTCAGGCTACAATCTAACTTGTTGACACATGGGTTCATTAGGCTGCTGAACTATGACTGCCCTGTGCTTGAGCATCTAGAGCTGCAGAATTGCGGTTTGTGTGACCTGAAGGAGATCTCATCGAGGTCACTCAAGGTTCTACGTATCATTGATTGCCATATCTCTGTGGGTCTTGTGATTTGTACTAGCAACCTTACCCATCTCTCTATCGTTGACCCAAGATGTTGTTCTGGTGCTATAGTTACCAGGGGTCTGTCTTCTCTAGTAACAGCTTCGGTTAGATCTAAGAAGTTCCATTTTTATAAGCAAAACACAGTAGTGGATCATCGTCTACTTGATGGCCTCTCACATGCCACCACCTTGGAGTTGCATGGATCATTACCTGAGGTACGAACTGTTCTTTCCTTTTCATCATATCCATACAAGTCTAGATGAATATATTTGCTTCCTATGCTAGATTTTGTTATATAGTTGCTTCTTGGATTTAAATACAGAGGGTCTTCATTTTTTTAGCTTACTTATTTCCGTCTTATGTGCTGGAAATATCGAATAATCAAACTATTAACCTCACTGTGTCTTTGATCATTTTGATTTCATATCAGATGAATATGAAGCTCACATGCGAGAGAGGTTTGCGGACATGCCCGATGTTCAGCAACCTGACAAGCCTGGTGCTGGGTGAGTGGTGCATGGCTGCTGACTTCTATCCGCTGCTTCGCATTCTCCAACGCTTGTGCAAGATGAAGGAGCTAAAATTTAAGCTCACAATGGTATACTCACTCAAAACCATGTATATACACCAGTTAATCTGCTAGGGTAGTAGAACCTCTGACCAATAATATGTTGCAATTATGCAGGAGGAATTTAGTACATGCAAGGATTTTGAATCTGCTCTGTTGTCAACAAGGGCAGCACTGCCGTCGGGCTCAGTCAGCCACCCTTGCATCGAGAGGATCAAAATCTACTGCCATGAAGATCCAAGGGTCAGCCCGTTGGTGCAGGTGTTGCAACCGATTGTCGGCGATGTGAAAATCAGCATCAAGCATCGCTGACCTATGTTAATCAAGACCTTGTTTTGTTTGGGGGACCTGCCACCTTTGGTCAGTGCTAGGTTAATGTGTTGAGACAAGAGTGTTTTGGAGACGCCGACGTTAACGAGAAAAGAGCCGCATGTCAGGAAGCAGTAGCCATTTAAGTTCTGGATCATGTTTTAGATAATGGGTGTGATCGAATTTTGCTGTACACACGTGATGGTTGATCTGAGCTAGGTCGTCATCTTAGACTAGTTGAGTGTCAGGGACATGATGGATTCTGAGCCAGTTCTTCAAAAACGTTATGTATATATAGTTGTGTTTTAACTAAATATTGGATTGCTGAGAAGGTCTCAGGAGCCGATGAAAGTGTTGTTGGTGAAATGCCGCGGCATGGCAACCTTTCTTGTGCTTTGCTTTCTATTGAGATATTGGCACAACTCATTTGTTTCAAAGTAGATTGTGCGAAGGATCATTTAGGAAATTGTTCTGGTTGTTTTCTGTATATCATTAGTTTTCCTGTCACCACCCCATCGAGATGACCAAAACCTATTCTGTAGCTGCAGTTTCAGCTGCAGCTGCTGGACTATGCTCGGTATTCACCACCCCATGGAGAGGCTTCTCATTCAGCCCAAGGCCAATTTTGCGAACATTGGCACAACAAAGGAATGCAAAGATGTTCGACAATATTTCAAAGCCCTGGCTGCTGCTGCTGCTGCTCTGCTTCGAATATTTGCGAACAAAGGAATGCAAAGATGTTCGACAATATTTCACCTAGCAGGGCTGCTTGGTTTTGTAATTTCAAAAGAGATATCATCCTCTTTTCTTTCAGGTCGCCATGCGCCCCTTTCTTTCCCCCTTATTGGTTTTAATATTTTTCTATAGTTTTACACTCGAAAAAAGACCGAGGGAGAGTATATGAGTTCACATGTATAATTTCCATTGGTCAACAAGAAAAATAACTAATAGGATGCAACAACAATGATATAATTATATTAACAAATAAGATAAGTTTGGTACACCTTATACAGACTGTGCAAGCTTAAGATTACAAGCCACATACCACTGTCAAGTTTCCTTTTTCCCTACATATTATATGTGTAAATAACAAAAGAAGTGAATGTTGTTGGCCAAGCCACATCGTAGGAGGCTAGCCACTAGGAGTGGGTATCAAGGCCAGCATCTGGTTCTTGATGATACCAATGCACATCTGAATCTCCCTGAAGATGGGCACGTTGTGCGAGCTGAACGGTTGCAGCCGTGACAGCGCCGAGTCGAGGATGTGTGCCACCTCCGCTGGGTGATAGTGCTTCTCCGTGCAATTCTGATGCATCGAATTGAAACGACGATGACCAAATACATTAGAACTCGTAAGATGGCCCAGAAACATTGCGACTGAAGAAAGAATTCGTAAGATCTCTAATGATTGATTTACTACCTGCATCATGAGGATTGCAGCTACACTGGACGAAATCAGCTCTGACGGGAACTGGGCTTCGGAGTCACTGCCCTTGGGCAATACTCTTGGACTGGAAACGTTATCAGTTGCTGCAGCAGGGCCGAAGCGGCCCGAGGGCCGAGGAGCTGCTATCTGAATTTGCCTGTTCAGAATCGAGTGGTACCCCCCTTATGCCTAGTATGCTAGAACCAGAGCCAGTATCATGGAGGTTCAGATTGTCTAGCGCTTCCCCTATTTTGGCAAAAGCGTACTCTTCTTCACTTACTTTGCACATTGCCTGGTTAAACAGAAGAAGAAAAAAACCCAGTGCAGAGCATGTACATTAATGAAAACAAAGCAAAAGTTTTCTACTTCAATGACAACAAAAATTGCAAAGACATGAAAGAACTCTAGAAGCTAAATGCTCCATGTATCCAACACTAAACATAAGTACATAACTATGAGGATACAAACTACTGAGCATGGAGATGAAAATGAAAATGCACTCATGATTAATAAAACTATTTATGCATCTTTACTTCCATCAAGGACTGAACTTAACATATATGATTGTTAGAGCATCTCTAACCGACCCCCTATCGGTTAGAGGAGGAAACGACCAATTATATTTAACTCCCTATAATATAATTTAAGGAGTTAAAGGGTGGCCGTTTCTAACCGATCCCCTATATTTAAATCCTTAATTTTTTTTTGCTCAGTTCTTTTAGCCTTGCCACATTCATTTTAAACAATTGCACACTATTTCATCAATCATTCAAATGATTCAAATTCAACATGCACAACAAATAAACTATGAACACACATATAGTTGCACGGATCGAGCAATGCAAATTAAAACATGCATATAGTTCATCCAAAAGGCACCACATTGATCAAGTTTGATCCAAAATCACCACAACATGTCGTGGATCGATCCCAACCAAAGGCATGCAACACGAACTCAAACACCATCATCACCAAAGAAATCATGACCACCTCCAAATCCTCCATCATCACCATCTCCAAGTCCACCATCATCCACACAGCCACCACCACCATCACCTCCTTGTCCATCACCATCTCTATGATCACCACCACCATCACGTCCAAGTCCACCATCACCATCACCTCCTTGCCCACCACCACCATCCACACGGCCACCGCGACCATTCAAGAGAGACCTCCGTTTGGTTCAAGATCTCTCCAAGAGTGAGCTCCCAATTTTTTTTTGCCGTGGCATCCATTGTGGTTGGGTTCATGAACATGATAGCACGTTCTTCGACCTTCTTCTCCTTCACAAGCCTCTCCTCCTCGAGTGCAAGCCTCCGCTCCTCCGCCTTCAACTTCCTCTCTTCGGCCACCAACTTTGACCTCCATTTCTCGTCCTCCAACAACTTGAGCTCATTCCATCTTGCCGCTTTCTCTTCTTTGCATTCATCCACCAAAGCTTTCTTGGTCTCAATCATGGCCACAAGCTCTTCTTTGTAGGTGCCACCGAAGGCTCCTCTCCTTTTTCTCTCTTTTGCAATCTTGTTACCATCCGGCCTCTTGTTGGGATTTTCATCCTCCTCCTCATCTTCTTCAACGGATATGCTTATCCTTGACCTCTTCGGTGTGGTCCCGGAATTTCTCATTGTTGCAAAGTTCTTTGTAGCAATGGTGCAATGTGAAGGGCTTGTGATCGCACTTCTTGTTGCGTTGCTTGAATAGCTCTTGGATGATTGACCCATAGTCCGAGATTTGCACACCACTTGGTGGCGCATGGTTGACTTGATCAATACAACCAGACCGTCGGTTGCATTGGTCTTGGATGGTACCCCAACGGTGCCCAAGAGAACCTTGGGTGTGATTTTTTTGACCAATCAAGACAGCAGGAGAGGCTCCTACTGTTATATATTAACTCAGCAAAGAACTGTACAATGTGTTTTTGCATGGTCAAAGGACCAAATGGTTAGAAGGGCTAAAAAAGAAAACAATTACAATGTCAACTTTTGGATGAAACTTTCAAGGAAAGCCACAACTTCAGGTTTAACCCTGAATTTGAGAATGTCTAGGTCAGCCTTTAAAAGCCTACTCCAATCTTGCAGGGAAGCAGCCACCTTATCAAAGTAGCACCTATTTCTTTGCTTCCAAATGTTCCAGGCAGCCAGAATCACAATTTCTTTAAACAGTGGATGAGGCCAATTGCTTGCAGTCTAGTCAAACATTTCTTGCAGGTCTAAAGAGGTGTCCCAATGAATTTTGATTGTGTTCCAACAAGCAGTACTGAAAGTACAATCAAAGAACAGATATTTGCTTGTTTCCAGGTGCGGGGAGGAACATAACAAACATGAATGGTCATCACCTATATCAAAGTGTCTTCTGCAAAGCATGTCTCTAGTGTTGACCCTATCCATGAGCATTAGCAGGGAAAAACCTCGTGTTTCATCATGCATTTTGTCTTCCAGATACTTGTGATATAATGGGGAGGGTGCTGGTCTCTAAAGTAGAATTTATAGAATTTTCTTGCAATGAAGGAGACTTCACCCAAACATAGGATCCACTCATCAGCCACTATGGGTTCAAGTGTGATTCTGCTCAGTTGCTCATTGAGAGAGTCCAGTTCCTATCATGCTTCAATGGACAGTGGCAAGTGGAAGTTTACAGCAGGCTCAGGATTGTTATGGAAGTTGGCAAGGGAGATATCTTCATTTACAGCAAATGGGAAGATATGATTATATCTTTCTTCCAAAGGCTACTCATATAACCAAACATCCTTCCATAGCAAGGTTGCATCCCCAGCTCGAGGCACACACGTGGTTATACCTCTGTAGATGTCCCTTAGAGAAAAAGTGTCACGCTACCAGAAAGAACCACAGGCTGGCATTGCATGTGGTGGTGTCTCATTGTAGTATTTATTCCAGATGATCATCACCCAAGGGATATCCTCCTTATGTATAAACTTCTGTATGAACTTCGTCAGCAGAACCAGGTGCCATGAGATCCATTATGCCAAGCCCTCCTTTGTTTTTTGGACGACAAACCAGGTGCCATGCAGCCAAAGAGTGAGTGTGTGCATCTCTGGTCACCTTCCTCCATAAGCAGTGTCTTCTAGCACAATCAAAGAGATCAAACAGTTTGTCGAACAGCTTGAGTACACACATTGCAAAGGAGAGGAGAGATGAAAGATCCGAATTGATATATTGCACCCGGCCACCATACGTCAACCAGATAGCCGTTCCAGTCAGGTGTCTCTCAATGTTGTCCACAAGTGGCATGAGGTCCCCAACCGTGGGCCTGGTGGTGCCCAGCGGCAAGCCAAGGTACGTGAATGGCATCATGCCCACCTGGCATCCGAGCGTTTGAGCAAGATCAGAGGCTCCTTGAGCTGTGAGGTTTATGGGCATGAGCTGGGATTTTGAGTAGTTGATCCTGAGTCTTGTAGCTCTGGCATAGAGTCTAATAGCTCTTTTATAATCTATAATTGGTTTTGATCCACTGGCAGAATTAAAATCTTGTCGACCGCGTTTTGGATAACAGGGTAATCTTTAGAGTGTGGTTGTTCAATGGGAAGCACTAAACTGCCTTCAGGCCAAGCCTTGTTAACCATCGATTGCAGTAAATCTGCAGCGAGAACAAATAATAGGAGCGATAGAGGGTCGCCTTGTCGCACCCTATGTTTGCAAATGAATTCAGGGCCCGATATTCCATTTAGCAGACCTGAAGAGGATCTGGATTTTAGTATCATATCAATCCACATCACCCAACGCTGATCAAAACCTTTGTGGTTTAACATATCAAGTATGAAGGAGTGTTCCCTGGTATCGAATGCCTTTTCAAAGTCGATTTTTAGAATGACAATTTCGCGGCCTGAGGTTTTGCATTGATATAGGTACGCGAAAGCCCATCCTAGGCAGTCTTGGATAGTACGTGTTTTGATGAAACCGTACGGGTTCCTGTGAACCAACTTCAGTATCCAAGTCTGCAGCCGTTCAACAAGGATTTTTCTCAAGACCTTCAGTACACAGTTAAGTAACGATATAGGACGGAAGTCATTCACTCTCTCAGGAGTAGGTTTTTTTGGTACGAGCACGATGAGCGATGAATTCAGGAACTGTAAGCAGATTTTTCCTTCCTAGAAATCCCACAATTTATAGAAGTCCGGTGCAATGATGTGCCAACAAACTTTCAAGAACTGACCAGTGAAACCATCCGGCCCAGGCGCACGATCAGATGGGATAATCTGGATAACTCTGTCAATTTCCTGTTGTGGAAAAGGTGCTGACAAAACTTCAAGGCCAGGGATGCGCGGGATCACATCTTCCAGAGGAAAATCATAGACAGGATCAGCAGAGACGGCCATTCTGTTTTTAAAGTGCGCCAAAAACGCAACAACTTTCTCGTCATGATTTTTAATTGAACGACCATCCTCCGTGGTTAAAACACGTATTGAATTGCGACGATGACATTCAGTGGCTCTAGAATGAAAAAAATGGTGTTCTCCTCACCATGAACAACCCATCTAAAAGTACACCTCTTTTTCCAATATGCATTCTGATATCCTAACAATCGGATAATCTGATCTTCCAAAATTCTTCCGAAGTTTGCTTTAGGCAGCGTCAACAAATGCGAATCTTGTAGTTCATCTAGATGTAGAAGTGTTTTGTCACAATTCTCAATGAGTAAACTCAGCCTGGAAATTGTCTTGCTCCACTTTCTAAGTGCATACCTTAACCTTTTGAGCTTGGCAGAAATCCAAGTGGCAGAAGAGGACGCTTGAATAGGAACATTCCAAGAGCATTGGACTGTTTGCAAGAAACCAGGGTGGGATGGCCAGAAAGTCTCAAATCGAAACAGATTGCTCCATCATATCACGGTTTGAACAGACATAACACACGGAATATGGTCAGAAATGGGTTGGGACAGAGGTTTTACCGTGGTATTTGGGAAGATAGAACTCCATTCCACCGAGGAAAAAACCATGTCTAATTGTTCCAGAAGTGTTTGTTCCTGCATATTGCTCCGCGTGAACCGGCGGTCTTTAATAGGAATTTCTAAGAGAGCCAACACTAGTAGAAAACAGACCTTTTGTCCAAAGCATTAGTCCCGGTCTGGTTTTGAACCGGCACTAATGTGACCATTAGTCCCGGTTCCAACGGCTAGGGGGGCGGGCATCATTAGTCCCGGTTTGTTCCGGACCTTTAGTCCCGGTTCGTAACACGAACCGGGACTAATGGGGTGGTGGCAGACTGGTGTCAGCCTGGGGCCCCACGATCACCTTTAGTCCCGGTTCGTGGCACGAACCGGGACTATAGGCTCACCTTTAGTCCCGGTTTGTGTCACGAACCGGGACTAAAGATGCCCCTATATAAACCCTAGCCCGAGCTCTCTCTTCTTCCCCTTTCCTCTCCTCTCTGTTCTTCCCCTCTTCCTCGAGCTCATCCTCCATTTTTGTCAAGATTTGGAGGCACCCCATCCATCCAAGTGTTCACAAAGGTTAGCAACTTTGTCCTTTCATCTCTCATTGCTAGATTATCTCTTGCAATGCTCTATAAGTATAGTGATTTGTGGGTTTTAGTTTGGGAGTATTTATATGTGGTAGTTTATTTGATTTATATGCAATTTGAGCTCAAATTAACTTCTTACTTTGCATGTGTAGGTGTGGTTTACTTAGTGCCTTCCCGTCCCCGTCCTAACCACCGTCGATCGCCCGCACCGTCCCGTCGCCGGCACCACCTTGGTGAGCCTCTTGTTCTTATCCTTTTTATAAAAAAAATCATGTTTGTAAGATTTAGATAGTTACTGTATAGTTTTCTTACCTATATGGTTGTTTGTTATACATAGTGGCATGGTTTTGATATCCGTCCCCGTCGGCCCTCGTCCGGTTTATGATTCGGATGTGGTATATACTCTCTTTTATAACTATTTGTTGCATTTCGTGTTTATGACAATTATGCCCATCAAGTTGACATAGATATTTTTATCTAGGAGGTATGTGAACCAGAAATTGCAACCGACATAGATATTCTTGTCAAGAAGTTAAATTTAGTTGAAAAAGAAAACAAGTATTTGAAAGAAAAATTGAAAAAGAGTTGAAGAAGAGAAGATGAAACTGGAGTTGTATGTTGCCGATGTCGTCGATGATCACAAGATCAAGATGGATGCAATGCGCTTGAAGATTAGAAAATTTAAAAAATATGCCATTGATAGTGAGGCTTGGTATCACTATGCTGTTGGATCAATTGTTACCTTAGTTGCGATCTTGATCGCATTTGTTGTTGCATTTAAATGCTTTAGCTAGAGAGTTTGTATGTTGTTTTATCAGAACAAGTGTGTATGAACATTATGTATGAACTTGTATTAATTTGGTCTTTTCGGTGTTGTGTAATGAAGATGAGCCGGCAATGGATGTACGATGACCGATGCTCTCCCCAGTTCATTAATGGCGTGCATACTTTTCTGGTTGCGGCTGAGGCAAACAAGCAGGCGGATGGTTTTATGTATTGTCCATGTGCTGGCTGTAAGAATGATCGAAATTACTCTAACTCAAGAACCATTCACGTCCACCTGTTTGAGTCCGGTTTCATGTCCGGCTATAACTGTTGGACCAAGCACGGAGAAAGAGGGGTCCTAATGGAAGAGAATGAAGAAGAAGAGGATGACGACAGCTATCCTGGCCATGGGTTCCATGAATACGATGGTACAACAATGGGGGAAGAAGCTGAGCCGGCAATGCGGGAAGGAGCTGAAGAAGAGGCATCAGATGAGCCCGCTGATGATCTTGGTCGGGCCATTGCCGATGCAAAGAGAAACTGCGCAAGTGAAAAGGAGAAGCTGAAGTTGCAGCGCATGTTAGAGGATCACAAGAAATTGTTGTACCCAAATTGCGAAGATGACAAGAAAAAGCTGGGTACCACACTGGAATTGCTGCAATGGAAGGCAGAGAATGGTGTACCTGACAAGGCATTTGAAAAGTTGCTGAAAATAATGAAGAATAAGCTACCAAAGGACAACGAATTGCCCGACAGTACGTACGAAGCAAAGAAGGCCGTCTGCCCTCTAGGATTAGAGGTGCAGAAGATACATGCATGCCCTAATGACTGCATCCTCTACCGCGATGAGTACGAGGATTTGAATGCATGCCCGGTATGCTGTGCATTGCGCTATAAGATCGGCCACGATGACCCTGGTGATGTTGCGGGCGAGCGCCCCAGGAAGAAGATTCCTGCCAAGGTGATGTGGTATGCTCCTATAATACCACGGTTGAAACGTTTGTTTCAAAACAAAGAGCATGCCAAGTTGATGCGATGGCACAAAAAAGACCGTAAGAAAGACGGGAAGTTGAGAGTACCCGCTGACGGATCACAGTGGAGAAAAATCGAGAGAAAGTGGAAGGACTTTGCAAAGGACGCAAGGAACGTATGGTTTGGTTTAAGTGCAGATGGCATTAAACCTTTTGGGGAGCAGAACAACAATCATAGCACATGGCCTGTGACTCTATGTATCTATAACCTTCCTCCTTGGTTGTGCATGAAGCGGAAGTTCATTATGATGCCAGTGCTCATCCAAGGCCCCAAGCAACCCGGCAACGACATTGATGTGTACCTAAGGCCATTAGTCGAAGAACTTTTAGAGCTATGGAATGGAAAAGGTGTACGTGCGTGGGATGAGCACAAACAGCAGGAATTTGACCTGCGAGCGTTGCTGTTTGTAACCATCAATGATTGGCCTGCTCTCAGTAACCTTTCAGGACAGACAAACAAGGGATACCACGCATGCACACACTGTTTAGATGATACCGACAGTATATATTTGGATAAATGTAAGAAGAATGTGTACCTGGGGCATCGTCGATTTCTTCAGAGCAGGCATCCCGTAAGAAAGAAAGGCAAGCATTTCAAAGGTGAGGCAGATCACCGGAAGAAGCCTCGCCACCATACTGGTGATGATATACTTGATATGGTGAAGGATTTAAAAGTAATCTTCGGAAAGGGTCCTAGCGGACAATCTGTTCCGAATGACGCTGACGGACGCGCACCCATGTGGAAGAAGAAATCTATATTTTGGGACCTACCCTATTGGAAAGACCTAGAGGTCCGCTCTGCAATCGACGTGATGCACGTGACGAAGAATCTTTGCGTGAACCTGCTAGGCTTCTTGGGCGTGTATGGGAAGACAAAAGATACACCGGAGGCACGGGAGGACCAGCAACGTATGCACGGAGAAGACAGCATGGATCCAAAGCAGTTTCAGGGTCATGCCAGCTACGCTCTTACCAAAGAAGAGAAGGAAATCTTCTTCGAATGCCTGCTCAGTATGAAGGTCCCGTCTGGCTTCTCGTCGAATATAAAGGGAATAATAAATATGGCAGAGAAAAAGTTCCAGAACCTAAAGTCTCATGACTGCCACGTGATTATGACGCAACTGCTTCCGGTTGCATTGAGGGGGTTTCTACCGGAAAACATTCGATTAGCCATTGTGAAGCTATGTGCATTCCTCAATGCAATCTCTCAGAAGGTAATCGATCCAGAAATCCTACCAAGGTTAGAGAATGATTTGGTGCAATGTCTTGTCAGTTTCGAGTTGGTGTTCCCACCATCCTTCTTCAATATCATGACGCACGTCCTAGTTCACCTAGTTGAGGAGATTGCCATTCTGGGTCCTGTATTTCTACACAATATGTTCCCCTTTGAGAGGTTCATGGGAGTCTTAAAGAAATATGTTCATAATCGTGCTAGGCCAGAAGGAAGCATCTCCAAGGGCCATGAAACAGAGGAGGTCATTGAGTTTTGTGTTGACTTTATTCCTGACATTAAGCCGATTGGTGTTCCTGAATCGCGGCATGAGGGCAGACTGGGTGGAAAAGGCACGCTAGGAAAGAATTCAGTAATATGCCGGGACGGGCATTCTTTGGCGCAAGCACACTACACAGTTCTACAAAGTTCCGCCTTGGTGGCTCCGTATATCGAGCAACACAAGAATATTCTACGCTCCAAACACCCGGAGCAGTCTGACGACTGGATTACACATGAACAAACTGTGACTTTCGCCGGTTGGTTGCAGACACGTCTCATGCATGATGACACTGTTGCAGATGACCTGTACTTGCTGTCCAAGTTACCATCTTCGACTATATTGACTTTCAAAGGGTACGAGATAAATGGGAATACATTTTACACGATCGCCCAAGATAAAAAGAGCGCCAACCAAAACAGTGGTGTCCGCTTTGATGCAGCAAACACCAATAGGCCAAAGGACACATATTATGGTTACATAGAGGAGATATGGGAACTTGACTATGGACTTGGTTTGAAGGTCCCTTTGTTTCCGTGCAAATGGGTCAATCTGAGAGGAGGCGGGGTAAAGGAAGACCCGCAGTACGGAATGACAATAGTGTATCTCAACAATCTTGGGTACGCAGACGAACCATTCGTCCTAGCCAATGATGTGGCGCAGGTTTTCTATGTGAAGGACATGTCTACCAAGCCGAGAAAAAGAAAAGATAAGGAAGCGAATACATCATACGATGAGCCAAAGCGCCACATAGTTCTTTCAGGGAAAAGAAACATCGTGGGAGTGGAGGACAAGACAGACATGTCAGAAGATTATGAAAAGTTTCATGAAATTGCTCCCTTCACAGTGAATGTTGACCCGAGCATCAAGTTAAATGATGAAGATTGTCCATGGTTACGGCGCAAAGGGACACACGCGAAGAAAAAGTTTTATACCCAAAGATCCCACTCTGGGATGTGACCGGCTTCTCTAGTTAGTTTCCGGACTTATATATCTGGAAAGTCCCACTTCGGACAAACCGGAGGGAATCTTTGTAATAGTAATGTACTTATGTGTTTTGGCATTTGAAACGCAAAGAAATATTATGTCCAAAGCCACGTCATCAATTTTCAACCCTTTCTGACTTCATTTGCTATTTTTCATGCATTTACTGATTTTTTTGAGCTAAATGACCCTGAAATTGAAAAGCACTACAAAGGAACTCTGAAAAGATTGAAAGTTGGCATGGTATCATCATTTCACCCACATAGCATGTGCTAAAAAGTTGAGAGGGTTACGACAAAAACTGGATCCACTTCATGTACAAAATGTTTTGAAGTATCAGGGTTTCAGACGAAAACTCGTCTGTTACAAAGGCATTTCATTTTTTTTAAACTTATTTCAACTCCAGACTTTTTGTGTGTTCAGTATGCACCATTCGAAGCCACGTCATCAATTTTCAACCCTTTCTGACTTCATTTGCTATTTTTCATGCATTTACTGATTTTTTTGAGCTAAATGACCCTAAAATTGAAAAGCACTACAAATGAACTCTGAAAATGTTGAAAGTTGGCATGGTATCATCATTTCACCCACATAGCATGTGCTAAAAAGTTGAGAGGGTTACGGCAAAAACTGGATGCACTTCGTGTACAAAATGGACAATCTCTTTCGAAGATCAGGGTTTCAGACGAAAACTCGTCTGTTACAAAGGCATTTCATTTTTTTAAACTTATTTCAACTCCAGACTTTTTGTGTGTTCAGTATGCACCATTCGAAGCCACGTCATCAATTTTCAACCCTTTCTGACTTCATTTGCTATTTTTCATGCATTTACTGATTTTTTTGAGCTAAATGACCCTAAAATTGAAAAGCACTACAAATGAACTCTGAAAATGTTGAAAGTTGGCATGGTATCATCATTTCACCCACATAGCATGTGCTAAAAAGTTGAGAGGGTTACGGCAAAAACTGGATGCACTTCGTGTACAAAATGGACGATCTCTTTCGAAGTATCAGGGTTTCAGACGAAAACTCGTCTGTTACAAAGGCATTTCATTTTTTTAAACTTATTTCAACTCCAGACTTTTTGTGTGTTCAGTATGCACCATTCGAAGCCACGTCATCAATTTTCAACCCTTTCTGACTTCATTTGCTATTTTTCATGCATTTACTGATTTTTTTGAGCTAAATGACCCTAAAATTGAAAAGCACTACAAATGAACTCTGAAAATGTTGAAAGTTGGCATGGTATCATCATTTCACCCACATAGCATGTGCTAAAAAGTTGAGAGGGTTACGGCAAAACTGGATGCACTTCGTGTACAAAATGGATAATCTCTTTCGAAGTATCAGGGTTTCAAACGAAAACTCGTCTGTTACAAAGGCATTTCATTTTTTTAAACTTATTTCAACTCCAGACTTTTTGTGTGTTCAGTATGCACCATTCGAAGCCACGTCATCAATTTTCAACCCTTTCTGACTTCATTTGCTATTTTTCATGCATTTACTGATTTTTTTGAGCTAAATAACCCTAAAATTGAAAAGCACTACTAATGAACTCTGAAAATGTTGAAAGTTTGCATGGTATCATCATTTCACCCACATAGCATGTGCTAAAAAGTTGAGAGGGTTATGGCAAAAACTGGATGCACTTCGTGTACAAAATGGACAATCTCTTTCGAAGTATCAGGGTTTCAGACGAAAACTCGTCTGTTACAAAGGCATTTCATTTTTTAAATAACCTAAGAATTACCAAATTGAATATAATGATAAAACATGCTAATATTAAACAGCAGAAAAAAGAATCACTGCAAAATCTATTTTTAAAGTAAAGTTATTCACAAACTAGTGATTCACATAAATTTCGAATAATTCGAATTTAAACTATTCAAATTTGAAAACTACTGCCACTAACAGAAAGTTTATAAATTTTTTGACCTAACGCAAAAAGATTCACTCATTAACTCTAAATAAAGAAAAAAAACTCAGAAACAAAAGAAAATAAATAAAACAGAAATTAAAAAAAAACTGAAAAGTAAATAAAAAAAAGCCCGCCTACTGGGCCACCACGGCGTATTGGGCCAGGATGCAGGCCCAGTAGGCCCAACAGGGCAGCACAGGTGCGGTAGGCCCAGAAGGCCTGCATTAGAGAGGAGCTCGACACCGTAGCCGCGGCGGGGCTTATAAACCGGTGCGAGCTCCTCTCAACTAGCGAGGTGGGACTAAACATTTGACACGGGAAGCCAGATCTTTAGTCGCGGTTGGTGGCTCCAACCGCGACTAAAGGCCCCCCTTTAGTCGCGGTTGGAGCCACCAACCGCGACTAAAGGCCTACGCTTCCCGCCGCTTGGGCTGGCGAAATCGACCTTTAGTCGCGGTTGGTGGCTCCAACTGCGACTAAAGGTGCCTCCTATATATACAAACACTTACGAATTTTTCCCCAAATCGACGACGCCGAACGTACCACCACGCCGCCAGGCTGCCGGAGCTCGCCATCGCCGTCCGTCCACGCGCCCCTGCCCCTCGACGTCGCCGTCCGTCCGTCCGCGCCCCTACCGCACCTCGACGCCGTCGTCCGTCCGCGTGCCCCTGCCCCTCGACGCCGCCGTCTGTCCGCGCCTCTTCCGCACCTCGACGTGGTGGCCGCCGCGCCCTTGCACCTCGCCATCGCCGTCGCCGTCCGTCCGCGCCCCTGCACCTCGACGCCGCCGTCCGTCCGCTGTGAGCTCGCACGGCCCCCCTCCGGCGATTTTTTTTTCACTAGTTTTTTTTATACATGTATGCATGAATGTTTGATGTTTTATTTAGATGTTTTAGTTGTTTTAGATGATTATTTAGTATATATGTATGTATAGAAATATATGTATGTTTTTTATACATCTAACATTTCATCTAATACACACACGCACATTTTCTTAAGTTAGATGATTTATATGTATTTTTGTATGTTTTAGTATATATGTATAGCAATTTTGACATTTTTCAGAAGAATTTTGACATTTTTTTTTCACTAGATGATTAGATGTATAGAAAAAAGTTGAGGAATTTTGACATTTGAGGAATTAATTAGTATAATGTATGTATAGAAATTTTGAGGAATTAATTAGTATAATGTATGTATAGAAATTTTGAGGAATTTTGACATTTGAGGAATTTTGACATTTTTTATACTTTTAGATGAAATGTTAGATGAAATGTTAGTTTTTTATACTTTTAGTTATAGAAATGTTAGATGAATGTTAGATTTGCAATTAGTCTTTTAAGGGATTTATCAGGAATGCCCCCATTATGGATGTGCACAAGTTGATCCATTTTTTTTCGGATCTCATGCATCTACCCTTTTATGTGTCACGTTTTGTCTAGCTAGTGTCAAAAGGATTCAAGAAAACCATGGCTTCATCATTAGCCGGAAGTAACAGGCGCATGATGGTACGAAGCTTTTCAAAGTTGTTTTGGAACGGAGTTCTTGATAGAATAATTAGTTTTTTTGGTACGAAGTTCAGCAAAGGCCTTCCAAATAGCGATATTCGGAAGGCTCTTGCTGAACTTCGTACCAAAAAGCTAATTATCCTATCCGGGACTCCGTTCCAAAACAACTTTGGACAGCTTCGTACCATCATGCGCCTGTTATTTCTGGCTAATGATGAAGCCATGGTTTTCTTCCTTTGACACTAGCTAGACAACGTGACATATAGAAGGGTAGATGATATCAGGAAAAATATGGACCATTTTCTGCACATCCACAATGGCGTCATTTTGTTAAATCCCTTAAAGGTTAAGAGAATCCGTTATGATTCTGAAGGTTCCTCGCATATAAGAAATCACAATCAAGCATTTAAAAAATGTTAAATTTGCATAGAATTTCTTCTCGGAGTCAACGATGCCCGGCCCGCATCCTCGTCGTCGACTCGTTCGCGACGACGTCCTGCTTCAGAGGGGCAACGTTCGGGACTGGGCTCCGCCGGGCTGGCACTGGGAGGTGCTACCTTAAGGGGCGCGCAGTTTGGTGAGGAACCCGGCCCCGGGTCCCGTCGTCGACCCGGAGCTTCTTTGGTGGCGTTCGCGTGGGCCACTTTCGGTGCGGAGGCAGCCGGCCCCGCCGGAGGTGGTACGTCGCCGTGTCAGGGAGGAGGACGAGCACGTCCGTCGCTACATGGATGCGTTGGACGTCAGGTTCTCCAATACCTGGCAGGTTCTTCAGGGATCTCACCCGAGCTATGATCCTGTGATGGTTCCTTCTCTTTGGGTGTCCACCGCCCGCGCCTCAGGAACCGCGAGTGAACTAGATTCTTCGATAATATTCGATCTGTATTAGCTAGTGATAATACTCGAGATGTATTCCAGATTATATTCGATAATATTCGAGACGATTTATTCGAGATTATATTCGATGATGCATATTATATGAATTATTCGAGATGCATATTATGTACTATGATTCAGTTTTTCCTTATTGATTGCATGCATTCTAATTTGAATACTAAATTGTTTTATCTTTCTTCTGGATTAGTTAAATAAAAGGTATGGACAATACCGGCAGAGAAGGAGAAGAGGCTCTGTTCGACATCATACGCTCCACGAGCCCAGAGCATGAACCTGAAGATGATGACGGCTCGCAATATCTGAACAATTCCGGTGAGGGTTGTATGATATTTGATGAAGACGAAGGAATAGATGAAGGTGACGACAACGATGTTGACGAAGAAAATGTTCTTCAAATAACAAAGACCGGCGAGGTATATTTAATATATAAGCCATCCGGTGATCATTACATGTCTTAATTGATTTGTATGTATTAACGAATCGATCTTTCTTCTTTTAGGCCTCCGGATCGAGCAAATCTTCTACAAGCGACAGGGTAGTTCGAGGCCCGGCCAAAAAGTTGGACAAAGGCGTAAAATTCAACATCGATTCCATCAAAACATCAACTGGCGAACCGCTTGAACCTAGGAAAAATGCGACCAAGTTCAAGAATCAATGCGGAGTTATTGTCAGGGACCAAATCCCGATCTCCGTTCAAGAATGGAAAAAGCCAGCAAAGGGAGATCGAGCAGGAGTTACTTTTGTCGATGAAAGAGCAAAAGATGTGCTTTGGACTACGCTCATGGAACATTTCACCCTACCAGATAATTTGATAGATGCAGATCTGAAGAAAGTCAGAAACTATGCTCTTAAAAAGATGGCGATCGCATTCAACACCTTCAAGAAAAATGCATGGACTAAGTACGTCAAATCAAACAAGAAGACTCCAGAATTCACGGGAGCACTGGTGAAGGCAAAAGATCACTAGGACGCTTTCGTGAAGTTCAAGGAATCGGAAGAAGCTAAGGAACGGTCGAGAAAAAACAAGATTAATGCTGCGAAAAAGAAGTGGCACCATCATCTGGGGCTAGGTGGCTACCAGGTGGCGCTGCCTAAGTGGGATCATTCTGAGCAAGAGATGATTAGTGCAGGGGTCAGTCCAGTTACATTGACATGGCCCCCCAGGTGCAGGACATGGTTTTATGCGCATGGGGGGAAGTTGGACCCAGAGACAGGGCTGGTTATGGTGAAGGCAAGTCTTAAAGAAGCGACGGACGAAATACTTATTGCAATAGAAGAAGCTCGAACGGGGGTGTTCACGCCCAACAGAGAGAACGACGAGCTTACGCGCGCCCTGAAGAATGCTGAACACCCGGGAAGAACACGAGGCAAAGGCGTTGTTCCGTGGTTTGAGGGGTTTGCGGATTGGAACGACGACTATAGAAGCCGTGCGAGAAAGAAGATGCAGGAGGAGAAGAAGAAGAAGGAGGAAGCACTCCGCCTTGAAGGCCTAGAATCAAAGCACCTGGAGTTGGAACGATTTGTCAGGCGGCAGCAGGAGCAGATCGACTCACTCAACCAGGAAAGGGCGTCTCAGCGGCAGCATGAGCAGATCGATCCAGCATTGGATAGCACCGTCCCATCTATGCCGAGAAGCAGCGTGGGTTCCGCCCCGGCCGATATCGATAATGCAGTGCTAGCTAGCTACCCTGTGGATGATATCAAAGACAGGACTAACTGTGAGCTACACATGAAAGTGAAGAACTTATCCATGAAGGTGGCGGACGGCTATGCTTTAGCAAATCCCCCTGAAGCAACCTTCCATTGCAATCCCATTCCAGCTGGCTATGCTCGTGTCGGGGTTGATGAAGTGATGTCAGGATATCACGAGCTATAACTTGACATTCTTGGAGGTGACGAGGAGAGAACACTAGGAGAGGCCATACATCGTATCATTCTATGGAAAAAGGATTGAATCGTCTTTCCAAGGCCACCGACTCCTCCTCCAAGTCCGCCGCCGCGTCAGTCGACTCCTCCTCCTCCAAGTCCGGCACCGCGTCAGCCGACTCCTCCTCCAAGTCCGGCACCGCGTCAGCCAACTCCTCCTCCTCCAAGTCCGCCGGCACCGCGTCAGCCGACTCCTCCTCCAAGTCCGGCATGGCGTCAACCGACTCCTCCTCCTCCAAGTCCGGCACCGCGTCATCCTAAGCAACAGCGGAAGAGAGAGGCCGCAGCTACGACGGCTAGCGGTACAACAGGCAAGAAATTCAAATATGGTCCAAACCTCAAGCCTCTTCCGAAGTTGCCTTACCACCTGACTCCTGAGGAACTAAACATCGCAGTGGATGCCAAAGTGAAGGCCCATTTTGGACCGAAAGCGCCCCTACCGCCAAAGGAGAAAGTACCTGAGCATGTCTCACAACACTTTATTGATATGGCTCGACCGGCTGACAATCAGAAGGACTCCGACTATGTGCGGTCTATCAAGAAGTCATATTTGGCAGGACTAAAGGAGTCGAGCTCGAGCTCGAGCCAAGCAGTTGGCAAAAAAGCGGGAAAACTGTTCCCCAGCTGGGAGAACAGGCAGTGCAATCAACCCCCCCGCTCATTGTACAAACACCTGTGAGTACCGCCGATCGGCTGGTAATAACCGAAGATCATAAAAGGCAGGCTAAAGAGGCCGATGTCACTGTTGAACAATTCCTAGGCCTTGAGGAAATCCCCGGGATTACAGAGGAGGAAGTAAAATACCAATATGTCCGCGGCAAACCTCTGGTCAAGCCTGACGATGTCAAGCTTCTACCAACGAGAATGTACGATTTGCATACGTGGTACATGCAAGAAACAACAAATACCAATGAAGAGTCCCTCATGGTGAAAGTCAAGAGAAAGCATTACTTCCATAAAAAAAGATGTGTGGATTCATTATTCAGAGTTGTTTCAGTTATTCAATCAAGACGCACTCGACAAATCTATCGTCAGTTGCTATTGTCTGTAAGTGATTTCTTTCTATAATTTAAGTCTCTAGCTAGCTAGCTGTGCTCTCGTTCATTACCTGTAATTATCCTCACTATATTATTTTCTGTGGTATTATGCAGAATGAAGATGTATGAAATGAAAAAAGCTGGACGCTATGGCATTGGGTTCATTGACCCAAATACGGTTAATCAGGCGATATGGGAAGATCAATATTCGAGAAAAGACACAGAGAGATTCCTGCTAGAGTTTTTGAAGCAACTAAACACCCAACCAGAAATACTACTTCCTTACAACTTCGGGTGAGTGTTACTATATCTTGTACTACAAATTCTATTTTTTGCTTAATTACTAGATGTTAATAAGTGTAGTTGATGAGTTATGCACGTGCCCGCTTATTTATACAAAACGTGTGCGCATGCAGTTACCACTGGATCTTGTTAATCATTGAAGTTGACAAGGGAAAGGTTGAAGTACTGGACTCACTATATAAGAATCCATCCGAATACGCAACCGTGAGGGGGATGGTCGACAGGTAATTTCAATCATTATCGCACTATGTCGGCCTCTTTACTTCATTTCCTAATATCAATTAGTTAATAACCCCTTTATTCATTTTCTTTGCCGGCGGGCAGGGCTTGGGCCAAGTTCGTCAAACAGGTCCCAGGCGACTGGGAACAAAAGCTGACATGGGTGCGACCCAAGGTAATTAAGTAGTACTAGCTAGCTACGTCCGTGCATCTCTTTAATTCTAGTTTCAATACCATTATCATGCTTGATTAATTATTACCTGATTGAATTTTATTCTCGTAAAGTGCATGAAGCAGGAGCAGGGGAATAGTTTATGCGCATACTACGTTTGCGAGAACATTCGCATGATCACGTCTGAAAGGAGCAGAAACGAAAGAAATCTTTGGGTACGTTTGCCAGAACACTATCCATAACTTTTTTATCATGATCTAGCTAATATATATACACACAACTAATATATTCATCTTGATCTCCTGATTATAGCTGATGGAGATGCGGGCCAGCTCCTACCAACGGCTCGCGTACGAGCAATTCAAGAGGAAATAGCTGGATTTCTGGTCGACCAGGTCATAGATCCCAAAGGAGAATACCATTACAAGATCAAGAAGTAATGCCTGCATATGTAATGATACGCAAATTGTAGGAGAAATTGTATATACCAAATTGTATATATATATATGTATGTGAATGGTCGTCGTACGAGAAATTCGATGATATATATATATATGATCGGTTCTACGAGAAATTCTATTTATATATATATGCACACCGTGTACAGTATGTAGTAGCGTAATATATGTTTGAAATGAAAAATAATTAAATGGAAAACACAAAATTAAAAGAAAAAATAAACCATAATTAATTCATAAACCCCTAAAGGATTAAAAGGAAAAATAAACCAAAATTAAAAGAATTAAAATACTTTTAGTCCCGGTTGGTGTTACCAACCGGGACTAAAGGTCCCCTAGCCCACGGCGCCGGCAGGTGCCATGTGGTGGGCCTTTAGTGCCGGGCCGTGTTGAACCGGGACTAAGGGGGGGGGGGGGCTTTAGTCCCCACCCTTTAGTGCCGGTTGGAGAACCGGCACTATAGGCCGATTCTGCACTAGTGCAAGGCACTAATGATTTCATTGAATTTAATTATATCAACTTCATGCGTTCACTAGAGAACAAAAACTTAACTTGGGTGCGGTTTGATGGGACTCCCACGATGGTACTATAGTACTCTTCAATCCTACCCCAAAACTTGTTTTTTGATTGATCCGTTCCAGCAGATGCATCAAGCGACACGTTCATCCAAGCATGACACAATGTAATATCTTCATCTCGGCAATAGTTGTGTGTCCTTGACCTTGATGGTGCTTTCACGCTTGATTGCGTGTCCATGGGATCATCAACCTCTTCGGCCACCTCCTCCACGGCCTCCTCCTCCTCCTCCGCCTCCACTTTGGGCTCTTCTTGTTGAGCAAACATCGAGTCGTAGTTGAGATCATCAAGGCCAAGCATGTGTGACTCCTCCAAAGATGACAAGAATTCGGCCGTGTTCATAATCCTCCTTGGGCTCTTCTTGTTGAGCAAACATCGAGTCGTAGTTGAGATCATCAAGGCCAATCATGTGTGACTCCTCCAAAGATGACAAGAATTCGGCCGTGTTCATCTCCGCGCTACGACAACAACAACAAGCTCATCGCCCTACGGCCGCAAGCAATCACTAAACAATGCACAAAAGACATTTATTTTACCTTGATGGCATTTCATCGACCACTTGGCGGCCACAGGCCTTGTTGGCTGCAGTGGTGGCCGGACGGCCGGACTAGCGGGCGTAGAGGTTGCCAGAGATGGGGTAAGAGCCTTCGCCACCTCCTCGGCGAGAGCCATCGCAGCCGCGGTCAACTTCCTCGCCTGCTTGCCGGTGGCCGGAGCAGCGGGAGGGCGACCTGCTGTCACCGGAGACGCTGTGGCCTTGCCACTGACCTTGCTGCCGGTGTGGTGGCCCGACGGAGGATTGTGGTGCCTAACCTCTTCCTTCGTGTGGGCAGCTGCGCGGTTTTTTTTCCGGCGGTATCACGCCGACGGCGGTGGCCGGCAGGGTGGCGGAAGGATCTTGCCTCTCCATTTTGGCTGAAATCACGGGCATTGGTGGTGGCGGTGGCCAGCGGGGTGGCGGAAGGATCTTGCCTCTCCATTCCTGCTGGAATCAGGGGCATCGGTAGTGGCGGCGGCGAGAACGGGCGGCGGCGGGAAGTGATGGCCACTCGAGTGGGAAGAGAGGGGCCGAAACTTTTGCTCAGGCGCCAGACGAGTATATTTGAGAGAGATGGACTCACTTTTGCAGCCGCGAAGTAAAAATTATCCTCCTCTAACGGTTTGAGACATCGGTTAGTTGCGGTTAGAGGAGGAAATTAGAGAGCTATAGCTTGTTAGGGGATCGGTTAGAGATGCTTTTAGATTAAAAATATGTTCTCTTTGCTACGTACATCATATTGCTCTATTTTTCTTTTGTGAGTTTTCTCTCAATGTTTCTCATAGTGGTTTTAATGAGGCAATATCTTCACCATCATATGTCATACTTTCTATTTTTCCCACAGGGCTTTTGGGAGGAGTCTTTCTTAAGACGAAGATGATGAACATTCTCAAAGGCAAACACATACTTGGAGCTTTATCATGGTGGTGCAGATTTACCAAGTCAAGCATTGATTAGGGAGAGTGTTAGGAATTAAGTAATTGATTAGGATAACTAAGGGATAATCTCTGCTTATTAACAACCGACTTAGATCTAGCAACTGTCAACGGTTGCCATCCTTTGTAAGGGTCGTGTCCTTGGTACGCACCCAACACCCGGCCCCCCTCAAATTGTATATGTAGTCTGTCATCATCACTAAAGAACAACGATTCATTTGTAGCTTATTTTTCGCTTAACAGGGACAAGCTAAGACACTTATTTGTCATCGGAATATGCAATACGTTTGATATTTGTGGACAAGAAATACGCCATATGTTTCTGGACGGAGGCTGGGAGTATCATCAGATAATATCATGTGAGAATAGATTATGATAGGTGTTTAAATTATCGCTGCCAACGAAAATAAAAAAGAACGGTTTTGCTATTTTTCAGTCGAGTGTTTTGCAATTGGCCTTCACTCAAATCTTTGTCCGTCCGTTCTCGCGCGGAGATTCGCGCTCGATTGCCCTGTCCGGTGTGGTTTTCGGGTTGGTTTTATTTTAGCGGGTTGGTTTTATTTTTTAGCCCGTTTGCGCTGCCCCGCCCCGCCCGGACGGTTCACTGTTGGTTTTTGTCGTTTTCAAATTTGGAGAGGCGTGTGGTTTCCCCTTTCATTTCGTTTAGGCAGAGGGAGAGAGCGAGAGCGGCGGAGGAAGTGGAGGCGATTCCTTCTGTTCATGGCGATTCCGAGCTCTTCCACCGGTGGATTTTGATTTCCTCTTCCTTCTCCCTTCGTCCCGCTGTTGCTGTGGTTTGTTGTCCTCCTCTCTCGCGTTTTGCCCGTTGTTTTGCGACTGTATGCTTCCAGATCTAGGGATTTCACGGGTCTGTGCATCCGGGGGTAGGTGTTCTAGTTCGCCGGCTCGTGTATGTTGTTTTTGTGGTGTTCTAGTTCGCCATGTGTAGGAGCTTGTAGAGTTGCAGTGCTGTTGGAGTCCGCCCCTGCCCCCGCCATGCCTAGGAGCTTGTGTTGTTGGTGTTGTGGTGGTGGTGCTGCTGCTGCCCCGCCCCGCCCGGCTGCTGCCCGGCCCCCGCCATGCGTAGGAGCTTGTGTTGTTGGTGTTGTGGAGGTGGTGCTGCTGCTGCCCAGCCCCCGCCCGGCTGCTGCTGCTGTATGTGGTCCCCCGTCCGTTTTCAGATGTTGTTGTGTAGGTAGGTGTAGTTTTCAGCAGTGGATTTCGTAGTACCTCCTGTAGTGTCCCTATTCTGGTAGTGTGTGAGGAGTTTTTCCCGTTTTGATGTTTGTTCTGATGTGAATTTGTATGTGCTTATGTTCTGATTTCCTCCACAGTAGCTTATACACTGTAAAATGCCTCATGTATAACCTAGATCTCCACTTAAGCCCCCTAGATTTGATGTTTGATGTGTGCTGGATTTTGTCATGATCCCCCCTGGTGGCTGATGTCAGTCTGAATTTCATGCTTCTCTTGCAATGTCCCCTTAGGGCCCCCATTCAGAATTGAAGTGCAATTTTAACCAGCATTTACAGTGTTTTTTGCCCCATAGTTGCAGTGTAATTTAACCTGCATTTTTACTATGTAGTTCTGTGTTTTTCAGTGTAATGTGCTCTAGAATCACCAGCTTAATTTAACCAGCAATTACTGTGTACTGTGTGCTAGATTTACACTGTAATACATCCCTAACTGCACTTTTTATTTTTGTGCTAGAATCACTGTGTAATTTGTGCTAAATTTACACTGTAATACACCCCTAATTGCAGTTTATTTTGTGTTAGAATCATTGCGTAATTTTGTGCTAGATTTGCATTACATCCCTAATTACAGTTTTATTTGTGCTAGGATCTCGGTGTAATTTGTGCTTGTTTCACACTGTAATATGTTTCTAATTACAGTTTTTGTGTGTGCTAGAATCACTGTAATTTGTGCTTGTTTCACACTGTATTATGTCTATAATTTCAGTGTTATTTTTCTTTTTACTGTGTAAGTTGTCCTTTAATTTCTGTGTATCTCCAAGTCTGTGTTTTAATGTGCGTTCCTCATGTGGCCGTGTTCGTTTTAAGGATGTATATGTTTGGATTTGCCTTCGATTTTGGTAGGTTTGGATGTAGTTGTTTGTTTCGATTTTGGTCCATTTTGCCTCTGAGTGCATAATTAGCATGTAACTGGCCTGAGTGGTTGAACTGTATTTCTGCTGCAGGTTAGAGTGCATATCTCGGAGTTGTTATTCTCAGCTCCCTCTTGTAGTTTCAGTACTTTAATTACTGTGTAATTTGCCCCATACTTACTGTGTAATCGCCGTAGTTTTTCAGTACCATAATTACTGTGTAATTTGCCCCATACTTACTGTGTTATCGCCGTAGTTTTTCAGTACCATAATTACTGTGTAATTTGCCCCATACTTACTGTGTTATCGCCGTAGTTTCAGTACTATAATTGCTCTGTAATTTGCCCCATAGTTACCGTGTAATCACCATAGTTTCAGTGTAATGTTCTATATAATTACTGTGTAATTGTCCCGTAATTTCAGTTTCGTAGTTTCAGTGTAATTTTCATTAGAATCACTGTGATTTGTTGTTGTAATTCAAAAGTATATTTACAGTGTAATTTGCCCAAGAGATTCAATGTAATTTGTGCCAGATTTACAGTGCAATTTTCTCTGTAATTACAGTGTAATCTGCCTCATGTAATCCCCGTAGTTTCAATGTAATTTTCTCTATAATTACTATGTAATTGTCCCGTAATTCCAGTTTCATAGTTTCAGTGTAAATTTCACTAGAATCACTGTGTAATTGTTGTAGTTGTAATTCAAAGTAGAATTACAGTGTAATTTGCCCAAGAGTTTCAATGTAATTTGTGCCAGATTTACAGTGTAATTTGCTCAAGAGTTACAGTGTAATTTAATTTTGCATTGTAATTTTTACCCAGAATTACTCTGTTTTTTGTACAGTAGTTACAATGTAATGTGATGCCCTATTACAGTGTAAATTTTACCCACAATTGAGCCCCATTTCATCTTGAATTTTTCAGCTACTATCTCAATGGGCAGACTTCGGAAAGTCTCTCACAAGGTTGTTCCGCTAGTTTCTTCAGTGGAGAGTGCTGATTCTCTGAAAGATCCTTTCGTGCCTAACGATTTTGCTGATGATGGTTCTAATGCTTTGTCTTTGGTAGTCATTTTTGTCTTCTAATCTTATTTCCTTTTCTTTTATTTTTTAAATTAAAATCTTTTTGTGGTTGATTTTTGTCTTCTTATCTTATGTCAATGTGTTTTTTTTGTTTCCAGGATTGTTCTGGTGATGATGAAGAATTTGATAAAGCTCTTTACAATTTTTATGTGAATAATGTAAGTATTTTTTTCTATTATAGCCATCTTGTTATGTTTTTATATATTTCTGATGAGAAAGTGTAGAATTTGATGTTTATTTACTTATGTTTGTACAGAAAGTGAAGTACCTGAAGAGAAAAATATCAGATGCTAGCAGGAGGAATGTTGTTAGTCCCTTTTCTCTTCTTGTTTTTAATTTTTAGCCCGTCTCTTCGGTTACTTGTCTGCTGTTATTTTATCCTTAGGTTTACCGTATGTATTTTTATTTTCAGTATTGCATTTATTAATGTTGTTATTATTATTCTGTTTTTGTAGAGGCAGAAACGATCTTCTGATTTCCCTGGTTGTCCCACATTCACTAGATACTCTGGAAAGTTTTTCTCAGGTGTTGTTGATGGCATGTGTCCCAGGTTTAAGGATGTTATTGAGAATTATGGCATGGGATGTCTGCTCAACTTTGTCCGGACAGAGGTCCCTCTTAGGCTTGTTAAGTGGCTTGCGTCCAGGTTCGATGTTGCTGCGTCTGAGTTTCAGTTGAAAAGGAAATTCATCCCCTTGACTAAGTATGATATACATGACATTCTTGACCTCCCAGTAGATGGTGAGCCCCTTGTTTGTGATCCTGAGTCTGGCCGTGATTTTATCCTATCTCATTTCAATCTCACCAGTATTCCACCAGTGTCTTTTTTCGCCAACAAGCTTAAATCTATTGAAGGTGATTTATCTGACGAGGACATCTTCATTTGTTTCATGATTGTCGCTTTCTCTACTTTCCTTTGTCCCAACTCTAGCCTCAGTCCTAGTCCAAAGTACCTCCATATCTTTCGGGATTGTCAGTCTGTGTCCAACTATGATCTGTCTAGTTTTGTGTATGAGTGGCTTTTGAGCAGCATCAAGAAGTTTAAGGATGCTACCAAAGTTGCTTCCAAAAGATCAGTTACATTTGGTGGTTGTCACTATGCTTTTGCTGTAAGTTTTCTCATTTATTTATTTTATAGTGCTTAATCCTTGTATTTATTTTTTATTTTTAGTTCACTGCACATTTAGTTTGACTGATGTTTTGTCTTTTGTTTTGTAGGTTTCTTACCTTGATCATTTGAACTTTGGCCTTCACTCTGTGCCCGATGTGAAACCTCGTATACTTGCATGGAGGGGAAACAAAGTGAAGCAATTTGCAGAGCTTGATAGAAACAACAGTCGCTCTTTCGGGAAGAGGCCGTTGAAGCGGCTCTGTGCTCCAGCTAATTTGCAGGTTATATTCTTATCCCTTCATGTCTGAAGGTTTCTTGTTGCTTTATTCTTCATTTTGCCTTATCCTTTTTAATGTTTTTTTTGTTTTTTGTTTCAGGGTTCGGTTGAAAAATCTTCAGGCAGTAAGAGTGTTGATATTGGCCCTTCTGATGGTACTTTTGCAATGAAAGTGCAAGGAAGTATTGGTCCTTGCTTTGGCTCTCAGGTATTTGTTTTACTGAATTTGTTCATTTCCAGCAGTTAGAGTGTTGTATTGTTCTTTTTTGCTGATCTTGTCTCTTTGTTCAGACCGCTCTGCAAGTCATTGAGCTTGTTCAGAGTAGAAACCAAGACAAGCCCAAGATATTCTTTTTTTCTTTGATGCATTGGATGCAACATGCACCAATTTCCTTGCTAGCACATTGTATCTCAATGTTGAGTTCTCAGATGCTACTGCCGGTGTCTTTGTCAAATCTAGTTTGTAGTCATTTTTTCTCCACCTGTCAATGATGTATTTGTCCGGTATCTTCTCAATGTTTAGGTGGATCATCACTCGCAGTATGTGTGAGCATAATATTCCATCTTTTTGGAATGCACAACATATGCAAGAGTACTCTTCTTCTTTCAGGCATATTTGCACTACATATTTCCTTTTCCTTAGCTCTTTTAGGGGGTAGCTTTCTGCTTGACAGACAGTGTAGTACCTGTCTTTTTCTTGTTCGTACACATTGAGTCTTGTAGTATCTGCCATCTTCTGTTGAAATTTTCTGAAGATGCCTAGGTTGTACAGTTCATGAGCTTGCCTTTCTATGGCATACTTCGACCAAAATGCCTTTATGGCAACCTTCTTGTTTCTAGAGTTGTGGTCACACTCTTCTTCCCTATCGTGTACAACATCAATTATCCTGTCATACTCCCTTAAGAAGCTTGTAGCACTGAACTTTGCTCCAACCCCCTTTTTGAATAGGGCATTAGTTCCTTCACTCCTCGCTGTTGTTTGTATGAAGGGAAAGAATTTGTCCTTGAAATAAACAGGAATAAATTTTTTCCTGTTTTCCCACATGTCACTGAAGTATTTTATGTGGTGAACTTGGTACTTCTCTATCATTTCTGTCCACTTTGTTTCAAATTCTTCCACAGTCAGCGAGTTGTCTACTATGTCCTGGAAATCTTCATACAGGCCCTCGTTTGCTTGAAAACAGGGACCTACTTTCTCCTCTGCCTTTTTCTTTATATGAAACAAGCAGCTCCTGTGCGTAGCATTAGGGAAAACTCTTTCTATTGCTTGTTGCATAGCTTTGTCTTGATCGGTGATGATTGATATTGGATGCTTACCTCCCATGGCCATCAAGAACTGTTCAAACAACCAAGCGAACGTATTTGCTGTTTCATTGATTATGAACGCACAAGCAAACAAGTATGTGTTCCCATGTGGTGATATTCCAACAAATGGTGCGAAAGGTAGATTGTATTTGTTTGTTAGGAATGTTGTGTCAAAACTTATGCAATCACCACAAATGTCATACATGATTCTTGACCTGACATCTGTCCAGAATAAGCTTCTTACTTTATTGTCTCCATCAAGCTCAAACGAGTAGCAAAACCCAGGATTTTCTGCTTGCTTCTTGTTGAACATTTGCACTACCTCCATCATGTCAGAGTTTTTGATGTCTCTGTTGATTGTTCCTGCATAATTTGTGACCTGCTTCTTTGTGTAGGGTAGGTTAGCCATGCCTCCTCTCAAGTATGCTAGGACTGCAACTATCCTTCTCGTCTCCAGGTTAGTATGCTTCAAGACTCTTATCAGGCACTTCTCCTCATCTGACATGTATTTATGCGATCTAAAGAATCTACTGTTTGGTGTCATCTCGTGGTTGTGTTCGAGCTGTAGCCGTGTAATTTCCCAAGCGCCTCCTTTCTCAGTTATGACCATCACAACTTTGCAATCAGATTTTGCAATGACAGTAGTCTTTCTAATAGGCACTACACATTCTCTATCCAATTCTTTTGTTCTACCATATTTGTTGCATTTCATAGTAATTCTTGTAACCTCGTTATTTCTTTTTTTGCTTACTGTTCTTGACGCTGCCACAGTAGCCACTGAGAATCCAGCTATTTTTGAGTAGAAATTGAAGTACTCCTGCCCCTCTTCCTTTGTTTTGAACTGCATGCCTAAATGTGGCTTGAAATTACTGCTAGTGTTCATCAAATTGCCTTCTGATGCTGCATCTTCTTCATTTTGCAGGAACTTTTCAATGTCATCTTCATCAAGAAAGGCATCATCTTGATCAAGATTGGCATCATCTTGATCGAGGTATGCATTGTCCTCTGGTTGTCCCCTTTCTTGTTGATTGTTTTGGTTTCTGTCGCTGTTTGTTGTTACTCTTGGACCAGCATCCTCATTTGTCTGTATTATATCTCATTTGAGTCAATTATAATTGAGTGATAGTTTTTGATCTACAGCAATGTGCTTAGATCTTAACACACATACCTGTTGTATGTTCATGTTCTCAAATAGGGCTGCCTCCCAGGGAGTCTCTGATGTTTCACTGATTGCCATGTTTTGATGATCGTTTCGATGCATTTCTGCTGCTTGATGCATATTTGCTGCTTCTTCTGCTATTGTACCATCTTGATGCATTTCTGGACATGTCTGCAGTGCAAGTTAAAATTTAATTATTTGTGTTTCACTGATTGGCATGTTTTTATTTTTTCGGAAATGAACTTAACTTACGTTTGTGTTAATTCCTGACTTGTAGCTCATTCCTGCTTGTTGGCTATAGTCTGCATCAGTTTGGTGTATGTTTGTAGGTCCATTTCCCGAGTGTACCTGCAAGCATCATGATAGTTTTGTAAGTCCATTTTCATTTTAGTTCATTTTCTCATCATGGTAGTCTTCATCACTTTAGATGATCTGAAGTTTGCTGATGTTACCTTGTATATGATGTCTGACTGTAGGAGCGCAGTAAACGAAAATGATTCCTGCATCAATTGATTATGATTGTCAAAATTTCAGGCATATGTTACCCAATTTTATTGGTTATAGCTTTTGTTTGTTATTTCTGGGTATTGCAACTTACATTTAGTATGAGATCTTCTTGTGACATTGATAATAGATCAGCTTCAGTTATTTCTCTCCGATTGATTTCCACCTACAAATATGATTTGAAGTAATGTCAGTAAATATAGTAAAATATAGTAAATTTAGCAATGTCAGATAATAGACCAGCTTGAGTTGTTTGATGCTGTTACACATTTTGTTAGTCTTTTTGTAATTTTTTGCTGCTTCAATTTACACATTTTGTTACACATTTTGTAATTCCCTGTGTCCGCTGTATTGCTCTTTTGCATTGACTGAGATTCGTGTTGCGATCAAAATGTGTGTAGGGATAACAACTAATCCTGTTGAGCTGCTCATTTTGGGCACTGGTGTATCATGATTCAGCTGACAGTTGGCTAAAAGGAATTGGCTCCAAACTTATTCTTGCCAATTTCTTCAGTTAATGTACTGATGTATCTTTTCCTGTTGTTTTTCTCTAATTTGTTTTTGCTGCTGATTTGTAGGTGAAGCAGAGGTGATCAGTACTGTAATCTAAAAGGAATTGGAAGATTTTCATGTACCTGACGGTTTGTAGGTGAAGGAGAAGTGATCAGCCGAGTGTCTCCAATTGGGCTTTTTGCAGGTACTTCTCTCAGTCGTGGCTCTTCTCTCCCACCTCCTTCCTTGTGTGTTCTTTGATTTTGTTCTCCCTCCCCCTCTCTCATGGCGTCTCTTCTTTTTCCCATGGCTTCTTTTTTTCCTTCTCCTCCCCCCTCTCCCATGGCGGCTGACCTTTCTCCAGTGTCTTCTTTTTTTCCTGCCCCTCCCCCCTCTCCCATGGCGTCTCCAGATCTGTTCTCGTTTGGTGAGATCTGTGAGAGAGGGTTAGTAAAGGGGAAGGGTTCTTTCGTGGGTTACAAGTTTACTGTGAGATCTGTTTCTGTTTCTGTTTTGTTTCCGTTTCTGATCTCTTTTTTTTCCAGGTGATTTGGTGGTCCACGAAAGGACTTGGAGAGTGGGCGCCTGGTTCGCCCGTTTTCAGCCCGACCCGTTTTCTCCGAAAGCTACAGAAAGGACTTGGAGACAACTGTCAACAATTGATTGGATGAAAAAATTGATTGATGTCCAATTACAAATCAGTCAACTGTAAAATAGACACTCCCAAAAAGAATTAAGCTTCTCAGCAATTATAGAAGAAACTCCATTGAGAGAGGGAGGGGGGTAAATAAATGAAGAAAAGAAAAATTACTCATGCTAGCGAGCAGCTAGCGACCGACAAGCTACTCGGACGTACAGTTGCCCGTCGTCATACATACACACATACAGTACACATGCAGCTACACAAATGGATGGGGATCGTCAATCAGTCGATACAGCCGGTGTAGCCAGTGTTACGGAAGAAGTTCACCGGCGCGCAGGTGACCCTCACGTTGTACATCCTCGTGCGGGCCAGCCTGCTGAACTCGAACCACACCTTGGCCACCACCACCACCGTAGAGTTGGGCCAATCACCCACCACGATGTCGCTAGGCTTGGTCGTCCTGTCGTACTCATAGTACTTCGCCCACCCGCGGACGCTGGTGTTGCCCCCCGGCAGCTGCTTCTTCTCCAGTATCTCCTCCGTGGCGACCTGGGCCGGCAACCATTCCGTCACGTTGAACCATATCTCGGCACTTAGGGCGCTGTAGTGCACAACCGAGCGCCGGCTGGTGTTGTTGGCGACAAGGGTGAAGTTGAAGAAGTCATATAGCTTTTGCCCATTGGACTTCTCCGGCTGGAGCATCGCTTGTTCAATGGAGAAGTAGATATGGGGGGGTGAGAGGCTCATGGAGACTACGGCCGCGATGGCGACGGCGACCAGGGTTCCTAACATAGCTACGAGTACAATACGCTTGGCGCTCCATCTGCTACGAGGAGGGGTATGAATCGGCATGGCAAGTGTGTCTATCTAGCAAGCCAGCCAGAGGTGGTATATAAAAGGACGCGCATGTGTGTCTGCAAGAGTGGCTTTGTTTGTTCACTTTGAGAGAGCCCTCTAATTCCCATTCAATGGATCTACCCCCTTCTCTTCTTACTTTTATAAGCCCTCTCCACCCCACCTCATTTTCAAGATAAAGAAACACTTTTTTTCTTCGAAACGGAGGCAAAAGCTTTGCCTCATCTCATTAATTAAGAAGAGTTTTGAATTACATGACCGACCGTCCATGGACGGCCCCAAACCGATTAGCCTACTCTCGCGGCATAAGACAACTCAATCACTTGCCCGTGCCAACCCCCAAAGCCCGGCCTCGGCCTTAATTCTAGACGTGATTACATTTGGCATGGAGGACACATTCCTAAACACTCTCGCATTCCGCTCGTTCCAAATCTCCCATGAAACCAACATGATGAGAGATGCGAGGCCCTTTCTCACATTGGCATTGACGCCCACCATGTGGTGCCACCAATCCTTGATGTTGTCGAAGCTACTCCACTTGGTGATGTCCACATTGGTCAAAGCCCATCCAAGTCTTGATCTCCGCCCAAATGCGCGTCGTGTATCGACACCGGGAGATGATGTGCGCCGCCGTCTCCGGCTCCCTCTTGCATAATTGGCATAGGCCACAGTTTGGCCATCCTCTCCATTGAACTCTGTCCGCCGTCCATGGATAAAGAAACACTCGAGTACTCATTAGCAATTCTCGATAAATAGAGGCAACTAACTTACTATTTTGATATCAGTAATGTGGGAAAATGCTGGACTACGATTGTGTTCGTGTTCTTATTCTTCATGCTCGAGAGATTGATGTATTTATTCCAATTAATGGGCCAAACCTTCGACGACAACATTCCCAGGAATAATCACGGTCCTAGCTGGTCCCCTTCATTTTGTTAAAAAAAAGGGAACAAAAGAAAATAAAGGCATACCAATGATCATATAGCCATGCCTTGGAACTTTCCGCTCACGGTAAATTAAAAGCAAATTCCCAAGGATTATGGTGTCCCCTGGTCACTTTTGGTAAAGAAAAGTACATGGACGAGAAAAAAGAACAAACTGAGATCCAAGATATTATCCGAAAACCTGTAACACCCTTGCCTTTAGTACCACTGGTCATAAACCCGTGCATCCGCAGCTACATATATATCTTAGACAATATTTTATAAATGTAACATAAATCGAACGGGTAAATAAATATCTCATAGACAATACTTTACAAATATAGAATAAAACAGACTTAATATGGACAATTAATATCTTACTCACGGCTTTACAACATATGTTTTGACAAGAATATTTCAGTTGCAGATGTGCTAAATAGAGGTTTCGCCGCTATTAAATTTAGGCGAACCTTATGGGGTGATACTTTACAATTATGGAATAGTATACAGGAAATATGTGAGGATACGCACCTTACTGATAACCCTGATACGATTCGATGGTCTCTTTCTTCAAATGGTGTCGTCCCTGTCAATTCAATGTATAGACAGTTGATTGCCACTTACTCTCGTTTTCCACATAAAGTTTTGTGGAAAATGAAGATGCCCCTGAAGATTAAAGTCTTAATCTGGCTTGTTTTGAGAAATAGTGTGTTAACCAAAGATAATTTCTTATATCGCGGATAGCATGGGGATGGAACCTGTCAGTTTTGCGTCCATGCTGAAACTCTAGATCTTTATTCTTACAGTGTTCATTGGCTAGGCTGATCTGGAACATTATGAAATGTGCTTTTAACTTTCAAGATATCCCAGACACGGCGCAGGAGTACATAAGCCACCCAAACGACCAGAAAAAAGACAAAGATTAAAACTACCGAAGAGAAAACAACGGAGGCGGTGACCCTAGACAAACAACAACCCAAGACATTTGCCGCCGGCCTTATACCAGTTATGCGACTCGCTCTTGAGTAGGTCTAAGATATGATCAATCGAGCCAGCCTTGTTCTCAAAGATCCTGTTATTACGTCCATTCCAGATGACCCAGGCAACCAAAATGATCATGCTGTCAACTTCTTCCTCTCAGTAGATCAGGAAGAGCGCATGCTTTGACAATAAGAAAATTGATGATCCACATGTGGTGGTGAATCTTGTGTGATATTTGCTTAAATCTTGGTCCATTATGCAGACAAAGCAGGCAAATTGCGAGGCACAGGGCTGGAGAGTAAAGCTCTTCGAGAAAATAGCAAGTGCAAATTTTCAAGCTACTCATGGCTGGCGTCCTGGGAGGAGAACGATTGCTGCCAGTTGATTCTACATGTTTGGAGCAGAGTTGATGTTGTGTCTTTCAGCCGAAGTTTTTCCCTCTCCTCTGTGATGGCGGATGCCATTATGCTTATGCTGGAGGAGGGTTTTTGGTTTCTGATGCAATAATTTCTATGCTTTCTAGCTTGTCATAGCTTGTTGCTGTTCTGGAACTCGTTTGTTAGGCGTCCTGTGAGGTTGTCCTAGCTTGTTGCTGGCTTTGCTTTACCTTTATGTTTTGTTTTCGTTGTTTAGTACTCCCTCTGTCCGGGTTTGTAAGGTGGGCACGGGTTTCTATGTGCCACTAAAAAATATATCATTGGATTCGTCATCGAATGAAGTTTCTAAACATATATTTTTGGGGGTATATTACACACATTTCGTTAGTCAAATTGAAAACCTAAAACCCGTGCCCGCCTTACAAACCGGGATGGAGGGAGTAGCGGTTTGGGCCTTGCAAGAAAGACATTCGTTTCATTTATGAAATCGGAGGGGGCCTCTTTTTCTAAAAAAATATATGCTGTCAGCTTCTTTTTGTAAGAAAAAGGAATAAGGAAATAAAGACATTCCAAATTACCAATGATGACATAGCCTTGCCTTGGAGCTTGCCACTCAAGGTAAATTAAAAGCAAGTTCCAAAGGACCGTGGTGCCATGCTCACTTTTGGTAAAGAAAAGTACATATCATCAGAAATTAGGCTCTTGGCATGTCCCCCTTTTTTTGAGGGTACTGGGTGTCCCCTTTGTCCTTTTTTTTCTTTTGCTTGCGAGTGGTCCCCTTTGTCCTGTCATGCATAAGTAGACC
The DNA here is from genome assembly GCA_039707655.1 of Elymus sibiricus. NCBI lineage: Eukaryota > Viridiplantae > Streptophyta > Magnoliopsida > Poales > Poaceae > Elymus > Elymus sibiricus. The sequence continues at coordinate 18,345,223 of CM077671.1, forward strand.
ATGTGCTCTAACTCACACATGCAATTGATCGTAGTTGTGAATTTAACATAATTTTGCAATCGATCTTGGCCTTTATTCCTAATTTAATGGTAGATGGATACGTATTTAATTTTCTTTAAAAAATACTTTTTTATTTTTAAATTTTTATCTTATCTTCTATATATATCTAAATAGCTAGCCTCCACTAACCTATTTCTCTCAACATGCAAGCATGCCACCTCATCATTCAACATGTATGGGAAAAAGCCCACCTCAACATGCAACCGCTAGTAGAAAACAGGGCTTTGGTCCCGGTTCTGAACGGCCTTTAGTCCCGGTTCTGCAACCGGGACAAAGCAATCGGGACTAAAGGCCCTCACTTTTACTCCCGGTTGTGTTACGAACCGGGACTAAAGGAGCTCCACGTGGCCGCTGTCGGGCGCCCGGCAGGAGGACCTTTAGTCCCGGTTGGTAACACCAACCGGGACTAAAAGGCAGCCACGCGTCAGCACCAGCCAAGCGCTGGGTTTTTGTTTTTTGTTTTGAAAGGAGGGGTTTAGGGTTTTGGAGGGTTTAGGGGTTTCATATTGTGTTTCCCCCTTTTCTTTTTGTGTTTACCATTTAATTCTTTTACATTTAGGGTTTTCGTTTTTATTTTATGTTTTCCATTCAACTCGACGCTAGCTACTACATATAGCAATGAAGAAACCATTACACAAATCGTGTCATGAATATAGAGAGAAGTGACCTCTCTTTCTCCGTGCTTGGTCGAACAACAAGTTTTCGTATATCTATTCGACGCTAGTACGTATAGTACACGTTCATGCATATATACAATGTAACATCTCTTACGATCCCTATCTAATAACCAACATTCACTATCAATTCTCGATGGTATTCTCCGATTTTAGCTATGATCTCTTCAAGGAAGAATCCCGCCAATTCCTCTTGAATTGCTTGTATGCGAGCCTTTGGTAGGAGTTCATCCCGCTTCCGTTCGATCTAATTTAAAGAAGGGGGTCAATATATATACATATATGAATGAAACTCAACACAATTGATGGTAATAAAATAAATTTGTGAATGTTGTTTACGTACTTCAAGTTGTTCAAGTAATCTCCCCATCTTAGAGGTCGTCTGGCGAATGAACTCGCAAACGTAGTATCCACATAAGTTATTCCCGGATCCCTGCCTCGAGCACTTTACAGAAATAGAGTTCAGTCAAAGTAATAATCAAGCATGATAGTGGTATTGAAACTACAATCAAAGAGATGCGTGGACCTAGCTAGTACTACTTACAGTGAGTTGTTCAAATCGCAGCTCCTCTCTCCATTCACCCTTAGCCTGCTTGGTGAACTTTTTCCAAACCCTGCCCGGCAAAGAAAATGAATAAAGGACTTATTAATTACTTGATATTAGGAAATGAACGAAAGTTGCCGATATAGTGCGATAATGATTGAAATTACCTCTGGAGAATTTCTCTCAGGTTCGCCCACAACTCCATGTCTTTACGTAACGAGTCCATGACAAGTACTTTTCCTGCGTCAAGCTGAATGACTAGCAGAATAAAGTAGAACTTGCGCACGCATAGCTCATCAATTACACTTAACATCGAGTAATCGAAACAGAATGATGTGTACAAGACAGTATAATACTCACCCGAAGTTGTAAGGAAATAGTATTTCCCTTTTGGTTTGTTGTTCAATTAACGCCCTTAGCAAGATCTTCTCTGCATCCCTGGCGTTCTATTTTACCGTACCTTCATGAATAGTATTTGGGTTAATGAACCCAATGTCCCAGATCCGTCCTCTTTTGCATTCGAGGATCTTCTTTCTGCATAATATATATAGTGAGGATAATTATACATCCAATGAACGAGCGGAGCTAGAGACTTAATTACAGAAATGATACTTACAAACAAAAGCAACTGATGATAGATTTGTCGATGGCATCTTGATTGTATAACTGAAATAATTCTTCAAAATGAACGAAAATCTCCTCGTTTCCGTTGAAGTAATGCTCATCTTTAAGCCCCGCAATGATATAGTCCTCCCCTTGCTTTGAGGCTTCCAAGTACCAGTCATGCAATCTTCGCATCATCGTTGGTAGACGCGGGAGCTTGATGACTGTGATCTGCGTTGGGTTTTCCGTGAAGAGGAACGGGTTATCGCAGCACAATGCGGGTAAGTATTTCCCTCAGTTATGAAACCAAGGTTTATTGAACCAATAGGAATACCAATCCTCAACCGTCTTCAGCGGCTGCACACAAAAGAACAAATAACTTGCACCCAACGCGGGCAAGAGGGTTGTCAATCCCCTTGATCTTGTTATTTGCAAGCAAATGAGGTGTGTAGATAATTGTAGATAATTGTAAATTGCAAAATAAAATAAAAGACAAATAATGGCAGCAAGGTAGTAGTAGCGTTTGTGAATATATACGTGAATAGACCCGGGGGCCGTAGTGTTCCCTAGTGGCATCTCTCATGGCAAAGGCATATGGTGGGTAAACAAATTACTGTTGGACAATTGATAGAAAAGCGAATAATTATGCGATGTTCACGGCAATGATCATGTGTATATAGGCATCACGTCCATAAGCAAATAGGCCGACTCCTGCCTACACCTATTACTATTACTCCACTTCAAGAGCGCTTCTATGCTTGCCTCTCTACGTATTAAGTAAAAACAGAGTAATGCTTGAAGAACAATGACATGATGTAGACAAAGAATACTCAATCAATATGAATAAACCCCATCGTTTTATCCTTAGTAGTAGCAACACAAAGACGCATCTTGTCCCTTTCTGTCACTGGGATATAGAAATTTGCCAGGTTGAACCTACTACGACGCACCACTCCCACTGAAGAAATATTAATCTAGTTGGCCAAACTATCTCAATAGATCGGAGAGCATTACGAAGCTATGATGATCATGCAAATAAGAATCTTAATAATCAGAGGTGACTCAAATACTTTTCATGAATAATCTGAACATAAACTCACAATTCATCAGATCCCAACAAACACACCATACAAAGGGATTACATCGGATAGATCAAAGCGAAGATGCGATGAACATTGTATTGAAGATCATATGAGAGAGAGATTGCCATCTAGGTACTGCCTACGGACCCGTAGGTCTGTGGCGAACTACTCATACATCATGATGAGGGCAGCAAGGTTGATGTAGAGGCCCTCCGTGATTGATCTCCCCTCCGGTAGATTGCCGGAACGGAGGTATAGATGGCCTCCCGTCGGAATAGAGACTTGCGGCGGCGGAAAAAGTGTTTCGGGAGCGCCTTTAGGGTTTTCGGAATATTTGTGAATTTATAGGCCAGAGAGGGGCATCGGAGGGCGGCCGAGGGGGCCACAATCCATCAGGGCGCGGCCAGGCCCCCTGGCGTGCCCTGTTGGCTTGTGCCTCCCTCGTGCGGCCTCTCGTCCACTTCCGATGCTTGCAGGTCTTCATATTGTCCAGAAAAAATCATATTAAAGTTTCGTGGCATTTGGACTTCGTTTGGTAGGGCAAACCTGCAAAGCAAAAAACACGCAGAAAACAGCAACTGGCTCTGGGCACTGGGTCAATAGGTTAGTGCTCAAAAATATTATAAATTGGTAAATAAATGCCCAAAAAGTATCCTAAAATGATAATATATCAGCATGGAACAATAAAAAATTATAGATACGTTGGAGACGTATCAGCATCCCCAAGCTTAATTCCTGCTCGTCCTCGAGTAGGCAAATGATAAAAACAGAATTTTTGATGTGACATGCTATCCATTATGTAATCTCTTGTATGTATGTTCATTGAGAAATGAAGAATTAACAAACAGCAACATAATAATATTTATAAGTATAAGCAACACAATTATTGATTTTCAAAGTATACGATCCTAAAAGAATGTTTACCCCCATTCATCTTATTATATTAGCAAGGCATGACTCTGTCTTCACCACATAAATACAAATGTTAAGCACCACGGTGTCCAAGTCAGGCAATTGGATCGTACTTTTTCAATATGCATCAACTTTTTATTCTTCACGCAATACATAAGCGTGAACTATTGGACATAGCATATAGGTGGAATAGAATATGGTGATAGGTATCAAAGGGGTAAAAAGTGGAGAAGATAGTCTCACATCAACTAGGCGTACCAACGAGCTATGGAGATGCTCATCGATAGATGTCAATGCGAGGAGTAGGGATTGCCATGCAAATGATGCACAAGAGCTACAAGTGTATGAAAGCTCAACTGAAGCTAAGTGGGGTGTGCATCCAACTTGCTTGCTCATGAAGACCTAGGGCATTTGAGGAAGCCCGTCATTGGAATATACAAGCCAAGTTTATTATGATAAGGTAATTCCCACTAGCATATGGAAGTGATAGCATAGGAGACTCTCGATATGAAGATTATGGTGCCACTTTGAGGCACAAGTGTGGTAAAGGATAGTAGCAAAGTCCCTTCTCTCTTTTTCTCTCATTTATTTTTTTATATGGTGAGCTTTTCTCTTTTTTTTTTCTTTTTGCCTCCCCCATAATATATATATATATATTTTATATGGTGGGCTCATTTGGCCTCCCCCATTTTATTTTATTTTTCGTCCGGAGTCTCATCCCGACGTGTGGGGGAATCATAGTCTCCATCATCCTTTCCTCACTGGGACAATGCTCTAACAAGGATGATCATCACACTTTTATTTACTTACAACTCAATATGGAGAACTGATAGGAAGATATGACTCTCTGTGAATGCCTCTGGCAGTGTACCAGGATGTGCAATGATCTAGCGTGACATGTATCAAAAACATGATAGACGGTGGTTTTGCCACAAATACTATGTCAGCCCTATATGATCATGCAAAGCAATATGACGATGAACGAGCTAGTCATGTGAAGTGACGATGGAAATTTGCATGGCAATATATCTCGAAATGGCTATGGAAATGCCATAATAGGTAGGTATGGTGTCTGTTTTGAGGAAGATATAATGAGGCTTATGTGCAACAGAGCGTATCATGTCACGGGGTTTGGATGCACCGGCGAAAGTTGCACCAATTCTCAAGGTGAGAATGGGCTATGCACAGTACCGAAGAGGCTAGCAAATATGAGAAGGTGAAGATGCGTATGTCCATGGTGTCACATTAGTCATAAAGAACTCACATACTTATTGCAAAGTTTTATTAGTTTTATCACAAATCAAAGTACTACTCGCATGCCCCGAGGGAGGAGGTTGGTAGGAGTTAACCGCCGCGCGCCCCCGACTCGAAACAACACTAGGATTTCAACGAGGAATAGAAATGCTCACACATCATCACCATGCCTCTTTAATTTTTAGATGAACAACATGTAGGGTAACGCAGCAGAAAACAAAATTTTTTCCGACCTACGCACCAGCCCAGGACCACTATGGAGACTGCATACAAGGTTTGATCTTTTCGTTACCGACTCGTAGCGCAGCGGAAGTAGAGTCGATGACGATCGGCGGTGCAGATCCCCGCAGCTAGGATTTACAACCTCCCAACCGCGAGGATGTATACCCTCATCCGCCCCTCGGACAGCCCTCCGGGAGGCGGTCGGACAGTCCCCCGGACGGTGTCACGGACAGCCCTTCGGGAGGACCATCGAAACTCGGACAGTCACCCGGACAGCCCTTCGGGAGGACCTTCAAAACTCGGACAGTCACTCGGACAGCCCTTCGGGAGGCACTCTCGAACTAAGACCGAAACTACGATCTCTCTACAGAGTTGCACACATACGGTGTCATCTATCCGGCAGGGCTTCGCCGTCCAGAACTAGTTCCCACCGGAACCCAGACAACCTTTTGGCTCTACGAAACTATTTCGCTGGGAGGGAGAGAGAAGCCAGATAACATCAGATGGCATGTGTATGTGAGAAAGAGTGTGTGTGGAGAGTGCATCTCCACCTCTATTTATAGGAAAACCCAAGGGGTAGGGTGACACTTGAAATACCCAAAATGTCCTTCACAAGGGCACAAAGGTAAAAGCAAGTGGGCAGCCCATATCCTTCCATGTCATCCCTAAAGATATTTGTGAGTAAAGCCCCAAAAGGTGGCTTTCCATAAAGTAATCCAAAAAGCACTTTCACTATTCATGACGACATATTTCAGCGTCCGTTCGGACTGAAAATATTTATGTGGGCTTAGAACATTTCCAGTACCCACTAAAATAATTTTCAACGCATTCTGAAACAATTCCGGTTTAGTGATTTTCATCTGCGAAAAGCATCTGAAGCGGTTCCGGCAGCTCCGGAACATTTCCGGTTTTCTTCCCGGAAAATTCCAGAAAGTTTCCAGAACGATTCTGGCACCCTCCAAGAATTATCAGGCATGTGCCGAAACCAATTTGACTTTATGGTGTACTCCGAAACAACTTTTCGGTTTAGTGATTTTCATCTGTGAAAAGCAACTAAAGCGGTTCCGGCAGTCCGGAACATTTCCGGTTTTTGTCTCTGAAAAATCTCAGAAGTTACCGGAACAATTCTGGTACCTTCCAATAATTTCCAGGCATGTGCCGAAACCAATTTGACTTTATGGTACACTCCGAAACAACTTTTCGGTTTTACCGAAACTCTTCCGGTGTTCTCTCTCCGGAACTCTTCCGTTGTCTCCGAAACTTTTTCGGTGAATTTCTCTCAGACTCCCTGTCTAGTATTCAGCAGATAGATGACCCTTAAGCGTGTGACCCTATAGGTTCGGTGAAGTATAGACATGACCCGGAACCCCTTCCGATCAATGATCAACATCGGAGCCGTGGACACCCATATTGACCCCTATACCCACACGAATGAATATTCGAGTGAACCTCCAGTTGCCGTGTGCTATTCCTGTTGCTTTGCGATATGTTTACAAATACCCGAGGTGAGACATGTTGGCATCCCCGTGGATCAACAACTTGTCCACTATGCCAGTTACCTCGTTACCGGTATTGTTCTCTTTTCTCGTTCCCGTGTTCCGGCATCCCCGTGATCAAATCACAAAGTGTCTGGCCAGACGATGATGGATACCGTAACACCGAGAGGGCCCAGAGATATCTCTCCATCAATGGAGGAGCAAATCCCAATCTTGAGCTATCAAGTTACTTGACATACTTTTCAATGAACCCGTAAGCTGCCGTAATAGCCACCCATTTACGGATGACGTTTAACAAACCCCAAAGTTCATGAAGCAAGCATGAAGAAACTCGATACTCTCATGGTCTAAGGAATTATGCAAACGTTAACCATCTCTGTGTTATTAACCATTAACTTGTGACGAATGAATCTCATAGCATAACATCAATTCGGGTCGATTCAACACAAATGTTCTTCTAACATTGTGCCCTCAAAATTGCCGGCATAGCCATGCCCATGATCAGGAAAACAGGATCATCATGCAATACTTGAGCCAGTCTTAGAGGCCAGACTAGGAATACATTTTACCGTTTATTATTCCACACGTGCATATGAGTCTTCCTTCGAGCCTCGTGGTTATTGTAGACTCGAGAACCATAGCAGTTATAGCATGGAACATAAACCTAATTATGAACAGGGAGATAATCAATAACATTTATTATTGCCTCCAGGGCATATCTCCTACACAACAAGTTAACACCTCTTAATCTCAACACTTATATGAATCAACAATTATGGACTCACACCTTTTTCATATTACCACATCAATGTCATTAACTCACAATTTCTCTATATGTGCTACATGATGGTTTTGATTATCATTCATTGAATACCTATTATTTTTGGACTAGTCTTATGACCCATGCAAATTACCGTCACTATTTATTCAGCTCTCAAACAAATATAAGTGAAGAACGAGAGCATATTATTTCTATAAAATCTACATGCCACCGTGCTCGAAAAGATATAAGTGAAGTGCTAGAGCAACTGCCAAGCTCAAAAGATATAAGTGAAGCACATAGAGTATTCTAGCAAATTGTAATGAAGGTGAGTATCTCTCTAATAGGTGTGTCTAGCAAATGATGATTGTGACAAACTGAAAGTAAAAGCAAACAAAAAAAACGATGCTTCAAGCAAAACACATATCATGTGATGAATAAAAATGTAGCTCCAAGTGACATATCGATGGTTTGAGACGAAAGAGGGGATGCCTTCCGGGGCATCCCCAAGCTTATACGCTTGAGTCTTCCTTAGAATATTACTTGGGGTGCCTTGGGCATCCCCAAGCTTAGGCTCTTGCTACTCCTTATTCCATGGTCCATCGTGATCACACTCAAAATTGGAAAACTTCAATCACACAAAACTCAACAAAATTTCGTGAGATCCGTTAGTATAAGAAACATATTGCATACTTTAGGTACTGTTGTAAATTGATTCTTAATTAATAATTGCATAATAGTTACTGTGTTCTAACTCATCCATGACTTATACCCCCCGATATAACCATAGCATCATCAAAACAAGCAAATTATGCAGGCAAAACAGAATCTGTTTAAAACAGAACAGTCTGTAGCAATCTGAAAAGATCCCATACTTTTTTAACTCTAAAAATTCTGAAAAATTAGGACAACGTTGAGAATTTGTACAGAAATACTTTGTAAAAATTTCAAGAATTTATCACGCTCCAGTAGAGAATTAAAAATTCAGCACTGGAGGCGAAAGTTTCTGTTTTTGTACAGCATCAATCATACTCATCAAATAAATTATCCCAAAGGCTTTACTTGGCACAAACACTAATTAAAACATAAAAACATAATCATTACAGAGGCAACAATCATGTCAACACAAAATAACAGCAGGTAAAAGGCAAAAATAAAGATAACTATTGGGTTGCCTCCCAACAAGCGCTATTGTTTTATGCCCCTAGCTAGGCATAATGCATAGTTTCAAGTGTTGTCATCTTTGACACTCAACCCATAAGTGGCTCTCATGATTGATTCATAAGGTGATCTAATTCTCTTTCTAGGGAAGTGTTCCATCCCTTTCTTTAATGGGAATTGGAACCTTATGTTTCCCTCCTTCATGTCAATGATTGCACCTATAGTTCGTAAGAATGGCCTTCCAAGTATTATGGGACAAGAAGGATTGCAATCAATATCAAGCACAATGAAATCTACAGGCACATAATTTTTATTTGCAATAATAATCACATCATTAATTCTACCTAAAGGTTTCTTGATGGTAGAATCCGCAAGATGCAAGTTTAGGGAACACTCTTCAATATTAGTGAGACCAAGCACATCACCTAAAGTCTTAGGTATAGTTGAAACACTAGCACCAAGATCACACAAAGCATTGCATTCATATTTATTTATCTTTATTTTGATAGTAGGTTCCCACTCATCATGCAATTTTCTAGGGATAGAAACTTCAAGTTCAAGTTTCCCATCATAAGCTTTTATCATAGCTTCTACTATATGTTCGGTAAAAGCTTTGTTTTGTTCATAAGCATTGGGTGAGCTAATAATGGATTGCAGCAAGGAAATACATTCTACTATAGAGCATTTATCATAATTAAAGTCCTTGTAATCCAAGATAGTGGTCACATCACTAGCTAAAGTTTTGACCTCTCCAAACCCACTTTTTTCAATTTAAGCATCAAAATCATCACCCTCCAAGCAAACGGGACGCTCCTCAACTAGAGTTGACTTATCTCCAGTCCCTTTATCATTTATATCCAGAGAGGTAAACAAAGATTCAATAGGAGAAACACCAATCATTTTAAGATCTTCATCATTATTCCGGTAAAAACCGGGTGGAAGAGCCTTTTCTAAGAATTCCCGCTTAGCTCTCAACTTAGTGGTCCTCTCCTTACTTTCATTAATAGATATTTGGATAGATTTAATAGACTCATTAAAATCATTCTTAGGTGGCAGCACCTTGCTTTTAAGAGTTTCTACATCAAGAGCAATTCTATCCATGTTTTTAGCCAAAGTATCAATAACATGTAATTTTTCTTCTACCATAGTATTAAAAACCTTTTGAGAATTAATAAATTCCTTAATTGTGTTCTCAAGATCAGAAGGTATCTTATTAGAATTTGTAGAAGAATTTCCATAAGAGTTTCCAAAGTTGTTAGAGGAATTACCGGGATACGGCCTAGCATTGAAATTTCCTCTATAAGCATTATTGTTGAAATTGTTTCGCGAGATAAAGTTCACATCAATAGCATCATCATTTTGCTCAATCAAGGTAGACAAAGGCATATCATTGGGATCAACATGAGTATTTGTACTAGCAAACATATTCATAAGAGCATCCACTTTTTCACTCAAAGTAGCAATTTCTTTGACAGAATTTACCTTCTTACCAGTTGGAGCTCTTTCGGTATGCCATTAAGAATAATTTGTCATAATGTTGTCCAGAAGTTTTGTGGCCTCTCCTAAGGTCACATCCGTGAAGGTACCACCCGCGGCAGAATCTAGAAGATTTCTAGACACAAAGTTTAGTCCAGCATAGAAATTTTGGATAATCATCCACAAGTTTAGACCATGAGTTGGGCAATTTCTTATCATTAATTTCATTCTCTTCCATGCTTGTGCAACATGCTCTTGATCTTGCTGTTTAAAATTCATTATTTGATTTCTAAGGGAGATGATCTTAGCAGGAGGAAAATACTTGGCAACGAAAGCATCTTTACACTTATCCCACGTTCCAATACTATTACGAGGTAAAGATGAAAACCAAACTTTAGCTTTATCTCTTAGTGAAAAAGGAAATAATTTTAATTTCACAATATCATTATCCATATCCTTTTTATTTTGCATATCACATAATTCAACAAAGGTATTAAGATGAGCAGCGGGATCCTCATTAGGACTTCCCAAAAATTGATCTTTCATGACAAGATTCAGCAATGCAGCATTAATATCAAAAGCCTCCGCACTAGTGGCGGGTGGTATAGGAGTACTAATAAAATCATTATTATTAGTATTTGAGAAGTCACACAATTTAGTAGTATCTTGAGATATGGTGGCCGAGCAAGCAAAGTAACAAGCAAGACAAGTAAACTAGCAAGCGGCGAAGTAAAGTAGCAACAAGCAAAGGTAAATATTTTTGTATTTTTAATTTTTATGAGACAAACTAAATATAATAGAAAATAAAAAGAAGAACAAGTGAATGAAAATTTGTGCGAAGTTACTTGATAGTTGGTGATGGTATTCCCCGGCAACGGCGCCAGAAATCCTTCCTGATGACTGTGATCTGCGTTGGGTTTTCCGTGAAGAGGAACGGGTTAGCGCAGCACAATGCAGGTAAGTATTTCCCTCAGTTATGAAATTAAGGTTTACCGAACCAATAGGAATACCAATCCTCAACCGTCTTCAGCGGCTGCACACAAAAGAACAAACAACTTGCACCCAACGCGGGCAAGAGGGTTGTCAATCCCCTTGATCTCGTTATTTGCAAGCAAATGAGGTGTGTAGATAATTGTAAATTGTAAAATAAAATAAAAGACAAATAATGGCAGCAAGGTAGTAGTAGCGTTTGTGAATATATAAGTGAATAGACCCGGGGGTCGTAGTGTTCCCTAGTGGCATCTCTCACGGCAAAGGCATACGGTGGGTAAACAAATTACTGTTGGGCAATTGATAGAAAAGCGAATAATTATGCGATGTTCACGGCAATGATCATGTGTATATAGGCATCACGTCCATAAGCAAATAGGCCGACTCCTGCCTGCACCTATTACTATTACTCCACTTCAAGAGCGCTTCTATGCTTGCCTCTCTATGTATTAAGTAAAAACAGAGTAATGCCTGGAGAACAATGACATGATGTAGACAAAGAATACTCAATCAATATGAATAAACCCCATCGTTTTATCCTTAGTAGCAGCAACACAAATACACATCTTGTCCCTTTCTGTCACTGGGATATAGAAATTCGCCAGGTTGAACCTAGTACAACGCACCACTCCCACTGAAGAAATATTAATCTAGTTGGCCAAACTATCTCAATAGATCGGAGAGCATTACGAAGCTATGATGATCATGCAAATAAGAATCTTAATAATCAGAGGTGACTCAAATACTTTTCATGAATAATCTGAACATAAACTCACAATTCATCGGATCCCAACAAACACACCATACAAAGGGATTACATCGGATAGATCAAAGCGAAGATGCGATGAACATTATATTGAAGATCATATGAGAGAGAGATTGCCATCTAGGTACTGCCTACGGACCCGTAGGTCTGTGGTGAACTACTCACACATCATGGTGAGGGCAGCAAGGTTGATGTAGAGGCCCTCCGTGATTGATCTCCCCTCTGGCAGATTGCCGGAACGGAGGTATAGATGGCCTCCCGTCGGAACAGAGACTTGCGGCGGCGAAAAAAGTGTTTCGGGAGCGCCTTTAGGGTTTTTGGAATATTTGTGAATTTACAGGCCAGAGAGGGGCATCAGAGGGCGGCCGAGGGGGCCACAAGCCATCAGGGCGCGGCCAGGCCCCCTGGCGCGCCCTGTTGGCTTGTGCCTCCCTCGTGCGGCCTCTCGTCCACTTCCGATGCTTGCAGGTCTTCATATTGTCCAGAAAAAATCATATTAAAGTTTCGTGGCATTTGGACTTCGTTTGGTAGGGCAAACCTGCAAAGCAAAAAACACGCAGAAAACAGCAACCGGCACTGGGCACTGGGTCAATAGGTTAGTGCTCAAAAATATTATAAATTGGTAAATAAATGCCCGAAAAGTATCCTAGAATGATAATATATCAGCATGGAACAATAAAAAATTATAGATACGTTGGAGACGTATCAGAGCTCCTCAGGTCTGACGAGAGGCTTCACGTGCTCGAATCTAAAGTCCACCACCTCAGCCATTTTGAACTGTACCTCATCGCCTAAGTAATCACCAAGAGTGAAACTAGGAGAAGCGGCTGCTACCTCTGGATCATTAGCGATATCGGCAAACACCTTCAGCGGGGGGTACGATTGGTTTTTCTGTTCGCCCAGCTGGGGAATTGTTTTCCCCTTTGCACTACTGCTAGTACTTGTCGACCGCTGTTCTGGATCTCTATATGACTTTACAATAGAGCAGTCATAGTTTGATAGAAGCGGAGGCGGCGGTGGTTTCGTAAGGTTTTCCAGACAGCGCCTCGATTTTACCGGATATATTTTCTCCGTTGGAACTGGACGTTTGGGTCCAAGCTGGTGTTTCACGTCGGCAGCCACGGTCTCGTTCAATTCCTCTTCAGTCATGTCGTATGGTAACTTGGTAGGAGCCTTCTTGACGCTACCTGCTCTGGATTTCTTCGCTGCTGTACTACTAGCTGCCAGAGCGGTAGTGGATCTCTTCCGCCACTGCTGAGGGGCCTCCTCCATTGGAGTCCGCTGAGGCGGCGGAGACAGCTGAGGCGGCGGAGGATTCTGCTGAGGGGCCTCCTCCGTCGGAGTCCGCTGAGGCAGCGAAGACAGCTGAGGCGGCAGAGGATTCTGCTGAGGGGCCTGATCCGTCGGAGTCCGCTGAGGCGGCGGAGGATTCTGCTGGGCCTCCTCCAGCGGAGTCCGCTGACGTGGCGGAGACAGCTGAGGCGGCAGAGTGTGCTGACGCGGCGGAGACGACTGAGGCAGCGGAGATAGAGCTGGACTGTGAGGAGTCTGCTGAGGGGCCTCCTCTGGCTGAGTCTGCTGACACGGCGTCCATCGTGGAAGCACGATGTTTTCCTTTCTCCATAGAATTGTAGTCCTTAGGGCATCTCCCAGATGAGTCTCCCCTTCACCTATAGGGTACTCAGGGTCCAGCCCCTCAAATCCGTTGTTAACTTCATCCACCCCGACAACAGGATAGCCATCTGGAATCGGATTGCAATGGAAAGTTGCATTAGGTCCAGGAGGTAAGACATAGCCGACCGCCACCTTCAAGGTTATGCTCACGCATTTCACAATTAGCTCACAATGTTCCCTCTCCGTGATATCATCCAAGGGGTAGCGAGGAGCCGTGATATCAGGCTGAACGAGCTCTGTGGAAGCCACGCCGCTTTTCCGCTGAGATGGTGGGGTAGCTTCGTGGGCAGTATCGAATGAAGGATCTTTGTGCTGCTGAGATGGTGGGCCGATAGCTTGGTGACTGGTAAGTGCCTCTAATTTCTTCTCTTGCAACGCTAATCTTTCTTCTACCTTCTGCATCCGGTCTGCTTCCTCTTTCTTCTCTCTCCTTCGGCTTCTATAACCAGTGCTGTCGGGAAACCCATGCACCCACGAAACGGAGCCTGATGTGCCTCGTGTTCGTCCAGGGTGTTCAGGATTCCCGAGGGCGCGTGAAAGCTCGTTCTTCTCTCTATCGGGATGGAACCTCCCTTCCTGCACGGCCTGGATTGCTTCCTGAATCTGTTTGACGGGTGTTTCAAGTTGAGCTTTCGTGTAAACACACTTCCCTGTTTCTGGGTGCAAAGTTCCCCCATGCCCGAAGAACCAAGTCCTTGCCCTTCGGGCCAGTTCAATGTCTCTGGTTCGATCTCTTTAGCAAGCAGGTCGTTCTCAGTTTTGTCCCACGTAGGCCGGGCAACCTTGTAGCCACCTGACCCCGTAACATGGTGATATAGCTTCTTTGTTGCATTTTTCTTATTTATCTATGACCTTTTCTTAGCTTTCTTTGATTTCTTGTATGCCACAAATGCGGGGCAGTGATCTTTTATCTTCGCATGTTGACCGGTGAATTCTGGAGTCTCTTCTTTCTCGACAAGCTGTTCGTATAATCTTTTCTTCCAGTTCTTGAATTGTTCTGACATCTTCTTAAGAGCCCACACCTTGACTTTTCGCTGTATAACTGGGTTATTTGGATCCTCCTCTGGCGGTAGGCTGAAATTTGTCATGAGCGAGTTCCAAAGCTCATCTTTGCATCTATCGTCGACATAAGAAACTCCATCGTCCTTCTTCTTATTCCATTCTTGGATGTTGATCGGGACACTATCCCTAACAACAACTCCGCACTGATGTATAAATCGGTCTTGGGTCTGCTTGGGATGAGTCAGTTTGCCATTTGGAGCGACTTCTTCGATCGTGAACCTTTCATTCTCGCCCAACCTTTTCTTTGGGCCTCGTCTCCTTATAGAAGGTCGGCTTGATACGGAGGGCTAAAAGAAGAAAGAAGTGTTAATATATGTACATACAACACAATTAATGCATCTAGTCAGCAGAGGCTTAATTAATATATATACCTTGCCGGACTTTGCAATAGTTAAGGCTCCAACACCGGCGGAGCCGTCATCTCCTCCATCCATTCGATCACCGGAGTCGTCATCCTCTCTTCCCTCACCATCGGTGTCGTTGAGAAATGACAAGGCGACATCATCACCTCCGACGCGGATTATATCCCCCAACATCTCTTCTTGTTCTAAGTCTCTGTCGTGTTCCATAGTTTCTGCAAATATTACAACATGGCAATATACAACCATGAGAGATGGATTAGTGGAAAACATAGACCTAATCACAACAAGGAATCATATGCATGTGAGCAATGGATTAGTGGCAAACATCATGCAAAGTTGACAAGTTTTATAACAGTCAGTTTCACACGATCGTCGAGGACTCCTTCCCCCCCCCCCCTCATGTCGAAGTTATACCGAAATTATCGGGGTTATGTTTTAACGACCCCCCACTTTCGGGAGAGGATACTTTGCGGACCACCTCTCTCATGCATGTCCGACATGCAAATCATGTTTTCATATGCCTTAAAATCAAAGTTATCGGGGTTATGTTTTAACGACCCCCCCCCCCACTTTCGGGAGAGGATACTTCGCGGACCGCCTCTCTCATGCCTGTCCGACGTGCAAATCATGTTTTCATATGCCTCAAAATCAAAGTTATCGAGGTTATGTTTTAACGACCCCCCCTCATGTCGAAGTTACGACGATATTTGTACAAGATGAATACAAGATTTATACACAAGATGAATACAAGATTTATACACAATATGAATACAAGATGAATACACAACTCAACAAATGAACCAACCATCATCCTATGAACAAAACTCAACATACAACAAATGGACACCTTTTGTCGAACAGCGGAGGGATGATCAGGGACCAACTCCACGGAGATGCAACACCACAACCTGTAATTCCACCGAGTGAAAAAAAATTAGGCAAACCCAAGTATGCATCATGAAAAATCTTGATTCATCATGAAAAAGTTGATGCTCTAAAAAGACTTGAAGTGATGATTTTGCTATTTTTGCAGACCTTCACGAATGTGATTTCATCACGAAAAATTGCACGCATGCAAAAAACTTAACAATGTTGTGAAAAAAATTAGTTTTTTTCTTTCCTTTTTACGATTTCACCGTTGCATTTAAGCTCGGATAAAAAAGACACTTTCACAGTTGCGGTTTGTGATATACTACAAAGTTTTTTAGTTGCAGCCATATAAAGTTATTACTCCTAGGAATACAAATTTGTGGAGATTTACTACATGTGTTACAACGATCAAAAGTTTGAAACTACAATGTAGAAACAAGAAAAAGGATCTTAGTGTTGAACAAGCAACATTCATTAGCAGAACAAGATCCCAGCAAATGATATAAAAAGCACAAATGATCCCTGAAATGTCTACGAATTCAGTGCACATATTTCATAAGACAAGTTTAATGAGCATTTCGTCCAATTCGTTAAGCTCGTACCTCGTTTCTTATTGATCAAAGTCAATCACTTGTTTCAGCTTATTAACTTAATGAGCTAACGAGCTGCTCGTTAATACTACATAACACAAATTCTGATCTAAAGTAAAGAGAAATCACTGCAATTTCTGCATCAATGTAAAAGAAAGACAATGCACATTTTAAATCCATCTGTTAATTTCCCCTATTAGGAAAAATGTCTAAGTATGCATCCATAGAGAGGCAGGAAACAGAGGGGGAAAGAGCGGTGCTCACCGAGGAGCACACGAAGGCTCGTTGAGGGACTAGTAGCAGCAGACGACAGCGGGATCGACGGAGAACGGCGGCAGCCATAGGGGGCGGCGATGGCGAGGTGGCCCGGCGACGGCGAGGAGGCCCGGCGATGGCGGGGAGGCCCGGTGACGAGGCCGAGCGGGCTCGACGGGGGTGGTGATGGCGAGGAGGCCCAACGATGAGGCCGAGCGGGCTCGGAGGCGATGGCGATCTCCGGCGCAGCAGCCTGGCGGCGTCGTGCTGTGGTTCGGCGTCGGGGGAGAGAATGGGAGAGATTTGGGGAAAATTCACGAACTGCTGCTTATATACCCCACCCTCTTTTCCCGGTTGGTGGCTCCAACCGGGACTAAAGGACCCTTTAGTCCCGGTTGGAGCCACCAACCGGGACTAAAGAACCGGGACTAAAGGTGAATTTCACCAGCCCAAAGGGCACGAAACCCAGACCTTTAGTCCCGGTTGGTGGCTCGAACCGGGACTAAAGGACCCCCTTTAGTCCCGGTTGGAGCCACCAACCGGGACTAAAGGGTTGGTCCTGGCACAACCGAGGGGTGGTGGGAGTTTAGTCCCACCTCGCCAAGCGAGAGGCACTCGCACTGGTTTATAAGCCCACCTGCGGCTACCTTGGCAAGATCCTCTCAAAGCAGACAGCTCATCGTCTAACCTGGCCCCTCTCTACCCTGTGGGGCCTACTGACAGCAGATATTCGTGCCCCGCGGGCCTGCACCCTGGCCCATATATAGTTGGGTTTCTAGTCATATGCAGGCTGTGGTGTGTGAATTCTCCTGCCTAGTAGGCGGGCATTTTTTTATTTTTTGCATATGTTATGTCAATTTTTTGACCTTCTTCAAATCACATCCTAATTTTTATACATACTCACTTAAGTGTAATACACATGATTATCAAAGAATTTCAACAAAATATATGAAATTCTAAAAAATGCAAAACTTTCATATTCTTTCTGTGTTAATGAAAGAGATCATGCCTATTTTTGGTTTTAATTCTAAAGTTTTCTTTTAAACAGATGCACACATGCCTAGTATTCATTTAATTCTTTTTGCTATTAAAGTTTTTAACAAAAAATACTTTATGAAAATTTTAGTTGCATAAATTTTATATAATTTTAAGTTAATATTATTTTGATCATAACTAGAGTTTTATAACCCAACATACTCATGGTGTGGGGTTTGAACTCCTGATGTAAGATAATATAAAGGTGCCTGGATGTTCATGAGAATGGCCATCTGATATGTTGTCCTCAGTTTCACCAGAAAGCAACCAGAGAACTCCTCATCTGGACTTGGCTCGGCATGAGGGGTCCTCCGATCAGAGAAACCACATAGTACCTCCAACTTTATGTCATACAACGTTTCTCTCTTATCATCTCCGATGCTTCTGCTGTATTCATCTATGTCAAGACGTTTAAGCCATGTCTATATTAACCTTGTTATTTTATATGCAGCCACCAACCGGGACTAACCGCGTATGATCAACCTTGCAAAACTTGGGACTGAAAGGATAGGAATAATTGAAATTTCATAACTTAATAAATAATTAATCTAAAATCATGTTTCAAACAAAATTCCCTAGCTAGCTCTTACAAAGATTCCCTCTGGTTTGTCCGAAGTGGCACTTTCCAGCTTTTTTTTTGAGATCGTTTCCAGCTATAAGTCCGGAAACTCACACTAGAGAGAAAGTGATGGCGGTGAAGCCGGTCACATCCCAGAGTGGGATCTTGGGGTATAAAACTATTTCTTTGTGTGTGTCCCTTGCTTATTGCACCGTAACCATGGATAATCTTCATCATTTAACAAGATGCTTGGGTTAGTCTTCACTCTGAAGGGAGGAATTTCATGAAAGTTTTCATAATCTTCTGACATGTCTGTCTTGTCCTCCACTCCCATGATGTTTCTTTTTCCTGAAAGAACTATGTGGCGCTTTGGCTCATCATATGATGTATTCGCTTCCTTATCTTTTCTTTTTCTCGGTTTGGTAGACATGTCCTTCACATACAAAACCTGCGCCACATCATTGGTTAGGACGAATGGTTCGTCTGTGTACCCAAGATTGGTGAGATCCACTGTTGTCATTCCGTACCGCGGGTCTACCTGTACCCCGCCTCCTGACAAATTGACCCATTTGAACCGAAACAAAGGGACCTTAAAATCACGTCCATAGTCAAGTTCCCATATGTCCTCTATGTAACCATAATATGTGTCCTTTGCCCTATTGGTGTTTGCTGCATCAAAGCGGACACCACTGTTTTGGTTGGTGCTCTTTTTATCTTGGGCGATCGTGTAAAATGTATTCCCATTTATCTCGTACCCTTGGAAAGTCAATACAGTCAAAGATGGTGTCCTGTCCAACAAGTACAGCTCATCTCCAACAGTGGTGTTACCCATGAGATGTGTTTGCAACCAACCACCAAAAGTCCCCATGTGTTCACGTGTAATCCAGTCGTCAGACTGCTCCGGGTGTTTGGAGCTAGAATATTCTTGTGTTCATTGATATACCCGTGTGCTCCAAGGTAGAATTTTGTAGAACTGTGGTGTGCATGCGCCCAAGAATGCCCGCCCCGACATATTATTGAGTTCGGTCCTAGCATGCCTTTTCCACCCAGTCTCCCCTCATGCCGCGATTCAGGAACACCAATCGGCTTAAGGTCAGGAATAAAGTCAACACAAAACTCAATAACCTCCTCTGTTTCATAGCCCTTGGAGATGCTTCCTTCCGGCCTAGCACGGTTACGAACATATTTCTCTAAGACTACCATGAACCTCTCAAAGGGGAACATATTGTGTAGAAATACAGGACCCAGAATGACAATCTCGTCGACTAGGTGGTGGGAACACTAACTCAAAACTGACAAGATATTTGACCAAATCATAGTATTGAAGAAGGATGGTGGGAACACTAACTCAAAACTGACAAGACATTTGACCAAATCATTCGGTAACCTTGGTAGGATTTGTGGATCGATTACCTTCTGAGAAATTGCATTGAGGAATGCACATAGCTTCACAATGGCTAATTGAACATTTTTCGGTAGAAGCCCCCTCAATGCAACCGGAAGTAATTGCGTCATGATCACATGGCAGTCATGAGACTTTAGGTTTTGGAATTTTTTTCTCTGCCATATTTATTATTCCCTTTATATTCGACGAGAAGCCAGACGGGACCTTCATATTGAGCAGGCATTCAAAAAAGATTTCCTTCTCTTTTTTGGTAAGAGCGTAGCTGGCAGGACCTTGATATTGCTTTGGATACATGCTGTCTTTTTCGTTCATACGTTGTTGGTCTTGCCGTGCCTCCGGTGTATCTTTTGTCTTCCCATACACACCCAGGAAGCCTAGCAGGTTCACGCAAAGATTCTTTGTCCCGTGCATCACGTCGATTGTAGAGCGGACCTCTAGGACTTTCCAATATTCTAGCTCCCAAAATATAGATTTCTTCTTCCACATGGGGGCGTGTCCGTCAGCGTCATTCAGAACAGATTGTCCGCTAGGACCCTTTCCAAAGATTACTTGTAAATCCTTGACCATATCAAGTATATCATCACCAGTACGGAGGACATGCTTCTTTCGGTGATCCGCCTCACCTTTGAAATGCTTGCCTTTCTTTCTTAAGGCATGCTTGGTCGGAAGAAATCGATGATGTCCCAGGAACATATTCTTCTTGCATTTGTCCAAATATATACTTTTAGTCTCATCTAAACAGTGTGTGCATGCGTGGTATCCCTGATTTGTCTGTCCTGAAAGGTTACTAAGAGCAGGCCAATCATTGATGGTTACAAACAGCAACGCTCGTAGGTCAAATTCCTGCTATTTGTGCTCATCCCACACACGTACAGCTTTTTTATTCCATAGCTGTAAAAGTTCATCAACTAATGACCTTAGGTACACATCAATGTCATTGCCGGGTTGCTTAGGGCTTTGGATGAGCACTGGCATCATAATGAACTTCCGCTTCATGCACAACCAAGGAGGAAGGTTATAGATACATAGAGTCACAGGCCAGGTGCTATGATTGTTGCTCTTCTCCCCAAAAGGATTAATGCCATCTGCACTTAAACCAAACCATAAGTTCCTTGCGTCACCTGCAAAGTCCAGCCACTCTCTCTCGATTTTTCTCCACTGCGACTCATCCACGGGTACTCTCAACTTCCTGTCTTTCTTACGGTCTTCTTTGTGCCATCACAACAACTTGGCATGCTCTTTGTTTCTGAACAGACGTTTCAACCATGGTATTATAAGAGCATACCACATCACCTTGGCAGGAACCCTCTTCCTGGGGCGCTTGCCCTCAACATCACCAGGGTCATCTCGTCTGATCTTATACCGCAATGCACCGCATACCGGGCATGCATTCAAATTCTCGTACTCCTCACCGCGGTAGAGGATGCAGTCATTAGGGCATGCATGTATCTTCTGCACCTCTAATCCTAGAGGGCAGACAACCTTCTTTGCTTCGTACGTACTGTCAGGCAATTCGTTATCCTTTGGAAGCTTCTTATTCATTATTTTCAGTAGCTTCCCAAATCCCTTGTTAGATACACCATTCTCTGCCTTCCATTGCAGCAATTCCAGTGCGGTACCGAGCTTTGTGTTGTCATCTTCGCAATTTGGGTACAACCCTTTTTTGTGATCCTCTAACATGCGATCGAACTTCAACTTCTCCCTTTCACTTTTGCATCCTCTCTGTGCATCAACAATGACCCGGCGAAGATCATCACCGGGCACATCTGGTGAATCTTGATCTTCAGCTTCCCCCGTTGCAGTATCACCGTATTCAGGGAACATAGGATAGTTGTCATCATCCTCTTCTTCTTCGTTGTCTTTCATCATAACCCCTCTTTCTCCGTGCTTGGTCCAAACATTATAGTGTGGCATGAAACCCTTCTCAAGTAGGTGGAAGTGAAGGGTTTTTGAGAAGAGTAATCCTTCGTATTCCCACAGACAGTACATGGACAATACATAAAACCATTCTGCTTGTTTGCCTCAGCCACTTCGAGAAAATTATGCAGGCCCTTAATGTAGTCGGAGGTGCGTCGGTCACCGTACATCCATTGCCGGTTCATCCGCGTGCATTATATAATTAAGTATATCAAAAACCATTAAAGAACATCATGAATAGAGAAATGACCAAATTAATACAAGTTCATCATCACATTAAAACCAAAGTACAGTAGTGATCAAATGTTATTACTGAAAAAATAAATACATAAAGTTCATACATAGTTCTCATAGAACAACATACAGCTCTCTAGAGCATCTAATTAAAACATATATTGAAACTAACATATAACTATGTAAAACATTTAAATGCAACAACAAATACGATCAAAATCGCAACTAAGGTAACAATTGATCCAACAGCATAATGATACCAAGCCTCTTTATCAATGGCATATTTTCTAATCTTTTTAATCTTCAAGCGCATTGCATCCATCTGGATCTTGTGTTGATCGACGACATCGGCAACATGCAACTCCAATTTCATCTTCTCTTCTTCAATTCTTTTCAATTTTTCTTTCAAATAAATGTTTTTTTTCAACTAAATTTAACCTCTCGACAAGAGGGTCAGTTGGAATATCCGGTTCACATACCTCCTACGCGTAAAAATATCTATATCAAGTTGGTCGGTATAATTGTCATAAAAACTAAATGAAACAAATAGTTATAAAAGATAATATACCACATCCGAATTATAGACCGGACGAGAGCCGACGGGGGCGGATATCAAAGTCATGGCACTATATAATAACAAACAATAATACAAGTAAGAAAATTATACAAGTAAATATATCTAAATCATACACATAAGAACAAGAGGCTCACCACGGTGGTGCCGGTGACGAGATCGGCGTGGGCGATCGACGGTGGTGAGGACGGGGACGGGGACGGGACGGCACCCTACACATGTGCAAACTAAGAAGTTAATTTGAGCTCAAATTGTGCATCTAAATCAAATAAACTCACACATACACTCCTCCACTAAAACTCACAAACCACACTACTTATAGAGCATTTGAAATGAGCTAAACTAGCAGTGAGAGATGAAAGGATGAAGTTGCTAACCTTTTTAGAACACTTGGATAGTTGGTGCACCGCCAAATCTAGACAAATCTTGGGTAAAATGGAGCTTGGAGGAAGAACAGAGGAGAAAGCTTAAGTGTGGCTCGGGCATTTCATCGAACACCTATGTGTATATAAGAAGTGAGAACAGAGCACAGCACACACCTCCCACCACCTACGGCCAAAAAACAGAGGAGAGAGCGCGGGCCGGGCGTATATATAGGAATCTTTTTAGTCCCGGTTGGTGTCTAGAACCGGGACTGAAGAATAACCTTTAGTCCCGGTTCCAGAAACCAACCGGGACTAAAGGTCCCAGCCGAACCGGGACTGATGCCTGCCGAGGCCCGGCCGGCGTCCTGGCCGCTCGAACCGGGACTGATGCCTGCCGAGGCCCGGCCGGCGTCCTGGCCGCTCGAACCGGGACTGATGCTCCGATTAGTCCCGATTCGTAGCACGACCGGGACTGTTGCTCTGATCTGACCAGAACCAAAGCCCTATTTTCTACTAGTGAACCATGCATAAATAAAAGCTACCTCAACATCCAAACATGCAAGCGAATTTTCGTTCCATTATGATATTCATATTTAATAGATATTTTACAACTATACAATAATCAAACAGAATAAATTATTTGTATTTTTAGTTTTAGTTCTCATATTATTACTCCAAATGTTCATGTCTATACAACCAAATCTCATTGAAATATGTTGCAAAACATTCCCGCAACAATATGGGGAGTATCGTCTAGTATTTACTAATTTGAAGCACCTTTCAAGATCTCACATTAAATTTCACGTGAAAAAGAAATCAATCCGTCTGATAGGCTTCTAAAAAATTAGTAGCCCTTGGATGAAGCTGGTCCGGCGGCCATCCAATCCCCTCGGCCGCACGCGCAGGACTCAAAACATCTCCCCTGGTGTGTCTTCCCCGGCGCTCAAATTCCTCATGCCTGCTGCATCTTTTCTTCGCGACGGCCGCCGTTATTCCCAGGGCACGCCACCGAACAGCAAAAACTTGTATGCGCTAGAGGATGGGGCGCGCCGATGTCGTGCCTCCTGAGACGTTCCTGTGCGATGCTATGTAGCCAATTGCGTTGCCTTTTTTGGTCGGTGGTGTGAGATATGCACGTGGAAATGAGGACGCTATTCATATATGGCAGTAAGCTAACTCCATGGGTGCAGAAATAGCCATCACTACTGGAATCGTGTCGTTTGCTAAGTGTCATGGGTACTTGGCAATCCGCTCGGCAAAGGCTTTGCCGAATATAACACCCGGTAAAGCTCGCTCTGCCATACCCCATCCGGCAAAGCCGACTTTGCCGAGAACTTTTCCTCGGACACTCGGCAAAGGCTTCTGTCGAGTGTCAAATCCCGGCACTCGGTAAAAAAAAAGACCGGACGGAACGGGGACGAAAACGGCGGTGCCACGTGTCCCGTCTTTGTCGAGTGTCAGCGGTCGGGCACTCTGCAAATTTCGGCCTTCCACAGTGCACCACGTGTACCGTCTTTGCCGAATGTTAGTGGTGGGGTGCTTGGCAAAGCTTGGCCCTCCACAGCGCGCCATCGCCATTGTCGCCTTGCTATATCTATGACCATGGCCCTTCTTGTCTAGTGCAAAGTCTGAAGCATCTATAAGCAAATCAACTTATAATAGATTCATGATTTCATAAATCCTGTCCCACAGTAAATAAATCAAGAAAAGAAAGATAAGGGCATCAATGCAAGATCTCACCTCAGCAAAATCAACAAATCATGCAATCCACATGCACACTGCATCAACGACACCAGGATCTGATCTGATTTTTGCGTGGTATGGCAAGAGCGTGTACCGTATTAATATTAGACTAGACGAATCTCGTTGAGAAAACCAAAATAATGACAATGGAACAGTAACAAGATTTTGTTTTTGTTAAGTTAGTTCGGCTGCAAATTTCTTCAGCACACTACCCTGAATGGATGGAAGCATAGGCTGAAGGAAGATATTACCATGGCCATATACAGAGCAAAACCTTCTGTCCCCCCTGACAGAATGGATTCACCAACACCTCTAGCTCCGGCTTCTTTCACATGTTGACCTCTCTTTTAATACTTTTTTTGTTATCTTTTCCTTTGATGTATGTACATAAAACTCTTTTTATAATAAAATTGCAGTAGGAAACTCTCCCACTATTTTTGGGTCATTTTTTTTCTTCAGCACATGCAACCTCGAAATAATATAACGATTGTCGTTCTCCTTTCAAAATTCTCAGATTCTTAACCTATACAAGAATCTGGTGCTAACTTGTATCCTAGACTCTGATTCTGGCAAAAATAAATAAATCTGATCCTCCCAAGTCTTAAGCGCCCTAATTGCTTCTACCTTACTTTGGATGATGAGCTTGCCTGTTGCTTGGTTGTTTGGATTGGTGATTCTATGACAAGGCCTCCTGTTTTTTTGTATATAGTCCCCCATGACTTAATCCAAAGGGAGAGTGGAAATCCTTATGAGGGTATGATTCATATAGGAATCCTTGAAGCAAGTCTCCCTAAGTTTTCATACGATCTGTCATGGTAATCTCACTGACAATACGTAGGGGTGTGTGTATGGAGGAGCGTAGTGCGTATCGGAAGGACTGATGGGTGTATACAAGAGAATTTTACCCAGGTTCAGACTCCCTTGCTAAGGGATAATACCCTACTACTGCTTGTCTGGCTTTCTTTATGCGCATAGAGATTACAATGTTGCGAACCCTTGGCCAGGTGTACCAGCCATGCCTTATATAGGCTCGACATGGCTGGAAGCTACAACGGCCAGTTGATTAATGCTATTGATAACGGCCTAATGAATGCCGGCTGTTTCCACTGCTTTTGATTACATGTGGTAACGCCTGAGTTAATATGTAGTGGAGCTCGCTGGTAACGCTCACCATCAATGGCCCTCCTGTTGACCTACCGTTGGATCCGACTAGCTGTTGCATACCGACTGGCCGTTCCATCCGACCGATGTCTCCCCACCGACTGGCCCTCGACCTGTGATGCTGATGCACTGGGCCTGGGCCTTTAGCTGGGTTGCCTGTCGTGATGGGCCTACCTGCTGGGGATTCCCTCGTCACACGATTAGAATATAAGTCACATTTGATTCTCAAAAAAAAAGAAAAAAAGAATATAAGTCACATTTTTCAGCAATTGATCTCTAGGTCGGTAATTACGACTTTTTAAGAACGTGGCCATCATATAATGAATCAAATCTGTAAAACCCGAGCCATTAGCAGATGCTTTGTCACTGACATGATAGGTTGATCCTCTTTATTCTTCTGTTTAACAAAGAAGAGACTAACTCCGAAGCAGCCTTTCGTGTGCACTACACGAAAAAAAATAAAGACATAACTTTTGCCATGGTGTGGCGTGTGGTGGCGGCGCGACGGGCGTTTGGGACTGATTTGGGCCCAAGCAGGACCGCGGCCAGCACGAGTGGTGGCCAGCAGCGTGGGGTGGCTCGAGCACCGTTCCGTCGTGGTCGGGAATGGTGGAGGCTGCTGGAGATTGCTGTGACTGTGGGGGACGGATCTGACGGCGTTGGCGGTCTGCCGGCCGGAGCTGCTGGCGGAGGCTGTGGCTTTGGTTGGTGGGCGTGGCCGGCGGTGGGCAGCGCGGAGGCGTGTGGTGGTGGTGGTGGTGGTGGTTGTTGTGGAGCCTGAAGGGCGCAGTGGTGTGGCGGGCCCGATCTTAGGCCGAAAGGGCTGCAGCTGGTTGTGGCGGTGCGAGTTGCCTGTGGACAGATCTCCTTGGTGCCGTGGCGTGTGTGGTGCAGTGGCTGAGGTGTTGTGGTGGCGGTAAGCGGTGTTCCAGCTCGTCTGGTTTGTCGTCGGCTTTCCAGGATTGGTCGTGCACGGCTTGCTCAGGTTCGTCGGTGTCTGAGCCTCCTCCCATGAGGCTCATCGAGGTGGAGGGTATTGTACTTTGGGCGAAAGCTTTGGCCGACGGGGGTCGGTACCGGTGACGAAGGCGTCCAAGGACGTCTTTCCCCTTTCTTGAAGGCGTCGTCGAAGGGTTCACCCCGAAGCTAATCCATGTCTAGCTGGGGTTAGGTTGCGGCTGCTATTGGCATGGCTGGATCCCTTCCCATGGGTTCGGTGGGGTGGTGGTGTGAGGTGCTCCGGGCGAAAGCTTTGTCCCGGCGGGGGCCGGTGCCGGTGACGTTTGACGCCCTCGGGTGCCATTTTATCTTTGGAGGCGTTGTCGAAGAGCTTCTTGATGACCCACAAGTGTAGGGAATCGCAACAGTCTTCGAGGGTAGTATTTCATCCAAATTTATTAATTCGACACAAGGGGAGTCAAAGAATATTTATAAGCCTTAGCAGTTGAGTTGTAAATTCAACCACACCTGAGAATCACTTTCTTGCAGCAATTTATTAGTAGCACAGTGATATGACAGTAGTGATAGCAGAGTAACAGTAGCAGTAACAGTAGTAGTAGCAGAATTGTAACCAGCAAAGCAGTAGTAACTTGAGCAAAGGCAATAGTAATAAAGCATAGACTTGGAGCAGCGATGGAAATTTAGATGAGATTCAATATATAGCTGTCACAACCTAGAGCGATACACAATAGCTCCAATTCATCAATCATATGTAGGCATATATTCTGTATATAGTTATACGTGCTTGCGATAAGAACTTGCGTAACATCTTTTGTCCGACCCTCCCGTGGCAGCGGGGTCCTAATGGAAACTAGGGGTAATTAAGGCGCTCCTTTTAATAGAGAACCAGAATAAAGCATTAACACATAGTGAATACATGAACTCCTCATATTAAAGTCATCCCCGTCGATATCCCAATTCATGGTCACCTTGGGGGTCTAAGGTTCAGAATGATAACAGGTGCATACAACTTGCAGGTAAGATCAACATCTCAAATATATTCATGAAATCGTAAGTGTTCAGATCTGAAATCATGGCACTCGGGCCCTAGTGACAAGCATTAAGCATAGCAAAGTCATAGCAACATCAATCTCAGAACATAGTAGATACTAGGGATCAAACCCTAACAAATTGACATGATTACATATGAAATCTCATCCAACTCTATCTACCTCCAGTATGTCTACAAGGGAATTACTCACACATGATTGTGAGCATCATGAAATTGTTGATGGAGAAGGATTGGTGATGACGACGGCGGCAATTCCCTCTCTTCGGAGCCACGAACGGACTCTAGATTAGGGCTCCCGACGAAGAACAGGAGGTGGCGGCGGCTCCGTATCGTAAAACGCAATGAAACTTTCTCTCTGATTTTCTTTTCTTTTCGGGAAGACGGAATATATAGCGCTGGAATTAGGTCCGCCGGGGACCTGTTGGCCCCACAAGCCACCTGGGCGCGCCCTGGGGGGTAAGCGCGCCCCATTGGCTTGTGGGCCCACAGTGGCCCCCCTCTGGTACTTCTTTCCTCCAATATGTTTTATTTATTCCATAAAAAATGTCCGTAAAGTTTCGTTCAATTCCGAGAACTTTTTATTTCTGCACAAAAAAACACCAAGGTAATTCTGCTGAAAACAGCGTCACTCCGGGTTAGTTTCACGCAAATCGTGCAAATTAGGGGCAAAAACAAGAGCAAAAGTGTTTGAAAAAGTAGATACAATGAAGACGTATCAACTCCCCCAATCTTAACTCATTGGTTATCCTCAAGCAATTCAGTTGACAAACTGAAAGTGCTAAAGAAAAACTTTTACAAACTCATTATTTTTGTTGTTTTATATAAGCTTAACTAGTAACTAAGTTTTTAGCAAAGATCATGAAGTAAACACATATTTGAGAACATTTAGCGACCACAATTATTCATACCAATAACATAATCAATTAGCGAGCAATTATACTATATCTCAAATGCCAACACTTTGTCAAAATAACCATGATACAATATGATAAGATGGTATCTCGCTAGCCCTTTCTGAGACCACAAAACATAAATGCAGAGCACCTCTGAAGTTCAAGTAGCGACTAAACATTGTAATTTAGGGTAGAATACATCCAGTCATGCTCACACTCAACATTAATTAGACCAAATGCATGTTAAACTAAGAATGACAGTATCGCTCTCCAAATTGGTGCTTCAATGAGAAAGTGATGACTCAGGAATAAATTAAAAGATGGGCCCTTCGCAGAGGGTGTTGGGGAACGTTGCATGGGAAACAAAAATTTTCCTACGCACACGCAAGATCTATCCATGGTGATGAGCATCTATGAGAGGGAGAGTTGGATCTACATACCCATGTAGATCGCTAAGCGGAAGCGTTAAGAAACGCGGTTGATGTAGTCGAACGTCTTCGCGATCCAATCACGATCCGTCCCGCGACCTCATCACGAGCCGTCCCACGATCCCATCGTAGTCCTTCCGATCTAGTGCCGAACGGACGGCACCTCCGCGTTCAACACACGTACGGCTTGATGACGCCTTCACCTCCTCGATCCAGTGCCAAGGCATAGATAGGGTGCGGCTGCCCTCTCTCTACCTCTCTATATATAGGGGGAAGGGAGGAGGGGTGGCGCCCCTAGATCCCATCTAGGGGGGCGGCGGCCAAGACAGTTGGGGGCGCCCCCTAGGGAAATCCTAGGGTGGCTTGGCCCCCAAGTTACCTAGTGGCGGCTCCCTAAGTGGGCTCCCCCACCCATGGCCGAAGTGGTCTAGGGTTTGGGTGGCGCCCAGCCCCCTTGTGGGCTGGTGCGCCCCCTCACCTTGGCCCATGAGGCCCCCAACACTTGTCGGGGCCCCCCGAAACACCTTTCGGTACTCCGTCAATTTCCCGGTACCTCCCGGAACACTTCCGGAACTTGATTCCCTTCGTTCTATATATCAATCTTCACCTCCGGACCATTCCGGAGTTCCTCGTCACGTCCGGGATGTCATCTGCGACTCCGAACAACCTTCGGTAACCACCATAATGACTCAACTATACTTATATCGTCACCAAACGTTAAGTGTGTAGACCTTGCGGGTTCGAGAACTATGCAGACATGACCGAGACACCTCTACGGTCAATAACCAATAGCGGGACCTGGATGCCCATATTGGTTCCCACATATTCTACAAAGATGTTTAGCGGTCGAACCACGATGTCAAGGATTCAGGTAATCCCGTATGCAGTTCCCTTTGTCCATCGGTATGTTACTTGCCCGAGATTCGATCGTCGGTATCTCCATACCTAGTTCAATCTCGTTACCGGCAAGTCTCTTTACTCGTTTCGTAATACAAGATCCCGTGACTAACTCATTAGTCACATTGCTTGCAAGGCTTATTGTGATGTTGTATTACCGAGTGGGCCCTGAGATACCTCTCCGTCACACGGAGTAACAAATCCCAGTCTTGATCCATGCCAACCCAACAGACACCCTCGGAGATACCTGTAGAGCACCTTTATAGTCACCCAGTTACGTTGTGACGTTTGATACACACAAGGCATTCCTCCGGTGTCCGGGAGTTGCATGATCTCATGGTCGTAGGAACAGATACTTGACATTGATAAAGCAGTAGCAATAAACTGACACGATCAACTGCTATGCTTACGATTGGGTCTTGTCCATCACATCATTCTCCTAATGATGTGATCCCGTTATCAAATAACATCTCATGTCCATGGCTAGGAAACCTTAACCATCTTTGATCAACGAGCTAGTCTACTAGAGGCATACTAGGGACACAGTGTTGTCTATATACCCACACATGTATTTAGTTTCCAATCAATACAATTATAGCATGGATAATAAACGATTATCACGAACAAGGAAATATAATAATAACCAATTTATTATTGCCTCTAGGGCATATTTCCAACAGTCTCCCACTTGCACTAGAGTCAATAATCTAGTTCACATCATCATGTGATTAACACTTACATCACCATGTGATTAACACTTACATCATGTGATTAACACCCAATGAGTTCTGGGGTTTGATCATGTTTTTCTTGTGAGAGAGGCTTTAGTCAACGGGTCTGTAACATTCAGATCCGTGTGTTCTTTGCAAATCTCTATGTCATACTATAGACGCTGCTACCACACTTCACTTGGAGCTACTCCAAATGACTGCCCCACTATACGTATCCAGATTTCTACTCTGAGTCGTTCGGATTGGTGTTAAAGCTTGCATCGATGTAACTCTTTACGACGAACTCTTTATCACCTCCATAATCGAGAAACGTCTCCTTAGTCCTCTAGTTACTAAGGATAATTTGACCGCTGTCCAGTGTTCCACTCCTGGATCACTCTTGTACCCCCTTGACAGACTCATGGCAAGGCACACATCAGGTGCGGTACACAGCATGGCATACTATAGAGAGCCTATGGCTAGTGGCATAGGGGACGACCTTCGTCCTTTCTCATTCTTCTGCCGTGGTCAGGTTTTGAGTCTTACTCAACTTCACACCTTACCAATCAGGCAAGAACTCCTTCTTGACTGATCCATTTTGAACTCTTTCAAAAACTTGTCAAGGTATGTTCTCATTGAAAGTATTATCAAGCATCTTGATCTATCTCTATAGATCTTGATGCCCAATATACTAGTAGCTTTATCCGGGTCTTCCTTTGAAAAACTCTTTTCAAACAACCCTTCATGCTGTACAGAAATTCTACATTATTTCCGATCAACAATATGTCAACTACATATTCATATCAGAAATTTTATAGTGCTCCCACTCACTTTCTTGTAAATACAAGTTTCTCATAAACCTTTGTATAAACTCAAAAGCTTTGATCACCTCATCAAAGCGCATATTCCAACTCCGAGATGCTTGCTCCAGTCCATAGAAGGATCACTGGAGCTTGCACACCTTTTAGCATCCTTAGGACTGACAAAACCTTCTGGTAGGAAACTCTGTTTTGTCATCCATCTGCCAGATTTCATAATTGAAAAATGCAGCAACTGCTAACATAATTCCAACAGACTTTAGCATCGCTACGGGTGAGAGAGTCTCATCGTAGTCAACTCCTTGAACTTGTCAGAAACCTTTTCGCGACAAGTCGAGCTTTATAAATGGTGACATTTACCATTAGCATCTGTCTTCCTCATAAAAGTCCATTTGTACTCAACGACCTACCGTTCAACGGGCAAGTCTTACCAAAGTCCATACTTGGTTTTCATACATGGATCCTATCTCGGATTTCATGGCTCCCAGCCATTTGTTGGAATCCGGGCCCACCATCGCTTCTTCATAGTTCGTAGGCTCATCGTTGTCTAACAACATGATTTCCAAGACAGGATCACTGCACCACTCAGGGGCAGTACATCTCCTTGTCAACCTACGAAGTTCGGTAGTAACTTGATCCGAAGTTTCATGATCATCATCATTAGCTTCCTCTTCAATTTGGTGTAGGCGCCGCAGAAACATCTTTATGCGTCGTGCTACCATCCAACTGAAGTGACGGTTCAACAACCTCATCAAGTTCTACTTTCCTCCCACTCAATTCTTTCGAAAGAAACTTTTTCTCGAGAAAGGACCCGTTCTTAGCAACAAACACTTTGTGCTTGGATCTGAGATAGAAGGTATACCCAATGTCTCCTTAGGGTATTCTATGAAGATGCATTTGCCCGCTTTGGGTTGAAGCTCACTAGGTGAAAACCTTTTTCACATAAGCATCGCAGCCCCAAACATTAAGAAATGATAGCTTAGGTTTCTGCCAAACCATAATTCATACGGTGTCATCTCAACGGACTTAGATGGTGCCCTATTAAAGTGAATGTAGTTGTCTCTAATGCGTAACCCAAAAATGATAGTGGCAAAACGATAAGAGACATCATAGTGTGAACCATATCAAATAGGGCACGACTACGACGTTCGGACACACCATCACTCTATGGTGTTCTAGGCGGCGTGAGTTGTGAAACAATTTCCACATTGTCTTAAGTTGCATACCAAACTCGTAACTCAGATATTCACCTCCACGATCATATCGTAGACATTTTATCTTCTTGTCACGATGATCTTCAACTTCACTCTGAAACTGCTTGAACCTTTCAAACGTTTCAGACTTGTGTTTCATTAAGTAAATATCCCCATATCTACTCAAATCATCAGTGAAGGTAAGAAAATAACGATATCCACTGCGTGTTTCAACACTCATTGGACCACATACATCAACATGTATCAATTCCAATAAGTCACTAGCCCACTCCATCATACCGGAAAATGGGGTCTTAGTCATCTTGCCCAAGAGGCATGGTTCGCATGTCTCAACCGATTCGAAATCGAGTGAGTCAAAAGATCCATCAGCATGGAGTTTCTTCATGTGCTTTACACCAATATGACCTTCGCGGCAGTGCCACAAGTATGTGGTACTTATCATTACTAACTTTGTATCTTTTGGCATCAATATTATAAATATGTGTATTACTACGATCGAGATTTAATAAACCATTCACATTGGGTGCATGACCATTGAAGGTATTATTCATGTAAACAGAATAACCATTATTCTCTAACTTAAATGAATAACCGTATTGCAATAAACACGATCTAATCATGTTCATGCTCAACGCAAACACCAAATAACATTTATTTAGGTTCAACACTAATCTCGAAGGTAGAGTGAGCGTGCGATGGTGATCATATCAACCTTGGAAGCACTTCCAACACACATCGTCACCTCGCCCTTAGTTAGTCTCCGTTTATTCCGTAGCTTTTATTTCGAGTTACTAACATTTAGCAACTGAACCGGTATCTAATACCCAAGTGCTACTAGGAGTACTTAGTAAGGTACACATCAATAACATGTATATCAAATATACTTTTGTCGACGTTGCCAGCCTTCTTATCTACCAAGTATCTAGGGTAGTTCTGCTCCAGTGACCGTTCCCCTAATAGTAGAAGCACATAGTCTCAGGTTTGGGTTTAACCTTGGGTTTCTTCACTCGAGCAGCAACTGGCTTGCTAGTCATGAAGTTTCCCTTCTTACCCTTTCCCTTCTCGAAACTAGTGGTTTTACCAACCATCAACACTTGATGCTCCTTCTTGATTTCTACCTTCGAGATGTCAAACATCGCGAATAGCTGATGGGATCATCCATCCTTGGCATGTTATAGTTCATCACGAAGCTCTAGTAGCTTGGTGGCAGTGACTTGGAGAACTATATCAATCACTATCTTATCTGGAAGATCAACTCCCACTCGATTCAAGCGATTGTAGTACTCAGACAATCTGAGCACATGCTCACTGATTGAGCTATTCTCCTTCATCTTGCAGGCAAAGAATCTTTGTTGGAGGTCTCATACCTCTCAACACGGGCACGAGCCTGAAATCCAATTTCAGCTCTTGGAACATCTCATATGTTCTGCGACGTTCAAGAACATCTTTGGAGCCTCAATTCTAAGTCATAATGCATGACGCACTGAACTATCAAGTAGTTATCACAACGTTCCTGTCAGATGTTCACAACATCCACAGACGACGCTAGAGGGGGTGGCGCACCGAGCGGTGCATCAAGGACATAAGCCTTCTGTGCAGCAACGAGGACAATCCTCAGTTTACGCAGCCAGTCCGCATAATTGCTACTACCATCTTTTAACTTACTTTTTCTCTAGGAACGTATCCATAATTTAGGGGAGCTACAGCGCAAGCTATCTACAACATAATTTGCAAAGACACTTTGACTATGTTCATGATAATGAGTTCAATTAATCATATTACTTAAGAACTCCCACTCAAATTGACATCCCTCTGGTCATTCGAGTGACACATGATCCAAATTCACCAACCCAAGTCCGATCATCACGTGAGTTGAGTTGGTTTCAATGGTGAACATCTCTATGTTGATCATATCTACTATATGACTCATGTTCGACCTTTCGGTCTCTTGTGTTCCGAGGCCATGTCTATACATGCTAGGCTCGTCAAGTTTAACCCGAGTGTTCCGCACGTGCAACACTGGCTTGCACCCGTTGTATGTGAACGTAGAGTCTATCACACCCGATCATCACGTGGTGCTTCGAAACGACAAACTTTTGCAATGGTGCACACTCGGGGAGAACACAATATTATCTTGAAATTTAAGTGAGGGATCACCTTATAATGCTACCGTCGTCCTAAGCAAAACAAGGTGCAGAAAAGGATTAACATCACATGCAATTCATAAGTGACATGATATGGCCATGAACTTGTGCTTTTCGATCTCCATCTTCAAAGCACCGGCATGATCTCCATCGTCACCGGCATGACACCATGATCTCCATCATCTTGATATCCATCAACGTGTCGCCAGGAGGTTGTCGCGCCAACTGTTGTGGTTATGAC
This sequence comes from Elymus sibiricus, assembly GCA_039707655.1. Classification (NCBI taxonomy): domain Eukaryota; kingdom Viridiplantae; phylum Streptophyta; class Magnoliopsida; order Poales; family Poaceae; genus Elymus; species Elymus sibiricus. The sequence continues at coordinate 18,380,385 of CM077671.1, forward strand.
TATTGCTAACTCATAGCGATAAAGTAAAGCAAAACAGCGCAAATAAATTAAAGACAACCCTATGGCTCCTTCCGGTTGTCGTACTCATCGACATGCAAGTCGATATTCAACTATTACAACATGATCATCTCATACATCAAATATATATCACATCATGTCTTTGGCCATATCACATCACAACATACCCTGCAAAAACAAGTTAGACGTCCTCTAATTGTTGTTGCATGTTTTACGTGGCTGCTAAGGGTATCTAGCAAGAACGGTTCTTACCTACGCAAAACCACAACGGTGATATGCAAATTGCTATTCAACCTTCTACAAGGACCGCCTCAATCAAATCCGATCCAACTAAAGTGGGAGAGACAGACACCCGCCAGCCATCTTTATACAACAAGTTGCATGTTAGCGATGGAACCGGTCTCTCGTAAGCGTACGAGTAAGGTTGGTCCGAGCCGCTTCATCCCACAATACCGCTGAATCAAGAAAAGACTAAGGAAGGAAGCAATCTGAATATCAACGCCCACAAACTCCTTTGTGTTCTACTCAAGAAAAGACTAAGGGAGGAAGCAATCTGAATATCAACGCCCACAAACTCCTTTGTGTTCTACTCAAGATCTCATCTACGCATAGCCCACAAACTCCTTTGTGCTCTGATACCACTGTTGGGGAACGTTGCATGGGAAACCAAATTTTTCCTACGCACACGCAAGACCTATCCATGGTGATGAGCATCTATGAGAGAAAGAGTTGGATCTACATACCCTTGTAGATCGCTAAGCGGAAGCGTTAAGAAACGCGGTTGATGTAGTCGAACGTCTTCACGATCCAATCACGATCCGTCCCGCGATCTCATCACGAGCCGTCCCGTGATCCCATCGTGGTCCTTCCGATCTAGTGCCGAACGGATGACACCTCCGAGTTCAACACACGTACGGCTTGATGACGCCTTCACCTCCTCGATCCAGCGAGCGATGGTGAAGTAGTAGCTCGAGTCCTCCGGCGGCACGACGGCGTGGCGTCGGTGATGGTGGAGGAATTTCAGCAGAGCTTCGCTAAGCGCTACGCGGAGAAGAAGAAGAACAAGGGAGAGGGAGGGCAGCGCCAAGGCATAGATAGGGTGCGGCTGCCCTCTCTCTACCTCTCTATATATAGGGGGAAGGGAGGAGGGGTGGCGCCCCTAGATCCCATCTAGGGGGGCGGCGGCCAAGGCAGATGGGGGCGCCCCCTAGGGAAACCCTAGGGTGGCTTGGCCCCCAAGTTACCTAGTGGTGGCCCCTAGGTGGGCTCCCCCACCCTTGGCCGAAGTGGGCTAGGGTTTGGGTGGCGCCCAGACCCCTTGTGGGCTGGTGCACCCCCTCACCTTGGCCCATGAGGCCCCCAACACTTGCCGGGGCCCCCCGAAACACCTTTCGGTACTCCGTCAATTTCCCGGTACCTCCCGGAACACTTCCGGAACTTGATTCCCTTCGTCCTATATATCAATCTTCACCTCCGGACCATTCCGGAGTTCCTCGTCACGTCCGGGATCTCATCCGGGACTCCGAACAACCTTTGGTAACCACCATAATGACTCAACTATACTTATATCATCACCAAACGTTAAGTGTGTAGACCCTGTGGGTTCGAGAGCTATGCAGACATGACCGAGACACCTCTACGGTCAATAACCAATAGCGGGACCTGGATGCCCATATTGGTTCCCACATATTCTACGAAGATCTTTATCGGTCCAACCACGATGTCAAGGATTCAGGTAATCCCGTATGCAGTTCCTTTTGTCCATCAGTATGTTACTTGCCCGAGATTCGATCGTCGGTATCTCCATACCTAGTTCAATCTCGTTACCGGCAAGTCTCTTTACTCGTTTCGTAATACAAGATCCCATGACTAACTCATTAGTCACATTGCTTGCAAGGCTTATTGTGATGTTGTATTACCGAGTGGGCCCTGAGATACCTCTCCGTCACACGGAGTAACAAATCCCAGTCTTGATCCATGCCAACCCAACAGACACCCTCGGAGATACCTGTAGAGCACCTTTATAGTCACCCAGTTACGTTGTGACGTTTGATACACACAAGGCATTCCTCCGGTGTCCGGGAGTTGCATGATCTCATGGTCGTAGGAACAGATACTTGACATGGATAAAGCAGTAGCAATAAACTGACACGATCAACTGCTATGCTTACGATTGGGTCTTGTCCATCACATCATTCTCCTAATGATGTGATCCCGTTATCAAATAACATCTCATGTCCATGGCTAGGAAACCTTAACCATCTTTGATCAACGAGCTAGTCTACTAGAGGCATACTAGGGACACAGTGTTGTCTATATACCCACACATGTATTTAGTTTCCAATCAATACAATTATAGCATGGATAATAAACGATTATCACGAACAAGGAAATATAATAATAACCAATTTATTATTGCCTCTAGGGCATATTTCCAATAGAGGGAAGCTGGGACTTGCTACTGTGCCAGAGCTCAATGTTTAAAATAGAGATAATTTCATTTTGAGAGTTGTACTTTTTCAGTTCATAGTTTACAAAAGAGCTTCCAATATCGTCCATGCAAAACACATTAATGGCGGTTCCCATGCGAAAAGTTTTATTCCCCCTCCACCATAAAATACAAACCATGGCTAGCCGAATCCTCGGGTGCCTACCAACAATCAACTGTCCGGGGGAGCATTTTTTATAAAGTAATTTAGGACTGGGCATCCCTGTTATCAGCCTCCCTCAAGAGTGACGAGTGAATAGACTCTCATCATGAGTTAAACACACTTAACATGGAAGATATTGACTATCCCACCACTCCACGAGCTTAGGGCACACAAAACAGATATTTACTTGAAGATTTAGAGATGGCACATGCAAATTTACTTGGAACGGCAGAGTAATACCGTATATAGGTAGATATGGTGGACTCTTATGACATAACTTTTGTTTCAGGATTTTGAATGCACACGCAACATTTCTGCTTAGTAGAGATGAATGCTAGCAATAGACTGGGAAGCGACCAACTAGAGAGCGACAACGGTCATAATCATGCATTCTGAATAATTAACATTGACTGAGAGCATGTGGAGGATATCAACACTCTGAACATAAATATCATAGAAGCAATATTGGGTTTGAATCAATTACATGTGTGAACATGTGCCAGGTCAAGCCACTTCAATTCTTCAGGGGCGGATACCATCCTAACATACTACATCATGATTAATTTAATGCATGTTGACACATAAGATAACATATTATTCACTCCTAGCTACTTAAGCATAGCATGAGCAACTACGAACTCTAATCATCATCATACACATGTTTATCCATAATAGGCTGAATCAAGAGTATGAAGATAGATATATTTATAAAAACACAAACAAGTAGAGTTCATACCAACTTTTTTCATCACGATCACTTCGTCAATTTATCATCATCATTGCTTTTCACTTGCACGACCGAATGATGTGAAAAATACAACATAGTGCAAGTGTGCCCTGGAGTAAACTAAAATCAGCAAAACTATATACAGAGGAGAAGACAAGGAAATATTTGGTCTTTCATTAGATCAACAATAAAGCACGTAAGAGCCCATTGGAAATTATTTTTGATGTCTCCTCCTTTTAAAAAAGGCTCGATAAGACTTAAGATTTTTTTTAAGAGAAAAGACGAAGAGAAAAGAGCAAAAAGAAACAATCAAGAAAAAATGAATGAGAAACTAGAGAAATCCTTTTGTTCTTTTCTGAATAATTTTAACAAACAAGAAGAGTTCAAAGAAACATACTGAAATATTTTTGGAGTTTTTAGTTTTTCTGAAGAAAGCTAATAGACGAAAGAAGAAAGAAAAACGAAAAGCGAGAAAATATTTACATCAAAGAACTCCAAAAAAACGACGAAAGGAAAAAAGAGAAATCTTTTTGGATTTTATTTTAATAAACCAAACTCACAAACAAAGAAAGAAAAACTAAAAAGAAGAGAGAAATATTTTTGGTTTTTTGAAATTTTAACAAGAACATAAAGGAAAATGAATAAAAGCAGAATATGGACATTCAAAGAAAACGATGAACACCGATAAGTGTAGTGAATGTGTGATAACATGAGTAGAATGTCGGTGAGAATACATACTCCCCCAAGCTTAGGCTTTAGGTCTAGCTTGGCTGATGCCACTGGAAGAATCCCTCAGGCCCATGTATGAACTGAGTCGGCAGTGGTACCTGCGTATCCCAAGGGTGAACATCCTCTGCTGCTGCCAACTCGTTCCTATAATTAATGATGTCCTCTGGCATAATAATATATCACCCCCTAGCCTATGCATCAAACAAAGTAATGATGTCGTGGGTACCCTGGTTATCAACGACGAAGGCGGTCAAGCCCGCATTCTCGCCAAATTGCTCGAACTCCTGTTCAAAACCAGCCTCATTCATGAACGCATCGCATGGCCACTCGCACGGTCGCACCTCGGTAATACGGGGGAGGTTATACCTTGGTGCTTCACCCGGAGTTTCCTCGGAACTCCGGCTTGAGGAGCCTCTTGAGAACATCCTCCTTAACATTTTTCTTTTTCTGAAATTTTTAGCAACTCATAAAAAGTGAATGAAATTCAATATAATTGACGGTAACTACTCCCACAAACTTCTAGAGGCTAAACCATGCATCAAAACTACTTAGAACCAAGTAAATTTAACATGCAAGCTCATTTTCGTGGTCACCAATAGTAATAAAATAAGCAAAGAATAAACCACTATAACAAAAATTAATTGGACCAATGGAGGAGTCCAATACCAAATAGCAATTCTTCCGAAAAGTTTCGGAAAAGGAGCCCCAAGCAAAGAGATCGAAAATTGTTCGCAAATGAGCAAGAACACGAGCTATGAGGCAAGAACAAATTTTTCTAGAGGAAGAAGAAGGCATGGGCCATGGGCACCAAGTAAGTGGGTGCCTATGGGCCCCACAAGCCATTGTGGCGCACCCTGGGGGGGGGGGGGGTAGGCGCGCCCTGCTGGCTTGTGGTCAGCAGGTGTACCCCCCCTGGGGTGTGTCCAGTGCCAAAAATTCTTATTTAATTAGAAAAAAATCATGTATTTTTAGGGCATTCCAAGAACTTTTATTTTTGCACCATTTTATTGCATAGGAAATTCAGAAAACAGACTAAACAGGGTATTCGAGGGCATTTAAACTTTATTAAAACTAATAATAACAGAGAGTAAAGTGAAGTTACAGAAAGTTGTGCTTACGAAATTCATCGGCCATATGTTCCTCAAAAAGAATCCATTAACAAGGTTAATCAAATCTTATTAACGAACTATTTCCGAGTGACATAAAACCGAAGAATTTTTGGATAGCACTAGGTTACCTCAACTTGGATAGGCATGGTTCCAATCATAATAGTTTGATATTTCTTTTCGGGAATCGAAAGAGGAAATTCAAAGTCTCCAATTGTGATGGTCATAATTTCTTCGATAAAATTGAGTCTGTTTACTTTATCTGGCTTCCTTGGAAAATAAACCGTATGCTCATTGCCATTAACGTGAAAAGTAACCTTACTTTTATTACAATCAATAATAGCCCCTGCAGTATTAAGAAAAGGTTTTCCGAGAATAACAGACATGTTGTCATCCTCAGGCATATCAAGTATAAAAAAGTCTGTTAAGATAGTAACATTAGCAACCACAATAGGAACATCCTCAGAAACACCAACAGGAATAGCTGTAGACTTGTCAGCCATTTGCAAAGAAATTTCAGTGGGTGTCAACTTATTCAAGTCAAGTCTTTTATAAAGAGAAAATGGCATAACACTAACACCAGCTCCCAAATCACATAAAGCAGTTTTAACATAATTGTTTTTAATAAAGCATGGTGTAGTAGGTATCCCTGGACCTCCAAGGTTTTCAGGGATTTTTCCTTTGAAAGAGTAATTTGCAAGCATGGTAGAAATTTCAGTCTCAGGAATTTTTCTTTTATTAGTAACAATATCTTTCATGTATTTAGCATAAGGAGGCATTTTCATAGCATCAGTTAAAGGTACTTGCAAAAATAAAGGTCTAAGCAATTCAACAAAACGATTAAAATCAACTTCATCTTTAGACTTTAAAGCTTTACTAGGAAAAGGCATGGGTTTTTGTACCCATGGTTCTCTTTCTCTACCGTGCTTCCTAACAACAAAGTCTATTTTATCATATCTTTTATTCTTAGGAGGTGGGTCATCAAGCTCAACTTCAGGTTCTATTTCTACCTCCTTACCAGGTTCATTATTATCATGAGGTGGAGCATCATCAACAATATGATCATCATTAGCATTATCATCATCATTATCACTAGGTTCATGCTCATCACCAGATTGTGTCTCAACATCAGAAGTAGAAACATTATTAGGATTCTCAACAGGTTTTTCTATAACAGGTTCACTAGGAGCATGCACAGTTTTATTACTAATCTTCTTTTTAGGTGAGCTAGGTGCACTATCATTAATTCTTTGAGAATCTTGTTCAATTCTTTTAGGATGACCCTCAAGATAGAGAGGATCCTGGGTGAATTTACCATCTCTAGTTACTACTCCAACAACATGCTTGTTAAGTTTATTATGCTTGTCCCTAAACAAATCTTGTTGTGCTCTACAAACTTGTTCAAGTTGAGTGTGAACCATAGAAAAGTGCTTGCATAAACCTTTAATATCATTAGAAATTCTAACTAGCACATCACTCAAAGGCTCAATAATGATAGCATTTTGTTTCAATTGATCACTTATCTACATATTGAAGTTCTGTTGTTTAACGACAAAATTATAAAATTCATCTAAGCATTGACTTGGAGACTTATTGTAAGGGATATCACCTTCATAAAATTTATAAAGAGAATGTAGCTCTACTACCTGTTTCGGAGTGTCAAGTCCATGTATTTCTTTAATAGGTGGTAGGTTCTTAACATCTTCAGATTTAATACCTTTTTCCTTCATTGATTTCTTGGCCTCTTGCATATCATCTGGACTTAGGAATATAATACCTCTCTTCTTCGGAGTTGTCTTAGGTGGTGGTTCGGGAAATGTCCAATAATCGGCATTTCTCAATAAGTTATTCAACAATTCTTGAGCTTGGTCAACTGTGCTTTCCCTGAAAACACAACCAGCACAACTATCTAGGTAGTCCCTAGATTCATCGGTTAGTCCATTATAGAAAAATATCAAGGATTTCATTATTTTTAAGAGGATGATCAAGCAAAGCATTTAGTAATTGGAGAAGCCTCCCCCAAGCTTGAGGGAGATGCTCTTCCTCAAGTTGCTTGAAATTAAATATTTCCTGTAAGGCAGCTTGTTTCATATGAGCAGGAAAATATTTTTTAGAAAAGTAGTAAATCATATCCTGGGGACTACGCACACAATCAGTAGCAAGATTATTAAATCATATTTTAGCATCACCCTTTAATGAGAAAGGAAACAACTTAAGAATATAATAGTAGCGAATCTTTTCCTCTTGAGCAAATAGAGTTGCAATATCATTAAGTTTAGTAAGATGAGCTACTACTTTTTCAGACTCATAACCATGAAAAGGATCGGATTCTACCAAACTAATAAGTTCAGGATCGACAGAGAATTCATAATCCTTATCATCAACAAAAATAGGGGAAGTAGCAAACTTAGGATCATGTTTCATCATTTGGTTCATAGATTTTTCTTTAAGTATAGCAATAAAGCCATCTAGATCAGTATCATAAGCCATAAACTCTCTAGTAATCTCCTCATCAAAAGTGTAACCATCAGGAACATCAAGTATTTTAGTTCTAGCAGGAGTACTAGGTGTAGCAGGTGATTCATAGTTTTTAGTAAATTCAGTTTCTTTAGCTTTAGCAATATGAGCATCTAGCAATTCACCAAGTGGCACAGTTTTATCATGAGTATCATCAATAGCAGAAGCAGTGTCTATTACTTGAGACATATCATCATGTAAAGCATGTGTAGTGGTGTCACAAGTTGACTTAAAACAGAAGGTCGATTAAGCGTAGAGCTAGTTGGCAGTTCCTGACCTCCCCTCGTCTTACAGGGCATGATCTTAGTTCTGAAATCTTTGAAATTCTTCATAGTAAAGATAAATTGCAGCAGATAATTAACTCCCAAGTGAACTTAATAAATAGAGCTATGCTCCCCGGCAATGGCGCCAGAAAATAGTCTTGATGATCCACAAGTGTAGGGGATCGCAACAGTCTTCGAGGGTAGTATTCCACCCAAATTTATTGATTCGACACAAGGGGAGCCAAAGAATATTTATAAGCCTTAGCAGTTGAGTTGTCAAGTCAACCACACCTGAGAATTGCTTCCTTGCAACAATTTATTAGTAGCACAGTAATATGATAGTAGTGATAGCAGAGTAACAGTAGCAGTAACAGCAGTAGTAGCAGAATTGTAAACAGCAGAGCTGTAGTAACTTGAGCAAATGCAATAGTATTAAAGCGTAGGCATGGAGTAGCGATGGAAATTCAGATGAGATTCAATGTGTAACTGTCACAACCTAGAGCGGTACACAATAGCTCTAATTCATCAATCATATGTAGGCATGTGTTCCTTATATAGTTATACGTGCTTGCGATAAGAACTTGCATAACATATTTTGTCCTACCCTCCCGTGGCAGTGGGGTCCTAATGAAAATTAGGGGTAGTTAAGGCGCTCCTTTTAATAAAGAACCGGAACAAAGCATTAACACATAGTGAATACATGAACTCCTTAAATTAAAGTCATCCCCGTCGATATCGCAATTCATGGTCACCTTGGGGGTCTAAGGTTCAGAACGATAATAGGTGCATACAACTTGCAGGTAAGATCAACGTCTCAAATATATTCATGAAAGCATAAGTGTTCAGATCTGAAATCATGGAACTCAGGCCCTAGTGGCAAACATTAAGCATAGCAAAGTCATAGCAACATCAATCTCAGAACATAGTGGATACTAGGGATCAAGCCCTAACAAATTGACATGATTACATATGCAATCTCATCCAACTCCATCTACCTCCATTATGCCTATAAGGGAATTACTCACATGATTGTGAGCATCATGAAATTATTGATGAAGAAGGGTTGGTCATACCGACGGCGGTGATTCCCTCTCTTCGGAGCCACGAACGCACACCAGATTAGGGCTCCCGACGAAGAAGAGGAGGTGGCGGTGGCTCCGTATCGTAAAACGCGATAAAACTTTCTCTCGGATTTTTTTTCTCGGGAAGACGGAATATATAGAGCTGGAATTAGGTCAGCCGGGGGCCTGTGGGCCTCACAAGCCACCTGGGCACGCCCTGGGGGGGGGGGGTAGGCGCGCCCCACTGGCTTGTGGGCCCATGGTGGTCCCCCTCTGATACTTCTTTGCTCTAATAATTTTTATTTATTTGTAACACCCCAAAAATCGGGTTATCGATTTTTGTGCTATTATTCCTTCCTAGCTTTTCTCTCCCAAATTTTTCCTATTGAATCTGGTGAGTGACCAGGTGAATCCAGACAATCCCCAATCCCTCAGTGCCTTCCCATGTTCTCATGCCAGTCAAGCACCTGCCAGTAAGCCCCGAATCTCATTCAAACCCTAGTTCCAAAATGTTGGAACTGGAAATCCTGCCTTTGTGTTTACAAAGGAGCTCTCATTTTCCTTGCTCTGTTAATCCTCCCAAAATTTCCAGAGATCCTCCTTCACTCATACACCCTAGATGTGCAAAAATATTGCCAAGTCATATGCAATATTTCTCATTTAGAATTAATTCCTTTTTCTGCCTTTCTGAGGAATTAAATCCAAGAAAATATCTATCCATCTCCAAAGTTCATGAAAACTTGTGGAGATATTCTTTGTGATCATATTGAGCTCTCATAAAAATATTGGCCATAATTAAATAGGGGAAATTTCATTTTCCTATTTAAAGCCAATATTTCAATTTGGGGCCTTTCCAAAGGAACTACCATTTTGGTAGCTAGGAAAAATCCCAAATAATTTATGGAGCTTTCCCATCCCATATCTTCACCATTCCAATCAAAATATCATGTTCCACAATTCAAATTTGAGCACAACACCCCTTTGCAAATTCTGTCCAGATTTCCTTTTTGCAAAGGAAGTGCTTGATTCCTTGATCTCCTTGGGCTGAAATTTTACAGGGTGATTCATTATGAGATATTACCCTTGGACACCAAAAACTAGCCCATTTCATCTAGCCAATCTCCCGCAGTAAATTTACCAAGTTTCTGTCCAAACTGAAGCACTATGAAAGAAGTACCATTTTTACTTATTCAAATGGTATGCAATTTTTACAGTGCCTCCATATGCCTAAATTATTGGTCTCCACCAAATTTGGGCCATTTTCATCTAGCCATTTGACCCCAGCATCATCTTTTCCAATTCTGGCCAGTTTGCCAAGTTGCAAAGGAAGTACCATCTAGCTTTGCCCATTTGAGCTGATATTTTGCCAAGTTGGTTACCTTAGTGGATGATCAACCTTTGCCAGAGATCAAGCCAAGAGGTGCACTGTGGTGGCCACACCACAGCACAAACACTTTGCTGTGGGTTGTTGTTTGACCTTGGTTCGGTCACACCAGTGCTCTCCCGTGTCTTCCAGATGCATAGCTCAACTCAGTGATGCGTGCAGAACACCCTAGACACCCTTTGGCAGCGAGTGGAGAGTGGCACTGCCGTGGCCACGCGGTGACCATGGGCAGAGCGTGCCAAGCGCGTGCCCTGTAGACCAGAGCATTCGGGAGCCTCTCTGGCACGCTGCAGCTTGTCCGGGAGCGTCGGAGAGCTCCCCACCGCGTGCTTGAGTCCTCTGGAGGCTTCCTCCCCTCGTCCTCTAGCCCGTGGTTGCCTCTGCCGACGTCCTGTTGCGACGCGGTCGCGGCGCCGCCGTCCTGAAGCTCCGGCCGTCGTCCCGCTCCTTCCCGAGCCCTCCCCTGAGCCTATTTAAGGCGCCCTCGAGCCTCTCCCGACCACCAGCAAGCCTCCCCGCCCCTCAGTCGAGCCCTCGAGCTCTTCTTCTTCCCTAGCGGCCGAGCGCCGTCGCCGGAGTCCCGCGGCGAAACTCCTGCCCGTGACCCCCCCTTCCCTTCTCTGGCCGTCTAGAGGAGCCTTGCGCCCACCGGAGCCGCCGCCCTCGCCAATTTTGGCCAGTGTAGCCCGTGCCCGCGATTCCCCAAGCATCGCCATGGCCGACCCATCTGCCACCATGGACGCCTCCCTCCCGGGCCCTCCTGAGCACCCCCGTAGCTCCTGCTAGACGCGGGGGGAGGGGGGTGCTGCGAACACGCCTAGCTCGCCTGCAGGCGCCGCCGGCGGAGGAGCACCGGCGTCGGGCCGGCCGAGCACCCTTGCTTCTCCTCTGTTCGGCGTCGGGAGCAAGGGGATGAGTGACCGGGAGGAGAGAGAAGATAAGGTGGGGGCCCACCTGTAGGTGACTCAAGGCCCGGGCCCGGTTGAATAAGTGGAGGCGTATTTACAAAAGTACGCTTTTGGTTACCGAAAGCGTATTTATCAAAGTACGCTTCCAATTCTCAGCCGGCAGCCGAAGCAATTATATTGTGGACGTTCACCTGTTAAGAGCTATAGTGAACACTATTCTGTCCACTATTCTGCTTAACGAACGAACGGGCATAACTCCGCGACTGTAACTCCCATTGAGGTAAAACCAACGCCCACGTCTTCAGATCGTCGAGCCCGTTCCGATGGCATCATTTTCATAATGTTTTCACACTGTGAAAATGACCATTTTGCCCTTGCCCTTCGATCAGCCCCTCCGAGAGGGAAACTTTTCCGGCAAATCTTTCCGGAGTGTTGTCGCACTTCCTCTCGGCGTATTCATCGACCCCCAGGCAAGCCAACCTCTTATCATGAGCTTCGGACTTGCGTGATGACTTTGCTTGCACTCTATGTGTATACTACAGTACCCTTTAGATCATCTGTTAGTCTGTACCAGCATGGTTCTGTTATTTCATCTGTACCAGATGCTAGTGATATAATATCATGACTTGATTTCATGCCGTACTTTGCCATGCTAGTAACAATATTTTGAATTCCATTATCATGTTAGTACCATGATTTGATCTCATGCCATGTTTGTCAACATTGTTATAATTTTGCTATGTTGTTAAGTGATTGTTCCCACTTATAGTTATCGATGTAAGGGTGTAATGATGGAGATGTTGAACTGAATTTATAAACTAAACTTAGTTGGTTGATCAAGAGCCACTTGTCCGGGCTTATCCGTGCAACCACATTTGCCGGTATGGGACGGCCTTGACTGGGTCTGGCTTTGTGCTCTTTTATCGGTACCACCAAAGAGGGAAGGTTATGCACGCGTGCTGCCCTGATCAGGTAGGCGGCGATAACCTTGTGAGCCCAGTTATTGGTTTAGCCCGGGAGTCCCCGTTTGGGACAGTTGTTTGGCCATGACGGTGGCAGGTGTCAGGAGTGACACAGGGGCCACCCAAGGCAGGACTCCGAGGGAGGATGATTGCCGGTGGTACGATGAAGGAGTCATGGGTTAGGCAGGTTTCGTTGGAGCAACACTGGTCCACCCGAATGGGATCACGAGGTCAGATGCCCCATGGTGTGGGTAAAGTGCGCAACCTCTGCAGAGTGAAGAATCTATTCGAATAGCCGCATCCACGGTATTGGACAGTCCGTCCAGGCCTCACTAGGTGGTCAACCATAACCAGGATAATAATGATGGAAGAACTTGTCTTATGTTCAGAAGTGCTCAGTGAGTTATGAGTATTCCGAGGGTTGTGGGACAACCCCGAAGAGAGTAAGTTGGTATTCGGTAACAGTAAGCACTTTAAGCACCTAGTGTGATCATTGCCATGCTATGCTATGTAGATTATATGCCTGATCCATGTTATGCCATGCTTGATCCATGTTTTCCTGTTAATTCCATGCCATGTTTAGAATAAATTCTTATATAAGCATAGGGCTTGCTTTGTCATCTGCTTGTTTGGATGCTATGTATTTGGTTGTCTTGCGAGTACATTCAAAGTACTCACCTGGCCTTGCACGTGGCCAGTTGCAGGAGAAGGTCCATCGTGCTAGATCGTAGCCCAGCCAGTCCTGTGAGTTATGGTGCCCAACCAGACACGTCGTTGCCGCTGAACCAAGACCTCCGCTGCCATTTTAGTTAGCCTTGGAGCTATGTAATATTGTTGTAAGCAACAGTATTGTAATACTCCATTTCATATAATAAAGCCATTTTGTGCCTGGAATTGCTGTATCATGTCTTTGCCGTGCGCCAGGTCTTATCCGGGGGCTGGCGTGTGTCGGCCCTCTATCGGGGTGCCACAGGACGTGGTATCTGAGCCAGGCTGGCTGTAGGTTACCCTATCATCAAACCACCCTTATTTTCAACCGGTAGTGAGCCCAATAGAGTTGACCCATCGCTGGTATCCGACACGGCCACTGTTCATCAACAGGTGGCGCAACCAGAATTGACGTGTCCCTACCCAACTGTCCGCCCACCCAGCCACTCTGGATTGGACTGTGACCCTACTCAGTTGTCGGCCGTGCCGGCGTATCTTCTGCCCGGCACGAGAAGGATCCATGCCATGCTGGTGTGTTCCAGCTCGACTGCCTATTTAAACCCCTCCCACCTGCGAGTCGCAGCTCTCTCCATTCAGTAAGCCAGATCCCTGCGAGAGAACCCAGGCTAGTGTCCTCAAACCAGCAGCCATGGCCAGTTCTTCCAAAGCACCCACTTTCCATAGCCAAACCTTGGCTGATGGTTATCCCGGCTTTCCGCCCATCCTTTCGAGTATGCTCACCCAAGCCCTTGGCTGTAGTGCTACTCCGGTGTATCTGGTGTTCCAATCGGAACCCGTTCCCCACCTTTGCCGATTTTATGCGAAGGCGCATATCAACCCAGGTCCAACAGCGGATGGGAAGCCCATGAATTTTCGGGGCAAACCCATGCCCACCCCCGCGTTGGCTGTCCAGATAGCTGCCGTGGAAGCCATCACCCGTCTTCGTTTCCAGTTTCCGCAAGTAGCGGAGATGCAGGAGTTCCGCTATTTTCCCTCTTCGTCCGACACAGGTTGTGAGTTCTCCAGCACAGTTGGAGACGCTGACCTAGCAATAGCTCGACTGGTCCAGTTCATTGCTGCCCAGGGACTACTGCTCTCCGGCATTCTTAGAGAGTTCAAAGCCGTTGACCATGACACCACTCGGGTTGTTACGGAAACATATCGTGAGTCTCGTCAAATTGCATCCCAGGCCACCAGTTCCCTGTCGCCAAACCCAGTGCCACCTTCGCAGCTAGTAACACTCTCGCATTCTGTGGACCTATATCGACCAGGCAACATCCACCCAAATTCCATTCAAGGAGCTATTCGGCAACTTCGTCGTCGGGATGTGTTCCGTCAAGATCCCACTGCAGCTCCAGCAGTTGAGCCCCAACCCATAGAGGTGTCCGACGATGAAGACGGAAGTTGGCTCAGCCTTCGTCCCCCAGGAGAGCCCCAGCAAGAGTAGGCCCATTTGTGGCCTCGACAGTGAGCGAAGCCAGGAGATGCCGCGAGTATGTGTGTTGCGCAGACTGTTTCTTCGCCCGTGTCTAGGATTAGGACCCTGTAGTTCGGAGTGAGTTGTTGCTGTTAGCTGCTTAGTAAGGTTCTGCGTTGTTGTATGCCTGTATTGCTTGTGCTGCTTGTGCTTGTGTACTGTTGTAATGTTATGTATGCCTGTTTGCTCTGTGTGCTTGGTTCATCTGTCACTCTGTTAAGCAAAAATGTTTAACAGAGCTGGCAGTGGATTCTTAACAAGATGTTAGTCAGTAGAGCACTTACACCTAATAACAATGGACTCGCCCGGAGTCTCTAATAAAATGCGAGCTGGTGTAGGTGTATGTATACCAGGAGTACATACACCCACTAGCATTAAATCACCTTAGTGTAATATGCTCGATATGTTTCTTCCCTACGTCTGCATTTTGCCATGATGTGTATTCTGCATTTGCTTGCATATTAGTCTGAATAGATTGCATGTGTATCGTGTGAGCAATGTCTGCACGCCAAGTTCCTTCTCCTGAGTACAGACGCCGCCGTACTCGGGTTTAATGCAAAGCCGCCTATCCATACCCGTCTATGCTTACTCTATTTGTCAGTTTTTCCCGAACCCAGCATTCTGGAAAACCAGCCCTATCCAATAATTCCCCAGTCCCAATTTTTTTTCCCAGAACCTGGTAGCAATCTTGGAGAAATTCTGAGAAATTTTATTGCAACATAAACCGTTACAACCCCTCCAGTATAAGATCTAAACTACAACACCCACTCATTATGGATGTCGTTCAGCAAGGAGCTCCGCTGACCGCACCACACTAACCACAGACCCAACGGTGCCTCTGTCACCATCTTGTGTGATGTTGACAGGCCGCTCCCTCGCCGCCACAGCCCGCGCTTATTCCGCTGGCCTGAGACGGCGTAGATGACCACCAGCCACCCCTCTGGTAGCAGCATCACGGCGATCATCGAGGATCATCGCGCACAACAGCAGCGAGGAGCCAACCAATGCCGCCAGTAGACCAGCCAGGAGAATCGTGATCAGCTCCGAGCCCACGTCTGCCATTAACGCCTTGCCTCGTGCTCCTGCAACCAGAAGGAAAAGGAGAAGAGCAAGAAGAAGTGAGGTAGGGTGCGAGGTGGTAGAGAGAAGAAAACCGCGGTCGTTTTTATAGCCCAGCCCGGTGTACGGTGAGCGAGGTCCAGGAGAACCGCGTGTCGCTCGATCACCGGCATCCAGGAGGCGAATCCACGAGCAGTGCCGACCGGCGTTGGCCCGCGATGGGAGTGCTCTCTGCGTTGGCCTCATGCACGCCGCGCACTACAGTTATAGGGTGTTTTATGCCCTAGGAGCTAGGCGTGCGCAGTGCCTAGCCGCACGTGGAATAGCGCGGGAGCAGAGCAAGAGAGAGCCGTTGGCCGGAGAAGAAGAAGGCTGCCAGTGGGCCCTGGGCCCACCTGACAACGAGAGAAACCCAGCGACCCCTACCTGTGGAGTAGATCCCGCGATATCCGTATCTCGATCTGGGTGTACCAGTTTTCGGTACTCTTAACTCGGTTGTTCTCAACCACAGGGTTAAGACCCAGCCCAGAGGTTTTTCCGGGAGGCGTAATTTTTGTTCTGAGCTAACCCTAGGAATCTCGAGGACGAGAATCTTTTAAGGGGGGAAGGTTTGTAACACCCCAAAAATCGGGTTATCGATTTTTGTGCTGTTAGTCCTTCCTAGCTTTTCTCTCCCAAATTTTTCCTCTGGAATCTGGTGAGTGACCAGGTGAATCCAGACAATCCCCAATCCCTCAGTGCCTTTCCCATGTTCTCGTGCCAGTCAAGCTCCTGCCAGTAAACCCCGAATCTCATTCAAACCCTAGTTCCAAAATGTTGGAACTGGAAATCCTGCCTTTGTGTTTACAAAGGAGCTCTCATTTTCCTTGCTCTGTTAATCCTCCCAAAATTTCCAGAGATCCTCCTTCATTCATACACCCTATATGTGCAAAAATATTGCCAAGTCATATGCAATATTTCTCATCTAGAATTAATTCCTTTTTCTGCCTTTCTAAGGAATTAAATCCAAGACAATATCTATCCATCTCCAAAGTTCATGAAAACTTGTGGAGATATTCTTTGTGATCATATTGAGCTCTCATAAAAATATTGGCCAAAATTAAATAGGAGAAATTGCAGTTTCCTATTTAAAGCCAATATTTCAATTTGGGGCCTTTCCAAAGGAACTACCATTTTGGTAGCTAGGAAAAATCCCAAATAATTTATGGAGCTTTCCCAACCCATATCTTCACCATTTCCATCAAAATATTAAGTTCCACAATTCAAAATTTGAGCACAACACCCCTTTGCAAGTTCTGTCTGTTGGGGAACGTTGCATGGGAAACAAAAATTTTCCTACGCACACATAAGATCTATCCATGGTGATGAGCATCTACGAGAGGGAGAGTGAATCTACATACCCTTGTAGATCGCTAAGCGGAAGCGTTAATAAACGCGGTTGATGTAGTCGAACGTCTTCGCGATCCAAATCGCCGAGCGTCCCGCGATCCAATCACGATCCTTCCGATCTAGTGCCGAACGGACGGCACCTCCGCGTTCAACACACGTACGGCTTGATGACGCCTTCACCTCCTCGATCCAGCGAGCGATGGTGAAGTAGTGGTTGAGTTCCAGCAGCACGACGGCGTGGTGATGGTGGTGAGGAACAATCTCTGCAGGGCTTCGCCAAGCACTACGGAGATTATGACGGAGGAACTAGAGGGCTAGGGTTGCCGGCACACGGCTTGGGAAATCCTGATGTGTCCCGTGTGCTAGCCCTGCCCCTCTATTTATATGTTGAGCCTTGGGGTCTAAACTTGGAGTAAAAGCCTCCTCCGGGTCGGTTTTGCCCGCACAAGGTCGGTTTGGCCCGCAGGGAAAGAGTCCAACTCGGATCCCTGCCGAACCGCGCACAGCCGCGCACAAGCGGTAGTACCGCTTCACACAAGCGGTAGTACCGCTTGGGCGGTAGTACCGCTTCACACAAGCGGTAGTACCGCTCGGGCGGTAGTACCGCTTCACCAAGCGGTAGTACCGCTTACGCGGCAGCAAAACTACTTTTGCACTTTCCAATACCTTGTGGGCTTTATCCCTTTGGCTCATATAAAGTGTTGCTGCACCCGAACACTTCGGTAAACATCCGGAACCCCTTCCGGTGAACTTCGGAACCCTTCCAGAGATCAAAACACTATTATCACATATATCAATCTTTACCTCCGGACTCTTCCGGAGATCCTCGTCATGTCCGGGATCTTATCCGGGACTCCGAACAACTTTCGGTCACCAACATAATAACTCAATTATACTAATCGTCACCAAACGTTAAGTGTGTAGACCCTGCGGGTTCGAGAACTATGTAGACATGACCGAGACACCTCTACGGCCAATAACCAATAGCGGGACCTGGATGCCCATATTGGCTCCTACATATTCTACGAAGATCTTTATCGGTCGAACCTCTATGTCAAGGATTCAGTTAATCCCGTATGCTGTTCCCTTTGTTCTTCGGTATGTTACATGCCCGAGATTCGATCGTCGGTATCACTATACCTAGTTCAATCTCGTTACCGGCAAGTCTCTTTACTCGTTCCGTAATACAAGATCTCGTGGCTAACACTTTAGTCACATTGCTTGCAAGGCTCATTGTGATGTTGTATTACCGAGTGGGCCCTGAGATACCTCTCCGTCATACGGAGTAACAAATCCCAGTCTTGATCCATGCCAACCCAACAGACACCCTCGGAGATACCTGTAGAGCACCTTTATAGTCACCCAGTTACGTTGCGACGTTTGATACACACAAGGTATTCCTCCGGTGTCAGTGAGTTGCATGATCTCATGGTCAAAGGAACAGATACTTGACATGCAGAAAACAATAGCAATAAACTGACACGATCAAATGCTACGTTTACAGTTTGGGTCTTGTCCATCACATCATTCTCCTAATGATGTGATCCCGTTATCAAATGACATCTCATGTCAATGGCTAGGAAACCTTAACCATCTTTGATCAACGAGCTAGTCAACTAGAGGCTTACTAGGGACACAGTGTTGTCTATGTACCCACACATGTATTTGAGTTTCCAATCAATACAATTATAGCATGGATAATAAACGATTATCATGAACAAGGAAATATAATAATAACCAATTTATTATTGCCTCTAGGGCATATTTCCAACAGTCTCCCACTTGCACTAGAGTCAATAATCTAGTTCACATCACTATGTGATTTACATTGTAATGAATCGAACACCCATGCAGTTCTGGTGTTGTTCATGTTTAGCCCTTGGAAGAGGTTTAGTCATCGGATCTGCAACATTTAGATCCGTGTGTACTTTGCAAATATTTATGTCGTCCTCCTTGATGTAATCGCGGATGGAATTGAAACGTCGTTTTATGTGTCTGGTCCTCTTGTGAAATCTTGGTTCCTTGGCTAGAGCAATGGCACCAGTATTATCACAAAACAGAGTCATTGGGTTAAGTGCACTAGGCACTACTCCAAGATCTGTCATGAACTCCTTCATCCAGACACTTTCCTTCGCCGCCTCCGAGGCAGCGATGTACTCCGCTTCGCATGTAGAATCAGCTACCACGCTTTGCTTGGAACTGCACCAGCTAACCGCACCCCCATTAAGAATAAATACGTATCCGGTTTGCGACTTAGAGTCATCCGGATCAGTGTCAAAGCTTGCATCGACGTAACCCTTTACGACGAGCTCTTGATCACCTCCATAAACGAGAAACATGTCCTTAGTCCTTTTCAGGTACTTCAGGATATTCTTGACCGCCGTCCAGTGTTCCATTCCTGGATCACTTTGAAACCTTCCGACCATACTTATGGCAAGGCTGACATCGGGTCTTGTGCACAGCATTGCATACATGATAGAGCCTATGGCCGAAGCATAGGGGATGACACTCATCTTTTCTCTATCTTCTGCAGTCACTGGGCATTGAGTCTTACTCAACTTCACACCTTGCAAAACAGGCAAGAACCCCTTCTTGGACTGATCCATTTTGAACTTCTTCAAAATCTTATCAAGGTATGTGCTTTGTGAAAGTCCTATTAAGCGTCTTGATCTATCTCTATAGATCTTGATGCCTAATATGAAAGCAGCTTCTCCTAGGTCCTTCATTGAAAAACTCTTGTTCAAATATTCCTTTACGCTTTCCAGCATTTCTATATTGTTTCCAATCAGCAATATGTCATCCACATATAATATTAGAAACGCTATAGAGCTCCCACTCACTTTCTTGTAAATACAAGCTTCTCCGTAAACTTGTATAAACTCGAACGCTTTGATCACCTCATCAAAACGAAGATTCCAACTCCGAGATGCTTGCACCAGTCCATAAATGGATCGCTGGAGTTTGCAAACTTTGTCAGCATTCTCTGGATCGACAAAACCTTCTGGTTGCATCATATACAACTCTTCCTTAAGGAAACCGTTAAGGAACGCTGTTTTGACATCCATCTGCCAAATTTCATAATCGAAAAAGGCAGCTATTGCTAACATGATTCTGACGGACTTAAGCATCGCTACGGGTGAGAAGGTCTCATCGTAGTCAACTCCTTGAACTTGTGAAAAACCCTTTGCCACAAGTCGAGCTTTATAGACGGTGACATTACCGTCCGCGTCCGTCTTCCTCTTAAAGATCCATTTGTTCTGAATGGCCTTACGCCCTTCAGGTAATACTTCCAAAGTCCATACTTTGTTTTCATACATGGATCCCATCTCGGATTTCATGGCCTCTAACCACTTCTCGGAATCCGGGCCCATCATCGCTTCTCCATAGCTCGTAGGTTCATCGTTGTTTAACAACATGACCTCTAAGACAGGGTTGCCGTACCACTCAGGAGTAGTACGCGTCCTTGTCGACCTACGAGGTTCGATAGCAACTTGATCCAAAGCTTCATGATCATCATCATTAACTTCCTCTTCAGCTAATGTAGGCTCCACAGAAACAACTTTCTGCGCTGCGCTACTCTCAGGTTGAAGTAAAGGTTCAATAACCTCATCAAGTTCTATCTTCCTCCCACTCAATTCTTTCGAGAGAAACTCTTTCTCAAGAAATGTTCCGTTTTTAGCGACAAACATTTTGCCTTCGGATCTGAGATAGAAGGTATACCCAACTGTCTCTTTTGGGTATCCTATGAAGACGCATTTCTCCGCTTTGGGTTCCAGCTTTTCAGGCTGAAGCTTTTTGACATAAGCATCACATCCCCAAACTTTAAGAAACGACAGCTTTGGCTTCTTGCCAAACCAAAGTTCATATGGCGTCGTCTCAACGGATTTCGATGGTGCCCTATTTAAAGTGAATGCAGCTGTCTCTAATGCATAACCCCAAAACGATAGTGGCAAATCGGCAAGAGACATCATAGATCGCACCATATCTAATAAGGTTCGATTACGACGTTCGGACACACCATTACGCTGTGGTGTTCCAGGCGGTGTCAATTGTGAAACAATTCCACACTGTCTTAAGTGACTGCCAAACTCATAACTCAGATATTCTCCTCCTCGATCAGATCGTAGGAATTTAATCTTCTTGTTACGATGATTCTCAACTTCACTCTGAAATTGTTTGAACTTTTCAAATGTTTCAGACTTGTGTTTCATTAAGTAAATATACCCATATCTACTTAAGTCATCAGTGAAGGTGAGAAAGTAACGATAACCACCGCGCGCCTCAATACTCATTGGACCGCACACATCAGTATGTATGATTTCCAATAAGTCACTTGCCCGTTCCATTATTCCAGAGAACGGCGTTTTAGTCATCTTGCCCATGAGGCATGGCTCACATGTGTCAAGTGATTCAAAATCAAGTGACTCCAAAAGTCCATCAGCATGGAGCTTCTTCATGCGTTTTACGCCAATATGACCTAAACGGCAGTGCCACAAGAAAGTGGTTTTATCATTATCAATTCTACATCTTTTGGCATCAATGTTATGAACATGTGTATTATTACTATCGAGATTCAATAAGAATAAACCCCTCACATTGGGTGCATGACCATAAAAGATATTACTCATATAAATAGAACAACCAATATTCTCTGATTTAAATGAGTAACCGTCTCGCAATAAACAAGATCCAGATATAATGTTCATGCTTAACGCAGGCACCAAATAACACTTATTTAGGTTCATCACTAATCCCGACGGTAATCGAAGAGCGAGCGTGCCGACGGCGATCACATCAACCTTGGAACCATTTCCCACGCGCATCGTCACTTCGTCCTTTGCCAGCCTCCGTCTATTCCGCAGTTCCTGTTTTGAGTTGCAAATATGAGCAACCGCACCGGTATCAAATACCCAGGCACTACAACGAGAGTTGGTAAGGTACACATCAATAACATGTATATCATATATACCTTGTTTGTTGTTGGCCGCCTTCTTGTCAGCCAAATACTTGGGGCAGTTCCGCTTCCAGTGTCCAGTTCCCTTGCAATGAAAACACTCAGTTTCTGGTTTGGGTCCAGCCTTGGGTTTCTTCACGAGAGGAGCAACTGCTTTGCCACTCTGCTTGGAGTTACCCTTCTTACCCTTGCCATTTTTCTTGAAACTAGTGGTTTTATTGACCATCAACACTTGATGCTCCTTCTGAATTTCAGACTCAGCGGCTTTCAGCATCGCAAACAGCTCGGCGACTGACTTGTTCATCCCGTGCATGTTATAGTTCAACACGAAGCTCTTGTAGCTAGGTGGCAATGATTGAAGAACTCTGTCAGTGATAGCCTCTGGCGGAAGGGGCATCCCTAACTCAGCCAGACGGGTGGAGTACCCAGACATTCTGAGCACGTGATCACTGATAGACCCGTTCTCCTCCATCTTGCAAGCATAGAACTTATCGGAGATCTCATATCTCTCGATCCGGGCATTCTTCTGAAAGATAAACTTCAACTCCTGGAACATCTCATATGCTCCATGACGTTCAAAACGTCTTTGAAGTCCCGGTTCTAAGCCATACAACATTGCACATTGAACTATTGAGTAATCATCAGAACGAGCCTGCCAGGCGTTCACAACGTCTAGAGACTCAACTGGAGCGGGTGGATCACCAAGCGGTGCATCAAGGACATAAGCCTTCTGGGAAGCCGTAAGGATAATCCTTAGATTACGGGCCCAGTCCACAAAGTTACTTCCATCATCTTTCAACTTAGCTTTCTCTAGGAACGCATTAAAATTCAGGGGTGCTACTGCGCGAGCCATGATCTACAACATAAATATAGCAAAGACAACTTAGACTATTGTTCTAGATACTGAGTTTAGTTAATCATATTACTTAAAAACTCCCACTCAAATTGACATCCCTCCGATCATTCGAGTGTAACATGATCCAAATCCACCAACTCAAGTCCGATCATCACGTGAGTCGAGGTGGTTTCAATGGTGAACATCTTCATATTGATCATATCTACTATATGACTCATGTTCGACCTTTCGGTCTCTTGTGTTCCGAGGCCATGTCTGTACATGCTAGGCTCGTCAAGTTTAACCCGAGTGTTCCGCACGTGCAACATGGCTTGCACCCGTTGTATGCGAACGTAGAGTCTATCACACCCGATCATCACGGCGTGTCTCGAAACGACGAACTTTCGCAACGGTGCACACTCGGGGAGAACACAATTTATCTTGAAATTTAAGTGAGGGATCACCTTATAATGCTACCGTCGTCCTAAGCAAAATAAGATGCATAAAAGGATTAACATCACATGCAAATCATAAGTGACATGATATGGCCATGAACTTGTGCTTTTGATCTCCATCTCCAAAGCACCGGCATGATCTCCATCGTCACCGGCATGACACCATGATCTCCATCATCTTGATCTCCATCAACGTGTCGCCATAAGGTTGTCGCGCCGACTGTTGCTTCCACGACTATTGCTAACGTTTAGCGATAAAGTAAAGCATTACATAGCGCTTAATGATTGACACGCAGGTCATACAATAATTAAAGACAACTCTATGGCTCCTGCCAGTTGCCATATTCATCGACATGCAAGTCGTGATATTCTATACAACACATGATCATCTCATACATCACATATATCTCATCATGTAATTGGCCATATCACATCACAACATACCCTGCAAAAACAAGTTAGACGTCCTCTAATTGTTGTTGCAAATTTTACGTGGCTGCTACGGGTTTGCAAGAACCGTTCTTACCTACGCAAAACCACAACGTGGTGTAGTGATTGCTTTTTGATCTTCTAAAAGAACCCTCTTCATTGAACCGATTCAACTAAAGTGAGAGAGACAGACACCCGCCAGTCACCTTTATGCAACAAGTGCACGCAGCGGTAAAACCAGTCTCGCGTAAGCGTACGCGTAATGTCGGTCCGGGCCGCTTCATCTCACAATGCCGCTGAATCAAGTATCAACTAGTAACGGCAAGCAATATGTATACACCCACGCCCACAACTCGTTTGTGTTCTACTCGAGATCTCATCTACGCATAGACCTAGCTCATGATGCCACTGTTGGGGAACGTTGCATGGGAAACAAAAATTTTCCTACGCACACATAAGATCTATCCATGGTGATGAGCATCTACGAGAGGGAGAGTGAATCTACATACCCTTGTAGATCGCTAAGCGGAAGCGTTAATAAACGCGGTTGATGTAGTCGAACGTCTTCGCGATCCAAATCGCCGAGCGTCCCGCGATCCAATCACGATCCTTCCGATCTAGTGCCGAACGGACGGCACCTCCGCGTTCAACACACGTACGGCTTGATGACGCCTTCACCTCCTCGATCCAGCGAGCGATGGTGAAGTAGTGGTTGAGTTCCAGCAGCACGACGGCGTGGTGATGGTGGTGAGGAACAATCTCTGCAGGGCTTCGCCAAGCACTACGGAGATTATGACGGAGGAACTAGAGGGCTAGGGTTGCCGGCACACGGCTTGGGAAATCCTGATGTGTCCCGTGTGCTAGCCCTGCCCCTCTATTTATATGTTGAGCCTTGGGGTCTAAACTTGGAGTAAAAGCCTCCTCCGGGTCGGTTTTGCCCGCACAAGGTCGGTTTGGCCCGCAGGGAAAGAGTCCAACTCGGATCCCTGCCGAACCGCGCACAGCCGCGCACAAGCGGTAGTACCGCTTCACACAAGCGGTAGTACCGCTTGGGCGGTAGTACCGCTTCACACAAGCGGTAGTACCGCTCGGGCGGTAGTACCGCTTCACCAAGCGGTAGTACCGCTTACGCGGCAGCAAAACTACTTTTGCACTTTCCAATACCTTGTGGGCTTTATCCCTTTGGCTCATATAAAGTGTTGCTGCACCCGAACACTTCGGTAAACATCCGGAACCCCTTCCGGTGAACTTCGGAACCCTTCCAGAGATCAAAACACTATTATCACATATATCAATCTTTACCTCCGGACTCTTCCGGAGATCCTCGTCATGTCCGGGATCTTATCCGGGACTCCGAACAACTTTCGGTCACCAACATAATAACTCAATTATACTAATCGTCACCAAACGTTAAGTGTGTAGACCCTGCGGGTTCGAGAACTATGTAGACATGACCGAGACACCTCTACGGCCAATAACCAATAGCGGGACCTGGATGCCCATATTGGCTCCTACATATTCTACGAAGATCTTTATCGGTCGAACCTCTATGTCAAGGATTCAGTTAATCCCGTATGCTGTTCCCTTTGTTCTTCGGTATGTTACATGCCCGAGATTCGATCGTCGGTATCACTATACCTAGTTCAATCTCGTTACCGGCAAGTCTCTTTACTCGTTCCGTAATACAAGATCTCGTGGCTAACACTTTAGTCACATTGCTTGCAAGGCTCATTGTGATGTTGTATTACCGAGTGGGCCCTGAGATACCTCTCCGTCATACGGAGTAACAAATCCCAGTCTTGATCCATGCCAACCCAACAGACACCCTCGGAGATACCTGTAGAGCACCTTTATAGTCACCCAGTTACGTTGCGACGTTTGATACACACAAGGTATTCCTCCGGTGTCAGTGAGTTGCATGATCTCATGGTCAAAGGAACAGATACTTGACATGCAGAAAACAATAGCAATAAACTGACACGATCAAATGCTACGTTTACAGTTTGGGTCTTGTCCATCACATCATTCTCCTAATGATGTGATCCCGTTATCAAATGACATCTCATGTCAATGGCTAGGAAACCTTAACCATCTTTGATCAACGAGCTAGTCAACTAGAGGCTTACTAGGGACACAGTGTTGTCTATGTACCCACACATGTATTTGAGTTTCCAATCAATACAATTATAGCATGGATAATAAACGATTATCATGAACAAGGAAATATAATAATAACCAATTTATTATTGCCTCTAGGGCATATTTCCAACACTGTCCAGATTTCTTTTTTGCAAAGGAAGTGCTTGATTCCTTGATCTCCTTGGGCTGAAATTTTACAGGGTGATTCATTATGAGATATTACCCTTGGACACCAAAAACTAGCCCATTTCATCTAGCCAATATCCCCTAGTAAACCCACAGCAGTGCTCTCCCGTGTTCTCCCGTGTCTTCCAGACGCATAGGTCAACTCAGTGATGCGTGGAGAACACCCTAGACACCCTTTGGCAGCGAGTGGAGCGTGGCCACGCGGTGACCACGGGCAGAGCGTGCCAACCGCGTGCCCTGTACACCAGAGCCTTCGGGAGCCTCTCTGGCACGCCGCGGCTTGTCCGGGAGCGTCGGAGAGCTCCCCACCGCATGCGTGAGTCCTCTGGAGGCTTCCTCCCCTCGTCCTCTAGCTCGTGGCTGCCTCTGCCGACGTCCTGTTGCGACGTGGTCGCGGCGCCGCCGTACCGAAGCTTCGTCCGTCGTCCCGCTCCTTCCCGAGCCCTCCCCCGAGCCTATTTAAGGAGCCCTCTGGCCTCGCCCGACCACCAGCAAGCCTCCCCGCCCCTCAGTCGAGCCCCGGAGCTCTTCTTCTTCCCCAGCGGCCGAGCACTGTCGCCGGATTCCCGCGGCCAAACTCCTGCCCGTGACCCTCCCCTTCCCTTCTCTGGCCGTCTAGAGGAGCCTTGCGCCCGCCGGAGCCGCCGCCCTCTCCAATTTTGGCCAGTGTAGCCCGTGCCCGTGATTCCCCAAGCATCTCCATGGCCGACCCGTCTGCCGCCATGGACGCCTCCCTGCCGGTCCCTCCCGAGCTCCCCCGTAGCTCCTGCTAGACGCGGGGGAGGGGGTGTTGCGAACACACCTAGCTCGCCTGCAGGCGCCGCCGGCGGAGGAGCACCTGCGTCGGGCCGGCCGAGCGCCCCTGCTTCTCCTCTGTTCGGCGTCGGGAGGAAGGGGATGAGTGACCGGGTGGAGAGAGAAGATAAGGTGGGGGCCCACCTGTAGGTGACTCAAGGCCCGGGCCCGGTTGAATAAGTGGAGGCGTATTTACTAAAGTGCGCTTTCGGTTACCGAAAGCGTATTTATCAAAGTGCGCTTCCAATTCTCAGCCGGCAGCCGAAGCAATTATATTGTGGACGTTCACCCGTTAAGAGCTATAGTGAACACTATTCTGTCCACTATTCTGCTTAACGAACGAACGGGCATAACTCCGCGACCGTAACTCCCATTGAGGTAAAACCAACGCCCACGTCTTCAGATCGTCGAGCCCGTTCCGATGGCATGATTTTCATAATGTTTTCACACTATGAAAATGACCATTTTGCCCTTGCCCTTCGATCAACCCCTCCGAGAGGGAAACTTTTCCGGCAAATCTTTCCGGAGTGATGTCACACTTCCTCCCGGCGTATTCATCGACCCCCAGGCAAGCCAACCTCTTATCATGAGCTCCGGACTTGCGTGATGACTTTGCTTGCACTCTATGTGTATACTACAGTACCCTTTAGATCATCTGTTAGTCTGTACCAGCATGGTTCTGTTATTTCATCTGTACCAGATGCTAGTGTAACACCCTGGATTTTGCCCAGTTTTTTTTCATTTTGATTTTGGTCTGGTTTTGCTTTTCTGTGGTCTGGTAGTCTTGGAACCTGGAAGGATCACCCTTGATTTCTCTTCCCAAGTGGCTTGCCAACCTCTAAACCATCCCAAGACCTTGTCATCTCCATCTTGAACCAATCCCAATAATCTTTTTCTTGGGAATATTCCCTTTTCTATCAAATGAATAACCCTGTCTGCCTTGGGTTGTGAAGCAACCCACATCTCCATCATTCCAAAAATTCCCAAATAATTCTAATAAATCCTTTGGGTCATATATTCCTCAGATATGTCAAAACCTATCCTTGCCATGTTCAAAAATATTACTCCAATATTCCTTTTCTTATTCTGCCCCAGATGGCATTTTGTGAAGCAAGTGCCATTTATCTTTGCTTGCTTGCTCTCAAAATTTTTGGGGACGCTTTCCTATCCATATCATTGCCTCATGACAAAATTCAACTCAACTTGGCTTGTAAACATTTCTTGGCAAATTTACAAAGTTTCTGATCCAGAGGAGGCTTTGTGAAGCAAGTGCTAGCTAAGAGTATGGAAATGAGTTGAAATTTTGCCAGCATCTTCATATGCTCAAATCATGACTCTCCTCAAGATTTGAGCATCATCCCATCTTCCATGTGACCACAGCATCAAATCTTTGTTTCTGGTCATATTTTCCTGTTGTGAAGCAACTATAATTTATATTGCTTCATAATTGATGGAAATTTACCAGAGCATTCTCCTACTCATATAATCCATCTCCTCCAGATTTGAACTCATTCCATCTAGCCATTCTTCCTCAGGAATTTTCCTAAGATTCTGGTCAGAGAGGTCCATTATAAAGGAAGTACCATTTTGGCTTGCCCAAATGGCATGACATTTTTATGGCACGCTCATATAACCAAGTAATCATCATTTGCCAATTTTCAGCTCAAGGAAACACTATATGTGAGTGCCACATCCAGATTAGCATTTTTGTCCAGTGGTACCCATTGTACTGCAAGTGCTATTTATTTTCATCTAGATGAGCTGAAAATTTGCAGAGATGGTCACCCTAGTATGTGATCACCCTCAGCCAAAAACCAGAATCTATCCCCTGCTCAATCTCTCTCATTTCATTTCAAACACTTGCTGTCAGGAAACTTCCAGTGAAGTCTCCCATCTGCTCTTGGTTTCTCTTGTCAATTTGTCAACTCAGAGGGACCCATCCTTGGAAGGACTCTCTGCTAGACATCGTGCTGCATGCCAGGGTGCACCGCGTCCGCCAGTTCACGCGGTGACCACGCGTTTGGCATGCCGTTCGCGCGCTCTGGCAGATGGGACCCTCGGTCTCGTCCGTTTCCTCCTCTCCCTCGATACCTAGACATGTCCAGCAGCTTCCCCTTGTCGTAGTCCTCCTCCTGGACCCCTCTCCCCCTCCAGTATCTTCCTCGCCGCGCCGCGACGAGCTCCGCCCCTGCTCTGCCCGTGACCTCCATTGTCGTCTTCCCCCTCGAGCTTTCCCGAGCCTCCCTGACCTTCCCCGAGACCCCTCCAACCCTCTGCGAAGCTGCTCGACGCTAGAAGCGGCCAGCCACGCCACCCAGGGCTCCAGTGTGCCGATGAGATCGCCACCGCGGCCATCCTCATCCAGCGCCGTCGCCCGACTATAAATAGCTGATCCCTCAAGCCTGTCGGCATCGCAGAAGATCTCCCCTCCTCTCCGGTTAGTCCAGCCCCTCCCAATTTAGTCCATGCCCCTTCTCTGGATGCCGTGCCCGCCGTTGGTGTCGGCCTAAATTGGCTCGAAGCCAAGCCCCTCCCTCCTTTCTGTCGCCACCAGCAGGCTCCCCGAGACCCTGCGAGCCCCCCCCCCCCCATATCTTCACTTCATCCCCGGAGTGCCCATGCGCGCGGCTGCAAGTCCGGCCGGCTATCTCACCCGCGGCCACCCCAAGCTGCCACTGCTCCGAGCTTCGTTGACGTATGTGGTCGGCCGGGACGGATGCGGCGCCTCGTTCCACGCTCGCCGGTGTGCAGAGCTTCGCCGGGGGTGACCCGTGCCGCCGGAGAGCGCCGGCGCTCGCTCGGCCTCGGGCCTCCTCTGCGTCCAGCGTAGGGAGGAAGAAGACATGGGGTGGGAGGAGAGAGAGGGTGCGGCGGGGCCCGCTGTCAGCCTCTGGGCGTTGACTTGGCCCCGGGCCCGCGCCTGAGTAAGTGGAGACGTATTCTCCTGAATACGTTTTCCACTTTTGGAAACGCACTCAGGTTCTATTTCGGCTAGAAATCCGTTTTCCTTATGCAGAAGGCGTATTGCCTGAAAGTGCGCTTTCTGTTAAACCAGCCAGGGACCTATTTGTAGAGGATCTTTTTGCAGATGGGTCCCTGATCTTCGTCGGGCTATATCTTTTTGCTCGTAGCTCAAAATCCGGTGATTCCAAAGCCCACGTCTTCGTCTCGTCGAGCCCGTCGTGTTGGCATCATTTTCATTATGTGTTCCCATAGTGAAAATGACCATTCTGCCCTTGTCCGTAACAGTCCCCCTCCGAGAGAGAACTGTTTCGGGCAACTCCTTCTGCGACTTTTCCGCACTTCTTCCCGGTGGATCCCTCATCCCAGGCAAGCCAGGACACCCATTCCATGAAGCTTTTCAATAGCGTTACATATTTAATTGAATTGCTTGCATTTACAAATGAATTACTTTCATTTGCTTGCTATATGATAATTCATATTAATTAATTTAAATGCCTAGTTGCTGCCATCCTAAGTATTGTGATGAACCACTATATTGGCTAAATGAACTTAGTGGTTGATCTTCAGTCACCTGTCCGGGCATACTCGTAGAACCACATTTGCCGGTATGGGACGGCCTTGACTTGGTCTGATCGCGTGCTCTCTCACCGGTACCTCCAAAGAGGGAAGGTTATGCGCGCGCGCTACCCTGGCCCGGTAGGCGGTGATAACCTTGTGAGCCCAGTTGATGTTGATTGTTTAGCCCGGGAGTCCCCGTTTGGGACAGTAGCCCCCGTTTGGGTCTACATAGTTTGGCCACGACGGTGGCAGGTGTCATGAGGACACATGGGCCACCCAAGGCTGACCTTCGGGGGAGGAAGAGTGCCGGTGGTACGATGAAAGAGTCACGGGTCAGGCAGGTTTCGTTGAAGCGACGCTGGTCCACCCAAGTGGGATCACGAGGCCAGGTGCTTCATGGTGTGGGTAAAGTGCGCAACCTCTGCAGAGTGAAAAATCTATTCGAATAGCCGAATCCACGGTATTGGACAGCCCGTCCAGACCTCAATAGATGGTCAACCGTATCCATGATGGTAATGATGGAAGAACTTGTCTTGTGTTCGGAAGTACTCGATGGTTATGAGTATTCCGAGGGTTGTGGAACAACCCAGAAGAGAGTAAGTGAATGATCGGTAATAGTAAGAAAACTACTTATGCATTTAACATGATAATTCCATGCTATTGTTTGCTGCATTGTTTGGTTGTCGTGAGCTTGCGAGTACATTCAAAGTACTCACCTGGCGTATCATGCCAGTTTGCAGGTCATGCCATGATTGCTTGCTTGTCGTGGATGTCGAGTGTGCGAGCTAGGAGGCGCGTTCCAGCCAGAGTCCCTGCGGAATGGAGTCCATCACCGCAGTCGCTGTTCCGCTGCCGAGAGTTATTTCATTTCCTTGGATTGTTCCGCTGTTAGCATAGAGCTAACCTAGGTAGGCGTAGTATCGCCGTGTCGATGTGATCCTCGTACCCTTGTAACCCTTTTCATAGTAATAAAGAGCTGATTTGTTCTATGCCAACAGTGCCGTATTCCAGAAGACTTGTCCCTGGGCTGGAATACGGGGCGTTCCGGTTCCCTCTGAGCCGGGGTGCCACAGCTAGTGATATAATATCATGACTTGATTTCATGCCATACTTTGCCATGCTAGTAACAATATTTTGAATACCATTATCATGTTAGTACCATGATTTGATCTCATGCCATGTTTGTCAACATTGTTATAATTTTGCTATGTTGTTAAGTGATTGTTCCCACTTATAGTTATCGATGTAAGGGTGTGATGATGGAGATGTTGAACTGAATTTATAAACTAAACTTAGTTAGTTGATCAAGAGCCACCTGTCCGGGCTTATCCGTGCAACCACATTTGCCGATATGGGACGGCCTTGACTTGGTCTGGCTTTGTGCTCTTTTATCGGTACCACCAAAGAGGGAAGGTTATGCGCGCGTGCTGCCCTGATCAGGTAGGTGGCGATAACCTTGTGAGCCCAGTTATTGGTTTAGCCCGGGAGTCCCCGTTTGGGACAGTTGTTTGGCCACGACGGTGGCAGGTGTCAGGAGTGACACAGGGGCCACACAGGGCAGGACTCCGGGGGAGGATGATTGCCGGTGGTACGGTGAAGGAGTCACGGGTTAGGCAGGTTTCGTTGGAGTAACACTGGTCCACCCGAATGGGATCACGAGGTCAGATGCCCCATGGTGTGGGTAAAGTGCGCAACCTCTGCAGAGTGAAGAATCTATTCGAATAGCCGCGTCCACGGTATTGGACAGTCCGTCCAGGCCTCACTAGGTGGTCAACCATAACTAGGATAATAATGATGGAAGAACTTGTCTTATGTTCGGAAGTGCACAGTGAGTTATGAGTATTCCGAGGGTTCTGGGACAACCCCGAAGAGAGTAAGTTGGTATTCGGTAACAGTAAGCACTTTAAGCACCTAGTGTGATCATTGCCATGCTATGCTATGCAGATTATATGCCTGATCCATGTTATGCCATGCTTGATCCATGTTTTCCTGTTAATTCCATGCCATGTTTAGAATAAATTCTTATATAAGCATAGGGCTTGCTTTGTCATCTGCTTGTTTGGATGCTATCTATTTGGTTGTCTTGCGAGTACATTCAAAGTACTCACCTGGCCTTGCACGTGGCCAGTTGCAGGAGAAGGTCCATCGTGCTAGATCGTAGCCCAGCCAGTCCTGTGAGTTATTGAGCCTAGCCAGAGACGTCGTTGCCGCTGAACTAAGACCTCCGCTGCCATTTTAGTTAGCCTTGGAGCTATGTAATATTGTTGTAAGCAACAGTATTGTAATACTCCATTTCATATAATAAAGCCATTTTGTGCCTGGAATTGCTGTATCATGTCTTTGACGTGCGCCAGGTCTTATCCTGGGGCTGGAGTGCGTTGGCCCTCTATCGGGGTGCAACATTATTCCATAAAAAATCTCCGTAAAGTTTCGTGCAATTCCGAGAACGTTTTATTTCTGCACAAAAATAACACCAAGATAGTTCTGTTGAAAACAGCGTCAGTCTGGGTTAGTTTCACTCAAATCATGCAAATTAGAGTCCGGGTTAGTTTCACTCAAATCGTGCAAATGAGGGACCAAAACAAGTGCAAAACTGTTTGGAAAAGTAGATACGATGGAGACGTATCACTTCTCCACACAACCCTGGGTCTCTCAGACGCTCGGGTTTTGTTTGTGTTTGGCGGTGGAGTCTTGTTCAGCTAGGTTTTGCTTGTACTTGTCGTTGGTTTTTTTGCATGATTGTCCCTTAATCAATCATGTCGTTGTGTGGTTTTTTGGCTTGGTTTTCTGTATAAACCGGGTCAATTCTTGTTTTTCTTTTCCCTATCTTAATGAAATCGGCAGAGCTCCTGCCTTGCACGTCAAAATAAATAAATTAACTCTTGCCATGTCATGTGTAAGCTAGTTATCCATTGCTAAATTCGTGGATATTATTTGGACTATGGACAATCTGATCGAGCTGGTGGATGCCGATAGAAGAAGATCATTTTTCCCCTGTTTTAAAGAATATATTCATGAAAAAGACATGAGTTTTCATGGCTTTGTTCCCTTAGAGAAAGTATAATAAGGTGACATAAGGGGCTATAAGACTTGCCACATCAGATTTTTGATGAGTTGGAGGACATTGAAAATGAGGGGGATGAAGATTTGTAGTTAGCTGCAGCACATGCTCTAACAAACTCTGTGAGAGGATGAGGTGGGCCAAGTATTAATGGCATGGCATGTTTCTATGGCTAATTATTATATGGATGGGCTATTAGGTTGACTGTAGATGATGTGGCAAGGAAATAGAGCCATCAGCCGGCTCTATTATTAACCATGCTCTCAGGCAGTCCCAATGCTATTCTCCCCAAAGCAGGGACTATCTTAAGATTGTATCTTCTTTCCTTTGTTCTTTGTTTTCTCCTAGGAGACACAACCTTTTACTTTTCTCCCCAAAGTAGTATATAGCAAGTTGGCTTTCTTTGCCAAAAGAACGAGGACGGCGAGGTGTGTGTGTCATGCATGACAATAAATAAGGTTATTCAAAATACTAATCTATGATACTATGCACTATGGAGGTAGTATCATATGCATGATATTAGTGTATAATACTCCCCACTACGAGTAGGCTAATACCCAACAGAGCGTGGGATTCCCTATTAAAGGCTTATTTTTTTGCGCCAACTAAAGAAGACAATCCTCATAGACTCAGTCCATTGCACCTCTCTCCACGTCACATGACTCGGAATGGACAGTACACATCGCAGCGCAATTGATGGGTAGGGTAAAAGAGCTCCCTAAATAAGTACTCCCTCCGTCCGAAAAAGCTTGTCCCTCAAATGGATGTATCTAGCACCAAGTTAGTGCTAGATACATCCATTTGAGAGACAAGCTTGGGACAAGCTTTTTCGGACGGAGGGAGTATAATAACAAGTGGATGTCAGCATACGTCTCTGGTTCAGCCTACATCAACCGACAGAAAATATGGCAAGCGACGACGGGGAGCACACAACCACAAGATTCCCGTGCCTAGCCTGGCTGCGCACATCGGTTGCCATCGTGGTTACCGTGCTCGTCCTTGTGCTCCTGGTGATGGTAATCACGGTAGTCCGTCGCCCTGAGAAGATCAGCCTCTCGAGCTACGGCTATATCCAGACAGAGCAGCTGTGGTGGAATGAGACACCGAGTACGAAGGTAACCACATAAACTCAGCATGAAATTAATTCGGACTAATTTTGATCCCTGCCACCATCCACAGCCAGCGACGAATGTGACGATGTATGTCAGTGTGTTTGCCTACAACCCCAGCGGCCGCGGCAGAATCGACTGCAACATCACCACCATCAGCATCATCGACATGCCATATGATGACTTCACGGAGATGGTTGAGATCCAGAGAGTGTACTCTCCAAAGAGTCCAGAATTCTCCCTTCCGCCGCAGACCTGGCACAGAGATAGGAGGACGGTGCACATCACCGACCAAGGTGTGCTGTCGTATCTCTCCGCAGAGCACCAATATGAGTACAGATTCCCCGTGATGGTGCAGGTTAACACCACCTACAAGGCACAGCATTCGGCGGCGAGCGCCAACGTCAGCCACTTTTGCTGGCCGGTGACCTTCGGCTACGGCTACTCTTACGTCGAAGCCGGCGACGTCCAATGCAAGACGAGCGAAGAGATGGATTACTCTGTCTCTTGGGCTAGTCCTAGCTGAGTTTTTTTTTTTAAATATTAGCATCTTTTATTTATTTTTCTTGCTGTTCGTGGAGTTCGCTTGTTTGCCTGCTTTCAACTTCTCCTTACGGCTTCAGGCCAGCTTGTTTCAACCGTATTCATTGGTAAATTTTTATTCAACAATTATTTATTACTGTAAGTCCGCAGGGTGCCGCCGTTTGGTGCTGTAATCAGGGAATTTACATTTCGTTTGTGGAATTTTTTTGCCCCTGACCGACATTCGCAAATTTCGGAAAAAGGTTTCAAAAATTTCGGCCAAATATGTTAGCTAGGCTACCTTGTAGCTAGCTTTCACCGGATCGAGTGGAGCAGAGGCAAAGTGCAAGTGTTGCTCTTGCGTGCTAGTACGGACAGAGAACATAGTGTAAGTTTTTATTTTTTTTGAAATCGAGGGAAAAGAATTGTCTCATTCATTAATTAAGAAGAGAGTTTACAAAGTTATTGCTCAAAAAGAAGAAGAGCAGTACATCCTCGAATACAAGAACTCAAATAGTAGTGTAAGGGCATCTCCAACGCTGACCCGCAAACCGGACACCGCATCCGTCCGCGGACAGTGGGAGGCCAGTCCACGGACATGGATGCGGGAGCCGGCCATCCAACCATGCCCGCATACTTTTCGAACACTCTTTAAACAAACCAGACGAATTACATGCAAACCGGATGATTTTCATACAAACCGAACGAAAACATTTACATTTCGGAGATTTTTTTTAAAGGGCCGGACCTAAACCTAGACTACGGCGGCGTCCGTCGTCCAAGTCCTTGTTGTTCCCTTCCGGCGACCGCGTCCTCATCCGCCGTCTCCATGAGCGCCGGCGATAAGACCCCTGAAGTGAACGTGCGGTCGCCGGCGAGGAAGAGTAGAACATGGGAGACGGACCGGCCCACATGGGACACAAACACAAGGCCCTGCCGTCTCCCATGCCCTACTCATCCTTGGAGGAGACCGCGACCTATCCATCGCCGGTGGATGTGAGGTCCACGGTGGAAATGGAGGAGCCGCCGGCACTCCCGTCGTCCCACCGGCGCGGCCGAAAGTTCGTTGGCGGCGCATAGGACGCACAGCTGGCGGTGTTCTCGTTCGGCTGTGCGTTACGAGCGGCGACTTGAGCGCGGGCGGCCTCATAGAGCGCACGTTGCTCGGTGATGAAGTTGGGGTTCGCCGCAGCCATGAACGTGCTCGCCGTCGATTTGGCCCACCGCCAACCTGTGCTGCTCGAGGAGGAACAGGTTGTACCGATGTTCGTCCTGCGCCTGCCGGAACGGCGACAGAGGCGCCGGCGCAGGCTGCTCCTCCGCCATGGCGGCGTTGAAGTGCGCCTGCGCCTGCTCCATGGTGAAGCCGACATGCACCGGCGCGGGGTCCGGCGCTGAGTCATCGCCGGAGCCCGTCTCCATCGTGGGGTCGTCGTCGGAGACCTCGGGGGAGCTGGCCGGCATGCGGGCTCGATCCGCCTGGCACGGCGGCTCTGCCAGGCGGCCGCAAGGGCGGCCACCTCGTGCTTCTGCTCCGTCGGCAGACTCTCTCACATAGCGTTCCTGCTCGCGGTCATAGCGGATGTGGTGCATGGGAGGAGGATGTGGAGCAGATGTGTTGTGGTGTGTTGTGAGCCGGGTGTGGCCGCCCTTAAATAGCGGTTTCCAATGAGGCCAAGCGTCCGGGTGCGTCAATTCGCGGGCGCCGGAGTTGGTTTCTCGGCCGGCGAGCTTGTTTAATGGCGGCAGACGGAGGGACGGGCATTGAACGACCGTGGTAGATATCCGTCCCGTCCCGTCCAGTAAACGTCTTTTCGGCATTGAACAGGCGCGGGCACCGGGGACGCGGCGCGGGCGGCGCCCTCGACCGGTGAGGCGCTTCAATGCCGGCGCCAGCGAGAGGCCACGTCGCTCTCTGGGTCGGCGTAAATGCGGAGCGGCCGCTCTAGAGCGGCGTAAATGCAGGCAGCTGGCTTCGAGCGGGAAAGTGTGCGGGCGCGGGAGGGATTTTCGATGGGCCAGGTAAGTCAGACGCGGGCGAGGAAAGCGGTCCGGACGCCCGCAAAGCCCTCCCCAGTTTGTCTTCGGTTTGCGGGAAAAAGCACGTCCGGACTGGCCTGCGGACCGATGGGGGTCGGCGTTGGATAGCAAAATATGTCCGGACCGCACGGTCCGAACGGTTATGGGTGGTTTGAGGGTCGGCATTGGAAATGCCCTAAGTTTGTACTCATACACACGTGCACTGAGGCAGCTGACTCGTATACTAGTACTGAAGCTATAATGCTTTACTGAATGGACTGGAGGTTCTTTTATACAGTACTAGTATTTACAACTGACTTGGAGCTGCACGTGTACATCTAGTAAACTTAGACTACAAGCTACTGCTAGTTACAGCTCAAACTTATCTTATCTACTACAGCTAACTACCTTTAACTAGTAAAGTACGGAACCAGCTGACTAGCTCTGATATTTTGGTTTTACCGATATGCAGGGTCAAATATCTTCTACGCGCAAGATTATAGATTATACTAACAAAATTCAGTACCAGATAATAATGTATTTGTTTGTAAACCATGCAATTGATAACAGTTTAGTCCCTTGTAGTGGTTTGCTCCTGTAGTATTCAGCCATCTTGTCTCGAGTTCTACTACTCCCTCCGATCGGGTGCATTGGGCGCTCTATCAAATCTAGATTTTTCGCCTATATGGGTCGCCATCATTAGCTACCACCTCCTTTCACTCCCCTCCTCCCACGAAATTCTTTCGATAGCATGCAGGAGATTTATTAGGGAGGAGATTTATTGGTTGCAGGCTCGCTGCATGTGCTTGCTTGTCGCTAGAAGAAAGTAGGAGGTGGGCCCTGCATGTCGCTAGAAGAAAGGAGGAGGTGGGCGGTGCATGCAGGAGATTTAGGGCCTTTTGTACCTAAAATGCGGGAATAGGAAAAACGCAGTAATAGAGTGTAATGTCCTCTTATACCCTACAGGATTTGGAAGAGTGTTTGATAGTACATGAAAAATAAAGGAATCCAATAAAGAGGTTTGAGTGAATGAAGATTTTCCTCTAAAATGTAGTAGGAATGAATCCTATGAAATTTTTTCTAAGGATTTCAATCGTACGAATCAAACGACCATCGTCCGAAAAAACCCTAAGGATTCAAATCCTCCAAAAATCCTATGAAATTCTTTTGTATCAAAAGAGCCCTTATTAGGGGCGCTTAGCTTAACTGCATGCAGAGATTTATTCACTAGTAGAAAACAGACCTTTGGTCCGGAGCTTTAGTCGCGGCTGGGTTTGGGCCCAAGACTAATGTGAGCATTAGTCCCGGTTCCAATGGCTAGGAGCGGACGGGGGGCACGAGCCCCTTTAGTCCCGGTTCAAATAGGACATCTAATCCCGGTTGGAGATACCAACAGGGACTAAAGGGGTTGCAGCAGGCTGGGGCCCTGCGAGTCCCTTTAGTCCCGATTGGTATCAC
Source organism: Elymus sibiricus (assembly GCA_039707655.1). NCBI lineage: Eukaryota > Viridiplantae > Streptophyta > Magnoliopsida > Poales > Poaceae > Elymus > Elymus sibiricus. The sequence continues at coordinate 18,418,828 of CM077671.1, forward strand.
CAACCGGGACTAAAGAGAGACCTTTAGTCCCGGTTGGTATCTCCAACCGGGACTAAAGTCTTTCCTATATAAATTAAAGCTGCTTCCTCCAGCCCGAGTCCAAGCTTTCTCTTCTGTCTGTTTTCTTCCCCCAAGCTCGAGTTCATCCTCCATTTTTACCAACATTTGTCAAGATTGGCGGCACCCCATCTATCCAAGGGTTCTAAAAGGTTAGCAACTTCATCCTTTCATCTCTCATTGCTAGTTTAGCTCGTTTCATGCTCTATAAGTATAGTGATTTGTGGGTTTTAGTTTGGGAGTAATTATGTGGGAGTTTATTTGATTTATATGCAATTTGAGCTCAAATTTACTTCTTATTTTGTATATGTTTAGGTGTGGTTTACTTAGTGCCTTTCCGTCCCCGTCCTCACCGCCGTCGATCGCCCGCGCCGTCCCGTCGCCGGCACCACCTTGGTGAGCCTCTTGTTCTTATCCTTTTTGTAAAAAAAAATCTTATTTATATGATATAGATAGTTACTTGTATCATTTTCGTACTTGTATGATTGTTTGTTATATATAGTGCCATGGTTTTGATATCCGTCCCCGTCGGCCCTCGTCCGGTTTATGATTCGGATGTGGTATATTATCTTTTATAACTATTTGTTTCATTTCGTGTTTATGACAATTATTCCCATCAAGTTGACATAGATATTTTTATCTAGGAGGTATGTGAACCGGAAATTGCAACCGACCCTCTTGTCGAGAAGAGACATCATAGTGTGAACCATATCAAATAGGGCACGACTACGACGTTCGGTCACACCATCACTCTATGGTGTTCTAGGCGGCGTGAGCTGTGAAACAATTTCCACATTGTCTTAAGTTGCATACCAAACTCGTAACTCAGATATTCACCTCCACGATCATATCGTAGACATTTTATCTTCTTGTCACGATGATCTTCAACTTCACTCTGAAACTGCTTGAACCTTTCAAACGTTTCAGACTTGTGTTTCATTAAGTAAATATCCCCATATCTACTCAAATCATCAGTGAAGGTAAGAAAATAACGATATCCACTGCGTGTTTCAACACTCATTGGACCACATACATCAACATGTATCAATTCCAATAAGTCACTAGCCCACTCCATCATACCGGAAAATGGGGTCTTAGTCATCTTGCCCAAGAGGCATGGTTCGCATGTCTCAACCGATTCGAAATCGAGTGAGTCAAAAGATCCATCAGCATGGAGTTTCTTCATGTGCTTTACACCAATATGACCTTCGCGGCAGTGCCACAAGTATGTGGTACTTATCATTACTAACTTTGTATCTTTTGGCATCAATATTATAAATATGTGTATTACTACGATCGAGATTTAATAAACCATTCACATTGGGTGCATGACCATTGAAGGTATTATTCATGTAAACAGAATAACCATTATTCTCTAACTTAAATGAATAACCGTATTGCAATAAACACGATCTAATCATGTTCATGCTCAACGCAAACACCAAATAACATTTATTTAGGTTCAACACTAATCTCGAAGGTAGAGTGAGCGTGCGATGGTGATCATATCAACCTTGGAAGCACTTCCAACACACATCGTCACCTCGCCCTTAGTTAGTCTCCGTTTATTCCGTAGCTTTTATTTCGAGTTACTAACATTTAGCAACTGAACCGGTATCTAATACCCAAGTGCTACTAGGAGTACTTAGTAAGGTACACATCAATAACATGTATATCAAATATACTTTTGTCGACGTTGCCAGCCTTCTTATCTACCAAGTATCTAGGGTAGTTCTGCTCCAGTGACCGTTCCCCTAATAGTAGAAGCACATAGTCTCAGGTTTGGGTTTAACCTTGGGTTTCTTCACTCGAGCAGTAACTGGCTTGCTAGTCATGAAGTTTCCCTTCTTACCCTTTCCCTTCTCGAAACTAGTGGTCTTACCAACCATCAACACTTGATGCTCCTTCTTGATTTCTACCTTCGAGATGTCAAACATCGCGAATAGCTGATATGATCATCCATCCTTGGCATGTTATAGTTCATCACGAAGCTCTAGTAGCTTGGTGGCAGTGACTTGGAGAACTATATCAATCACTATCTTATCTGGAAGATCAACTCCAACTCGATTCAAGCGATTGTAGTACTCAGACAATCTGAGCACATGCTCACTGATTGAGCTATTCTCCTTCATCTTGCAGGCAAAGAATCTTTGTTGGAGGTCTCATACCTCTCAACACGGGCACGAGCCTGAAATCCAATATCAGCTCTTGGAACATCTCATATGTTCTGCGACGTTCAAGAACATCTTTGGAGCCTCAATTCTAAGTCATAATGCATGACGCACTGAACTATCAAGTAGTTATCACAACGTTCCTATCAGATGTTCACAACATCCACAGACGACGCTAGAGGGGGTGGCGCACCGAGCGGTGCATCAAGGACATAAGCCTTCTGTGCAGCAACGAGGACAATCCTCAGTTTACGCAGCCAGTCCGCATAATTGCTACTACCATCTTTTAACTTACTTTTTCTCTAGGAACGTATCCATAATTTAGGGGAGCTACAGCGCAAACTATCTACAACATAATTTGCAAAGACACTTTGACTATGTTCATGATAATGAGTTCAATTAATCATATTACTTAAGAACTCCCACTCAAATTGACATCCCTCTGGTCATTCGAGTGACACATGATCCAAATTCACCAACCCAAGTCCGATCATCACGTGAGTTGAGTTGGTTTCAATGGTGAACATCTCTATGTTGATCATATCTACTATATGACTCATGTTCGACCTTTCGGTCTCTTGTGTTCCGAGGCCATGTCTATACATGCTAGGCTCGTCAAGTTTAACCCGAGTGTTCCGCACGTGCAACACTGGCTTGCACCCGTTGTATGTGAACGTAGAGTCTATCACACCCGATCATCACGTGGTGCTTCGAAACGACGAACTTTTGCAATGGTGCACACTCGGGGAGAACACAATATTATCTTGAAATTTAAGTGAGGGATCACCTTATAATGCTACCGTCGTCCTAAGCAAAACAAGGTGCATAAAAGGATTAACATCACATGCAATTCATAAGTGACATGATATGGCCATGAACTTGTGCTTTTCGATCTCCATCTTCAAAGCACCGGCATGATCTCCATCGTCACCGGCATGACACCATGATCTCCATCATCTTGATATCCATCAACGTGTCGCCAGGAGGTTGTCGCGCCAACTGTTGTGGTTATGACTATTGCTAACTCATAGCGATAAAGTAAAGCAAAACAGCGCAAATAAATTAAAGACAACCCTATGGCTCCTTCCGGTTGTCGTACTCATCGACATGCAAGTCGATATTCAACTATTACAACATGATCATCTCATACATCAAATATATATCACATCATGTCTTTGGCCATATCACATCACAACATACCCTGCAAAAACAAGTTAGACGTCCTCTAATTGTTGTTGCATGTTTTACGTGGCTGCTAAGGGTATCTAGCAAGAACGGTTCTTACCTACGCAAAACCACAACGGTGATACGCAAATTGCTATTCAACCTTCTACAAGGACCGCCTCAATCAAATCCGATCCAACTAAAGTGGGAGAGACAGACACCCGCCAGCCATCTTTATACAACAAGTTGCATGTTAGCGATGGAACCGGTCTCTCGTAAGCGTACGAGTAAGGTTGGTCCGAGCCGCTTCATCCCACAATACCGCTGAATCAAGAAAAGACTAAGGGAGGAAGCAATCTGAATATCAACGCCCACAAACTCCTTTGTGTTCTACTCAAGAAAAGACTAAGGGAGGAAGCAATCTGAATATCAACGCCGACAAACTCCTTTGTGTTCTACTCAAGATCTCATCTACGCATAGCCCACAAACTCCTTTGTGCTCTGATACCACTGTTGGGGAACGTTGCATGGGAAACAAAATTTTTCCTACGCACACGCAAGACCTATCCATGGTGATGAGCATCTATGAGAGAAAGAGTTGGATCTACATACCCTTGTAGATCGCTAAGCGGAAGCGTTAAGAAACGCGGTTGATGTAGTCGAACGTCTTCGCGATCCAATCACGATCCGTCCCGCGATCTCATCACGAGCCGTCCCGTGATCCCATCGTGGTCCTTCCGATCTAGTGCCGAACGGACGACACCTCCGAGTTCAACACACGTACGGCTTGATGACGCCTTCACCTCCTCGATCCAGCGAGCGATGGTGAAGTAGTAGCTCGAGTCCTCCGGCGGCACGACGGCGTGGCGTCGGTGATGGTGGAGGAATTTCAGCAGAGCTTCGCTAAGCGCTACGCGGAGAAGAAGAAGAACAAGGGAGAGGGAGGGCAGCGCCAAGGCATAGATAGGGTGCGGCTGCCCTCTCTCTACCTCTCTATATATAGGGGGAAGGGAGGAGGGGTGGCGCCCCTAGATCCCATCTAGGGGGGCGGCGGCCAAGGCAGATGGGGGTGCCCCCTAGGGAAACCCTAGGGTGGCTTGGCCCCCAAGTTACCTAGTGGTGGCCCCTAGGTGGGCTCCCCCACCCTTGGCCGAAGTGGGCTAGGGTTTGGGTGGCGCCCAGACCCCTTGTGGGCTGGTGCACCCCCTCACCTTGGCCCATGAGGCCCCCAACACTTGCCGGGGCCCCCCGAAACACCTTTCGGTACTCCGTCAATTTCCCGGTACCTCCCGGAACACTTCCGGAACTTGATTCCCTTCGTCCTATATATCAATCTTCACCTCCGGACCATTCCGGAGTTCCTCGTCACGTCCGGGATCTCATCCGGGACTCCGAACAACCTTTGGTAACCACCATAATGACTCAACTATACTTATATCATCACCAAACGTTAAGTGTGTAGACCCTGCGGGTTCGAGAACTATGCAGACATGACCGAGACACCTCTACGGTCAATAACCAATAGCGGGACCTGGATGCCCATATTGGTTCCCACATATTCTACGAAGATCTTTATCGGTCCAACCACGATGTCAAGGATTCAGGTAATCCCGTATGCAGTTCCTTTTGTCCATCAGTATGTTACTTGCTCGAGATTCGATCGTCGGTATCTCCATACCTAGTTCAATCTCGTTACCGGCAAGTCTCTTTACTCGTTTCGTAATACAAGATCCCTTGATTAACTCATTAGTCACATTGCTTGCAAGGCTTATTGTGATGTTGTATTACCGAGTGGGCCCTGAGATACCTCTCCGTCACACGGAGTAACAAATCCCAGTCTTGATCCATGCCAACCCAACAGACACCCTCGGAGATACCTGTAGAGCACCTTTATAGTCACCCAGTTACGTTGTGACGTTTGATACACACAAGGCATTCCTCCGGTGTCCGGGAGTTGCATGATCTCATGGTCGTAGGAACAGATACTTGACATGGATAAAGCAGTAGCAATAAACTGACACGATCAACTGCTATGCTTACGATTGGGTCTTGTCCATCACATCATTCTCCTAATGATGTGATCCCGTTATCAAATAACATATCATGTCCATGGCTAGGAAACCTTAACCATCTTTGATCAACGAGCTAGTCTACTAGAGGCATACTTGGGACACAGTGTTGTCTATATACCCACACATGTATTTAGTTTCCAATCAATACAATTATAGCATGGATAATAAACGATTATCACGAACAAGGAAATATAATAATAACCAATTTATTATTGCCTCTAGGGCATATTTCCAATAGAGGGAAGCTGGGATTTGCTACTGTGCCAGAGCTCAATGTTTAAAATAGAGATAATTTCATTTTGAGAGTTGTACTTTTTCAGTTCATAGTTTACAAAAGAGCTTCCAATATCGTCCATGCAAAACACATTAATGGCGGTTCCCATGCGAAAAGTTTTATTCCCCCTCCACCATACTAATACAAACCATGGCTAGCCGAATCCTCGGGTGCCTACCAACAATCAACTGTCCGGGGGAGCATTTTTTATAAAGTAATTTAGGACTGGGCATCCCTGTTATCAGCCTCCCTCAAGAGTGACGAGTGAATAGACTCTCATCATGAGTTAAACACACTTAACATGGAAGATATTGACTATCCCACCGCTCCATGAGCTTAGGGCACACAAAACAGATATTTACTTGAAGATTTAGAGATGGCACATGCAAATTTACTTGGAACGGCAGAGTAATACCGTATATAGGTAGATATGGTGGACTCTTATGACATAACTTTTGTTTCAGGATTTTGAATGCACACGCAACATTTCTGCTTAGTAGAGATGAATGCTAGCAATAGACTGGGAAGCGACCAACTAGAGAGCGACAACGGTCATAATCATGCATTCTGAATAATTAACATTGAATGAGAGCATGTGGAGGATATCAACACTCTGAACATAAATATCATAGAAGCAATATTGGGTTTGAATCAATTACATGTGTGAACATGTGCCAGGTCAAGCCACTTAAATTCTTCAGGGGCGGATACCATCCTAACATACTACATCATGATTAATTTAATCCATGTTGACACATAAGATAACATATTATTCACTCCTAGCTACTTAAGCATAGCATGAGCAACTACAAACTCTAATCATCATCATACACATGTTTATCCATAATAGGCTGAATCAAGAGTATGAAGATAGATATATTTATAAAAACACAAACAAGTAGAGTTCATACCAACTTTTTTCATCACAATCACTTCGTCAATTTATCATCATCATTGCTTTTCACTTGCACGACCGAATGATGTGAAAAATACAACATAGTGCAAGTGTGCCCTGGAGTAAACTAAAATCAGCAAAACTATATACAGAGGAGAAGACAAGGAAATATTTGGTCTTTCATTAGATCAACAATAAAGCACGTAAGAGCCCATTGGAAATTATTTTTGATGTCTCCTCCTTTTAAAAAAGGCTCGATAAGACTTAAGATTTTTTTTAAGAGAAAAGACGAAGAGAAAAGAGCAAAAAGAAACAATCAAGAAAAAATGAATGAGAAACTAGAGAAATCCTTTTGTTCTTTTCTGAATAATTTTAACAAACAAGAAGAGTTCAAAGAAACATACTGAAATATTTTTGGAGTTTTTAGTTTTTCTGAAGAAAGCTAATAGACGAAAGAAGAAAGAAAAACGAAAAGCGAGAAAATATTTACATCAAAGAACTCCAAAAAAACGACGAAAGGAAAAAAGAGAAATCTTTTTGGATTTTATTTTAATAAACCAAACTCACAAACAAAGAAAGAAAAACTAAAAAGAAGAGAGAAATATTTTTGGTTTTTTGAAATTTTAACAAGAACATAAAGGAAAATGAATAAAAGCAGAATATGGACATTCAAAGAAAACGATGAACACCGATAAGTGTAGTGAATGTGTGATAACATGAGTAGAATGTCGGTGAGAATACATACTCCCCCAAGCTTAGGCTTTAGGTCTAGCTTGGCTGATGCCACTGGAAGAATCCCTCAGGCCCATGTATGAACTGAGTCGGCAGTGGTACCTGCGTATCCCAAGGGTGAACATCCTCTGCTGCTGCCAACTCGTTCCTATAATTAATGATGTCCTCTGGCATAATAATATATCACCCCCTAGCCTATGCATCAAACAAAGTAATGATGTCGTGGGTACCCTGGTTATCAACGACGAAGGCGGTCAAGCCCGCATTCTCGCCAAATTGCTCGAACTCCTGTTCAAAACCAGCCTCATTCATGAACGCATCGCATGGCCACTCGCACGGTCGCACCTCGGTAATACGGGGGAGGTTGTACCTTGGTGCTTCACCCGGAGTTTCCTCGGAACTCCGGCTTGAGGAGCCTCTTGAGAACATCCTCCTTAACATTTTTCTTTTTCTGAAATTTTTAGCAACTCATAAAAAGTGAATGAAATTCAATATAATTGACGGTAACTACTCCCACAAACTTCTAGAGGCTAAACCATGCATCAAAACTACTTAGAACCAAGTAAATTTAACATGCAAGCTCATTTTCATGGTCACCAATAGTAATAAAATAAGCAAAGAATAAACCACTATAACAAAAATTAATTGGACCAATGGAGGAGTCCAATACCAAATAGCAATTCTTCCGAAAAGTTTCGGAAAAGGAGCCCCAAGCAAAGAGATCGAAAATTGTTCGCAAATGAGCAAGAACACGAGCTATGAGGCAAGAACAAATTTTTCTAGAGGAAGAAGAAGGCATGGGCCACGGGCACCAAGTAAGTGGGTGCCTATGGGCCCCACAAGCCATTGTGGCGCACCCTGGGGGAGGGGGGTAGGCGCGCCCTGCTGGCTTGTGGTCAGCAGGTGTACCCCCCCTGGGGTGTGTCCAGTGCCAAAAATTCTTATTTAATTAGAAAAAAATCATGTATTTTTAGGGCATTCCAAGAACTTTTATTTTTGCATCATTTTATTGCATAGGAAATTCAGAAAACAAACTAAACAGGGTATTCGAGGGCATTTAAACTTTATTAAAACTAATAATAACAGAGAGTAAAGTGAAGTTACAGAAAGTTGTGCTTACGAAATTCATCGGCCATATGTTCCTCAAAAAGAATCCATTAACAAGGTTAATCAAATCTTATTAACGAACTATTTCCGAGTGACATAAAACCGAAGAATTTTTGGATAGCACTAGGTTACCTCAACTTGGATAGGCATGGTTCCAATCATAATAGTTTGATATTTCTTTTCGGGAATCGGAAGAGGAAATTCAAAGTCTCCAATTGTGATGGTCATAATTTCTTCGATAAAATTGAGTCTGTTTACTTTATCTGGCTTCCTTGGAAAATAAACCGTATGCTCATTGCCATTAACGTGAAAAGTAACCTTACTTTTATTACAATCAATAATAGCCCCTGCAGTATTAAGAAAAGGTTTTCCGAGAATAACAGACATGTTGTCATCCTCAGGCATATCAAGTATAAAAAAGTCTGTTAAGATAGTAACATTAGCAACCACAATAGGAACATCCTCAGAAACACCAACAGGAATAGCTGTAGACTTGTCAGCCATTTGCAAAGAAATTTCAGTGGGTGTCAACTTATTCAAGTCAAGTCTTTTATAAAGAGAAAATGGCATAACACTAACACCAGCTCCCAAATCACATAAAGCAATTTTAACATAATTGTTTTTAATAAAGCATGGTATAGTAGGTATCCCTGGACCTCCAAGGTTTTCAGGGATTTTTCCTTTGAAAGAGTAATTTGCAAGCATGGTAGAAATTTCAGTCTCAGGAATTTTTCTTTTATTAGTAACAATATCTTTCATGTATTTAGCATAAGGAGGCATTTTCATAGCATCAGTTAGAGGTACTTGCAAAAATAAAGGTCTAAGCAATTCAACAAAACGATTAAAATCAACTTCATCTTTAGACTTTAAAGCTTTACTAGGAAAAGGCATGGGTTTTTGTACCCATGGTTCTCTTTCTCTACCGTGCTTCCTAACAACAAAGTCTATTTTATCATATCTTTTATTCTTAGGAGGTGGGTCATCAAGCTCAACTTCAGGTTCTATTTCTACCTCCTTATCAGGTTCATTATTATCATGAGGTGGAGCATCATCAACAATATGATCATCATTAGCATTATCATCATCATTATCACTAGGTTCATGCTCATCACCAGATTGTGTCTCAACATCAGAAGTAGAAACATTATTAGGATTCTCAACAGGTTTTTCTATAACAGGTTCACTAGGAGCATGCACAGTTTTATTACTAATCTTCTTTTTAGGTGAGCTAGGTGCACTATCATTAATTCTTTGAGAATCTTGTTCAATTCTTTTAGGATGACCCTCAAGATAGAGAGGATCCTGGGTGAATTTACCATCTCTAGTTACTACTCCAACAACATGCTTGTTAAGTTTATTATGCTTGTCCCTAAACAAATCTTGTTGTGCTCTACAAACTTGTTCAAGTTGAGTGTGAACCATAGAAAAGTGCTTGCATAAACCTTTAACATCATTAGAAATTCTAACTAGCACATCACTCAAAGGCTCAATAATGATAGCATTTTGTTTCAATTGATCACTTATCTACATATTGAAGTTCTGTTGTTTAACGACAAAATTATAAAATTCATCTAAGCATTGACTTGGAGACTTATTGTAAGGGATATCACCTTCATAAAATTTATAAAGAGAATGTAGCTCTACTACCTGTTTCGGAGTGTCAAGTCCATGTATTTCTTTAATAGGTGGTAGGTTCTTAACATCTTCAGATTTAATACCTTTTTCCTTCATTGATTTCTTGGCCTCTTGCATATCATCTGGACTTAGGAATATAATACCTCTCTTCTTCGGAGTTGTCTTAGGTGGTGGTTCGGGAACTGTCCAATAATCGGCATTTCTCAATAAGTTATTCAACAATTCTTGAGCTTGGTCAACTGTGCTTTCCCTGAAAACACAACCAGCACAACTATCTAGGTAGTCCCTAGATTCATCGGTTAGTCCATTATAGAAAAATATCAAGGATTTCATTATTTTTAAGAGGATGATCAGGCAAAGCATTTAGTAATTGGAGAAGCCTCCCCCAAGCTTGAGGGAGATGCTCTTCCTCAAGTTGCTTGAAATTAAATATTTCCTGTAAGGCAGCTTGTTTCATATGAGCAGGAAAATAGTTTTTAGAAAAGTAGTAAATCATATCCTGGGGACTACGCACACAATCAGTAGCAAGATTATTAAATCATATTTTAGCATCACCCTTTAATGAGAAAGGAAACAACTTAAGAATATAATAGTAGCGAATCTTTTCCTCTTGAGCAAATAGAGTTGCAATATCAAGTTTAGTAAGATGAGCTACTACTTTTTCAGACTCATAACCATGAAAAGGATCGGATTCTACCAAAGTAATAAGTTCAGGATCGACAGAGAATTCATAATCCTTATCATCAACAAAAATAGGGGAAGTAGCAAACTTAGGATCATGTTTCATCATTTGGTTCATAGATTTTTCTTTAAGTATAGCAATAAAGCCATCTAGATCAGTATCATAAGCCATAAACTCTCTAGTAATCTCCTCATCAAAAGTGTAACCATCAGGAACATCAAATATTTTAGTTCTAGCAGGAGTACTAGGTGTAGCAGGTGATTCATAGTTTTTAGTAAATTCAGTTTCTTTAGCTTTAGCAATATGAGCATCTAGCAATTCACCAAGTGGCACAGTTTTATCATGAGTATCATCAATAGCAGAAGCAGTGTCTATTACTTGAGACATATCATCATGTAAAGCATGTGTAGTGGTGTCACAAGTTGACTTAAAACAGAAGGTCGATCAAGCGTAGAGCTAGTTGGCAGTTCCTGACCTCCCATCGTCTTACAGGGCATGATCTTAGTTCTGAAATCTTTGAAATTCTTCATAGTAAAGATAAATTGCAGCAGATAATTAACTCCCAAGTGAACTTAATAAATAGAGCTATGCTCCCCGGCAATGGCGCCAGAAAATAGTCTTGATGATCCACAAGTGTAGGGGATCGCAACAGTCTTCGAGGGTAGTATTCCACCCAAATTTATTGATTCGACACAAGGGGAGCCAAAGAATATTTATAAGCCTTAGCAGTTGAGTTGTCAAGTCAACCACACCTGAGAATCGCTTCCTTGCAACAATTTATTAGTAGCACAGTAATATGATAGTAGTGATAGCAGAGTAACAGTAGTAGTAACAGCAGTAGTAGCAGAATTGTAAACAGCAGAGCTGTAGTAACTTGAGCAAATGCAATAGTATTAAAGCGTAGGCATGGAGTAGCGATGGAAATTCAGATGAGATTCAATGTGTAACTGTCACAACCTAGAGCGGTACACAATAGCTCTAATTCATCAATCATATGTAGGCATGTGTTCCTTATATAGTTATACGTGCTTGCGATAAGAACTTGCATAACATATTTTGTCCTACCCTCCCGTGGCAGTGGGGTCCTAATGAAAATTAGGGGTAATTAAGGCGCTCCTTTTAATAAAGAACCGGAACAAAGCATTAACACATAGTGAATACATGAACTCCTTAAATTAAAGTCATCCCTGTCGATATCGCAATTCATGGTCACCTTGGGGGTCTAAGGTTCAGAACGATAATAGGTGCATACAACTTGCAGGTAAGATCAACGTCTCAAATATATTCATGAAAGCATAAGTGTTCAGATCTGAAATCATGGAACTCAGGCCCTAGTGGCAAACATTAAGCATAGCAAAGTCATAGCAACATCAATCTCAGAACATAGTGGATACTAGGGATCAAGCCCTAACAAATTGACATGATTACATATGCAATCTCATCCAACTCCATCTACCTCCATTATGCCTACAAGGGAATTACTCACATGATTGTGAGCATCATGAAATTATTGATGAAGAAGGGTTGGTCATACCGACGGCGGTGATTCCCTCTCTTCGAAGCCACGAACGCACACCAGATTAGGGCTCCCGACGAAGAAGAGGAGGTGGCGGTGGCTCCGTATCGTAAAACGCGATAAAACTTTCTCTCGGATTTTTTTTCTCGGGAAGACGGAATATATAGAGCTGGAATTAGGTCAGCCGGGGGCCTGTGGGCCTCACAAGCCACCTGGGCACGCCCTGGGGGGGTAGGCGCGCCCCACTGGCTTGTGGGCCCATGGTGGTCCCCCTCTGATACTTCTTTGCTCTAATAATTTTTATTTATTTGTAACACCCCAAAAATCGGGTTATCGATTTTTGTGCTATTATTCCTTCCTAGCTTTTCTCTCCCAAATTTTTCCTCTTGAATCTGGTGAGTGACCAGGTGATTCCAGACAATCCCCAATCCCTCAGTGCCTTCCCATGTTCTCGTGCCAGTCAAGCACCTGCCAGTAAGCCCCGAATCTCATTCAAACCCTAGTTCCAAAATGTTGGAACTGGAAATCCTGCCTTTGTGTTTACAAATGAGCTCTCATTTTCCTTGCTCTGTTAATCCTCCCAAAATTTCCAGAGATCCTCCTTCACTCATACACCCTAGATGTGCAAAAATATTGCCAAGTCATATGCAATATTTCTCATTTAGAATTAATTCCTTTTTCTGCCTTTCTGAGGAATTAAATCCAAGAAAATATCTATCCATCTCCAAAGTTCATGAAAACTTGTGGAGATATTCTTTGTGATCATATTGAGCTCTCATAAAAATATTGGCCATAATTAAATAGGGGAAATTTCATTTTCCTATTTAAAGCCAATATTTCAATTTGGGGCCTTTCCAAAGGAACTACCATTTTGGTAGCTAGGAAAAATCCCAAATAATTTATGGAGCTTTCCCATCCCATATCTTCACCATTTCAATCAAAATATCATGTTGCACAATTCAAATTTGAGCACAACACCCCTTTGCAAATTCTGTCTAGATTTCCTTTTTGCAAAGGAAGTGCTTGATTCCTTGATCTCCTTGGGCTGAAATTTTACAGGGTGATTCATTATGAGATATTACCCTTGGACACCAAAAACTAGCCCATTTCATCTAGCCAATCTCCCGCAGTAAATTTACCAAGTTTCTGTCCAAACTGAAGCACTATGAAGGAAGTACCATTTTTACTTATTCAAATGGTATGCAATTTTTACAGTGCCTCAATATGCCTAAATTATTGGTCTCCACCAAATTTGGGCCATTTTCATCTAGCCATTTGACCCCAGCATCATCTTTTCCAATTCTGGCCAGTTTGCCAAGTTGCAAAGGAAGTACCATCTAGCTTTGCCCATTTGAGCTGATATTTTGCCAAGTTGGTTACCTTAGTGGATGATCAACCTTTGCCAGAGATCAAGCCAAGAGGTGCACTGTGGTGGCCACACCACAGCACAAACACTTTGCTGTGGGTTGTTGTTTGACCTTGGTTCGGTCACACCAGTGCTCTCCCGTGTCTTCCAGACGCATAGCTCAACTCAGTGATGCGTGCAGAACACCCTAGACACCCTTTGGCAGCGAGTGGAGAGTGGCACTGCCGTGGCCACGCGGTGACCATGGGCAGAGCGTGCCAAGCGCGTGCCCTGTAGACCAGAGCCTTCGGGAGCCTCTCTGGCACGCTGCAGCTTGTCCGGGAGCGTCGGAGAGCTCCCCACCGCGTGCTTGAGTCCTCTGGAGGCTTCCTCCCCTCGTCCTCTAGCCCGTGGTTGCCTCTGCCGACGTCCTGTTGCGACGCGGTCGCGGCGCCGCCGTCCCGAAGCTCCGGCCGTCGTCCCGCTCCTTCCCGAGCCCTCCCCTGAGCCTATTTAAGGCGCCCTCGAGCCTCTCCCGACCACCAGCAAGCCTCCCCGCCCCTCAGTCGAGCCCTGGAGCTCTTCTTCTTCCCCAGCGGCCGAGCGCCGTCGCCGGATTCCCGCGGCGAAACTCCTGCCCGTGACCCCCCCTTCCCTTCTCTGGCCGTCTAGAGGAGCCTTGCGCCCACCAGAGCCGCCGCCCTCGCCAATTTTGGCCAGTGTAGCCCGTGCCCGCGATTCCCCAAGCATCGCCATGGCCGACCCGTCTGCCACCATGGACGCCTCCCTCCCGGGCCCTCCTGAGCACCCCCGTAGCTCCTGCTAGACGCGGGGGGAGGGGGGTGCTGCGAACACGCCTAGCTCGCCTGCAGGCGCCGCCGGCGGAGGAGCACCGGCGTCGGGCCGGCCGAGCGCCCCTGCTTCTCCTCTGTTCGGCGTCGGGAGCAAGGGGATGAGTGACTGGGAGGAGAGAGAAGATAAGGTGGGGGCCCACCTGTAGGTGACTCAAGGCCCGGGCCCGGTTGAATAAGTGGAGGCGTATTTACAAAAGTACGCTTTTGGTTACCGAAAGCGTATTTATCAAAGTACGCTTCCAATTCTCAGCCGGCAGCCGAAGCAATTATATTGTGGACGTTCGCCTGTTAAGAGCTATAGTGAACACTATTCTGTCCACTATTCTGCTTAATGAACGAACGGGCATAACTCCGCGACCGTAACTCCCATTGAGGTAAAACCAACGCCCACGTCTTCAGATCGTCGAGCCCGTTCCGATGGCATCATTTTCATAATGTTTTCACACTGTGAAAATGACCATTTTGCCCTTGCCCTTCGATCAGCCCCTCCGAGAGGGAAACTTTTCCGGCAAATCTTTCCGGAGTGTTGTCGCACTTCCTCCCGGCGTATTCATCGACCCCCAGGCAAGCCAACCTCTTATCATGAGCTTCGGACTTGCGTGATGACTTTGCTTGCACTCTATGTGTATACTACAGTACCCTTTAGATCATCTGTTAGTCTGTACCAGCATGGTTCTGTTATTTCATCTGTACCAGATGCTAGTGATATAATATCATGACTTGATTTCATGCCGTACTTTGCCATGCTAGTAACAATATTTTGAATTCCATTATCATGTTAGTACCATGATTTGATCTCATGCCATGTTTGTCAACATTGTTATAATTTTGCTATGTTGTTAAGTGATTGTTCCCACTTATAGTTATCGATGTAAGGGTGTGATGATGGAGATGTTGAACTGAATTTATAAACTAAACTTAGTTGGTTGATCAAGAGCCACCTGTCCGGGCTTATCCGTGCAACCACATTTGCCGGTATGGGACGGCCTTGACTGGGTCTCGCTTTGTGCTCTTTTATCGGTACCACCAAAGAGGGAAGGTTATGCGCGCGTGCTGCCCTGATCAGGTAGGCGGCGATAACCTTGTGAGCCCAGTTATTGGTTTAGCCCGGGAGTCCCCGTTTGGGACAGTTGTTTGGCCATGACGGTGGCAGGTGTCAGGAGTGACACAGGGGCCACCCAAGGCAGGACTCCGAGGGAGGATGATTGCCGGTGGTACGATGAAGGAGTCATGGGTTAGGCAGGTTTCGTTGGAGCAACACTGGTCCACCCGAATGGGATCACGAGGTCAGATGCCCCATGGTGTGGGTAAAGTGCGCAACCTCTGCAGAGTGAAGAATCTATTCGAATAGCCGCATCCACGGTATTGGACAGTCCGTCCAGGCCTCACTAGGTGGTCAACCATAACCAGGATAATAATGATGGAAGAACTTGTCTTATGTTCAGAAGTGCTCAGTGAGTTATGAGTATTCCGAGGGTTGTGGGACAACCCCGAAGAGAGTAAGTTGGTATTCGGTAACAGTAAGCACTTTAAGCACCTAGTGTGATCATTGCCATGCTATGCTATGTAGATTATATGCCTGATCCATGTTATGCCATGCTTGATCCATGTTTTCCTGTTAATTCCATGCCATGTTTAGAATAAATTCTTATATAAGCATAGGGCTTGCTTTGTCATCTGCTTGTTTGGATGCTATGTATTTGGTTGTCTTGCGAGTACATTCAAAGTACTCACCTGGCCTTGCACGTGGCCAGTTGCAGGAGAAGGTCCATCGTGCTAGATCGTAGCCCAGCCAGTCCTGTGAGTTATGGTGCCCAACCAGACACGTCGTTGCCGCTGAACCAAGACCTCCGCTGCCATTTTAGTTAGCCTTGGAGCTATGTAATATTGTTGTAAGCAACAGTATTGTAATACTCCATTTCATATAATAAAGCCATTTTGTGCCAGGAATTGCTGTATCATGTCTTTGCCGTGCGCCAGGTCTTATCCGGGGGCTGGCGTGTGTCGGCCCTCTATCGGGGTGCCACAGGACGTGGTATCTGAGCCAGGCTGGCTGTAGGTTACCCTATCATCAAACCACCCTTATTTTCAACCGGTAGTGAGCCCAATAGAGTTGACCCATCGCTGGTATCCGACACGGCCACTGTTCATCAACAGGTGGCGCAACCAGAATTGACGTGTCCCTACCCAACTGTCCGCCCACCCAGCCACTCTGGATTGGACTGTGACCCTACTCAGTTGTCGGCCGTGCCGGCGTATCTTCTGCCCGGCACGAGAAGGATCCATGCCATGCTGGTGTGTTCCAGCTCGACTGCCTATTTAAACCCCTCCCACCTGCGAGTCGCAGCTCTCTCCATTCAGTAAGCCAGATCCCTGCGAGAGAACCCAGGCTAGTGTCCTCAAACCAGCAGCCATGGCCAGTTCTTCCAAAGCACCCACTTTCCATAGCCAAACCTTGGCTGATGGTTATCCCGGCTTTCCGCCCATCCTTTCGAGTATGCTCACCCAAGCCCTTGGCTGTAGTGCTACTCCGGTGTATCTGGTGTTCCAATCGGAACCCGTTCCCCACCTTTGCCGATTTTATGCGAAGGCGCATATCAACCCAGGTCCAACAGCGGATGGGAAGCCCATGAATTTTCGGGGCAAACCCATGCCCACCCCCGCGTTGGCTGTCCAGATAGCTGCCGTGGAAGCCATCACCCGTCTTCGTTTCCAGTTTCCGCAAGTAGCGGAGATGCAGGAGTTCCGCTATTTTCCCTCTTCGTCCGACACAGGTTGTGAGTTCTCCAGCATAGTTGGAGACGCTGACCTAGCAATAGCTCGACTGGTCCAGTTCATTGCTGCCCAGGGACTACTGCTCTCCGGCATTCTTAGAGAGTTCAAAGCCGTTGACCATGACACCACTCGGGTTGTTACGGAAACATATCGTGAGTCTCGTCAAATTGCATCCCAGGCCACCAGTTCCCTGTCGCCAAACCCAGTGCCACCTTCGCAGCTAGTAACACTCTCGCATTCTGTGGACCTATATCGACCAGGCAACATCCACCCAAATTCCATTCAAGGAGCTATTCGGCAACTTCGTCGTCGGGATGTGTTCCGTCAAGATCCCACTGCAGCTCCAGCAGTTGAGCCCCAACCCATAGAGGTGTCCGACGATGAAGACGGAAGTTGGCTCAGCCTTCGTCCCCCAGGAGAGCCCCAGCAAGAGTAGGCCCATTTGTGGCCTCGACAGTGAGCGAAGCCAGGAGATGCCGCGAGTATGTGTGTTGCGCAGACTGTTTCTTCGCCCGTGTCTAGGATTAGGACCCTGTAGTTCGGAGTGAGTTGTTGCTGTTAGCTGCTTAGTAAGGTTCTGCGTTGTTGTATGCCTGTATTGCTTGTGCTGCTTGTGCTTGTGTACTGTTGTAATGTTATGTATGCCTGTTTGCTCTGTGTGCTTGGTTCATCTGTCACTCTGTTAAGCAAAAATGTTTAACAGAGCTGGCAGTGGATTCTTAACAAGATGTTAGTCAGTAGAGCACTTACACCTAATAACAATGGACTCGCCCGGAGTCTCTAATAAAATGCGAGCTGGTGTAGGTGTATGTATACCAGGAGTACATACACCCACTAGCATTAAATCACCTTAGTGTAATATGCTCGATATGTTTCTTCCCTACGTCTGCATTTTGCCATGATGTGTATTCTGCATTTGCTTGCATATTAGTCTGAATAGATTGCATGTGTATCGTGTGAGCAATGTCTGGACGCCAAGTTCCTTCTCCTGAGTACAGACGCCGCCGTACTCGGGTTTAATGCAAAGCCGCCTATCCATACCCGTCTATGCTTACTCTATTTGTCAGTTTTTCCCGAACCCAGCATTCTGGAAAACCAGCCCTATCCAATAATTCCCCAGTCCCAATTTTTTTTCCCAGAACCTGGTAGCAATCTTGGAGAAATTCTGAGAAATTTTATTGCAACATAAACCGTTACAACCCCTCCAGTATAAGATCTAAACTACAACACCCACTCATTATGGATGTCGTTCAGCAAGGAGCAACCAGCAGCGTGGCTTCCACACTGGTAGAGCTCCGCTGACCGCACCACACTAACCACAGACCCAACGGTGCCTCTGTCACCATCTTGTGTGATGTTGACAGGCCGCTCCCTCGCCGCCACAGCCCGCGCTTATTCCGCTGGCCTGAGACGGCGTAGATGACCACCAGCCACCCCTCTGGTAGCAGCATCACGGCGATCATCGAGGATCATCGCGCACAACAGCAGCGAGGAGCCAACCAATGCCGCCAGTAGACCAGCCAGGAGAATCGTGATCAGCTCCGAGCCCACGTCTGCCATTAACGCCTTGCCTCGTGCTCCTGCAACCAGAAGGAAAAGGAGAAGAGCAAGAAGAAGTGAGGTAGGGTGCGAGGTGGTAGAGAGAAGAAAACCGCGGTCGTTTTTATAGCCCAGCCCGGTGTACGGTGAGCGAGGTCCAGGAGAACCGCGTGTCGCTCGATCACCGGCATCCAGGAGGCGAATCCACGAGCAGTGCCGGCCGGCGTTGGCCCGCGATGGGAGTGCTCTCTGCGTTGGCCTCATGCACGCCGCGCACTACATTTATAGGGTGTTTTATGCCCTAGGAGCTAGGCGTGCGCAGTGCCTAGCCGCACGTGGAATAGCGCGGGAGCAGAGCAAGAGAGAGCCGTTGGCCGGAGAAGAAGAAGGCTGCCAGTGGGCCCTGGGCCCACCTGACAACGAGAGAAACCCAGCGACCCCTACCTGTGGAGTAGATCCCGCGATATCCGTATCTCGATCTGGGTGTACCAGTTTTCGGTACTCTTAACTCGGTTGTTCTCAACCACAGGGTTAAGACCCAGCCCAGAGGTTTTTCCGGGAGGCGTAATTTTTGTTCTGAGCTAACCCTAGGAATCTCGAGGACGAGAATCTTTTAAGGGGGGAAGGTTTGTAACACCCCAAAAATCGGGTTATCGATTTTTGTGCTGTTAGTCCTTCCTAGCTTTTCTCTCCCAAATTTTTCCTCTGGAATCTGGTGAGTGACCAGGTGAATCCAGACAATCCCCAATCCCTCAGTGCCTTTCCCATGTTCTCGTGCCAGTCAAGCTCCTGCCAGTAAACCCCGAATCTCATTCAAACCCTAGTTCCAAAATGTTGGAACTGGAAATCCTGCCTTTGTGTTTACAAAGGAGCTCTCATTTTCCTTGCTCTGTTAATCCTCCCAAAATTTCCAGAGATCCTCCTTCATTCATACACCCTAGATGTGCAAAAATATTGCCAAGTCATATGCAATATTTCTCATCTAGAATTAATTCCTTTTTCTGCCTTTCTAAGGAATTAAATCCAAGACAATATCTATCCATCTCCAAAGTTCATGAAAACTTGTGGAGATATTCTTTGTGATCATATTGAGCTCTCATAAAAATATTGGCCATAATTAAATAGGAGAAATTGCAGTTTCCTATTTAAAGCCAATATTTCAATTTGGGGCCTTTCCAAAGGAACTACCATTTTGGTAGCTAGGAAAAATCCCAAATAATTTATGGAGCTTTCCCAACCCATATCTTCACCATTTCCATCAAAATATTAAGTTCCACAATTCAAAATTTGAGCACAACACCCCTTTGCAAGTTCTGTCCAGATTTCTTTTTTGCAAAGGAAGTGCTTGATTCCTTGATCTCCTTGGGCTGAAATTTTACAGGGTGATTCATTATGAGATATTACCCTTGGACACCAAAAACTAGCCCATTTCATCTAGCCAATATCCCCTAGTAAACCCACAACAGTGCTCTCCCGTGTTCTCCCGTGTCTTCCAGACGCATAGGTCAACTCAGTGATGCGTGGAGAACACCCTAGACACCCTTTGGCAGCGAGTGGAGCGTGGCCACGCGGTGACCACGGGCAGAGCGTGCCAACCGCGTGCCCTGTACACCAGAGCCTTCGGGAGCCTCTCTGGCACGCCGCGGCTTGTCCTGGAGCGTCGGAGAGCTCCCCACCGCATGCGTGAGTCCTCTGGAGGCTTCCTCCCCTCGTCCTCTAGCTCGTGGCTGCCTCTGCCGACGTCCTGTTGCGACGTGGTCGCGGCGCCGCCGTACCGAAGCTTCGTCCGTCGTCCCGCTCCTTCCCGAGCCCTCCCCCGAGCCTATTTAAGGAGCCCTCTGGCCTCGCCCGACCACCAGCAAGCCTCCCCGCCCCTCAGTCGAGCCCCGGAGCTCTTCTTCTTCCCCAGCGGCCGAGCACTGTCGCCGGATTCCCGCGGCCAAACTCCTGCCCGTGACCCTCCCCTTCCCTTCTCTGGCCGTCTAGAGGAGCCTTGCGCCCACCGGAGCCGCCGCCCTCTCCAATTTTGGCCAGTGTAGCCCGTGCCCGTGATTCCCCAAGCATCTCCATGGCCGACCCGTCTGCCGCCATGGACGCCTCCCTGCCGGTCCCTCCCGAGCTCCCCCGTAGCTCCTGCTAGACGCGGGGGAGGGGGTGTTGCGAACACACCTAGCTCGCCTGCAGGCGCCGCCGGCGGAGGAGCACCTGCGTCGCGCCGGCCGAGCGCCCCTGCTTCTCCTCTGTTCGGCGTCGGGAGGAAGGGGATGAGTGACCGGGTGGAGTGAGAAGATAAGGTGGGGGCCCACCTGTAGGTGACTCAAGGCCCGGGCCCGGTTGAATAAGTGGAGGCGTATTTACTAAAGTGCGCTTTCGGTTACCGAAAGCGTATTTATCAAAGTGCGCTTCCAATTCTCAGCCGGCAGCCGAAGCAATTATATTGTGGACGTTCACCCGTTAAGAGCTATAGTGAACACTATTCTGTCCACTATTCTGCTTAACGAACGAACGGGCATAACTCCGCGACCGTAACTCCCATTGAGGTAAAACCAACGCCCACGTCTTCAGATCGTCGAGCCCGTTCCGATGGCATCATTTTCATAATGTTTTCACACTATGAAAATGACCATTTTGCCCTTGCCCTTCGATCAACCCCTCCGAGAGGGAAACTTTTCCGGCAAATCTTTCCGGAGTGATGTCACACTTCCTCCCGGCGTATTCATCGACCCCCAGGCAAGCCAACCTCTTATCATGAGCTCCGGACTTGCGTGATGACTTTGCTTGCACTCTATGTGTATACTACAGTACCCTTTAGATCATCTGTTAGTCTGTACCAGCATGGTTCTGTTATTTCATCTGTACCAGATGCTAGTGTAACACCCTGGATTTTGCCCAGTTTTTTTTCATTTTGATTTTGGTCTGGTTTTGCTTTTCTGTGGTCTGGTAGTCTTGGAACCTGGAAGGATCACCCTTGATTTCTCTTCCCAAGTGGCTTGCCAACCTCTAAACCATCCCAAGACCTTGTCATCTCCATCTTGAACCAATCCCAATAATCTTTTTCTTGGGAATATTCCTTTTTCTATCAAATGAATAACCCTGTCTGCCTTGGGTTGTGAAGCAACCCACATCTCCATCATTCCAAAAATTCCCAAATAATTTTAATAAATCCTTTGGGTCATATATTCCTCAGATATGTCAAAACCTATCCTTGCCATGTTCAAAAATATTACTCCAATATTCCTTTTCTTATTCTGCCCCAGATGGCATTTTGTGAAGCAAGTGCCATTTATCTTTGCTTGCTTGCTCTCAAATTTTTTGGGGACGCTTTCCTATCCATATCATTGCCTCATGACAAAATTCAACTCAACTTGGCTTGTAAACATTTCTTGGCAAATTTACAAAGTTTCTGATCCAGAGGAGGCTTTGTGAAGCAAGTGCTAGCTAAGAGTATGGAAATGAGTTGAAATTTTGCCAGCATCTTCATATGCTCAAATCATGACTCTCCTCAAGATTTGAGCATCATCCCATCTTCCATGTGACCACAGCATCAAATCTTTGTTTCTGGTCATATTTTCCTGTTGTGAAGCAACTATAATTTATATTGCTTCATAATTGATGGAAATTTACCAGAGCATTCTCCTACTCATATAATCCATCTCCTCCAGATTTGAACTCATTCCATGTAGCCATTCTTCCTCAGGAATTTTCCTAAGATTCTGGTCAAAGAGGTCCATTATAAAGGAAGTACCATTTTGGCTTGCCCAAATGGCATGAAATTTTTATGGCACGCTCATATAACCAACTAATCATAATTTGCCAATTTTCAGCTCAAGGAAACACTATATGTGAGTGCCACATCCAGATTAGCATTTCTGTCCAGTGGTACCCATTGTACTGCAAGTGGTATTTATTTTCATCTAGATGAGCTGAAAATTTGCAGAGATGGTCACCCTAGTATGTGATCACCCTCAGCCAAAAACCAGAATCTATCCCCTGCTCAATCTCTCTCATTTCATTTCAAACACTTGCTGTCAGGAAACTTCCAGTGAAGTCTCCCATCTCCTCTTGGTTTCTCTTGTCAATTTGTCACCTCAGAGGGACCCATCCTTGGAAGGACTCTCTGCTAGACATCGTGCTGCATGCCAGGGTGCACCGCGTCCGCCAGTTCACGCGGTGACCACGCGTTTGGCATGCCGTTCGCGCGCTCTGGCAGATGGGACCCTCGGTCTCGTCCATTTCCTCCTCTCCCTCGATACCTAGACATGTCCAGCAGCTTCCCCATGTCGTAGTCCTCCTCCTGGACCCCTCTCCCCCTCCAGTATCTTCCTCGCCGCGCAGCGACGAGCTCCGCCCCTGCTCTGCCCGTGACCTCCATTGTCGTCTTCCCCCTCGAGCTTTCCCGAGCCTCCCTGACCTTCCCCGAGACCCCTCCAACCCTCTGCGAAGCTGCTCGACGCTAGAAGCGGCCAGCCACGCCACCCAGGGCTCCAGTGTGCCGATGAGATCGCCACCGCGGCCATCCTCATCCAGCGCCGTCGCCCGACTATAAATAGCTGATCCCTCAAGCCTCTCGGCATCGCAGAAGATCTCCCCTCCTCTCCGGTTAGTCCAGCCCCTCCCAATTTAGTCCATGCCCCTTCTCTGGATGCCGTGCCCGCCGTTGGTGTCGGCCTAAATTGGCTCGAAGCCAAGCCCCTCCCTCCTTTCTGTCGCCACCAGCAGGCTCCCCGAGACCCTGCGAGCCCCCCCCCCATATCTTCACTTCATCCCCGGAGTGCCCATGCGCGCGGCTGCAAGTCCGGCCGGCTATCTCGCCCGCGGCCACCCCAAGCTGCCACTGCTCCGAGCTTCGTTGACGTATGTGGTCGGCCGGGACGGATGCGGCGCCTCGTTCCACGCTCGCCGGTGTGCAGAGCTTCGCCGGGGGTGACCCGTGCCGCCGGAGAGCGCCGGCGCTCGCTCGGCCTCGGGCCTCCTCTGCGTCCAGCGTAGGGAGGAAGAAGACATGGGGTGGGAGGAGAGAGAGGGTGCGGCGGGGCCCGCTGTCAGCCTCTGGGCGTTGACTTGGCCCCGGGCCCGCGCCTGAGTAAGTGGAGACGTATTCTCCTGAATACGTTTTCCACTTCTGGAAACGCACTCAGGTTCTATTTCGGCTAGAAATCCGTTTTCCTTATGCAGAAGGCGTATTGCCTGAAAGTGCGCTTTCTGTTAAACCAGCCAGGGACCTATTTGTAGAGGATCTTTTTGCAGATGGGTCCCTGATCTTCGTCGGGCTATATCTTTTTGCTCGTAGCTCCAAATCCGGTGATTCCGAAGCCCACGTCTTCGTCTCGTCGAGCCCGTCGTGTTGGAATCATTTTCATTATGTGTTCCCATAGTGAAAATGACCATTCTGCCCTTGTCCGTAACAGTCCCCCTCCGAGAGAGAACTGTTTCCGGCAACTCCTTCTGCGACTTTTCCGCACTTCTTCCCGGTGGATCCCTCATCCCAGGCAAGCCAGGACACCCATTCCATGAAGCTTTTCAATAGCGTTACATATTTAATTGAATTGCTTGCATTTACAAATGAATTACTTTCATTTACTTGCTATATGATAATTCATATTAATTAATTTAAATGCCTAGTTGCTGCCATCCTAAGTATTGTGATGAACCACTATATTGGCTAAATGAACTTAGTGGTTGATCTTGAGTCACCTGTCCGGGCATACTCGTAGAACCACATTTGCCGGTATGGGACGGCCTTGACTTGGTCTGATCGCGTGCTCTCTCACCGGTACCTCCAAAGAGGGAAGGTTATGCGCGCGCGCTACCCTGGCCCGGTAGGCGGCGATAACCTTGTGAGCCCAGTTGATGTTGATTGTTTAGCCCGGGAGTCCCCGTTTGGGACAGTAGCCCCCGTTTGGGTCTACATAGTTTGGCCACGACGGTGGCAGGTGTCATGAGGACACATGGGCCACCCAAGGCTGACCTTCGGGGGAGGAAGAGTGCCGGTGGTACGATGAAAGAGTCACGGGTCAGGCAGGTTTCGTTGAAGCGACGCTGGTCCACCCAAGTGGGATCACGAGGCCAGGTGCTTCATGGTGTGGGTAAAGTGCGCAACCTCTGCAGAGTGAAAAATCTATTCGAATAGCCGAATCCACGGTATTGGACAGCCCGTCCAGACCTCAGTAGATGGTCAACCGTATCCATGATGGTAATGATGGAAGAACTTGTCTTGTGTTCGGAAGTACTCGATGGTTATGAGTATTCCGAGGGTTGTGGAACAACCCAGAAGAGAGTAAGTGAATGATCGGTAATAGTAAGAAAACTACTTATGCATTTAACATGATAATTCCATGCTATTGTTTGCTGCATTGTTTGGTTGTCGTGAGCTTGCGAGTACATTCAAAGTACTCACCTGGCGTATCATGCCAGTTTGCAGGTCATGCCATGATTGCTTGCTTGTCGTGGATGTCGAGTGTGCGAGCTAGGAGGCGCGTTCCAGCCAGAGTCCCTGCGGAATGGAGTCCATCACCGCAGTCGCTGTTCCGCTGCCGAGAGTTATTTCATTTCCTCGGATTGTTCCGCTGTTAGCATAGAGCTAACCTAGGTAGGCGTAGTATCGCCGTGTCGATGTGATCCTCGTACCCTTGTAACCCTTTTCATAGTAATAAAGAGCTGATTTGTTCTATGCCAACAGTGCCGTATTCCAGAAGACTTGTCCCTGGGCTGGAATACGGGGCGTTCCGGTTCCCTCTGTGCCGGGGTGCCACAGCTAGTGATATAATATCATGACTTGATTTCATGCCATACTTTGCCATGCTAGTAACAATATTTTGAATACCATTATCATGTTAGTACCATGATTTGATCTCATGCCATGTTTGTCAACATTGTTATAATTTTGCTATGTTGTTAAGTGATTGTTCCCACTTATAGTTATCGATGTAAGGGTGTGATGATGGAGATGTTGAACTGAATTTATAAACTAAACTTAGTTAGTTGATCAAGAGCCACCTGTCCGGGCTTATCCGTGCAACCACATTTGCCGATATGGGACGGCCTTGACTTGGTCTGGCTTTGTGCTCTTTTATCGGTACCACCAAAGAGGGAAGGTTATGCGCGCGTGCTGCCCTGATCAGGTAGGTGGCGATAACCTTGTGAGCCCAGTTATTGGTTTAGCCCGGGAGTCCCCGTTTGGGACAGTTGTTTGGCCACGACGGTGGCAGGTGTCAGGAGTGACACAGGGGCCACACAGGGCAGGACTCCGGGGGAGGATGATTGCCGGTGGTACGGTGAAGGAGTCACGGGTTAGGCAGGTTTCGTTGGAGTAACACTGGTCCACCCGAATGGGATCACGAGGTCAGATGCCCCATGGTGTGGGTAAAGTGCGCAACCTCTGCAGAGTGAAGAATCTATTCGAATAGCCGCGTCCACGGTATTGGACAGTCCGTCCAGGCCTCACTAGGTGGTCAACCATAACTAGGATAATAATGATGGAAGAACTTGTCTTATGTTCGGAAGTGCTCAGTGAGTTATGAGTATTCCGAGGGTTGTGGGACAACCCCGAAGAGAGTAAGTTGGTATTCAGTAACAGTAAGCACTTTAAGCACCTAGTGTGATCATTGCCATGCTATGCTATGCAGATTATATGCCTGATCCATGTTATGCCATGCTTGATCCATGTTTTCCTGTTAATTCCATGCCATGTTTAGAATAAATTCTTATATAAGCATAGGGCTTGCTTTGTCATCTGCTTGTTTGGATGCTATGTATTTGGTTGTCTTGCGAGTACATTCAAAGTACTCACCTGGCCTTGCACGTGGCCAGTTGCAGGAGAAGGTCCATCGTGCTAGATCGTAGCCCAGCCAGTCCTGTGAGTTATTGAGCCTAGCCAGAGACGTCGTTGCCGCTGAACTAAGACCTCCGCTGCCATTTTAGTTAGCCTTGGAGCTATGTAATATTGTTGTAAGCAACAATATTGTAATACTCCATTTCATATAATAAAGCCATTTTGTGCCTGGAATTGCTGTATCATGTCTTTGACGTGCGCCAGGTCTTATCCTGGGGCTGGAGTGCGTTGGCCCTCTATCGGGGTGCAACATTATTCCATAAAAAATCTCCGTAAAGTTTCGTGCAATTCCGAGAACGTTTTATTTCTGCACAAAAATAACACCAAGATAGTTCTGTTGAAAACAGCGTCAGTCTGGGTTAGTTTCACTCAAATCATGCAAATTAGAGTCCGGGTTAGTTTCACTTAAATCGTGCAAATTAGGGACCAAAACAAGTGCAAAACTATTTGGAAAAGTAGATACGATGGAGACGTATCACTTCTCCACACAACCCTGGGTCTCTCAGACGCTCGGGTTTTGTTTGTGTTTGGCGGTGGAGTCTTGTTCAGCTAGGTTTTGCTTGTACTTGTCGTTGGTTTTTTTGCATGATTGTCCCTTAATCAATCATGTCGTTGTGTGGTTTTTTGGCTTGGTTTTCTGTATAAACCGGGTCAATTCTTGTTTTTCTTTTCCCTATCTTAATGAAATCGGCAGAGCTCCTGCCTTGCACGTCAAAATAAATAAATTAACTCTTGCCATGTCATGTGTAAGCTAGTTATCCATTGCTAAATTCGTGGATATTATTTGGACTATGGACAATCTGATCGAGCTGGTGGATGCTGATAGAAGAAGATCATTTTCCCCCTGTTTTAAAGAATATATTCATGAAAAAGACATGAGTTTTCATGGCTTTGTTCCCTTAGAGAAAGTATAATAAGGTGACATAAGGGGCTATAAGACTTGCCACATCAGATTTTTGATGAGTTGGAGGACATTGAAAATGAGGGGGATGAAGATTTGTAGTTAGCTGCAGCACATGAGCGCCGGCGATAAGACCCCTGAAGTGAACGTGCGGTCGCCGGCGAGGAAGAGTAGAACATGGGAGACGGACCGGCCCACATGGGACACAAACACAAGGCCCTGCCGTCTCCCATGCCCTACTCATCCTTGGAGGAGACCGCGACCTATCCATCGCCGGTGGATGTGAGGTCCACGGTGGAAATGGAGGAGCCGCCGGCACTCCCGTCGTCCCACCGGCGCGGCCGAAAGTTCGTTGGCGGCGCATAGGACGCACAGCTGGCGGTGTTCTCGTTCGGCTGTGCGTTACGAGCGGCGACTTGAGCGCGGGCGGCCTCATAGAGCGCACGTTGCTCGGTGATGAAGTTGGGGTTCGCCGCAGCCATGAACGTGCTCGCCGTCGATTTGGCCCTCCGCCAACCTGTGCTGCTCGAGGAGGAACAGGTTGTACCGATGTTCGTCCTGCGCCTGCCGGAACGGCGACAGAGGCGCCGGCGCAGGCTGCTCCTCCGCCATGGCGGCGTTGAAGTGCGCCTGCGCCTGCTCCATGGTGAAGCCGACATGCACCGGCGCGGGGTCCGGCGCTGAGTCATCGCCGGAGCCCGTCTCCATCGTGGGGTCGTCGTCGGAGACCTCGGGGGAGCTGGCCGGCATGCGGGCTCGATCCGCCTGGCACGGCGGCTCTGCCAGGCGGCCGCAAGGGCGGCCACCTCGTGCTTCTGCTCCGTCGGCAGACTCTCTCACATAGCGTTCCTGCTCGCGGTCATAGCGGATGTGGTGCATGGGAGGAGGATGTGGAGCAGATGTGTTGTGGTGTGTTGTGAGCCGGGTGTGGCCGCCCTTAAATAGCGGTTTCCAATGAGGCCAAGCGTCCGGGTGCGTCAATTCGCGGGCGCCGGAGTTGGTTTCTCGGCCGGCGAGCTTGTTTAATGGCGGCAGACGGAGGGACGGGCATTGAACGACCGTGGTAGATATCCGTCCCGTCCCGTCCAGTAAACGTCTTTTCGGCATTGAACAGGCGCGGGCGGCGCCCTCGACCGGTGAGGCGCTTCAATGCCGGCGCCAGCGAGAGGCCACGTCGCTCTCTGGGTCGGCGTAAATGCGGAGCGGCCGCTCTAGAGCGGCGTAAATGCAGGCAGCTGGCTTCGAGCGGGAAAGTGTGCGGGCGCGGGAGGGGTTTTCGATGGGCCAGGTAAGTCAGACGCGGGCGAAGAAAGCGGTCCGGACGCCCGCAAAGCCCTCCCCAGTTTGTCTTCGGTTTGCGGGAAAAAGCACGTCCGGACTGGCCTGCGGACCGATGGGGGTCGGCGTTGGATAGCAAAATATGTCCGGACCGCACGGTCCGAACGGTTATGGGTGGTTTGAGGGTCGGCATTGGAAATGCCCTAAGTTTGTACTCATACACACGTGCACTGAGGCAGCTGACTCGTATACTAGTACTGAAGCTATAATGCTTTACTGAATGGACTGGAGGTTCTTTTATACAGTACTAGTAAAGTACGGAACCAGCTGACTAGCTCTGATATTTTGGTTTTACCGATATGCAGGGTCAAATATCTTCTACGCGCAAGATTATAGATTATACTAACAAAATTCAGTACCAGATAATAATGTATTTCTTTGTAAACCATGCAATTGATAACAGTTTAGTCCCTTGTAGTGGTTTGCTCCTGTAGTATTCAGCCATCTTGTCTCGAGTTCTACTACTCCCTCCGATCGGGTGCATTGGGCGCTCTATCAAATCTAGATTTTTCGCCTATATGGGTCGCCATCATTAGCTACCACCTCCTTTCACTCCCCTCCTCCCACGAAATTCTTTCGATAGCATGCAGGAGATTTATTGATTGCAGGCTCGCTGCATGTGCTTGCTTGTCGCTAGAAGAAAGTAGGAGGTGGGCCCTGCATGTCGCTAGAAGAAAGGAGGAGGTGGGCGGTGCATGCAGGAGATTTAGGGCCTTTTGTACCTAAAATGCGGGAATAGGAAAAACGCAGTAATAGAGTGTAATGTCCTCTTATACCCTACAGGATTTGGAAGAGTGTTTGATAGTACATGAAAAATAAAGGAATCCAATAAAGAGGTTTGAGTGAATGAAGATTTTCCTCTAAAATGTAGTAGGAATGAATCCTATGAATTTTTTTCTAAGGATTTCAATCGTACGAATCAAACGACCATCGTCCGAAAAAACCCTAAGGATTCAAATCCTCCAAAAATCCTATGAAATTCTTTTGTATCAAAAGAGCCCTTATTAGGGGCGCTTAGCTTAACTGCATGCAGAGATTTATTCACTAGTAGAAAACAGACCTTTCGTCCGGAGCTTTAGTCGCGGCTGGGTTTGGGCCCAAGACTAATGTGAGCATTAGTCCCGGTTCCAATGGCTAGGAGCGGACGGGGGGCACGAGCCCCTTTAGTCCCGGTTCAAATAGGACATCTAATCCCGGTTGGAGATACCAACCGGGATTAAAGGGGTTGCGGCAGGCTGGGGCCCTGCGAGTCCCTTTAGTCCCGATTGGTATCACCAACCGGGACTAAAGTCTTTCCTATATAAATTAAAGCTGCTTCCTCTAGCCCGAGTCCAAGCTTTCTCTTCTGTC
This sequence comes from Elymus sibiricus, assembly GCA_039707655.1. Taxonomy (NCBI): domain Eukaryota; kingdom Viridiplantae; phylum Streptophyta; class Magnoliopsida; order Poales; family Poaceae; genus Elymus; species Elymus sibiricus. The sequence goes on from CM077671.1 coordinate 18,449,066, forward strand.
TGTTTTCTTCCCCCAAGCTCGAGTTCATCCTCCATTTTTACCAACATTTGTCAAGATTGGCGGCACCCCATCTATCCAAGGGTTCTAAAAGGTTAGCAACTTCATCCTTTCATCTCTCATTGCTAGTTTAGCTCGTTTCATGCTCTATAAGTATAGTGATTTGTGGGTTTAGTTTGGGAGTAATTATGTGGGAGTTTATTTGATTTATATGCAATTTGAGCTCAAATTTACTTCTTATTTTGTATATGTTTAGGTGTGGTTTACTTAGTGCCTTTCCGTCCCCGTCCTCACCGCCGTCGATCGCCCGCGCCGTCCCGTCGCCGGCACCACCTTGGTGAGCCTCTTGTTCTTATCCTTTTTGTAAAAAAAAAATCTTATTTATATGATATAGATAGTTACTTGTATCATTTTCGTACTTGTATGATTGTTTGTTATATATAGTGCCATGGTTTTGATATCCGTCCCCGTCGGCCCTCGTCCGGTTTATGATTCGAATGTGGTATATTATCTTTTATAACTATTTGTTTCATTTCGTGTTTATGACAATTATTCCCATCAAGTTGACATGGATATTTTTATCTAGGAGGTATGTGAACCGGAAATTGCAACTGACCCTCTTGTCGAGAAGTTAAACTTAGTTGAAAAAGAAAACGATTATTTGAAAGAAAAAATGAAAAAAAAATATAGAAGAGAAGATGAAATTGGAGTTGTATGTTGCCGCTGTCGTCGATGATCACAAGATCAAGATGGATGCAATGCGCTTGAAGATTAGAAAGATTAGAAAATATGCCATTAATAAAGAGGCTTGGTATCATTATGCTGTTGGATCAATTACTACCTTAGTTGCGATTTTGATCGCATTTGTTGTTGCATTTAAATGCTTTAGATAGTTGTATTTTATTTTATGAGAAGTATGTTATGAACTTTATGTATATATATTTGAAGTAATAACATTTGGTCACTACTCTACTTTGGTTTTAATGTGATGAACTTGTATTAATTTGGTCACTTCGATGTTGTGTAATGAAGATGAGCCGGCAATGGATGTACGATGACCGACGCTCTCCCGAGTTCATTAATGGCCTTTATAATTTTATTCATGTGGCTCAGGCAAACAGCGGAATAATAGTTTTATGTGTTGTCCATGTGGTGTCTGTAAGAATGATAAGGATTACTCTACCTCAAAAATTCTTCACAGCCACCTGCTAAAGTCCGGTTTCATGTCCGGCTATAACTGTTGGACCAAGCACGGAGAAAGAGGGGTTATGATGGAAGACAATGTAGAAGAAGAGGATGATGACGACTATCCGGGGTTCCCTGAATACGATGGTACTACAATGGGGGAAGCTGAAGAAGAGGCATCAGATGAGCCCGCTGATGATCTTGGTCGGGCCATTTTTGATGCAAAGAGAAAGTGCAAAAGTGAAAAGGAGAGGTTGAAGTTGGAACGCATGTTACAGGATCACAAAAAATTGTTGTACCCAAATTGCGAAGATGACAAGAAAAAGCTGGGTACCATACTGGAATTGCTGCAATGGAAGGCAAGGAATGGTGTATCTGACAAGGGATCTGAAAAGTTGCTGATAATGATAAAGATGTTTCCAAAGGATAATGAATTGCCCGCCAGTATGTACGAAACAAAGAAGGTTGTCTGCCCTCTAGGATTAGAGGTGCAGAAGATACATGCATGCCCTAATGACTGCATCCTCTATCGCGGTGAGGAGTACGAGAATTTGAATGCATGCCCGGTATGCGGTGCATTGCGCTATAAGATCAGCCGCGATGACCCTGGTGATGTTGAGGGCGAGCGCCCCAGGAAGAGGGTTCCTGCCAAGGTGATGTGGTATGCTCCTATAATACCACGGTTGAAACGTTTGTTCCGAAACAAAGAGCATGCCGAGTTGTTGTGATGGCATAAAGAAGACCGTAAGAAAGACGAGATGTTGAGAGTACCCGCTGATGGGTCGCAGTGGAGAGAAATCGAGAGAGAGTTCCCGGACTTTGTAGATGACGCAAGGAACTTATGGTTTGGTCTAAGTACAGATGGCATGAATCCTTTTGGGGAGCAGAGCTGTAATCATAGCACCTGGCCTGTGACTCTATGTATCTACAACCTTCCTCCTTGGTTGTGCATGAAGCAGACGTTCATTATGATGCCAGTGCTCATCCAAGGCCCTAAGCAACCCGGCAACGACATTGATGTGTACCTAAGGCCATTAGTTGAAGAACTTCTACAGTTGTGGGATAAAAAAGGTGTACGCGTGTGGGATGAGCACAAACAGGAGGAATTTGACCTACGAGCGTTGCTGTTTGTAACCATCAATGATTGGCCTGCTCTTAGTAACCTTTCAGGATAGACAAACAAGGGATACAATGCATGCACGCACTGTTTAGATGAGACTGAAAGTATATATTTGCATAAATGTAAGAAGAATGTGTACCCGGGACATCGTCAATTTCTTCCGATCAGGCATCTCTTAAGAAAAAAAGGCAAGCATTTCAAAGGTGAGGCAGATCACCGGAAGAAGCCTGGCCACCGTACTGGTCATGATATATTTGATATGGTCAAGGACTTAAAAGTAATCTTTGGAAAGAGTCCTGGCGGACAATATGTTCCGAATGACGCTAATGGACAGGCACCCATGTGGAATAAGAAATCTATATTTTAGGAGCTGCCCTATTGGGAACTCCTAGAGGTCTGCTCTACAATCGACGTGATGCACGTGACAAAGAATCTTTGCGTGAACCTGTTAGGCTTCTTGGGCGTGTATGGGAAGACAAAAGATACACCGAAGGCACAGCAGGACCAGCAACGTATGAACTAAAAAGGAGGCATGCATCCAAAGCAGTATCAAGGTTGTGCCAGCTACGCTCTTACCAAAGAAGAGAAGGAAATATTTTTTGAATGCCTAAGCAGTATGAAGGTCCCGTCTGGCTTCTCGTCGAATATAAAGGGAATAATAAATATAGCAGAGAAAAAATTCCAAAACCTAAAGTCTCATGACTGCCACGTGATTATGACAAAATTACTTCCGGTTGCATTGAGGGGGATTTTACCGGAAAATGTTCGAGTACCCATTGTGAATCTATGTGCATTCCTCAATGCAATTTCTCAGAAGGTAATCGATCCAGAAATCCTACCAAGGTTACAGAATGATTTGGTCCAATGTCTTGTCAGTTTCGAGTTGGTGTTCCCACCATCCTTCTTCAATATTATGATGCACGTCCTAGTTCACCTAGTCAAAGAGATTACCATTCTGGGTCCTGTATTTCTACACAATATGTTCCCCTTTGAGAGGTTCATGGGAGTCTTAAATAAATATGTTCATAACTGTGCTAGGCCAGAAGGAAGCATCTCCAAGGGCTATGGAACAGAGGAGGTTATTGAGTTTTGTGTTGACTTTATTCCTGACCTTAAGCCGATTGGTGTTCCTCAATCGCGGCATGAGGGGAGACTGAGTAAAAAAGGCACGCTAGGAAAGAAAGCAGTAATAAGTATGGACGGACATTCTTTCACTCAAGCACACTACACAGTTCTACGAAATTTCACCTTGGTGGCTCCGTATATCGAGGAACACATGGATATTGTACGCTCTAAGAACCCAGAGCAGTTTGACTCCTGGATTAAACGTACACACATAGCGACTTTCGGCGGTTGGTTGCAAACACATCTCATGAATAACACCACTGTTGGAGATCAGCTGTACTTGTTGGCCAAGTCACCATCTTCGACTATATTGACTTTCAAAGGGTACGAGATAAATGGGAATACATTTTACACGATCGCCCAAGATAAAAACAGCACCAACCAAAACAGTGGTGTCCGCTTTGATGCAACATACAACAATGGGAAAAAGGACACATATCATGGTTACATAGAGGAGATATGGGAACTTGACTATGGACCTTCTTTTAAGGTCCCTTTGTTTCGGTGCAAATGGGTCAATCTGACAGGAGGCGGGGTAAAGGTAGACCCGCAGTACGGAATGACAACAATGGATCTCAACAATCTTGGGTACACAGACGAACCATTCGTCCTAGCTAATGATGTGGCTCAGGTTTTCTATGTGAAGGACATGTCTACCAAACCGAGAAAAAGAAAAGATAAGGAAGCAAATACATCATACGATGAGCCAAAGCACCACATAGTTCTTTGAGGGAAAAGAAACATCGTGGGACTGAAGGACAAGACATACATGTCAGAAGATTATAATAAGTTTGATGAAATTCCTCCCTTCAAAGTGAACACTGACCCAAGCATCCTGTTAAATGATGAAGATTCTCCATGGTTACGGTGCAATCATAAGCAAGGGACATACGAGAAGAAAAAGTCTTATACCCCAAGATCCCACTCTGGGATGTGACCGGCTTCACCGTCATCACTTTCTCTCTAGTGAGTTTCCGGACTTATAGTTGAAAAGTCCCACTTCGGACAAACCGGAGAGAATCTTTGTAAGAGTTAGGGTATACATGTGTTTTGGGTGTTCCTAGGGGTTACCCTAACACAAGCAACCAAAAAGTTTCACTTTTCTACCCCCTTCTGATGCCGGAATCTTTGTAAGAGCTAAGGCATTTTGGCATTTGAAACATGATTTTTGAGGAGTTAATAAATGCAATTATGTCCAAACAAAATATGAATGTGTAAGTTATGTTAAGAAAAAGAATTTGACATCTTATTTGCTCCTCATGTTGAATCCACAGAAATTTGAATCAACTCATTTGGTTTAGTTTTCAAATTGTTATGCATTTTACAAGAATTAATTTCAATCTATAAAATTGAATCTGTCAAATAATTTCTTCAAAATGAAAATTAAAACTCCTCATGTTGACTAACATAAACATAATATAATTTGGCAAAAGAATAACAAGAAAACGGAAACTAAAATAATTAAAACAAAGGAAAAAGTTATAAAACTAAAAGAGCTAAACAAAATCTGTTTTTGATTAAAACACCTATTTAAATTATCCTAAAAATTGCCAAATTGAACATACTGATAAAACACACTAATATTAAACAGCAGCAAAAAGAATCACTCAAAAATCTATTTTTAAACTAAAGTTATTCACAAACTAGTGATTCATACAAATTTCAAAGAATTCAAATTTAAACTATTCAAATTTGAAAACTACTGGCACTAAAAGAAAGTTTATAATTTTTGTTACCTAAAGCAAAAAGATTCACTCAAAAACTCTAAATATTCTAAAATTTATTCAAAATCTAAAAATAGAAACTGTTCTGTTTAGAAAAACAAAACAGAAAAGAAAATATGGGCCTTTAGTCTCGGTTGCAACCACCAACCGGGACTAAAGGGTCAGTTCCCGCACGGAATTTGGGCCGCCGAATTTGGCCCTTTAGTCCCGGTTGCAACCACCAACCGGGACTAAAGGTCCTCCCTCCGCGCGGGAGCTGAGACCTTTAGTCCCGGCTCATGGCTGGAACCGGGACTAAAGGCCCTTTAGTCCTGGTTGCAACCACCAACAGGGACTAAAGGTCTCAGCTCTTTAGTCCCGGTTCCAGCCATGAGCCGGGACTAAAGGTCTCAGCTCCCGCGCGGGGGGAGGACCTTTAGCCCGGTTGGTGGTTGCAACCGGGACTAAAGGGCCTTTACTATATATAGCGGCGCCTCGTTCTCCCGATGCCAGTTACCGCCCGGGAGAAGCACATCGACGACGCCGCCAGGCCGGCCGACCCCGATGCCGACGAAATCGCCGCCCCTGCTGCTCCTAAACCGCCGACGAGCCCTCGTGTGCTCCCACGGTGAGCGTCCGCCTCGTTCCTCCCTCTCTGTTGCGCACACCTCGCCGTGCCCGCGGTTGCCCAAGTGCGGCGGCGCCATGGACGGTTGCTCTTCTTCTCATGGGATTCTAGGGATTTGGTTGCTCTTCTTCTCGTGGGATGGGCAATCTCAGGATGGAGGATGCTACCAAATCTTGCGGCAGTCATGAAAGCCCAGTAGTGGAGCAAGTATACTATCTATTGATATATATATATATATATATATATATATATATATATATATATATATATATATATATATATATATATTGGTTCTCGGTGATAATTTTGTAATGTCTGTCCTAATTCTGTAATTTTCTTAGCATTGCTCTGTTTTATGGTGTGAGCACTTGAAATCATGGGACATGAATTGGAAGATGAACTGCAAGCCACATGTGGATCTTTATTGCATACATTGTTCCCGAAGGAATGTACAAACAATTAGTTATGTTGATGATAAATCATGCTTTGTTGAAAACAATAGTTTCTCCATTTCTGCTGGTGAGATGTGATACAATTTTTCTTTGGTATTGTCTGATCATGTAGAGTAATGGGTTCTCCCTGTTTCAGTTTCTAGAGGTATAAATATACTACCTGCAAGTTAGTTGTGAGGATAGTGTTGATCACCTTGTGTAACAATCTTGAAGATCATGAAGGCCTCTAATGTTTTTTTATGTGTATGTGATATTTGTATGTCAGACAATGATCTTTTTTTTTTCTTCTCAAGTACTAGTATGTAAGACAATGATACATGCATGATATTTGTATGTCAAGACAATGATCTTTTTATTTTGTATGGTTTCCACTAGAAGCACCAGTGCTCCACAATAAATTATTACAGGAGTGCTCTTCATATCTTAGACAATGTTTTTTATTTTGTATGGTTTCCACTAGAAGCACCAGTGCACCACAATAAATTATTTGAGTGGCTACATTCATGTTCAATGTTTTGACAGCAGATGGATGCAAGAAACACATCAATAATAGAAAAAAATTACCACTCACCTAATAGTAAATGCTATCCAGAAAGACGATTACCACTCACCTAATAGTAAATGCTATCAATAATGTTTTGACAATGTTTTGACAGGTCTTTATTAGTTTTCTTTTGTTATGGCAAGGAGGGTATTTTCTGGTGGTCAGGTGGCAATTTTTTGTTTTGGTATTGGTGGCTTCATGGATAGAACAGTGGGATTTTGATTTAATATCATGACTACAATTGTCTTCCAGTTCAGATTGAATTTAAATACTAATTTATTTTATCTTTCTTCTGAATTAGTTAAGCTATGGACGATAGCGACAGATACCGTGAAGATGACATCTTCGATATGATACGCTCCTCCAAAAACCAAGAGATTGAACAAAATGACGGCTCAGAATTTCTGAACGAGTCCGGTGAGGGACTTGAGGAAGAACCAAGAGACGAAGGGGATACAAACAATGATGGCAAAGAAAATGTTAGACAATTAACAAAGTCGGGCGAGGTATATATATTAAGGCTCTGGTGATCATTAGATGTATTAATTGATTTATATATATATTAACAAATCTTTCTTCTTTTAGCCCTCCGGATCGAGCCAATCTACTGGAAAGGTACGAGGCCGGGCCAAAAAGTTGGCCGATGACATAAAGATAAACATCAATGAAGTCTCACAAAAAGACAAACCAATTGCTCCTGCAGAGAATGCCCGTAAATTTATAAATCAATGCGGAGTTATTGTTAGGGACAACATCCCGATCACCATTCGACAATGGAATAAGCCAAAGGAAGATCGAGGAGTTAGTTATATCGACGAAAGATCGAAAAATCTGCTTTCGGATACGCTCATGTCACATTTCAACCTACCAGAGGGTCTTACAGATGGTCAACGGTCGACAATCAAGAAGTTTGCTCTTAAGAAGATGGCCACACAATTCCAGACCTGGAAGAAAAGATTCTACAGCGAGTACAAGAAGGGAGGAAAGAAGACTTCAGAATTCACAGGAGCACTAGAGAAGATAAAAGATCACTGGGACGAATTTGTGGAGTACAAGGAGTCGGCTGAAGCTCTGGAAAGGTCGAGAAAAAATAAGATCAATGCTGAGAAAAAGAACTATTACCATTGTCTGGGGACAGGTGGCTACAAGAGAGCCGTGCCTAAGTGGGACGCATTTGAGGCCAAGATGGTTGTAGAAGGGGTCACTTCAGCTACAGTGGAATGGCCTGAGAGGTCCAAGACTTGGTTTTATGCGCATGGGGGAAAGTTGGATCCAGTGACAGGGCAGATTATTACAAAGGCAAATCTTAAAGAAGCCGAGGACGCTTTACTTCAAGCAATAGAAGATGCTCGAAAGGGGTTGTTCAAGCCCGAGAGAGAGAACGATGAGCTTACACGCGCCCTCGGCAATCCTGAACACGGAGGACGAACACGAGGCAAAGGCGTTGTTCCGTGGGTTCAGGGGTTTTCAGAGTGGAACGCCAGTTATAGAAGCCGTTCGAGAAAAAAGAAGCAGGATGCAGACCGGCTTCAGAGGGTAGAAATACAGAACGAGGAGTAGCTGAGCATTTTAAAGAGGCTGTAGGAGCAAATTGACACAATTAGCCAGGAAAGGGCATTTCCACGGCAGGAGCTAGCAGATCTAGCATTGGATAGTACCGTTCCATCTATGTGGAAAAGCAACGTGGGTTCCACGGGGGTCCGGGCCGATGATGCACTGCTGGCTCGCTACCCCGTGGATGATTGATACGTCCATTTTGCATCATGCTTTTATATTGATATTTATTGCATTATGGGCTGTTATTACACATTTTGGTACAATACTTATGCCTTTTCTCTCTTATTTTACAAGGTTTACATGAAGAGGAAGAATGCCGGCAGCTGGAATTCTGGACTGGAAAAGGAGCAAATCTGAGATACCTATTCTGCACAACTCCAAAAGTCCTGAAAATATACGGAGAATTATTTTGGAATATATAAAAAATATTGGGAGAAAGACATACATCAGGGGGCCCACCAGGCAGTCACAAGCCAGGGGGGCGCGTCCTACCCCCCTGGGCGCGCCCCTGTGGCTTGTGGCCCACCTGGCAGCCCTCCGGTGCCCATCTTCTGCTATATGGTGGGTTTTGACCTGGAAAAAATCATAACAGAGCTTTCGGGGCAAAGCGCGCCGTCTCGAGGCGGAACTTCGGCAGAACCAATCTAGGGCTCCGGCGGAGCTGTTCTGTCGGGGAAACTTCCCTCCGGCAGGGGGAAATCGAAGCCATCGTCATCACCAACGATCCTCTCATTGAGAGGGGGTCAATCTCCATCAACATCTTCACCAGCACCATCTCCTGTCCAAACCCTAGTTCATCTCTTGTATCCGATCTTTGTCTCAAAACCTCAGATTGGTACCTGTGGGTTGCTAGTAGTGTTGATTACTCCTTGTAGTTGATGCTAGTTGGTTTACTTGGTGGAAGATCATATGTTCAGATCCTTGATCATCATTAATACTCCTCTGATTTTGAATATGAATATGCTTTGTGAGTAGTTACGTTTGTTCCTGAGGACATGGGATAAGTCTTGTTATAAGTAATCATGTGAATTTGGTATTCGTTCGATAGTTTGATGAGATGTATGTTGTCTCTCCTCTAGTGGTGTTATGTGAACATCGACTACATGACACTTCACCATTGTTTGGGCCTGGAGGAAGGCATTGGGAAGTAATAAGTAGATGATGGGTTGCTAGAGTGACAGAAGCTTAAACCCTAGTTTATGCGTTGCTTCGTAAGGGGCTGATTTGGATCCACATGTTTCATGCTATGGTTAGATTTATCTTAATTCTTCTTTCGTAGTTGTGGATGCTTGCAAGAGGGGTTAATCATAAGTGGGAGGTTTGTCCAAGTAAGGGCAGCAACCAAGCACCGGTCCACCCACATATCAAATTATCAAAGTAACGAACGTGAATCATATGAGCATGATGAAAACTAGCTTGACAGAAATTCCCATGTGTCCTCGGGAGCGCTTTGATTTATATAAGAGTTTGTCCAGGCTTGTCCTTTGCTATAACATGATAATTCCGAGGGTTGTGGAACAACCCAGAAGAGAGTAAGTGAATGATCGGTAATAGTAAGAAAACTACTTATGCATTTAACATGATAATTCCATGCTATTGTTTGCTGCATTGTTTGGTTGTCGTGAGCTTGCGAGTACATTCAAAGTACTCACCTGGCGTATCATGCCAGTTTGCAGGTCATGCCATGATTGCTTGCTTGTCGTGGATGTCGAGTGTGCGAGCTAGGAGGCGCGTTCCAGCCAGAGTCCCTGCGGAATGGAGTCCATCACCGCAGTCGCTGTTCCGCTGCCGAGAGTTATTTCATTTCCTCGGATTGTTCCGCTGTTAGCATAGAGCTAACCTAGGTAGGCGTAGTATCGCCGTGTCGATGTGATCCTCGTACCCTTGTAACCCTTTTCATAGTAATAAAGAGCTGATTTGTTCTATGCCAACAGTGCCGTATTCCAGAAGACTTGTCCCTGGGCTGGAATACGGGGCGTTCCGGTTCCCTCTGTGCCGGGGTGCCACAGCTAGTGATATAATATCATGACTTGATTTCATGCCATACTTTGCCATGCTAGTAACAATATTTTGAATACCATTATCATGTTAGTACCATGATTTGATCTCATGCCATGTTTGTCAACATTGTTATAATTTTGCTATGTTGTTAAGTGATTGTTCCCACTTATAGTTATCGATGTAAGGGTGTGATGATGGAGATGTTGAACTGAATTTATAAACTAAACTTAGTTAGTTGATCAAGAGCCACCTGTCCGGGCTTATCCGTGCAACCACATTTGCCGATATGGGACGGCCTTGACTTGGTCTGGCTTTGTGCTCTTTTATCGGTACCACCAAAGAGGGAAGGTTATGCGCGCGTGCTGCCCTGATCAGGTAGGTGGCGATAACCTTGTGAGCCCAGTTATTGGTTTAGCCCGGGAGTCCCCGTTTGGGACAGTTGTTTGGCCACGACGGTGGCAGGTGTCAGGAGTGACACAGGGGCCACACAGGGCAGGACTCCGGGGGAGGATGATTGCCGGTGGTACGGTGAAGGAGTCACGGGTTAGGCAGGTTTCGTTGGAGTAACACTGGTCCACCCGAATGGGATCACGAGGTCAGATGCCCCATGGTGTGGGTAAAGTGCGCAACCTCTGCAGAGTGAAGAATCTATTCGAATAGCCGCGTCCACGGTATTGGACAGTCCGTCCAGGCCTCACTAGGTGGTCAACCATAACTAGGATAATAATGATGGAAGAACTTGTCTTATGTTCGGAAGTGCTCAGTGAGTTATGAGTATTCCGAGGGTTGTGGGACAACCCCGAAGAGAGTAAGTTGGTATTCAGTAACAGTAAGCACTTTAAGCACCTAGTGTGATCATTGCCATGCTATGCTATGCAGATTATATGCCTGATCCATGTTATGCCATGCTTGATCCATGTTTTCCTGTTAATTCCATGCCATGTTTAGAATAAATTCTTATATAAGCATAGGGCTTGCTTTGTCATCTGCTTGTTTGGATGCTATGTATTTGGTTGTCTTGCGAGTACATTCAAAGTACTCACCTGGCCTTGCACGTGGCCAGTTGCAGGAGAAGGTCCATCGTGCTAGATCGTAGCCCAGCCAGTCCTGTGAGTTATTGAGCCTAGCCAGAGACGTCGTTGCCGCTGAACTAAGACCTCCGCTGCCATTTTAGTTAGCCTTGGAGCTATGTAATATTGTTGTAAGCAACAATATTGTAATACTCCATTTCATATAATAAAGCCATTTTGTGCCTGGAATTGCTGTATCATGTCTTTGACGTGCGCCAGGTCTTATCCTGGGGCTGGAGTGCGTTGGCCCTCTATCGGGGTGCAACATTATTCCATAAAAAATCTCCGTAAAGTTTCGTGCAATTCCGAGAACGTTTTATTTCTGCACAAAAATAACACCAAGATAGTTCTGTTGAAAACAGCGTCAGTCTGGGTTAGTTTCACTCAAATCATGCAAATTAGAGTCCGGGTTAGTTTCACTTAAATCGTGCAAATTAGGGACCAAAACAAGTGCAAAACTGTTTGGAAAAGTAGATACGATGGAGACGTATCACTTCTCCACACAACCCTGGGTCTCTCAGACGCTCGGGTTTTGTTTGTGTTTGGCGGTGGAGTCTTGTTCAGCTAGGTTTTGCTTGTACTTGTCGTTGGTTTTTTTGCATGATTGTCCCTTAATCAATCATGTCGTTGTGTGGTTTTTTGGCTTGGTTTTCTGTATAAACCGGGTCAATTCTTGTTTTTCTTTTCCCTATCTTAATGAAATCGGCAGAGCTCCTGCCTTGCACGTCAAAATAAATAAATTAACTCTTGCCATGTCATGTGTAAGCTAGTTATCCATTGCTAAATTCGTGGATATTATTTGGACTATGGACAATCTGATCGAGCTGGTGGATGCTGATAGAACAAGATCATTTTTCCCCTGTTTTAAAGAATATATTCATGAAAAAGACATGAGTTTTCATGGCTTTGTTCCCTTAGAGAAAGTATAATAAGGTGACATAAGGGGCTATAAGACTTGCCACATCAGATTTTTGATGAGTTGGAGGACATTGAAAATGAGGGGGATGAAGATTTGTAGTTAGCTGCAGCACATGCTCTAACAAACTCTGTGAGAGGATGAGGTGGGCCAAGTATTAATGGCATGGCATGTTTCTATGGCTAATTATTATATGAATGGGCTATTAGGTTGACTGTAGATGATGTGGCAAGGAAATAGAGCCATCAGCCGGCTCTATTATTAACCATGCTCTCAGGCAGTCCCAATGCTATTCTCCCCAAAGCAGGGACTATCTTAAGATTGTATCTTCTTTCCTTTGTTCTTTGTTTTCTCCTAGGAGACACAACCTTTTACTTTTCTCCCCAAAGTAGTATATAGCAAGTTGGCTTTCTTTGCCAAAAGAACGAGGACGGCGAGGTGTGTGTGTCATGCATGACAATAAATAAGGTTATTCAAAATACTAATCTATGATACTATGCACTATGGAGGTAGTATCATATGCATGATATTAGTGTATAATACTCCCCACTACGAGTAGGCTAATACCCAACAGAGCGTGGGATTCCCTATTAAAGGCTTATTTTTTTGCGCCAACTAAAGAAGACAATCCTCATAGACTCAGTCCATTGCACCTCTCTCCACGTCACATGACTCGGAATGGACAGTACACATCGCAGCGCAATTGATGGGTAGGGTAAAAGAGCTCCCTAAATAAGTACTCCCTCCGTCCGAAAAAGCTTGTCCCTCAAATGGATGTATCTAGCACCAAGTTAGTGCTAGATACATCCATTTGAGAGACAAGCTTGGGACAAGCTTTTTCGGACGGAGGGAGTATAATAACAAGTGGATGTCAGCATACGTCTCTGGTTCAGCCTACATCAACCGACAGAAAATATGGCAAGCGACGACGGGGAGCACACAACCACAAGATTCCCGTGCCTAGCCTGGCTGCGCACATCGGTTGCCATCGTGGTTACCGTGCTCGTCCTTGTGCTCCTGGTGATGGTAATCACGGTAGTCCGTCGCCCTGAGAAGATCAGCCTCTCGAGCTACGGCTATATCCAGACAGAGCAGCTGTGGTGGAATGAGACACCGAGTACGAAGGTAACCACATAAACTCAGCATGAAATTAATTCGGACTAATTTTGATCCCTGCCACCATCCACAGCCAGCGACGAATGTGACGATGTATGTCAGTGTGTTTGCCTACAACCCCAGCGGCCGCGGCAGAATCGACTGCAACATCACCACCATCAGCATCATCGACATGCCATATGATGACTTCACGGAGATGGTTGAGATCCAGAGAGTGTACTCTCCAAAGAGTCCAGAATTCTCCCTTCCGCCGCAGACCTGGCACAGAGATAGGAGGACGGTGCACATCACCGACCAAGGTGTGCTGTCGTATCTCTCCGCAGAGCACCAATATGAGTACAGATTCCCCGTGATGGTGCAGGTTAACACCACCTACAAGGCACAGCATTCGGCGGCGAGCGCCAACGTCAGCCACTTTTGCTGGCCGGTGACCTTCGGCTACGGCTACTCTTACGTCGAAGCCGGCGACGTCCAATGCAAGACGAGCGAAGAGATGGATTACTCTGTCTCTTGGGCTAGTCCTAGCTGAGTTTTTTTTTTTAAATATTAGCATCTTTTATTTATTTTTCTTGCTGTTCGTGGAGTTCGCTTGTTTGCCTGCTTTCAACTTCTCCTTACGGCTTCAGGCCAGCTTGTTTCAACCGTATTCATTGGTAAATTTTTATTCAACAATTATTTATTACTGTAAGTCCGCAGGGTGCCGCCGTTTGGTGCTGTAATCAGGGAATTTACATTTCGTTTGTGGAATTTTTTTGCCCCTGACCGACATTCGCAAATTTCGGAAAAAGGTTTCAAAAATTTCGGCCAAATATGTTAGCTAGGCTACCTTGTAGCTAGCTTTCACCGGATCGAGTGGAGCAGAGGCAAAGTGCAAGTGTTGCTCTTGCGTGCTAGTACGGACAGAGAACATAGTGTAAGTTTTTATTTTTTTTGAAATCGAGGGAAAAGAATTGTCTCATTCATTAATTAAGAAGAGAGTTTACAAAGTTATTGCTCAAAAAGAAGAGCAGTACATCCTCGAATACAAGAACTCAAATAGTAGTGTAAGGGCATCTCCAACGCTGACCCGCAAACCGGACACCGCATCCGTCCGCGGACAGTGGGAGGCCAGTCCACGGACATGGATGCGGGAGCCGGCCATCCAACCATGCCCGCATACTTTTCGAACACTCTTTAAACAAACCAGACGAATTACATGCAAACCGGATGATTTTCATACAAACCGAACGAAAACATTTACATTTCGGAGATTTTTTTTAAAGGGCCGGACCTAAACCTAGACTACGGCGGCGTCCGTCGTCCAAGTCCTTGTTGTTCCCTTCCGGCGACCGCGTCCTCATCCGCCATCTCCATGAGCGCCGGCGATAAGACCCCTGAAGTGAACGTGCGGTCGCCGGCGAGGAAGAGTAGAACATGGGAGACGGACCGGCCCACATGGGACACAAACACAAGGCCCTGCCGTCTCCCATGCCCTACTCATCCTTGGAGGAGACCGCGACCTATCCATCGCCGGTGGATGTGAGGTCCACGGTGGAAATGGAGGAGCCGCCGGCACTCCCGTCGTCCCACCGGCGCGGCCGAAAGTTCGTTGGCGGCGCATAGGACGCACAGCTGGCGGTGTTCTCGTTCGGCTGTGCGTTACGAGCGGCGACTTGAGCGCGGGCGGCCTCATAGAGCGCACGTTGCTCGGTGATGAAGTTGGGGTTCGCCGCAGCCATGAACGTGCTCGCCGTCGATTTGGCCCTCCGCCAACCTGTGCTGCTCGAGGAGGAACAGGTTGTACCGATGTTCGTCCTGCGCCTGCCGGAACGGCGACAGAGGCGCCGGCGCAGGCTGCTCCTCCGCCATGGCGGCGTTGAAGTGCGCCTGCGCCTGCTCCATGGTGAAGCCGACATGCACCGGCGCGGGGTCCGGCGCTGAGTCATCGCCGGAGCCCGTCTCCATCATGGGGTCGTCGTCGGAGACCTCGGGGGAGCTGGCCGGCATGCGGGCTCGATCCGCCTGGCACGGCGGCTCTGCCAGGCGGCCGCAAGGGCGGCCACCTCGTGCTTCTGCTCCGTCGGCAGACTCTCTCACATAGCGTTCCTGCTCGCGGTCATAGCGGATGTGGTGCATGGGAGGAGGATGTGGAGCAGATGTGTTGTGGTGTGTTGTGAGCCGGGTGTGGCCGCCCTTAAATAGCGGTTTCCAATGAGGCCAAGCGTCCGGGTGCGTCAATTCGCGGGCGCCGGAGTTGGTTTCTCGGCCGGCGAGCTTGTTTAATGGCGGCAGACGGAGGGACGGGCATTGAACGACCGTGGTAGATATCCGTCCCGTCCCGTCCAGTAAACGTCTTTTCGGCATTGAACAGGCGCGGGCGGCGCCCTCGACCGGTGAGGCGCTTCAATGCCGGCGCCAGCGAGAGGCCACGTCGCTCTCTGGGTCGGCGTAAATGCGGAGCGGCCGCTCTAGAGCGGCGTAAATGCAGGCAGCTGGCTTCGAGCGGGAAAGTGTGCGGGCGCGGGAGGGGTTTTCGATGGGCCAGGTAAGTCAGACGCGGGCGAAGAAAGCGGTCCGGACGCCCGCAAAGCCCTCCCCAGTTTGTCTTCGGTTTGCGGGAAAAAGCACGTCCGGACTGGCCTGCGGACCGATGGGGGTCGGCGTTGGATAGCAAAATATGTCCGGACCGCACGGTCCGAACGGTTATGGGTGGTTTGAGGGTCGGCATTGGAAATGCCCTAAGTTTGTACTCATACACACGTGCACTGAGGCAGCTGACTCGTATACTAGTACTGAAGCTATAATGCTTTACTGAATGGACTGGAGGTTCTTTTATACAGTACTAGTATTTACAACTGACTTGGAGCTGCACGTGTACATCTAGTAAACTTAGACTACAAGCTACTGCTAGTTACAGCTCAAACTTATCTTATCTACTACAGCTAACTACCTTTAACTAGTAAAGTACGGAACCAGCTGACTAGCTCTGATATTTTGGTTTTACCGATATGCAGGGTCAAATATCTTCTACGCGCAAGATTATAGATTATACTAACAAAATTCAGTACCAGATAATAATGTATTTCTTTGTAAACCATGCAATTGATAACAGTTTAGTCCCTTGTAGTGGTTTGCTCCTGTAGTATTCAGCCATCTTGTCTCGAGTTCTACTACTCCCTCCGATCGGGTGCATTGGGCGCTCTATCAAATCTAGATTTTTCGCCTATATGGGTCGCCATCATTAGCTACCACCTCCTTTCACTCCCCTCCTCCCACGAAATTCTTTCGATAGCATGCAGGAGATTTATTGATTGCAGGCTCGCTGCATGTGCTTGCTTGTCGCTAGAAGAAAGTAGGAGGTGGGCCCTGCATGTCGCTAGAAGAAAGGAGGAGGTGGGCGGTGCATGCAGGAGATTTAGGGCCTTTTGTACCTAAAATGCGGGAATAGGAAAAACGCAGTAATAGAGTGTAATGTCCTCTTATACCCTACAGGATTTGGAAGAGTGTTTGATAGTACATGAAAAATAAAGGAATCCAATAAAGAGGTTTGAGTGAATGAAGATTTTCCTCTAAAATGTAGTAGGAATGAATCCTATGAAATTTTTTCTAAGGATTTCAATCGTACGAATCAAACGACCATCGTCCGAAAAAACCCTAAGGATTCAAATCCTCCAAAAATCCTATGAAATTCTTTTGTATCAAAAGAGCCCTTATTAGGGGCGCTTAGCTTAACTGCATGCAGAGATTTATTCACTAGTAGAAAACAGACCTTTCGTCCGGAGCTTTAGTCGCGGCTGGGTTTGGGCCCAAGACTAATGTGAGCATTAGTCCCGGTTCCAATGGCTAGGAGCGGACGGGGGGCACGAGCCCCTTTAGTCCCGGTTCAAATAGGACATCTAATCCCGGTTGGAGATACCAACCGGGATTAAAGGGGTTGCGGCAGGCTGGGGCCCTGCGAGTCCCTTTAGTCCCGATTGGTATCACCAACCGGGACTAAAGTCTTTCCTATATAAATTAAAGCTGCTTCCTCTAGCCCGAGTCCAAGCTTTCTCTTCTGTCTGTTTTCTTCCCCCAAGCTCGAGTTCATCCTCCATTTTTACCAACATTTGTCAAGATTGGCGGCACCCCATCTATCCAAGGGTTCTAAAAGGTTAGCAACTTCATCCTTTCATCTCTCATTGCTAGTTTAGCTCGTTTCATGCTCTATAAGTATAGTGATTTGTGGGTTTTAGTTTGGGAGTAATTATGTGGGAGTTTATTTGATTTATATGCAATTTGAGCTCAAATTTACTTCTTATTTTGTATATGTTTAGGTGTGGTTTACTTAGTGCCTTTCCGTCCCCGTCCTCACCGCCGTCGATCGCCCGCGCCGTCCCGTCGCCGGCACCACCTTGGTGAGCCTCTTGTTCTTATCCTTTTTGTAAAAAAAAATCTTATTTATATGATATAGATAGTTACTTGTATCATTTTCGTACTTGTATGATTGTTTGTTATATATAGTGCCATGGTTTTGATATCCGTCCCCGTCGGCCCTCGTCCGGTTTATGATTCGGATGTGGTATATTATCTTTTATAGCTATTTGTTTCATTTCGTGTTTATGACAATTATTCCCATCAAGTTGACATGGATATTTTTATCTAGGAGGTATGTGAACCGGAAATTGCAACCGACCCTCTTGTCGAGAAGTTAAACTTAGTTGAAAAAGAAAACGATTATTTGAAAGAAAAAATGAAAAAAAAATATAGAAGAGAAGATGAAATTGGAGTTGTATGTTGCCGCTGTCGTCGATGATCACAAGATCAAGATGGATGCAATGCGCTTGAAGATTAGAAAGATTAGAAAATATGCCATTAATAAAGAGGCTTGGTATCATTATGCTGTTGGATCAATTACTACCTTAGTTGCGATTTTGATCGCATTTGTTGTTGCATTTAAATGCTTTAGATAGTTGTATTTTATTTTATGAGAAGTATGTTATGAACTTTATGTATATATATTTGAAGTAATAACATTTGGTCACTACTCTACTTTGGTTTTAATGTGATGAACTTGTATTAATTTGGTCACTTCGATGTTGTGTAATGAAGATGAGCCGGCAATGGATGTACGATGACCGACGCTCTCCCGAGTTCATTAATGGCCTTTATAATTTTATTCATGTGGCTCAGGCAAACAGCGGAATAATAGTTTTATGTGTTGTCCATGTGGTGTCTGTAAGAATGATAAGGATTACTCTACCTCAAAAATTCTTCACAGCCACCTGCTAAAGTCCGGTTTCATGTCCGGCTATAACTGTTGGACCAAGCACGGAGAAAGAGGGGTTATGATGGAAGACAATGTAGAAGAAGAGGATGATGACGACTATCCGGGGTTCCCTGAATACGATGGTACTACAATGGGGGAAGCTGAAGAAGAGGCATCAGATGAGCCCGCTGATGATCTTGGTCGGGCCATTTTTGATGCAAAGAGAAAGTGCAAAAGTGAAAAGGAGAGGTTGAAGTTGGAACGCATATTACAGGATCACAAAAAATTGTTGTACCCAAATTGCGAAGATGACAAGAAAAAGCTGGGTACCATACTGGAATTGCTGCAATGGAAGGCAAGGAATGGTGTATCTGACAAGGGATCTGAAAAGTTGCTGATAATGATAAAGATGTTTCCAAAGGATAATGAATTGCCCGCCAGTATGTACGAAACAAAGAAGGTTGTCTGCCCTCTAGGATTAGAGGTGCAGAAGATACATGCATGCCCTAATGACTGCATCCTCTATCGCGGTGAGGAGTACGAGAATTTGAATGCATGCCCGGTATGCGGTGCATTGCGCTATAAGATCAGCCGCGATGACCCTGGTGATGTTGAGGGCGAGCGCCCCAGGAAGAGGGTTCCTGCCAAGGTGATGTGGTATGCTCCTATAATACCACGGTTGAAACGTTTGTTCCGAAACAAAGAGCATGCCGAGTTGTTGTGATGGCATAAAGAAGACCGTAAGAAAAACGAGATGTTGAGAGTACCCGCTGATGGGTCGCAGTGGAGAGAAATCGAGAGAGAGTTCCCGGACTTTGTAGATGACGCAAGGAACTTATGGTTTGGTCTAAGTACAGATGGCATGAATCCTTTTGGGGAGCAGAGCTGTAATCATAGCACCTGGCCTGTGACTCTATGTATCTACAACCTTCCTCCTTGGTTGTGCATGAAGCAGAAGTTCATTATGATGCCAGTGCTCATCCAAGGCCCTAAGCAACCCGGCAACGACATTGATGTGTACCTAAGGCCATTAGTTGAAGAACTTCTACAGTTGTGGGATAAAAAAGGTGTACGTGTGTGGGATGAGCACAAACAGGAGGAATTTGACCTACGAGCGTTGCTGTTTGTAACCATCAATGATTGGCCTGCTCTTAGTAACCTTTCAGGATAGACAAACAAGGGATACAATGCATGCACGCACTGTTTAGATGAGACTGAAAGTATATATTTGCATAAATGTAAGAAGAATGTGTACCCGGGACATCGTCAATTTCTTCCGATCAGGCATCTCTTAAGAAAAAAAGGCAAGCATTTCAAAGGTGAGGCAGATCACCGGAAGAAGCCTGGCCACCGTACTGGTCATGATATATTTGATATGGTCAAGGACTTAAAAGTAATCTTTGGAAAGAGTCCTGGCGGACAATATGTTCCGAATGACGCTAATGGACAGGCACCCATGTGGAATAAGAAATCTATATTTTAGGAGCTGCCCTATTGGGAACTCCTAGAGGTCTGCTCTACAATCGACGTGATGCACGTGACAAAGAATCTTTGCGTGAACCTGTTAGGCTTCTTGGGCGTGTATGGGAAGACAAAAGATACACCGAAGGCACAGCAGGACCAGCAACGTATGAACTAAAAAGGAGGCATGCATCCAAAGCAGTATCAAGGTCGTGCCAGCTACGCTCTTACCAAAGAAGAGAAGGAAATATTTTTTGAATGCCTAAGCAGTATGAAGGTCCCGTCTGGCTTCTCGTTGAATATAAAGGGAATAATAAATATAGCAGAGAAAAAATTCCAAAACCTAAAGTCTCATGACTGCCACGTGATTATGACAAAATTACTTCCGGTTGCATTGAGGGGGATTTTACCGGAAAATGTTCGAGTACCCATTGTGAATCTATGTGCATTCCTCAATGCAATTTCTCAGAAGGTAATCGATCCAGAAATCCTACCAAGGTTACAGAATGATTTGGTCCAATGTCTTGTCAGTTTCGAGTTGGTGTTCCCACCATCCTTCTTCAATATTATGATGCACGTCCTAGTTCACCTAGTCAAAGAGATTACCATTCTGGGTCCTGTATTTCTACACAATATGTTCCCCTTTGAGAGGTTCATGGGAGTCTTAAATAAATATGTTCATAACTGTGCTAGGCCAGAAGGAAGCATCTCCAAGGGCTATGGAACAGAGGAGGTTATTGAGTTTTGTGTTGACTTTATTCCTGACCTTAAGCCGATTGGTGTTCCTCAATCGCGGCATGAGGGGAGACTGAGTAAAAAAGGCACGCTAGGAAAGAAAGCAGTAATAAGTATGGACGGACATTCTTTCACTCAAGCACACTACACAGTTCTACGAAATTTCACCTTGGTGGCTCCGTATATCGAGGAACACATGGATATTGTACGCTCTAAGAACCCAGAGCAGTTTGACTCCTGGATTAAACGTACACACATAGCGACTTTCGGCGGTTGGTTGCAAACACATCTCATGAATAACACCACTGTTGGAGATCAGCTGTACTTGTTGGCCAAGTCACCATCTTCGACTATATTGACTTTCAAAGGGTACGAGATAAATGGGAATACATTTTACACGATCGCCCAAGATAAAAACAGCACCAACCAAAACAGTGGTGTCCGCTTTGATGCAACATACAACAATGGGAAAAAGGACACATATCATGGTTACATAGAGGAGATATGGGAACTTGACTATGGACCTTCTTTTAAGGTCCCTTTGTTTCGGTGCAAATGGGTCAATCTGACAGGAGGCGGGGTAAAGGTAGACCCGCAGTACGGAATGACAACAATGGATCTCAACAATCTTGGGTACACAGACGAACCATTCGTCCTAGCTAATGATGTGGCTCAGGTTTTCTATGTGAAGGACATGTCTACCAAACCGAGAAAAAGAAAAGATAAGGAAGCAAATACATCATACGATGAGCCAAAGCACCACATAGTTCTTTGAGGGAAAAGAAACATCGTGGGACTGAAGGACAAGACATACATGTCAGAAGATTATAATAAGTTTGATGAAATTCCTCCCTTCAAAGTGAACACTGACCCAAGCATCCTGTTAAATGATGAAGATTCTCCATGGTTACGGTGCAATCATAAGCAAGGGACATACGAGAAGAAAAAGTCTTATACCCCAAGATCCCACTCTGGGATGTGACCGGCTTCACCGTCATCACTTTCTCTCTAGTGAGTTTCCGGACTTATAGTTGAAAAGTCCCACTTCGGACAAACCGGAGAGAATCTTTGTAAGAGTTAGGGTATACATGTGTTTTGGGTGTTCCTAGGGGTTACCCTAACACAAGCAACCAAAAAGTTTCACTTTTCTACCCCCTTCTGACGCCGGAATCTTTGTAAGAGCTAAGGCATTTTGGCATTTGAAACATGATTTTTGAGGAGTTAATAAATGCAATTATGTCCAAACAAAATATGAATGTGTAAGTTATGTTAAGAAAAATAATTTGACATCTTATTTGCTCCTCATGTTGAATCCACAGAAATTTGAATCAACTCATTTGGTTTAGTTTTCAAATTGTTATGCATTTTACAAGAATTAATTTCAATCTATAAAATTGAATCTGTCAAATAATTTCTTCAAAATGAAAATTAAAACTCCTCATGTTGACTAACATAAACATAATATAATTTGGCAAAAGAATAACAAGAAAACGGAAACTAAAATAATTAAAACAAAGGAAAAAGTTATAAAACTAAAAGAGCTAAACAAAATCTGTTTTTGATTAAAACACCTATTTAAATTATCCTAAAAATTGCCAAATTGAACATACTGATAAAACACACTAATATTAAACAGCAGCAAAAAGAATCACTCAAAAATCTATTTTTAAACTAAAGTTATTCACAAACTAGTGATTCATACAAATTTCAAAGAATTCAAATTTAAACTATTCAAATTTGAAAACTACTGGCACTAAAAGAAAGTTTATAATTTTTGTTACCTAAAGCAAAAAGATTCACTCAAAAACTCTAAATATTCTAAAATTTATTCAAAATCTAAAAATAGAAACTGTTCTGTTTAGAAAAACAAAACAGAAAAGAAAATATGGGCCTTTAGTCTCGGTTGCAACCACCAACCGGGACTAAAGGGTCAGTTCCCGCACGGAATTTGGGCCGCCGAATTTGGCCCTTTAGTCCCGGTTGCAACCACCAACCGGGACTAAAGGTCCTCCCTCCGCGCGGGAGCTGAGACCTTTAGTCCCGGCTCATGGCTGGAACCGGGACTAAAGGCCCTTTAGTCCTGGTTGCAACCACCAACAGGGACTAAAGGTCTCAGCTCTTTAGTCCCGGTTCCAGCCATGAGCCGGGACTAAAGGTCTCAGCTCCCGCGCGGGGGGAGGACCTTTAGCCCGGTTGGTGGTTGCAACCGGGACTAAAGGGCCTTTACTATATATAGCGGCGCCTCGTTCTCCCGATGCCAGTTACCGCCCGGGAGAAGCACATCGACGACGCCGCCAGGCCGGCCGACCCCGATGCCGACGAAATCGCCGCCCCTGCTGCTCCTAAACCGCCGACGAGCCCTCGTGTGCTCCCACGGTGAGCGTCCGCCTCGTTCCTCCCTCTCTGTTGCGCACACCTCGCCGTGCCCGCGGTTGCCCAAGTGCGGCGGCGCCATGGACGGTTGCTCTTCTTCTCATGGGATTCTAGGGATTTGGTTGCTCTTCTTCTCGTGGGATGGGCAATCTCAGGATGGAGGATGCTACCAAATCTTGCGGCAGTCATGAAAGCCCAGTAGTGGAGCAAGTATACTATCTATTGATATATATATATATATATATATATATATATATATATATATATATATATATATTGGTTCTCGGTGATAATTTTGTAATGTCTGTCCTAATTCTGTAATTTTCTTAGCATTGCTCTGTTTTATGGTGTGAGCACTTGAAATCATGGGACATGAATTGGAAGATGAACTGCAAGCCACATGTGGATCTTTATTGCATACATTGTTCCCGAAGGAATGTACAAACAATTAGTTATGTTGATGATAAATCATGCTTTGTTGAAAACAATAGTTTCTCCATTTCTGCTGGTGAGATGTGATACAATTTTTCTTTGGTATTGTCTGATCATGTAGAGTAATGGGTTCTCCCTGTTTCAGTTTCTAGAGGTATAAATATACTACCTGCAAGTTAGTTGTGAGGATAGTGTTGATCACCTTGTGTAACAATCTTGAAGATCATGAAGGCCTCTAATGTTTTTTTATGTGTATGTGATATTTGTATGTCAGACAATGATCTTTTTTTTTTCTTCTCAAGTACTAGTATGTAAGACAATGATACATGCATGATATTTGTATGTCAAGACAATGATCTTTTTATTTTGTATGGTTTCCACTAGAAGCACCAGTGCTCCACAATAAATTATTACAGGAGTGCTCTTCATATCTTAGACAATGTTTTTTATTTTGTATGGTTTCCACTAGAAGCACCAGTGCACCACAATAAATTATTTGAGTGGCTACATTCATGTTCAATGTTTTGACAGCAGATGGATGCAAGAAACACATCAATAATAGAAAAAAATTACCACTCACCTAATAGTAAATGCTATCCAGAAAGACGATTACCACTCACCTAATAGTAAATGCTATCAATAATGTTTTGACAATGTTTTGACAGGTCTTTATTAGTTTTCTTTTGTTATGGCAAGGAGGGTATTTTCTGGTGGTCAGGTGGCAATTTTTTGTTTTGGTATTGGTGGCTTCATGGATAGAACAGTGGGATTTTGATTTAATATCATGACTACAATTGTCTTCCAGTTCAGATTGAATTTAAATACTAATTTATTTTATCTTTCTTCTGAATTAGTTAAGCTATGGACGATAGCGACAGATACCGTGAAGATGACATCTTCGATATGATACGCTCCTCCAAAAACCAAGAGATTGAACAAAATGACGGCTCAGAATTTCTGAACGAGTCCGGTGAGGGACTTGAGGAAGAACCAAGAGACGAAGGGGATACAAACAATGATGGCAAAGAAAATGTTAGACAATTAACAAAGTCGGGCGAGGTATATATATTAAGGCTCTGGTGATCATTAGATGTATTAATTGATTTATATATATATTAACAAATCTTTCTTCTTTTAGCCCTCCGGATCGAGCCAATCTACTGGAAAGGTACGAGGCCGGGCCAAAAAGTTGGCCGATGACATAAAGATAAACATCAATGAAGTCTCACAAAAAGACAAACCAATTGCTCCTGCAGAGAATGCCCGTAAATTTATAAATCAATGCGGAGTTATTGTTAGGGACAACATCCCGATCACCATTCGAGAATGGAATAAGCCAAAGGAAGATCGAGGAGTTAGTTATATCGACGAAAGATCGAAAAATCTGCTTTCGGATACGCTCATGTCACATTTCAACCTACCAGAGGGTCTTACAGATGGTCAACGGTCGACAATCAAGAAGTTTTCTCTTAATAAGATGGCCACACAATTCCAGACCTGGAAGAAAAGATTCTACAGCGAGTACAAGAAGGGAGGAAAGAAGACTTCAGAATTCACAGGAGCACTAGAGAAGATAAAAGATCACTGGGACGAATTTGTGGAGTACAAGGAGTCGGCTGAAGCTCTGGAAAGGTCGAGAAAAAATAAGATCAATGCTGAGAAAAAGAACTATTACCATTGTCTGGGGACAGGTGGCTACAAGAGAGCCGTGCCTAAGTGGGACGCATTTGAGGCCAAGATGGTTGTAGAAGGGGTCACTTCAGCTACAGTGGAATGGCCTGAGAGGTCCAAGACTTGGTTTTATGCGCATGGGGGAAAGTTGGATCCAGTGACAGGGCAGATTATTACAAAGGCAAATCTTAAAGAAGCCGAGGACGCTTTACTTCAAGCAATAGAAGATGCTCGAAAGGGGTTGTTCAAGCCCGAGAGAGAGAACGATGAGCTTACACGCGCCCTCGGCAATCCTGAACACGGAGGACGAACACGAGGCAAAGGCGTTGTTCCGTGGGTTCAGGGGTTTTCAGAGTGGAACGCCAGTTATAGAAGCCGTTCGAGAAAAAAGAAGCAGGATGCAGACCGGCTTCAGAGGGTAGAAATACAGAACGAGGAGTAGCTGAGCATTTTAAAGAGGCTGTAGGAGCAAATTGACACAATTAGCCAGGAAAGGGCATTTCCACGGCAGGAGCTAGCAGATCTAGCATTGGATAGTACCGTTCCATCTATGTGGAAAAGCAACGTGGGTTCCACGGGGGTCCGGGCCGATGATGCACTGCTGGCTCGCTACCCCGTGGATGATTGATACGTCCATTTTGCATCATGCTTTTATATTGATATTTATTGCATTATGGGCTGTTATTACACATTTTGGTACAATACTTATGCCTTTTCTCTCTTATTTTACAAGGTTTACATGAAGAGGAAGAATGCCGGCAGCTGGAATTCTGGACTGGAAAAGGAGCAAATCTGAGATACCTATTCTGCACAACTCCAAAAGTCCTGAAAATATACGGAGAATTATTTTGGAATATATAAAAAATATTGGGAGAAAGACATACATCAGGGGGCCCACCAGGCAGTCACAAGCCAGGGGGGCGCGTCCTACCCCCCTGGGCGCGCCCCTGTGGCTTGTGGCCCACCTGGCAGCCCTCCGGTGCCCATCTTCTGCTATATGGTGGGTTTTGACCTGGAAAAAATCATAACAGAGCTTTCGGGGCAAAGCGCGCCGTCTCGAGGCGGAACTTCGGCAGAACCAATCTAGGGCTCCGGCGGAGCTGTTCTGTCGGGGAAACTTCCCTCCGGCAGGGGGAAATCGAAGCCATCGTCATCACCAACGATCCTCTCATTGAGAGGGGGTCAATCTCCATCAACATCTTCACCAGCACCATCTCCTGTCCAAACCCTAGTTCATCTCTTGTATCCGATCTTTGTCTCAAAACCTCAGATTGGTACCTGTGGGTTGCTAGTAGTGTTGATTACTCCTTGTAGTTGATGCTAGTTGGTTTACTTGGTGGAAGATCATATGTTCAGATCCTTGATCATCATTAATACTCCTCTGATTTTGAATATGAATATGCTTTGTGAGTAGTTACGTTTGTTCCTGAGGACATGGGATAAGTCTTGTTATAAGTAATCATGTGAATTTGGTATTCGTTCGATAGTTTGATGAGATGTATGTTGTCTCTCCTCTAGTGGTGTTATGTGAACATCGACTACATGACACTTCACCATTGTTTGGGCCTGGAGGAAGGCATTGGGAAGTAATAAGTAGATGATGGGTTGCTAGAGTGACAGAAGCTTAAACCCTAGTTTATGCGTTGCTTCGTAAGGGGCTGATTTGGATCCACATGTTTCATGCTATGGTTAGATTTATCTTAATTCTTCTTTCGTAGTTGTGGATGCTTGCAAGAGGGGTTAATCATAAGTGGGAGGTTTGTCCAAGTAAGGGCAGCACCCAAGCACCGGTCCACCCACATATCAAATTATCAAAGTAACGAACGTGAATCATATGAGCATGATGAAAACTAGCTTGACAGAAATTCCCATGTGTCCTCGGGAGCGCTTTGATTTATATAAGAGTTTGTCCAGGCTTGTCCTTTGCTATAAAAAGGATTGGGCCACCTTGCTGCATCTTTGTTACACTTGTTACTTGCTACCCGCTACGAATTATCTTATCACAAAACTATCTGTTACCGATAATTTCAGTGCTTGCAGAGAATACCTTACTCAGAACCGCTTGTCATTTCCTTCTGCTCCTCGTTGGGTTCGATATCTTACTTATCGAAAGGACTATGATAGATCCCCTATACTTGTGAGTCATCAAGACTCTTTTCTGGCGCCGTTGCCGGGGAGTGAAGCGCCTTTGGTGAGTGGAACTTGGTAAGGAAAAATTTATATAGTGTGCTGAAATTTACTGTCACTTGTTACTATGGAAACTAATCCTTTGAGGGGCTTGTTCGGGGTATCTTCACCCCGACCAGAAGCACAAAGATTTTCTCCCCAACCTACTGCACCTACTGAAAATATTTATTATGAAATTCCTTCGGGTATGATAGAGAAACTGCTAGCTAATCCTTATGCAGGAGATGGAACACTACATCCTGATTTACATCTAATCTATGTGGATGAAGTTTGTGGATTATTTAAGCTTGCAGGTTTGCCCGAGGATGTTGTCAAGAAGAAGGTCTTTCCTTTATCTTTGAAGGGGAAGGCATTGACATGGTATAGGCTATGTGATGATATTGGATCATGGAACTACAACCGATTGAAATTGGAATTTCATCAGAAATTTTATCCTATGCATCTGGTTCATCGTGATCGGAATTATATTTATAATTTTTGGCCTCGTGAAGGAGAAAGAATTGCTCAAGCTTGGGGGAGGCTCAAGTCAATGTTATATTCATGCCCCAATCATGAGCTCTCAAGAGAAATTATTATTCAGAATTTTTATGCTCGGCTTTCTCATAATGATCGATCCATGCTCGATACTTCTTGTGGCGGTTCCTTTATGAAGAAAGATATTGAATTCAAATGGGCTTTATTGGAAAGAATTAAACGCAACTCTGAAGATTGGGAACTCGACGAAGGTAAGGAGTCAGGTATAAACCTTAAGTTCGATTGTGTTAAATCCTTTATAGACACCGATGCTTTTCGTGATTTTAGCACTAAATATGGACTTGACTCTGAGATAGTAGCTTCTTTCTGTGAATCTTTTGCTGCTCATGTTGATCTCCCTAAGGAGAAGTGGTTTAAATATCATCCTCCCATTGAAGTGAAAGTAGTTGAACCTATTAAAGTTGAAGAAGAAACTATTACTTATAATGTTGATCCTGTTATTCCTACTGCTTATATTGAGAAACCACCCTTCCCTATTAGGATAAAGGAACATGCTAAAGCTTCAACTGTGGTTCGTAAGAGTTGTACTAGAACACCTACACCCCCTGAACAAATTAAAGTTGAACCTAGTATTGCTATGGTTAAAGATCTCTTGGTTGATAATATTGATGGGCATGTTATTCATTTCTGTGATGAAGCTGCTAGAATTGCTAGGCCTGATACTAAGAGTAAGCATAGACCAGTTGTTGGCGTGCCTGTTGTTTCTGTTAAAATAGGAGATCATTGTTATCATGGCTTGTGTGATATGGGTGCTAGCGTGAGTGCAATTCCCTTTTCCTTATACAAAGAAATTATGCATGATATTGCACCAGTTGAACTAGAGGAAATTGATGTTACTATTAAGCTTGCCAATAGAGATACTATTGCACCAATTGGGATTGTTAGAGATGTTGAAGTCTTGTCTGGGAAAATAAAGTATCCTACCGATTTTCTTGTTCTTGGTTCCCCACAAGATGATTTTTGACCCATTATATTTGGCAGACCCTTCTTGAATACTGTTAATGCTAAAATTGATTGTGAAAAAGAAACAGTTACTGTGAGTTTTGGGGATGTGTCTCATGAGTTCAATTTCTCTAAATTTCGTAGACAACCCCATGACAAAGAATTGCCTAGTAAAGATGAAATTATTGGTCTTGCTTCTATTGATGTGCCTCCTACTGATCCTTTAGAACAATATTTGCTAGACCATGAAAATGATATGCATATGAATGAGAGGAATGAAATAGATAAAATTTTCTTTGATCAACAGCCTATTTTGAAACACAACTTACCTGTTGAAATACTTGGTGATCCTCCTCCACCCAAGGGTGATCCCGTGTCCCTAAGAAGGGAGGTATCACCGTTGTCCCTAATGATAAAAATGAATTGATCCCGCAAAGAATTATTACAGGTTATAGAATGGTAATTGATTTTAGGAAATTAAATAAAGCTACTAAGAAAGATCATTACCCTCTACCTTTTATTGATCAAATGCTAGAAAGATTGTCCAAACATACTCATTTTTGCTTTCTAGATGGTTACTCTGGTTTCTCTCAAATACCTGTGTCAAAAGAGGATCAAGAAAAAACCACTTTTACTTGCCCTTTCGGTACCTTTGCTTATAGACGTATGCCTTTTGGTTTATGCAATGCACCTGCTACCTTTCAAAGATGTATGATGGCTATATTCTCTGACTTTTGTGAAAAGATTCTTGAGGTTTTCATGGATGATTTTTCCGTTTACGGAACTTCTTTTGATGATTGCTTGAGCAACCTTGATCGAGTTTTGCAGAGATGCGAAGAAACTAATCTTGTCTTTAATTGGGAAAAGTGCCACTTTATGGTTAATGAAGGTATTGTCTTGGGACACAAGATCTCCGAAAGAGGTATTGAGGTGGATAAAGCTAAAGTTGATGCTATTGAAAAAATGTCGTGCCCTACGGATATCAAAGGTATAAGAAGTTTCCTTGGTCATGCTGGTTTCTATAGGAGGTTTATTAAAGATTTCTCTAAGATTTCTAGGCCTCTCACTAATCTTTTACAAAAAGATGTTCCATTCGTTTTTGATGATGATTGCGTAGAAGCATTTGAAATCCTAAAGAATGCCTTGATTTCCTCACCTATTGTTCAACCACCTGATTGGAACCTACCCTTTGAAATTATGTGTGATGCTAGTGATTATGCTGTTGGTGCTGTTCTAGGACAAAGAGTTGATAAGAAATTAAATGTTATCCATTATGCTAGTAAAACTCTAGACAGTGCTCAAAGAAATTATGCTACTACTGAAAAGGAATTTTTAGCAGTCGTGTTTGCTTGTGATAAGTTTAGACCTTATATTGTTGATTCCAAAGTAACTGTTCACACCGATCATGCTGCTATTAAGTACCTTATGGAAAACAAAGATGCTACACCTAGACTTATTAGATGGGTTCTTCTGCTACAAGAATTTGATTTGCATATTATTTATAGAAAGGGTGCTGATAACCCCGTTGCAGATAACTTGTCTAGGTTAGAAAATGTTCTTGATGACCCACTACCTATTGATGATAGCTTTCCTGATGAACAATTAGCTGTCATAAATGCTTCGCGTAATGCTCCATGGTATGCTGACTATGCTAATTACATTGTTGCTAAATTTTTACCGCCTAGTTTGACATACCAACAAAAGAAAAAGTTCTTTTATGATTTAAGACATTACTTTTGGGATGATCCTCACCTTTATAAAGAAGGAGTAGATGGTATTATTAGACGTTGTGTACCTGAGCATGAACATAAAATAGATCCTACGCAAGTGTCACTCCGAGGCCTACGGAGGACACCACGCCGGAGATAGAACTGCACACAAGGTACTACAATCTGGTTTTTATTGGCCAACTCTCTTCAAGGATGCTCGTAAGTTTGTCTTGTCTTGTGATGAATGTCAAAGAATTGGTAATATTAGTAGACGTCAGGAAATGCCTATGAATTACTCTCTTGTTATTGAACCATTTGATGTTTGGGGTTTTGATTATATGGGACCTTTTCCACAATCTAACGGGTATACTCATATCTAGATGCTGTTGATTATGTTACTAATTGGGTAGAAGCTATTCCAACTAGTAGCGCTGATCATAACACTTCTATTAAAATGCTTAAAGAAGTTATTTTCCCTAGATTTGGAGTCCCTAGATATTTGATGACTGATGGTGGTTCACACTTTACTCATGGTGCTTTCCGTAAATTGCTTGCTAAGTATGATGTTAATCATAGAATTGCATCTCCTTATCATCCTCAGTCTAGTGGTCAAGTAGAATTGAGCAATAGGGAAATTAAATTGATTTTGCAGAAGACTGTTAATAGATCTAGGAAGAATTGGTCTAAGAAACTTGATGATGCATTGTGGGCTTATAGAACTGCTTATAAGAACCCTATGGGTATGTCTCCGTATAAAATGGTTTATGGTAAAGCATGTCACTTACCTCTAGAGCTAGAACATAAAGCTTATTGGGCAATTAAAGAGCTCAACTATGATTTCAAACTTGCTGGTGAGAAGAGGTTATTTGACATTAGCTCACTTGATGCATGGAGAACCCAGGCCTATGAAAATGCCAAGTTGTTTAAAGAAAAGGTTAAGAGATGGCATGATAGAAGGATACAAAAGCGTGAATTCAATGTAGGTGATCATGTCTTGCTATACAATTCTCGTTTAAGATTTTTTGCAGGAAAACTTCTCTCTAAATGGGAAGGGCCTTATATAATTCTCGTTCCGGTGCCATCAAGATCAACAACGCCGAAGGCACAAACCCGAAGGTAGTAAATGGGCAAAGAATGAAACATTATATCTCAGGTACTCCCATAAATGTTGAAACCATTATTATCAATACCGTGACTCCGGAGGAGTACATTAGGAAGACCTATCAGAACGTTTTAGACTCCGAAAAGGAATAGGTATGTGTTACGGTAAGCAAACCGACTCCAAAACTTTTCTAATGGCAATTTTTATCAGTTTTGGAATATTTAAAAAATTAGGAAAATTTAAAGCAGTCCGAAAAGTGCACGAGGAGGCAACAAGCTAGGGGGGCGCGCCCCTGTGGCTTGTGGCTACCTCATGTACTATCCGGACTCCGTTTTCTTGTGGTATACTCCTTTTGGTCGGTAAAAAATCATTATATAATCTCCCGAAGGTTTTGACTCTCGTATCATGCCAATACCTCCTGTTTTCTTTTTGAGTTGTTTCTGCAGCAGATTTAGAGCAATATGTCGTCCCAAGATTCTGACGGGGAGAGCTATATATCGCATTATCTTACCAATCCCAAGCTCTACGGGGACTTAGATCCTTATGGATTGTTCTCGGAGGAGGAACAAGAAGGCAAGTACGAGGAAGAAAGCTCGGATGAAGAAGAAGCCCCCATGCCTCAGCCAGGAGATATGCACGTGGAGTTCAAGAAATCAAGCGTCCCAAATACAAGGCGAAAACCCAAGGTTCTATTTCCCCCTTCTCGTTTCCTGCAGGAGAGCAAGCAAGAATTATGTCAAAGGATATTGAAGCTCGAGCAGGAAGTAGACGATCTGAGGGAACAAAATTTTATGCTTAAGAGGAAACTAGATAAGCCTCCAACCTCATCAACAACTCCAACATCACCACCTCCGAAGCAAGACAACTAAACACATGGGTATGGGCACTCCCCTTGGCTTGTGCCAAGCTTGGGGGAGGTGCCCTGGTATCGTATCGCCATCACATCCTTTACTTTTATCGTTTTTTTAGTTCGATCCTTTTGGTTATATCTTGATCTAGTAGAATAAAGTTTTTAGTGTGATCTAGTTTTGAGTTTTGCTTTATGTTCCCCCTATGTAAGCAAGCCCGAGTGTTATATAATAAAGAGTAGTTTTGAGTTGAGGGCCTTGCTTGGTTGCTATGATCTTGATCTTGAGAAAAAGAAATTGAAAGAAGTATAGAATAAAAGCAAAGGGTATATATGATGACCTTATGGGGAGTGATGATTTCACATATAAGAAGTATGTCGATTGAAACTTGTTGTGGGTTGACAAACATAGCTATTGGTCATTGTGGCAATTAAAAGGAAGTAATAAAGAGAGAGAGGTTCACATATAAATATATTATCTTGGACATCTTTTATGATTGTGGGCACTCATTAAAATATTATATGTTAAGAAGTTGATGTTGGACAAGGAAGACAACATAATGGGTTATGTTTGCTTACTTCCAAATAGAAGTTATATGGTTATAGATCCTTCAACATGTGTCGCTTGCTTCCACCTCATATCAGCCAAAACTTCCGCACCAAGTAGAGATACTTCTTGTGCATCCAAACAACTTTAACCCAGTTTTGCCATGAGAGTCCACTATACCTCCCTATGGATTGAGTAAGATCCTTCAAGTAAGTTGTCATCGGTGCAAGCAATAAAAATTGCTCTCTAAATATGTGTGATCTATTAGTGTGAGGAAAATAAACTTTATACGAACATGTGATATGGAAGAAATAAAAGCGACAGACTGCATAATAAAGTTCTTTATCACAAGGGGCAATATAAAGTGACGTTCTTTTGCATTAAGAGATGGTGCATCCAACTATAAAAGCGCATGACAACCTTTGCTTCCCTCTGCGAAGGGCCTATCTATTCCTTTTATTTTCTAGTACTTACCTATATGCAAGAGTCGTGGTGATCTCCATCACTTTCCTTACTTCGCCTTTATCTCTTGGCAAACGTCATGTGTTGGGGAATGATCTAGACACACATATCCACTCGGAAGTGGGCGAGCATGAGCTATTACTGTTGACATTACCCTTGAGGAAAATAGTTGGGAGGCAACACTATAAGCCCCTATCTTTCTCTGTGTCCGATTGAAGCTTTGACCTCATAGGTACCTCGTGAGTGTTAGCAATTGTGAAAGACTAAAAGATGATTGAGTATGTGGATTTGCTTTACAAGCTCTTATATTGACTCTTTCCTACATTATGATAAATTGGAATTGCTTCAATGACCATGATCATAGTTTGTTGGTTCCCAATAGATTTCTTGATTCATACTTTACCTTGTGAACGAATTGTTACTTCAGCATAAGAAATTATATGTCAATATATGTTGCTGTTCTAAAGATGATCATGATGCCTTCATGTCCGCATTTTATTTTATCGACACCTCTATCTCTAAACATGTGGGCATATTTATCGATTTCGGCTTTCGCTTGAGGACAAGCGAGGTCTAAGCTTGGGGGAGTTGATACGTCCATTTTGCATCATGCTTTTATATTGATATTTATTGCATTATGGGCTGTTATTACACATTTTGGTACAATACTTATGCCTTTTCTCTCTTATTTTACAAGGTTTACATGAAGAGGAAGAATGCCGGCAGCTGGAATTCTGGACTGGAAAAGGAGCAAATCTGAGATACCTATTCTGCACAACTCCAAAAGTCCTGAAAATCTACGGAGAATTATTTTGGAATATATAAAAAATATTGGGCGAAAGAAATACATCAGGGGGCCCACCAGGCAGTCACAAGCCAGGGGGCGCGCCCTACCCCCCTGGGCACGCCCCTGTGGCTTGTGGCTCACCTGGCAGCCCTCCGGTGCCCATCTTCTGCTCTATGGAGGGTTTTGACCTGGAAAAAATCATAGCAGAGCTTTCGGGGTGAAGCGCCGCCGTCTCGAGGCGGAACTTGGGCAGAACCAATCTAGGGCTCCGGCGGAGCTGTTCTGCCGGGGAAACTTCCCTCCGGGAGGGGGAAATCGAAGCCATCGTCATCACCAACGATCCTCTCATTGAGAGGGGGACAATCTCCATCAACATCTTCACCAGCACCATCTCCTCTCCAAACCCTAGTTCATCTCTTGTATCCGATCTTTGTCTCAAAACCTCAGATTGGTACCTGTGGGTTGCTAGTAGTGTTGATTACTCCTTGTAGTTGATGCTAGTTGGTTTACTTGGTGGAAGATCATATGTTCAGATCCTTGATCATCATTAATACTCCTCTGATTTTGAATATGAATATGCTTTGTGAGTAGTTACGTTTGTTCCTGAGGACATGGGATAAGTCTTGTTATAAGTAATCATGTGAATTTGGTATTCGTTCGATATTTTGATGAGATGTATGTTGTCTCTCCTCTAGTGGTGTTATGTGAACGTCGACTACATGACACTTCACCATTGTTTGGGCCTGGAGGAAGGCATTGGGAAGTAATAAGTAGATGATGGGTTGCTAGAGTGACAGAAGCATAAACCCTAGTTTATGCGTTGCTTCGTAAGGGGCTGATTTGGATCCACATGTTTCATGCTATGGTTAGATTTATCTTAATTCTTCTTTCGTAGTTGTGGATGCTTGCGGGAGGGGTTAATCATAAGTGGGAGGTTTGTCCAAGTAAGGGCAGCACCCAAGCACCGGTCCACCCACATATCAAATTATCAAAGTAGCGAACGCGAATCATATGAGCATGATGAAAACTAGCTTGACAGAAATTCCCATGTGTCCTCGGGAGCGCTTTGCTTTATATAAGAGTTTGTCCAGGCTTGTCCTTTGCTATAAAAAGGATTGGGCCACCTTGCTGTTGGAAATATGCCCTAGAGGCAATAATAAATTGGTTATTATTATATTTCCTTGTTCATGATAATCGTTTATTATCCATGCTATAATTTTATTGATTGGAAACTCAAATACATGTGTGGGTACATAGACAACACTGTGTCCCTAGTAAGCCTCTAGTTGACTAGCTCGTTGATCAAAGATGGTTAAGGTTTCCTAGCCATTGACATGAGATGTCATTTGATAACGGGATCACATCATTAGGAGAATGATGTGATGGACAAGACCCAAACTAAGAACGTAGCATTTGATCGTGTCAGTTTATTGCTATTGTTTTCTGCATGTCAAGTATCTGTTCCTATGACCATGAGATCATGCAACTCCCAGACATCGGAGGAGTACCTTGTGTGTATCAAACGTCGCAACGTAACTGGGTGACTATAAAGGTGCTCTACAGGTATCTCCGAGGGTGTCTGTTGGGTTGGCATGGATCAAGACTGGGATTTGTTACTCTGTGTGACGGAGAGGTATCTCAGGGCCCACTCGGTAATACAACATCACAATGAGCCTTGCAAGCAATGTGACTAAAGTGTTAGCCACGAGATCTTGTATTACGGAACGAGTAAAGAGACTTGCCGGTAACGAGATTGAACTAGGTATAGAGATACCGACGATCGAATCTCGGGCAAGTAACATACCGAAGAACAAAGGGAACAGCATACGGGATTAACTGAATCCTTGACATAGAGGTTCGACCGATAAAAGATCTTCGTAGAATATGTAGGAGCCAATATGGGCATCCAGGTCCCGCTATTGGTTATTGGCCGTAGAGGTGTCTCGGTCATGTCTACATAGTTCTCGAACCCGCAGGGTCTACACACTTAAACGTTTGGTGACGATTAGTATAGTTGAGTTATTATGTTGGTGACCGAAGGTTGTTCGGAGTCCCGAATAAGATCCCGGACATGACGAGGATCTCCGGAATAGTCCGGAGGTAAAGATTGATATATGTGATAATAGTGTTTTGATCTCCGGAAGAGTTCCGGAGTTCACCGGAATGGGTTCCGGATGTTTACCGAAGTGTTCGGGTGCAGCAACACTTTATATGGGCCAAAGGGATAAAGCCCACGAGGTATTGGAAAGTGCAAAAAGTAGTTTTGCTGCCGCATAAGCGGTACTACCGTTGTGTGAAGCGGTACTACCGCCCAAGCGGTACTACCGCTTGTGTGAAGCAGTACTACCGCCCAAGCGGTACTACCGCTTGTGTAAAGCGGTACTACCGCTTGTGCGCGGTACTGCAGGGATCCGAGTTGGACTCTTTCCCTGCGGGCCAAACCGACCTTGTGCGGGCAAAACCGACCTGGAGGAGGCTTTTACTCCAAGTTGAGACCCCAAGGCTCAACATATAAATAGAGGGGCAGGGCTAGCACACGGGATACATCAAGATTTCCCCAAGCCGTGTGCGGCAACCCTAACCCTCTAGTTCCTCCGTCATAATCTCCGTAGCGCTTGGCGAAGCCCTGCAGAGATTGTTCCTCACCACCATCACCACGCCGTCGTGCTGCTGGAACTCAACCACTACTTCACCATCGCTCGCTGGATCGAGGAGGTGAAGGCGTCATCAAGCCGTACGTGTGTTGAACGCGGAGGTGCCGTCCGTTCGGCGCTAGTTCGTGATCGGATCGAGGGACGACTTGCGATTTGGATCGCGGAGACGTTCGACTACATCAACCGCGTTTCTTAAACGCTTCCGCTTAGCGATCTACAAGGGTATGTA
Organism: Elymus sibiricus; assembly: GCA_039707655.1. Taxonomy (NCBI): domain Eukaryota; kingdom Viridiplantae; phylum Streptophyta; class Magnoliopsida; order Poales; family Poaceae; genus Elymus; species Elymus sibiricus. Next base: position 18,486,376 of record CM077671.1, read on the forward strand.
GATTTACTCTCCCTCTCGTAGATGCTCATCACCATGGATAGATCTTGTGTGTGCGTAGGAAATTTTTTGTTTCCCATGCAACGTTCCCCAACAGTGGCATCCGAGCTAGGTCTATGCGTAGATGAGATCTCGAGTAGAACACAAACGAGTTGTGGGCGTGGGTGTATACATATTGCTTGCCGTTACTAGTTGATACTTGATTCGGCAGTATTGTGAGATGAAGCGGCCCGGACCGACATTACGCGTACACTTACGCGAGACAGGTTCCTTCAACTGACATGTAATTTTGTTGCATAAAGATGGCTAGCGGGTGTCTGTCTCTCTCACTTTAGTTGAATCGATTTCAATGAAGAGGGTTCTTTTAGAAGATCAAAAAGCAATCACTACACCACGTTGTGGTTTTGCGTAGGTAAGAACGGTTCTTGCAAACCCGTAGCAGCCACGTAAAATTTGCAACAACAATTAGAGGACGTCTAACTTGTTTTTGCAGGGTATGTTGTGATGTGATATGGCCAATTACATGATGAGATATATGTGATGTATGAGATGATCATGTGTTGTATAGAATATCACGACTTGCATGTCGACGAGTACGGCAACTGGCAGGAGCCATAGAGTTGTCTTTAATTATTGTATGACCTGCGTGTCAATCATTAAGCGCTATGTAATGCTTTACTTTATCGCTAAACGTTAGCAATAGTCGTGGAAGCAATAGTCGGCGCGACAACCTTATGGCGACACGTTGATGGAGATCAAGATGATGGAGATCATGGTGTCATGCCGGTGACGATGGAGATCATGCCGGTGCTTTGGAGATGGAGATCAAAAGCACAAGTTCATGGCCATATCATGTCACTTATGATTTGCATGTGATGTTAATCCTTTTATGCATCTTATTTTGCTTAGGACGACGGTAGCATTATAAGGTGATCCCTCACTTAAATTTCAAGATAAATTGTGTTCTCCCCGAGTGTGCACCGTTGCGAAAGTTCGTCGTTTCGAGACACGCCGTGATGATCGGGTGTGATAGACTCCACGTTCACATACAACGGGTGCAAGCCATGTTGCACACGCGGAACACTCGGGTTAAACTTGACGAGCCTAGCATGTACAGACATGGCCTCGGAACACAAGAGACCGAAAGGTCGAACATGAGTCATATAGTAGATATGATCAACATGAAGATGTTCACCATTGAAACCACCTCGACTCACGTGATGATCGGACTTGAGTTGGTGGATTTGGATCATGTTACACTCGAATGACCGGAGGGATGTCAATTTGAGTGGGAGTTTTTAAGTAATATGATTAATTAAACTCATTATCTTGAACAATAGTCTAAGTTGTCTTTGCTATATTTATGTTGTAGATCATGGCTCGCGCAGTAGCACCCCTGAATTTTAATGCGTTCCTAGAGAAAGCTAAGTTGAAAGATGATGGAAGTAACTTTGTGGACTGGGCCCATAATCTAAGGATTATCCTTACGGCTTCCCAGAAGGCTTATGTCCTTGATGCACCGCTTGGTGATCCACCCGCTCCAGTTGAGTCTCTAGACGTTGTGAACGCCTGGCAGGCTCGTTCTGATGATTACTCAATAGTTCAATGTGCAATGTTGTATGGCTTAGAACCGGGACTTCAAAGACGTTTTGAACGTCATGGAGCATATGAGATGTTCCAGGAGTTGAAGTTTATCTTTCAGAAGAATGCCCGGATCGAGAGATATGAGATCTCCGATAAGTTCTATACTTGCAAGATGGAGGAGAACGGGTCTATCAGTGATCACGTGCTCAGAATGTCTGGGTACTCCACCCGTCTGGCTGAATTAGGGATGCCCCTTCCGCCAGAGGCTATCACTGACAGAGTTCTTCAATCATTGCCACCTAGCTACAAGAGCTTCGTGTTGAACTATAACATGCACGGGATGAACAAGTCAGTCGCCGAGCTGTTTGCGATGCTGAAAGCCGCTGAGTCTGAAATTCAGAAGGAGCATCATGTGTTGATGATCAATAAAACCACTAGTTTCAAGAAAAATGGCAAGGGTAAGAAGGGTAAATCTAAGAAGGGTGGCAAAGCAGTTGCTGCTCCTGTGAAAAAACCCAAGGCTGGACCCAAACCAGAAACTGAGTGCTTTCATTGCAAGGGAACTGGACACTGGAAGCGGAACTGCCCCAAGTATTTGGCTGACAAGAAGGTGGCCAACAACAAACAAGGTATACCCTCGTTGTAGTGCCTGGGTATTTGATACCGGTGCGGTTGCTCATATTTGCAACTCTAAACAGGAACTGCGGAATAGACGGAGGCTGGCAAAGGACGAAGTGACGATGCGCGTGGGAAATGGTTCCAAGGTTGATGTGATCGCCGTCGGCACGCTCGCTCTTCGATTACCGTCGGGATTAGTGATGAACCTAAATAAGTGTTATTTGGTGCCTGCGTTAAGCATGAACATTATATCTGGATCTTGTTTATTGCGAGACGGTTACTCATTTAAATCAGAGAATAATGGTTGTTCTATTTATATGAGTAATATCTTTTATGGTCATGCACCCAATTTGAGGGGTTTATTCTTATTGAATCTCGATAGTAATGATACACATGTTCATAACATTGATGCCAAAAGATGTAGAATTGATAATGATAATACCACTTTCTTGTGGCACTGCCATTTAGGTCATATTGGCGTAAAACGCATGAGGAAGCTCCATGCTGATGGACTTTTCGAGTCACTTGATTTTGAATCACTTGACACATGTGAGCCATGCCTCATGGGCAAGATGACTAAAACACCGTTCTCTGGAACAATGGAACGGGCAAGTGACTTGTTGGAAATCATACATACTGATGTGTGCGGTCCGATGAGTATTGAGGCGCGCGGTGGTTATCGTTACTTTCTCACCTTCACTGATGACTTAAGTAGATATGGGTATATTTACTTAATGAAACACAAGTCTGAAACATTTGAAAAGTTCAAACAATTTCAGAGTGAAGTTGAGAATCATCGTAACAAGGAGATTAAATTCCTATGATCTGATCGAGGAGGAGAATATCTGAGTTATGAGTTTGGCAGTCACTTAAGACAATGTGGAATTGTTTCACAACTGACACCGCCTGGAACACCACAAGCGTAATGGTGTGTCCGAACGTCGTAATCGAACCTTATTGGATATGGTGCGATCTATGATGTCTCTTGCCGATTTGCCACTATCGTTTTGGGGTTATGCATTAGAGACAGCTGCATTCACTTTAAATAGGGCACCATCGAAATCCGTTGAGACGACGCCATATGAACTTTGGTTTGGCAAGAAGCCAAAGCTGTCGTTTCTTAAAGTTTGGGGATGTGATGCTTATGTCAAAAAGCTTCAGCCTGAAAAGCTGGAACCCAAAGCGGAGAAATGCGTCTTCATAGGATACCCAAAAGAGACAGTTGGGTATACCTTCTACCTCAGATCCGAAGGCAAAGTGTTTGTCGCTAAAAACGGAACATTTCTTGAGAAAGAGTTTCTCTCGAAAGAATTGAGTGGGAGGAAGATAGAACTTGATGAGGTTGTTGAACCTTTACTTCAACCTGAGAGTAGCGCAGCGCAGAAAGATGTTTCTGTGGAGCCTACATTAGCTGAAGAGGAAGTTAATGATGATGATCATGAAGCTTTGTATCAAGTTGCTATCGAACCTCGTAGGTCGACAAGGACGCGTACTGCTCCCGAGTGGTACGGCAACCCTGTCTTAGAGGTCATGTTGTTAGACAACGATGAACCTACGAGCTATGGAGAAGCGATGATGGGCCCGGATTCCGAGAAGTGGTTAGAGGCCATGAAATCCGAGATGGGATCCATGTATGAAAACAAAGTATGGACTTTGGAAGTATTACCTGAAGGGCGTAAGGCCATTCAGAACAAATGGATCTTTAAGAGGAAGACGGACGCGGACGGTAATGTCACCGTCTATAAAGCTCGACTTGTGGCAAAGGGTTTTTTACAAGTTCAAGGAGTTGACTACGATGAGACCTTCTCACCCGTAGCGATGCTTAAGTCCGTCAGAATCATGTTAGCAATAGCTGCCTTTTTCGATTATGAAATTTGGCAAATGGATGTCAAAACAGCGTTCCTTAACGGTTACCTTAAGGAAGAGTTGTATATGATGCAACCAGAAGGTTTTGTCGATCCAGAGAATGCTGACAAAGTTTGCAAACTCCAGCGATCCATTTATGGACTGGTGCAAGCATCTCGGAGTTGGAATCTTCGTTTTGATGAGGTGATCAAAGCGTTCGAGTTTATACAAGTTTACGGAGAAGCTTGTATTTACAAGAAAGTGAGTGGGAGCTCTATAGCGTTTCTAATATTATATGTGGATGACATATTACTGATTGGAAACAATATAGAAATGCTGGAAAGCATAAAGGAATATTTGAACAAGAGTTTTTCAATGAAGGACCTAGGAGAAGCTGCTTTCATATTAGGCATCAAGATCTATAGAGATAGATCGAGACGTTTGATAGGACTTTCACAAAGCACATACCTTGACAAAGTTTTGAAGAAGTTCAAAATGGATCAGTCCAAGAAGGGGTTCTTGCCTGTATTGCAAGGTGTGAAGTTGAGTAAGACTCAATGCCCAGTGACTGCAGAAGATAGAGAAAAGATGAGTGTCATCCCCTATGTTTCGGCCATAGGCTCTATCATGTATGCAATGCTGTGCACAAGACCCGATGTCAGCCTTGCCATAAGTATGGTCGGAAGGTTTCAAAGTGATCCAGGAATGGAACACTGGACGGCGGTCAAGAATATCCTGAAGTACCTGAAAAGGACTAAGGACATGTTTCTCGTTTATGGAGGTGATCAAGAGCTCGTCGTAAAGGGTTACGTCGATGCAAGCTTTGACACTGATCCGGATGACTCTAAGTCGCAAACCGGATACGTATTTATTCTTAATGGGGGTGCGGTTAGCTGGTGCAGTTCCAAGCAAAGCGTGGTAGCAGATTCTACATGCGAAGCGGAGTACATCGCTGCCTCGGAGGCGGCGAAGGAAGGTGTCTGGATGAAGGAGTTCATGACAGATCTTGGAGTAGTGCCTAGTGCGCTTAACCCAATGACTCTGTTTTGTGATAATACTGGTGCCATTGCTCTAGCCAAGGAACCAAGATTTCACAAGAGGACCAGACACATAAAGCGACGTTTCAATTCCATCCGCGATTACATCAAGGAGGACGACATAAATATTTGCAAAGTACACACGGATCTAAATGTTGCAGATCCGATGACTAAACCTCTTCCAAGGGTTAAACATGAACGACACCAGAACTGCATGGGTGTTCGATTCATTACAATGTAAATCACATAGTAATGTGAACTAGATTATTGACTCTAGTGCAAGTGGGAGACTGTTGGACATATGCCCTAGGGGCAATAATAAATTGGTTATTATTATATTTCCTTGTTCATGATAATCGTTTATTATCCATGCTATAATTGTATTGATTGGAAACTCAAATACATGTGTGGGTACATAGACAACACTGTGTCCCTAGTAAGCCTCTAGTTGACTAGCTCGTTGATCAAAGATGGTTAAGGTTTCCTAGCCATTGACATGAGATGTCATTTGATAATGGGATCACATCATTAGGAGAATGATGTGATGGACAAGACCCAAACTAAGAACGTAGCATTTGATCGTGTCAGTTTATTGCTATTGTTTTCTGCATGTCAAGTATCTGTTCCTATGACCATGAGATCATGCAACTCCCTGACATCGGAGGAGTACCTTGTGTGTATCAAACGTCGCAACGTAACTGGGTGACTATAAAGGTGCTCTACAGGTATCTCCGAGGGTGTCTGTTGGGTTGGCATGGATCAAGACTGGGATTTGTTACTCTGTGTGACGGAGAGGTATCTCAGGGCCCACTCGGTAATACAACATCACAATGAGCCTTGCAAGCAATGTGACTAAAGTGTTAGCCACGAGATCTTGTATTACGGAACGAGTAAAGAGACTTGCCGGTAACGAGATTGAACTAGGTATAGAGATACCGACGATCGAATCTCGGGCAAGTAACATACCGAAGAACAAAGGGAACAGCATACGGGATTAACTGAATCCTTGACATAGAGGTTTGACCGATAAAAGATCTTCGTAGAATATGTAGGAGCCAATATGGGCATCCAGGTCCCGCTATTGGTTATTGGCCGTAGAGGTGTCTCGGTCATGTCTACATAGTTCTCGAACCCGCAGGGTCTACACACTTAAACGTTTGGTGACGATTAGTATAGTTGAGTTATTATGTTGGTGACCGAAGGTTGTTCGGAGTCCTGGATAAGATCCCGGACATGACGAGGATCTCCGGAATAGTCCGGAGGTAAAGATTGATATATGTGATAATAGTGTTTTGATCTCCGGAAGAGTTCCGGAGTTCACCGGAATGGGTTCCGGATGTTTACCGAAGTGTTCGGGTGCAGCAACACTTTATATGGGCCAAAGGGATAAAGCCCACGAGGTATTGGAAAGTGCAAAAAGTAGTTTTGCTGCCGCACAAGCGGTACTACCGCTTGTGTGAAGCGGTACTACCGCCCAAGCGGTACTACCGCTTGTGTAAAGCGGTACTACCGCTTGTGCGCGGTACTGCAGGGATCCGAGTTGGACTCTTTCCCTGCGGGCCAAACCGACCTTGTGCGGGCAAAACCGACCTGGAGGAGGCTTTTACTCCAAGTTGAGACCCCAAGGCTCAACATATAAATAGAGGGGCAGGGCTAGCACACGGGATACATCAAGATTTCCCCAAGCCGTGTGCGGCAACCCTAACCCTCTAGTTCCTCCGTCATAATCTCCGTAGCGCTTGGCGAAGCCCTGTAGAGATTGTTCCTCACCACCATCACCACGCCGTCGTGCTGCTGGAACTCAACCACTACTTCACCATCGCTCGCTGGATCGAGGAGGTGAAGGCGTCATCAAGCCGTACGTGTGTTGAACGCGGAGGTGCCGTCCGTTCGGCGCTAGTTCGTGATCGGATCGAGGGACGACTTGCGATTTTGATCGCGGAGACGTTCGACTACATCAACCGCGTTTCTTAAACGCTTCCGCTTAGCGATCTACAAGGGTATGTAGATTTACTCTCCCTGTCGTAGATGCTCATCACCATGGATAGATCTTGTGTGTGCGTAGGAAAATTTTTGTTTCCCATGCAACGTTCCCCAACACTTGCTGCATCTTTGTTACACTTGTTACTTGCTACCCGCTACGAATTATCTTATCACAAAACTATCTGTTACCGATAATTTCAGTGCTTGCAGAGACTACCTTCCTGAGAACCGCTTGTCATTTCCTTCTGCTCCTCGTTGGGTTCGACACTCTTACTTATCGAAAGGACTACGATAGATCCCCTATACTTGTGGGTCATCAATGATATCAAAGAGAGGACAAGTTGTGAGCTACACATGAAAATGAAGAACATATCCATGAAGGTGGTGGTCGGCTTTGCTTTACCGAATGCACCTGAAGCAACCATCCATGGCAATCCGATTCAAGCTGGCTATGCTCGTGTCGGGGTGGATGAAGTTCTGCCGGTATATGATTCACTAGAACTTGACATTCCTGGAGGTGAAGGGGAGCAGACACTGGGAGAAGTCTTACATGGTCTCATTGCATGGAGAAAGGAATGCATCGTGTTTACTAACTCGACACCAAGGCCATCGACTTCTTCGAGTAGCAATACACCTCGGAGTCCACCCCACCTCGAGAGGGATACCAGCGCGAGTCCATATGGATCTCCGTCGCGTCAGCCGAGTCCACCCACAATGTCCCAGCAGCGCCAAAAGCGGAAGGCCACTGCTCCGTCGACTAGTCCAGTTCGGAAGAAAGCTACAAAGAAGAAAAGCAAAGACGAGCCTCCTGCCAAAAAGAAGTTAGCTTACGAGATGACTGATGAGGAAACCAAAGCGGCTGTGGTTTCCGAAGTGAAGTCCCATTTTGCACCGAAACCGCCCCCGCCGCCAAAGGAGAAAATACCTATGAAAACCCAAGAGCACTTTATCGAGATGCTTGAGCGACCCCCGGCACATGTAGCGAATAGGCCATCATACTATGAACGCACTATTAAGAAGTCATATCAGGAACAAAAGCAGCAGTCATCGAGACGTACACGCCGCCATAAAAGCGGAAAAACAGTTTCCTAGCTCGGAGAACAGGCAAAGCAATCGATCCCCCCGCTCAAGGTAACCGACCTCGACGCTGCTAGAGAACTTGGTATCATTGTTGAGTAACTCCTAGGCAACGAGGATATGCCCGTGGCTGAAGTAGCATGTCAATATGTCCCCGGGAAAACTCTGATCAGACCTGAGCAGGTCTCGAATCTACCAACTCAAATGCGAAGATTGCATGAGTGGTACATGAAAGAAGTTGCCAACGGGCGAGAGGTCCTCATGGTGAAAGTCAAGAAAGAACATTACTTCAATGAAAACGATATAATCATTGAGTTTCCAGAAATTTTCCAGTTATACAATCAAGACGCACTCAACAAAACTATCGTCAGTTGCTATTGTCTGTAAGTGATTTCTTTCTGTAATTTAAGTCGCTAGCTCAGCTCGTTCATTGCCTGTAATTATCCTCACTATATTCTTTTATACGTTATTATGCAGAATGAAGATTTTCCAATGCAAAAGAGATAGAATCTATGACATTGGGTTCATTGACCCAAATACCGTTAGTGAAAAATTGATACAAGACCACCCCCAAGACTGGGAGGAGAACTTGTACAGGTTTTTAAAGGCACAATATACCAAAACAGAAATACTATTTCCTTACAACTTCAAGTGAGTGTTACTGTCTTGTACTACAAATTCTATTTTGCTTACTCGATGTTAAGTGTAGTTGATGAGTTATGCACCTGCTTATATAAACATGCGCAGGTACCACTGGATACTGCTAATCATTAAAGTTGATGCTGAAACTGTTCAAACCCTGGACTCACTAAGTAAAGACCCTAAAGAATACAAGAGCGTGGTTTTGATGCTCGACAGGTAATTTCAATCATTATTGCACTATATCGGCCACTTTCGTTCATTCCTAATATCAAGTAATTAATAACTCATTTATTCATTTTCTTTGCCGGGCAGGGTTTGGAAACGGTTCATCAAGGAAGTCACCGGTGAATGGAAACCGGAGCTGCGTTGGGGAATAGCCAAGGTAATTAAGTAGTACTAGCTAGGTCCGCGCATCTCTTTAATTCTAGTTTCAATACCATTATCATACTTGATTATTATCTAATTGAATTCTATTCTCGTAAAGTGCATGAGGCAGAAACAAGGAACTAATTTATGTGCATACTACGTTTGCGAGAACATTCGCATGGCGACCGAATGACGCAGAGATGAAAAACAATGGCAGGTACGTAAACACCATTCACAATTTTTTTATGATGATCTAATATATATACACACAACTAATATATTCATATTGATCTTCTTCTTTAAAGATGGAAGAAATGCGGGAGCAGCTCCTACCAGAGAACCGCCTACGAGCAATTCAAGAGGAAATTACGGGATTTTTGCTTATGGAGGTCATAGATGAAAAAGGAGAATAGCATTGCACGTAATGATCTCCAATTGTTGTAGGAGAAATTGTATATATCAAATTATATATATATATATATGTATGGTCGTACGAGAAATTATATTATATATGCATCAACGTGTACAGTATGTACTAGCGTAAAATATGTTTAAAATGAAAAAGAGTTGAATGAAAAACACAAAATGAAAAGGAAAAATAAACCATAAATCCTAACCCCTAAAACCCTAAACCCCAACCAAAAAAAATAATACTTAGTCCCGGTTGGTGTCACCAACCGGGACTAAAGGTCTTCCAGCGCCAGCGCTAGCTTGCTGCCACGTGGAGGGTCCTCTAGTCCCGGTTGGTGTCACCAATCGGGATTAAAGGTCCTCCCCTCCCAGCGCACGCTCACGGCCACGTGGAGGGATTTTAGTCCTGGGTTATGGCCAACCGAGACTAAAGAGGGGGGGGGGGCTTTAGTCCCCACCTTTTAGTCCCGGTTGGTCACGCTGCTGGCCGTAGAGTGCCCAATATACCGGACCGGAATGAGTACTGATTTAACCAAAATAAAGCAGAAAATTTATGCTTTATGGGGGGTTTGAACTTAGGATCAGGCTACTCGTAGTGGGAAATATCATACACTAGTAGTATCATGCATATGATACTACCTTCGTAGTGCGTAGTATCATAGACTTGTATTTTAGATTGCTCATTTATTGTCATGCATGACACATACTTCCTCCTTTTCGGTTTAGAGAGCTCAATTCAAAATCTTCGGATTGCCATTATACATGGCTTGTTTTGAGGCCGCTCGATTGACGCTACGTAGCATTAAAATCGCATATTAAACTCGTTACGCTTTTCCTTTCCCCCGCTGCATGCATGCAGTAAACTGGTCATTAAAAGGAGGCGTATCACTCATCCCAGCCAATCAAGTTCAGAGGGAAGGGAAGAGAGGGAGCGCGCGCATGCTGCTATTGGCCGGAGCATAAATCACGGGGGCCCTGGAGTTATTGCCTTGGGAGTCCAACGGCCTGTGTATTAACACTACAGCGAGCACGATTTTTGTGGAGAAAAAGCGACGCGCTAATTGGGCAGTTTTCAAACAACATTAATTTATCTTAGCCAATCAACATCTACCTTGGTTGGTGAGATTTCAGATATAAGCCCTATAAGAGCAAGTATAATAAGGTGATGTAAGCGGGCTGTAAGGATTTAAATATTATATTATTGCTGATTTGGAAGAGAGAGAAAAAGAGAGAAGAGAAGCGGGCTGTAGAGTTACAGCCGGCTGTAGCACGAGCTCCAAGTAGCATTGTGAGAGTGAAAGATGGGTCATATGTTGATAAAGTAGTACTCTCTTATAGCTAACTATTATACTAATAATAAGATTAGTTCCAACAATTACCTCCCTAATCTTGTTATGATTTAATCCTCTCGCGAATCCTATTGTTGTCGATTCCATTGGTGCAACACACAGACGGCCGCCAAATGCCATCTTCTCACGCAGATTGTCGTCGTTGCCGTTGCACCGATGAGAGGCACACCTCCTACACCTTCACCGTATATTCGTCGCCGACGACACACCTTGGCAACGACTCCAACGTGGATGATGAACTCCTTATTGCAATGGCCTCCACGCCATGGCCATCACCTCCTTGCCTCTGGTGGCACGACTTACCGGGCAGCATATTCTCATTTGGCCGTGACGCAGCTCGACGATGACAGAGAACGGACCTCAACACACGAGGCTCTGAGACCAAATGTTGGCTCTGCCCAGGAACACACGCAAGTGCGCACACACACAGTGAAGAATGAACACACAGAGGCCTTGTCGCCTTGATACCGCACAACTTGTGCCTTTTCTCTTGTTCTCACTTCTCAATCTAATCAACCTGCTTACATAGCTTTATATAACTCACGCACGCACACATGGTCAAGCCCACAATTGCTTGATCCACTTTTCTCTCTAATGCTGGCTACACACACGCACACGTCCAGCACTTGCACGGCTTCTCAACGGCCACACACGACTCGGCCAAACAAACTGCATGCATGCAGCCTCACACCAACACAACCTGACCTCACTAATACATGTGTACGTAGGCCACATCTTTCTATATGCACTAATAACTTGGTCTCCTATTATGCATGCACATCACTAAGTCTAACTAAAAAACAAGTCTTGGCCACTCATCTCTTGGCTTGCCGATCCGCTCGCCTGCACTCTATCTCTGTGCTGCTGATCCGGCCGCTACGCCATGTTGCCGAGCACACAATTAATCAGAACTCAGTAACACTAATGCAACTCTACATGGCTATGACACCATACAACATATTAAACATGATCTAATCCTATATGCTCAATACTAATAATAAGATTAGTTCCAACAGTGTCCAGGGGCTGCTTTGTCCTTCCTGACTATATGAGGGTGCTATGTCATCATCACTACTCATATTGAGTAGTAGTATTGATTAATCTTGACCAATGATTCGGGAAAATGAACAGCGCATATTGATTTGGATATACGGTAAAGGCTCTCTTGGGTAAGATTTGTTTGAAGGAAAAAAAAAGGTGAGCCGCGTGGTTCTGGTCGTGTCCAAGGCGAAGACCTGGACCTGCAAGGCACAGTTGAAAGCGGCAGCAGGCAGGCCATATGAGCGGTGAAGAGCAAATCAATAAGCGAATAGAAAATCGCAAGATAGTCCATCCGAGAGCAAGGCAGGTCGGTATAAAGCAACACAAGCGCACCGAGACTTGTCCCTGGGAGCGAGTAGCAACACGTGAACATGGAGATCAAATTCTTATTCGAGACAAGCCTTTCAACACCCGAGTGCCCCTACACCCTTCATGAACAGTAAAATCAAAAAAAATTTGAAAACAAAATCAAAATAATCTGAAACTTTGGGACATCAAACTGTGATCAAACATTTGATGTTCTTGCAAAGTTTCAGCCACAAGTAACATTTGAGGAGCCCTCACAAAAAAAAAATGCTCAAAAGTGCACATAAACTTTGAACAGTGTTTTTTATTTTTGTTTTTGTGAGGTCTCCTCGAATGTTATTTGTGGCAGAAACTTTGCAAGAACATCAAATGTTTGATCATGTTTGATGTCCCACAGTTTCACGTTTTTTTGATTTTGTTTTCAATTTTTTTTTGAATTTACTGTTCATGAGGGTGTAGGGGCACCCGGGAGCTATCACACCTTTCTCTTCTTCTAGTTGTTTCGAGTCTTGTACTGCAGCTTGGGTATTTTTCACGGGTCAGCCGTACAAATAAATGATCACGGCACCGATTGGTACTAGGTTTGAAGTAGAAAAGTCCGACCGGACTGAAGACTTCAAGTTATGTCAGACAATGGTGAAATATTTGTTGACATAACAGGGATGCTTGAAGGTGTTACAGAAGGCCAAGTAATCCAATATAAAAGCCGATGAGTGGGAGGAGTTGCAGATGCGAGCACCAGGGACCATACGGTTGTGTTTATCGGACTAGGTCATGTTTTAAGTGATGGATGAGAATTCACGAAAAATGGTTTGGGACCCTGGAGTATGTCGTGAAGGATTATGGATCTACGGGGTGTCGAGCAATGCACGATGATATGCAGGGCTGACATGGCACATGGTGGAGCATGCTTGCAGTCGGACAAGTTCGGCTAGGTTGGACTGGACAGTCTGACCGAGATGAGGTTTGTCAGAACAGAAGACGGCAGAGAGATCGGCGGCGACAATGTAAGAATGTGATGCCGATAATGTCCAAATTACATGGCATGGGAACACGTGATGCACGCCTACAGGCTTGTGGGCTTCAACACAGAGATGGCGCGAGGTCAATTCCAGACGGTGTACACATGGGATCTTGAAGTCGACGGACACGGGTTAGTGTGTATATCTACAAGGAATCGTGTTGAAAGTGGAGCTGGAGTCTGACGAAAGATTACACTCATTGCTGATGGAAAAGCTAAGGTCTAAGTGCATGAAGAGTCGAAACTTATTTCAACGGGAAAGCGAGAAGCACGTGATCCGGGTTGGAGCTCGGTTTTCTGGGCGAGGCGTGGAAGTCGGCATCGGTGATCAGTGGTTCTTTGCTCTGGGGGTTGGGAAGGTTTGGGCAAGCTACCCAGGAGACTCGACCGGGACAGCAGAGGCTCGATACTGTAATAGCAGTCAGATGTGATATTTTTCAGTGCAGTTATAAAGCTCTACCGGTTGTTATCTGTTTAGGTAGACTTTTGAATATCTATCGGTTGTGATTTGTTTAGGTGCATTCACGGGTATAGTTATGAAGATCTATCGGCTATGATCTGGTTAGGTAGAATTATGATGATCTATCGGTTGTGATCTGTTTATGTGCAGTTACGAAGATCTACCGGATGTGATCTATTTAGCTACAATTATGAATATCTAACGATTGTCATATATTTAGGTACAATTATGAAAATATACCAGTGTATACTATTAATTAAGAAGAGGGCCCACCAGATTAACGGCCAAATATTTTGAATTTTTTTGACCATCAAGCACTTTTAGTCGTGGCTAGATTTGTTAGGTGTTATCACATCATATTTTTATGTTCATATTATATCATATTTGAGATGACAAAAGACCATTAGGCACACACTTAAAGTCATACTCCCTCCGTTCCTAAATATAAGTCTTTTTAAAGATTCCACTAAGGGACTACATACGGAGCAAAATGAATGAATCTACACTCTAAAGTATGTCTACATACATCCGTATGTAGTTCGCTAGTGGAACCTCTAAAAAGACTTATATTTAGGAACGGAGGGAGTACATAACTTTGTAGCTAAATCCAACCATGCAAAAATATATTAAATAATTGTAGCAAATATGTATTTTTGAGAAAACATTACCGTATTTTTTGTTAAACAACTGTCCATTGAGTGTTTTAGGTTGTTGGTATGAACTTTGGTTTGGGACACCAGAAGAGCGGGGACATTGTGGTTCGTGACTCACCATACACAACTACAAAATTTCATACTACTTTCTAAATTTGTTTGTTTTACTTCTCTTCTATTGGTGTCTATATTTCTATCAACACTTTTTGAGCATTTTTCACCAATAACTAAATCTAAACATTGCTTATTTTCATCTAAACCATGTGTTCTTTTTATCGCCCTGCCTGCTTGGACGCAAGCTCATCTAGCAGTTTGGACATCTAATTAAGGCAGTGTTGTTGTTATACAATATTCACTGAAAATTAGTAATACATCCCCCACCCATCCTCTCTCTCTCTCTCTCTCTCTCTCTCTCTCTCTCTCTCTCTCTTTCTCTCCCTAGATTGATTTTTTTATCATTTTTTTTGCGGGAAGCTTGATTTTTTATCATAACCATATTGTTTACCAAACCAAAAGACTTATTATACTTGAATGATATGTTTTACTATTGCATCCATTTTATTGTTCTGCTTCTTTGGTGTGGTATGCTCGCTTGCACACATAGCACATTGGCATAGATCTGTCGATTCTTATAAGTTCTAATTTTTTCGAATAAACATGTTGGTCGCTTCCAACCACTGTAAACTCCCCTATGAATTTTGATTCCTCCTAGCATGTTACATTGGCATGGGTCATCTATCATTACATAATAAATGCCACTGATGGGAAATCAAATTGCTATTCTTCTTTATTTCACATTTCAGACTTAAGTTCAATTTCACATGTGAGTTTAACTGG
Organism: Elymus sibiricus; assembly: GCA_039707655.1. Lineage (NCBI taxonomy): Eukaryota > Viridiplantae > Streptophyta > Magnoliopsida > Poales > Poaceae > Elymus > Elymus sibiricus. Next base: position 18,501,603 of record CM077671.1, read on the forward strand.
TAATTTCCATATAAACGTTTTCCAAAATTTAGCAATTTCAGAATTAATTTAGAGTTTGTGCAAAGAAATGAACTAATTTTTATTTTGTATATCCAAATTTAGCTCTTTACTTGATCTAGAGTTCGTATAAAAAACAAATTGGTAATAGTTTTATTTCTTCAATTGTATATACATTAGAGTTGTATTGTTTTATCTACTTGATAAGCACTTTATACTTCACATAGTGTTCTGAATGAAAACCGTCGTTGTAGTCCAAGCCCACCAGGGATCAAATCTCAGGTTTGAAACCTGACGTATCTCCTTAAGACAGGTTATCTTTCCATGAGAAGAAACATTCCTGTTGATACATAGCATGACATCTGTGGTGACTTTATCAATCTTGAAGCTCCCACACTCACATCTTCAGTACACGTTGTGTGGGTTTGTGCTTGTGTTTGTGCGTCTACATTGTACTCGGTGTTTCATAGGAAAAAATCATTTTATTTTATTAGAGATTATATATAAAATATATTTTTTATCCACATGGTAAGAGTTATACTATTTATCTCAAAGTGATTAACTATCGTTTTGCTAGTGTTAAATTCATCAAAGTGAAATTTAGAGATTATGGCCATGTCTGACTCATTAGTGCATGAGCAGCGTATGTGGAGTAAGAAAATCTGAGGGCTCCAGTCTAAGAAATCGAGATGTGGTGCAGCGTTATGCCACCTTGGTGCCCCCACAAGTCAGAATAAAATAACACAACATGATGGATTAAAAAAATCGCATGCTTGTATATATGGAACCAAATAATATTTCTAAAATTCCAAAGATCTTTCTGATGCAAATCTCCTTTTTTTCCCCTTCAATTATGCTTAAAATCTCAGCCGTCTTTTTTTATCTATAAATTCTGACCGCTCATTTTACGCCGTCTGAATAATTCATTTTTTTTGCGAATAGGCCCGTAGATCTATTATAGAGGAATAACAACAACAGAAAGTACCTCACACAAAGAAAAAAAATTACAAACAGGTCCCTGAGATGGTCAACAACTCAAAGCTCCACTGCGAGCCACAAGCGCGCCGCCGCTGCCGCCATCGCTGTTCCACAACTTTGGCTAGCCAAACCTTGTTTGATGACGCTGTCGAGAAGTCTCCGAGCCGGCCAAACCTCGTCGTTGATGAAGCCCTACCAAGATCCAGAGAAGCCCACCTCCTACACACACAACACCCATACCCCGCACCACCGATGGAGGAGTCGCCAGAGCTACGATGAAGGGAAGGGAAGAACAAACCTCATAAGGCTCATTCGCCGCCACCGCCTCTCCAACCTTCCAGAGAAGCCAAGAACTCGTTGGATCCGTGGATCCATGAGGAACAAAATCCAGTTGCTCGACGACTTCCAATCCATTGCTGCCACCAATGAACAAGAGGCTAGAGAAACCACCAAACCTCCCAAAGCCATCACCAGATCTGCAGCAGCGCGGCCGGAGGACACAACAATGGAGCACAGCCGCCGCCGCCATAGCGATGACCACCCCCGGGAGCACACGAACCGCCGGATCCATGAAGGGGAAGCGGCAGATTATTATACCTGAACAACATCGATCCCTTCAAATCAACGCCGACGGCAACTAAACCTAACCCTATCTACATACCGTGAACCAAGTAACGGGATCCCCACCCCTTCCCGCCACCTGAGTGACGAGCGGAGGAGGTAGGATCCACATCCTCGCCAGCGGGAGGAGGGGATGCGCGGGCTCCCTCCCTTGTCGCCTCTCTCAACTGTAGTGGAGAGGGGAAAGGGGAAAGCATATGTCTTAATAATACCTGACCACAAACTTTCTCTATAATAATTTTAGTTTATAGTTCTCACTATGCTTATGCATGTGCTAATTGTTTACATGAGTGGAAGTGGATATATCTTTTGTATTGATTTTAAAATTTTTCCATTATAATTAGGACCCATCATGATCTACGCGTTGATTGTTGGCACTTCATATATTACATATTTATAAGTCTCAATTCTTCAAAATTGTTATTATAATAAAGTCAAAATAATAATTTGTCAATGCTAAGCCCAATGTTGGGCATTTTATATTTGATAGAGTGCAATGCATTGAAGAAAAGCGCTGGAAAAGAGATATCAAAATGATTAATTAGATAATATTCCTTGATGGAACTTACCATGATTCAAAGTTCACCGTCACGTCCGGCATCTCGGATTGGTTGGAACGGACAAAGGGTTTGCCTAAGCCCCATGTTAGCAGATTTTATTCTAGAGTGCAATGTTTTGAAGAAAAGTGTAAAAAAAGAGCTCTCAAAATAATTAATTAGATAATTTTGTTTTATGGAATTCATCAATACGCAATATGAAGTTACTCATTGGGTCTAGCTCGTCGAGCCGGTCGAAACTGATATATGGTTTGCCTAATTTGGACTCCGGATGAGAAAATACAAAGCGGTAAAAGTAAACGCCAATTGTATTGATTTGCTGAGGCAAATGCACATCATCTCCCAACCGGATTGCTTATGTCCATATTGCTTCTGTTACTTTTTTTTCTGAGGGGACGAACTGTTCCTAGCCATTTCTAATACGGATACCTTTTGTACATCTATACCTAATAATAAAGGAAGGTGCGTTTCTCTAATTCTTTCGTCCGTCCCACCACTGTTTTTTTTCCATTCGTTCCGTCGCGAGAAAAAAACGGTTCGTATAGCTTTTTTGTTGTTGAGAAAACCGTATAGCTGCTTCCAAGATCAGGGAAAAAAAAGGTGAGTTAGTAGTGGGGTTCAAACTCACAACCCTTCCCTTCTACCGCTTGGGCTCTAGCCAGCTAAGCTAGCTTGTGCCTGTGATAAAACATACGATTCATTTTATCAATAGTAGCACAGCTTCGTTAACTGGTCCATAGACGTCCTCATGGGCCTTCTCCTGTGCTTTGAAGTCAGGAAAAACAAAAGATGCATGAGCACTGGGATTTGAACTCACAACACTTCCCTTTTATCATTAGGATCTAGCCAGTTAAGCCAGCTTGGGCATGTGTTAAAAAATAGGATTCGTTTAATAAATAGTACCACCTTGCTCCTTTGAACCCAATCACATCAATTTATATACGTCCTCAGTTGTGCGAGAATCAAACCAGCCTCCTCAAAAATTAAGCTCGATAAATTGTGTCTGTGGTGCCTGCATGTGGCAATAAGAAGGAGAGAGACCCAAAATTAAAGGAGAAATAGAGGACATCATGGCTTTCATGGGTTTGGTTGGCTGGTACATGGTCCGAAAAACATGCGAACTCAGGCACGTGTGATTTGTGTGCTTGCGTGGCTTGGGTTGGTTGTGTTGTGGCTGCTGGTCGTGGTGGGCAACAAGAGGACTAGAGATGTGCAGTTTTGTATACTGAAGTGTGATGTGTGTTCTTGCATGGCTGGGTTGATTGTGTGTGTGTTGTGGCTGCCCCTTCAGGAGTTTTCTAAACAAATTCCTTCATCTTAGCGGTAGATATCTCTCTTTTCTACTCGGCCCCATATGTGTAAATTCCTAGATCCGCCGTTGCTAGCATGGCAATCGTTTGGTTTAGAGCCATGATTCTGGCATGCCACGCTTTGCTATGTTGTACTTGTACCCCATTTGTCATAGACGCGTCCTTTAGCCAAATTTTGCACGAGCGTGCCGAATGATTTGGTTGCCACAAAACTATGGTTTGGCATACTTTTGACACAAAAGCGTGATGTAAGCCAACCCAATATGCCCTTGCTATTGTAAATCAAGCAATGGGATTCCTCTCTTTCGGATCTTTGTTGAAGGTGACGAAAGGTATATGAATATGGGAATTAGATAAGGTGTTCAAAGGAGCAAGCCAGCCATGCTGAAACCAAAGTAGTAGCCAGCCAGCCATGCTGAAATCCTGTCTGTATCTTTCTTGGAGAAAACAAAAGAGCTCGAGCAGAGACTCGGTCGACCTGTCCGAGGGCAGATGGTCTGGTCTCATTGGAGATGCAGATTTCCTGCTCCGCATGCCTTTGTTTTTCTTTGCTGCAAAGGTTAAAGGCTGGTGTGCTGCATCATGCATCTGCTGTGCTGCTCCTTTTTTTTTTTCGCGTGTAGTGCTGTGCTGCTTGTACAAGAAGTCTGCTTGCTCCCATTAGAATAACTAGCTGGTGATCCGCTACTGTTATTTTTTATAATGTTGCTTTGTAAGTTATTTGTCCCTAAATGCCACCTATTATTCGATTTCATTCGTCGTTATATTTGCTGTTATACGCCAAGGAGCATGTCACGCAGCCACGCAAGGAACGCCCACCCGCTGGCTGGCGCCACGCGAGAAGCGTCCCATGCAAGGGGCGTCACCCGCTGCCATTACACAAGAAGCGTGCCACGCAAGGAGCGTCCACCCGCTGCTGCCACGCAAGGAGTGTGCCGCGCAAGGAGTGCCCCACGCAAGGGGCGTTCACCCGTTGCCGCTGCCACGCGAGGAGCATCCGCCGTTGCAAGTTGATAGAAATCCTCGAATACCTATTAAATAAAACTCTCCGGCAACGGCGTCAGAAAAAAGTCTTCCTTTCTCTCAACTAGAAAGGTGTTGGGCCTCAAGTGTAAGGGTTTGTAGCAAGCAGCTATTTTACCTCAAAGTGGATGACCTTAAAGTTTATCGAATCAGTAGGAGTTTGCTAAGCAGCCAATAATCAGTACCTGCACACACAAATACAAATCTACCTTGGCCCCCAACGAAACTAGTAAGATTGTCAGCCTTATTTGCAAGGATTAAGCGCAAGTGTGTATGAAAGATTGGTTGCAATGAAAAGAAATAAAAGCAAAGAATTATAAAAAGCGTTGAGCGAGGTTGAAAGCAGTAGGAAGAAGAATGGACTGGGATCCATAGGTTCACTAGTGGTTTCTCTCCAAAAGATAACAATGTGTGGTGAACAAATTACAGTTGCGTATCGACTAAATTGATGTTTTTATTATTATGATTATACATAGCATAATTGCATATGAGCATCACGTCCAAACATCTATAGACCGTTATCCAACTACATCTATATCTAATACTCCACCCCAAGACCGCTATCCGGCATGCATCTCAAAGTATTAAGTAAAGAAACAGAGTATTGCATTAATTATGATGACATGAAGTAGATGATATATTGTCTTCACCCTGCGTTCAAAGGAGCACTACGCAACCATCTTTTTATCCATAGTGGCAACAATACAATACACGTCTTTTTCACTTTCTGTCACTACGATATTTGACTTGCAAGATTGAACCTAACTAACATACAAAACACCCTCTTGGAGATCGTTCATCAAACTTGGCCAAAGAAAGACAAATAGATCAGAGGGCATATATGTATAAGAATTATGCAGCAAGGAAACCAAATTGACCTGGATAGATCTGATCATAAAGAGACAATTCATCACACCACAATAAACACACCAACAGATTAAATCAGATGGATCACAATCATGTAGGGCTGCGCATGTGATTTTTGTATTGAGAAACATGGGAGAGAAAACCACCTAGCTACTGCTATGGATCCATAGTCCAAAGAAAACTACTCACGAGCGATCGTGGTGGTCTGCAGTTGATAGAGATGGCCACCGAAATGATTTTTCCCTACAGCAAAGTATCGAAAAAGTCTCCAGATTGGATCGCTTCGAGACAGAGAGGTGCGGCAGCGGAAACAGAATAACTCCTAGATATTTAGTGTTTTCTCCCTGAACGAAAAATATATGCGTCGAAAGGCAGTGGAAAGGGGAACCATGGGGCCCACGCGGGAACCCTCTAGACGCATGGGACCCACAAGACACCCCCAGGTGGTGCCCGGGTGCTCTGGATGCTTCTCGATGAAAAATAATTTATAATTTTTTTTGGGGATTTTTGGAGCTCCGTAAAATTGATTTTCCTGAAAGCCCAAAAACATGCAGAAAACAGCAATTGACACTGGGCACTGAGTTAATATGTTAGTCCAGAAAAATAATAAAAATTGGTGCCAAAATTATGCCAAATTGATGTAAACATAGGATGAAAGAATCAAAAATTATAGAGACGCCTGGGACGTATTAGCACCACCAAACTTAATCCCTGCTCATCCTCGAGTAGGTAGATGATAACAAAATAATCTTTCAATGTGAATGCTACCAACATGAATTATAATCAATTTGATGTAATCAAGGTATGACTTTAAAGAATAGCGATGCAACGCAATAGTCTATAGTTGATAGCAAGCAAGTAACATCAAAAGTGCAAGTAAAATCACTCTCACTTTTCATGGATCAATGCTTTCATATCAAATTCATTAATGCCTTTAGGTTTATAAAGAATGTCAGGTCTATAATGAAAGCATAGTATGCTAAGTCTTTATCATATCAGAAACAATTTTATCACAAACTGGCCAGAGTTGCAGTCAAGCGCATCAACTACATAACCTCCTGTTTCAATCAATCAACACTTATGCAATACTTGAACGAGAGGCTTGATATTTGCACTTAAATGGAAAAGAGAATAGTGATGGAGGTTTATAAGAAGACAAAAAAGTGTAAGAAAGTCTTGCATCAACGTGACTGATCATTAGGCAATGGTGAGGCCTTATAATTGATGTTAATGCAAAGTAGAGATTGACATGCAAGCTCTCCAACTGTACTAGTGGGGTGTGCATCCAACTTCGCTTGTTCATGAAGACCTAGAGCCTTTTGAGGAAGCTCGTTGATTAGTCGCTTTAGTGATCCGGTAAAGAAGCAGAAGGTATTCTCGCCTTTTTTCCTAAAGGTGACCCTGAGTTATCGAACCCACGAGAGGAAGGCACCCTTGAAGTCAGAGCTTTTTACCAAGCTTTTGCACGAGTATTAATTCTAGATTTTGATCGGATCAAAATCAATTTGAAACAGAAAACACTTTAATAAAAATAGGCATGGGTATGAGGACTTTTCTAACAACCATATATTTGTGAACATGATCATCATGATATTAATTTGTGCCCTAGAAGTCATCCATCGAGATGTGCTTGCAACGTATCGAAGTGGGGGATGTGTCCAAATTATGTCTTGACCAGAGCGCGTCCTGCATCAAGAGTCAGTTGTCCAACCGAAAGGCCCTATCCGTCGCGCGCGGTTGCCTCGGTAATTAAAATAGAAATCAGACAAAAGCATTGGGTGTTTAATGACTACAGCTCTTGTATCCCCAAGGATAGGATCCGTGTTACCGTACTAAAACTTTCTGTCACTGGTGTTCCGAATAACATTTCATGGTCTCCCTGCCCTTCACATCTCCGTGGTTCGCTCTCCATGGTCCTGGGTACCTGCAGGGATGAAGAACGGGGATGTGACAAGAGACAACTATGAAGTAATTTTATGTTACACATACGGAACGTTAATTCAAAGTACTTCCATTGATCCCTACAACAAATACATCGGGTTGTAGGGCTATGCCTCAACCCATGACATTACCGAACTACTCACACATGGAGATCAGATCACAAGGAGAAATCATTGAAGAACACATCATGAAGATTGATTGATTAATAATATGTCTTACAATAGATGCCGGATGTAATCCACGATTACAAAGTATGACTAGTTGGCTGAGTGCTATGGTGATGGAGATGGTGGCGGTTATGGAGATGGGAAATGGTGGCAGCTAGGGTTGCTGTTGAAGATGGAGGTCTCGACGATGGCGTCCGGGGTTGTTGTGTGGCTCTTCCGGTGAGGGGCCCTTTATAAAGTTTGTTCATGTGGATCAGGGGACACCTTTGGCAGTCCATACGACCATGCATACGAGCTCGTGCGGTCGTATGGAACGTCGTCTTGCGCTCTGTTGCTTCCTGTTGCGCCTCCCACTTGATCTCCTCTATCTTCTCTTTACTCCTTTCCATGTATTGTCTTGATTTCGTCCATAAATAGCCCATTTCCCGTGGAAACAAAATAAAGATAGGATATTTGGAATCCTTTGCATTCATTAGTCATTAGTAGCAATATCGGAGCCGATATCTCGGTTTTTATGAAATAACTCGGTTTAAACTCATGTTTGATGAGTGTAAAAATAACATTCATCAACTCCCCCAAGCATAAAATTTATCGTCCTCGAGCAACATTGAGAGAAATCCAAACCGTAAGGAACTCAGTTGTTTAAACCAAAATAACGTACTCATGGACAATGACCAGGGTCCAGGCCCACCTCTCTCTGGATGGTCTCCGACTACTCTGTCGTTCCGCCACAGTGAATCTCTCGCGGGTGCTCTCTGAGCCTACCCGACTTTAGCAGAAACATGTATAGTATAACAGCATAAAGTATATTCGTGATCATCGCCCAGAGGGATCACGGCCTGATAGTATAGCATGGCAAATGGACAAGGGTGTAGGGCCACTGATGTGACTCAAGCATATCTAAACTAAGCATGATAGGATAACAGGTAAAGTATCAGTAAGAGGTAACAAAAGCAGGCTATGCATCAGAATAGGATCTACCGATAAACAACAACTCTGAACCAATACCTAATGCAAGAATGTAGAGAGAAAGATTAGGCGATATCAGAATGATCAAGGGGGTTTCCTTGCCTGGTTGCTCGGCAGATCAAACCGGATCCTCAATGAAGTAGTCGCACTCAGGATCAACAGTGGTCTCGGGGTCTACCAGAAAGAAGTAAACGGGAGAAACAAATAAACAACAGGTAATCAAATATATCACAAGATGTATATCATGGCAATATGTGTTGTTGATATGCTCTAATGCATTACTAAGCATTTTAATTGAAGTGGGAAATTATTTAGGAATATTTTCCCAGCTCCAGGTATTATTTTCTGTATTGATCCGGTAGCAAAAGCAATATTCATTATGATAGACGTGTTTGTTATGCATGCAAATGACATATTGGGATTCATTGTATTTTTCTGATCATTTTTCACATATAAATTATTTTCATCCGAGTTACGGTTTATTTTATATTATTTTTCAAAGTTTTATTGATTTTCTGGATTTTCTGAATTTATTTAATTAAATTTAATTCATATTATACCAGTCAATACTATTCATACCCAGTGCAGTGCCAGCCACAGTCAATGACATGTGGGGCCAGGTCAAAGTCAACAGCCCAGTCAGCAGTTGACTAGGATGAATCCTATAGTGGTGAACAGTGTAGGTGGGACCTACCTGTCATAGACACAAGTGTTTAAATGGATTAATTAAACTAGTTTAATTAGTGATGGGGCCCCACTGTCATAGACTCATATACTAACAGATTATTTTTAGTGGCTTGGTTAGCAGATGGGGCCCATAGTCAGTGAGTGATTAGGTGGGGTTAATTAGGCTCAGCCTAATCACCTGTAAGGCCGGGCTCACTAACAGTGGTCCAGCCGGCCGGTTTAAACCTACGTGCGCTGGCGACGACCGAACGCGGCGGCAGCAGTGCGGGATCTTGCCGAAATCGCATTACCAGCGGCGAGAGCTCGAGCGGATGGGCTCTACATCTAGCTGGTTTTGAGCTGCGTCGGCCAGTGCAAGAACCAGATGCGGGGATGGCCGAAGTTGATGGCACGGTCAACTTCTGCAGTAGCACACCTACGGCATCAACGGGGATGGTGCTACGGGTCCGGATCGACCATTCTACTGCGCCCGGAGGAATCCTGGAGATGCTACGAGCAGGTTAGCGTGCTTGCCTGGGCCACGGGCGTGTGACTGCGATGATACTAAGCTCGGCGGTGACGACACGGTCGCGGTGGTGCTCGGTCTACGATGAAGGAATGCTAGAGGTCGAATTCGACGAAGACAGAAGAAGGAGAGCACGGCGGTGCTCACTGGGATGCTTGGGGAAAGCTCGGGGAAGCCGGGGTGGATGAACGGCTGCAGATCGTGTCGATGGAGCTCGTCGGCCGAAGGGGAAGGAGGAGACGCGATCGATGATGGCGTGGTCTCCCAGCGTCAATTCGGTGACTCAGTCGATGAAGAAGAACTCGGCAGAGCTCCTGGACATCCTGGCACGGCTCGGGGTGGCTCCTGGTCACGAGGACGATGACACGGCGACGGCGGCAGCTTGGATGCGGTGAATCAGGAGAGGGAATGGGCAAGGGGAAAAACAAAGGCTAGGGTTTGATCCAGGGACGAGGGTGGCCTCTTATCCTCTCGGCTAGCCGACGGAAGCTTGACGCGTGGCCATCCGCGCCATGGGCGGGTGTGCAGCCGACACGAGGGGAGAGCGAGCGACAGGTGAGGGACGATGCTGTGCTGGGCTGGGCCTATTTCTCTGCGTGATGGGCCTTAAGTGCACAGGGACACCTCCAATTTCTGCTTTTTCTTTTCTTTGACATTTCCTAGCTACTGTTTTGTATTTCTTTTGACTACCAAATGAATTTTGTTGAACTTAAGACTTTGCACAGAAATCATATGCATTATTATTGAGCCACTCACAAGTTTTCACATTATTTGGAAATGTATATATTTATTTGTGAATTTAATTGTGCTAGTTTTATACTACTGAACATGTTTTAATGTTGCTAGGATTAATTTAATGAACCAAATGAAGGGTGTTTTATTTTGCAATGGCTTGGGGATTTATCCAGATGATGTCAACATTTTTAATTGATAATTATACAAAGTATTTTATTTAAATACACTGAATTTGAATTGAAGTGGGGTTTTAATCCTAATTGCATTTCATCTTCTACAAGCAGGATGACTTGGCAATGTTAATTAGCACAATTAGGGTTTTAGGGTCTGGGGATGTTACAAATCTCCTCCACTCAAAGAAATCTCATCCCGATATTTAAGAGGTCGAGTAATGGGGAAAGGTCTGGTTACGAATGCTAACGAATCTTATCGTTCCTGGTTCCACTTCTCGAAGAGGTCAGCCATTGCGTTGACTTCTTCATTTCTCTGCGTCAGTGCGTCGTGATGAAGTTGTCATTCTTCCTTCGGGATCTTCATCGTACTTACGAAAAGGATAAGGGGCAACTCGGTGATGATGGAATTCTACAAGGGGTAATCGGCTGGGGTTATCTGATGAATGAAACACATAATTATCTCCTCAGTTTTGGATTACAGGAATCATAACGAGAAGGACTTAAGAAGATACAAATTGCTTCATTTGGGTAGGCAATTATTTAAGGCCTAAAACATGATGTGAGATGGGTTCAGAGTGTTGATGAATGAATCTTGCTGCGTCTGATAGCAGAATGGATCATCTCAAGGAAGGTGGCTCACCGAAACACATATGAAGCCAAGTGTATAGGACAACTCCTGATATAAGGATCATAGAGTTATTTGCATGAATCTTCATAACTAATGAGAGAGTTTTCGTCAGGAATTCTAAAGAATGAAAGGCTCACAGTAGAATGATAATCAATTACATGGGTAACTGGAAGATACAGCCGCAAGTGCTACAGAAAGATAAAGCACACTGCACCAGTATGTATTTGAGGACTCGAGCATTTCCGAATCATTAGGATGATCAAAATCAAAGTGATCAACATTCATACCACCCTGATGAATAAGAAGGGCGGTGGCATATTGTGCGATCATGATACAAGGCTTGTCAGAGAATAGTTTGCCAGCTAGGTTGACAACAGCGTCGGTACCAAGGGTGGGGGACGAAGAGAACTATTTTCCTGCTCGTTAAGACAAGGCAGACGAATAGGCAAAGTTCTCGTCCACCGGCGGTTACCGGAATGTCATCAACAGTAGTAACAGGGTTTTACTGACTGGGTTGTACACCGGGGTACATAAGCAGGGAATTATTACTGCTTAGATCATATAAATTACATGGAAGGTTAAATAGACCAATGAAAAGGAAAATGTGATTACTAGATTAAACAGGCCAATGGAAAGGAAAATGTGATTATACACAAGTATTAGGAATATATCCTTCTCATGAACAAGCAGAGCAGGATATTCACAAGAGGTGAGTAATTACATAACCCTTTAGATAAAAAGGGCAAGGATTTTCATGATGTTTACCCATACAATGATGTTTGATTATCGATCAAGAAACATGTAGCATTGCGCTTCCAATGTTCTTGATGCTATTCGGAATACCACAGTCATGCTTCTGGGTAGCAATGATATGGTGTTTATATGTAAACATTGGATTTGAAGATCACTAGAATTACACAAGGAATAGTTTGAAGAATAGCAAGAAACTTAAGATATAACCAAAACACGACCAAGGCTGTGTTGGAAGGAAGGCAAGGATGTTGTCGATGACAACACAAATTATCGTGGGGCAAGGATGGTATTTCTCATCATGAATCCAATTCACATCTTGGAAGAAGTCAAAATGTTGACGATGAGCACATCACAATTTATCAAAGGGTTTCATGAAGATGAATTTGAAAAGTGGCATGATCAAACAAGGTAATGGTGGAGCAGAAGGTTGATGCAAGCACCGATATGATACGAGCTTGGATTCAATCTTGCTGTTCAAGGTGAAACGATATGATGATGAAACCTTGACATAAGCTTAGCTTATTATTAGTAGAGTGGTGTACCAAGGAAGAAGGACTTGGTAGCACAGTCAAGCTTTAGTATGACGATGATAATTTAGCCAATAGGCCAGAATTGACATGATTGAGTACAAACTAGCAAGCAATGAAAATTATTAAGAGTTCTTGAATCGCAGTGCGGACTCGAGTCACTTATCGGTGTTCTCGAGTGACAATCAACTCAGAATCAGTGGAAAGACTGAAATCGGTGAGAAGTAATGCTTGATGAAGAACTCATAAGAAGTAAAGCAGTTCCATGATATTCTCAAGATACCATAGGGTAATACTTGAAGGTAGATCAGAACAGAGGTTGGACTGGTGTATTGATCTACGGAGCGCAACTACTTTAACCTTGTTCGAGAAATGGACGAGATCCCGGAATGGATTTCTCTAAGACATATCAAATGAGAACAACATGGTCAGAACCATTCTTGCAAGGGAATCAAAATAAGGAGATGCTGAATGGTTACACGAAGGGACGGTTATTCTTGTGAGAAGCTTCCGTGATAAGATTTACATTGTTCCGATGGGCATGAACATAAATGCTCAAGGTCGACTCCCACTTCTCCAATGCACAACTTCTCATTCATTGCTCTGTTAAATACATTTTGAGTTTGAAAATTTACCTGGTGAAATACCAGAAGAGTATGACCCGTGAAAACTTTCAGGTCCACACAAATGGCAAAACCATAGGTACAACCCATCGGGACATTTTAGGTACCTATACAACACACAATGAAAAAGGAATACAAGCTCGAAAGCAGGAGTACAGATGGCGAGGAGTAGAGGATACAACTCACCGACGGCATTTTGTATCAGGGGCACTTGTCAATGATTTAAAATGTGAAGGAGATGTCGGATAGTAATCCACCCAAGATCAGTTGGTCCGCAAATGATCTGATGTGAGTATCGGTATTCAAACAGAAGAAGAAAGAATACAAACGCATCAGGTTATGAAAACATCTACATAACTCAATGTATAAATTACGAAGGGATTGCGATTTCCATCAACGTGGAATGAGAAGCAAACACTCTGATCAAAGGATGAGAAAGTTGAATACACTTAGATGGACAATCAATCAAGGTTTGATTTGCCGAGAACCAGCTCATGTCCGGAATGACGGCTGAGTCGGATGGACGAATTCCAGGAATTGACCGATGATTGCGAGTATTCGTATATATGTTGAATCAATAGGGTGGAAACGAGAATCATAGAGGATTTCAACGAAGAGTGTCGAACACCTGGAATTAACCACAAGTGTAAGTAGGCGACAAAGAATTTCAACAGCAACTGGACATATGGGATCCTCGGAAAGTCGGAGAGTACTTTGGGGTATCTTGTAATAACAAGACCATCTGGGAATGACTGTATGAACGGCAAGTGTATGTAGTCATCCATAGGGATTTATCGAAGGTAGGGAACTGCAAAAGTAGTGGGCACAAAGGGTCTCGGTAAAACATCGGAGACAATTTCAGAATGTCTTGAGGCATCAAGAGGTCATCTGGAATGAGTGGCTCCCAGGAAGGAAGTCATCACGAGAACCTAGTCTTAGTAAATCTCTACCCGAAGAGAAGAGAAGTTTGAGAACCTAGAGTAAGGATGCGGAATAAAAGAGTCGTAATCCCATCCATATGCGACGTGGGCCCGTAAGCCACACAACACACCTAGAAGTTCGAAAATAGATTTTGAAGATTAGACTCAACATCGACCAAGAGGCTTGGGTGTTCCTACAGGCAGTCAGTTCTGATACTAACTTGTGACACCCCCAATCATAATTGTGCATGAATCATACATACTTCATGCACGATCACGAACGGTGACTCCATGTTAATATCACAACACAACTCTATGACACAAATTAAACATCAATTAGTTATTATAGGCCAGGGTCACGAGGACCCGACAATACATCAGTCAGAAAGCAAATTATGTCTGACTACACACAAATAAACAAGAGTGCCCAAAGAAGGCTGAAATAAAACAATGATTCTAACCCAAAGGCACAGGCCTCCTGCCTGGGACATCCGAACTACTCGGCGACGTTGAACTCCACGTAGTAACCATCCAGGGGATCACCTGCATCCACGGTTCTACCAGCTGTTGTAGCAACCGGGTTGAATGAAAAGAACAGCGAAGCAACGGTGAGTACTCATCCAAAGTACTCGCAAGACTTACATCAGAACTATACTACATATGCATCGGTATCAAGAGGAATGGGGCTATATCTTGGACTATACTATAGAAATGCCAGAATAAGGGGGAGAAGCTCAACTTATAGAAATTTCAGAACTATACGGCCGAACGCAGTGGCAGCAGTGCGGGATCCCACCGGAATCGTGTTACCGGCGGCGACGGGCTCTACATCTAGTTGGTTTTCAGCCGCGTCGGCCAGTGCAAGAACCTGATGCGGGGATGGTCGGAGTTGATGGCATGGTCAACTTCTCCGGCGGCGCACCCACGACATCAACGACGATGGTGCCGCGGGTCCGGATCGACCATTCTACTGCACCCGGAGGAATCCTGGAGATGCTACGAGTAGGTTAGAGTGCTCGCCTAGGCCACGGGCATGTGACAGCGATGAGACTGAGCTCGGCGGTGAGGACACAGTCGCGGTGGTGCTCGGTCTATGGTGAGGGAAGGCTCGAGGTCGAATTTGACCAAGACAGAAGGGGAGAGCAAGGCGGTGCTCACTGGGATGCTTGGGGAAAGCTCAGGGAAGCCGGAGTGGACAAACGGCTGCGGATCGTGTTGATGGAGCTCGTTGGCCGAAGGTGAAGGAGGAGATGCGATCGATGATGGCGTGGTCTCCCAGCGTCGATCCAGTGATGCAGTCGATGAAGAAGAGCTCGGCGGAGCTCCTGGACATGCTGGCATAGCTCGGTGTGGCTCCTGGTCACGAGGACGATGACGACGCGACGACGGCGGCAGCTTGGCTGTGGTGAATCGGGAGAGGGATTGGACGAGGGGAAAAACAGAGGCTAGGTTTCGATCCAGGGGCGAGGGTGGCATCTTATCCTATCAGCTAGCCGACCGATGCTTGACGTGTGGCCATTTGCGCCATGGGTGGGTGTGCTGCCGACACGAGGGGAGAGCGAGCGAGAGGTTAGGGACGGTGTTGTGCTGGGCTGGGCCTGGCACTGTGCGTGCTGGGCCTTAAGTGCATAGGGACACCTCCAATTTCTTCTTTTTCTTTTCTGTAACATTTCCTAGCTGCTGTTTTGTATTTCTTTTGACTAGTAAATGAATTTTGTTGAACTTGAGACTTTGCACATAAATCATATGCATTATTATAGAGCCACTCACAAGTTTTCACATTATTTGGAAATGTATATATTTATTTGTGCATTTAATTGTGCTAGTTTTATACTGCTTAACCTGTTTTAATGTTGCTAGGATTAATTTAATGAACCAAATGAAGGGTGTTTTATTTCTGCAATGGCTTGGGGATTTATCTAGATGATGTCATCATTTTTAATTGATAATTATACAAAGTATTTTATTTAAATACTCAGAATTAGAATTGAAGTCGGGTTTTAATCCTAGTTGCATTTCATCTAGAATAAGCAGGATGGCTTGCCAATGTTAATTAGCACAATTAGGGTTTTAGTGTCTGGGGATGTTACAACCATGTTGGCCAACTCCCTCGACCTGAACTTCACCAGTCTTCGCCCCATTGTCGGTAACACCCTTGTCAATATAAGTGTTCTATCTAGTGCTTCAATGGTAGTGGTTCACCGTGGTCGCCATTCCATGCGAATTCCTGGAGTGGAGTACTTGCTACCCGCTCCCATGCCTAACCGGTTCTCGATAGAGAACAACATTTTGCATTATGTGCCACAGGAAGGAGATGCAGCTTTCCAGCAAGAGTCTCCCGAACCGGAACAAGTTGATGAAGATGAACTAGCCACCGACGAGGAGGACGAGCAGCCACAAGAAGATGCACAAGAGGAAGTGCCCTACACCACGTAAGCTGACATCAACAACCTCGAGGGCTCCATCAATGATATGAGCAACCTCGCCATGTCCCTTCAAAACACGTCCGTGTACATGAACAACAACTTCTTTGAGTGGAGCCAAGGATGGACTCTGTACTACCTGCCACCACAATGAACTCACTAAGTTTGGTCTTGGAAAAGCTTAAGCTTGGGGGAGGTTACTTCCACGTCTACATCAAGATGTGGTGGAATTTATTTTTAAGTTGTAATGAGGTTGTACTTCAGCTCGCTAATCTTCAAATACTCGTGTTGGTTTGTTCCAACATTTTACCTTTTATTTGGTTTGTTTTGTTTTTGTTTTTTTTTTTTTTCGCCGGTTCCAATTTTTTTTGCATGTTAGCTTTTAGAAACCCCAAAACCAGGAAAATAGAATAAGTTTTCTTTTGCTTTCCTTTTTCATTTTCATCTGGGATTTCGTTTGCATTCTTATTTATGTTTTCAGAGGAGTTGATCTACGCCGGGCAGCGAGGAACACATCCTTAAGGAAGAGAACCATGAAAATTCATGATCGTGAAGGTATGTCCTATGACTCCCGTCTTTAGCACTTGAATTACATGGAATCATTGTAGTTGTAGTATGTGTGAAATTTTCAAGTGGGAGTAAGTCTTGATAGTTAAAAAAGGGTTTTGTTCTTGTAGATAAAATTATTTAGTAACCTTTGTTCTGTTTAATCTAGATAACGAAGACTTGAAGTGGGACTAGTTTTCAAAAGAAAGTGATGTTAACAAAGAATAACCACACATATGAGAAAGTCTCTAGAAAGACTTGTGTGTTGAAAAAAATTGTACAAAAGATGATATTAGCGATACTCAACCCCATAGTGTTAAATTTAATAGACTCAATAGCACTTGTTGATAAAGTTGTGCAGAGGAAACTAGTTGAAAGGTGATCGAGATTATGCAAAATCTGTTTTGCATTTTTACATGGTGCTTCAGCTCTCGCTAGTTCCATGGCCTTCTCACTATATGCGCGTTCATGTGTGTAAATATGATTTCGTGACCTCTCTTGATGTTATGCTGAAAACTCCGCTGGAAAATGAACGATCCACCTGAGTTTCGGCTCTGATTTCGGCTATGAGTTTGTTAGCATTCGTAGTGGCAACACTACAGCGAATATTATTCGGCTGTCTCTTTAAGAGTGTATGTATGTGGTAATAACTGAGTACTGATCACAAGATCTCAAAAGAGACTACATATTGGTCCATAGTACTCAAACATAAGCCACAGCAATAACCTATGCATAGTTATGTATGTTGCAACCGGGACTAAAGGGCCTTTACTATATATAGCGGCGCCTCGTTCTCCCGATGCCAGTTACCGCCCGGGAGAAGCACATCGACGACGCCACCAGGCCGCCAAACCCAGATGCCGACGAAATCGCCGCCCCTGCTGCTCCTAAACCGCCGACGAGCCCTCGTGTGCTCCCACGGTGAGCCTCCGCCTCGTTCCTCCCTCTCTGTTGCGCGCACCTCGCCGTGCTCGTGGTTTCCCGAGCGCGGCGGCGCCATGGACGGTTGCTCTTCTTCTCGTGGATTCTAGGGATTTGGTTGCTCTTCTTCTCGTGGGATGGGCAATCTCAGGATGGAGGATGCTACCAAATCTTGCGGCAGTCATGAAAGCCCAGTAGTGGAGCAAGTATACTATCTATTGATATATATATATTGGTTCTCGGTGATAATTTTGTAATGTCTGTCCTAATTCTGTAATTTTCTTAGCATTGCTCTGTTTTATGGTGTGAGCACTTGAAATCATGGGACATGAATTGGAAGATGAACTGCAAGCCACATGTGGATCTTTGTTGCATACATTGTTCCCGAAGGAATGTACAAACAATTAGTTATGTTGATGATAAATCATGCTTTGTTGAAAACAATAGTTTCTCCATTTCTGCTGGTGAGATGTGATACAATTTTTCTTTGGTATTGTCTGATCATGTAGAGTAATGGGTTCTCCCTGTTTTAGTTTCTGGAGGTATAAATATACTACCTGCAAGTTAGTTGTGAGGATAGTGTTGATCACCTTGTGTAACAATCTTGAAGATCATGAATGCCTCTAATGTTTTTTTATGTGTATGTGATATTTGTATGTCAGACAATGATCTTTTTTCTTCTTCTCAAGTACTAGTATGTAAGACAATGATACATGCATGATATTTGTATGTCAAGACAATGATCTTTTTATTTTGTATGGTTTCCACTAGAAGCACCAGTGCTCCACAATAAATTATTACAGGAGTGCTCTTCATATCTTAGACAATGTTTTTTATTTTGTATGGTTTCCACTAGAAGCACCAGTGCACCACAATAAATTATTTGAGTGGCTACATTCATGTTCAATGTTTTGACAGCAGATGGATGCAAGAAACACATCAATAATAGAAAAAAATAACCACTCACCTAATAGTAAATGCTATCCAGAAAGACGATTACCACTCACCTAATAGTAAATGCTATCAATAATGTTTTGAAAATGTTTTGACTGGTCTTTATTAGTTTTCTTTTGTTATGGCAAGGAGGGTATTTTCTGGTGGTCAGGTGGCAATTTTTTGTTTTGGTATTGGTGGCTTCATGGATAGAACAGTGGGATTTTGATTTAATATCATGACTACAATTGTCTTCCAATTCAAATTGAATTTAAATACTCATTTATTTTATGTTTCTTCTGAATTAGTTAAGCTATGGATGATAGCGGCAGATATCGTGAAGATGACCTCTTTGATATGATACGCTCCTCCAAAAACCGAGAGATTGAACAAAATGACGGCTCAGAATTTCTGAACGAGTCCTGTGAGGGACTTGAGGAAGAACCAAGAGACGAAGGGGATACAAACAATGATGGCAAAGAAAATGTTAGACAATTATTAAAGTCCGGCGAGGTATATATATTAAGGCTCTGGTGATCATTAGATGTATTAATTGATTTATATATATATTAACAAATCTTTCTTCTTTTAGCCCTCCGGATCGAGCCAATCTACTGGAAAGGTACGAGGCCAGGCCAAAAAGTTGGCCGATGACATAAAGATAAACATCAATGAAGTCTCACAAAAAGGCAAACCAATTGCTCCTGCAGAGAATGCCCGTAAATTTATAAATCAATGCGGAGTTATTGTTAGGGACAACATCCCGATCACCATTCGAGAATGGAATAAGCCAAAGGAAGATCGAGGAGTTAGTTATATCGACAAAAGATCGAAAAATCTGCTTTCGGATACGCTCATGTCACATTTCAACCTACCAGAGGGTCTTACAGATGGTCAACGGTCGACAGTCAAGAAGTTTGCTCTTAAGAAGATGGCCACACAATTCCAGACCTGGAAGAAAAGATTATACAACGAGTACAAGAAGGGAGGAAAGAAGACTTCAGAATTCACTGGAGCACTAGAGAAGATAAAAGATCACTGGGACGAATTTGTGGAGTACAAGGAGTCGGCTGAAGCTCTAGAAAGGTCGAGAAAAAATAAGATCAATGCTGAGAAGAGGAAGTATTACCATTGTCTGGGGACAGGTGGCTACAAGAGAGCCGTGCCTAAGTGGGAAGCATTTGAGGCCAAGATGGTTGTAGAAGGGGTCACTTCAGCTACAGTTGAATGGCCCGAGAGGTCCAAGACTTGGTTTTATGCGCATGGGGGAAAGTTGGACCCAGTGACAGGGCAGATTATTACAAAGCCAAATCTTAAAGAAGCCGAGGACGCTTTACTTCAAGCAATAGAAGATGCTCGAAAGGGGTTGTTCAAGCCCGAGAGAGAGAACGATGAGCTTACACGCGCCCTCGGCAATCCTGAACACGGAGGGCGAACACGAGGCAAAGGCATTGTTCCGTGGGTTCAGGGGTTTTCGGAGTGGAACGCCAGTTATTGAAGCCGTTCGAGAAAAAAGAAGCAGGATGCAGACCGGCTTCAGAGGGTAGAAATACAGAACGAGGAGTAGCTGAGCATTTTAAAGAGGCTGCAGGAGCAAATTGACACAATTAGCCAGGAAAGGGCATCTCCGCGGCAGGAGCAAGCAGATCCAGCATTGGATAGTACCGTTCCATCTATGCGGAAAAGCAGCGTGGGTTCCACGGGGGTCCGGGCCGATGATGCACTGCTGGCTCGCTACCCCGTGGATGATTGATACGTCCATTTTGCATCATGCTTTTATATTGATATTTATTGCATTATGGGCTGTTATTACACATTTTGGTACAATACTTATGCCTTTTCTCTCTTATTTTACAAGGTTTACATGAAGAGGAAGAATGCCGACAGCTGGAATTCTGGACTGGAAAAGGAGCAAATCTGAGATACCTATTCTGCACAACTCCAAAAGTCCTGAAAATCTACGGAGAATTATTTTCGAATATTTAAAAAATATTGGGCGAAAGAAATACATCAGGGGGCCCACCAGGCAGTCACAAGCCAGGGGGCGCGCCCTACCCCCTGGGCGCGCCCCTGTGGCTTGTGGCCCACCTGGCAGCCCTCCGGTGCCCATCTTCTGCTATATGGAGGGTTTTGACCTGGAAAAAATCATAACAGAGCTTTCGGGGTGAAGTGCCGCCGTCTCGAGGCGGAACTTGGGCAGAACCAATCTAGGGCTCCGGCGGAGCTGTTCTGCCAGGGAAACTTCCCTCCGGGAGGGGGAAATCGAAGCCATCGTCATCACCAACGATCCTCTCATTGAGAGGGGGTCAATCTCCATCAACATCTTCACCAGCACCACCTCCTCTCCAAACCCTAGTTCATCTCTTGTATCCGATCTTTGTCTCAAAACCTCAGATTGGTACCTGTGGGTTGCTAGTAGTGTTGATTACTCCTTGTAGTTGATGCTAGTTGGTTTACTTGGTGGAAGATCATATGTTCAGATCCTTGATCATCATTAATACTCCTCTGATTTTGAATATGAATATGCTTTGTGAGTAGTTACGTTTGTTCCTGAGGACATGGGATAAGTCTTGTTATAAGTAATCATGTGAATTTGGTATTCGTTCGATATTTTGATGAGATGTATGTTGTCTCTCCTCTAGTGGTGTTATGTGAACGTCGACTACATAACACTTCACCATTGTTTGGGCCTGGAGGGAGGCATTGGGAAGTAATAAGTAGATGATGGGTTGCTAGAGTGACAGAAGCTTAAACCCTAGTTTATGCGTTGCTTCGTAAGGGGCTGATTTGGATCCACATGTTTCATGCTATTGTTAGATTTTTCTTAATTCTTCTTTCGTAGTTGCGGATGCTTGCGAGAGGGGTTAATCATAAGTGGGAGGTTTGTCCAAGTAAGGGCAGCACCCAATCACCGGTCCACCCACATATCAAATTATCAAAGTAACGAACGCGAATCATATGAGCATGATGAAAACTAGCTTGACAGAAATTCCCATGTGTCCTCGGGAGCGCTTTGCTTTATATAAGAGTTTGTCCAGGCTTGTCCTTTACTATAAAAAGGATTGGGCCACCTTGCTGCATCTTTGTTACACTTGTTACTTGCTACCCGCTACGAATTATCTTATCACAAAACTATCTGTTACCGATAATTTCAGTGCTTGCAGAGAATACCTTACTGAGAACCGCTTGTCATTTCCTTCTGCTCCTCGTTGGATTCGACACTCTTACTTATTGAAAGGACTATGATAGATCCCCTATACTTGTGGGTCATCAAGACTCTTTTCTGGCGCCGTTGCCAGGGAGTGAAGCGCCTTTGGTGAGTGGAACTTGGTAAGGAAAAAATTATATAGTGTGCTGAAATTTGCTGTCACTTGTTACTATGGAAACTAATCCTTTGAGGGGCTTGTTTGGGGTATCTTCACCCCGACCAGAAGCACAAAGAGTTGCTCCCCAACCTACTGCACCTACTGAAAATATTTATTATGAAATTCCTTCGGGTATGATAGAGAAACTGCTAGCTAATCCTTATGCACGAGATGGAACACTACATCCTGATTTACATCTAATCTATGTGGATGAAGTTTGTGGATTATTTAAGCTTGCAGGTTTGCCCGAGGATGTTGTCAAGAAGAAGGTCTTTCCTTTATCTTTGAAGGAGAAGGCATTGACATGGTATAGGTTATGTGATGATATTGGATCATGGAACTACAACCGATTGAAATTGGAATTTCATCAGAAATTTTATCCTATGCATCTGGTTCATCGTGATCGGAATTATATTTATAATTTTTGGCCTCGTGAAGGAGAAAGAATTGCTCAAGCTTGGGGGAGGCTTAAGTCAATGTTATATTCCTGCCCCAATCATGAGCTCTCAAGAGAAATTATTATTCAGAATTTTTATGCTCGGCTTTCTCATAGTGATCGATCCATGCTCGATACTTCTTGTGGCGGTTCCTTTATGAAGAAAGATATTGGATTCAAATGGGCTTTATTGGAAAGAATTAAACGCAACTCTGAAGATTGGGAACTCGACGAAGGTAAGGAGTCAGGTATAAACCTTAAGTTCGATTGTGTTAAATCCTTTATAGACACCGATGCTTTTCGTGATTTTAGCACTATATATGGACTTGACTCTGAGATAGTAGCTTCTTTCTATGAATCTTTTGCTGCTCATGTTGATCTCCCTAAGGAGAAGTGGTTTAAATATCATCCTCGCATTGAAGTGAAAGTAGTTGAACCTATTAAAGTTGAAGAAGAAACTATTACTTATAATGTTGATCCTGTTATTCCTACTGCTTATATTGAGATAAAGGAACAAGCTAAAGCTTCAACTGTAGTTCGTAAGAGTTGTACTAGAACACCTACACCCCGTGAACAAATTAAAGTTGAACCTAGTATTGCTATGGTTAAAGATCTCTTGGTTGATAATACTGATGGGCATGTTATTCATTTCTGTGATGAAGCTGCTAGAATTGCTAGGCCTGATACACTACTGGAATTAGCAAATTTGCCGTCTGCCAGTTCTTTGCCGTCAGCTGGCGGACGGCAAAGAAGCTCTTTGCCATCCATTTCCAGAAAATAGACGGCAAAGAACTAGCTGACGGCAAAGAAGCTCTTTGCCATCAGCCACCTCTTTGCCGTCTGCTAGCGGACGGCAAAGAAACTTTGCCGTCCGTCAGCAGACGGCAAAGAGGGAGGTGGGCCCACTAATGAGCTGCTTACAAAAAACCCTAACGGCCCCCCTCTTTGCCGTCTGCTAGCAGACGGCAAAGAGTAAAAAGGCAGACGGCAAAGGTGGGGCAGACGGCAAAGAATTGAGTTAACTAACGGCAGCGCCCACCCCGCCCCTCTCTCTCTGTTTCTCTCCCTCTCATCCGCGACGACCACCGCACGCGCGCCGCCCCCACCACCCGCCGCCACCCCACCACCCCGCCCCTCTCTCTCTCCCTGGCGCCCCCGACGCCCCACCGCCACCGCCCCCGCCGCGCCACCCGCCGCCCCCGACGCCCCACCGCCCCGTCCCCCATCGCCTCTCTCTCCACTACTCTCTTGCGCGCGACGCCGTCCCCATCTCGCGCTGCCACCCCACCCCGTGCCGCCATCCCCGTCCGCCGGCACCACCCCGTCCCCGCGCGTCGCCCTCCTCCAACGCCGCCACCCCCTGCCTCCTCCAGCCCACCGCCGCCGCCACCGGCCTCCTCCACCTACACCGCCGGCGTCGGCCTCCTCCACCTCCACCAACGCCGGCTTCCACCTCCCCCACTCCGGTGAGCCCCCTCCCCCTCTCTATTTTTTCATTTTTATCTGTTTTAGTAATTTTTGTGTTCTGTTTTAGTATTAGTTAAATCTAGTTTAGTTGTAGTTAGGTTAATTAGTTGTAGAAGATGTAAAAAATGTAGTTTAGTTGTAGTTAGTAAGATTTTAGGAATTAGGGTTACTTAGCTTATTTAGTTAGGTCTAGCATTAGTTAAAGGAGAGGAGGAGAAGAAGAATAGGAGGAGGAGAAGAGGAGAGGAGGAGAAGAAGAAGAGGAGGAGGAGAAGAAAAAAAGAAGAAGAAGAAGAAGAAGAAAAAAAAAGAGGAGAGGAGGAGGAGAAGAAGAAGAAGAAGAAGAAGAAGAAGAAGAAGAAGAAGAAGAAGAAGAAGAAGAAGAAGAAGAAGAAAAGGAAGAAAAGGAAGAAGAGGAAGAAGAAGAAAAGGAAAAAGAGGAAAAAAAGAAGAAGAGGAATTGCCATGATGCATCTGTTTTTTAAATGCCCGTTTTCCAGGGAGTGTTGGGATGCCGTTGGAATCGCGTGGCCCAACTCGGATGAAACATTTGCATTGTTGCATCAACGCAGAACATCTGTTCATGGAAGTTTTTATCATTGCAGCGTTGGGGGTCTGGACAGAAAGGAATAACAAATACTTCGAGGGATCCATCCAACTTTTGCGTCGTGGCGCACAAGGTTCAAAGAAGATTTTCACCTTCTCATCCACCGAGCAAAAAATAGACTAGCTAGCTCCCTTTATAAACAGCCTGGTGGAGACCCTGTAGTGGTCTCTGATGTAGTTCATATTAGTATATTTGTAGTTTTGTTTCTCTGGTTTGTCATCTAACCCCTCACTAACCCCCCTCCCCCTCTTTTATCTAGTTTGTACAAAAACTATGTAACTGCAGTTTGATCTGATTATAGAAAGTCAGTAGGGAGGCTTTTCCCTACTGTCCCTTGGCCCTAAAATAACTTTTTTATCTGTTTTAGTAATTTTTGTGTTCTGTTTTAGTATTAGTTAAATCTAGTTTAGTTGTAGTTAGGTTAATTAGTTGTAGTTAGTTGTAGAAGATGTAAAAAATGTAGTTTAGTTGTAGTTAGTAAGATTTTAGGAATTAGGGTTACTTAGCTTATTTAGTTATGTCTAGCATTAGTTAAAGGAGAGGAGGAGAAGAAGAAGAGGAGGAGGAGAAGAGGAGAGGAGGAGAAGAAGAAGAGGAGGAGGAGAAGAAAAAAAGAAGAAGAAGAAGAAGAAGAAGAAGAAGAAGAAGAGAAAAAAGAGGAGAGGAGGAGGAGAAGAAGAAGAAGAAGAAGAAGAAGAAGAAGAAAAGGAAGAAAAGGAAGAAGAGGAAGAAGAAGAAAAGGAAAAAGAGGAAAAAAAGAAGAAGAGGAATTGCCATGACGCATTTGTTTTTTAAATGCCCGTTTTCCAGGGAGTGTTGGGATGCCGTTGGAATCGCGTGGCCCAACTCGGATGAAACATTTGCATTGTTGCATCAACGCAGAACGTCTGTTCATGGAAGTTTTTATCATTGCAGCGTTGGGGGTCTGGACAGAAAGGAATAACAAATACTTCGAGGGATCCATCCATCTTTTGCGTCGTGGCGCACAAGGTTCAAAGAAGATTTTCACCTTCTCATCCACCGAGCAAAAAATAGACTAGCTAGCTCCCTTTATAAACAGCCTGGTGGAGACCCTGTAGTGGTCTCTGATGTAGTTCATATTAGTATATTTGTAGTTTTGTTTCTCTGGTTTGTCATCTAACCCCTCACTAACCCCCCTCCCCCTCTTTTATCTAGTTTGTACAAAAACTATGTAACTGCAGTTTGATCTGATTATAGAAAGTCAGTAGGGAGGCTTTTCCCTACTGTCCCTTGGCCCTAAAATAACTTTTTTATCTGTTTTAGTAATTTTTGTGTTCTGTTTTAGTATTAGTTAAATCTAGTTTAGTTGTAGTTAGGTTAATTAGTTGTAGTTAGTTGTAGAAGATGTAAAAAAAATGTAGTTTAGTTGTAGTTAGTAAGATTTTAGGAATTAGGGTTACTTAGCTTATTTAGTTATGTCTAGCATTAGTTAAAGGAGAGGAGGAGAAGAAGAAGAGGAGGAGGAGAAGAGGAGAGGAGGAGAAGAAGAAGAGGAGGAGGAGAAGAAAAAAAAAGAAGAAGAAGAAGAAGAAGAAAAAAAAGAGGAGAGGAGGAGGAGAAGAAGAAGAAGAAGAAGAAGAAGAAGAAGAAGAAGAAGAAGAAAAGGAAGAAAAGGAAGAAGAGGAAGAAGAAGAAAAGGAAAAAGAGGAAAAAAAGAAGAAGAGGGGAAGAAGAAGAAAACGACACCCCGAAACCCCGACCCGACCCCGACACGGCACCCCGACCCCGACACGGCACCCCGACACCCCAACAGCCCGACCCCGACACGGCACCCCGACCCCGACCCCGACACCCCGACCCCGACCCCGACACGGCACCCCGACACCCCGACAGCCCGACACCCCGACACCCCGAAACCCCGACACCTCGACACCCCTACACCACGACACCCAGACACGACACCCCCGACACGACACCCCGACCCCGACCCGACACCCCGACACCCAGACACGACACCCCCGACACCTCTTCGGCCTCCTGTTGATGAAACTTGCCAGTCTTCGTGCCGATGAAACTTGCTAGTTATTAGGTATTCAATTTTTTTATGTTGTACTAATTTCGTTTACTCTTTGTCATTGCAGGTGTTGACAGATGGTGGGCGCGGGTCGAGAGCGCTCCGAGCCTCCTTCCTCGGCGCGTGCTGGGAGGGGTGCTATTATTCCGCCCGAGCACCTCCGGAGAGCGCTGGTACACAGTATGCCGACACCGGAGGGCGCTCCTTCTTCGGCCGGGAGAGGCCGGGGGAAGAGGAAGAGGGGTGCTAGATGTGGACGTGGCGGCAGGAGAGGTAGGAAGGCTGCTGTGCCTTCCTCGCCGCCACCCCCAGCTGATTCTCCCGACCACAGGAGTGCTCCGTCTCAGGTGGACCCGTCTGACTTGGACCCGTCTCCGACTCCGGTCCACGAGCCTCGGGCCGACGAGCCTCGGGTCGCCGAGCCTTCGTCCCAGGAGACTCCGGTCCCAGAGTCTTCGTCCCAGGAGACTCCGGTCCCAGAGTCTTCGTCCCACGTGACTCCGGAGGCTAGTGGCCATGCTGATGGTGGAGAGGACAGATTTTCTGAGGATAGCTATAGCGAGGGCGAGCTGGTTGAGGAGGGCAAGAAGTTCTACCAGCGTGTTGGTACAAAGCTCCCACCCGTGCCGGCGACCCGCGATCAGAGGTGGTTGATTGAGCCTAATGGGGAGAAGTAAGTGCATTTACTCTTTTTTAACCTTTTGCCTTCATGTTTCTTCAAATTAATATCTAATGTGTTGGCCTTGTCATACTGCAGGGGTTGGAAACATGCCCCTGGTGTCCGCAGGCCCAACCAGGTCCTTGGTGTGCTTCTCCGGCACCACTTCCCGGGGTGGGTCACGTTGCCCGGTGAGGGTGAGGTTCGACAGCTAGGACTGAGCTGGGAGCTGTACGTGGCTGCCCCGGCCCCGCCGGAGGAGAGGGTCGACGGTGTCTTGTGCGAGACGGTGGCCGACATTGTGATCCGGTGGTTTTGGGTAATTTCTCCTTTACAGAATTAAAAATCAACAACACCTAGTGATTGTACTAATCAGTGTTGTCTTGTTTGATTGCAGACCTTCTACAGGTGTCTTGAGGAACACGAGGCGGACGCGGCTATTGTTCTCGTAGCCGAGTGCAAGCACCTATTTCAGAACTTACGACACGAGGCTCGGGTGCAGGCTGTTCGAGACTACTATGCCTCGACTAACATTAAGAGGGCCAAGAAGAAGTGCCGCTCCAAGTTTCTGAGTAAGGAGAAGTACATGAAGGTAATTACCTATTCTTAAGGCCTTGTACTTAGTTTCCTTGATTTGATTCGTAGGCGTAGCGCTGAAATTTCTCTTGTCTAACTTAGGTGCCCCCGAGATGGTGTCCGGATAGGATGGACTGTTGGGAGGCGTTGGTGGATGAGTGGTGCTCTTCCCACTGGCTAACCGTCCACAACAAGGCCAAGGATAATCGTGCCCAAATGAAAGGTGTGCCACACCATCAAGGGAGCTCCGACCTGTTTGAGTTCGGGGATCACTGGGTATGTGGTTTGCTTCATGATTCATGCAATTTCATTCTTCATGCTAGCTTGAGCCTTTAACTAATATTATGTTCCTCTCTTTTAGGCGCGACACAACAAGAAGGAGGTGCCACCGCTGTTCGACCTCTATGCCATGGCCCATACTGCCCCGTACAAGAAGGCCAAGGCATTCTCTGAGGATGACCTCGATAATCCAGAGAGCTTCAGCAACATCTCCTCCCACAACAAGCTCGTGAGGTACAGAGATGAGGGGAGGAGGAGGAAAGGGGAGGACTTCAACCCGAGCCAGAGTCCTTTTGATCCAGAGCTCGTGATGATATCTGGTGGCGGGAGGCCCCATGGCTCGATAGCCATTGGGGATGGACTGATACGTTGTCCTAGAACTCTCCCGGAGATCAAGAAGCGCCAGACGAGCTCCGATCCTGAGATAAGGCCTCGTCCACGGCCAATGGAGCTCGCCATCGAGGCTAGGGCCCAGGAGCTTCTGGCGGAGGCAAACAGGCAGGCGGCGGAGAGGGAGAGGGACATGGAGGAGAGGACGGCTAGGCTGGTGGAGGAGGAGAGGAACTGGAACGACGCGTCTCACCGGGCCCTATACGAGCTCCTCGTGGTAAGTTTCTCCTGCATATTAGCCAAATCATGCACGTAATGTTCGTTTCATCACTAACTAATATGACTGACTCGTGAAAACAAAATGTGCAGACCGTGTGCCAGAACAACGGTCAGACTCCTCCGCCGATGCCCCAGATTGGTATAGCGCCCACGGTGAGTTTCATTTGAATGGTCATTAGTTACTAGTATTCACATTTGAGTTGCATCATGCTAACGAGACATTGCAAATGATATTTGGTGTAGCATGCCTCCCGACAAGCATCGACCGATCCTTCTCCGTCTGGCGCAACCCCGACCGGTCCTTCTCCATCTCACACTGGCGCAAGCCCGACCGGTCCTTCACCTCCGTGATGATGGTAAGTTTTCCCAAGTGTTTTGCTTAACAAATGCATACTTAGCTTAAGAAATGACCTATTTAGCTCCAAAATGACCTATACTTAGCTTATTTTCCTCGAAAATGACATAATAACCTTACTTAGCTCCAAAATGACATATTTTACCTAGGATAGCTATAAAATGACCTATACTTAGCATTTTTCCCTCCAAAATGACTTAATATGCTTAGTTAGCTAAAAAAATGGCATAACTACCTAGGATAGCTCAATAATGATCTATACTTAGCTTAGCTAGTTCATTTATGACATAATTAGCTTACTTAGGTAAAAAATGGCATAATAACCTTGGTTTAGCTCCAAACTATCATATCATTAGTTTATTTTCCTCCAAAATGACAAAATAACCTTACCTAGCTCCAAAATGACCGATTTTAACTAGGATAGCTCAAAAATGACCTACACTTACCATTTTGTCCTCCAAAATGAAAAAATATGCTTAGTTAGCTAAAAAATGGTATAACTACCTAGGTTAGCTCAAAAATGACATATACTTAGCTTCTTTAGTTCATTTATGACATACTTAGCATACTTAGGTCAAAAATGGCATAATAATCTTGGTTACCTCCAAAATGACATTGACTTAGCTTATTTTCCTCAAAAATGACATAATAACCTTACTAACCTCCAAAATGACCTATTTACCTAGCTTAGCTCTAAAATGACCTACACTTAGCATTTTTACCTAGCTTAGCTAAAAAATGCCATAATTACCTAAGTTACCTTCGTTAGAAGAAGAAGAAGATAAAGAAGAGGAGAAAAAGAAAGAGAAGAACTTCTTCTTCTACTTCTACTTCTACTTCTTCTTCTTCTTCTTCTTCTTCTTCTTGTTCTTCTTCTAACTTTCTTCTTTCCCAATTTGCAGATTTGCTTTAGATCACGGAAGCTTGCGTTGATGGAGTCTACTCTTCTCCTTGTCCTTCCTTTTTGTTTTGATTTTGTAGGATGAACAATGTGAAACTTGCTACCTATATATGTATGTATGGATGAAACCATTGTATGCTTGTTGTTGGATATATGTTGGCTATATATATATATGTTGCATATGGATTTTTGAGTTGGTATGTATATGTGTTGGATGATCATATCCATATGGCAGGGATATGATTTGGTATGTATATGTGTTGTTATGCTTGTTGAAAGTATTTTCAAATGTGTGTATATATATATATGTGAAATTCTGTGAAATTGAATGAATTTAAGAAAAAACAGAAAAAACAGGGGCTGTACAGGCTCTTTGCCGTCTGCTGGCAGACGGCAAAGAGCTTTGCCATCAGCCTGCAGACGGCAAAGATGCCATGTGGCAGCTACCTGTGCAACCTGGGGTGCACTGGGCTGGCCTATTTGGCAGCTTTGCCATCTGCTGGCTGACGACAAAGACCTTTGCATCTTTGCCGTCAGCCAGCAGACGGCAAAGCACGCCGTTAACCCCTTAACGGACCTAAGCTGCCACGTGTGCCGTCCATGCCCTTTGCCTCTTTGCCGTCGGCAAGCAGATGGCAAAGTGGCCTTTACCGGACCTTGTTCAGCCGGATGTGGTGCCGTCTGCTGGCTGACGGCAAAGACCTTTGCCGTCCGCAATTCATGCCTTTGCCGTCAGCCATGGCAGACGGCAAAGTTGCTGATTCCAGTAGTGATACTAAGAGTAAACATAGACCAGTTGTTGGCGTGCCTGTTGTTTCTATTAAAATAGGAGATCATTGTTATCATGGCTTGTGTGATATGGGTGCTAGCGTGAGTGCAATTCCCTTTTCCTTATACAAAGAAATTATGCATGATATTGCACCAGTTGAACTAGTGGAAATTCATGTTACTATTAAGCATGCCAATAGAGATATTATTGCACCAATTGGGATTGTTAGAGATGTTGAAGTCTTGTGTGGGAAAATAAAGTATCCTACTGATTTTCTTGTTCTTGGTTCCCCACAAGATGATTTTTGTCCCATTATATTTGGCAGACCCTTCTTGAATACTGTTAATGCTAGAATTGATAGTGAAAAAGAAACAGTTACTGTGAGTTTTGGGGATGTGTCTCATGAGTTCAATTTCTCTAAATTTCGTAGACAACCCCATGACAAAGAATTGCCTAGTAAAGATGAAATTATTGGTCTTGCTTCTATTGATGTGCCTCCTACTGATCCTTTAGAACAATATTTGCTAGACCATGAAAATGATATGCATATGAATGAGAGGAATGAAATAGATAAAAATTTCTTTGATCAGCAGCCTATTTTGAAACACAACTTACCTGTTGAAATACTTGGGGATCCTCCTCCACCCAAGGGTGATCCCGTGTTTGAGCTTAAACAATTACCTGATACTTTGAAATATGCTTATCTGGATGAAAAGGAGATATATCCTGTTATTATTAGTGCTAAGCTTTTAGAGCATGAAGAAAAGAGATTATTGAAAACTCTGAGGAAGCACCGTGCTGCTATTGGATATACTCTTGATGATCTTAAGGGCATTATTCCCACTCTATGTCAGCATAAAATTAATATGGAGCCTGATGCCAAACCAGTTGTTGATCACCAACGACGGTTGAATCCTAAGATGAAAGAAGTGGTAAGAAAAGAAATACTAAAGCTTCTGGAGGCAGGTATAATTTATCCGTTGCTGATAGTAGATGGGTTAGTCCCGTTCATTGTGTCCGTAAGAAGGGAGGTATCACCGTTGTCCCTAATGATAAAAATGAATTGATCCCGCAAAGAATTGTTATAGGTTATAGAATGGTAATTGATTTTAGGAAATTAAATAAAGCTACTAAGAAAGATCATTACCCTCTACCTTTTATTGATCAAATGCTAGAAAGATTGTCCAAACATACTCATTTTTGCTTTCTAGATGGTTACTCTGGTTTCACTCAAATACCTGTGTCAAAAGAGGATCAAGAAAAAACTACTTTTACTTGCCCTTTCGGTACCTTTGCTTATAGACGTATGCCTTTTGGTTTACGCAATGCACCTGCTACCTTTCAAAGATGTATGATGGCTATATTCTCTGACTTTTGTGAAAAGATTCTTGAGGTTTTCATGGATGATTTTTCCGTTTACGGAACTTCTTTTGATGATTGCTTGAGCAACCTTGATCGAGTTTTGCAGAGATGCGAAGAAACTAATCTTGTCTTGAATTGGGAAAAGTGCCACTTTATGGTTAATGAAGGTATTGTCTTGGGACACAAGATCTCGGAAAGAGGTATTGAGGTGGATAAAGCTAAAGTTGATGCTATTGAAAAAATGTCGTGCCCTACGGATATCAAAGGTATAAGAAGTTTCCTTGGTCATGCTGGTTTCTATAGGAGGTTTATTAAAGATTTCTCTAAGATTTCTAGGCCTCTCACTAATCTTTTACAAAAAGATGTTCCATTCGTTTTTGATGATGATTGCGTAGAAGCATTTGAAATCCTAAAGAATGCCTTGATTTCCGCACCTATTGTTCAACCACCTGATTGGAACCTACCCTTTGAAATTATGTGTGATGCTAGTGATTATGCTGTTGGTGCTGTTCTAGGACAAAGAGTTGATAAGAAATTAAATGTTATCCATTATGCTAGTAAAACTCTAGACAGTGCTCAAAGAAACTATGCTACTACTGAAAAGGAATTTTTAGCAGTCGTGTTTGCTTGTGATAAGTTTAGACCTTATATTGTTGATTCCAAAGTAACTGTTCACACCGATCATGCTGCTATTAAGTACCTTATGGAAAAGAAAGATGCTAAACCTAGACTTATTAGATGGGTTCTTCTGCTACAAGAATTTGATTTGCATATTATTGATAGAAAGGGTGCTGATAACCCCGTAGCAGATACCTTGTCTAGGTTAGAAAATGTTCTTGATGACCCACTACCTATTGATGATAGCTTTCCTGATGAACAATTAGCTGTCATAAATGCTTCGCGTAATGCTCCATGGTATGCTGACTATGCTAATTACATTGTTGCTAAATTTTTACCGCCTAGTTTGGCATACCAACAAAAGAAAAAGTTCTTCTATGATTTAAGACATTACTTTTGGGATGATCCTCACCTTTATAAAGAAGGAGTAGATGGTATTATGAGACGTTGTGTACCTGAGCATGAACATGAATAGATCCTACGCAAGTGTCACTCCGAGGCCTACGGAGGACACCACGCCGGAGATAGAACTGCACACAAGGTACTACAATCTGGTTTTTATTGGCCAACTCTCTTCAAGGATGCTCGTAAGTTTGTCTTGTCTTGTGATGAATGTCAAAGAATTGGTAATATTAGTAGACGTCAGGAAATGCCTATGAATTACTCTCTTGTTATTGAACCATTTGATGTTTGGGGTTTTGATTATATGGGACCTTTTCCACAATCTAACGGGTATACTCATATTCTAGTTGCTGTTGATTATGTTACTAATTGGGTAGAAGCTATTCCAACTAGTAGCGCTGATCATAACACTTCTATTAAAATGCTTAAAGAAGTTATTTTCCCTAGATTTGGAGTCCCTAGATATTTGATGACTGATGGTGGTTCACACTTTACTCATGGTGCTTTCCGTAAATTGCTTGCTAAGTATGATGTTAATCATAGAATTGCATCTCCTTATCATCCTTAGTCTAGTGGTCAAGTAGAATTGAGCAATAGGGAAATTAAATTGATTTTGCAGAAGACTGTTAATAGATCTAGGAAGAATTGGTCTAAGAAACTTGATGATGCATTGTGGGCTTATAGAGCTGCTTACAAGAACCATATGGGTATGTCTCCGTATAACATGGTTTATGGTAAAGCATGTCACTTACCTCTAGAGCTAGAACATAAAGCTTATTGGGCAATTAAAGAGCTCAACTATGATTTCAAACTTGCTGGTGAGAAGAGGTTATTTGACATTAGCTCACTTGATGAATGGAGAACCCAGGCCTATGAAAATGCCAAGTTGTTTAAAGAAAAGGTTAAGAGATGGCATGATAGAAGGATACAAAAGCATGAATTCAATGTAGGTGATCATGTCTTGCTATACAATTCTCGTTTAAGATTTTTTGCAGGAAAACTTCTCTCTAAATGGGAAGGGCCTTATATAATCGAGGAAGTGTATCGTTCCGGTGCCATCAAGATCAACAACGCCGAAGGCACAAACCCGAAGGTAGTAAATGGGCAAAGAATCAAACATTATATCTCAGGTACTCCCATAAATGTTGAAACCAATATTATCAATACCGTGACTCCGGAGGAGTACATTAGGGAGACCTATCAGTACGTTTCAGACTCCGAAAAGGAATAGGTATGTGTTACGGTAAGCAAACCGACTCCAAAACTTTTCTAATGGCAATTTTTATCAGTTTTGGAATATTTAAAAATTAGGAAAATTTAAAGCAGTCCGAAAAGTGCACGAGGAGGCGACAAGCCAGGGGGGCGCGCCCTACCCCCCTGGGCGCGCCCCTGTGGCTTGTGGCTACCTCGTGTACTATCCGGACTCCGTTTTCTTGTGGTATACTCCTTTTGGTCGGTAAAAAATCATTATATAATCTCCCGAAGGTTTTGACTCTCGTATCACGCCAATACCTCCTGTTTTCTTTTTGAGCTGTTTCTGCAGCAGATTTAGAGCAATATGTCGTCCCAAGATTCTGACGGGGAGAGCTATATATCGCTTTATCTTACCAATCCCAAGCTCAACGGGGACTTAGATCCTTATGGATTGTTCTCGGAGGAGGAACAAGAAGGCAAGTACGAGGAAGAAAGCTCGGATGAAGAAGAAGCCCCCATGCCTCAGCCAGGAGATATGCACGTGGAGTTCAAGAAATCAAAGCCTCCCAAATACAAGGCGAAAACCCAAGGTTCTATTTATCCCTTCTCGTTTCATGCAGGAGAGCAAGCAAGAATTATGTCAAAGGATATTGAAGCTCGAGCAGGAAGTAGACGATCTAAGGGAACAAAATTTTATGCTTAAGAGGAAACTAGATAAGCCTCCAATCTCATCAACAACTCCAACATCACCACCTCCGAAGCAAGACAACTAAACACATGGGTATGGGCACTCCCCTTGGCTTGTGCCAAGCTTGGGGGAGGTGCCCCGTTATCGTATCGCCATCACATCCTTTACTTTTATCGTTTTTTTAGTTCGATCCTTTTGGTTATATCTTGATCTAGTAGAATAAAGTTTTTAGTGTGATCTAGTTTTGAGTTTTGCTTTATGTTCCCCCTATGTAAGCAAGCCCGAGTGTTATATAATAAAGAGTAGTTTTGAGTTGAGGGCCTTGCTTGGTTGCTATGATCTTGATCTTGAGAAAAAGAAATAGAAAGAAGTATAGAATAAAAGCAAAGGGTATATATGATGACCTTATGGGGAGTGATGACTTCACATATAAGAAGTATGTCGATTGAAACTTGTTGTGGGTTGACAAACATAGCTATTGGTCATTGTGGCAATTAAAAGGAAGTAATAAAGAGAGAGAGGTTCACATATAAATATATTATCTTGGTCATCTTTTATGATTGTGAACACTCATTAAAATATTATATGTTAAGAAGTTGATGTTGGACAAGGAAGACAACATAATGGGTTATGTTTGCTTACTTCCGAATAGAAGTTATATGGATATAGATCCTTCAACATGTGTCGCTTGCTTCCACCTCATATCAGCCAAAACTTTCGCACCAAGTAGAGATACTACTTGTGCATGCAAACACCTTTAACCCAGTTTTGCCATGAGAGTCCACTATACCTCCCTATGGATTGAGTAAGATCCTTCAAGTAAGTTGTCATCGGTGCAAGCAATAAAAATTGCTCTCTAAATATGTGTGATCTATTAGTGTGAGGAAAATAAACTTTATACGAACTTGTGATATGGAAGTAATAAAAGCGACAGACTGCATAATAAAGTTCTTTATCACAAGGGGCAATATAAAGTGACGTTCTTTTGCATTAAGAGATGGTGCATCCAACTATAAAAGCGCATGACAACCTCTGCTTCCCTCTGCGAAGGGCCTATCTGTTACTTTTATTTTCTAGTACTTACCTATATGCAAGAGTCATGGTGATCTCCATCACTTTCCTTACTTCGCCTTTATCTCTTGGCAAGCGTCATGTGTTGGGGAATGATCTAGACACACATATCCACTCGGAAGTGGGTGAGCATGAGCTATTACTGTTGACATTACCCTTGAGGTAAATAGTTGGGAGGCAACACTATAAGCCCCTATCTTTCTCTGTGTCCGATTGAAACTTTGACCTCATAGGTACCTCGTGAGTGTTAGCAATTGTGAAAGACTAAAAGATGATTGAGTATGTGGATTTGCTTTACAAGCTCTTATATTGACTCTTTCCTACGTTATGATAAATTGGAATTGCTTCAATGACCAAGATCATAGTTTGTTGGTTCCCAATAGATTTCTTGATTCATACTTTACCTTGTGAACGAATTGTTACTTCAGCATAAGAAATTATATGTCAATATATGTTGCTGTTCTAAAGATGATCATGATGCCTTCATGTCCGCATTTTATTTTATCGACACCTCTATCTCTAAACATGTGGGCATATTTATCGATTTCGGCTTTCGCTTGAGGACAAGCGAGGTCTAAGCTTGGGGGAGTTGATACGTCCATTTTGCATCATGCTTTTATATTGATATTTATTGCATTATGGGCTGTTATTACACATTTTGGTACAATACTTATGCCTTTTCTCTCTTATTTTACAAGGTTTGCATGAAGAGGAAGAATGCCGACAGCTGGAATTCTGGACTCGAAAAGAAGCAAATCTGAGATACCTATTCTGCACAACTCCAAAAGTCCTGAAAATCTATGGACAATTATTTTGGAATATATAAAAAATATTGGGTGAAAGAAATACATCAGGGGGCCCACCAGGCAGTCACAAGCCAGGGGGGCGCGCCTACCCCCCTGGGCGCGCCCCTGTGGCTTGTGGCCCACCTGGCAGCCCTCCGGTGCCCATCTTCTGCTATATGGAGTGTTTTGACCTGGAAAAAATCATAACAGAGCTTTCGGGGCGAAGCGCCGCCGTCTCGAGGCGGAACTTGGGCAGAACCAATCTAGGGCTCCGGCGGAGCTGTTCTGCCGGGGAAACTTCCCTCCGGGAGGGGGAAATCGAAGCCATCGTCATCACCAACGTTCCTCTCATTGAGAGGGGGTCAATCTCCATCAACATCTTCACCAGCACCATCTCCTCTCCAAACCCTAGTTCATCTCTTGTATCCGATCTTTGTCTCAAAACCTCAGATTGGTACCTGTGGGTTGCTAGTAGTGTTGATTACTCCTTGTAGTTGATGCTAGTTGGTTTACTTTGTGGAAGATCATATGTTCAGATCCTTGATCATCATTAATACTCCTCTGATTTTGAATATGAATATGCTTTGTGAGTAGTTACGTTTGTTCCTGAGGACATGGGATAAGTCTTGTTATAAGTAATCATGTGAATTTGGTATTCGTTCGATATTTTGATGAGATGTATGTTGTCTCTCCTCTAGTGGTGTTATGTGAACGTCGACTACATGACACTTCACCATTGTTTGGGCCTGGAGGAAGGCATTGGGAAATAATAAGTAGATGATGGGTTGCTAGAGTGACAGAAGCTTAAACCCTAGTTTATGCGTTGCTTCGTAAGGGGCTGATTTGGATCCACATGTTTCATGCTATGGTTAGATTTATCTTAATTCTTCTTTCGTAGTTGCGGATGCTTGCGAGAGGGGTTAATCATAAGTGGGAGGTTTGTCCAAGTAAGGGCAGCACCCAAGCACCGGTCCACCCACATATCAAATTATCAAAGTAACGAACACAAATCATATGAGCATGATGAAAACTAGCTTGACAGAAATTCCCATGTGTCCTCGGGAGCGCTTTGCTTTATATAAGAGTTTGTCCAGGCTTGTCCTTTGCTATAAAAAGGATTGGGCCACCTTGCTGCATCTTTGTTACACTTGTTACTTGCTACCCGCTACGAATTATCTTATCACAAAACTATCTGTTACCGATAATTTCAGTGCTTGCAGAGAATACCTTACTGAGAACCGCTTGTCATTTCCTTCTGCTCCTCGTTGGGTTCGACACTCTTACTTATCGAAAGGACTACGATAGATCCCCTATACTTGTGGGTCATCAATGATATCAAAGAGAGGAAAAGTTGTGAGCTACACATGAAAATGAAGAACATATCCATGAAGGTGGTGGTCGGCTTTGCTTTACCGAATGCACCTGAAGCAACCATCCATGGCAATCCGATTCAAGCTGGCTATGCTCGTGTCGGGGTGGATGAAGTTCTGCCCGTATATGACTCACTAGAACTTGACATTCCTGGAGGTGAAGGGGAGCAGACACTGGGAGAAGTCTTACGTGGTCTCATTGCATGGAGAAAGGAATGCATCATGTTTCCTAACTCGGCACCAAGGGCATCGACTTCTTCGAGTAGCAATACACCTCGGAGTCCACCCCACCTCGAGAGGGATACCAGCGCGAGTCCATATGGATCTCCGTCGCATCAGCCGAGTCCACCCACAATGTCCCAGCAGCGCCAAAAGCGGAAGGCCACCGCTCTGTCGACTAGTCCAGTTCGGAAGAAAGCTACAAAGAAGAAAGGCAAAGATGAGCCTCCTGCCAAAAAGAAGTTAGCTTACGAGATGACTGATGAGGAAACCAAAGCGGCCGTGGTTTCCGAAGTGAAGTCCCATTTTGCACCAAAACCGCCCCCGCCGCGAAAGGAGAAAATACCTATGAAAACCCAAGAGCACTTTATCGAGATGCTTGAGCGACCCCCGGCACATGTGGCGAATAGGCCATCAGACTATGAACGCACTATTAAGAAGTCATATCAGGAACAAAAGCAGCAGTCATCGAGACGTACAAGCCGCCATAAAAGCGGAAAAACAGTTTCCCAGCTCGGAGAACAGGCAAAGCAATCGATCCCCCCGCTCAAGGTAACCGACGTCGACGCTGCTAGAGAACTTGGTATCGGTGTTGAGCAACTCCTAGGCAACGAGGATATGCCCGTGGCTGAAGTAGCATGGCAATATGTCCCCGGGAAAACTCTGATCAGACCTGAGCAGGTCTCGAATCTACCAACTCAAATGCGAAGATTGCATGAGTGGTACATGAAAGAAGTTGCCAACGGGCGAGAGGTCCTCATGGTGAAAGTCAAGAAAGAACATTACTTCAGTGAAAACGATATAATCATTGAGTTTTCAGAAATTTTCCAGTTATACAATCAAGACGCACTCAACAAAACTATCGTTAGTTGCTATTGTCTGTAAGTGATTTCTTTCTGTAATTTAAGTCTCTAGCTCAGCTCGTTCATTGCCTGTAATTATCCTCACTATATTCTTTTATACGTTATTATGCAGAATGAAGATTCTCCAATGGAAAAGAGATAGAATCTATGACATTGGGTTCATTGACCCAAATACCGTTAGTGAAAAATTGATACAAGACCACCCCCAAGACTGGGAGGAGAACTTGTACAGGTTTTTAAAGGCACAATATACCAAAACATAAATACTATTTCCTTACAACTTCAAGTGAGTGTTACTGTCTTGTTCTACAAATTCTATTTTGCTTACTCGATGTTAAGTGTAGTTGATGAGTTATGCACCTACTTATATAAATATGCGCAGGGACCACTGGATACTGCTAATCATTAAAGTTGATGCTGAAACTGTTCAAACCCTGGACTCACTAAGTAAAGACCCTAAAGAATACAAGAGCGTGGTTTTGATGCTCGACAGGTAATTTCAATCATTATCGCACTATATCGGCCATTTTCGTTCATTCCTAATATCAAGTAATTAATAACTCATTTATTCATTTTCTTTGCCGGGCAGGGTTTGGAAACGGTTCATCAAGGAAGTCACCGGTGAATGGAAACCGGAGCTGCGTTGGGGAATAGCCAAGGTAATTAAGTAGTACTAGCTAGGTCCGCGCATCTCTTTAATTCTAGTTTCAATACCATTATCATGCTTGATTATTATCTGATTGAATTCTATTCTCGTAAAGTGCATGAGGCAGAAACAAGGAACTAATTTATGTGCATACTACGTTTACGAGAACATTCGCATGGCGACCGAATGACGCAGAGATGAAAAACAACGGCAGGTACGTAAACACCATTCACAATTTTTTTATGATGATCTAATATATATACACACAACTAATATATTCATATTGATCTTCTTCTTTAAAGATGGAAGAAATGCAGGAGCAGCTCCTACCAGAGAACCGCCTACGAGCAATTCAAGAGGAAATTGCGGGATTTTTTCTTATGGAGGTCATAGATGAAAAAGGAGAATATCATTGCATGTAATGATCTCCAATTGTTGTAGGAGAAATTGTATATATCAAATTATATATATATATATATATATATATATATATATATATGTATGGTCGTACGAGAAATTATATTATATATGCATTAACGTGTACAGTATGTACTAGCGTAAATAATGTTTGAAATGAAAAAGAATTGAATGGAAAACACAAAATAAAAAGAAAAAATAAACCATAAATCCTAACCCCTAAAACCCTAAACCCCAACCAAAAAAAATAAAAATACTTAGTCCCGGTTGGTGTCACCAACCGGGACTAAAGGTCTTCCAGCGCCAGCGCTAGTTTGCTGCCACGTGGAGGGTCCTCTAGTCCCGGTTGATGTCACCAATCGAGATTAAAGGTCCTCCCCTCCCAGCGCACGCTCGCGGCCACGTGGAGGGATTTTAGGCCCGGGTTATTGCCAACCGAGACTAAGGGGGGGGGGGGGGCCTTTAGTCCCCACCTTTTAGTCCCGGTTGGTGACCCGGGACTAAAGGCCGTTGCCAACCGGGGCTAAAGACCCATTTTCCACTAGTGATTAGGGGCGCTTAACTACCTTTGTTGGTCACGCTGCTGGCCGTAGAGTGCCCAATGTACCGGACCGGAATGAGTACTGATTTAACCAAAATAAAGCAGAAAATTTATGCTTTATGGGGGGTTTGATCTAAGGATCAGGCTACTCGTAGTGGGAAATATCATACACTAGTAGTATCATGCATATGATACTACCTTCGTAGTGCGTAGTATCATAGACTAGTATTTTAGATTGCTCATTTATTGTCATGCATGACACATACTTCCTCCTTTTCGGTTTAGAGAGCTCAATTCAAAATCTTCGGATTTCCGTTATACATGGCTTGTTTTGAGGCCGCTCGATTGACGCTTTTCCTTTCTCCCGCTGCATGCATGCAGTAAACTGGTCATTAAAAGGAGGCGTATCACTCATCCCAGCCAATCAAGTTCAGAGGGAAGGGAAGAGAGGGAGCGCGCGCATGCTGCTATTGGCCGGAGCATAAATCACGGGGGCCCTGGAGTTATTGCCTTGGGAGTCCAACGGCCTGTGTATTAACACTACAGCGAGCACGATTTTTGTGGAGAAAAAGCGACGCGCTAATTGGGCAGTTTTCAAACAACATTAATTTATCTTAGCCAATCAACATCTACCTTGGTTGGTGAGATTTCAGATATAAGCCCTATAAGAGCAAGTATAATAAGGTGATGTAAGCGGGCTGTAAGGATTTAAATATTATATTATTGCTGATTTGGAATAGAGAGAAGAAGAGATAGAAGAGAAGCGGGCTGTAGAGTTACAACCGGCTGTAGCACGAGCTCCAAGAAGCATTGTGAGAGTGAAAGATGGGCCATATGTTGATAAAGTAGTACTCTCTTATAGCTAACTGTTATACTAATAATAAGATTAGTTCCAACAATCACGTCCCTAATATTGTTATGATTTAATCCTCTCGCGAATCCTATTGTTGTCGATTCCATTGGTGCAACACACAGACGGCCGCCAAATGCCATCTTCTCACGCAGATTGTCGTCGTTGCCGTTGCACCGATGAGAGGCACACCTCCTACGCCTTCACCGTATATTCGTCGCCGACGACACACCTTGGCAACGACTCCAACGTGGATGATGAACTCCTTATTGCAATGGCCTCCACGCCATGGCCATCACCTCCTTGCCTCTGGTGGCACGACTTACCGGGCAGCATATTCTCATTTGGCCGTGACGCAGCTCGACGATGACAGAGAACGGACCTCAACATACGAGGCTCTGAGACCAAATGTTGGCTCTGCCCAGGAACACACGCAAGTGCGCACACACACAGTGAAGAATGAACACACAGAGGCCTTGTCGCCTTGATACCGCACAACTTGTGCCTTTTCTCTTGTTCTCACTTCTCAATCTAATCAACCTGCTTACATAGCTTTATATAACTCACGCACGCACACATGGTCAAGCCCACAATTGCTTGATTCACTTTTCTCTCTAATGCTAGCTACACACACGCACACGTCCAGCACTTGCACGGCTTCTCAACGGCCACACACGACTCGGCCAAACAAACTGCATGCATGCAGCCTCACACCAACACAACCTGACCTCACTAATACATGTGTACGTAGGCTCCATCTTTCTATATGCACTAATAACTTGGTCGCCTATTATGCATGCACATCACTAAGTCTAACTAAAAAACAAGTCATGGCCACTCATCTCTTGGCTTGCCGATCCGCTCGCCTGCACTCTATCTCTGTGCTGCTGATCCGGCCGCTACGCCATGTTGCCGAGCACACAATTAATCAGAACTCAGTAACACTAATGCAACTCTACATGGCTATGACACCATACAACATATTAAACATGATCTAATCCTATATGCTCAATACTAATAATAAGATTAGTTCCAACAGTGTCCAGGGGCTGCTTTGTCCTTCCTGACTATATGAGGGTGCTATGTCATCATCACTACTCATATTGAGTAGTAGTATTGATTAATCTTGACCAATGATTCGGGAAAACGAACGGCCCATATTGATTTGGATATACGGTAAAGGCTCTCTTGGGTAAGATTTGTTTGAAGGAAAAAAAAAGGTGAGCCGCGTGGTTCTGGTCGTGTCCAAGGCGAAGACCTGGACCTGCAAGGCACAGTTGAAAGCGGCAGCAGGCAGGCCATATGAGCGGTGAAGAGCAAATCAATAAGCGAATAGAAAATCGCAAGATAGTCCATCCGAGAGCAAGGCAGGTCGGTATAAAGCAACACAAGCGCACCGAGACTTGTCCCTGGGAGCGAGTAGCAACACGTGAACATGGAGATCAAATTC
Organism: Elymus sibiricus; assembly: GCA_039707655.1. Classification (NCBI taxonomy): domain Eukaryota; kingdom Viridiplantae; phylum Streptophyta; class Magnoliopsida; order Poales; family Poaceae; genus Elymus; species Elymus sibiricus. The sequence goes on from CM077671.1 coordinate 18,544,940, forward strand.
TTATTCGAGACAAGCCTTTCAACACCCGAGTGCCCCTACACCCTTCATGAACAGTAAAATCAAAAAAAAATTGAAAACAAAATCAAAATAATCTGAAACTTTGGGACATCAAACTGTGATCAAACATTTGATGTTCTTGCAAAGTTTCAGCCACAAGTAACATTTGAGGAGCCCTCACAAAAAAAAAATGCTCAAAAGTGCACATAAACTTTGAACAGTGTTTTTTATTTTTGTTTTTGTGAGGGCTCCTCGAATGTTATTTGTGGCAGAAACTTTGCAAGAACATCAAATGTTTGATCATGTTTGATGTCCCACAGTTTCACGTTTTTTTGATTTTGTTTTCAATTTTTTTTTGAATTTACTGTTCATGAGGGTGTAGGGGCACCCGGGAGCTATCACACCTTTCTCTTCTTCTAGTTGTTTCGAGTCTTGTACTGCAGCTTGGGTATTTTTCACGGGTCAGCCGTACAAATAAATGATCACGGCACCGATTGGTACTAGGTTTGAAGTAGAAAAGTCCGACCGGACTGAAGACTTCAAGTTATGTCAGACAATGGTGAAATATTTGTTGACATAACAGGGATGCTTGAAGGTGTTACAGAAGGCCAAGTAATCCAATATAAAAGCCGATGAGTGGGAGGAGTTGCAGATGCGAGCAACAGGGACCATACGGTTGTGTTTATCGGACTAGGTCATGTTTTAAGTGATGGATGAGAATTCACGAAAAATGGTTTGGGACCCTGGAGTATGTCGTGAAGGATTATGGATCTACGGGGTGTCGAGCAATGCACGATGATATGCAGGGCTGACATGGCACATGGTGGAGCATGCTTGCAGTCGGACAAGTTCGGCTAGGTTGGACTGGACAGTCTGACCGAGATGAGGTTTGTCAGAACAGAAGACGGCAGAGAGATCGGCGGCGACAATGTAAGAATGTGATGCCGATAATGTCCAAATTACATGGCATGGGAACACGTGATGCACGCCTACAGGCTTGTGGGCTTCAACACAGAGATGGCGCGAGGTCAATTCCAGACGGTGTACACATGGGATCTTGAAGTCGACGGACACGGGTTAGTGTGTATATCTACAAGGAATCGTGTTGAAAGTGGAGCTGGAGTCTGACGAAAGATTACACTCATTGCTGATGGAAAAGCTAAGGTCTAAGTGCATGAAGAGTCGAAACTTATTTCAACGGGAAAGCGAGAAGCACGTGATCCGGGTTGGAGCTCGGTTTTCCGGACGAGGCGTGGAAGTCGGCATCGGTGATCAGTGGTTCTTTGCTCTGGGGTTTGGGAAGGTTTGGGCAAGCTACCCAGGAGACTCGGCCGGGACAGCAGAGGCTCGATACTGTAATAGCAGTCAGATGTGATATTTTTCAGTGCAGTTATAAAGCTCTACCGGTTGTTATCTGTTTAGGTAGACTTTTGAATATCTATCGGTTGTGATTTGTTTAGGTGCATTCACGGGTATAGTTATGAAGATCTATCGGCTATGATCTGGTTAGGTAGAATTATGATGATCTATCGGTTGTGATCTGTTTATGTGCAGTTACGAAGATCTACCGGATGTGATCTATTTAGCTACAATTATGAATATCTAACGATTGTCATATATTTAGGTACAATTATGAAAATATACCAGTGTATACTATTAATTAAGAAGAGGGCCCACCAGATTAACGGCCAAATATTTTGAATTTTTTTGACCATCAAGCACTTTTAGTCGTGGCTAGATTTGTTAGGTGTTATCACATCATATTTTTATGTTCATATTATATCATATTTGAGATGACAAAAGACCATTAGGCACACACTTAAAGTCATACGGAGTACATAACTTTGTAGCTAAATCCAACCATGCAAAAATATATTAAATAATTGTAGCAAATATGTATTTTTGAGAAAACATTACCGTATTTTTTGTTAAACAACTGTCCATTGAGTGTTTTAGGTTGTTGGTATGAACTTTGGTTTGGGACACCAGAAGAGCGGGGACATTGTGGTTCGTGACTCACCATACACAACTACAAAATTTCATACTACTTTCTAAATTTGTTTGTTTTACTTCTCTTCTATTGGTGTCTATATTTCTATCAACACTTTTTGAGCATTTTTCACCAATAACTAAATCTAAACATTGCTTATTTTCATCTAAACCATGTGTTCTTTTTATCGCCCTGCCTGCTTGGACGCAAGCTCATCTAGCAGTTTGGACATCTAATTAAGGCAATGTTGTTGTTATACAATATTCACTGAAAATTAGTAATACATCCCCCACCCATCCTCTCTCTCTCTCTCTCTCTCTCTCTCTCTCTCTCTCTCTCTCTCTCTCTCTCTCTCTCCCTAGATTGATTTTTTTATCATTTTTTTTGCGGGAAGCTTGATTTTTTATCATAACCATATTGTTTACCAAACCAAAAGACTTATTATACTTGAATGATATGTTTTACTATTGCATCCATTTTATTGTTCTGCTTCTTTGGTGTGGTATGCTCGCTTGCACACATAGCACATTGGCATAGATCTGTCGATTCTTATAAGTTCTAATTTTTTCGAATAAACATGTTGGTCGCTTCCAACCACTGTAAACTCCCCTATGAATTTTGATTCCTCCTAGCATGTTACATTGGCATGGGTCATCTATCATTACATAATAAATGCCACTGATGGGAAATCAAATTGCTATTCTTCTTTATTTCACATTTCAGACTTAAGTTCAATTTCACATGTGAGTTTAACTGGTAATTTCCATATAAACGTTTTCCAAAATTTAGCAATTTCAGAATTAATTTAGAGTTTGTGCAAAGAAATGAACTAATTTTTATTTTGTATATCCAAATTTAGCTCTTTACTTGATCTAGAGTTCGTATAAAAAACAAATTGGTAATAGTTTTATTTCTTCAATTGTATATACATTAGAGTTGTATTGTTTTATCTACTTGATAAGCACTTTATACTTCACATAGTGTTCTGAATGAAAACCGTCGTTGTAGTCCAAGCCCACCAGGGATCAAATCTCAGGTTTGAAACCTGACGTATCTCCTTAAGACAGGTTATCTTTCCATGAGAAGAAACATTCCTGTTGATACATAGCATGACATCTGTGGTGACTTTATCAATCTTGAAGCTCCCACACTCACATCTTCAGTACACGTTGTGTGGGTTTGGGTTTGTGCTTGTGTTTGTGCGTCTACATTGTACTCGGTGTTTCATAGGAAAAAATCATTTTATTTTATTAGAGATTATATATAAAATATATTTTTTATCCACATGGTAAGAGTTATACTATTTATCTCAAAGTGATTAACTATCGTTTTGCTAGTGTTAAATTCATCAAAGTGAAATTTAGAGATTATGGCCATGTCTGACTCATTAGTGCATGAGCAGCGTATGTGGAGTAAGAAAATCTGAGGGCTCCAGTCTAAGAAATCGAGATGTGGTGCAGCGTTATGCCACCTTGGTGCCCCCACAAGTCAGAATAAAATAACACAACATGATGGATTAAAAAAATCGCATGCTTGTATATATCGGAACCAAATAATATTTCTAAAATTCCAAAGATCTTTCTGATGCAAATCTCCTTTTTTTCCCCTTCAATTATGCTTAAAATCTCAGCCGTCTTTTTTTATCTATAAATTCTGACCGCTCATTTTACGCCGTCTGAATAATTCATTTTTTTTTTGCGAATAGGCCCGTAGATCTATTATAGAGGAATAACAACAACAGAAAGTACCTCACACAAAGAAAAAAAATTACAAACAGGTCCCTGAGATGGTCAACAATTCAAAGCTCCACTGCGAGCCACAAGCGAGCCGCCGCTGCCGCCATCGCTGTTCCACAACTTTGGCCAGCCAAACCTTGTTTGATGACGCTGTCAAGAAGTCTCCGAGCCGGCCAAACCTCGTCGTTGATGAAGCCCTACCAAGATCCAGAGAAGCCCACCTCCTACACACACAACACCCATACCCCGCACCACCGATGGAGGAGTCACCAGAGCTACGATGAAGGGAAGGGAAGAACAAACCTCATAAGGCTCATTCGCCGCCACCGCCTCTCCAACCTTCCAGAGAAGCCAAGAACTCGTTGGATCCGTGGATCCATGAGGAACAAAATCCAGTTGCTCGACGACTTCCAATCCATTGCTGCCACCAATGAACAAGAGGCTAGAGAAACCACCAAACCTCCCAAAGCCATCACCAGATCTGCAGCAGCGCGGCCGGAGGACACAACAATGGAGCACAGCCGCCGCCGCCATAGCGATGACCACCCCTGGGGGCACACGAACCGCCGGATCCATGAAGGGGAAGCGGCAGATTATTATACCTGAACAACATCGATCCCTTCAAATCAACGCCGACGGCAACTAAACCTAACCCTATCTACATACCGTGAACCAAGTAACGGGATCCCCACCCCTTCCCGCCACCTGAGTGACGAGCGGAGGAGGTAGGATCCACATCCTTGCCAGCGGGAGGAGGGGATGCGCGGGCTCCCTCCCTTGTCGCCTCTCTCTACTGTAGTGGAGAGGGGAAAGGGGAAAGCATATGTCTTAATAATACCTGACCACAAACTTTCTCTATAATAATTTTAGTTTATAGTTCTCACTATGCTTATGCATGTGCTAATTGTTTACATGAGTGGAAGTGGATATATCTTTTGTATTGATTTTAAAAAAATTCCATTATAATTAGGACCCATCATGATCTACGCGTTGATTGTTGGCACTTCATATATTACATATTTATAAGTCTCAATTCTTCAAAATTGTTATTATAATAAAGTCAAAATAATAATTTGTCAATGCTAAGCCCAATGTTGGGCATATTATATTTGATAGAGTGCAATGCATTGAAGAAAAGCACTGGAAAAGAGATATCAAAATGATTAATTAGATAATATTCCTTGATGGAACTTACCATGATTCAAAGTTCACCGTCACGTCCGGCATCTCGGATTGGTTGGAACGGACAAAGGGTTTGCCTAAGCCCCATGTTAGGCAGATTTTATTCTAGAGTGCAATGTTTTGAAGAAAAGTGTAAAAAAAGAGCTCTCAAAATAATTAATTAGATAATTTTGTTTTATGGAATTCATCAATACGCAATATGAAGTTACTCATTGGGTCTAGCTCGTCGAGCCGGTCGAAACTGATATATGGTTTGCCTAATTTGGACTCCGGATGAGAAAATACAAAGCGGTAAAAGTAAACGCCAATTGTATTGATTTGCTGAGGCAAATGCACATCATCTCCCAACCGGATTGCTTATGTCCATATTGCTTCTGTTACTTTTTTTTCTGAGGGGACGAACTGTTCCTAGCCATTTCTAATACGGATACCTTTTGTACATCTATACCTAATAATAAAGGAAGGTGCGTTTCTCTAATTCTTTCGTCCGTCCCACCACTGTTTTTTTTCCATTCGTTCCGTCGCGAGAAAAAAACGGTTCGTATAGCTTTTTTGTTGTTGAGAAAACCGTATAGCTGCTTCCAAGATCAGGGAAAAAAAAGGTGAGTTAGTAGTGGGGTTCAAACTCACAACCCTTCCCTTCTACCGCTTGGGCTCTAGCCAGCTAAGCTAGCTTGTGCCTGTGATAAAACATACGATTCATTTTATCAATAGTAGCACAGCTTCGTTAACTGGTCCATAGACGTCCTCATGGGCCTTCTCCTGTGCTTTGAAGTCAGGAAAAACAAAAGATGCATGAGCACTGGGATTTGAACTCACAACACTTCCCTTTTATCATTAGGATCTAGCCAGTTAAGCCAGCTTGGGCATGTGTTAAAAAATAGGATTCGTTTAATAAATAGTACCACCTTGCTCCTTTGAACCCAATCACATCAATTTATATACGTCCTCAGTTGTGCGAGAATCAAACCAGCCTCCTCAAAAATTAAGCTCGATAAATTGTGTCTGTGGTGCCTGCATGTGGCAATAAGAAGGAGAGAGACCCAAAATTAAAGGAGAAATAGAGGACATCATGGCTTTCATGGGTTTGGTTGGCTGGTACATGGTCCGAAAAACATGCGAACTCAGGCACGTGTGATTTGTGTGCTTGCGTGGCTTGGGTTGGTTGTGTTGTGGCTGCTGGTCGTGGTGGGCAACAAGAGGACTAGAGATGTGCAGTTTTGTATACTGAAGTGTGATGTGTGTGCTTGCATGGCTGGGTTGATTGTGTGTGTGTTGTGGCTGCCCCTTCAGGAGTTTTCTAAACAAATTCCTTCATCTTAGCGGTAGATATCTCTCTTTTCTACTCGGCCCCATATGTGTAAATTCCTAGATCCGCCGTTGCTAGCATGGCAATCGTTTGGTTTAGAGCCATGATTCTGGCATGCCACGCTTTGCTATGTTGTACTTGTACCCCATTTGTCATAGACGCGTCCTTTAGCCAAATTTTGCACGAGCGTGCCGAATGATTTGGTTGCCACAAAACTATGGTTTGGCATACTTTTGACACAAAAGCGTGATGTAAGCCAACCCAATATGCCCTTGCTATTGTAAATCAAGCAATGGGATTCCTCTCTTTCGGATCTTTGTTGAAGGTGACGAAAGGTATATGAATATGGGAATTAGATAAGGTGTTCTGACATCGATGCATTAATTTTTTTCTTTACGCAAAAAATCAAGGCAACAATTCGTAGTTCGACACGTACTCCTAATCCATCGGTAAAGAAAAAGAAAAAGATTGGATGCTGAAACCAAAGTAGTAGCCAGCCAGCCATGCTGAAATCCTGTCTGCATCTTTCTTGGAGAAAACAAAAGAGCTCGAGCAGAGACTCGATCGACCTGTCCGAGGGCAGATGGTCTGGTCTCATTGGAGATGCAGATTTCCTGCTCCGCATGCCTTTGTTTTTCTTTGCTGCAAAGGTTAAAGGCTGGTGTGCTGCATCATGCATCTGCTGTGCTGCTCCTTTTTTTTTTTCGCGTGTAGTGCTGTGCTGCTTGTACAAGAAGTCTGCTTGCTCCCATTAGAATAACTAGCTGGTGATCCGCTACTGTTATTTTTTATAATGTTGCTTTGTAAGTTATTTGTCCCTAAATGCCACCTATTATTCGATTTCATTCGTCGTTATATTTGCTGTTATACGCCAAGGAGCATGTCACGCAGCCACGCAAGGAACGCCCACCCGCTGGCTGGCGCCACGCGAGAAGCGTCCCATGCAAGGGGCGTCACCCGCTGCCATTACACAAGAAGCGTGCCACGCAAGGAGCGTCCACCCGCTGCTGCCACGCAAGGAGTGTGCCGCGCAAGGAGTGCCCCACGCAAGGGGCGTTCACCCGTTGCTGCTGCCACGCGAGGAGCATCCGCCGTTGCAAGTTGATAGAAATCCTCGAATACCTATTAAATAAAACTCTCCGGCAACGGCGTCAGAAAAAAGTCTTCCTTTCTCTCAACTAGAAAGGTGTTGGGCCTCAAGGGTAAGGGTTTGTAGCAAGCAGCTATTTTACCTCATAGTGGATGACCTTAAAGTTTATCGAATCAGTAGGAGTTTGCTAAGCAGCCAATAATCAGTACCTGCATACACAAATACAAAACTACCTTGGCCCCCAACGAAACTAGTAAGATTGTCAGCCTTATTTGCAAGGATTAAGCGCAAGTGTGTATGAAAGATTGGTTGCAATGAAAAGAAATAAAAGCAAAGAATTATAAAAAGCGTTGAGCGAGGTTGAAAGCAGTAGGAAGAAGAATGGACTGGGATCCATAGGTTCACTAGTGGTTTCTCTCCAAAAGATAACAATGCGTGGTGAACAAATTACAGTTGCGTATCGACTAAATTGATGTTTTTATTATTATGATTATACATAGCATAATTGCATATGAGCATCACGTCCAAACATCTATAGACCGTTATCCAACTACATCTATATCTAATACTCCACCCCAAGACCGCTATCCGGCATGCATCTCAAAGTATTAAGTAAAGAAACAGAGTATTGCATTAATTATGATGACATGAAGTAGATGATATATTGTCTTCACCCTGCGTTCAAAGGACCACTACGCAACCATCTTTTTATCCATAGTGGCAACAATACAATACACGTCTTTTTCACTTTCTGTCACTACGATATTTGACTTGCAAGATTGAACCTAACTAACATACAGAACACCCTCTTGGAGATCGTTCATCAAACTTGGCCAAAGAAAGACAAATAGATCAGAGGGCATATATGTATAAGAATTATGCAGCAAGGAAACCAAATTGACCTGGATAGATCTGATCATAAAGAGACAATTCATCACACCACAATAAACACACCAACAGATTAAATCAGATGGATCACAATCATGTAGGGCAGCGCATGTGATTTTTGTATTGAGAAACATGGGAGAGAAAACAACCTAGCTACTGCTATGGATCCATAGTCCAAAGAAAACTACTCACGAGCGATCGTGGTGGTCTTCAGTTGATAGAGATGGCCACCGAAATGATTTTTCCCTACAGCAAAGTATCGAAAAAGTCTCCAGATTGGATCGCTTCGAGACAGAGAGGTGCGGCAGCGGAAACATAATAACTCCTAGATATTTAGTGTTTTCTCCCTGAACGAAAAATATAGGCGTCGAAAGGCAATGGAAAGGGGAACCATGGGGCCCACGCGGGAACCCTCTAGACGCATGGGACCCACAAGACACCCCCCAGGTGGTGCCCGGGTGCTCTGGATGCTTCTCGATGAAAAATAATTTATAATTTTTTTTGGGGATTTTTGGAGCTCTGTAAAATTGATTTTCCTGAAAGTCCAAAAACATGCAGAAAACAGCAATTGACACTGGGCACTGAGTTAATATGTTAGTCCAGAAAAATAATAAAAATTGGTGCCAAAATTATGCCAAATTGATGTAAACATAGGATGAAACAATCAAAAATTATAGAGACGCCTGGGACGTATCAGCACCACCAAACTTAATCCCTACGCATCCTCGAGTAGGTAGATGATAACAAAATAATCTTTCATTGTGAATGCTACCAACATGAATTATAATCAATTTGATGTAATCAAGGTATGACTTTAAAGAATAGCGATGCAACGCAATAGTCTATAGTTGATAGCAAGCAAGTAACATCAAAAGTGCAAGTAAAATCACTCTCACTTTTCATGGATCAATGCTTTCATATCAAATTCATTAATGCCTTTAGGTTTATAAAGAATGTCAGGTCTATCATGAAAGCATAGTATGCTAAGTCTTTATCATATCAGAAACAATTTTATCACAAACTGGCCAGAGTTGCAGTCAAGCGCATCAACTACATAACCTCCTGTTTCAATCAATCAACACTTATGCAACACTTGAATGAGAGGCTTGATATTTGCACTTAAATGGAAAAGAGAATAGTGATGGAGGTTTATAAGAAGACAAAAAAGTGTAAGAAAGTCTTGCATCAACGCGACTGATCATTAGGCAATGGTGAGGCCTTATAATTGATGTTAATGCAAAGTAGAGATTGACATGCAAGCTCTCCAACTGTACTAGTGGGGTGTTCATCCAACTTCGCTTGTTCATGAAGACCTAAAGCCTTTTGAGGAAGCTCGTTGATTAGTCGCTTTAGTGATCCGGTAAAGAAGCAGAAGGTATTCTCGCCTTTTTTCCTAAAGGTGACCCTGAGTTATCGAACCCACGAGAGGAAGGCACTCTTGAAGTCAGAGCTTTTTACCAAGCTTTTGAAAGAGTATTAATTCTAGCTTTTGATCGGATCAAAATCAATTTGAAACAGAAAACACTTTAATAAAAATAGGCATGGGTATGAGGACTTTTCTAACAACCATATATTTGTGAACATGATCATCATGATATTAATTTGTGCCCTAGAAGTCATCCATCGAGATGTGCTTGCAACGTATCGAAGTGGGGGATGTATCCAAATTATGTCTTGACCAGAGCGCGTCCTGCATCAAGAGTCAGTTGTCCAACCGAAAGGCCCCATCCGTCGCGCGTGGTTGCCTCGGTAATTAAAATAGAAATCAGACAAAAGCATTGGGTGTTTAATGACTACAGCTCTTGTATCCCCAAGGATAGGATCTGTGTTACCGTACTAAAACTTTCTGTCACTGGTGTTCCGAATAACACTTCATGGTCTCCCTGCCCTTCACCTCTCCGTTGTTCGCTCTCCATGGTCCTGGGTACCTGCAGGGATGAAGAACGCGGACGTGACAAGAGACAACTATGAAGTAATTTTATGTTACACATACGGAACGTTAATTCAAAGTACTTCCATTGATCCCTACAACAAATACATCGGGTTGTAGGGCTATACCTCAACCCATGACATTATCGAACTACTCACACATGGAGATAAGATCACAAGGAGAAATCATTGAAGAACACATCATGAAGATTGATTGCTTGATAATATGTCTTACAATAGATGCCAGATGTAATCCACGATTACAAAGTATGACTAGTTGGCTGAGTGCTATGGTGATGGAGATGGTGGCGGTTATGGAGATGGGAAATGGTGGTGGCTAGGGTTGCTGTTGAAGATGGAGGTCTCGACGATGGCGTCCGGGGTTGTTGTGTGGCTCTTCCGGCGAGGGGCCCTTTATAAAGTTTGTTCATGTGGATCAGGGGACACCTTTGGCAGTCCATACGACCATGCATACGAGCTCGTGCGGTCGTATGGAACGTCGTCTTGCGCTCTGTTGCTTCCTATTGCGCCTCCCACTTGATCTCCTCTATCTTCTCTTTACTCCTTTCCATGTATTGGCTTGATTTCGTCCATAAATAGCCCATTTCCCGTGGAAACAAAATAAAGATAGGATATTTGGAATCCTTTGCATTCATTAGTCATTAGTAGCAATATCGGAGCCGATATCTCGGTTTTTATGAAATAACTCGGTTTAAACTCAGGTTTGATGAGTGTATAAATAACATTCATCAACTCCCCCAAGCATAAAATTTATCGTCCTCGAGCAACATTGAGAGAAATCCAAACCGTAAGGAACTCAGTTGTTTAAACCAAAATAACGTACTGATGGACAATGACCAGGGTCCAGGCCCACCTCTCTCTGGATGGTCTCCGACTACCCTGTCGTTCCGCCACAGTGAATCTCTCGCGGGTGCTCTCTGAGCCTACCTGACTTTAGCAGAAACATGTATAGTATAACAGCATAAAGTATATTCGTGATCATCGCCCAGAGGGATCACGGCCTGATAGTATAGCATGGCAAATGGACAAGGGTGTAGGGCCACTGATGTGACTCAAGCATATCTAAACTAAGCATGATAGGATAACAGGTAAAGTATCAGTAAGAGGTAACAAAAGCAGGCTATGCATCAGAATAGGATCTACCGATAAACAACAACTCTGAACCAATACCTAATGCAAGAATGTAGAGAGAAATATTAGGCGATATCAGAATGATCAAGGGGGTTTCCTTGCCTGGTTGCTCTGCAGATCAAACCGGATCCTCAATGAAGTAGTCGCACTCAGGATCAACAGTGGTCTCGGGGTCTACCAGAAAGAAGTAAACAGGGGAAACAAATAAACAACAGGCAATCAAATATATCACAAGATGTATATCATGGCAATATGTGTTGGTGATATGCTCTAATGCATTACTAAGCATTTTAATTGAAGTGGAAAATTATTTAGGAATATTTTCCCAGCTCCAGGTATTATTTTCTGTATTGATCCAGTAGCAAAAGCAATATTCATTATGATAGACGTGTTTGTTATGCATGCAAATGACATATTGGGATTCATTGTATTTTTCTGATAATTTTTCACATATAAATTATTGTCATCCGAGTTACGGTTTATTTTATATTATTTTTCAAAGTTTTATTGATTTTCTGAATTTTCTGAATTTATTTAATTAAATTTAATTCATATTATACCAGTCAATACTATTCATACCCAGTGCAATGCCAGCCACAGTCAATGACATGTGGGGCCAGGTCAAAGTCAACAGCCCAGTCAGCAGTTGACTAGGATGAATCCTATAGTGGTGAACAGTGTAGGTGGGACCTACCTGTCATAGACACAAGTGTTTAAATGGATTAATTAAACTAGTTTAATTAGTGATGGGGCCCCACTGTCATAGACTCATATACTAACAGATTATTTTTAGTGGCTTGGTTAGCAGATGGGGCCCATAGTCAGTGAGTGATTAGGTGGGGTTAATTAGGCTCAGCCTAATCACCTGTAAGGCCGGGCTCACTAACAGTGGTCCAGCCGGCCGGTTTAAACCTACGTGCGCTGGCGACGACCGAACGCGGCGGCAGCAGTGCGGGATCTTGCCGAAATCGCATTACCAACGGCAAGAGCTCGAGCGGATGGGCTCTACATCTAGCTGGTTTTTAGCTGCGTCGGCCAGTGCAAGAACCAGATGCGGGGATGGCCAGAGTTGATGGCACGGTCAACTTCTGCGGTAGCGCACCCACGACATCAACGGGGATTGTGCTATGGGTCCGGATCGACCATTCTACTGCGCCCGGAGGAATCCTGGAGATGCTACGAGCAGGTTAGCGTGCTTGCCTGGGCCACGGGCGTGTGACTGCGATGATACTAAGCTCGGCGGTGACGACACGGTCACGGTGGTGCTCGGTCTACGGTGAGGGAATGCTAGAGGTCGAATTCGACGAAGACAGAAGAGGGAGAGCACGGCGGTGCTCACTGGGATGCTTGGGGAAAGCTCGGGGAAGCCGGGGTGGACGAACGGCTGCAGATTGTGTCAATGGAGCTCGTCGGCCGAAGGGGAAGGAGGAGACGCGATCGATGATGGCGTGGTCTCCCAGCGTCAATTCGGTGACTCAGTCGATGAAGAAGAACTCGGCAGAGCTCCTGGACATCCTGGCACGGCTCGGGGTGGCTCCTGGTCACGAGGACGATGACACGGCGACGGCGGCAGCTTGGATGCGGTGAATCAGGAGAGGGAATGGGCAAGGGGAAAAACAAAGGCTAGGGTTTGATCCAGGGACGAGGGTGGCCTCTTATCCTCTCGGCTAGCCGACGGAAGGTTGACGCGTGGCCATCCGCGCCATGGGCGGGTGTGCAGCCGACACGAGGGGAGAGCGAGCGACAGGTGAGGGACGATGCTGTGCTGGGCTGGGCCTATCTCTCTGCGTGATGGGCCTTAAGTGCACAGGGACACCTCCAATTTCTCCTTTTTCTTTTCTTTGACATTTCCTAGCTACTGTTTTGTATTTCTTTTGACTACCAAATGAATTTTGTTGAACTTCAGACTTTGCACAGAAATCATATGCATTATTATTGAGCCACTCACAAGTTTTCACATTATTTGGAAATGTATATATTTATTTCTGAATTTAATTGTGCTAGTTTTATACTACTGAACATGTTTTAATGTTGCTAGGATTAATTTAATGAACCAAATGAAGGGTGTTTTATTTTGCAATGGCTTGGGGATTTATCCAGATGATGTCAACATTTTTAATTGATAATTATACAAAGTATTTTATTTAAAAACTCTGAATTTGAATTGAAGTGGGGTTTTAATCCTAATTGCATTTCATCTTCTACAAGCAGGATGACTTGGCAATGTTAATTATCACAATTAGGGTTTTAGGGTCTGGGGATGTTACAAATCTCCTCCACTCAAAGAAATCTCATCCCGATATTTAAGAGGTCGAGTAATGGGGAAAGGTCTGGTTACGAATGCTAATGAATCTTATCGTTCCTGGTTCCACTTCTCGAAGAGGTCAGCCATTGCGTTGACTTCTTCATTTCTCTGCGTCAGTGCGTCGTGATGAAGTTGTCATTCTTCCTTCGGGATCTTCATCGTACTTATGAAAAGGATAAGGGGCAACTCGGTGACGATGGAATTCTACAAGGGTAATCGGCTGGGGTTATCTGATGAATGAAACACATAAGTATCTCCTGATTTTTGGATTACAGGAATCATAACGAGAAGGACTTAAGAAGATACAAATTGCTTCATTTGGGTAGGCAATTATTTAAGGCCTAAAACATGATGTGAGATGGGTTCAGAGTGTCGATGAATGAATCTTGCGTCTGATAGCAGAATGGATCATCTCAAGGAAGGTGGCTCACCGAAACATATATGAAGCCAATTGTATAGGACAACTCCTAATATAAGGATCATAGAGTTATTTGCATGAATGTTCATAACTAATGAGAGAGTTTTCGTCAGGAATTCTAAAGAATGAAAGGCTCACAGTAGAATGATAATCGATTAGATGGGTAACTGGAAGATACAGCCGCAAGTGCTACAGAAAGATAAAGCACACTGCACCAGTATGTATTTGAGGACTTGAGCATTTCCGAATCATTAGGATGATCAAAATCAAAGTGATCAACATTCATACCACCCTGATGAATAAGAAGGGCGGTGGCATATTGTGCGATCATGATACAAGGCTTGTCAGAGAATAGTTTGCCAGCTAGGTTGACAACAGCATCGGTACCAAGGGTGGGGGACGAAGAGAACCAGTTTCCTGCTCGTTAAGACAAGGCAAAAGAATAGGCAAAGTTCTCGTCCACCGGCGGTTACCGGAATGTCATCAACAGTAGTAACAGGGTTTTACTGACTGGGTTGTACACCGGGGTACATAAGCAGGAAATTATTACTGCTTAGATCATATAAATTACATGGAAGGTTAAATAGACCAAGGAAAAGGAAAATGTGATTACTAGATTAAACAGGCCAATGGAAAGGAAAATGTGATTATACACAAGTATTAGGAATATATCCTTCTCATGAACAAGCAGAGCAGGATATTCACAAGAGGTGAGTAATTACATAACCCTTTAGATAAAAAGGGCAAGGATTTTCATGATGTTTACCCATACAATGATGTTTGATTATCGATCAAGAAACATGTAGCATTGCGCTTCCAATGTTCTTGATGCTATTCGGAATACCACAGTCATGCTTCTGGGTAGCAATGATATGGTGTTTATATGTAAAGATTGGATTTGAAGATCACTAGAATTACACAAGGAATAGTTTGAAGAATAGCAAGAAACTTAAGATATAACCAAAACACGACCAAGCCTGTGTTGGAAGGAAGGCAAGGATGTTGTCGATGACAACACAAATTATCGCGGGGCAAGGATGGTATTTCTCATCATGAATCCAATTCGCATCTTGGAAGAAGTCAAAATGTTGACGATGAGCACATCACAATTTATCAAAGGGTTTCATGAAGATGAATTTGAAAAGTGGCATGATCAAACAAGGTAATGGTGGAGGAGAAGGTTGATGCAAGCACCGATATGATACGAGCTCGGATTCAATCTTGATGTTCAAGGTGAAACGATATGATGATGAAACCTTGACATAAGCTTAGCTTATTATTAGTAGAGTGGTGTACCAGGGAAGAAGGACTTGGTAGCACAGTCAAGCTTTAGTATGACGATGATAATTTAGCCAATAGGCCAGAATTGACATGATTGAGTACAAACTAGCAAGGAATGAAAATTATTAAGAGTTCTTGAATCGCAGTGCGGACTCGAGTCACTTATCGGTGTTCTCGAGTGACAATCAACTCAGAATCAGTGGAAAGACTGAAATCGGTGAGAAGTAATGCTTGATGAAGAACTCGTAAGAAGTAAAACAGTTCCATGATATTCTCAAGATACCATAGGGTAATACTCGAAGGTAGATCAGAACAGAGGTTGGACTGGTGTATGGATCTACGGAGCGCAACTACTTTAACCTTGTTCGAGAAATGGACGAGATCCCGGAATGGATTTCTCTAAGACATATCAAATGAGAACAACATGGTCAGAACCATTCTTGCAAGGGAATCAAAATAAGGAGATGTTGAATGGTTACACGAAGGGACGGTTATTCTTGTGAGAAGCTTCCCTGATAAGATTTAAATTGTTCCGATGGGCATGAACATAAATGGTCAAGGTCGACTCCCACTTCTCCAATGCACAACTTCTCATTCATTGCTCTATTAAATACATTTTGAGTTTGAAAATTTACCTGGTGAAATACCAGAAGAGTATGACCCGTGAAAACTTTCAGGTCCACACAAATGGCAAAACCATAGGTACAACCCATCGGGACATTTTAGGTACCTATACAACACACAATGAAAAAGGAATACAAGCTCGAAAGCAGGAGTACAGATGGCAAGGAGTAGAGGATACAACTCGCCGAAGGCATTTTGTATCAGGGGCACTTGTCAATGATTTAAAATGTGAAGGAGATGTCGGATAGTAATCCACCCAAGATCAGTTGGTCCGCAAATGATCTGATGTGAGTATCGGTATTCAAACAGAAGAAGAAAGAATACAAATGCATCAGGTTATGAAAACATCTTTATAACTCAATGTATAAATTATGAAGGGATTGCGATTTCCATCAATGTGGAATGAGAAGCAAACACTCTGATCAAAGGATGAGAAAGTTGAATACACTTAGATGGACAATCAATCAAGGTTTGATTTGCCGAGAACCAGCTCATGTCCGGAATGACGGCTGAGTCGGATGGACGAATTCCAGGAATTGACCGATGATTGCGAGTATTCGTATATATGTTGAATCAATAGGGTGGAAACGAGAATCATAGAGGATTTCAACGAAGAGTGTCGAACACCTGGAATTAACCACAAGTGTAAGTAGGCGACAAAGAATTTCAACAGCAACTGGACATATGGGATCCTCGGAAAGTCGGAGAGTACTTTGGGGTATCTTGTAATAACAAGACCAACTGGGAATGACTGTATGAACGGCAAGTGTATGTAGTCATCCATAGGGATTTATCGAAGGTAGGGAACTGCAAAAGTAGTGGGCACAAAGGGTCTCGGTAAAACATCGGAGACAATTTCAGAATGTCTTGAGGCATCAAGAGGTCATCTGGAATGAGTGGCTCTCCGGAAGGAAGTCATCACGAGAACCTAGTGTTAGTAAATCTCTACCCGAGGAGAAGAGAAGTTTGAGAACCTAGAGTAAGGATGAGGAATAAAAGAGTCGTAATCCCATCCATATGCGACGTGGGCCCGTAAGCCACACAACACACCTAGTAGTTCGAAAATAGATTTTGAAGATTAGACTCAACATCGACCAAGAGGCTTGGGTGTTCCTACAGGCAGTCAGTTCTGATACTAACTTGTGACACCCCCAATCATAATTGTGCATGAATCATACATACATCATGCACGATCACGAATGGTGACTCCATGTTAATATCACAACACAACTCTATGACACAAATTAAACATCAATTAGTTATTATAGGCCAGGGTCATGAGGACCCGACAATACATCAGTCAGAAAGCAAATTATGTCTGACTACACACAAATAAACAAGAGTGCCCAAAGAAGGCTGAAATAAAACAATGATTCTAACCCAAAGGCACAGGCCTCTTGCCTGGGACATCCGAACTACTCGGTGACGTTGAACTCCACGTAGTAACCATCCAGGGGATCACCTGCATCCACGGTTCTACCAGCTGTTGTAGCAACCGGGTTGAATGAAAAGAACAACGAAGCAACGGTGAGTACTCATCCAAAGTACTTGCAAGACTTACATCAGAACTATACTACATATGCATCGGTATCAAGAGGAATGGGGCTATATCTTGGACTATACTACAGAAATGCCAGAATAAGGGGGAGAAGCTCAACTTATAGAAATTTCAGAACTATACGACCGAACGCAGTGGCAGCAGTGCGGGATCCCACCGGAATCGTGTTACCGGCGGCAACGGGCTCTACAACTAGTTGGTTTTCAGCCGCGTCGGCCAGTGCAAGAACCTGATGCGGGGATGGTCGGAGTTGATGGCATGGTCAACTTCTCCGGCGGCGCACCCACGACATCAACGACGATGGTCCATTTTCTCTTGACCTTTCTCACTTGCTTGCATTATGGTTAATTCCATATGTCTAGCAATTTTCATTAAAATCCTTTGTGATTGTCATTTGATTTTATTGATTCAACATGTGTGTGAATGCGCGCAGTCATTAGTTGTTTCTCATGAATTATGTTTCCGGGTCAGACGTCTTTCCAAGCATGAGCTGGTTCTTGGCAAATCAACCTTGATTGATTGTCCATCTAACTTCATTCATCTTGTATTTGATCGGAGCATCTGTTCCTGATACACCAATTTGGAAATCTTAATTCCTTTGGTTATTTAAGCATCGAATTATTTGGATGTTCTATAATCTGATGCCTTGCATTCCTTCTCCCTCTGATTGAGTTCCGATATGCACATCAGGTCCTTTGTGGACGGCCAGATCCATTGTTGGGTTATTATCCGACAACATCCTTCACATTCAAAATCCTTATGAGTTCTTCCCTTGAGACATGACGCCATTGGTAAATTGTGTCTTCTCCCTCTGGTAAGTTGTGTCCTATGCTTTTGGCAGCCATGCTCTGTTGTCAAGCATGCGTTAAGTACTCTTGAAGTTTGTGGTATATGTTCCTAAGATGCCTCGATGGGTTGAACCTATACCTTCCCTAATCCGTGTGAACTCGAGAATTTTGACGAGTCTTACTCCTCTGGTATTTTGCCAGATAATCTTTCAAACTACAATTTCACCAAAGGCGAGGAGTAAATGGAAGGTGATGCATTGATGAAGTGGGAGTCGACCTTGAACTTTGTGTTCATGCCCATGGAAACGATGTTGATCTTATCATAGAAGCTTCTCGTAACAATAATCATTCCCTTTGTATGATTTGATCTGGTATCTGTGATCTTGTCCTTTGCAACCGTGGTTCCGACCATGATTGTTCTTCTTTGATTCGATTTATAGACCAGTTTAAGCACTTGTCATCTGCAGATCAATACACCTGTCTAACCTCTATTATGGTCTACCTCCGAGTATTATCCTTGGTATATCGAGAATATCATGGAGCTACATAACTTCTTATGAACTCCTCATCAGCTATGTTCTCTTTCACTGATTCCAGCTTCCTCGTGTTCTGAGTTGTTGGACACTCAAGGGCACCGATAACTGAATCGAGTGTACATTGCGATTCAACAGCTCTTAGTAATCCTCTTTGCTTACGAGATTGTACTCGAACATGTCATTCCCAGTTAACTGACTATCTCATCATCGTCATGCTAAAGCTTGTCCATGCTATCTATGTCCTTCATCCCCAGAACACAATTCCAACAGTGCACTAGGTTTACATCGAGCTTTCGACGTCTTGTGATTGTCTTGAAATGCAATTTCGATTCTGAGCCAACACTGAAGTCTGTGGTTCCTACAACTTTTCGCCTCACCGTTTCTTTGTTTGATGTCATCACTGATCGATTACATCTTCAAGAGACTTCTCGGCAATTGTGTCGTGATCATCATCAACATTCTGAGCTCTTCCAGAATATCATTTGAATTCATGATGAGGAGTTGCATCCTTGCCCTTGGTAATTGGTGTTGTCGGTGACGACATCCTTGCCTTCCTTCCAACCCAACTTGCTCTCGTTTTGGTTGAACCTTAAGTTCCTTGTTAGCCATCTTGTGTTTTGTTATATCTTGGAGTGTTACCATCTTTTGTCAAGAATGTCGTGAGAATTGCACACGTCTTAAGAATTCTTACTATAGTGATACTTCTTGCCATCACCTTTCATTTCTTAGTTCCCGTGTTGTTTCTAACCGGAATACCGACAAATGGATTGTGACATGCAAATTCAACACTTATGGCATAGTAACTCTATTACCTTGGAGTTAATGAACAATACTTCCATCTTTAGTGTGTTGGCTGTTGAATCAACATTCTAACATCGATCGTGCTACCAATCCATATTTTTTGGTGCACCTTCAGTTAATGTTTAATTGTGGATGTTCTCCTCGGGCATACATCATTATATCATTGGGTCTGACCAATGCTATCACCTTGTTCTCTCAATCGTGGAAATCTCGATGAATTGTTGTTGAGCCCATCAGCCACATCCTCATCTTCTTCATGGCTCATGATGAACATTTACGCCAGTGTTGGAAACCTTAAAAGCATTATCTTTGTGCCTAGCTCATGAAGAAAATGTTTGATAAAAGAAGTGTTTTTCTCTAAGTTCACGTGCATTTTGGCCGCCGTGATTATGAGAAAATTTTGGTTCGCTTCCTCTGGAATCGTTCCAATTCATTCATGCAGGTGCGAAGTATGCTATGGTTTGATAGATCTGCTACCTTCACTCCATATGTATTTCCTAGCACGCTAAGCCACTGTTTGATTTGATCTGGGAAAGGAAGTTCCTTCATAAGAGCTAGTCCAGACTTACACTTGGAACTTTGATCTCCTCTATGTTGGGTCCCAACCAGAACTTGTTTGCATTCCATTCTAAAGGCTTCCATTTGGGCACGAATGTCTTGACACTGTGTTCATATGTCTTGCAATCCGACTCATGATTGAAATCTTACTTCCGTCGTTCATTCCGAGACTCTTGCCACGTCATCTTGTAGATCTGTGTTGCATCCTTTTTCTTCTCAGGCCGCTAAGTCAGAAGTATCCTGGCACCAACCAGATCTGAATCTCGGGCAGATAGGATGGTTGGAACATTTTCAAAAGGTATACCATTGGCCTCTAGGTGACCCGGTAAGGTGATGTTATGTCTACCACACCTGGCCGTAGCACCTATTGGTATAGTATCTTGTTCAACAAGGTTCACTTTTCTCCATGAGGAAATCGTAAGACTTATTTTATAAGTTGTTCCTGATGGATCCTTTGTGTATCCAAAGTCTGATCTTTAACTGATGACCATGTCAATGCTATCCCGAAGCATGACTGTGGTATTCCGAATATCATCAAGAACATTGGAGGCAAAATGCTAAATGTTTCTTGATCAATTATCCAAACATCGCTGTATGGGTAGACATCTTAAATTCCTCGCCCTTTGTCTAAATGGTTACATACTTGTAGCCCTGTCATGATTATCTCGCCCTGCTTGCTCTTGAAAAGGATATACACCTAATGCTCGTGTATACACATTTTCCTTTCCATTGGTCTGTTTAATGTGATAATCACATTTTCCTTTCCATTGGTCTGTTTGACCTTTCTTGAGATTTATTTGATCTAAGCAGTGATAATTCCCTGCTTAGGTAAACACCTCGGTGTACAACTCGGTCGGTAAGACCCTATTACTATTGTTGATAACATTCCGGTAACCGCCGGTGGATGAGAATTTTGCCTATTGGTCCGCCTCGTTTCAACGAGCAGGAAAATGGTTCTATTCGTCCCCCGCCCTTGGTACCGATGTTGTTGCCAACATAACTGACAAGACTTACTCTGACATGTCTTGCTACCATGTCCGTGCAAGTTGTCACCGCTCTTCTTCTCTTAACCCACATGGTTGGCCCATAACCCATAGTTCCACAGGATCGAAACCTGAATCTCATGTACAGCCTTGATTCTAAAGTATCCTTTGCACTTGGCTTCGTATGTAATTACCAAGCCACCGTGCAAAGGATGTCCTATTCTATTATCAGACGCAATATTTATTTTCGTTGCTCTGAACCCCCCTTTTATCTTCTCATCAGGCATCGAATGATTGCTTACACGGTTGAAATTTTTGTACCATCGCATTTTGCACTCAACAAATTCCTTGAGTTACAGCTCGAGGAATAATTCATGTCTTCCTTCTCTGATGTTTACCGTCAGATGCCCAACCTTGTGGGGATACGTCCTTCCAGAGTTTTCCCTCTAACCGCATTCGTAGGACGGTGAAGATCGTGAAGAAAAGATGTCGACTTCCTCAGGATGACCCGAAATAAAGCATTGAAGACATCAACGAAAGGGATCAACTTCTTCAGGAAGAGCAACCAAGAACAAGAAGATCCGTTAGAATTTCGTAACCAAACTTTTTCCCTTACCTCTACCGCTTAATTCTCGGGACGAGAATTTCTTTTAGTAGGGGAGAGTTGTGACACCCTGGATTTGATGCTACAGTAATCCTTGTAATCAAGCTACAGTAACTCGAGGATTAGGCTAATCCATTTTGATAATCCAATTATGATCACTGTTGGAATCAAACCCTAATTCAAATTCCCTTGCAATTGAAATTCATTTCAAAAGTGGATTTAAGAGTTTTGCAAACTTCAAATTAAAAGTCATGCTTAGGTTGCAATTATTCCCTAAGCTATTCAAAAATTGGAACCAACATTTTATCACGTGGTTAGGTGCCTCAAAACTATTTTTAACAGATGCCAAAACAATTATTAAATGCCTTTTGGGATTATAATATTTTTCAAATGTTTTCAAAGGGCCTTCAAAATTAATGTGACTATGCCAAATATTGCATTGCAAATATCGGGCATGTTCACTTATTTTTGTAAGGGTAATTTATTTCTAAATCTATTTTAAAAACAGAAAGTTATAAATAACAAAAACAAAAACAAAACAAAAAAGACAAAAGACAAAAAGCCCCCCCTCCCGGCCCAACTGGGCCATCGGCCCAGCAGGCTGGCCCACCCCAGCCCCCCTAGGGCTATAGCCCCCACCCCCGCTCCCACCGATAGCCCCACCTCCCCCACTCGCTCCCCCCATCTCCCCCGATCTGGATCGGGATCGACCCGACCCCGACGCCCGTCGGCGCCTCCTGCTCGCCGATTGCCACCACACCACCACCGCCCCGCTGGTCCTCCTCACCGCCGCCGGCCGCCTCCCCGCGCTTGCTGCCCCTCCCCTACAGGAGATGTGAGCCCCGGGGCTCCTCCCTTCCCTCTTCTTCCCCCCCATGGCCACGCCCACACCCGGCCCCGCTACGCCGCACACACCGCCCTGGCTCGCACCACTGCGCTCCCGCTCGCCCGGCAAAGCCCTTGCGCGCGCCCACTCGCGCGTGGCTGCGCTCCCGCCGTGCCCGTCGTCGCTCGTGCCGCCCGCAACCGCTCCTGGCCGCGTCCTGCTCCTCCCGTCGCGCGCGCGCCTGCTGCCGCTCCCGCTGCCGCTTTTGCACACTGCTGGTGGACGCCGCCGCGTCCGGCCTTGGCTGCTGCCAGCCGGGGCCACTGGAGCCGCATCGGGGCCCGCTCGCCTGCCTCCTGCTTCGCCCCTTTGCCCCCTCGCGCACCGTGCCCGCAACCCCGACGCCCTCGCCGTTCGCGCACAACTGACCGCCGCGCCTCCCCCCTGCTGCACCCCGCTGCTGCTCCGCTTGCCCGCGCCTGTGCGCTGCTCGCCACCGCCCGGTCCTACTGCGCCTGCCCCTATCCCACCTCGCCGCGCGCCCGCCTCCGGCTCTGGTCGCAGCCCCGCCGCACGCCCGCCTCCGGACCCCACCGCGACCACCGCGGGCCGTGCCCCCTCCAGCAGCCGATCTGGTTAGTGGGGTTAAACTCCCCACTAACCACCCCCCCGGCCCACTGACTTTGGGGCCCACCCCCCGTAAACAAAAACTAGAGTTAAAAAAGAAAAGATAAAATAAATAAATAAATAGTTAATTAATTAATTAAGTAATTAGTTAATTTGTTTAATTAAGGTTAATTATATTAATTAACCATCCTGATAATTAAATTAAAACTATCAGAATGACAGGTGGGTCCCACCCCCTAATTAATTATGTTTAATAAATAATTAAAACTGTGTCACTAACCTATGGGCCCCACTGGTCAGATTGACCAGTCAACAGGACTGTTGACTGCTGATGTCAGCATGACATCATGCTGATGTCATAATTCTAATTTTGAATTAAAATAATATATTTTAATTTTTGAATATTATAAAAACTATAAAAAAAATATTATAAAATAAACCGTAAGTCAGATGAAAATATTTTATACATGAAAGTTGATCAGAAAAATCCCACGAACCCGGATACGCTGTCCGTTCGTCTGTCACGTGCTCCTATCATAGCGAACATGGAACTTTTCCATCGTTTTCATCTGTCCGGTAGTAGCCCGAGACCCGGAAAATATCATCAGATATTCTTCCGATCCGTCTACGACGTGTAGTACAGCGTTAGTGCATGCCTAGCTCTGTTTATTGTCACATCATGCATCGTGATTGCATCTGTCTGCTTTATATTTATTGTTTCTTCACCCCTCTTCTTAACGGTAGACACCAAGACTGACGCTGCTACCGGGTACGACTACACCGCTGACGATCAGGCCTTTGCCGCAGAGCAGCAAGGCAAGCAACCCCCCCTTGAGCATTCCGATATCACCCATTTCTTTCCCTCTCATTCTTGCATTAGATTTTGCTACTATTATAGTTAGCTCCTATTCTGATGCATAGCCTGTTTTTGTTAAACTGCTATCATATCACCTGCTTAGTATAGGTTGATTAGTTATCCCCTGTGACCCCTAGTCCCAGTTGCCCCTGCTTCTTCGTCGAAGACTCGACGACTCGAAGACCCGAAGACCCGAAGACTCGATCAACTGATCGACAAGCCATGGCCCGTCACATCACATCACCCCCTTTAGTTGTACGACTCTGCAGTGCTACTATCGAGTACCGAGGGTGACCCCTCGTGAAGTACTCATGACGCTAGCTCTGTAGCGTAGCTAGTCGGTCGTGGATCCCGGAGGGTGATTCCTTCTTTGCCACTCCCGACGACGACTCTGTCGTGCAACACTACAAGCGTTGACCATCGAGGGTGATTCCTCTAGGTCCTCCTTGACGGTTTCATCGAGCGGGACCCCTTCAAGGTGATTCCTCAGGTTCCGTCTTGATGTTTTATACACACAGTTACTATGACCCGGTTACCGAAACACGTTGGTGATGGGTCGGCCCTGAGGGGTACCCACGGTTTGATGATGATGAGGCATGGACGGGCAGGAGAGGCCCATGCCACACATCCTCGCGACGGGGTGACGGGACCGCACTTCAAGGGTTGCGCTCGTCCCGCATTAATAAAATGATAATGGGTTGGGTTTTTGATCTGAGTTGGTCGTTTGACCTTTTTCGCACTAACCTTCACGTGGGAGAAGTTATGGGTCCTCGACGTCGTTGTATCAGCCGAAGCTCTTCGGACGTCAGCAATGGAGCGGCGCGCACCCGAGTGGCCTGGACGGTACAACTCTTGGACTAGAGTGTGCTAGGGCTGACCTCGGCCGCGTACGCATCGTGCAGGAGCGCAGAGGGGGAGTGGGCCCACGACCCCTGTGTGCTTAGGATTTAGACCGGCGGGCTGGCCTCTTCATTGAACCTAGGTGGGGCGACGACGTGTTGATGTCCTGAGGCCGGGCGTGACCCAGGAAAGTGTGTCCGGCCAAGGGTTATCAAGCGTGTTGGGTAATGTGGTGCACCCCTGCAGGGAAGAATTTATCTATTCGAATAGCCGTGTCCACGGTAACAGGACGACTTGGAGTTGTACTTTGACCTTCTACAACTATAACTGTGACTTAAGTTTGAAATGAATGTTGGCTCCGAGATTGCTTCCTCACAGGGAGTCGAGGAAGAATCTCTGGGCTTGGTTACTTAATAAAATTTGCTACAATAATATTGCTATATATGAGATACCAGTCTACTCTCTTCTAATGCTGCAAGATGCTGCAGATGCTAGTCTTCGATAGGACTAGGCCTTCCCCCTATTCTTGCTCTCTGCAGTCAGCCCAGATACAACCCCATTCCTTCATACTGATGCATACTTAGCATAGTTCTGATGTCAGTCTTGCGAGTACTTTGGATGAGTACTCACCGCTGCTTTCCTTTCTCTTTCCCCCTCGATACGATTCTGCGTTCAGACAATGGAACCCAGGAGATGGAGTACGCTGGAGACGACTACTACACCACCGCAGGAGCCTACTACTACGTGAAGGCCGCTCCCGACCAGCAGTAGGATAGGAGGTTCCCAGGCAGGAGGCCTCGCCTCTTTCGATCCGTTGTCATGTTTGTGCTAGCCTTCTTAAGGCAAAACTTGTTTAACTTATGTCTGTACTCAGATATTATTTGCTTCCGCTGACTCGTGCTTGTCGACCTTTGTATTCGAGCCCTCGAGGCCCCTGGCTTGTAATATGAAGCTGTATGACTTTAATTTGTGTCTAGAGTTGTGTTGTGATATCGATCAGTGAGTCCCTAATCTTGGCCGTACGCATTGCGTGTATGTTTAGCGTACCGTCGAAATTGGGGGTGTCACATCCATGGCGTTCGGAGGGGCGAGAGCCCCTCTGAGATTGGATCTCTTCTCTCTCTATTTTTCGGTACTGTTTTCTGGCATTTCACTGTTTCTTTTACAGCCGGAGATCCGTCACTCTGATTGGGCTGAAATTTTTAGGGGATTTTTCTTCAGGAATTAGCTTTCTTGTGGCCGAAGGAGAGCACCAACCGACTTAAAGGCTGCCCACACGGGCCGGGGGCGTGGCCAGGCGGGTGGTCGCGCCACCTGTCCATGTGGGGCCCTCGGGCACTATTTTGAATTGATTCCTTCACCCAAAAATCACATATATTCCATAAAAATCATATTAAATCGCCGAGGTGTTATGACCTTCCTAGATATTGATTTTCTATAAAACAAAAAACATGCAGAAAATAGGAACTGGCACTGGGCACTAGATTAATAGGTTAGTCCAGAAAAATAATATAAAAGTGCTCCAAAACCATTAATAAATGATATAAATATAGGATGAATACTTCAAAAATTATAGATATGTTGGAGACGTATATGCATCCCCAGGCTTAATCCCTGCTCGTCCTCGAATAGGGAGATGATAAAAAGAATAATTTTTGAAGTGTGAATGCTAGAATAGAACAAACCTTTGATCACATAAGAAATGATAATTCTAATAACAAGTAGCATCATTCCATTAAGTTCGACATATCATAAACTGGTAATGAAGCATCTCGCAATCTTTCAAGACTATATTGCAAACATAAAGCAATCAATGAAGTAAAGATGACGACTAGGTACCCCAATTTGAAGATAACCATCATACTTATACAATGCTCAGCAAATAACTATTAGAAGAATGCATGCAAAGCTAAGAGTGATCCCCATGCTCAATACATGGTGCCAAAAGAGAGGAAGATGGAATTGACTCAACCATAAAAGTAAATAGATAGGCCCTTCGTAGAGGGAACCAGAGATTAACATATGCCAGAGCTCATTTGTTTAAAACATGGATGAATTTATTTTGAGAGGTGTACTTTTCTTGTCAATGATTTACGACAAAGGTTTCCAATACCTTCCATGCTAAACACGTTAATGGCAGTTCCCAGGCTTTTACACTCCCCCTCCACCATAACCAACACAAACCATGGCTAGCCGAATCCACGGGTGCCTGCCAACTTTCAACTTTCTGGGGGAGTGCTCGATTTTTTTTAATTTTTTTCTTTATTATTGTTATTATTCGGGCTGGGCATCCCTATTACTAGCCTCTCTTATAAATGTGACAAGCAAACAAACTCTCATCGTGAGTAAAACACACTTAGCCTGGAACATATTGGCTACCCCCACCGCTCCATGAACTGTATGGGCACGCAAAACAGATGCTTATTTGAAGGTTTAGAGGTGGCACATGCAAATTTACTTGGAATGGCAGAGGAATACCATATATAGGTAGGTATGGTGGACACTTTGTGGCATAAACTTGTTTCAAGGATTTTGGATGCACAAGCTGTATTTCCACTTCGTACAGGAAAAGGCTAGCAAAAGACTAGGGGCAACCACTTTACCAAGCACAAAAACCACAATCATGCATTCTCTAATAGTAACATTATTGAGAAAATATAATCATGATGATAACCTACAAACCTGAATACCACCAAGGCTGAATTTGGAATTTATGAAACATATGTAAACATGTGCCAAGCCAATCATCTGTCCTTCACTGGGAGATACTTAGCACCACAACATAATAGGCTCAACTTAATAAAACTAATGCTCATTGATATTATTATATAACTCCCTTACTTGATTAAAGATATGTACTATCATAGTCTCACTTTTATTTTAACGGATTAAATGGAGGATACATGTTTACTTCTCAATATACATATAATAAATAAAACACATGGCATTCAATTCATTCATAAATTTCTTACTCTAAAGATATAAGTGAACCACAAGAGTAAATGACCATACTTATTCAATGAGGGATTATCCAAGATAGTGGGATCAATACTAATAACTGAAGTTTGACCTCTTCCAACCCACTTTTAAGAATAATGTAATCCACATGAATTGTGTCACCCTCCGAAATAGTGGGATCAATAGTATCTACAGTTGACCTCTTCCAACCCACTTTCAATGATAATTTCATCCATACTATAAAGGTATAAGTGAAGTTCATAGAGCATTCTACAAATAATATAAATATAGAGAGACCAATATCCAAACTCACTAGATATAAGTGAAGCACGCGAAGCATTTTATAAAGCCAAAGTCAAAAGATTTAAGTGAAGCGCAACGAGCATTCTATAAAGCCATACTCAAGAGATATAAGTGAAGTGCATGGAGCATTCTATAAATCAACCAAGGACCATAAGGAGTCATCCCCAACCAGCATCATGTATATTTATTCAAAAGAAAAAGAAAAATGATGCACCAAGAATTTGCACATATCATGTGAACAAATAAAAACTTAGGTACAACCGAGACATACCGATAATTGTTGAAGAAGAAAGAGGGGATGCCTTCCGGGCATCCCCAAGCTTAGATGCTTGAGTCTCCTTCGATATTACCTTAGGCTGCCTTGGGAATCCCTGATATTAGGTTCTTGCCGCTCCTTACTCCTCTCATATCGATGTCTCCCCTGGGTCTTAAAAACTTCATCCACACAAAACTCAACAGAACTTGTGAGATAGGTTAGTACACATAAACATAAATCACCCGATCATGTACTCACGAGACAAGTTGCATAATTATTTTCAAACATTAGCTACTGTACACTATCATTTCCACAATTTATATCCCCAAATATAAGCCATGCAAACTATAGAACAAGCAGATAACAAAACTATAACAGCAATCTGTCGAAACCAGAACAATCTGTAGTAATCTAATTAAGATTCACAATTGTGTACACACAAAGGGATAATTATTTTTATGAAAAACTTCCATGAAAAAGTTTTACATTGTTTCCATAAGCATGAACACAAGTGTTCAAGGTCGACCCTCACTTCTTCAATGCATAGCTTTCCAATCACTTCTCTTTTTTGAAAAACTTTTAGGTTCCCCAATAAAGAAAGAAAACAAGAAAATGAAAAAAACAAAATCTACTTAGAGATAAAATTAAACATGCATACATGAAAAATATTCACCCTATGCTATTGCTCCACGGCAACTGTGCCAGAAAAGAGCTTGATAATCCCCAACTGCAAAGAATCAGAGTAGCACTTTCCAAAGATGGCAGTGGTTGGTATAGAGTGTCGAACCCACCTGGAGCTAAAGGTAAGACCAATATTCTCTCAGGTCCTATCTACCACTGATACAACCCTACGTACACCGAGTGTTTGCTTTTATCTAGAAACGAGTAAAAACTACGAAGTGGGTATAAAGGGATAGCTTTGAAGAACATAAAGATAAAAGTAGGTGCTGCCTAAATAGAGATAGAATATATTACAATTTCATACAAATAGTGAGTGTGCAATAATGGTGGTATGGTGTGCAGAATTGTCCCTAGGCAATTAGCTAAGTTACCACACCGATGGCAAGTTTTTACGTGGGAGAGGCCTCTGCTAGCATGTTATCCCTTACTTGAAATTCTATGCACTTATGATTGGAACTATTAGCAAGCATCTACAACTACTAACACATTCATTAAGGTAAAACCCAACCATAGCATTAAGAAATATTGGTCCCCCTTCAAACCCGTAAGTATCAATTTCTATGGTAGGGAGAAGTTTCTGTAGCTCTTGCCCACCAATGCATAGTCCTATCAACATACAACTAACCCTATGGTGTGATACATGCACGTGCTCATATGATGGGCACCAAAGGACAGTAAAATATCCATAAGCGATTTAAACCAATCATAGCAATTCACCAATTAACCCATAGCACAATAATAATCTACTCAAACACAATAGTGATGATAGAAATCATTGGATAATAACACCATGTTCAAGTAGGGGATTACAGCAAGTTGCGGGAGAGTGGACCGCTTAAAAGAGGTGAGGAAGGTGGTGAAGATGGCCACGTTGATGAAGATGATCACCGTTATGATGGTTCCCCCGGAGGCACTCCAGCACCTCCGGAGAGAATGGGCGAGAGGGTCCCCTCCGGCTTGATGCACCATGGCCTCCCCCTAGATCGGGAGAGGTTCTCCCCTTTGGTCCTTGGCCTCCATGGCACCCGGA
Organism: Elymus sibiricus; assembly: GCA_039707655.1. Lineage (NCBI taxonomy): Eukaryota > Viridiplantae > Streptophyta > Magnoliopsida > Poales > Poaceae > Elymus > Elymus sibiricus. Next base: position 18,575,046 of record CM077671.1, read on the forward strand.
GGGGCGAGAGCACCTCCAAAGTGGGCCCCACGGGGCACGGCACTGGCTAGGTCAAGCTCTTTGCCATCTGCCACTTCTTTGCCGTCTGCCAGCAGACGGCAAAGAGGTGAGGGTGGGGCCCACAATGTCACGGCGGGGGCGGGCTAACGGTCACCGTCTTTGCCGTCTGCCAGCAGACGGCAAAGAGGGGGGCTTAATTTTCGCCCCCGCGCCCAAAGCCTCTCTCTCTCTCACACACATCTCTCTCTCCCTCTCTGTCTCAGCGCCGCCGCCCCGCCCTGCCCTGCCCTGCCCCCGCCGCCCCCGCCGCCGCCCCGCCCTGCCCCGCGCCGCCGCCCCGCGCCGCCGCCCTGCACCTCCGCTGCCCCGCGCCGCCGCCCCGCAGTCTGCCGGAGCGGCCACGCGCCGCCACCCCGTCGAGCCCCCCCCGGCGAGCCCTCCACGGCGGCACCCCCCGGCGAGCCCCCCCGACGGCACCCCCTCGACGAGCCCCCTGGCGGCACCCCCTCCGGTGAGTTCCCCCACCTCTGCCCTTTTTTTTTCTGTTTTTCTGTTTTTTTTCCTTTTTTTAATATCATGATTATAGATATATATAGATGCTACTGTTAGTAGATAGTAGATGCATCAATTAGGTTAATTAGTTAGATGTTGTTAATTAGGTTTTTTGAGTAGGTTAATTAGTTAGATGCTACTGGTTTCGACATCAATTAGGTTAATTAGGTTAGGAGGAGGAGAAGAAGAAAAAAGAGGAGAGGAGGAGAAGAAGAAGAGGAAAAAGGAAAGGAGGAAGAAGAAGAAGAAGAAGGAAAAAAAAGGAAGAAAATGAAGAAAAGGAAGAAGAGGAAGAAGAAGAAAAGAAAAAAAGGGGAAAAACCCCGACCCCGACCCCGACCCGACACCCCGACCCCGACCGCGACCCGACACCCCGACCCCGACACCGACCCGACACCCCGACACCGACACGGCACCCCGACCCCGACACCCCGACACCCCTGACACCCCGACACCACGACACCCAGACACGACACCCCCGACACCCCGACCCCGACACGACACCCCGACCCCGACACGACACCCCGACACCCCGACCCCGACATGACACCCCGACACTTAAATTAGGTATATATTCAATTTTTTAGGTATTCAATTTTTTATTATGTTCATGATGATGATACACTTAAATTATATACATATTATTCATGTCAGGTATTCATTCTTTTTATGTTGTACTAATTTCGTTTACTCTTTGTCATTGCAGGTGTTGACAGATGGTGGGCGCGGGTCGAGAGCGCTCCGAGGCTCCTACCTCGGCGCGTGGTGGGAGGGGTAGTTCCATTCCACCCCAGAGCCTCCGGAGAGCGCTGGATCTCAGTATGCAGACACCACCGGCGGTCGCATCTTCTTCGGCCGGGAGAGGTCGGGGGGGGGGAAGAAGGCTGGTAGAGGTGGACGTGGCGGCGGGAGAGGTAGGAAGGCTGCTACTACGCCTTCCTCGGCGCCACCCCCAGCTGATTCACCCGACCACAGGAGTGCTCCGTCTGAGATGGAGCCGCCTGAGGTGGACCCGTCTCGGACTCCGGTCCACGAGCCTATGGCAGACGCGCCTATGGCCGACGAGCCTCGGGCCGACGAGCGTCGGGCCGATGAGCCTTCGTCCCACGAGACTCCGTCCCACGAGACTCCGGAGCTCAGCAGGGATCACGCTGAGTCGCAGCGGAACTCGACGGAGTCGAGTGGCCGTGCTAAGGGTGGCTATAGTTCTGATAGCTATAGCGAGGGTGAGTGGGTTGAGGGGCGCAAAGTCTACCAGCGTGGTGGTACAAAGCTCCCGCCCACCCCGGTGACCCCCGACCAGAGGTGGTTGATTGCGCCTAACGGGGCCAAGTAAGTGCATTTACTCTTTTTTAACCTTTTGCCTTCACGTTTCTTCGAATATCTAATGCGTTGGCCATGTCATACTGCAGGTCTTGGACACACGAGCCTCATGTCCACAGGCCCAACAGTGTCCTTGGTGTGATTTGTCGCCAGAGCTTCCCGGGGTGGGTCACGTTGCCCGGTGAGGGCCGGGTTCCAGAGTTAGGAATGACCTGGGAGCACTACTTGGCTGCCCCGGCCCCGCCGGGGCATAGGATCGGCGATGTCGAGTGCCACAAGGTGGCCGACATTGTGATCCAGACATTTTGGGTAATTTTTCCTTTGCCGTCTACGTTGTGTTTCCTTCTTTGATTGGCAACCCTAGTGATTGTACTAGTCCGTGTTTTGTTGTTTTATTGCAGACCTTCTACAGGTGTGCTGAGGGACAGGAGGAGGCCGCGGCTCTGGTTATCGACAACGAGTGCAGGCACCTACTTCAAAACTTTCGGCACGAGGCTCGGACGCAGGCTATTCGAGACTACTTCGCCTTGGCTGGTATTAGGAGGAAAAGAGAGAAGTGCCGCGAGAAGTTTCTGAGTAAGGAGAAGTACATGAAGGTAATTACCTATTCTTAAGGCCTTGTACTTAGTTTCCTTGATTTGATTCGTAGGCGTAGCACTCAAATTTCTCTTGCTTAACTTAGGTGCCCCCGAGATGGTGTGCGGATAGGATGGACTGTTGGGAGGCGTTGGTGGATGAGTGGTGCTCTCCCCAATGGCGCTCCACCCACGACACTGCAAAGGACAAGCGTGGCAAAATGAAAGGTGTCCCACACCATCTAGGCAGCGTCAACCTACATCAGTACTGGGAAAACTGGGTATGTGGTTTGCTTCATGATTCATGCAAATTTATTCTTCATGCTAGCTTGAGCCCTCGACTAATACTCTGTTCCTCTCTTTTAGGCTCGAGAGAACAAGGCTCCAGTGCCACAGCTGTTCGACCTCTATGCCATGTCCAATACTGCCTCGTACAAGAAGGCCAAGGCATTCTCTGAGTCTGACCTCGATGATCCAAAGAAATTAACCAACCGCGCCTCCCACCACAAGCTTGTGAGGTACAGAGACGAGGGGAAGGCGAGGAAAGGGCCGGACTTTAACCCGAGCCAGCAACCTCTTGATCCAGAGCTGGTTATGATATCTGGTGGCGGGAGGCCCCATGGCTCGTTAGCCATTGGGGATGGACTGATACGTTGTAGTAGCACTCTCCCGTAGATCAAGAAGCGCCAGACCGGCTCCGATCCTGAGATATTGCCTCGTGCACGGCCAGTGGAGCTCTAATTCAAGGTTAGTTATACGGACTCAGATACCTTTCCTTCATTACATTGTGTGTGCGGCCGTCGATGATTACAATGCTAACGAGTGGTGTTGCAGGCTGCTATTGAGGCAGAGAGAGCGAAGACCCAGGCTTCTATTGAGGAAGAGAGAGCGAAGACCCAGGCGATTCTAGAGGAGAGGGACCGGCAGGCGGCGGAGAGGGAGAGGGAGCTTGAGGACAGGACGGCTAATGCATTGGAGGAGGAGAGGAACCGGAACATGATGGCTAACCGGGCCCTATACGAGATGTTCGCGGTAAGTTTCTTCTGCATATTAGCCAAATCATGCACGTAATGTTCCTTACAGTAGTATCTAATATGACTGACTCGTGAAAACCAAATGTGCAGACCCTGTGCGAGAAGAGCGGCACGACCCCTCCGCCGATGCCAGTCATTGCTCCGGCGGGCACGGTGAGTTTCATTTGAATGTTCAATAGTTACTAGTCTTCACATTTGAGTTGCATCATGCTAACGATACATTGGAAATGATCTTTGGTGCAGCATAACTCCTGACAAGCATCGACCGATCCTCCTCCGTCAGCTACTGGCGCGACCGGTCCTACAACTACACCTACAACTACACCTCCGTGATGACGGTAAGTTTTCGCAAGTGTTTAGCATAACAAATGCGTACTTAGCTTAAGAAATGACCTATTTATCTCCAAAATGCCGTATACTGAGCTTAGTTTCCTCGAAAATGACATTATAACCATACTTAGCTCCAAAATGACCAATTTTACCATGGATAGCTCTCAAATGACCTATACTTAGCTTAGCTTAAGAAATGACATATTTAGTTCTAAAATGACCTGTACTTAGCATTATTTCCTCCAAAATGACATAATAACCTTAATTAGCTCCAAAATGACCAATTTTACCACGGATAGCTCTCAAATGACCTATACTTAGCTTAGCTTAAGAAATCACCTATTTAGCTCCAAAATGACCTATTTAACCTAGGAAAGCTCTAAAATGACATATACTTGGCATTTATTCCTCCAAAAATGAATTTATATGGTTAGCTAGCTCAAAAATGACATAATAACCTTAATTAGCTCAAAAATGACCTATTTAACCTAGGATAGCTCTAAAGTTACCTATACTTAGCATTTATTCCTCCAAAATGACTCAATATGCTTAGGTAGCTCAAAATGACATAATATGCTTAAGAAATGGCTTATTTAGCTCCAAAATGACTTAATATGCTTAATTAGCTCAAAAATGGCATAATTACTTAGGTTAGCTCTGAAATGACCTATACTTAGCTTATTTAGTTCATTTATGACATACTTAGCATATTTAGGTCAAAAATGGCCTATTTAACTAGGTTAGCTCTAAAATGACACAAGTAAGCAATAAGAAGAAGAAAAAGAAAGAGAACAAAAATTCTTCTTCTTCTTCTACTTCTTCTTCTTCTTCTAGTCTTCTTCTTCTTCTTTTTCTTCTTCTTCTTCTAGTCTTCTTCTTCTTCTAACTTCCTTCTTTCCCATTTTGCAGATTTGATTCACTTCACGTAAGCTTGCGTTCATGGAGTCCTTGTCCTTCCATTTTGTTTTGATTTTGTAGGATCAACAATTGACACTGGCATATGTATGTATAGATGAATGAAACTTGCATATGTTTTGATTTGGTATGTGTTGGATGATCATATCCATATGGCTTGCATATTATTTGCATATGTGTTGTTTATTATGTGGTGGATGAGACATTTTATGTGATGGACTAGACATAATGTTTGCCTTATTATGTGATTCTGAATATATATATATGTGTGTGAATTTCTGTGCAAATGAATTGATATAAGAGAAAACAGTAAAAACAAGGGCTATATAGCCACTTTGCCGTCTGCTAGCAAACGGCAAAGAGGTTTGCCGTCTGCTAGCAGACGGCAAATAGGCCACGTGGCAGCAGCCTGTCCAATCTGGGCTGGCCTATTTGGCCCAGCTGACACTTGACGTCAGCTGACGTCAGCTGCAGCTCTTTGCCGTCTGCTGGCAGACGGCAAAGAGCGCCGTTAGCCCCCTAACGGGGCTAGCACCTTTTGTCTGCCGTCCAGGGGCCTCTTTGCCGTCTGCTGGCAGACGGCAAAGACCTTTGCTTCTTTGCCGTCTGCTGGCAGACGGCAAAGATCCTGCGCTGGCCCAGCTGACGCCTGACGTCAGCTGACGTCAGCTGCAGCTCTTTGCCGTCTGCTGGCAGACGGCAAAGAGGGCCGTTAGCCCCCTAACGGGGCTGGCACCTTTTGTCTGCCGTCCAGGGGCTTTGCCATCTTCCGGCAGACGGCAAAGAGCTTTGCTTCTTTGCCGTCTGCCCGCAGACGGCAAAGGGGCATTTGCCGTTAGCTGTTCGCCCGGACTGTTGGCCGTCTGCTGCCAGACGGCAAAGGCTTTGCCGTCCGCCAGGCATGCCTTTGCCATCTGGTATGGTAGACGACAAAGAAGCTGATTCCAGTAGTGACTTTATTTTTATGGTACAGTGGTATACACAAAGGGATAATTATTTTTATGAAAAACTTCCATGAAAAAGTTTTACATTGTTTCCATAAGCATGAACACAAGTGTTCAAGGTCGACCCTCACTTCTTCAATGCATAGCTTTCCAATCACTTCTCTTTTTTGAAAAACTTTTAGGTTCCCCACTAAAGAAAGAAAACAAGAAAATGAAAAAAACAAAATCTACTTAGAGATAAAATTAAACATGCATACATGAAAATATTCACCCTATGCTATTGCTCCACGGCAACTGTGCCAGAAAAGAGCTTGATAATCCCCAACTGCAAAGAATCAGAGTAGCACTTTCCAAAGATGGCAGTGGTTGGTATAGAGTGTCGAACCCACCTGGATCTAAAGGTAAGACCAATATTCTCTCAGGTCCTATCTACCACTGATACAACCCTACGTACACCGAGTGTTTGCTTTTATCTAGAAACGAGTAAAAACTACGAAGTGGGTATAAAGGGATAGCTTTGAAGAACATAAATATAAAAGTAGGTGCTGCCTAAATAGAGATAGAATATATTACAATTTCATACAAATAGTGAGTGTGCAATAATGGTGGTATGGTGTGCAGAATTGTCCCTAGGCAATTAGCTAAGTTACCACACCGATGGCAAGTTTTTACGTGGGAGAGGCCTCTGCTAATATGTTATCCCTTACTTGAAATTCTATGCACTTATGATTGGAACTATTAGCAAGCATCTACAACTACTAACACATTCATTAAGGTAAAACCCAACCATAGCATTAAGAAATATTGGTCCCCCTTCAAACCCGTAAGTATCAATTTCTATGGTAGGGAGAAGTTTCTGTAGCTCTTGCCCACCAATGCATAGTCCTATCAACATACAACTAACCCTATGGTGTGATACATGCACGTGCTCATATGATGGGCACCAAAGGACAGTAAAATATCCATAAGCGATTTAAACCAATCATAGCAATTCACCAATTAACCCATAGCACAATAATAATCTACTCAAACACAATAGTGATGACAGAAATCATTGGATAATAACACCATGTTCAAGTAGGGGATTACAGCAAGTTGCGGGAGAGTAGACCGCTGAAAAGAGGTGAGGAAGGTGGTGAATATGGCCACGTTGATGAAGATGATCACCGTTATGATGGTTCCCCCGGAGACACTCCGGCACCTCCGGAGAGAATGGGCGAGAGGGTCCCCTCCGGCTTGCTGCACCATGGCCTCCCCCTAGATCGGGAGAGGTTCTCCCCTCTGGTCCTTGGCCTCCATGGCACCCGGAGGGGTGAGAGCACCTCCGAGATTGGATCTCTTCTCTCTTTGTTTTTCAATACTATTTTTTGGCCTTTCACTATTTCTTTTATAGCCGGAGATCCGTCACTCTGATTGGGCTGAAATTTTTAGGGGATTTTTCTTCAGGAATTAGCTTTCTTGCGGCTGAAGGAGAGCGCCAACTGACTTAAGGGCTGCCCACAAAGGCTAGGACGCGTCCAGGGGGTGGTAGCGCCACCTGTCCATGTGGGGCCCTCGGGCACTATTTTGCGTTGATTCGTTCGCCCAAAAATCACATATATTCCATAAAAAAATCATATTAAATCGCCGGGGTGTTTTGACCTTCCTAGATATTGATTTTTTGTAAAACAAAAAACATGCATAAATTAGGAATTAGCACTAGGCACTAGATTAATAAGTTAGTCCAGAAAAGCAATATAAAAGTGCACCAAAAGCATTAATTAATGATGTAAATATAGCATGAATACTTCAAAAATTATAGATACGTTGCAGACGTATCAGCATCCCCAAGCTTAATTCCTGCTTGTCCTTGAGTAGGTAGATGATAGAAAGAATATTTTTTGAAGTGTGAATGCTAGAATAGAACAAACCTTTGATCACACAGGCAATGATAATTCTAATAAAAAGTAGCATCATTCCATTAAGTTCAACATATCATAAAGTTTTAATGAAATATCTCGCAGTGTGTCAAGACTATATTGCAAACAAAAAGCAATCAATGAAGTAAAGATGACTACTAGGTACCCCAATTTGAAGATAACCATCATACTTATACAATGCTCAACAAATTACTATTAGAAGAATGCATGCAAAGATAAGAGAGATCCCCATGCTCAATACGTGGTGCCAAAAGAGAGAAAGATAGAATTGACTCAACAATAAAAGTAAATAGATAGGCCCTTCGCAGAGGGAAGCAGATATTAATATATGCCAAAGCTCATTTGTATAAAAGAGAGATGAATTTATTTTGAGAGGTCGACTTTTCCTGTCAACGGTTTATGACAAAGGTTTCCAATTTCTTCCATGCTAGCCACGTTAATGGCAGTTCCCATGCTTTTACACTCCCCCTCCACCATAACCAACACAGACCATGGCTAGCCGAATCCATGGGTGCCTGCCAACTTTCAACTTTCTGGAGGTGTGCTCTACTTTTTTCAATTTTGTTCTTTATTATTGGGACTGGGCATCCCTATTACCAGCCTCTCTCATAAATTTGACAAGCAAATAAACTCTCATCGTGAGTAAAACACACTTAGCATGGAAGATTTTGACTACCCCCATCGCTCGATGAGCTGTACGTGCACACAAAACAGATGTTTATTCGAAGGTTTAGAGTTGGCACATGCAAATTTACTTGGAATGGAAGGGGAATACCATATATAGGTAGGTATGGTGGACACTTTGTGGCATAAACTTGTTTCAAGGATTTTGGATGCACAAGCAGTATTTCCGCCGGGTACAGGAAAATGCTAGCAAAAGACTGGGGGCAACCACTTTACCAAGTACAAAAACCACAATCATGCATTCTCTAATAGTAACATTATTGTGAGAATATAATCATGATGATAACCTACAAACCTGAATAACACCAAGACTGAATTTGGAATTTATGAAACATATGTAAACATGTGCCTGGCCAATCATCCGCCCTTCACTGGGAGATACTTACCACCACAACATAACCGGCTCAACTTAATAAAACTAATGCTCATTGTTATTATTATATAACTCCCTTACTTGATTAAAGATATGTACTATCATAGTCTCACTTTTATTTTAACGGATTAAATGGTGGATGCATGTTTACTTCTCAATATACATATAATAAATGAAACACATGGCATTCAATTCATTCATAAATTTCTTACTCTAAAGATATAAGTGAAGCACAAGAGTAAATGACCATACTCACTACTGGAAACAGAGAATTTGCCATCAGTGAGCTCTTTGCCGTCTGCCAGCGGATGGCAAAGAACGTCTTTGCCATCTGCTTACAAAAAACAGATGGCAAAGAACTGAGAGATGGCAAAGAATCTGGTTGCCATCAGCCAATTCTTTGCCATCTGCCAGTAGACGGCAAAGAATCTTTGCCGTCTGCTGGCAGACGGCAAAGAGGTTAGTGGGGTCCAGCAGACGACGGTGTTGTAACGGCGCACTAGGCCCACCTCTTTGCCATCAGCCAGCAGATGGCAAAGCCCCACCTCTTTGCCATCAGCCAGCAGATGGCAAAGCCCCACCTCTTTGCCATCTGCTGGCTGATGGCAAAGAGGTGGGGCTATTTACCCACTGTTGCCACTCCGAAGTGGAAAATGGTTTGGGCTGGTCAAGGGCAGCCGACGAGAGGAGGCCTCGTCGATACCAGCTCCTCTGCTCGATCCCCATCGACACCAGCGGCAGCTAGGGTTCCTAGCCGCCGCCAGTGCCGCCGCCGGCCGTCCCCCGCCGCCCGCGCCACCGCCGGCCCTCCTCCGCCGCCTGCCCAGCCGCCGCCCGCGCCTCCCGCACCTCCCTCGTCCGCCTCCCCCCACCTCCTCCCTCCCGCACCTCCCTCGTCTGCCTCCCCCCGACCTCCTCCCTTCCGCGCGGCCGCCGGCCGTCCCCCACCGCCCGCGCCGCCGCCGGCCCTCCCCTGCCGCCTGCCCAGCCGCGGCCCGCGCCTCCCGCACCTCCCTCGTCCGCCTCCCCCCCACCTCCTCCCTCCCGCACCTCCCTCGTCCGCCTCCCCCCGACCTCCTCCCTTCCGCGCGGCCGCCAGCCGTCCCCCGCCGCCCGTGCCGCCGCCGGCCCTCCCCCTCCGCCTGCCCAGCCGCGGCCCGCGCCTCCCGCACCTCCCTCGTCCGCCTCCCCCCCACCTCCTCCCTCCCGCGCCTCGCCCTACCACCGCCGCTCTCCTGCCACCGGCGCTCGCCCTGCCACCGGTGCGGCCGCCCTGCCGCCGGCGACGCCACTAGAAGCCCCTCCGCGACCTCCCCCCTCCGTTCTGAAGGTTTCTGCCCCTCCTCCCTCTCCCCTATCCCTCTCCCACCTCCTGTACAAGTAGGAACATGCTGTTTTATTTGCTTACAGGGATACCATGGATACTATTCGTAGTAGGATAACCGATGATTGTCTTGCGATAGCAACCTAGGTTAGCTATCTTGATGGTGGTCATCATCATGTGAACCATATGTATATTCTATGGTGCATGCCTTTTGTAAAAATATTATGTGTCAATATCTATGTGACATGAATCCGTTATATTAGTCCATGTTAGGTATTCAATTTTTTATTATGTTCATGATGATGATACACTTAAATTATATACATATTATTCATGTCAGGTATTCATTCTTTTTATGTTGTACTAATTTCGTTTACTCTTTGTCATTGTAGGTGTTGCCAGATGGTGGGCGCGGGTCGAGAGCGCTCCGAGGCTCCTACCTCGGCGCGTGGTGGGAGGGGTAGTTCCATTCCACCCCAGAGCCTCCGGAGAGCGCTGCATCTCGGTATGCAGACACCACCGGCGGTCGCTTCTTCTTTGGCCGGGAGAGGTCGGGGGGGGGGGAAGAAGAAGGAGAAGGCTGGTAGAGGTGGACGTGTCGGCGGGAGAGGTAGGAAGGCTGCTACTACGCCTTCCTCGCCACCAGCCCCAGCTGATTCACCCGACCACAGGAGTGCTCCGTCTGAGATGGAGCCGCCTGAGGTGGACCCGTCTCGGACTCCGGTCCACGAGCCTCGGGCCGACGAGCCTACGACAGACGCGCCTACGGCCGACGAGCCTGGGGCCGACGAGCGTCGGGCCGCCGAGCCTTCGTCCCACGAGACTCCGTCCCACGAGACTCCGGAGCTCAACATGTTTGACGCTGAGTCGCAGCTGAACCCATGTGCGGACTCGTCGAGTGGCCGTGCTGAGGGTGGCTATAGTTCTGATAGCTATAGCGAGGGTGAGTGGGTTGAGGGGCGCAAAGTCTACCAGCGTGGTGGTACAAAGCTCCCGCCCACCCCGGCGACCCCCAACCAGAGGTGGTTGATTGCGCCGGAGGGGGAGAAGTAAGTGCATTTACTCTTTTTTAACCTTTTGCCTTCACGCTTCTTCGAATATCTAATGCGTTGGCCTTGTCATACTGCAGGTCTTGGACATTGTGATCCAGACATTTTGGGTAATTTCTCCTTTGCCGTCTACGTTGTGTTTTCTTCTTTTATTGGCAACCCTAGTGATTGTACTAATCCGTGTTTTCTTGTTTGATTGCAGACCTTCTACAGGTGTGCTGAGGGACAGGAGGAGGCCGCGGCTCGGGTTATCGACAACGAGTGCAGGCGCCTACTTGGAAACTTTCGGCACGAGGCTCGGACGCAGGCTGTTCGAAACTACTTCGCCTCGACTGGTATTAGGAGGAAAAAATAGAAGTGCCGCGTCAAGTATCTGAGTAAGGAGAAGTACATGAAGGTAATTACCTATTCTTAAGGCCTTGTACTTAGTTCCATGATTTGATTCGTAGGCGTAGCGCTCTAATTTCTCTTGCTTAACTTAGGTGCCCCCGAGATGGTGTGCGGATAGGATGGACTGTTGGGAGGCGTTGGTGGATGAGTGGTGCACTACCCAATGGCGCTCCGTCCACGACACTGCAAAGGACAAGCGTGCCAAAATGAAAGGTGTCCCACACCATCTAGGCAGCGTCAACCTACGTCAGTTCGGGGAAAACTGGATATGTGTTTTACTTCATGATTCATGCAAATTCATTCTTCATGCTAGCTTGAGCCCTTAACTAATACTCTGTTCCTCTCTTTTAGGCGCGACACAACAAGGCTCCAGTGCCAGAGCTGTTCGACCTCTATGCCATGTCCAATACTGCCTCGTACAAGAAGGCCAAGTCATTCTCTGAGTCTGACCTCGATGATCCAGAGAAATTCAGCAACCGCGCCTCCCACCACAAGCTTGTGAGGTACATAGACGAGGGGAAGGCGAGGAAAGGGCCGGACTTTAACCCGAGCCAGCAACCTCTTGATCCAGAGCTGGTGATGATATCTGGTGGCGGGAGGCACCATGGCTCGTTAGCCATTGGGGATGGACTGATACGTTGTAGTAGCACTCTCCCGTAGATCAAGAAGCGCCAGACCGGCTCCAATCCTGAGATATTGCCTCGTGCACGGCCATTGGAGCTCGAATTCAAGGTTAGTTATACGGACTCAGATACCTTTCCTTCATTACATTGTGTGTGAGGCCGTCGATGATTACAATGCTAACGAGTGGTGTTGCAGGCTGCTATTGAGGCAGAGAGAGCGAAGACCCAGGCTGCTATTGAGGAAGAGAGAGCGAAGACCCAGGCGATTCTAGAGGAGAGGGACCGGCAGGCGGCGGAGAGGGAGAGGGAGCTTGAGGAAAGGACGGCTAATGCATTGGAGGAGGAGAGGAACCGGAACATGATGGCTAACCGGGCCCTATACGAGATGTTCGCGGTAAGTTTCTTCTGCATATTAGCCAAATCATGCACGTAATGTTCCTTACAGTAGTATCTAATATGACTGACTCGTGAAAACCAAATGTGCAGACCCTGTGCGAGAAGAGCGGCACGACCCCTCCGCCGATGCCACTCATTGCTCCGACGGGCACGGTGAGTTTCATTTGAATGTTCAATAGTTACTAGTCTTCACATTTGAGTTGCATCATGCTAACGATACATTGCAAATGATCTTTGGTGCAGCATAACTCCCGACAAGCATCGACCGATCCTCCTCTGTCAGCCACTGGCGCGACCGGTCCTACAACTACACCTACAACTACACCTCCGTGATGACGGTAAGTTTTCGCAAGTGTTTAGCATAACAAATGCGTACTTAGCTTAAGAAATGACCTATTTATCTCCTAAATGCCGTATACTTAGCTTAGTTTCCTCGAAAATGACATTATAACCATACTTAGCTCCAAAATATCCAATTTTACCATGGATAGCTCTCAAATGACCTATACTTAGCTTAGCTTAAGAAATGACATATTTAGCTCTAAAATGACCTGTACTTAGCATTATTTCCTCCAAAATGACATAATAACCTTAATTAGCTCCAAAATGACCAATTTTACCACGGATAGCTCTCAAATGACCTATACTTAGCTTAGCTTAAGAAATCACCTATTTAGCTCCAAAATGACCTATTTAACCTAGGAAAGCTCTAAAATGACATATACTTAGCATTTATTCCTCCAAAAATGAATTTATATGGTTAGCTAGCTAAAAAATGACATAATAACCTTAATTAGCTCAAAAATGACCTATTTAACCTAGGATAGCTCTAAAGTTACCTATACTTAGCATTTATTCCTCCAAAATGACTCAATATGCTTAGGTAGCTCAAAAATGACATAATATGCTTAAGAAATGACCTATTTAGCTCCAAAATGACTTAATATGCTTAATTAGCTCAAAAATGGCATAATTACTTAGGTTAGCTCTGAAATGACCTATACTTAGCTTATTTAGTTCATTTATGACATACTTAGCATATTTAGGTCAAAAATGGCCTATTTAACTAGGTTAGCTCTAAAATGACACAAGTAAGCAATAAGAAGAAGAAAAAGAAAGAGAAGAAAAAATCTTCTTCTTCTCTTTCTTTTTCTTCTTCTTCTTCTAGTCTTCTTCTTCTTCTAACTTCCTTCTTTCCCATTTTGCAGATTTGATTCACTTCACGGAAGCTTGCGTTCATGGAGTCCTTGTCCTTCCATTTTGTTTTGATTTTGTAGGATCAACAATTGACACTGGCATATGTATGTATAGATGAATGAAACTTGCATATGTTTTGATTTGGTATGTGTTGGATGATCATATCCATATGGCTTGCATATTATTTGCATATGTGTTGTTTATTATGTGGTGGATGAGACATTTTATGTGATGGACTAGACATAATGTTTGCCTTATTATGTGATTCTGAATACATTTATATGTGTGTGAATTTCTGTGCAAATGATTTGATATAAGAGAAAACAGTAAAAACAGGGCTATATAGCCAGTTTGCCGTCTGCTAGCAGACGGCAAAGAGGTTTGCCGTCTGCTAGCAGACGGCAAATAGGCCACGTGGCAGCAGCCTGTCCAACCTGGGCTGGCCTATTTGGCCTCTTTGCCGTCTGCTGGCAGACGGCGAAGACCTTTGCTTCTTTGCCGTCTGCTGGCAGACGGCAAAGAGCCTGCGCTGGCCCAGCTGACGCCTGACGTCAGCTGACGTCAGCTGCAGCTCTTTGCCGTCTCTTGGCAGACGGCAAAGAGCGCCATTAGCCCCCTAACGGGGCTGGCACCTTTTGTCTGCCGTCCAGGGGCCTCTTTGCCGTCTACTGGCAGATGGCGAAGACCTTTGCTTCTTTGCCGTCTGCTGGCAGACGGCAAAGAGCCTGCGCTGGCCCAGCTGACGCCTGACATCAGCTGACGTCAGCTGCAACTCTTTGCCGTCTGCTGGCAGACGGCAAAGAGCGCCGTTAGCCCCCTAACGGGGCTGGCACCTTTTGTCTGCCGTCCAGGGGCTTTGCCGTCTACTGGCAGACGGCACAGAGCTTTGCTTCTTTGACGTCTGCCAGCAGACGGCAAAGGGGCCTTTGCCGTTAGCTGTTCGCCCGGACTGTTGGCTCGGGTTAAAGCCTTGTACTTAGTTCCTTGATTTGATTCATAGGCGTAGCGCTCAAATTTCTCTTGCTTAACTTAGGTGCCCCCGAGATGGTGTGCGGATAGGATGGACTGTTGGGAGGTGTTGGTGGATGAGTAGTGCACTACCCAATGGCGCTCCGTCCACGACACTGCAAAGGACAAGCGTGCCAAAATGAAAGGTGTCCCACACCATCTAGGCAGCGTCAACCTACGTCAGTTCGGGGAAAACTGGGTATGTGTTTTGCTTCATGATTCATTCAAATTCATTCTTCATGCTAGCTTGAGCCCTTAACTAATAATCTGTTCCTCTCTTTTAGGCGCGACACAACAAGGCTCCAGTGCCAGAGCTGTTCGACCTCTATGCCATGTCCAATACTGCCTCGTACAAGAAGGCCAAGTCATTCTCTGAGTCTGACCTCGATGATCCAGAGAAATTCAGCAACCGCGCCTCCCACCACAAGCTTGTGAGGTACGGAGACGAGGGGAAGGCGAGGAAAGGGCCGGAATTTAACCCGAGCCAGCAACCTCTTGATCCAGAGCTGGTGATGATATCTGGTGGCGGGAGGCACCATGGCTCGTTAGCCATTGGGGATGGACTGATACGTTGTAGTAGCACTCTCCCGCAGATCAAGAAGCGCCAGACCGGCTCCGATCCAGAGATATTGCCTCGTGCACGGCCAGTGGAGCTCCAATTCAAGGTTAGTTATACGGACTCAGATACCTTTCCTTCATTACATTGTGTGCGCGGCCGTCGATGATTACAATGCTAACGAGTGGTGTTGCAGGCTGCTATTGAGGCAGAGAGAGCGGAGACCCAGGCTGCTATTGAGGAAGAGAGAGCGAAGACCCAGGCGATTCTAGAGGAGAGGGACCGGCAGGCGGCGGAGCGGGAGAGGGAGCTTGAGGACAGGATGGCTAATGCGTTGGAGGAGGAGAGGAACCGGAACATGATGGATAACCGGGCCCTATACGAGATGTTCGCGGTAAGTTTCTTCTGCATATTAGCCAAATCATGCACGTAATGTTCCTTACAGTAGTATCTAATATGACTGACTCGTGAAAACCAAATGTGCAGACCCTGTGCGAGAAGAGCGGCACGACCCCTCCGCCGATGCCAGTCATTGCTCCGGCGGGCACGGTGAGTTTCATTTGAATGTTCAATAGTTACTAGTCTTCACATTTGAGTTGCATCATGCTAACGATACATTGGAAATGATCTTTGGTGCAGCATAACTCCCGACAAGCATCGACCGATCTTCCTCCGTCAGCCACTGGCGCGACCGGTCCTACAACTACACCTACAACTACACCTCCGTGATGACGGTAAGTTTTCGCAAGTGTTTAGCATAAAAAATGTGTACTTAGCTTAAGAAATGACCTATTTATCTCCAAAATGCCGTATACTTAGCTTAGTTTCCTCGAAAATGACATTATAACCTTACTTAGCTCCAAAATGACCAATTTTACCATGGATAGCTCTCAAATGACCTATACTTAGCTTAGCTTAAGAAATGACATATTTAGCTCTAAAATGACCTGTACTTAGCATTATTTCCTCCAAAATGACATAATAACCTTAATTAGCTCCCAAATGACCAATTTTACCACGGATAGCTCTCAAATGACCTATACTTAGCTTAGCTTAAGAAACCACCTATTTAGCTCCAAAATGACCTATTTAACCTAGGAAAGCTCTAAAATGACATATACTTAGCATTTATTCCTCCAAAAATGAATTTATATGGTTAGCTAGCTCAAAAATGACATAATAACCTTAATTAGCTCAAGAATGACCTATTTAACCTAGGATAGCTCTAAAGTTACCTATACTTAGCATTTATTCCTCCAAAATGACTCAATATGCTTAGGTAGCTCAAAAATGACATAATATGCTTAAGAAATGACCTATTTAGCTCCAAAATGACTTAATACGCTTAATTAGCTCAAAAATGGCATAATTACTTAGGTTAGCTCTGAAATGACCTATACTTAGCTTATTTAGTTCATTTATGACATACTTAGCATATTTACGTCAAAGATGGCCTATTTAACTAGGTTAGCTCTAAAATGACACAAGTAAGCAATAAGAATTCTTCTTCTTCTTCTTCTTCTTCTTCTTCTAGTCTTCTTCTTCTTCTTTTTCTTCTTCTTCTTCTAGTCTTTTTCTTCTTCTAACTTCCTTCTTTCCCATTTTGCAGATTTGATTCACTTCACGGAAGCTTGCGTTCATGGAGTCCTTGTCCTTCCATTTTGTTTTGATTTTGTAGGATCACCAATTGACACTGGCATATGTATGTATAGATGAATGAAACTTGCATATGTTTTGATTTGGTATGTGTTGGATGATCATATCCATATGGCTTGCATATTATTTGCATATGTGTTGTTTATTATGTGGTGGATGAGACATTTTATGTGATGGACTAGACATAATGTTTGCCTTATTATGTGATTATGAATATATATATATGTGTGTGAATTTCTGTGCAAATGAATTGATATAAGAGAAAACAGTAAAAACAGGGGCTATATTGACACTTTGCTGTCTGCTAGCAGACGGCAAATAGGCCACGTGGCAGCAGCCTGTCCAACCTGGGCTGGCCTATTTGGCCTCTTTGCCGTCTGCTGGCAGACGGCTAAGACCTTTGCTTCTTGGCAAAGAGCCTGCGCTGGCCCAGCTGACGCCTGACGTCAGCTCACGTCAGCTGCAGCTCTTTGCCGTCTGCTGGCAGACGGCAAAGAGCGCCGTTAGCCCCCTAACGGGGCTGGCACCTTTTGTCTATCGTCCAGGGGCCTCTTTGCCGTCTGCTGGCAGACGGCGAAGACCTTTGCTTCTTTGCCGTCTGCTGGCAGACGGCAAAGAGCCTGCGCTGGCCCAGCTGACGCCTGACGTGAGCTGACGTCAGCTGCAGCTCTTTGCCGTCTGCTGGGAGATGGCAAAGAGCGCCGTTAGCACCCTAACAGGGCTGGCACCTTTTGTCTGCCGTCCAGGGGCTTTGCCGTCTGCCGGCAGACGGCATAGAGCTTTGCTTCTTTGCCGTCTACCAGCAGACGGCAAAGGGGCCTTTGCCGTTAGCTGTTCGCCCGGACTGTTGGCTCGGGTTAAGGCCTTGTACTTAGTTCCTTGATTTGATTCGTAGGCGTAGCGCTCAAATTTCTCTTGCTTAACTTAGGTGCCCCCGAGATGGTGTGCGGATAGGATGGACTGTTGGGAGGCGTTGGTGGATGAGTGGTGCACTACCCAATGGCGCTCCGTCCACGACACTGCAAAGGACAAGCGTGCCAAAATGAAAGGTGTCCCACACCATCTAGGCAGCGTCAACCTACGTCAGTTCGGGGAAAACTGGGTATGTGTTTTGCTTCATGATTCATGCAAATTCATTCTTCATGCTAGCTTGAGCCCTTAACTAATACTCTGTTCCTCTCTTTTAGGCGCGACACAACAAGGCTCCAGTGCCAGAGCTGTTCGACCTCTATGCCATGTGCAATACTGCCTCGTACAAGAAGGCCAAGTCATTCTCTGAGTCTGACCTCGATGATCCAGAGAAATTCAGCAACCGCGCCTCCCACCACAAGCTTGTGAGGTACAGAGACGAGGGGAAGGCGAGGAAAGGGCCGGACTTTAACCCGAGCCAGCAACCTCTTGATCCAGAGCTGGTGATGATATCTGGTGGCGGGAGGCACCATGGCTCGTTAGCCATTGCGGATGGACTGATACGTTGTAGTAGCACTCTCCCGCAGATCAAGAAGCGCCAGACCGGCTCCGATCCAGAGATATTGCCTCGTGCACGGCCAGTGGAGCTCCAATTCAAGGTTAGTTATACGGACTCAGATACCTTTCCTTCGTTACATTGTGTGTGCGGCCGTCGATGATTACAATGCTAACGAGTGGTGTTGCAGGCTGCTATTGAGGCAGAGAGAGCGGAGACCCAGGCTACTATTGAGGAAGAGAGAGCGAAGACCCAGGCGATTCTAGAGGAGAGGGACCGGCAGGCGGCGGAGAGGGAGAGGAAGCTTGAGGACAGGACGGCTAATGCATTGGAGGAGGAGAGGAACCGGAACATGATGGCTAACCGGGCCCTATACGAGATGTTCGCGGTAAGTTTCTTCTGCATATTAGCCAAATCATGCACGTAATGTTCCTTACAGTAGTATCTAATATGACTGACTCGTGAAAACCAAATGTGCAGACCCTGTGCGAGAAGAGCGGCACGACCCGTCCGCCGATGCCAGTCATTGCTCCGGCGGGCACGGTGAGTTTCATTTGAATGTTCAATAGCTACTAGTCTTCACATTTGAGTTGCATCATGCTAACGATACATTGGAAATGATCTTTGGTGCAGCATAACTCCCGACAAGCATCGACCGATCCTCCTCCGTCAGCCACTGGCGCGACCGGTCCTACAACAACACCTACAACTACACCTCCGTGATGACGGTAAGTTTTCGCAAGTGTTTAGCATAACAAATGCGTACTTAGCTTAAGAAATGACCTATTTATCTCCAAAATGCCGTATACTTAGCTTAGTTTCCTCGAAAATGACATTATAACCTTACTTAGCTCCAAAATGACCAATTTTACCATGGATAGCTCTCAAATGACCTATACTTAGCTTAGCTTAAGAAATGACATATTTAGCTCTAAAATGACCTGTACTTAGCACTATTTCCTCCAAAATGACATAATAACCTTAATTAGCTCCCAAATGACCAATTTTACCACGGATAGCTCTCAAATGACCTATACTTAGCTTAGCTTAAGAAATCACCTATTTAGCTCCAAAATGACCTATTTAACCTAGGAAAGCTCTAAAATGACATATACTTAGCATTTATTCCTCCAAAAATGAATTTATATAGTTAGCTAGCTCAAAAATGACATAATAACCTTAATTAGCTCAAAAATGACCTATTTAACCTAGGATAGCTCTAAAGTTACCTATACTTAGCATTTATTCCTCCAAAATGACTCAATATGCTTAGGTAGCTCAAAAATGACATAATATGCTTAAGAAATGACCTACTTAGCTCCAAAATGACTTAATATGCTTAATTAGCTCAAAAATGGCATAATTACTTAGGTTAGCTCTGAAATGACCTATACTTAGCTTATTTAGTTCATTTATGACATACTTAGCATATTTAGGTCAAAAATGGCCTATTTAACTAGGTTAGCTCTAAAATGACACAAGTAAGCAATAAGAAGAAGAAAAAGAAAGAGAAGCAAAATTCTTCTTCTTCTTCTTCTTCTTCTTCTTCTTCTAGTCTTCTTCTTCTTCTTTTTCTTCTTCTTCTTCTAGTCTTCTTCTTCTTCTAACTTCCTTCTTTCCCATTTTGCAGATTTGATTCACTTCACGGAAGCTTGCGTTCATGGAGTCCTTGTCATTCCATTTTGTTTTGATTTTGTAGGATCAACAATTGACACTGGCATATGTATGTATAGATGAATGAAACTTGCATATGTTTTGATTTGGTATGTGTTGGATGATCATATCCATATGGCTTGCATATTATTTGCATATGTGTTGTTTATTATGTGGTGGATGAGACATTTTATGTGATGGACTAGACATAATGTTTGCCTTATTATGTGATTCTGAATATATATATATATGTGTGTGAATTTATGTGCAAATGAATTGATATAAGAGAAAACAGTAAAAACAGGGGCTATATAGCCACTTTGCCGTCTGCTAGCAGACGGCAAAGAGGTTTGCCGTCTGCTAGCAGACGGCAAATAGGCCACGTGGCAGCAGCCTGTCCAACCTAGGCTGCCCTATTTGGCCTCTTTCCCGTCTGCTGGCAGACGGCGAAGACCTTTGCTTCTTTGCCGTCTGCTGGCAGACGGCAAAGAGCCTGCGCTGGCCCAGCTGACGCCTGACGTCAGCTGCAGCTCTTTGCCGTCTGCTGGCAGACGGCAAAGAGCGCCGTTAGCCCCCTAACGGGGCTGGCACCTTTTGTCTGCCGTCCAGGGGCCTCTTTGCCGTCTGCTGGCAGACGGCGAAGACCTTTGCTTCTTTGCCGTCGGCTGGCAGACGGCAAAGAGCCTGCGCTGGCCCAGCTGACACCTGACGTTAGCTGACGTCAGCTGCAGCTCTTTGCCGTCTACTGGCAGACGGCAAAGAGCGCCGTTAGCCCCCTAACGGGGCTGGCACCTTTTGTCTGCCGTCCAGGGGCTTTGCCGGCTGCCGGCAGATGGCAAAGAGCTTTGCTTCTTTGCCGTCTGCCCGCAGACGGCAAAGGGGCCTTTGCCGTTAGCTGTTCGCCCGGACTGTTGGCTCGGGTTAAGGCCTTGTACTTAGTTCCTTGATTTGATTCGTAGGCGTAGTGCTCAAATTTCTCTTGCTTAACTTAGGTGCCCCCGAGATGGTGTGCGGATAGGATGGACTGTTGGGAGGCGTTGGTGGATGAGTGGTGCACTACCCAATGGCGCTCCGTCCACGACACTGCAAAGGACAAGCGTGCCAAAATGAAAGGTGTCCCACACCATCTAGGCAGCGTCAACCTACGTCAGTTCAGGGAAAACTGGGTATGTGTTTTGCTTCATGATTCATGCAAATTCATTCTTCATGCTAGCTTGAGCCCTTAACTAATACTCTGTTACTCTCTTTTAGGCGCGACACAACAAGGCTCTAGTGCCAGAGCTGTTCGACCTCTATGCCATGTCCAATACTGCCTCGTACAAGAAGGCCAAGTCATTCTCTGAGTCTGACCTCGATGATCCAGAGAAATTCAGCAACCGCGCCTCCCACCACAAGCTTGTGAGGTACAGAGACGAGGGGAAGGCGAGGAAAGGGCCGGACTTTAACCCGAGCCAGCAACCTCTTGATCCAGAGCTGGTGATGATATCTGGTGGCGGGAGGCACCATGGCTCGTTAGCCATTGGGGATGGACTGATACGTTGTACTAGCACTCTCCCGCAGATCAAGAAGCGCCAGACCAGCTCCGATCCTGAGATAAGGCCTCGTGCACGGCCAATGGAGCTCGAATTCCAGGTTAGTTATACGGACTCACATACCTTTCCTCCATTACATTGTGTGTGCGGCCGTCGATGATTACAATGCTAACGAGGAGTGGTGTTGCAGATTGCTGTTGAGAAAGAGAGAGCGAAGACCGAGGAGCTTCTGGCAGAGAGGGAGAGGGAGATGGAGGACAGGACGGCTAAGCTGTTGGAGGAGGAGAGGAACCAGAATGACGCGCAGAACCGGGCCTTATACGAGCTCTTCGTGGAAAGTTTCTTCTGCATATTAGCCAAATCATGCACGTAATGTTCCTTTCATTACTAACTAATATGACTGACTCGTGAAAACCAAATGTGCAGACCATGTGCCAGGGCAACGGTCAGACCCCTCCGCCGATGCCAGTCATTGCTCCGGCGGACACGGTGAGTTTCTTTTGAATGGAGATTACTTACTAGTCTTCACATTTGAGTTGCATCATGCTAACGATACATTGGAAATAATCTTTGGTGTAGCATAACTCCCGACAAGCATCGACTGATCCTTCTCCGTCTGCCACTGGCGCGACCGGTCCTACACCTACACATACACCTCCGTGATGACGGTAAGTTTTCCCAAGTGTTTTGCTTAATAGAGTTTTGTTGTGATGCCATGTTGTATCTACACATATCGAGCATAATGTGTGTATGTTTGAAATGCATTGTATGTGTGGGATTCGACACCTAGTCGTGTGCCTTTGGTAGCCTTCCATACAGGGAAATGCCTCCTAGTGCTTCCACTGAGCCATGGTAGTTCGCTACTGCTCCGGAACACATGGATTGACCGGCATGTGTCCTTCTTTGCTCCTGTGTCTGTCCCTACGGGGAAATGTCACGCGGTGTATCACCGAAGTCCTTGTAGCTTGCTACGACTTGGTTGCACTCGCTGATGACCGACACGTGCATTGCTGGGTCATGTATGCATGTCCCTGTACGTTTGTGCCACCTTGGTTCTATGACTAGTCATGTCGGCCCGGGTTCTAAATGACTTCATATGCTTAGCTAGCTTCAAAATGACATAATAACCTTACTTATCTCCAAAATGACCTGTTTAACCTAGGATAGCTCTAAAATGACCTATACTTAGCGTTTTTTTCCTCCAAAATGACTCAATATGCTTAGCTAGCTCAAAAATGACATAATAAGCTTAATTAGCTCCAAAATGACCTATTTAACCTAGGATAGCTCTTAAATGACCTATAATTAGCATTTTTTCCTCCAAAATGACTTAATATGCTTAGCTAGCTTAAAAATGACCTATTTAACCTAGGATAGCTCTAAAATGACCTATACTTAGCATCTTTTCCTCCAAAATGACTTAATATGCTTAGCTAGCTCTAAAATGACATAATATGCTTAAGAAATGACATATTTTAGCTCCTAAATGACTTCATATGCTTAGCTAGCTCCAAAATGACATAATAACCTTACTTAGCTCCAAAATGACCTATTTAACCTAGGATAGCTCTAAAATGACCTATACTTAGCATTTTTTCCTCCAAAATGACTCAATATGCTTAGCTAGCTCAAAAATGACATAATAAGCTTAATTAGCTCCAAAATGACCTATTTAACCTAGGATAGCTCTGAAATGACCTATACTTAGCATTTTTTCCTCCAAAATGACTTAATAAGCTTAGCTAGCTTAAAAATGACCTATTTAACCTAGGATAGCTCTAAAATGACATATGTACTTAGCATCTTTTCCTCCAAAATGACTTAATATGCTTAGCTAGCTCTAAAATGACATAATATCCTTAAGAAATGACATATTTTAGCTCCTAAATGACTTCATATGCTTAGCTAGCTCCAAAATGACATAATAACCTTACTTAGCTCCAAAATGACCCATTTAACCTAGGATAGCTCTAAAATGACCTATAATTAGCATTTTTTCCTCCAAAATGACTCAATATGCTTAGCTAGCTCAAAAATGACATAATAAGCTTAATTAGCTCCAAAATGACCTATTTAACCTAGGATAGCTCTAAAATGACCTATAATTAGCATTTTTCCTCCAAAATGACTTAATATGCTTAGCTAGCTTAAAAATGACCTATTTAACCTAGGATAGCTCTAAAATGACCTATACTTAGCATCTTTTCCTCCAAAATGACTTAATATGCTTAGCTAGCTCTAAAATGACATAATATGCTTCAGAAATGACATATTTTAGCTCCTAAATGACTTCATATGCTTAGCTAGCTCCAAAATGACATAATAACCTTACTTAGCTCCAAAATAACCTATTTAACCTAGGATAGCTCTAAAATGACCTATACTTAGCATTTTTTCCTCCAAAATGACTCAATATGCTTAGCTAGCTCAAAAATGACATAATAAGCTTAATTAGCTCCAAAATGACCTATTTAACCTAGGATAGCTCTGAAATGACCTATACTTAGCATTTTTTCCTCCAAAATGACTTAATATGCTTAGCTAGCTTAAAAATGACCTATTTAACCTAGGATAGCTCTAAAATGACATATGTACTTAGCATCTTTTCCTCCAAAATGACTTAATATGCTTAGCTAGCTCTAAAATGACATAATATGCTTAAGAAATGACATATTTTAGCTCCTAAATGACTTCATATGCTTAGCTAGCTCCAAAATGACATAATAACCTTACTTACCTCCAAAATGACCTATTTAACCTAGGATAGCTCTAAAATGACCTATACTTAGCATTTTTTCCTCCAAAATGACTCAATATGCTTAGCTAGCTCAAAAATGACATAATAAGCTTAATTAGCTCCAAAATGACCTATTTAACCTAGGATAGCTCTAAAATGACCTATACTTAGCATTTTTCCTCCAAAATGACTCAATATGCTTAGCTAGCTTAAAAATGACCTATTTAACCTAGGATAGCTCTAAAATGACCTATACTTAGCATCTTGTCCTCCAAAA
This sequence comes from Elymus sibiricus, assembly GCA_039707655.1. NCBI lineage: Eukaryota > Viridiplantae > Streptophyta > Magnoliopsida > Poales > Poaceae > Elymus > Elymus sibiricus. Next base: position 18,599,558 of record CM077671.1, read on the forward strand.
TGACTTAATATGCTTAGCTAGCTCTAAAATGACATAATATGCTTCAGAAATGACATATTTTAGCTCCTAAATGACTTCATATGCTTAGCTAGCTCCAAAATGACATAATAACCTTACTTAGCTCCAAAATGAGCTTACTTACCATTTGTTACACCAAAATGACTTAGTATGCTTAGCTAGCTCAAAAATGACATAATAATCATACTTAGCTACAAAATGACATATTTTACAGATATAAGTTGCATCATAATAGTCTTCACATTTTAGTTGCTTCATCATAATCTTCTTCTTCTAGTCTTTTTCTTCTAACTTTCTTCTTTCCCATTTTGCAGATTTGCTCTAGATCACGGAAGCTTGGGTTGATGGAGTGCTTGTCTTTAGTTTTTGTTTTGACTTTGTGAAACTTGCTACCTATGGATGAAACTGTGTAATATTGATGAAACTATGTATATGTATGGATGAAACTTGCTACTATTGGTAACATGTGTTGGATATGTGTTCATGGATGTGTTGGATATATATGTGTTCATGACTATTGGTAATATGTGTTGAATATGCTATATTGGTTATATATATGTGTGTGTGTTTGATTTTCTGTGAAGATGAATTGATATAAGAAAAAACAAAATTAAATGGGGCAATATAGGCACTTTGCCATCTGCTGGCAGATGGCAAAGAGGCCACGTGTTAGCTACCTGTCCGAACATGGAAGGGCCTATTTGGTCTCTTTGCCATTTGCTGGCAGATGGCAAAGGCTGCAGAAGCTTTGCCATCTGCTGGCAGCCAGCAGATGGCAAAGATTCTAGCCGTTGCCATCTGCTGGCAGATGGCAAAGAGGCCACGTGTCAGCTACCTGTCCGCACGGGGAAGGGCCTATTTGGTCTCTTTGCCATCTGCCAGCAGATGGCAAAGGCCAGAATCTTTGCCATCTGCTGGCACACGGCAAAGCACGCCGTTAGCCTTCTAACGTGGCTAACCCCGTTCAGAGGCTTTGCCATCTGCCAGCTGATGGCAAAGGCTGCAGGCTCTTTGCCATCTGCCAGCAGACGGCAAAGTAGCCTTTCCCGGCTGGGTTTCAGCCAAACTGTTTGCCGTCTGCTGGCAGATGGCAAAGCCTTTGCCATCCGCCGACCATGCCTTTGCCATCTGCCATGGCAGATGGCAAAGTGGCTGATTCCTGTAGTGACTTATTCAATGAGGGATTCTACAAGATAGTGGGATCAATACTAATAACTAAAGTTTGACCTCTTCCAACCCACTTTTAATAATAAAGTAATCCACATGAATTGTGTCACCCTCCGAAATAGTGGGATCAATAGTATCTAAAGTTGACCTCTTCCAAATCAATTTCAATGATAATTTCATTGATACTCTAAGAAGTACAAGTGAAGTTCTTAGAGCATTCTACAAATAATATAAATATAGAGATACCAATATCCAAACTCAAAAGCTATAAGTGGAGCACACGAAGCATTCTATAAAGCCAAACTCAAAAAATTTAAGTGAAGCACAAAGAGCATTCTATAAAGCCATATTCAAGAGATATAAGTGAAGTGCATGGAGCATTCTAGAAATCAACCAAGTACCATAAGAATTCATCCCCAACCAACATGGTGTATATTTATTGAAAAGAAAAAGAAACATGACACTCCAAGAATTTGCACATATCATGTGAACAAATAAAAACTTAGGTCCAACCGAGACATATCGATAATTGTTGAAGAAGAAAGAGGGGATGCCTTCCGAGGTGTCCCCAAGTTTAGACGATTGAGTCTCCTTGGATATTACCTTAGGGTGCGTTCGGCATGCCCAAGCTTTGGTTCTTGCCACTCCTTATTCCTCTCATATCGATGTCTCCCCTGGGTCTTAAAAACTTCATCCACACAAAACACAACATAACTCGTGGGATAGGTTAGTACACATAAACATAAATCACCCAATCATGTACTGTCAAGACAAGTAGCATAATTATTTTCAAACATTAGCTACTGTATACTATCATTTCCATAATTTATATCACTCAATATAAGCCATGAAAACTATAGAACAAGCAGATAACAAAACTATAACAGCAATCTGTCAAAACCAGAACAGTCTCTAGTAATCTAATTAAGATTAATACTTGTTTAACTCAAAAAATTCTGAAAAATTAGAAAGTAACAGAGAATTTGTAATTCAGTACTATGTAATAATTTCAGGAATTTATCAAGTTCCAGTACAGAATGATAATTCCAATACTGGAGGGAAAAGTTTCTGTTTCTGCATAGCACTTAACAAAAATGTAATTGAAACATCCTAAAGGCAAACCTTGGCACTTTATTTTTATGGTACAGTGGTATCTACAAGGGGATAATTATTTTTATGAGAAACTTCCATGAATTTTTTTCATTGTTTCCATGAGCATGAACACAAGTGTTCAAGGTCGACCCTCACTTCTTCAATGCGTAACTTTCCAATCACTTCTCTTTTTTGAAAAACTTTTAGGTTCCCCACTTTATTTTTTTGCTTTTGAATTTTTTTTGAAGGCACACAACATAAGAAAAGACTCTCTAAAACTTCCGGGTTGTTTCCCAGGCAGCGCTTTCCTTAGGGCCATTAAGCTACGAATAAGTGTGCAAGTAATTATTTTTGTATTTTGCATTTTTTTAATTTTATTGTTTGTTTTACCCACTACTAAAGAAGGAAAACAAGAAAATAAAAAAAACAAAATCTACTTAGTTATAAAAGCAAACAAGAATACACAAAAATATTCACCCTATGCTATTGCTCCCCGGCAACGGCGCCAGAAAAGGGCTTGATAATCCCCAAGTGCAAGGAATCATCGTAGCACTTTCCAAAGATGGCAATGGTAAGTATGGAGTGTCGAGCCCACATGGAGCTAAACGTAAGATCAATATTCTCTCAGGTCCTATCTGCCACTGATACAACCCTACGTAAACCGAGAGTTTGCTTTTATCTAGAAACGAGAAAAAAAATATGAAGTGGGTATAAAGGGATAGCTTTGAAGAACATAAAGATAGAAGTAGGTGCTTCCTAAATACAGATAGAATATATTACAATATAATACAAATAGCGAGTGTGGAATAATGGTGGTATGGTGTGCAGAATTGTCCCTAGGCAAGTAGCTAAGTTACTAGACCAATGGCAAGTTTTTATGTGAGAGAGGCCTCTGCTAGCATGTTATCCCTTACTTGGAATTCTATGCACCTATGATTGAAACTATTAGCAAGCATCTGCAACTACTAACACATTCATTAAGGTAAAACCCAACCATAGCATTAAAAAATATTGGTCCCCCTTCAATCCCGTATATAAAATACAAATAGGGAGAAGTTTCTGTCGCTCTCGCCCCCCAATGCATAGTCCTATCAACATACAATTAACCCTATGGTGTGATCCACGCACGCGCTCATATGATGGGCACCCAAGGACAATAACATAACCACAAGCGATTTAAACCAATCATAGCACTTCACCAATTAACCCATAGGACAACAATAATCTACTCAAACACAATAGCAATGACACAAATCATTGGATAATAACACCATGTTCAAGTAGGGGATTACATCAGATTGTGGGAGAGTGGACCGCTGAAAAGAGGTGAGGAAGGTGATGAAGATGGCCACATTGATGAAGATGAGAGCACCAGCTGACTTAAGGTGTGCCCACACGAGCCAGGGGTACGGCCAGGGGGGTGGCTGCGCCACCTGTCCATGTGGGGCCCTCGGGCACTATTTTGCGTCGATTCCTTCGCCCAAAAATCACATATATTCCATAAAAAATCATATTAAATTGCCGGGGTGTTTTGACCTTCCTAGATATTGATTTTCTGTAAAACAGAAAACATGCAGAAAACAAGAACGGGCATTGGGCAATAGATTAATAGGTTAGTCTAGAAAAATAATATAAAAGTGCACCAAAACCATTAATAAATGATGTAAATACAGCATGAATACTTCAAAATTATATATGCGTTGGAGACGTCTCATCCCGGCAAGCAAATGTTAACTAGAGTAAATAGAAGGAGAGTTACTCTATTATTTTGACTAGTTGAGCAAGAGCTTTGTGTTGATTATCTTTGCTTCACTAACACTTGCATAATAACCATGCCACCGCTACAGCTATACTAAGTTTTTAGGTACAAGAAGCGGAGGGCTATCTAGGCTTACCAGCCATAAGTGAACCAAAACCTTCTCGTTATTTTTGTTTAAACAACTGAGTTCCTTACAGTTTGAGTTTCTATCTATGTTGCTCGAGGACGATCAAGGTTTAAGCTTGGGGGAGTTGATGAGTGTATTTTTATGCTCATCACACCATTGTTTGAACCGGGTTATTTCATAAAATCTGAGATATTCCTTTCGATATTGCCTCTAATGACTAATGAATGCAAGAGATTGTGAAATCCTCTATTTATTTTGTTTCCACAGGGAAAAGGGATATATATGATGAAAATCAATTATATAGATGGAAAGAAGCAAAATGGAGATAGAAGAAATAAAGTGGGAGGCGCACCAGCACCAACAAAATGCAAGACATCATCTGGTACAAGCGCATGCGCTCGTACCAGGCATGAACATCACCATGGCGTCCACCCCAACAACTTTTATAAAGGGACCCTTACCTGATTCGTGAAGAGCAGACGCCAAAACCTCCACCTCCGCACCAGAAGCATTCAAAAACCCTAGCCACTGCCATTTCCCATCTCATCTCCATAGCCACCGCCATATTCACCACCGCAGCAATCCATCTTCAACTTAGCCATACTTGTAATCGTGTATCGCATCCAGCAACCATTGTAAGACATATTATCAATAAATCTTTCATCTTGATGTCTTCTTCAATGATTTCTTCATGCGATCCGATCGCCATGTGTGAGTAATTCGGTAAGGCAATGGGTTGAGGCATAGCCCTACAACTCGATGTGTTTGTGTGAAATAAATTTGCATCGTAATCGTCTCTTGTCTCTCTCGTGTTCTTCGACCCTACATTTACCCAGGATCACATAGTTCGAACCCCGAGGAGGTTATGAGTAAGGAGGAAGTGAAGCACTATTCTGAACACCAGTGATAGAAAGGTTTAGTACGGTGGCGTGCATCCAATCCTTGGTGCATCCAATCCTTGGGGATACATGAAGTGTAGTCATTAAATGGTCAATGCTTTTGTTTGATTTATCTTAAATACCAATGTAACCCCACGTGACGGATAGGGCCTATGGTTGGAGAACTGACTCTTGATGCAGGGCGCGTTCCGGTCAAGATGTAAGTTGGACACATCCCCCACTTTGAGTCGTTGCAAGCACATCTTAATGGGTGTCCACAAGAGGACAAATTAAGATCATGATGATCCTGATAAAAAACATATGGTTGTAAGAATCAAGTCCTCAATCCCGTGCCTGTTTTTTTATAAGTGTTTTGGGTACCAACTTGATTACGATCCGGTCTAAAAACTGAAAATTAATACTCTTGCAAAAGCTTGGTAGAAACCCTTGTTTCAAGTGCACGTCCTCTCGTGGGTTCGATAACTCAGGGCCACTCCTTGGGGAAAGAGGCTGGGAACCCTTCTGCTATCCATTACCGGATCACCAAAGGGACGCATCAGTATTCCTACCCTATGGGTGAATACTACTCGACTTATTGTTTTTATTCCGAAGGAGTTCTATGAGTCCCTCGCAATCTCCCTGCAAGCAACAAGGAGGCACATTCAGGTGGTTACCACTCAGGAAACTTGTCCAAGAGAAAAGGCAAAAAGCATTATGTTCTCGTGAAAACATCACCAAGACAAGCACCAGCCTAGTCATGAAGGACTCGGGGGCTTCTGACGATGACATAGCACACTGGTATAGTCAGGAAGGACAAAGCCGGCCCCCTGGCCACAAGTTGGGCCGAGCCGATGACTCTGGGTACTACTTCTACATGGGGCGCACCATCTACTTGGAGTACATGGCATAATCATGTAATTACCTGATTACGACATATAGTTATAACCGACTAGGCAACCTACTTGTAAACTGATCCAGGTGCATGTAAGGCAGCCCCCGCCATCCATATAAGGTGGGGTAGGGATCCTCGGTCGGTACCTTGCTCCTTACCTCAGAATAGCCATAGCCACATAACAAATCCTAGCAACCTTGAGAGCTCTTCTCAAGGCCTTGCGACCCCGTATACGGTGATACAAACAATACAATCCACCAAAGACAGGAAGTAGGGCATTACCTCCTCACGAGGGCCTGAACATGTATAAACTCTAGGTCTCGTGTGTTCCCATCTAGATCTGCTATGCATACGCTTGGGGATCATCGGGTGAAGAATTTCACCCGCAAAAACTCAGAACCAGCCTCGAGGAACTCGTTGAACCAATACACCAGAACTAGTCTCGTGCTCCTGGGAGAAAGAACCTGCAACAAATTAAGAGCATAAACAACATTAGCAGGAGCCTGAACTGAGTACAAACATTGAGTGGGGAAGGAAAATCTGCAGCAATCTGAGTACAAAACATTTTTCTGGTTGAGGCGACCGACCCACCAATGCCCTTCGTCGCCGGGAGAACGTGAGTGAAGGGGCGGCACCGGCGCTGACACGCAGATCTGGTAATGTGGAAGGCAAGATCCACATCATACCGGCATAGGGATGGCGGTGATCGGTGCAGTAGCAAGCGGCGGGATTACACAGGACATGGTGTCACTGGCCATAGGCACACTGGAAACGGCGAGGGCAGACGCAGTCTTGCTGGTTGGCAGCCGAAGCCCGAAGGTGTAGCAGCGGTGGTTCGGTGTTGCTAATCTTACTACCTCTATGCGGGATAGCACCAGGGCAGACGCGATGCCAAGGGCATGGCTGAATTGTCCATCCTCGACATCTTCGTCCTCCTTCTTCCCTTCGTCCCCAACGCCAAGGCCTATGTGAATCATCAGCGTGATCATCACCATCGCTATGGTGGGGCAGGAAGCGGAGGTAGAGGAGTGGTCGGCGATGAGGGGATTCAGGCAGCGGAGGACGTCGCTCGCTGACGTTTGGATAGATTTTATCAATCGCTCCATGTTCATCGCCGGTCGTGGGGATGGGAGAGAGGTTGTCTGGAGATTTTATGTTCTCCCCGCAGGGTCACGGATGGATAGAGAAGGGGAGCCGAAGCCCGAAGGTGTATTACTGGATTGAAGGGGAAAGTGATAAAATGGCCAAAACAAATCCCACAGCTCAATTGTTAAAATAGGAAGCAGCTATTTCCAAATTACAATCCACCTGACAAAAATGGAAAATATATATCATCATCCTGGTAGGTTTCAAAACATTATGTGATTTTGTGGCGTTGTCAGGAATATTATATGTTATTTCTAATACCAGTTCATCAATCCCAAATACACCGTACAAAAAAATCTATCAAGAACAAATCTGATATTATTACTCCCTCCGTCCAGGTGCATAGGGCATCTAAGAAGGTGCATCACGACCTAGACACGTATGGATTCGACTAGAAAATATTAATTAGCATGTGTTTATGTGTGCACTTAATGAATTTTTGGGGCGATGCACTTAGACTACCCACAATGGGAAGTAACATAGAGTAGTAACATGCATATGTTACTAATCTACTCCCTCTGTACCGGTGCATTAGGCACATTATGAAAACCAGATAATCCCAAATCAGCTAGGCACGCAACATTAATTGTTTCCACGTTTCCTTCCCACCTCGTTTGGCCACCCACGCTTTCTCTCCTCTGGCTATTAATTAGAGATTAATTTCCAAATTAACCACCTATGCATGCATAGGAAGGAGGCGCTGGTTAGTCGAGGGATTCAAGGCAGCTTGCATGCGAGTGATTTAATGTTTGCATGTGCTAACCAAGTCATCATCAGTCACTTCTACAGCAGCCTCCCATGTCAGACGCTATCATTGCCTCCCTGTCAGGACAGATCCCGAACCGTCGATCGTGGAGGACCCCCTCACGCCGGCAAACAAGCAGAGGATAACCAAAACACGAAAAAAAGATTTTGTTTTTGAGGAAGAACTGTCTTTTTATTAGCTTATAACACTTTGTGGAATACAAAGCCCTCAGGACGGATCTCTCAGCCAGACATGCTGACCGACAAGTAAATACAGGGCATTCCGAGCCAGGTTACGTGCTTCCCTATTTGAAGTCCTATTCTCATGGACAAAGGACACATAGGTCTCCACTAGCAAAAAGGTCCATGCGTTGCAACGGGAGAAAAGAATACCACACGTTTTTAATTTATAAAAAAATGGTCTATAATATGAGAATTTGTAGCTACGACCCAAAAAAAGATGGTCTTAGCCTACAAAAACGCAGTTCAAGATTCCACAGGTCTTCTATTTCAGCACGGCTTGCATGTAGATTCAATCTGTACAAAGAAACGGGCAAATGATCATGCATTTATTCATGTCATGTGCGGAATGGGGTGTTGTTACGGGCCGGTAAAGAAAAACGACAAAAACAGGCGATGACACATTATCACACTACGGGGACATGTGTGCCTCAAGGACGGTTTCCAGTTTAAGCATCATCAACTTAGGGCATGTTCAACATCATTCCAGCTCCTGGCTCCGATCCATGACCTCAAGCTCATCATCGCGCCGCCGTCCCGAGCTCATCCTCACTTCACTCTGGAACTCCTCATGGATCCTCTATGCTCACCTAGTTTGGTTCGCCAACATCTTCTTTCTGATAATTTATCCACCTCTTTGCTAGAGAGTCTCCTGACTTGTTGTTTACAACCTGTCTGAAAAAAGATGTTGGTGTCGCATTTTTTTGTCCTCAAGCCCAGCAATCGCAATAGAGTGCTACATTTGATATGGTCTACACCTCTGATTTTATCTGTTTTGAAAACTGCACATATATTTATTTTATATGTGCAAATATTTTTGTTGTAATTCTTGAACGCTTTCTTTCACATGCATATTTCATAAATACATGAAGAGTTGTTAAAAAGATACAAGATTTTTTAATCATAAAGAGAGATTTTTTTGTCTGGAAAGGAACATTTTGTATGGTCTCCTGTGGGCGCAGGTACTTGCGCCCCTATTTCATCACTATTGCTTTCCATACATGTCATAGTATTGGTCTCTATTTCATCACTATTTATATCGTATCAAACATGCCTTTTATTTTATTTTTTGTCATGCATGCCTTCTTTTTACTTTTTGTCACGCATATCCTCCCTTTATCTTCTTATATATAGGAGAAATATTGCAACATCTTATCTTTATCGGATCTCCTCTGCATTTTCTCTTTTATTTCTTTTATAGCGGACATCCCATCTTTATTTGGTCCTTCTTTTATTTCTTGTCATGCATGTCCTTATTTATTCGGTGTCTTTAGCAAATTTATCTTCAATTTCGTCTCCAATCCTGATTTTGCTGAGGTGTTCAGCCCCAATCCGGATCAGTACCAGTATGAAAGAAAGACGGATAATGCATTATTAATTAAGATTGCACTCTAGATAATATTTTTTAAATGGTTAACAGGTAAAATTACATCATATTCAGATTCTACATATTTTTCTAATCAAATTCCATATATAGCATGTTAAATTTGAAGATACGGTTTAGAAGATATGAGTATTTTAAAAAACATTTGATATATATTGCGGGTTTAATGTTAGAAACCTCAGGGGGTTTTCTATAAAATAGAATGATGGACTAAGAATATGTATTTCTTTTATTAGTAGGTATAGATTAATAGGTAAAATAAGATCATATTCAGATTCTACATATTTTTCTAATCAAATTTCATATATAGCGCGTTAAATTTGGAGTTACGGTTTAGAAGATATGAGTATTTTTAAAAACATTTGATATATTCTACGGGTTTAATGTCAGAAACATCAGGGGGTTTTCTATAAAATAGAATGACAGACTAAGAATACCTATTTATTTTATTAGTAGGTATAGATTAACATGTAAAATAACATCATATTCAGATTCTACATATTTTTCGAATCAAATTTCATATATAGCATGTTAAATTTGGAGTTATGGTTTAGAAGATATGAGTATTTTAAAAAACATTTGATATATACTGCGTGTTTAATGTCAAAAACATCAGGAGGTTTTCTATAAAATAGAATGACGGACTAAGAATACCTATTTCTTTTATTAGTTGGTATAGAAAACAGATGGATGCCCAAATCTTGCCAGCATGTGCGAGCCCCTCACTCCGCCAAGCTAGCAAGGGCCTAGACTAAGAACTGAGTAACGACGATGAACAAGGAGAAGAACAGTTTACGAAAAGGATCGTGAACATACCAATAATTAGGATAGTGATCGAGGTAGAGTCACCATGATAGACGAAATTACCATAATGAGATAGGGAAACATCCAATACAAAGGTCTATAATACCATTAAAATCGAGGATTAAATGAAACTAGCGACCAGCACTCCATAACCAATACTGCATTTCTTGATCATGACTCTAGCCATAGACACTAGCACCCAAGAGTGAGTCGATCCCGCTCCCCAATGTACTGCCAAGAATTCCAATGTCAGCAAAGTTCCCCATTCTATTTCCGATCTTGTGAAGCCATGATCTCTGATTATTATCGACATAGCAATCACACAATAGCTTCTTTGTCTGCTAGCTCGTGGTTTTCGCTCGTCGACTATTTTCACTTGTCGACTTACTTCTGCTTCGCGACCACTCCACCAGCTAGAGCACCATTGTTTTTTCCACTTCGTCTAGATCAACTCAAAACTTCATTGTCCAATCAACATCACTCCGATACCACTTCTTCGAAATCCAGGTGGTAGATGATCATATGAGAGGCCGAGGCCATTGCATAGCACCTCTACAACCGCGCTATGGCCGCTTTAGTAACTGCTGCCATGGGTTAATGAACTGTCCCCATTGTGATGTCCCGGCCAGTCTGGTCACCTCTGCCCGGGGCTCCCGGGCCGTTTTCATTGTGATCTTGTGTCAAGCACACCAACTTCACTTCGTCTAGTCTATTTTGGCTAACTCTCACTGATGTGGCTACCTCCTCCTACAACCAATCTGGAACTAAACTTAACATCTCTCACCAATAGTAAAAGGTAGCTAAAAATCCTTAAAAATAAAGAGTACACCCCCATTTGAAAAGTATACGATTTTCTATGTAGATCAACAGTTGAGATTAAAATAATGCCCCTTTACTTATCAAGGGTAGTATAGTAATATTAACAGAAAATAATCTAATCATTAAAACAGCCAAAATCCCATCTTTATCTGAATACGAATGAACCCAAATTTAATTTGTAAGCATTAGTTTCTTCCTCGTAATCTATACGTGTCACTGTTGAATTAATCTTTGTTTAACGTTTGTTCATCACTATCCAATTATAGTTGCATATCGATTAAATTGCAGTGTTTATGATTGATTATACATGTTATGATTGCATATAGGCATTACGTCCTTGTATCCATAGACTGTTATCCAACTGCATCTATACCTAATACTCCACCGGACACCGCTATCCAGCATGCATCTCTAAGTTGAGTTAAAATAGATCATTGCATTACGCAAAGTGACATAGTGTAGATAGTGTATTCTATTTACCTCCAGCTCATCACCGAGACAACTAGTAAACTACCTTTTTGTCCTTAGTGGTAATAACACAATACAAGCCTTTTTTCCCTTTCTCTCACTAGGATAGATTACTTCAAAGATTAAACCGAACGAACATACACAACTCCCTCTTAGAGATCATCAATCAAACATGGTCAGTGATAGACTAATAGATCGGAGAGCATATATGTCTATCAATCATGCAACAAAGAACTCAAAATAATCCAAAATAAAACCTATATAGATCTGATCATAAAGTGACAATTCATCACACCGCAACAAACAAACCGAGAATTACATCAGATGGATCACAATCATGTAGGGCAGATCATGTGATCTTTGTATTGAGAAGCAAAGGAGAGAAGATGCCATCTAGCTACTGTTATGGACCCATAGTCCAAGGAGGACTACTCACACATGGAGATGGCGGCAGCGAGGTTGATGAAGTTGACTCCGGCAATAATTTCCCCCTCTGGCAGAGTACCAGAAAAGGACACCAGATTGGATCATCGTGAAACAAGAGGTGGCAATGGCGGAAAAAATCATCGATAAATCTTTCTGGAGGTGTCGGTTAAATATAAAGACAGGTGCATCAACAGGCGGTGGAGGGGCACCCTATGGGGCCCATGTGCCCCCACCTCGCGTCCTAGGGCTAGGGCTACCTGGGGCCCACAGGGGCCCCATCTGCTAGCTTCTGGTTCTTCTGGCTCTTTCACGATGATAAACTTCTAGATTTTTTTAAATTTTTTTGTCTCTGAAATGGTGTTTTTCTGAAAAGGTCAAAATATGCAGCAAACAGCAACTGGCACTGGGCACTAGATTAATAGGTTAGTCCAACTAATCAATATAAAATTGTGCCAAAACTATGCAATAATGATATAAAAGTAGCATAAACATGGCAAAAATTATAGATACGTCTGGGACGTATCAGCTTCCCCAAGCTTAATCCCTACTCGTCCCCTAGCAGGTAGATGATAAAACAAATAATTTTTGATTGTGAATGCTACCTTAACATGAACATGATTATCTGATATAGTCACATAAAAGTTTAACTCAAAAGAAAAGCGATGCAAAACAATTATCTATAATTGATAACAGCAAATAATAACTAGGCACTTAAATAACTTGCTCTTGTCTTTCCTGAATCAATACGTTAAGTCAAAGTTCCACTTGCCAAATATTTAGAAAGAATGTCAATATTATGTTCGGAACTCAGTGCAGACTTTGGTCTTTCGTTATGTCTAATGGCAATCTTATCATAAACAAACTCAAGGCTGACCAAGTAAAATAACTACACGACCTTCCTGCATTATCCACTTAGCTTACTTACAAAGCACGTAAGCGTGAGTCAAGGCCTTATCACTTATGGGAAAAAGAGATTAATGATGGGGGTTTATGAGAAGTCAAAGAGGAAGATAGTCTAGCATCAATGCAGCTGATCATTAGGCAATGGAGAGGCCTTATGGTCGATGTTAATGCAAGGAGTAGGGATTGCCATGTAACGGATGCAGTAGAGCTATAAGTGAATGAAAGCTCTCCTATGGACTAGTGGGGTCTGCATCGAACTTGCTTGCTCACGAAGATCTAGAGCATTTGAGGAAGCCAATTTCTATAATGTGATGGTGTCCACTAGTGTATGAAACATGAAGTACTTGTAAACTCTCTATTACAATGTAGTAGTGCTACTTTGAAGCACTTTATGATATCTGCTAAAACCAGGTGCTACTTTGAAGCACAAGTGTGTACTAAAAGGAATAGTGGTATTGCTCCTTCTCTCATCCTCTATTTTCATTTTCCATTTTTTCTATTTTCTTTTCTTTTCTTTCTTTTTCTTTTCTTTTTTTTCTCAATCAAAAGTAGAAGCAACAGTCTATAATGATGAATAATACACTTTTGAATTACTCATAACTCAACTCAAATATGATGAACATGATGTAGAAACTCTATATGAATGCCTCTGGTAGTGTACCAGGATGTGCAATGATCTAGCGTAGCATATATGAAAATGAATGACGGTGGCCTTGCCACATAAATATCATGCCAGCTCTATATGATCATGCGAAGCAAAATGACAAAAAGGAAACACATCTCTAGTGATGTAATGAATGATGATGATGCTGGATATTGCCTGGCAATGTATCTCGGAATGGCTATGGAAATTCCATGATAGGTAGGTATAGTGGTTGTTTTGAGGAAGATATATGGGTTTATGGAAATTTCTCCCATGGGGTTTGGATGTATCAGTGAAGGATGCACCATGTCTCGAGGTGACAGTGCGCAATGCTCGATACCGAAGAGTCTAGCAATATGGAGGAAGAGGAAGTAAATAAAGCTTTCAAACTCACATTAATCATAAAAAACTCAAGATACTACACAAGTGTCTTATGGAATTATCATAGGATCATGCATCAAATACTCCATGTGGGTAGTTTCGCGAGTAGAAACATGTTATGCATCCCGGCAAAAACCAAAGTCGCTGGCCTACTTACAACCACCAGTTCAACACGTCAATTTACTCGAGTACTAACATAAGTTCCCACTTTAGTTGATTAATGAAAGAAAGGCTCATGTACCCTCAACTTTAATAGCATCTTTCTAGTACCGAACGCTAGCTCATTTAACCTTATGCTCATTTATTACCCACAAATTATCTCAAAACAATTGCTAAAATCCAATTCTCAAGTTTATAACTCCTAGAGATTGTTCATTCAAGTTTTTTTATACCACCAATGCATACTTATCAATTTTAGAACCAACATATTAATGTCGTTCCAGCAACCAATTGCTATTCAACTCTCCAAAAATATATAAGTGAAGCAAAGAGAGTCTATTGTCTTTCTATATGGACTATGTGCTCTAACAAGTATAAGTGAAGGAGTAGAGCAATTCATTAAATGCATTACCATGCATAAAATTTCCCAATGTTATTTGTTCAGATGTGATGATTATAATGATCAATAAACAAAAATAAAAAGATGCTTCAAGAACAGCATGTAATATGTGGACAAATAAAAACATAGGTCCAACCAAGACAAACCGATAGTTGTTGATGAATAAGGGTGATGCCTTGGGCATCCCCAAGCGTAGACGCTTGAGACTATTGAAAATATATATTGCGGGCGCCTTGGGCATCCCCAAGCTTGAGCACTTGCATCTTCTTATTCCTGTCATATCATAGTCTCACCTGGGTCTTAAAAACTTCATCCACACAAAAATTACATAGAACTCGTGAGATAGGTTAGCGTTAATAACATTTAAACCTAATCATGCCTTACTGTCACATAACTGTAAAATTATAATCAATTATTATCTACTATATACTATCGAATTCTAGAATTCCTACACCCCAATAGGAACAATAAAATTGCAAACATAAGCAGTTAATGACAACTATAACAGCAATCTATAAAAACATAGCAGTCTGTAAACATGTAAATGCAATCTATAATTCTGTAACTCCAAATATTCTACAAAATTAATATGTAACAAAAAACAAACATATTAGTACTATGTAAACATTTTGCGATTTTAGCATCCTCCGCTATTTTTTTTCAAATTAAACAGTAGCAGCAAAACTTTCTGTTTTAGCAGAGCAACACATACACTTGCAATCTTAACTTGCTAAAGGCAATCTTTGGCACTTTATTAATCAAAAGCAAAAAAAAAATTTACAGAAGGTAACAACTTTATAGACACACAAAGAAAATAAAGATAAATTTTGGGTTGCCTCCCATAAGCGATTTTCTTTAATGCGTTTTAACTAGGCATAGTGTTCTTGGGCGGTTTTCAGGTTTTCTCATCCAAGTTTCCCAAGGAATATGTTCCTATCATGATAGATTCAGAAGGTAATTTGATTTTATTCCTAGGAAAATGTTCCATCCCTTTCCTCAAAGGGAATTGAAATTTATTGTTCCCTTCCTTCATGTCAATTACAGCCCCAATAGTTCTCAAGAACGGTCTTCCATGTATTATGGGACAGGAAGGATTGCACTCAATATCCATTATTATAAAAGTTACGGGAACATAATTCCTATTTGCTATAATATAGGCATCATTTATTCTTCCTAAAGGCTTTTTGACAATTGAATCTACTAAATGTAAGCTTAGGGAACATTCAGACATAGGCCTTAAACCAAGAACGTCATGTAAAAAATTTGGCATGGTGGAAACACTAGCACCAAAATCACATAAAGCATTGCATTCAAAGCTATTAATTATGATCTTTATGGTGGGTTCCCATCCATCTTCTACTTTCCTAGGATTAGAGCATTCTTGTTCCAATTTTTCTTCCCTATCTTCTATTACAGTTTCAGCAATACATTGTGTAAAGGCTTTGTTGTAGCCATTGACAATAGGTGAATTAATAACCGCTTCCAAAACCTTTACGACTTTAGTAAGTGAACAATCATCATAATTAAAATTATTTCCATCCAAAATAGTGGGACAAACACTCAATAAACTCTTGACCTCTCCAAACACATTTTTGACACTTCTGTAATTAAATTGAACACTCTCCAAACTAGTGGGGTCATTACTACATAGAGTTTTGACATCTTCAAGCCCACTTTTATCATCATAACTAATTCTCAACAAATTAGAAATTCCATCTACCAAATCTGTTTCAATAGTATCTAAAGTTTTGACTTGTTCAATACCCCTTTCAGCATAAATTTCAGCATTTCTGGACACTCTTTGTAATCTTTCTTTCTCTCTTCTAACCCTAAGCATGGCAAGTGCGCTAGAATAGCATTATAATCTATCTTAGCTTGTATAGCTTTTAAAGACCCATGCATATCCTCTTTAGAAGGCATAATTCTTATTTTTAGCATTTCAACATCATGTGCTAGATTATTAAATTTGTGTAAGATGTTGTCTAATTTTTTCAATTCTCCACTAACCATACTGTTGAATTTTTCTTGTGTAGCAATGAATTATTTTAGGACACTTTCAAGATCAGTAGGTATATTTTATTGCCATAAGAATTTGGAGCATTTATAGGATAAGGTCTAACATAGTTGTTACCAAAATTATTCCTATAAGCATTGTTGTTAAACTTATTCCTTGAAATAAAATTTACATCAACTTGATCCTTATTTTGTTCAACAAGAGAAGCTATAGGAACATCTTTAGGATTTATAAGAATTTGTTCAGAAGTAAGCATAGACATAATCATATCCACTTTATTATTTATACAAGAGATTTCCTCAATAGAATTTACCTTCTAACCAGTTGGAGCTCTTTCAGTGTGCTATTGGGCATAATTATGCCGTCATCTCGTCAAGTAGCTTAGTAGCCCTTCCCAAGGTTGTTGCCATGAAGGCCCCACCTGCAGCAGAGTCTAATAGATTCCTGGACATTTAGTTAAGTCTGTAGTAGAAAGTTTGCAATACCATCCAGTCATTTAAACCATGTGTATGACAATTCTTAGTCATAGATTTCATTCTTTCCCAAGCTTGGGCTACATGCTCATGCTCAAGTTTACTGAAATTCAAAATAAGATTTCTGAGTTGTATGATTTTAGTAGGACGACAATATTTTCCTATGAAAGCAACTTTACAATTAGTCTAGGAATCCATACTCTTCCTAGTTACAGATAGAAACCATTCTTTAGCTCTAGCTCTTAATGAAAAAAGAAAAAGTTTTAACTGAACAATAGCAACTTCTACCTCTTTATATTTTTGCATATCACATAGCTCAACAAAATTATTTAAGTGAGAGGCAGCATCTTCATTATAAAAACCAGAGAATTGATCTTTCATCACCAAGTTTAATCAAGCAGAGCTAATTTCATATGACTCATCATTAGTAGCTGGTGGAGCAATAGGTGTACTAATGAAATCATAATTATTAGTATTTCGAAAGTCACAATGCTGCCTCCAGGAGCAGATAGACAGGCACGTGCAAGCCTACATCGATGATGTGGTGTTCAATTACAAGAGAAAGAAGACCTCCTAACCGACTTTGAGGAAACATTCTCCAACCTTAGTTGATTCAACATGAAGCTCAACCCAGAGAAATTTGTCTTTGGAGTCCCTTCGGGGAATCTACTCACTTTCTTCATCTTTGAGTGAGGAATCGAGGTTAACCCGGAGAAGATTGATGCAATCGTCAAGATGGTGCCACCAAAAAGACTCAAGGACGTCCAATGGCTCACCGGGTGCTTGGTAGCCCTCAGCCGCTTCATCACCCGACTCGGTGAGAAGGCCATGCCCCTCTACAAGCTCCTGATCAAAGAAGTTATACACATTCACTAGATACCCAAGGCCCAAGATGCCCTTGATGGACTGAAGAAGCTCCAGACCATGCACCTGGTACTGGTTTCCCCAATGCCCAATGAATTGTTGCTTCTCTACATTGCAGCAACTACCCAGGCGGTGTCTAGGTAGCATTCCAGTATAAAATTCTGGAATAACCCTCGTGTCATCACCAGCTCCAAGATCATTTCAAACTGGTGGACGTGTCCTTGATACATATCACCAATTAATTACAAGGTTTAAATACAAGACCGTATAGATCGGTAATCTTACAATAGAGGTTCCTAACAGTGGACATCAGAAATAACTAGCAGATCTCTAATCCTGGAGAGGCTCCATTCAAACAGGAACAGCTAACTGGGTTCACTCCTAGCTCACATGGCTGCTATCCTAAGCTTCTAGGCTCTCACCTCACCTCCAGAATCTGGCCAATCAACAAGCCAGGTGAGTATTTTGAATGTACTTGCAAAACAGTATGAACAAAAGATATACAGAGTGCATGCAAAATGCATATGCTCATGTCATGTTATATTTTATAGAAAATTTTTGACTGATTATATAACATGGCATAAGTATCAGGGCATTATATAGGGGTTAGTAAGCCTGATATAAAATATTCATAAAATAGAATTTTGATCCTTAGGAGGTAGAAACCGTCGCAGAAGAATCTAAAAATAAACAAATGAAAGTTCAAGCGGGGACTCAGGACGTAGAACTGTCCATGTAAATCCCAAGAGAAAAACATAAAAGAATATCATAGTTGGGTGTCTTCACGATACCACACAAAGGGCTTTAATTGAAATAGAATCAAAGGTAAATTGGGTTCCAGGAGGTAGTACTATCCAGGTGAATCCCAAGATAAAATAATAAATTAATGCCACAGTTGGGTGTATTTGCGATGCTTGATAAAGGGTTTTAACTCAGAGAGAACCAAAAATAAAGTGGGATCCTGGAGGTAGAACCTTCCATGTGAATCCCAAGAGAAAAACATAAAAGAATGCCATAGTTGGGTGTCTCTGCGATGCCACACAAAGGTCTTTAATTAAGCAAAGAAAAAGGCAACTGAATATAGTTCACAAAGTATCCAGGAGGTAGAACCTTCCCAGGAGATACTTCCACAATATATAAGAGACAATGGTTAGTCCATAATAACAATATGTATTCAATAGCCAATATCTCAATTAAATCATTGTTAGGGTTATTCCTCCGAAGATTGACTTCTTGACCAACTCTTGACCTCTCTAAACTTTAGTCCTTAACTGCAGACACGGCTATTCAAATAGGTTTAAAACTCTGCAAAGGTTGTACTCTTTACCCACATGTAAAGAATTTCTCTTGCCATCACCGGAGTGACGTATAGGGATTTCCTATTATGGTCTTTGGGTTGCCAACACACCTTACCTAACACACCAGTTATTACCTTCCGAGCCAGGAATCACCCAAACAAACGGTAAAGCAAAACATTAAGTGGGAAGGCCTCATTCAACGGCCTCCAATAACATGAAAAAAATATTTATAACGCGCTTGAAATCTCTTTAGATAAAGGGGCGCTACCCCTCTTCGGCTACAAACCGTGACAGACATGTTCCCAGATCAATTGACTAGATTCACCCAAGGCCATGGTACCTTCACTTGGTCTCTCTATAGGTGTGTGCAGGGAAGGGTTTACACAATTTACTGAACCATACCCTATTATATAGGGACATGTGGTAGCACGAAACAAGCTAGAAAATATCGGTAAGACTCGATCTATGGCTGACTATGGAGGTTTATATTTCTTGCAACTTGTTAGCACAATTATTTATAATGATCTGTACCAAAGTAGGGCTACAACCCAAACATGCTCCAACATGTTCAAAAATATAACCATGCTTCCACATGGTTAAAACCTTCTCGATCACGCTGCTATGTGACATTTTATTTTTCCTACAAGTTAGCCAACTTAAATATAACATGGCACAATGCAGGAGCAGACATAACTAGCATAAAGTTTCATGGCAAAAGTTTTCTCATTATTATCCAAGAAGGTTATGTTGTGAAGAATGCATATATATCATATGTATACCCTACCCATGCACATAATTTTACTAGAGCAAACATGCATGCAAACACCATATCCAAAGTTCAAACATGCTTGCCTTGATCAAAGTATGTAGTAGAAGACCCAGGAAAATCCTCAGAAATGTTTCCCCCTTCTTTTTCTATAAAACAATAATTGAAAGAACTACATCAATTGCAAAATAGTACATAAAAGTGTTTGGAAATATTTTTAAATAAATACTATAAAAACTAGGGAACAAAAGAAAAATACCAGAAAAAAGCATTAGTAAAAAATGAGCTAAAAATAAAAAGGTATAGCTGGGCGAAGAATAGCTATAGTGTGCCCATCACAGTTTTATTTAAACCAGATAAAAAAAATCATTTCAGTAGAGACTACACTTTCCAGCAGAGAAAGCGCATGTTTGAAAAGGGGCAAATGAAAAGTCCAGAAAAGATTAATAGCCCGATAGGTGGGGCCCACCTGTCATTTTTAATTTTAAATGCTATTTTGGCGCCTAATGACAAAGGAAATCCGGTGAGCTACCGGCAGCGATCGGCGGCGAAGTTCGGGACGGCTAGGGTACAGGAGGACTCAGGGGACCAAGCCGTGCCTCTAGGAGGTGGAGGTGATCATCGGCGCATCCTGCAGCATCACCAGCGTATTCTTCGACGGACAGGAGCGGCGGTAGAAATCGATCTTGTCGCCAAGCCCTGCAATCGTCAAATTGATGCGAGCGTTCGCTGCACGGAGTGACGAGAAGGTGTCAGTTAAAAATTGAAAGGTGGAGGTGGCCGATCGACATGGGAATCAAATTAGAGATTAGAGGCGACAAAGGTGGCCGGAGATGGGGAAGATGACCTCCCCGAGGTCGATGGAGTGGATGGGGAGGCGATTGGAGTTATCGTGAGCTGGTGTTGGTGCGGACTCAGTCTCAGGGTGGCCTTAAATAGGCTGGAGCGAGATGGTCAGTGAGCTTGGATTACGTTGCCATGAAGGTGGCCGGTGGAGGTAGATGGAGTCGGTTAGCTGAGGCCGATGAGCTTCATTGAAGTCGCATGAAGCTCCTCGAAGTGCCAGATGCATTGGAATCAAGCTCTATCCTCTCCTTCAACTGTGGCATTGGCTCTTGTCTGGTGCTTCGGTGGCTGACAGACGGGGCTGTTGGGGTGTGATAGATGCGTTGGCGATGCATTGGAGCGACCAGTGGCAGAAGAATCTCGAAGGTTGCCTCAGCAGCTCGTCGGTGCATCGGTGGCCATGCATATCCGAAGCTGGCCATGCTTCTAGATGGTGGCTGATGCACTGGTCCACCACCCTGCTGGACAAAGAGGAAAGACTAACAAGAGGGCCAAGTAGGCTGGGCTTCATGGCCAGGTGGAGCGGGTTGCAAGGCACCTCAAATTTTACCATATTCTACCATGCTTGGATTATGCATAGAAGGTGTTCGACAGAATGCCAAAGTGGCCAAATGAATTTATTTGAATTTGAAATTTGGCATGGTGGTGATTCAATCCAAAACAAAGGTACTTTGAATTTTGCAGAAATTTGGGTGCTAGAGGAAATATGGTTCCTTCACAAGGCAGAGAATGGCTTCAAATTCAAATGATTTATAGCTAATATAGTTTTTGAGAAATAATAGGAGTTAAGGGAAATTTAGTTCCCTCATAACCCTATTATGGAGTCAAAATGTAAACAATTGAAATTTGAAGTTTCTTGAATTAAGGAATAGGATATCTTTCTAAAAGTTGGGTCTAGGCACTACTCAAATCTTGGAATGATACTTGATGGAATTTATTAAAGACAAGAATTCGATTTGTCCAAAGGAACGGAATTGACAGTTTTAAAGGAAAATCAAATAAGAGGGAATTCACCTAAAAAGAACAATCCAAAAGGTACTTCTCCTCTAAAAATTAAAAGAAACTAATCCAAAAAGAAAACTAAAATCTAAAAACCGACAAGTTTGAATCCACAAGTTTGTTTTCAAGAAACCAAATGAAACTCCATTTAGAAGATCTCAAATAAAACAAAACACAAAAGACAAGTTCAACCAAAAATATTTTTCTTTTGTAAGGAAAAGAAGCAAATAAAATAACACTCAAAAATTTGGGGTGTTACAGGTGGTCAGGACTGTCCTGGTCATGGAGTGCTCTGAGCCGGGCCACATCCAGAAGGTCCCGAGTCCAGTCTACTTCATCAGCGAAGTGCTTTCTGAGTCCAAGGCACGGTACCAACAAATACAGAAAATCATTTATGGGGTGGTTAGTCCCTCCCTGATCGCCAACATCATCAACAATCGGGACTCTACTAGGAGGAACGCTAAGCAGGCAATGGAATTGATGGCATTCACCATCATCTACACCCCTCACACGGCCATTGATACGTCTCAAACATACCGATAATTTTTGTTATGTTCATGCTATATTTATATCATTTATACATAGTTTTGGCACACTTTTCTATGATTTTTATTGTAGTAACCATTTAATCCAGTGCTAGTTGCTATGTTTTTTACTATTTTTGATGCAAAAAAATAAATATTTTCCAAGGACCAGAAAAATACAGGAAAAATACCCTGCCATAGGAAATCACTAAGAGGCCAGCACCAGCCAAAGACCTGCTAGAGGGGACTGCCAGGACCTCCACACGGGAAAGGGCCTGGCCACGTGGCCTGTAGCTCCTTTCCACCATCTCCCAGCACCTCTGGCTCTAAATATTGACCCTAACCCTCGACGTATTTTATCTGGAATTTTTTCATCGCCGCCTCTCTGCGTTCTGAGGCGATCCAATCTAGCCATTTTCTAGCACCCTCTCGGAGGGGGTATTCATCAACTTCGAACTCTCCCTCGGCCCCTTGCTACTCACATGATGATGCAAGAGTAGTCCTCTCTCGGGGCTGAGGGTTTCTAACGATAGCTATGTGTCCTCTCTCTCTCTCCCTTGATCATTGATGCCCTTGGTGATCCGGTTTGGATAGCAGAAGGACCCCACTCCAGGAATTTAAATGAAGTGACAACCAAAGCAAGTTGTTACCATCCGCACACATAAAAGAACATGAATATTAACAAGGCGATTACCAGCAAGGGGCGTAGGTTGGTGAAGTCCAAGCTAAGAGGGTTGGCTAACATGGTGATTACTCCTCCGCAAGCGATATATCCTTGTGAACAATTTTCTTGGTGTGAGAGGTGAAACAAAAGAATCGTGCCGAAGTTCGACATGTAGTCGATGTGGGTGTATGCGGCCTTCCCAAGAATGAGCATATTCTCTTCATTAACCTTAGAAACTTCTCCTTGTGCCTATGCCAAGCATGGCAATCGTGGATGGACATGCCCAGTATGTTGGCTTCATCCTCCACTCATGGAGCATTCGGTACTTATTCTTTTCTTCGCGGTCGATGAAGGTGATCCCCAGAAAATAAACTTGTTGCCTACATGCAACTTCATCGGACAAACGAATGGCTTCACTGTGAGCAATACGAGCGGACCTTCTCAGAAACATCTAAAGAAAATAAATTTTTAGTCCAATAGATTGATACACAAGTGAATCTACGTGAACCACATGATCAGACTCCTCTAGAAATATCAACAAATTCGTGCTCATCTACGAATTTAGATCAAGAACATGCAAAACCTAAACATGGCAATGCTATGCACATAGATCAAAGATTCGTGAGAAATTACTTAGGCATTGGTGGAGAAACATACCGTAGATCGTTCATGCGGAAGGATTCGGACTAAAAACGAGTAGGGAAAAAGATCCAGCAAGGGTTTGGAGAGGTTTGGAGGAAGAAGAAAGAGATGGAGGAGGAATTAGGGTGATTTACCTCCTTCTCATGCAGCGTCAAATGTTCTGGATAACTCAAACTGCTGGCGCATACCTGGTACGATAGAGGGTACGGGTGCTACCATGCACCATTGTTTGTTCTAGGTCCCTTGTTGATCTGACCGCGTGGGTAGTATGACCGGCGGTATGAGCAGAGAGCTTGTACCGCGTGCCATCGTTGAAAATGGGACTTTATGTTAGCCTTGGCCTTGGCGTGGTACAACCTGAGTGCTCGTACCTTGCACCGTCGATTGCTCTGGACTGCGTTGGCTGGCCTCTCCTCAGGTAGTATGACCGGGCTGGTCATACCATGCGTCGTCCTTTGTTCTGTTTGCCCTGAAAATAATTTTTATTCAAGGCTTTTTCTCCTTATACCTGAGAGGGTAGTTCCAACATATCCAAACGGCAAAATTTCCAGACTTTTCAACATAGGCACAGTATGAAGCAATTTTTCAACATAAATGGTGTCGGTAGCGACCTTTTTCTTCTCCTCGTGTAAACCAAATTTCAACACTCGTTGTTAAAACAAATGAAACAAAAACAAAAATAAAAGAAACTTACTTTCTCTACTATATTCACATGGCATGCTTACCATGAAGCGCTTTGTTTTCGGTCTGTAAGCTCGACCGTAGTGACGGTTACTTCTCTTTGGGTGCGATAACTCCTTGCTCATCGCTCCTGGCATTTAGGGTGGTACCGTCTCCTGCATACATCTTCATCTTCTTTTTCCTAGGTAAGTTTTTAACAAACAGATCCTTCGACGGAAGGTCAAATCTTACATTCCCTTCAAAAACATTAATGGTAGCTTTGATGGTCCTTAAGAATGGCCTACCTAGTATTATCAGTGCAATGGGATCTTTAGTCATATCAACTATGACAAGATCAATCATAATAGGGCAATCATTAATTTGAATGACTACACCATGTTTAATCCCTACTGCTTGTGTAAAGGTAGAATTTGCCATGTTCAACTTAATTTCATAAGTGACAAATGGACTAAGATTGAGATTATCATAAATAGTTTTAGGTATAGTGGAAACACTAGCACCTAAATCACATAAATCATTGAACTTTTTTAAACCAATCTCAATTTCAATAGTGGGCTCAAATATATCTCCTTGTTTAGTGGGAAGCTTACCATATAACTTTTTGTTTTCTGCATCCAATTCACGTACCTTGTTGGGAACACTTGTTCAACGAAACATTATATACCTCATCATTTGATACTTCGGGTAATGGATGCTTGAAAGTCAACATCTTCACGAAGTTTACAACAGAATATGATGGTTTTGGAATGTGGCCCTGGGTTATCGAACCCATGAGAGGATGTGCACTATTACAGTGGGTCTGGCATGTTATCGCTAACGACTTAAATTCATGTTTTGTAAACCACACCTTACAACCTTTAGTATGAAAAACAGTAATAATTAAAACAGACGTGGGTATGAGGTCTTACTCTAACAACCTTATATTTGTGCTTGGGATCACATCAAGATCATCAAGATAGTCCTGGAAGACAACCGTTATGATGTGCTTACAATGCGATGAAGTGGGGGATGCGTCCAAAGTACGTCTTGACCTGTCACGACCTCATTTGTCCCCATAGGAATTGCTTTCCACTACAGTACTAGACCTTTCTATCACTGGTGTTTAGAATAGTGTTCCACGCTTCCTCGCTTCTTACCGCATCCTTGATCGGTCTACGGGATCCTGGTGATACGTCTCCAATGTATCTATAATTTTTTATTGTTCCATGCTATTATATTATCATTCTAGGATACTTTTTGGGTGTTTATGTACCAATTAATATTATTTTTGAGCACTAACCTATTGACCTAGTGCCCAGTGCCAGTCGCTGTTTTCTGCATGTTTTTTCGTTTTCAGGTTTGCCCTACCAAACGAAGTCCAATTGCTACGAAACTTTAATATGATTTTTTCTGGACTATATGAAAATACTAAGAAATAAGTTCCTCCTATTCACATTATCCAACAAGTATTCAATGCCATCAATAAACAATATTCTTGGATAGTGAGGGAGAATACGGAGGGTTTTAAGGAAAGTAGCATTGAGAATGCTAAAATATTGCCTGCTGATGTATTTCCTATTGTCTTTGAAAAACCTCCTCTTGGGCACTCACCATTAGATTTGAATGTCAAAGATGACAACACTTGATCATACGCGTTATGCCTAGCTAGGGGCGTAAAATAATAGCGCTAGTTGGGAGGCAACCCAACAGTTATCTTAATTTTTGCTTTTTACTTTCTGTTTTATTGTCATAACATGATTGTTGCCTCTGTAATGATTGTGTTTTTATGTTTTAATTAGTGTTTGTGCCAAGTAAAGCCTTTGGGATAATTTGCATGATGAGTATGATTGATGCTGTGCAAAAACATAACTTTCACCTCCAGTGCAGAATTTTTAATTCTCTGCTGGAGCGTGGTAAATTCTTGAAATTTTCACACAATATTTTTATACAAATTGCCCAGGTTGTTCTAATTTTTCCGAATTTCAAGAGATACATAAGTATAGTTTCTTTACAGATCTTTCAGACTGTTCTGTTTTAGACAGATTCTGGTTTTGCTTGCATGTCTTGCTTGTTTTGATGATGCCATGGATTATATCGGGGGGTATAAGTCATGGAGAAGTTAGAATACATTACCTTATGCAATAATAAAATATGAATCAATTTATAACAGTACATAAAGTATTTGATATGTTTATTATACTAACGGATCTCATGAGCTTTCTGTTGAGTTTTATGTGCTGAAGTTTTCAAGTTTTGGATGTGATCACGATGGACAAAGGAATAAGGAGAGGCAAGAGCCTAAGATTGGGGATGCCCAAGGAACCCCAAGGTAATATTCTAGGAAGACTCAAGCGTCTAATCTTGGGGATGCCCCGGAAGGCATCCCCTCTTTCGTATCAATCCATCGGTATGTCACTTGGAGCTATATTTTTATTCATCACATGATATGAGTTTTGCTTGGAGCATCATTTGTTTTAGTTTGCTTTTTGTTTTTAGTTTCCCACAATCATTGTTTTCTGCACACACCCACTTGAGAAACACACAATATCATAACAACTTATTAGAATACTCTATGTGCTTCACTTATATCTTTTGAGCTAGGCAGTTGCTCTAGTACTTCACTTATATCTTTTAGAGCACGGTGGCCTATAGATTTTATAGAAATAATTGCACTCTCATTCTTTACTTATATTTGTTTGAGAGTTAATAGACAGCGATGGTAATTTGCATGGGACATAAGACTAGTCCAAAAATAATAGGTATTCAATGAGTGCATAATCAAAACCACATGTAGCACATAAAAGAGAAATCATGGTTAATGATATTAATGTGATAATGTAAAAAAGCATGAGTGCATGATCATTGGTTAATAAAGGTATCATGAATTAGAGGTTGTTAACTTTTTGTTCATCCAAATATTTTTATAGCATGGTGATGATGTGTGAGCATATTTATTCCTCGTTGAAATCCTAGTGCTGTTTAGGTCGGGGGCGCGCGATGGTTAAATCCTACCAACCTCCTCCCTAGCGGCATGCGAGTAGTGCTTTGCTTCGAGAGAGCTTATAAAACCTTGCAATAAGTATGTGAGTTCTTCATGACTCATGTGAATCCATGGACATACGCACACTCACCTTCACATATTTGCTAGCCTCTTCGGTACCATGCATTGCCCATTCTCACCTCGAGGATCGATGCAACTTTCGCAGGTGCATCCAAACCCCGTGACATGATACGCTCTGTTGCACATAAGCCTCATTATATCTTCCTCAAAACAGCCACCATACCTACCTATTATGGCATTTCCATAGCCATTCCGAGATATATTGCTATGAAACTTTCACCGTCGCATCATATGACTTGTACTTCCATAGTCATATTGCTTTGCATGATCATATAAGCTGACATAGTATTTGTGGCAAAGCGACCGTTCATCATTAATAGCATACATGTTACGCTTGATCATTGCACATCCTGGTACACTGCCAGAGGCATTCATATAGTCATACAGTTTTTCATGTTGAGTTGTAAGTAAATAAAAGTGTGATGATCATCATTATTAGGGCACTATCTCAGTGAGGAAAGGATGATGGAGACAATGATTCCCCCACAAGTCGGGATGAGACTCCGGACGAAAAATAAAAGGAAGAAAGAAAAAAAAGAGAAAAAGAAAAAAAAGAAAGAAAAAAATGATAAAAAATAAAAAAATAAAATAAATAATAGAAAAGAGAGAAGGGACAGTGCTACTACCTCTTATTCCACACTTGTGCCTCAAAGTGGCACCATGTTCTTCATATAGAGAGTCTCTTGTTTATCACTTTCATATGCTAGTGGGAATTTTCATTATAGAACTTGGATTGTATATTCCGATGACGGGCTTCCTCAAATGCCCGAGGTCTTCATGAGCAAGCAAGTTGGATGCACACCCACTTAGCTACTGTTGAGATTTCATACACTTATAGCTCTAGTGCATTCGTTGCATGGCAATCCCTACTCCTCGCATTGATATCTTTTGATGGGCATCTCCATAGCTCGTTGATACGCCTAGTTGATGCGAGACTTTCTTCTCCACTTTTCACCCTTTTGAAACCTACCACCATATTCTATTCCGCCTTTATGCTATGTCCATGGTTCATGCTCATATATTGCGCAAGTAATAAAAAGTTGAAGCGCGTTAAAAAGTATGATCCAATTGCCTGACTTGACACCATGGTGCTTGACATTTGTATTTATGTGGTGAAGACGGAGCCATGCTATTTTGATATGATAAAATGAATAGGGGGTGAACATTCTTTTTGGATCGTATACTTTGAAACTTGATGATTATGTTTCTTATGTTTATGAATATTACTATGTTGATGTTTATTAATTCATCATTTCTCAATGAACAAACCTACAATAGATTACATGTTGCGTACCATGTCACATCAAAAATTCTTGTTTTTATCATTTACCTACTTGAGGACCCGCGGGAATTAAGCTTGGGGATGCTGATACGTCTCCAACGTATCTATAATTTCTGATTGTTCCATGCTATTATATTATCATTCTAGGATACTTTTTGGGTTTTTATATACCAATTAATATTATTTTTGAGCACTAACCTATTGACCTAGTGCCCAGTGCCAGTTGCTGTTTTTTGCATGTTTTTTGCTTTTCAGGTTTACCCTACCAAACAAAGTCCAATTGCTACGAAACTTTAATATGATTTTGTCTTGACTATATGAAGACTTAGAAGCTTCGGAAGTAGACGCGAGGAAGCATGAGGGGCCCATGCCACGCCCTGTTAGGTAGTCACCCCCCTGGCTGCCCTCTCGTGCCCCTCTCTGGCCTATAAATCATCATATATTCTGAAAACCCTAGGAGAGCTCCCAAAACACTTTTTCTGCCGCCACAAGTCTCTGTGGTTCTACTGTATACCCATATGGCGACCTTTTCCGGCGATCTGCCCGAGGGGGAATCGATCACGGAGGGCCTCTACATCACCCTTGCTGCCTCCGTGATGAGTTGTGAGTAGTCCACCACAGACCTACGGGTCCGTGGTTTGTATCTAGATGGCTATCTCTCTCTCTTTTGATCTTCAATACAATGATCATTGCATCTTTGCTTTGATCCACTCGATGTAATCCTTATGTGTTGTGTGTTTCTTGGGATCCGATGAATTGTGGGTTTATGTTCAGATTATTCATGAAAAGTATTTCAGTCACCTCTGATTATTATTATGATTCTTAATTGCATGATCATTATAGGTCTGTGGTTTGGCCAACTAGATTAATATTTCTTTAGAACCGGTTGGAGACACCAACCGGGACTAAAGGGTTGAGGCTTTAGTCCCGGTTGGTGTCTCCAACCGGGACTAAAGGTTAGACCTTTAGTCCCGGTTGGAGACACCAACCCGGACTAAAGGGGTTCTAAAAGTTTCTGTTTTTAGTTTCTGTTTTAAATTGCTTATATCTTTTAGGATATTTGATTTTTTTTGAGTGATTCTTTTTGCATTAGATTCAAAATTTTGTCTAGTTTCTGTTTATGCCATTAGTTTTCAAATTTGAATGGTTTTAATATGAATTTGTTCAAATTTTCTTCAAACCCTAGATTGTGAATAACTTGAGTTTAAAAATAGTTTTTAATTTAATTCTTTTTGCTCCTAGTCACATGTTAGATTATTGTCACAATAAGATTTATTTGGTTATTTTTAGAATAATTTAAATTAGGATTTTAATTAAAACAGTACTGTTTTGCTTATATAGTTGTTTTAGTCATTTAATTGTTGTTTTCTATTATTTTTAGTTAGTTCTTTCTGTAGATTTTAACATGTTGTTGTTTTCTATTATTACTTATTTTATTTTCATTGAAATTCAATATTATTATTACTTATTTTGTTTATTTTAATAATTATTTGGAATTCAAAAAATTAAATCATGTGACATCAAGACCTAAGGGTTAATAGGATTGATAGCTTACTATTGTCAGGAAAACAACAAGTGCAGACTTGGAAACTAGGGGCGATAGAACCTGAAAGTTAAGCGTGCTGGGGGTGGAGCAGTGAGAGGATGGGTGACCGGCCGGGAAGTTAGATGATTTGGAGGGGTGATTAGAGATTAAATTGTCAAATAATTCAAAGATTTGAAAATCGGAAAAAAACTTAAAAACAAATCAAAAAAAATTCAAAAAAAAATTTCAAAAAAAAAATTTCAAAAAAATTCCTTTAGTCCCGGTTGGTGTTACCAACCGGGACTAAAGGCTCGACCTTTAGTCCCGGTTCATAACACCAACCGGGACTAAAGGTCCTCCACCCCAGCGCACGAGCACAGCCACGTGGAGGACCTTTAGTCCCGGTGTGTGACCAACCGGGACTAAAGGGGGGGGGGGCTTTAGTCCCGACCCTTTAGTGCCGGTTGCAAAACCGGGACTAAAGGCCCATTTTCTACTAGTGTTTACTTGCAAATAACGAGTCCAAGGGGATTGACAACCCTCTTGCCGCATTGGGTGCAAGTGTGTGCTTTTTTGGGTGCAGCCGCTGAAGACGGTTGACGAAGGATATTCCTATTGGTTCGATAAACCTTGGTTCTTAACTGAGGGAAATACTTACCCGCATTGTGCTGCATCACCCATTCCTCTTCACGGAAAACCCAACGTAGATCACAAGCATCACCTGGCTACATGCAGGGCCTTAGAACAAGAAGAAGACAAAAGACAACTCTGTTGCAATCGGACACATACAAGTAATGTCAATTACATGAAGTTAATTCCAATGATCCCGTGCACAAATACATAGGGTTGCAAGGCATTGCCTCAACCCATTGCCTTACCTAACTACTCACACATGGCGATTGGATCGCAAGATGATCTCATTGAAGACAACATGGAGATTAATGATTGATTGATAATATGTCTTACAATGGTTGCGGATGCAGTGCAGCGATTACAAGTATGACTAATCCTGGAGAGAATGGCTATGGTGATGGAGGTGGAGATGGCTAATGGAGATGAGATGGGAATTTGTGGCGGCTAGGGTTGAAGATGGTCTCTGGTTCTCTGTTTCGCAAATGGTGCTCTCTCTCTCTCTCTTCCTATTGAGATTCTGGTGTGGCCCCTTTATAAAAGTTGTTCAGGTGGATGCCCTGGTGCCGACGGTAGGCGGTATGATCAGTGGTACAAGAAGGCGCGTGCTACTCCCGCAAGAGTTGTTGGGGTTCCCTAAAGAGGAAGGGTGATGCAGCAAAGAAGCAAAGTATTTCCATCGGTTAAGAACCAAGGTTTAATCAAACCAATAGGAGGCAACAAGCAAACAACTTTAGCAGCACCTGCTCACAAACAAAGAATTTGCTTGCACCCAACTTGGCAAGAGGGTTGTCAATCCCCTTGTCTTGCTAGTTACAAGATTAATACTAATGGTGATAGATGGAAGTTGTAAAGTAATATGAAAGCAAGTAACAGTAGCAATTTTGTTGTAGAAGGATTCAATTGAGAAAAGACCCGGGGGCCATAGGTTCACTAGAGGTAACTCTCTCGAAAGTAGATAGTGATGTGCTAAACAAATTACAGACGGGCAATTGACAGAATAGTAATCTTTATAACTATGATCATTCATGGCATAATGTCACATAGCCATTATGTCCGTGATAAGTAGACCATTAATCCAACAACATCTACTACTAATACTCCACCCCAAGACCACTATCCAGCATGCATCTGAAGATATTAAGTTTACAAGAAACAGAGTACTGCAATAAGCAAGATGGCATAATGTAGAGAGGAAGAAATCAATCAATATGACAGAACCCCATCATTTTCCCCTTATTGGCAACAATACAATACGTACCTTGGCCCTTTCTATCACTGGGCTTGATCACCGCAAGATTAGAACCCACTACAAAGCACCTCTCCCACTGCAGATAAAATACTCAAAGTTGGCCAAAGTAGAAAGATAGATCAGAGAGAAATACAAAAGCTATTTAATTATGCAACAAAGAAACTCCAAAAGATTCAATTGATTTCAATGATCAATCTGATCATAAACTCACAATTCATCATGTCCCATTAAACGCAGCGCGAATTACATTGGATTGATCCCAATCATACAAAAGAAGAAGGGGAACATGGTATTGAAGATCCAAAAGAGAGAGAGCGCCATCTATCTACTGCTATGAACCCGGAGGTCCTAAAGAAACTACTCACACATGATCATGAAGGCAGCAAGGTTGATGTAGAGGCCTTCGATGATGGCTTCCCCCTCCGGGAGGACTCCGGAATAGGGCTCTAGATGGGATCTCTTTGGACAGAGGCTTAAGGTGGTGATAAAATTCTTTTGAAAATACGTTGGAGGGTTTCTGAATTTATAGGGATTTATGGCGGTGGAACGAGGTCGGTTGGGGTCCCTAGGCTCCCACACGGCATAGGGGCATGCCCCCCAGGGTGAGCAGACTAGCTGTGTGGGGCCCCTACAGCTCCTCTCGATCTCTCCCAAAGCTTCCCAGGTGTCTTGTTGCCCAAAAAAATCGTGTTAAATTGGCAACGTATTTTGACCTCCGTATATATTGATTTCCTGTGAAACCAAAAACAAGCAGAAAACAGGAACTGTCACTGGGTACTAAATTAATTGGTTATTCCATAAAAATAATATAATTTGCTATTAAAAATATATACAAGTGATAGTATAATAGCATTTAACAATCAAAAATTATAGGTACATTTCAGACGTATCAGCGCGCTCATACCATGCACTGTCTTGTGCTTTGTTTAGATTGCTGCGCCTCCTGTTGACTTGCCTCTTCCACGAATCTTCGTATTTCCTTCCAAGTGAAGATAATCTTCCATATTGAGGCCCATTTCCTGGGGAAACACATTAAACAAAGGATTTCGCGATCTCTCGCATCTATTAGTCATTAGTGGCAACATCAGAGTGATTTTCTCGGAAATTCTAGGATTATTCGATTTAAACAACGGTGTGATGAGCGCAAAAATATCGCTCATCAATCATGTGAGTTTTTGATCATGATTGTGATCATGGGCATTGTTAATGGAGTTAAATTACATGATGTATCATCTATGATGAGTTTCTTTAAGTTGGGTCGAATCTTCTTCATGTTGTGCATTGAATATTTGGGAATCATGGGATTATATGCTGCATATCTTATAATTTTTGGAGATACGTGAGGACATTGGGGTGACTCTATGGATTAAGATGAAAAGATAAAGATCGTGTGGTGATTGTCTAGTATAATTTCGGGGCTGCTTGAGGTGACATCGGTGCGTGCTCAACAGATTAAGATTAGAAAGACAAACTTTGAGGTGTGATTACCATACCTTTGAGATCTCATCCCACTTTGATCCTACAAAAAGGGGGACTTTGGTGTGATTCTTTACCACACTTTATGAGGATATATCATGTATTTTTATGAAGTTGATGATGTTGAGAGTTGGCACCAGTGAAACTATGAACTCTAGGTCTTGTTTCCAAGCATTGAAACTCTGCTTTACTCACTTTTGCAACTTGATACTTTGCTATTTTTATTTATTCTAAAAATACAAAAATACTTCTACCAAACAAATTAGAAATCTATTCACCGAACTAGTGCACCTAAGTGATCGAGAACTGTGTTTGGTGTGTTGGGAACACAAGAGACTACTTGTATCTCGATTGCAGGATTGCTTGAGAGTGGAATACTTTCAACCTAGACCTCCCATGGATTGATAAACCTTAGGTCATCCACTTGATGGAAGTTGCTGCTGTCCTACGATCCTTTGCCCTTGGAGGCCCAATAGAGTCTACAAGAATAGAACTGCGTAGTAGACATCAAGCAATTTCTGGCACCGTTGCCGGGGATGTGAGTTCTTGAAGGTATCTTCTTTAGATGTTGCAATTGTATATTTTAGTTTCTTGTTTTTATTTTACTAGTTATTTACTTTTTCTTATCATAAAAACAAAGTATAACTGAAATGCTCCTTAAAAGTCTTGAACCAATACCTTGTGATGATGAAAGAAAGAAAGGAAAAGTTATTCGTATGTATTGTTTTAATATGAATTATGCTAATAATATGGAAAACAATAAGCTTGGGGATGATGGGTTTGAAAATCCTTTTGCTAGTAAGGATGAAGTGTTTGAAAATATTTTTGCTAGCAAGGAAGTTGAGTTTGAGAATGTTTTTGCTAGTGAGGATGATGATGATATGTTTGAAAATATATTTGGTATTAAATACGTGTATGTTAACCCTTTTCCTTATGATAATGGACATGAAATAATGATTCAATATGAACTTTTTAGAACTCCCGACCCTAGCTTGGAGAATAAAATTTACTATCGTGAGAATGTGCCTCCTATTTATTATAATTGCAATATTACTGAAATTGGGTTCGGAGAGGTCAAGACTTTAGGTACTATTGGTCCCACTATTTTGGAGGGTGTTATGATTGATTATGATGATTGCAATATTATTGAAAGTTGGTTTGGAGAGGTTAAAACTTTAGGTAGTGTTGATCCCACTATTTTGGAGGATGTTACGGTTGATTATTATAAGAACAAGGTTGCTATCTATGATGACTATTATAATGATACTTATACTAAAAACAATAATAATCATCCTCGTCAAACTTCACATGGTTATGAAGATAAATAATCCCCCAGTGAATACCACCCTTTTAATATGCAATTGGTTCATAACAATCAACTTTCACATGATAGCTTTATTGTTGAATTTGCTACCACTGTTACCGACAAGAAATAATTTACTTATGTCGAGAGTAATAATACTTTTATTCATGTGGATCATGAAAAGAATTTTTCATGTGATAGCTATATTATAGAGTTTGATCATCATGCCATTAAAAATTATTATGAGAGACGGAGACATGGTTATAGATATCTAAACAATATCAAATCTCCTCTCTTTATGTTGAAAGTTTTAAAGTTGAACTTATTTACCTCACCTATGCTAGTTACTTCACCCTCCAATGATTTATTTGCTTATAAGATTCCTATGCATAGGAGGTGGGTTAGACTTAAATGTATTTAATACAAGCTTTTTTATGCTCTCTTTTGTGCTTTAAAATGATTATGACTCTGGTTTTCTTGTCAGCATCATTAAAATCACTTACCTAGCTAAAATGTATTCAAGAAAAGCGCTTGTGGGAGGCAACCCACATTTATCCTTTAATTTTGCTTTGAGTTTATAAAGTTGCTATTTTCTGTAGAACAAAGTTTTTTATGTTTTTCTTTAATAAAGTGCCAAAAATTGTCTTTAGCATGTTAAGTTCACAATTATTTGTGTTGCTGTGCTGAAACAGATAGTTTTTCTGCTACTGTTAGATTAGAAGTTAAAACAACATAAAAAATCATAAAAAAATTCACAGTACACATATATGGGCTCTCTCTTACATGATATTTGTTCAGATGTTTCTAAGTTACAAAAGTATATTTAGAAATTGCATCTTCACGTACTATTCTGTTTTGACAGATTCCTGATTAACATGTCTTTAGTTATATATGTTTGTTTTTTGTTGTTACTATAGAGGTGTAGGAATTTTCAAATTGTGTAGGCATACAGTAGCTAATGATTAGTTACAACTTTATAATTTATTCACAGCAATGCATTACTAGATACAATTTTTATTTGGACTAACCTATCTCACAAAGTCTGTGTAAGTTTTGTGTCAATGGAGTTTTTAAGACCTAGGGGAGACAATCATATGAGAAATTTGGAGATGCAAGCGCTCAAGCATGGGGATGCCATCCCCAAGAAACTTTCAAGAAATGTCAAGCTTCTAAGCTTGGGGATGCCCAAGGCATCCCCCTTCTTCCTCAACAACTATCGGTTTGTCTTGGTTTGACCTATGTTTTTATTTGTTCACATATTATGTGCTATTCTTGGAGCATCTTTTTTCTTTTTCTTTTTGATCATTACAATCCTCACATCAAAAATGTTATGAATTGAGAGAGTATATGCAAGGCTACATATTTTTTAGAATTGCTCTATTGCTTCACTTATATCTTTTAGAACATGTGCAAGTAGAAACACTTTAAACTCTTTGATCTTCACTTATACCTTTTGGAGAGCAGAAATAGCAATTGATTTGTGAATTAATTTGCATATGGTTGGCAGTGTGTTAATATGTTGGTATTCAAATGATAAGTTTGTATAGGTGGTATGATCAAAAATTTCCATGAACAATCTCTAGAAGTTAAAAACTAGAGAACTGGATTCTTTGCAATTATTTGGTGATAATTTGATGGCAATAAATTAGCATTGTGATGAATGAACTTGCATCTAGAAGTGGTTAATGTATTAAATTTGACTGAACCTAAGCCATTCTTTCATTTAATTAACTAAAAGTTGGTACCTTAAGTAGAAACTGGAATAAATGAAAGTATTGAAGTGGTGCTGTAAGTAAACCAACAACTTTGGTTTAGGCTCGGATGCAAGGGGGAATTAATTCAGTTCAAACTACTAATACATCTCAAATCTGTCTATAATGTTTTATTGTTAAATGCTATTATAGTATCATTCTTACATATTTTAGCTATCATTTTATATTATATTTCTGGACTAACATATTAATCCAATCCCTTGTGCCAGTTGCAGTTTTTTGCTTGTTTTTGATTTTACAGAAAATCGATACCTATGGAAGTCCAAAAACGACGAAACCTTTTGATGATTTTTTCTGGAACATAAGAGACCCTAGAAGATATTGGAGAGGACCAGAAGACCCATGAGGTGGTCACAAAGCACGGGGCGCGCCCTGGGGGGTAGGGCGCGCCACCCTGGCTTATGGGCCCCTCGTGACTCCGTTTGCCCTAATTCTTCGCCTATAAATTCACAAATATTCAGAAAGCCTTGGAGCGAGACCCAAAACAATTTTATCACCGCCGCAAGCCTCTGTTCCAAATCGATCCCATCTGGAGCCCTTTTTTGACACTCTGCCGGAGGGGGGAATCATTGGGGAGTCCATCTTCATCAACCTTGCTGCCTCCATGATGATGTGTGAGTAGTTCTTTCAGGACCTACGGGTACATAGTAGTAGCTAGATGGCTCTCTCTCTCTCTCTTTTGATATTCAATACAATGATCTCTTTAGAGATCCATCCGACGTAATTCTTGTGGTGTGTTTGCTGGGATCCGATGAATTGTGGATTTATGATCAGATTGTTCATTGAATTTATTTGAATCTCTTGAGGTTTCTTTGCTATGTAATTTTATAGCTATGTATGTTTTCTGATCTATGAGTCTTGTTTGTCCAACAAAAAGAGTAGTTCTTCGGAGGGAGTGGTGCATAATAGTGGGTTCAATCTTGCGGTGATCTTGTCAGTGACAAAAGGGACGAAGGTATGTATTGTATTGTTGCTACTAAGGATAAAATGATGGGGTTAATCTTATTACTAGGTTTTCTTCTATCTACATGATGTCATCTTGCTTATTGCATTACTCTGTTTCTTGCAAACTTAATACCACCAGATGCATGCTGGATAGCGGTCTTTGGGTGGAGTAATAGTAGTAGATGCAGTTGGATTATGGTCTACTTATCACAGACGTAATGCATATGTGAGATTATGCAATGAATGATCATAGTATAAATTGCCACTATTATGTCAATTGCCCAACAGTAATTTGTCTACCATATCACTACATGCTTTTGAGAGAGATGCCTCTAGTGAACCTATGGCCCCCGGGTCTATTTTTCATCAATACAGAAACTCCTACAATTTGCTCTTTTACTTTCTTGCCGCTTTACCCTATCACTATTTGCTTTTAATCTTGTAGCTAGCAAGAACAAGGGGATTAACAACCCTCTTGCCTTTGTTGGGTGCAAGCAATTTATTTACAATTTATTTGTTTGTGTGTAGGTAGAGCTAACATTGTGAGCTTAGTGACTCCTACTGGTTCGATAAACCTTGGTTCTTAACTGAGGGAAATACTTTTTGCTGCTGTGCTACTTCACCCTTCCTCTTCGGGGAAATCCAACAACTCCATCGTGAGTAGCAACTACCCCCTCAGAGAATGGAATTGCATGGTTCTATGTTAATGCCACAAAGCACTTGTGTAGTATCTTAAGTTCTTTATGATTAATGCAAGTTCAAAACTTTATGTACTTCCACTTCATCCATATTGCTAGACTCTTCGGAATCGAGCATTACCCACTCTCACGTCGACACATGGTGCATACATCGCTGATACATCCAAATCATGTGGGAGGACTTCCTCATGTCCTCCTACACATGAGTCCATATATCTTCCTCAAAACAGCCACCATACCTACCTATCATGGCATTTCCACAGTCATTCTGAGATATATTGCCATGCAACTTCCATCATCATTTACATTATGTCGGTGTACTAAAGTATGGGTCTTTTTAGTACCCCTTACTTGTGCACGAACAGTTGTAGCCGTACCGCGGCAAGCCTTGCCGGGGAATAGCTAGGAGTAATCACGAGACTAAGACGACAAGGAGACATTCAAGTCAACGATCAGACCAGAGAACAGAAGACCAAAGGGTTGCGGAGGCCCGGCAAGGCCTCGCGCCAGACAAGGACCCGGTCCCGGCAAGCCCCGGGCCCGGCAAGGATTCGGTCCCGGCAAGCCCCGGGCCCGGCAAGGATTCAGCCCCGGCAAGGCTCTACACAGTGCAGCGCTATCGCTCCAGTGCAGCGGCCAGCCTTGTCATTTAGGGCTTGTCCTCATGGTGACGTGGTGCGATGCTGGCCACGAGATGCTTGAGCGGTGCTGATGGGATGGCTGCTTTTGCCCATCCCCTGAAAAGCTTTTCCAAGCCCAAGACGCTAAGGGACACCTCAACGGGCACCTCACGGTGCATTTAATGAGCTTGTCCTAAGCCGTCAGGGTTAGGTATGATAACACTGTAGCTACTTTCCACCTCATGCCTTATCTCGTACGCCACTGTGGTAGCCCCTTTGATTAATATAAAAGGAGGCCCGAGACGTACAGGGGGGCAGGGGGACTTCTGGAGGCCCATTCTGCATGCGTAGCTGCTACTGTAGCTCCCAGAACTTGGCCAAGAACATCCAGCATAATACATTCAAAGCAGGAGTAGGGTTTTACGCATCCGTGCGGCCCGAACCTGGGTAAATCCCCGCGTGCTGTTCGTTAGTTCTGCTCTTCGTGCAATCCTCTCCCCTTGCCGAACCGTAAGGGATCTCCTTGATCCCATAGGTGTTCGTTTCCCATGACATCTTTGGCGCGCCAGGTAGGGGGATCGAGGTTCTGCGAACCTGATCTGGTGATCAGCGCGTCAGATCTTCGATCATCTTCACCGCCATGGCTCCCAAGAAGAAGGGTTTCACGGCGGTTGGTCCATCTGCATCCGTCGTGCCTGATGCTGCGCGCGCAGGCGACGGGGTAGGCGCGGATGGAGGAGGTGGAGGCTCCGAGCTTCCACGGCTTTCTGGCGATCCGAGCCGGACGAGCAACAGGTC
Organism: Elymus sibiricus; assembly: GCA_039707655.1. NCBI lineage: Eukaryota > Viridiplantae > Streptophyta > Magnoliopsida > Poales > Poaceae > Elymus > Elymus sibiricus. Next base: position 18,639,180 of record CM077671.1, read on the forward strand.
CAAGGATGGAGCTGCGCGACCTGCGGGTGGTGCAGCGACTTCCAAGGATGGAGCGGCGCCTTCCAGGACGAATATGCCGGTGCATGCACCGCGACCTTCTCAGGACGCGCGTGACGTGCAGCCTCAAGACGTTGGTGGTTCTAGGCGTCCGCATGGGAAGACCCCTGCGCATCACTCCCAGGGTGCGCAGGGCCAAGATCCGCGTAAGCACGCTGGTGGAAGCCGCGCACGGGTGCAGAGTCGTGATGGCGCTCCTTCTAACCCTGTTAGGAGTTTGAGCACCTCACGTTCTTCGCACCTGTCGCCGCCGCCTACGCCAGCAGAGGCGTTGGCGCGAGCTCAGCTGCTCCTAGACTTCCCTCCCGCCGCGGAGAAGCTAGACGAGTGGCGAGCCGCTATCCAGAGCCTCATCGGCCTAGCCAACAACGACGTGCCGCAGCAGGGTGAACCCTCGCGACTGCAGTCGTCTAGGCTGGTGCATGGCGATGGAGAGAAGACCGGAGCTGGAACGACTACGTTGCGTTCCCCTCCGCTGCATCAAGAGCGGTCGTTAACTCGACGGACCGGCGCCCGTGAGGATGATTCCACGGCATCGTCTGATCCGCGGGTTCGCCGCGATCAACGTCATGTTCTCCGGGAATGGAAGAAGGAGGACGCTCGAACCACCATCGAGCGCCGAAGGGAAGCGCGTCGCCAGTCCGACAAGCGCGCTGGGACCGCTGTTGACGAGCCCGCGCCAGGGTACCCTGGCTCCCTACCTTACGAGGTGGGTTGCCCAACGTTTACTCGTGAGCTGCGGCAAGTCCAGTGGCCCAGCTCCCGCTCCTTCAAGCCGGAAGTACCAGAGAAGTACGACGGCAAGACCCACCCGTCCGAGTTCTTGAGCATCTACACCATCGCGGTGCAGGCTGTCGGGGCTCGTGACGATAAGGTGCTGGCCAACTACTTTCCGTTGGTACTGAAGCCCAACGTGAGATCGTGGTTGATGCACCTGCCCGAGAATTCCATCTCTTCTTGGGCCGACCTGTGCCATCAGTTTGTTGGCGCCTTCACCGGCGGCCACCAAGCTCCTGGCCAGGAGAGTGATCTGCACATCATTCCCCAGAAAGAAGGCGAGACTTTGCGCAAGTATATCCAGAGGTTCAGCCGCATCCAACACAACATTCCTGACGTTCATCCCGCCGCCGTCATCAGCGCCTTTCATCAGAATGTACGCAATCGTAAGATGCGGGAGGAGCTGGCGATGAACAAAGTCAAAGATGTCGCCGAGCTTTACGCTTTGGCTGATAAGTGTGCTCGGGCAGAGGAAGGAAGGAGACTCCCCGGCGAGAACGCTAGCGCTGGAGTCGACTCCGATAGCGAAGACGCTCCTGCCCCGGCAAGGAAGGGGCGGCGGAAGAACAAGAAGCGCAAGGGCAAGGCCGTGCTTGCTGTTGAAGGTTCCGGCAACACCGGCACTGCCAAGAAGTCCAAGACCGATGACCCCAGCAAGGAGATTGCCGGGTGTGCAGCGTGTCAGGCCTTGGCGGCTGCCGACAGGCCGGAAGGATCCGGCAAGCAGTACTGTAAGATCCACCGTACCAAGGGCCATGATCTCCAAGACTGCCGGCAAGTTGAGGAGCTTGCCGAGAAGTAGCGCGCCGAGTACGAAAGGCGCGACAAGGAAAGAGCCCAAGATGGTACCGGAGGGTCCGGTAGGAAGCGCGGTCGAGGAGGTCGCCGCGGCAAGCCCAGGCAGCAGCAAGAGAAGCCTGCCCGGGGCCGCGCCAAAGAGCAAAGAGATGAGGACGATGATGCAGAGGGCGACGAGTCCAGTGAACACGAGTTCCAGAAGGCTACAGAGGCCATGTGCGTTGACGGGGGTGCTTCGTTGCATTCCTCTCACCGCCAGCTCAAGCAGTGGGCACGCGAGATTAATGCAGCAGAGCCATCCCTCGATGCCCGGAAGCCACTGAAGTGGTCCCACACGCCTATCATTTTTGACGCCGAGGATCACCCTGATCGCACAACTGCGGTCGGGTGTTTGCCGTTGTTGGTTTCACCAACGATCCGCAACCTCCAGGTGACGAAAATGTTAGTGGACGGTGGGGCCGGCCTGAACCTGATCTCGCCCGATGTGATCAAGAGGCTGCAAATTCCCGACGAAGACCTTGAGGAGACAGGTTCTTTCCAAGGGGTCAATCCGGGAAGGAACCAGCCGAAAGGCAAGATCACGCTGTCGGTAACATTCGGCAGCGAGCTGAACTTCAGGACGGAGAAGGTCGTCTTCGACGTCGCCAAGATACCGTTGCCGTACAATGGAATCCTTGGCCGCCCAGCGCTGGCTAAGTTCATGGCGGCCTCGCACTACGCCTACAACGTCTTGAAGATGCCCGGTCCAATGAGCGTCATCACTGTCCACTCCGACAAGAAAGACGCGCTCATTTGCACCGACAAGCTCTACCGGGAAGCAGTTGCAGCGTCTGCCGTTAAGGCGCATGCTCCTGCCGCTCAAGATCCTGGCAAGAAGAAGCAGCCCGGCAAGACCTCTGGTATGAACTCCGGCAAGCGCGCCTCTCCGGAGTGCTGCGCTGCCGTCGAGGGTGCCCCAGAGAGCTCTGCCGGCCAGATCAAGAAGTCCAGGGCTGCTCCGCCTGAGACCAAGAAGGTGCCCACCAAGGAGGACGGGACGGGAGGAACTTTCACCATAAGCTCCACCCTTGATGACAAATAGGAAAGCGCGCTCGTTGCCTTCCTGCGGGCGAATGTCGATGTGTTTGCATGGCAACCATCTGACATCCCCGGTGTTCCCAGGGAGGTAATTGAGCACCACCTAGCTGTCTGTCCCCACGCGCGGCCCGTCAAGCAGAAGGTGCAGAAGCAAGCCTTGGAGCGGCAAGAGTTTGTTGCGGAAGAGATAAAGAAGCTTGAGGCGGCAGGCCTGGTTAGAGGAGTCCTCCATCCTACATGGTTGGCCAATCCAGTTGTTGTGCGCAAGGCGAATGTTAAATGGAGGCTATGTATTGACTTTACAGATATCAATAAAGCCTGTCCAAAAGATCCCTTTCCCTTGCCGCGCATCGACCAGATTGTGGATTCCACTGCCGGCTGCGATCTGCTGTCATTCCTTGACGCATACTCAGGCTATCACCAGATCTTCATGGCAAAAGAAGACGAAGAGAAGACCGCATTTATCACCCCATGTGGCACATACTGCTTCTTGCGTATGCCTTTCGAGTTGAAAAGTGCTGGGTCGACCTTCGCGAGAGCCGCCCAGATTGGTTTCAAGACCCAGCTTCATAGAAATATGGAAGCTTACATGGATGACATAGTGGTAAAAACCAAGGACAAGGCAACGCTCATTCAAGATCTGGAGGAGACATTTGCAAATCTGCGCAGGATCAACCTGAAGCTCAATCCAGAGAAGTGCGTGTTCGGTGTCCCATCCGGCAAGCTTCTCGGGTTCTTTATATCTCAGCGTGGAATTGAAGCCAATCCCGACAAGATCAAGGCAATTGAGCAGATTGAAGCGCCAAGACGAGTCAAGGATGTGTGTCGCCTTGCCGGCTGCGTCGCTGCTTTGAGTAGGTTCATCTCAAAGTCTGCTGAGCGCGCCCTGCCATTTTGCAAAATTTTGAAGAAGGCAGGTCCAATGAAATGGACTCCAGAAGCGGAGGCAGCGCTGCAGGATTTGAAGAGGTACCTCTCCTCTCCGCCAGTACTAGTCGCGCCTAGGCCACAAGAGCCGTTGCTGCTATATTTAGCGGCAACGAATCAAGTGGTTAGTGCTGCGCTGGTGGCGGAGAGAGAAGCAGAGGAGGATGCAGCGGCAACGGCAGACCCGCCAAGCGACTTGCCGGGGCCAGCCCCGGCAGAGTCTGGTGCTGACAAGGAAAGATCCGCGCAGTCAAGCCAAGTAGTGCAGAAGAAGAAGATGGTGCAGCGCCCAGTCTATTTCGTCAGCTCCCTGTTGCAAGGGGCTAGGTCGAGATATTCTGGTGTGCAGAAGTTGCTCTTCGGCCTTCACATGGCCTCGAGGAAGCTGCGCCATTACTTCCAAGCACATGAGATCACCGTCGTCACTCGCTTTCCGCTGCAACGGATTCTCCGGAACCCAGAAGCAACCGGCAGGATTGTGGAGTGGGCGTTGGAGCTATCATGCTTTGGTCTCAAGTTTGAAAGTTCTTCAACTATCCAGAGCAGAGCCTTGGCAGAGTTCATTGCAGAATGGACCCCAACGCCAGACAACGAAGTTCAAGAATCAGCGATTCCCGGCAAGGAAACAGATCGCGAATGGATCATGTACTTTGATGGAGCCTTTTCGCTGCAAGGCGCCGGTGCAGGCATGCTGCTTGTCGCACCCACCGGAGAGCACCTCAAGTACGTCATCCAGATGCATTTTCCCCGGGAGAGATCGACCAACAACACGGCAGAGTATGAAGGACTGCTTGCCGGTCTCAGGATCGCGGCAGACCTTGGGATCAGGAAGCTCATCGTCAGGGGTGACTCCCAGCTCGTCGTGAGGCAGGTCAACAAAGATTATCAGAGCCCGCTGATGGAAGCGTACGTCGATGAAGTGAGGAAGCTGGAGGAGCGCTTTGACGGTCTTCAGACAGAGCATGTTCCTCGATCAGAGAACAGCATTGCCGACGACCTGTCGAAGCGTGCCGCACTCAAGCTACCTGTGGAACCAGGGACTTTTGTGCTCCGCTTGACTGAACCATCCGTGTCGCCATCGACAAGGCCTGATAAGAGAAGAAAGTTAAGTACCGGCGAGTACTTCCCGGCAGGGCTTCCCGAAGCCCCCGGCAAGGATCTTGCCGGGAACGACCCGGTTGCCGGTGAGCAGCGGCTTCGCGCAGGACCTCTGGTTCTTGCCGCAGAAGCAAGCGCCCCTGCTGCCGAGGAAATACCAGTTGCCGGTGAGCAGCTGCTCCGCCAAGAACCTCAGGTTCTTGCCGTAGAAGCAAATGCTCCCGCAGCTGAAGACTCGCCTTTAGTCCTTGTCGCCGAGCCACAGGCTCTGGCATGGGCACAGCAAATAGTCCATTTCCTTCGGACAGGAGAACTCCCTGAGGAGCAGGAAGAAGCTGAGAAAGTAGCCCGTCAGTCAAGTATGTACCAGTTCGTCGACGACGTCCTGTACAGAAAGAGGCCCAACGGTGTGAAATTGAAGTGCATTCCTCGGGAGGATGGACTAGAGCTGTTGGCAGAGATTCACGGGGGCATATGTGGATCCCACATAGGCTCAAGAGCCCTTGTCGGCAAGGCATTCCGGCAAGGATTCTTCTGGCCTACTGCTCTCCAGGATGCAACTGCACTAGTAACCAAGTGTGAAGCGTGCCAGTTTCATTCGAAGCAACTTCATCAGCCAGCTCAAGCTCTCCAGACGATCCCTCTCTCCTGGCCCTTCTCGGTCTGGGGGCTCGACATACTGGGTCCCTTCCCCCGCGCTGCCGGGGGCTTCGAGTACTTGTACGTCGCTATCGACAAGTTCACGAAGTGGCCAGAAGTGGAAGCAGTGAGGAGGGTGACAGCACAGTCAGCAGTCAAGTTCTTCAAGGGGATTGTGTGCCGTTTTGGTGTGCCGAACAGGATCATCACCGACAACGGTACGTAGTTCACAAGTCGCACCTTCATGCAGTATGTCCAAGACCTTGGCGGCAAGATCTGTTTTGCCTCTATTGCTCACCCGAGGAGCAACGGCCAAGCGGAAAGGGCGAACGCTGAAGTGTTGCGCGGTCTCCGGACCAGAACTTTCGACAAGCTGCACAAGCATGGAAGACGCTGGATTGATGAGCTGCCGGCGGTTCTTTGGTCGATCAGGATGACGCCAAATCGAGCCACCGGCCAGACGCCCTTCGCAATGGTTTACGGAGCGGAGGCGGTTCTCCCCGCGGAACTCATATACGGGTCACCTCGAGTGCTCGCTTATGATGTGCTTGAGCAAGAGCAGGTGCGGCAAGATGACGCGCTGCTCCTTGAGGAGGACCGTCTTCGGGCTGCTGTGCGAGCCGCTCGCTACCAGCAAGCTTTGCGCCGCTACCATAGCCGCAAGGTTCACGCCCGGAGTCTTGAGGAAGGCGACCTTGTTCTTCGGCGCGTTCAGTCGGCCAAGACTTCCAACAAGTTGATGCCGAAGTGGGAAGGCCCTTACCGGGTAGTGCGAGTCACCAGGCCTGGCGCTGTCCGCCTGGAGACCGAAGAGGGCTTGCCAGTGAGCAACTCCTGGAATATCGAGCACCTTTGCAAGTTCTACCCGTAAGGCGCGGTTGTTCGGGTTTCTTGCTGTGATAGCGATACGGCCAGCAGGCTGCTGACGACCCGAATCCAGTGCTCGCGGCAGCGTAACGCTCTGGCAAGATCCCGGCAACGCCATTCTGTGCAAGTGTTGCCGCTGGCATGTAATTCTTTGTACAGAGCAGGCACACCCATGTGCATATTTTATAAGATCTATGTGCTTTACATTTCTTGTTGATTTCATGTCATTCTATATGCATGTATTATCTGAGATATGTATTGCACTCGATCCCGGTAAGAGCTAACGAACCGTCAAGGTTCCATACCTTTATTTTCTCTTCTTTCTTTTTCTCAAGAGATAGAAGATTCCCTCGCGCGCAAGTTTGTCGGGGGGGTAGGAGAATGGTGGTATGGATGCCAGACGACGTTCAAGGTTGGCGCCTTGCCGAAAGAAAAGGAATAGCGACAAAAAGCACAGCTAAGTTGCTAAACCCCTTAAGCAGATTTTAATTTTTGTAAGGCTGTATTCCCTTGAACGATTTCGGCTTTGTATGGAAAACCTGCACGCGATGGAATCTTGTCGTGATCGGCTGCGCCCTTACTCTGTTTCGAGTCCGCTCAACAATCTAGGTGGCCGCGCTGAAAGCGTCAAGATTTCTTGCCGTGAGCAGCACCACCCGCAAGCAGCTGACGACCCGAATCCAGCGCATGCGACGGTGTTATGTTCCGGCAAGTTCCCAGCAAAGCGTAGGGCATATGCCATACAGAAAGAAATTGAACAAGGGGAATAGCATGCCATGATTCAAAGAGAGCAAGTTATATTACAACCAGTGCTTGCCGCGTTTCTGACATAAGACAAATTGTCTTTTACATGGAATGCTGGCGGCAAGATGAAGAAGAGATAGGAGGCTACAGCTAGTCCCGGCGATCGCCCTCGACCCTCTTCACCTGGCTCACCCAATCGACGATGGGCGCGACAAGCTCTTCGAGAGCCTTGACGTCCGCGTCCTTCGGCAAGCTCTTCAAGGCTTTGGAGAGGTCGACGCCAAGGTTCCTGTACGCCACCTTCATCAACACCTTGCGGAGGACGAGCTGGCAGAGCCTCCGGGATTCGTCGACCAGCTTGCTTGTCTGGTTCGCCTGGAGTAGCTTGAGGGCGTCGACGAGCTTGTCGAAGAACATGGTTAGCCTGGCGCTTGAGGATATGTTGTCGTCGACAGAATATCCGAAGCCCGGCAAGTCCATGGCCTCCAGCTCCGCGCCAAGCTTCTCGGCAACGTCCGCCAGCCTGGCAGTCCAGAGCTTCACGCTAGAAGTGTACTCGTTGTGGGTGGTGGCGGCGTTCTGGAGCAGCTCTTGTTCGTCATGGAGGTCTTTGATAAGAGTCCTCTCACGAACTCGGGCGGCCTCAAGAGACTCCTCTAGCGTGGACAGCTTCAGCTTCAGATCTTCAATGGAGTCCTTGGCGGAGGAGAGCTGCTGGATCTTCTCGGATGCGGCAGCCTGCGTCTCCATCAGGCTGTGGAGAGCCTTGTCTCTCTCGGCCTCGAGTGTTGAGACCTTCTTGCCGTGGTCCTCGAGAGCGGCCCCCAGCTGCTTCGTCTTCTCTTCCAGCAAGTTCTTGGCGGTCTCCGCGGCTCCGGCAGCGTTGAGGGCCTCTTTGAGCTTGCCGGCATGGTCTTCAGTTAGAGCTCTGAGCGTCTTCAAGTGTTTCTGCTCAAGCTCCTGGACCCGCCGCGCGACAAGACTTTCGAGCTCTTCATCCTTGTTGCGAAGCTTGGCGGCAAGCGCCGCCTCGCGGGCGGCAAGGTCCTCTTCTTGGGCGTCAAGGCTGATGCGGCGCTGCGTCAAGAGGGCTTCTGCCGCGGCGGCTTGCTGGGAGGCCTCCTCCTGCGCTTTCCCGATGTCTGATTGCTTCAGCAGGAGGACGTTCCGCTCTTCCGCCAGCTGCTCCCGATAAATATTCAGCTCTTGGAGGGCCTCGCCATACCAAGCATGTGTCTCCGTGACGCGTTGTTGGAAGTCTCCTTCCGCGGCCTCGACGAGCGCTGCCCGGGAGTCCAGTTTCTCCTACCGGGCGCGATAGAGCGTCTGGAGCTTCTGAAAATTGTCGTTCATGGCTTGAAGTAGTTGCTCCTCCTTGAGCTCACTGACGGCAGCGGCGGTGATTCCCCCGTCAAGATGTTCTCCTTCAACCAGCTCTTCGATGTTTGCCGACCCCGGCATGCTGACAACGTTCTTGCTGGCCCTGATATATTGGCTTGAGGGAGGGGCCCGGGACGACGAGGGCTGGTCTTCGGCAGTCGAGGGCCCCGCGGCAGTAGAAGCGCCTGGCGCTCCTGCGGCGGAAGCGCCGTCAGTATTACCGCGGGTCTCCTCACCGGCCCCCTCAGCGGCCTTGGCGGCCTCGGCGGCAGCGGCCTTGGCGGCCTCAGCGGCAGCAGCCTCGGCGGCAGCAGCCTTGGAGGCCTCGGCGGCGGCATCCTTGGCGGTCTCTTCAATGACAGCGTCAGTATCCATGAGCTCTGTCAGAAGAAGATTCAAAGCCAAGAACTTGATTAAGATGAAGCCGGGAAGGAAGTTCAAGAAGACAAAAAGAAGAAAAACCAAAGCGACAAGAATTCTTTGGGGCAAGTAACTTTACCTGCGTCAAGGAAGGGGTTGCCAAAGCTTGCGCTTGCCGGCCCCTCCTCATCGTCGCGGTAGAGCTTGCCCGAAGACTCACCCCTGGGCGGTGTGATCGACGGAGGTGGCATGGCAGAGGCAGCTCCCGCTGTTGTTTCTCGATGTTGCTCCGCTCCTGCACGCCCGGAGATGTCAGCAGAGAAGATGCACACCCCGGCACGCGCAGTGGGTAGTGAGTAGAAGACTCACGTTGGGGGCTGCGCCGGGGGCTGCGTCGAGGGCTGCATCGAGGATTGCGTTCTGGGCTTGACTCCGAGCTGACGAGAACCGTTTCCGGCGCGCCCGAGGTGCTTGCCGACGGCTCGACGCTCGTCGAGGTCTTGGCCCTCTTCGCCATCCTCCGCGCCAAGGTCTCTATTTCCCTATGGAGATAAAAACAGAGCAAGATTAATCAAGCAAAACTAGAAGGATAAGAATCAAGGCTGCGGCGGGACTCTTACTCTTCTTCTTCTTCCTCGGAGCTGATGGCGGAGAGGTCGAAGCCGACCCCCGCCGCAGTTCCTGACGGAGGAGGAGGAGGAGTGGCCCTGGGCCGCTTGGCAGCGGCAGGTTGCGGTGCGGCCTCGCCGGCCGCCCCCTTGCCGGAGGCCTCGCTGCTTGAGGAAGGTTGGCGTGCTGGAGCGCCAGTGACGTTCTTCTGGAGGACGCGCCTCTTCCTGTGTTGAAGAGCTGGGGGCTCTTCTTCCTCCTCCTCTTCTTCCTCTTCGGCGGCGCCTCCGGCAGAAGAGCTCCCGGCAGCGGCTCCGCTTGGCTCCCCGGCAGCCTCGTCTCGCCCGGCAAGATCTTCCCGCAGTGGGTCCCCGCCTTCGCTGGAGTCAGTGCTGCCGGCTTCTTCTGCAAGGTTCGCCTCTTCCGCCCTGCTGGTGATGTAGGCGAGCTCCTCCTCCGTGGTGGCGCGGACAAGGTTCTCCTCGCGGATGGCCTTCTCCGTCAAGTTGTCGAAGAACGCCAGCGCCGGCTCCGCAGACGGCTCGATCCACCTCTCGTCGATGCTATGGGCATTAAACGCCGGCATCATGGCGATGATGGAGGTCAGTGATGAGTTGTTGCATAGTGGGACGACGCCCGCCGGCAAGTCTCCCACTGTTCCAGAATTGAAGAGCTGTTGGCAGAGGGCTGCGTGCCCCATGGCTGTCAGATCATTATCCAGCCCAGGCCGCACCCTCATGACGTCGGCAGCGTTCATGTACTCCCAGGCAGGGCGCCCCTTGTTCTGCAGTGGGGCGATGCGCCGGCGAAGGAAATCTGAAGAAATCATCTCTACCTTCAACCCGGCAGCCCTGAGGCGCAGTATCCTGGTGATTGCGATGGTGAGTTTGCTGTCGTCAGGGTCCGCGGCGCCCCAATCCTTGCCGCGGGCCACCTTCTGCTTCCGCACCTCGCAGAATGGTTGGGGCTCCTTTTCCCGGACCCAGCACCACTTGCCGCGCCACTCATCCCATCTATCGCGGTAGAGCCCCTCTGGGTACGTCTCCTTGGTTGCCGTCCTCGGGATCCAAGCGATGCTGCCGGAGAGGGCGTCGCCCCTTTGGATGCGGGGGTAGAAGTAGTGCCGGAAAAGTGTCGTGCTCGGGATGACCCCAACAAAATTCTCGCAAAGATGCGCGAAGACGGAGATGCAAGTCACGGCGTTCGGCGTAAAATCTAGCAGCTGGAAGCCGTAGGTGAGCATGATGTCTACGAAGAAATCCGAGTACGGAGGGCAGAGGCCGCACCAGAAGTAATCGGCAAAGAAGGGATAGTCTCCTGGCTTTGCCTTGCGAGAAGCTACACTCACTTTGGTGGCTGGATGCGCCGTGGTCTCAGTCGCCCATGCGAACTGGTACCTCTTCTTTAAGGTCTCCGCATCAAGCGTCGAGGGGAAGACGGCGCGTTCCTTCCGCATCTTCACCAACTTGCTCTCCGCCGCGGCGGCCGCTTCCGCCGCCTTGCCCTTGCTCAGCTTGGGCGGCATGGTGGCTATGGAAGTGGGCGCTGAAGACGTCGAGAGCGCGGTGGAGGCGGGTGGAGGGAGAAAGGCTCTGCTTTGGGCACGAGGAAGAAGACGATGGCGACGGCTCTGAGATTGAGATTGGAAAGGCGGAGGGGGTAAATGAGCAGTGCCCTCTGCGATTCCCTTTTTATGGGGAAGCCGCGAGGCAGGCTCTTTACCGCCCGCTTTTGCAGCGGAGTTTCCGCCCACGTCTCTCACGTCGCGCGATTAATGATTACGAGCAGTTATTCCCTGCCACGCGTGCCCGTGCACTGTTTTGGGCCTAGCCCAACAGGCCTGGCACCCGTGTATGGCCTAGGCCCGGGGGCTCCTGTCGGTGTACTAAAGTATGGGTCTTTTTAGTACCCCTTACTTGTGCACGAACAGTTGTAGCCGTACCGCGGCAAGCCTTGCCGGGGAATAGCTAGGAGTAATCACAAGATTAAGACGACAAGGAGACATTCAAGTCAACGATCAGACCAGAGAACAGAAGACCAAAGGGTTGCGGAGGCCCGGCAAGACTCTTGCCGGCAAGGCCTCGCGCCAGACAAGGACCCGGTCCCGGCAAGCCCCGGGCCCGGCGCGGATTCGGTCCCGGCAAGCCCCGGGCCCGGCAAGGATTCAGCCCCGGCAAGGCTCTACACAGTGCAGCGCTATCGCTCCAGTGCAGCGGCCAGCCTTGTCATTTAGGGCTTGTCCTCATGGTGATGTGGTGCGATGCTGGCCACGAGATGCTTGAGCGGTGCTGATGGGATGGCTGCTTTTGCCCATCCCCTGAAAAGCTTTTCCAAGCCCAAGACGCTAAGGGACACCTCAACGGGCACCTCACGGTGCATTTAATGAGCTTGTCCTAAGCCGTCAGGGTTAGGTATGATAACACTGTAGCTACTTTCCACCTCATGCCTTATCTCGCACGCCACTGTGGTAGCCCCTTTGATTAATATAAAAGGAGGCCCGAGACGTACAGGGGGGCAGGGGGACTTCTGGAGGCCCATTCTGCATGCGTAGCTGCTACTGTAGCTCCCAGAACTTGGCCAAGAACATCCAGCATAATACATTCAAAGCAGGAGTAGGGTTTTACGCATCCGTGTGGCCCGAACCTGGGTAAATCCCCGCGTGTTGTTCGTTAGTTCTGCTCTTCGTGCAATCCTCTCCCCTTGCCGAACCATAAGGGATCTCCTTGATCCCATAGGTGTTCGTTTCCCACGACACATTACATTAAAAGATGAGATGTGTTTACTCTTTGTCATTTTGCCTTGCATGATCATATATAGCTGGCATGATATTTATATGGCACAAACATTGTTATTCATTTTCATATATGCTATGCTAGATCATTGCACATCCTGGTACACTGTCAAAGGCATTCATATAGAGTATCTACAACATGTTGATCACCTGAGTTGAGTAATGGATAAATTCAAAAAGTGTATCGTTCATCATTGTAAGGTGTTGCTTCTACCATGAGAGATCAAATAAAGGATGCACCATGGAAGTGTCAATAAAAAAAGAGGATGAGAGAAAGAGAAACACCATTTTCCTTTTAGTATACACTTGTGCTTCAAAGTAGCACTTGTTCTTAGCAGGAAAATCATAAAGTTCTTTGAAGTAGCACTGCTGCATTGTAATAGAGAGTTTTCCTGAGCTTCATGTTTCATACACTAGTGGGGATCTTCACATTATAGAACTTGTTTTGTATATTCCAAGGATGAGCTTCCTCAAATGCTCTAGGTCTTCATGAGCAAACAAGTTGGATGCACACCCCACTAGTCAATTGGAGAGCTTTCATACATTCATAGCTCTAGTGCATCTGTTGCATGGCAATCCTTACTCTTGCATTAACGTTGATTATATGGCCCTACCATTGCCTAATGATTAGTTGCGTTGATGCAAGACTATCCTGTTTTTGACTTCTCATAAACCCCCATCATTTTTCTCTTTTTCCCTATAAGTGCTAAGGTCTAGGACTTGCGCTTTGAGTATTGCATGAGTAAGTTGTGTGGATAATACAGAAAGATCATGTAGTTGTTTTACTTGGTCGACCTTGGGTTGGTTTATGATAAGATTGCCATTAAACATTGAGAAATACAAAGGAAGAAACTGAGTTCCCATCATAATATTGACATTCTTTCTAAACCTTTGGCAAAGGGAATGTTGACTTGATGCATTGATTCATGAAAACATAATAGTGAATTTGTCTATGTGCTTTGATATTGCTTGATAATTGTTAACTTTAGACAATTGCTTTGCATCACCTTTCTCATGGTTAAACTTTAATGAGATCACATCAGATAATCATGTTCATGCTAAGGTATCATTCACAGCTAAAATTCTTTCTTTTGTTATCTACCTACATGAGGACGAGCAGCGATTAAGCTTGGGGATGTCGATATATTTCATACGTATCTATAATTTTTGTTATATTCATGCTATATTTATATCATTTATACAAAGTTTTGGCACACTTTTCTATTAGTTTTATTGGACTAACCTATTAATACAGTGCCAAGTGTCAGTTGTTGTTTTTTTTTTTATGCAACAGAATAAATATTTTTGGGGGACCAAAAAAATACAGGAAAAATACGCTGCCGTAGGAAATCACCAGGAGACCAACACCTGCCAAAGGGCTGCCAGAGCGGAGTGCCAAGGCCTTCACATGACCCAGCCACGCGGCCTAGGGCCTGGCCGCATGGGGCCACTGCATGGGGCCCTTGTAACTCCATTCCACCGCCTCTCAGTGCCCCCAGCTCTATATATTGACCCTAACCCTTGATGTATTTTATAGGGAATTTTTCCACCGCCGCCTCTATGCATTTTGAGGCGATCCAATCTAGCCCGTTTCTAGCACCCTGTTAGAGGGGGGGATTCATCATCTTCGACCTCTCTCTCGGGGCTGAGGGTTTGTAACAGTAGCTATGTGTCCTCTCTCTTTCTCCCTTGATCTTGTCAGTTTCCGATCTTGATTTTGATCATGGGCATTGTTAATGGAGTTGAATTATATGATGTATCTCCTATGACTGGTTTCTTTATGTTGGATTGAATCTTGTTCATCTTGTGCATTGAATTTTTGGGAATCATGAGATTATATGATACATATCTAGTACAATTTTCGGACACACATGAGGACATTGGGTGACTCTATGGATTAAGATTAAAAGATAAAGATCATGTGGTGATTATCTATTATAATTTCTGGGGCTGCTTGTGGTGACATTGGGGTGTGCTCAATAGATTAAGATTAGAAAAACAAACTTTGAGGTGTGATTACCATACCTATTAAATGTCATCCCACTTTGATCCAGCCAAAATTGGAACTTTGGTATGATTCTTTGACACACTTTATGAGGATATATCATGTATTTTAATTAAGTTGATGATATTGAGAATTGGCACTAGTGAAACTATGAACCCTAGGGCTTTTCCAACCATTGAAACTCCGTTTTACTCACTTTGGCAACTTGATACTTTGCTGTTTTTATTTATTCCGAAAATACAAAAAATACTTCTACCGTACAAATTATCAATCTCTTTGCTGAACTAGTGCACCTAAGCAATTGACAACTATGTTAGGTGTGTTGGGGACACAAGAGACTACTTGTATCTTGATTGCACGGTTGCTTGAGAGTGGAATACTTTCAACCGACACCTCCCACGGATTGATAAACTTTAGGTCATCCACTTGATGAAAATTGTTGTTATCCTACATACCTTTGCTCTTGGAGGCCCAACAAAGTCTACAAGGATAGAAGTGCATAGTAGACATCAACCTCTTGCTGACTTCGTGTCCGAGTGGATAGACGTCCAATCCCTACCCTCTGTTATTGACCACAAACACTACATGCTCCACTTTCATGGTTCTATAATGCTTTTGGGCATGAGTGTTGGCATCATGCTAATCTCTTCGAAGGGGGAACTTTTCAAGTATTTGCTATAGATCCACTTCCCGGCATCCAACAACATCGTCGAGTATGAAGCCCGACTACATGATCTACGCATTGTGACTTTACTCGGAATCCATCGGCTCCTTGCCCATGGATATTCCGAATTGGTAGTCAGGTAGGTCATGAAGGCCTGGTCTTTCAAAGACCCTGTCAAGGAAGTCTACAGCCAAGAAGTGCGCAAGCTTGAAGCCAAGTTTAACAGAATCGATCTCACGCCCATCCTCCACTGAGACAACGAGGCTGCAACCACACTAGCCAAGATGGGGTCCAGTTGGGACACTGCTTTGGCTGGGATTTTCCTCCAGGAGTTACACGCACCATCTATCAAGGTGGATACTGTGTCCGAGACCGAATAACCACACCACGAGGGATCAGACAACATCCAACAGACTGCGCAAGAGGTCCTTGTCATCAATCCGAACTGGACGGTCCCCTTGCTCGATTAGATCCTATGGGACATTCTCCCATAGGATCAGACTGAGGAACAATGCCTTGCACGGCATGCCAAGGCCTATGTGATAATCAAAGGCATTCTTTAAAAGAAGAGCACCTCCAGAATTCTCGAGAGATGCATACCTCAAGACCAGGGGAAGCAGCCGATGCACGGCATGCCAGTACTGTGCCCGGTAGACACACTTGCCAGCTCAGGTGCTTTAAACTATCCCGATAACATGACCCTTTGCTGTTCGCGGTCTGGACATGGTTGGCTCCCACAAGACAGCTCCCGGGGACTACACACATTTTTTCATCGACATTGACAAGTTCACCAAGTGGATTGAGGCCAAGCCAGTTGCCACGATCACTGCAGAGCAGGCCGCCAAGTTCTTCCTGGATATCATGTACAAGTTCGACGTCCCCAACATGATCATCATGGACAATGGTACCGCTACTCCCGCAGGAGTTGTTGGGATTCCCTAAAGAGGAAGGATGATGTAGCACAGAAGCAAGGTATTTTCCTTAGTTAAGAACCAAGGTTTCATCGAACCAATAGGAGGCAACAAGCGAACAACTTTAGCAGACACATGCTCACAAACAAAGAACTTGCTTGCACCCAACTTGGCAAGAGGGTTGTCAATCCCCTTGTCTTGCTAGTTACAAGATTAAAACTGATAGTGATAGATGAAGGTTACAAAGTAATATGAAAGCAAGTAACAGGAGCAATTTTGTTATAGAAGAATTTAATAGAGAAAACACTCGGGGGCCATACGTTCACTATAGGTATCTCTCTCGAAAGCAGATAGTGATGTGGTAACCAAATTACAGATGGGCAATTGACAGAATGGTAATCTTTATAACTATGATCATTCAAGGCATAATCTCATATAGGCATTACGTCCGTGATAAGTGGACTGTTAATCCAACAGCATCTACTACTAATACTCCACTCCAAGGCCGCTATATAGTATGCATCTCAAGATATTAAGTTCACAAGAAACAGAGTACTACAATAAGCCACAGCATCATGTTAGTAAGATAGTTTTTCAAAGACTAGACTCAACTTCGGCCAAGGAGTTGGAAAGGGGCTACCTACAGGCAGTCGGCTCTGATACCAACTTGTGACGCCCCCAACTTAACCGTGCACTAATCATACACGAATTGATGCACGATCAAGATCAGAGACTCACGGGAAGATATCATAACACAACTCTAAACACAAATTAAAATAATTCAAGCTTCATATTACATCCAGGGGGCCTTGAGGGCTCGAATACATAAGCTTGAGTGCATAAGTCAGCGAAAGCAAACATTATCTGAGTACAGGCATAAAATAAACAAGTCTGCCTTAAGAAGGCTGAGCATAACAACGACAACTAGATCGAAAAGGCGCAGGCCTCCTGCCTGGGAGCCTCCGAAATTACTCCTGGTCGTCAGCGAGCTCCACATCGTAGTAGGCACCGTCACGGGTGTAGTGGCCTCCGTCGGGGTAGTAGTAGTCGTTAACGGGGTAAGCTGGCTCCTGGGCTTCGTCATCTGATCATGGCAATCGTATCAAGGGGAAAAGGGGGAAGCAAAGCAATGGTGTGTACTCATCCAAAGTACTCACAAGACTGACATTAGAACTATGCTAAGCATGCACCAGTATCAAGGAATGGGGCTATATCTTTGGACTAAACTGCAGAAATGCCAGAATAGAGGGAAGGCCTAGTCCTATCGAAGACTAGCATCTTCAGTGTCTTGTAGCATTAGAAGAGTGTAGATTAGCATATCAATAATAATATGTTGTTGTAACGCCAAGAGATCCTTTCTCGACTCCCTGCGAGAAAGCAATCCCGGAGCCATCATTTCCACTTTATTCACAAGTAACCAGTTCTAGTTGTAATAAGTCAGGATATTTCCGAGCCTCCGTTACCGTGTACACGGCTATTCGAATAGATATACTTCCCTGCAGGGGTGCACAAACTTACCCAACATGCTCGATTAACTCTGGCCGGAAACACTTTCTAGGTACTGCCCGGCCTCGGCTGATCGACACGCCGTAGTCCTACCTAGGCTCAACAGAGAGGCCAGCATGCCGGTCTACATCCTAATTGTGCGGGGTCATGGGCCAATCGCCTTTGCAATCATGCACGTTACGTGGACGGCCGATGTCAGTCCTGGCACCTCGTAATACAAAGATGGTGCTTACACGGGCCACCCGGGCGCGTGCCGCTCAACTGTGGCGTCTGAAAAGCTTTCAGGAGAATGTACGATGAAGAGTACCCATATTTATTCCCGCGTGGTGGTTAGTGCAAAAAAGGCTAGAGGCCTACTCAGATCACATATCCAAACCCGTTAGTGTCTTGGGAGCTCGCGGATACGATCAGTGCCCCACCATCTATGGTCCCGTCACCCCGTCTCGAGGATGTGTGGCAAGGACAAAGAATGACCGGCCATGCCTCGTAATATCTCATGGGTACCTTTTCGGTCCGGCCCGACTTCACCTCTCTTGCGGGTACCCTTGGGGCCGACCCATCTTTCTCATTTAGTTCACAGTCAAGTCAAAGTAACCGTGTGTCTATACACCAAGTGGAAATCCGAGGAATCACCCTCGATGGATCCCACTTAACGTATGAGTAAGACAGAGTCGCTATCGGGAATGGGAAGGAGGAATCACCCTCGATACCCACGACTGATTAGCTACACTACAAAATTATCATCGGAAGTACACTACGAGGTATCACCCTCAGCACTCGATAGTAGCTCTGCAGTGTCATACTTAGGGGGTGTGAGGTGATGTGTCGGTAACGGCTTGTCAATCATGATGATTGAGTCTTCTGTCTTCAAGTCCTCGGCGCCGTCGATGATGAAGCAGGGGCAACAGTGTCAAGTGGGGGCCACAGGGTAACACTAACCATACATATGCTAAGCAGTTTATGATAGCAGGTAAAGTAGTAGCAGTAATCAAAAATAGGCTATGCATCAGAATAGGTGTAACCTAATACAGAAAGCAAAATCTAATGCAAGCACGAGGGAGAAAGAGTGGGCGATATAGGAATGATCAAGGGGGTTTTGCTTGCCTTGTTGCTCTGCTGCAAAAAGCTGATCGTCATTGTTGTAGTCGTACCCGGTAGCAGCGTCAGTCTCGGTGTCTACTGGAGAGAAGAGGGGGAAGAAACAATAAATACAAGCAAACAGGTGCATCTCAATGCATGACATGACTACATGCAGTGCTAGGGGTGACCTAACGCAGTACTACACGATGCAGACGGAGCGAGAGAATATCTGACGATATTTCCCAGGTCTTTGGCTTTATCAGATGCTACCTCTTGAGCTTGCGTTGGTTTTCCCTTGAAGAGGAAAGGGTGATGCAGCGAAGTAGATAAGTATTTCCCTCAGTTTGTTGAGAACCAAGGTATCAATCCAGTAGGAGGAACAAGCAAGGCCACGATAGTTGTACCTACACAAATAATCAAACACTTGCACCCAACGCTATAAAGGGGTTGTCAATCCCTTCACGGTTACTTGCAAGGATGAGATCTGATAGAGATAGATATAAAAGATTGCTTGAACGGAAAGTAAAACAAAAGTAAATAAATTGCAGCAAGGTATTTTTGGTATTTTTGGTTTATAGAACTGAAAATATAATATGGAAAATAGACCCGGGGGCCATAGGTTTCACTAGAGGCTTCTCTCATGAAGGCAAGTATTAAAGTGGGTGAACAAATTACTGTCGAGCAATTGATAGAAAAGTGCATAGTTATGACGATATCCAAGGCAATGATTATGCATATAGGCATCACGTCCATGTCAAGTAGACCGAAACGATTCTGCATCTACTACTATTACTCCACACATCGACCGACTCCTGCCTGCATCTAGAGTATTAAGTTCATGAAGAACAGAGTAACGCATTAGGTAAGATGACATGATGTAGAGGGATAAACTCAAGCAATATGATGAAAACCCCATCTTTTTATCCTCGATGGCAACAATACAATACGTGCCTCGCTACCCCTACTATGTCACTGGGTGAGGACACCACAAGATTGAACCCAAAACTAAGCACTTCTCCCATTGCAAGAATTACCAATCTAGTTGGCCAAACCAAACCAATAACTCGAAGAGACTTGCAAAGATATGAAATCATGCATATAAGAATTCAGAAAAGACTCAAATAATATTCATAGATAATCTGATCATAAACCCACAATTCATCGGATCTCGACAAACACACCACAAAAGAGTATTACATCGGATAGATCTCCATGAAGATCATGAAGAACTTGGTATTGAAGAGCAAAGAGAGAGAAGAAGCCATCTAGCTACTAGCTATGGACCCGAAGGTCTGTGGTGGACTACTCACGCATCATCGGAGGGGCAATGGAGTTGATGTAGATGCCCTCCGTGATCGAATCCCCCTCCGGCAGATTACCGGAAAAGGCTCCAAGATTGGATCTCACGGGAACCGAGGCTCCTGGCGGCGGAAAAGTATTTTTGTGGCTCTCTTCGGTATCCAGGGAATATTTGTGAATTTATAGGCCGAGAAATAGGGTTGGGGGAGCTGCCGTGGGGCCACAAGCCAGGGGGCGCCCCCCCCCCTAGGGCGCGCCCCTGTGGCTTGTCGCCACACGGCTGCTCCCCTAACTTCATCTCCAAGTCTTCTGGGTTGCTTCTGGTCCAAGAAAAATTATTCCGAAGATTTTATTCCGTTTGGACTCCGTTTAATATTCCTTATCTGCAATACTCAAAAACAAGGAAAAAACAGAAACTGACACTAGGCACTAGATTAATAGGTTAGTCCCAAAAATAATATAAAATAGCATATTAATGCATATAAAACATCCAAAATAGATAATATAATAGCATGGAACAATCAAAAATTATAGATACGTTGGAGACGTATCATGCATCCCCAAGCTTAATTCCTGCTCGTCCTCGAGTAGGTAAATGATAAAAACATAATTTTTGATGTGGAATGCTACCTAAGATATTTATCCATGTAATATTCTTTATTGTGGCATGAATATTCAGATCCGTACAATTCAATACTATAGCTTAATATTGACATAAAGACAATAATACTGAAAGCATACTAACAAGCAATCATAGCTTTCAAAATACCATGGCTAAAGAAAGTTATCCCTACAATATCATATAGTCTGGCTATGCTCCATCTTCCCCACACAAAGTATCTAAATCATGCACACCCCCAATGACAAGTCAAGCAATTGTTTCACCCCTTTTATGTTCTCAAACTTTTTCAACTCTCACGCAATACATGAGCGTGAGCCATGGATATAGCACTATGGGTGGAATAGAATGTGGTGGAGGTGCAAGGGAAAGGGAGAAGATGGTCTCACATCAACTAGGCGTATCAACGGGCTATGGAGATGCCCATCAATAGATATCAATGTGAGTGAGTAGGGATTGCCATGCAACGGATGCACTAGAGCTATAAGTGTATGAAAGCTCAAAAGGAAACTAAGTGGGTGTGCATCCAACTCGCTTGCTCACGAAGACCTAGGGCACTTTGAGGAAGCCCATCATTGGAATATACAAGCCAAGTTATATAATGAAAAATTCCCACTAGTATATGAAAGTGACAAAATAGGAAACTCTCTATCATGAAGAACATGGTGCTACTCGAAGCACAAGTGTGGAAAAGGATAGTAGCATTGTCCCTTCTCTCTTTCTCTCATATATATTTTTTTATTTTTTTTTATTTTTTTTTATTTTGGTGGGCATCTTTGGCCTCTTTTTTTTTATTTGGGCTTCGTTGGCCTCTTTTATTTTTTTGTAAAGTCCGGAGACTCATCCCAACTTGTGAGGGAATCATAGCTTCCATCATCCTTTTCTCTCACGGGACAAGCTCTAATAATGAAGATCATCACACTTTTATTTACTTACAACTCGAAACTTAGAACAACATATGACTCTATATCAATGCCTCCGGCGGTGTACCGGGATGTGCAATGATCTAGCATAGCAAATGACATCAAAAAACGGACAAGCCATAAAAACATCATGCTAGCTGTCTTACGAACATGCAAAGCAATATGACAATAATGGTGCGTGTCATAATAAACGGAACGGTGGAAGTTGCATGGCAATATATCTCGGAATGGCTATAGAAATGCCATAATAGGTATATATGGTGGCTGTTTTGAGAAAATATATGGTGGTTGTTTTGAGGAAGGTGGGTTTATTGCACCGGCGAAAGTTGCGCGGTACTTGAGAGGCTAGCAAAGGTGGAAAGGTGAGAGTGTGTATAATCCATGGACTCACATTAGTCATAAAGAACTCACATACTTATCGCAAAAGTCTATTAGTCATCGAAGCAAAGTGTTAGACGCATGCCCCTAGGGGAGAGGTTGGTAGGAGTAAACCATCGCGCGCTCCCAACCCATCACACAAAGGACGACAATCATTAAACAAATCATGCTCCGACTTCATAACATAACGGTTCACCATACGTGCATGCTACGGGAATCACAAACCTTAACACAAGTATCTCTACTAATCCACAATTACTTACTAACTCAACTCTTAATATTACCATCTCTACATCTCAAAACTATATGCACGAAATCAAACTTCTCATCATATTCAATGCACTTAATATGAAAGTTTTTATTATATCCCTCTTGGATGCCTATTATATTAGGACCAAATTCATAACATAATCCAATTACCATGCTGTTTAGAAACTCTCAAAATAATATAAGTGAGGTACGAGAGTTCAATTATTTCTATAAAACATAACACCGCCATGCTCTAAAAAGATAGAAGTGAAGCACTAGAGCAACATTGCCTAGCTCAAAAGATATAAGTGAAGCACATAGAGTATTCTAAAAAATTCACGATTCAGCGTGTCTCTCTCAAAAGATGTGTGCAGCAAGGATGATTGTGGCAAACTAAAAAGCAAAGACTCATATCATACAAGACGCTCCAAGCAAAACACATATCATGTGGTGAATAAAAATATAGCCTCAAGTAAATTTACCGATGGATTGAAGACGAAAGAGGGGATGCCTTCCGGGGCATCCCCAAGATTAGGCTCTTTGGTATCCTTGAATATGGCTTGGGGTGACTTGGGCATCCCCAAGCTTAGGCTCTTGCCACTCTTTATTCCACAGTCCATCAAATCTTTACCCAAAACTTGAAAACTTCACAACACAAAACTCAACAGAAAACTCGTGAGGTCCGTTAGTATAAGAAAAATAAATAACCACTTTAGGTACTGTTGTGAACTCATTATTTATTTATATTTGTGTAATACCTACTGTATTCTAACTTCTCCATGGTTCATACCCCCCGATACAACCCATAGATACATCAAAATAAGCAAACAACACAAAGAAAACAGAATCTGTTAAAAACAGAACAGTCTGTAGCAATCTGTAGACTTCGAATACTTCTGTAACTCCAAAAATTCTAAAAAATTAGGACAACCAGGGAAATTTGTATATAAATCTTTTGTAAAAATTTCAGATCAAAAGCACGTTCCAGTGAATTTATAAAATTCCTGGACTGAACGCAAAAGTTTCTGTTTTTCAGCAAAATCAAATCAGCAAACACCGTAGACCATCCCAAAGGTCTTACTTGGCTCAAACACTAAATTAAACAAGAAAACACAATTACTACAGACGTAATAATGTGTGCAGCACTCAAAAACAGAAGCAAAAAAAAAGCATAATAATAAAATTGGTTTGCCTCCCAACAAGCGCTATTGTTTAACGCCCCTAGCTAGGCATAACGATTTCAATGATGATCACATAAAAAATAGTAATTGAGATATGCAAAAGAGCATCATGAATAGAATGAAAAACACATTTAAGTCTAACCCACTTCCTATGCATAGGGATTTTGTGAGCAAACAATTTATGGGAACAAGAATCAACTAGCATAGGAAGGCGAAACAAGCATAACTTCAAAACGTTAAACACATAGAGAGGAAACTTGATATTATTGCAATTCCTACAAGCATATTGTGACGCCCCCAATTTCGTCCGTACGCTAATCATGCACACAGTGCGTACGACCAAGATTAGGGACTCACTGATTGATATCACAACACAACAAAAGACACAAATAAAAGTCACACAGCTTCATATTACAAGCCAGGGCCTCGAGGGCTCGAATACAAAGCTCGACAAAGCACGAGTCAGCGAAAGAAAATATATCTGAGTACAGACATAAGTTAGACAAGTTTTTTCCTTAAGAAGGCTAGCACAAACATAAGCAGCGGATCAAAAGAGGCGAGGCCTCCTGCCTGGGAACCTCCTAACTACTCCTGAGCGTCGTCAGTCTCCACGTAGTAGGCTCCAGCGGTGGTGTAGCAGTCGTCTCCGGCGTATTCCATCTCCTGGGCTCCATCGTCTGAACACAGTAACGTATCGAGGGTGAAAGGGAAAGCAAAGCAGCAGTGAGTACTCATCCAAAGTACTCGCAAGACTTACATCAGAACTATGCTAAGTATGCACCATTATCAAGGAAAGGGGTTATATCTGGACTGACTGCAGAAAGCGAGAATTAGGGAGAAGACCTAGTCCTATCGAAGACTAGCATCTTCAGCATCTTGCAGCATTAGAAGAGAGTAGACCTGCAGCTCATATATAGTCATATTGTTGTAGCAATTTTAATTAAGTAATCACGCCCAGAGATCCTTCCTCGACTCCCTGCGAGGAAGCAATCCCGGAGCCACAATGCATTTCAATTTAAATTACAGTTATAGTTGTATAGGGTCAAAGCACAACTCCAAGTCGTCCTGTTACCGTGGACACGGCTATTCGAATAGATTATTCATCCCTGCAGGGGTGCACCTCATTTCCAACATGCCTGGTCACCTCCGGCCGGACACACTTTCCTGGGTAATGCCCGGCCTCGGGATACAGCACGTCGTCGCCCCACCTAGACTCAACGAAGAGGCCAGCCCGCCAGTCTAAATCCTATGTGCTCAGGGGTCATGGGCCCAATCACCCTGTGCACACCTGCACGGTGTGTGGGCGGCCGGAAACAGACCTAGTACACTCCAGTCCAAGAGCTGCACCGTTCAGTCCAATCCGGCGCGCCCCGCTCCATTGCTGACGTCCGAAGAGCTTCGGCTGATACAACGACGCTGAGTGCCCATAACTTTCCCACGTGATGGTTTGGTGCGCAATATGGCCAACGACCAACTCAGATCAAATACCCAACCCATTAGTGTTTTATTAATGCGGGGCAAGCGCGACCCTCAAAGTGCGGTCCCGTCACCCCGTCTCGAGGATGTGTGGCAAGGGCCTCTCCTGCTCGTCCACGCCTCAACATAACCCAGATGCCTTACCGGCGCATCCCACCACATCTCACACACGGGTACCCTTGGGGCCGACCCGTCTCAAGACTGTCAGGAACTCAGGTCCACCTCAACCAGGGTGGTACCGCCTGTCCCTCCAGTCCCGCCTTTCACATGTAACAAATGTCAAGTCAAAGTAACTGTGTGTCTAAAACATCAAGGCGGGAACTGAGGAATCACCCTCAATGGTCCCCGCTCGATGAAACCGTCAAGGTGGAACTAGAGGAATCACCCTCGAGGGTCCCACACTTGAGGGGTTGCACGACAGAGTCATCGTCGGGAGTGGTGAAGGAGGAATCACCCTCGAAACCACGACCGACTAGCTACACTACAGAGCTAGCATCATGAGTACTTCACGAGGTATCACCCTCGGTACTCGATAGTAGCGCTGCGGAGTCGTACAACTAAGGGGTGTGCGGTGATGTGAGGGGCCTAGCTTGTCGGTCGGTTGACCGAGTCTTCGAGTCATCGATGAAGAAGCAGGGGCAACTGGGACTAATGGGGTCACTGGGGATTCACTGATCAACCTATACTAAGCAGTTGGTATGATTGCCGGTATAGTAACAGTTCATCAAAAGCAGGCTATGCATCAGAATTGGAGCTAACTAATACAGTAGCAAAATTCTAATGCAAGAATAAGAGGGAGAAGAATAGGCGATATCGGAATGCTCAAGGGGGTTTTGCTTGCCTTGCTGCTCTGCGGCAAAGGGCTGATCGTTAGTCGCGTAGTCGTACCCGGCAGCACCGTCAGTCTCGGAGGCTACCGGAGAGAAGAGGGGGAAGAAACAATAAATATAAAGCAGACAATTGTAACACAAAGTATGTCATGGCGATACGCAGTGCCGGGTGTGTCCTAACGCAGTGTTACACGATACCGAGAAAGGGGAAACCCATCCGGAAAAGTTTTCCCGGTTCCGGACAAATGTCGGACAAATGACCGTAGGGGGCAATGTTCCACGTTTGCGGTCTTAGAGGCATTTGACAGCTAGGATGCAGTGCAGGGTTACCTAAAATAATGTCTAAACCATTTTAGCTATTTTAGGATTAAAGTTGGAATTAATAGCCGGTAGTTATGCACTATTCATTTATCAGAAACTGGCAAAATGTTGCATGTTCAGGTAGTTAGAGGCACCCGACAGGCATGTGGTTAGCATATTCGGATTCGTCATATGTTTCTGATCATTTTTCATATATAAATTATTTCAATCCGAGTTACGGTTTAAAAGATATGATTTTCTAAAGTTTAAATGATTTTCTGGAATTTCTGAAATTAATTTAAATACTAAATTCGAATTTCAACAGTAACTAGAAATGCTAAGTGTACCCAGAAAACGTACCCAGCTGACCAGCACAGAGGCTGACCAGTGGGCCCTTTGACTGGGTCAAAGGGCCAGTCAACAGAGGCTGACAGGTGGGCAAACCCTGCTGAGTCAGCAGGCTGACTGGGCCGGCCTGATCCGTTGGAACAGTGAAGCGGCCCCACCTGTCAGTCTCAGTAGTTTTAATTAGGTTTATTTTTAATCCCTGACTTAATTAACGAAGCGGGGCCCGGGTGTCAGCGACTAATCAGCAGGTTTAATTAGTGCTAATTGACGGCCACGTCAGCTAAGCCGGAGGTCAGCGCCGGCGACCTCGACCGACGGCGGAGGCACGCCGGAATCGCGGCTCCGGCATCCTCTTGACGCGCGGATGGGCTCGAGGGGTTCCTGGGGCCACGGCGCGTCCGGTGGAGCACGCGGGGGGGAGCTGGGGTAGCCGAACGCGTCGGCAGAGACGACGTCCAGCGGCGGCGACGGGAGGCTACGGCGGAGCTCGACGGACCGGTGCATACGGAGGCGTGGGGAGCGAGGGGAGAGGTCCCGAGGGACCGGGGCTCACAGCGGGAGTCGGGAGAGGGCTCGGGGAGGACGGGCGCTGCCGGAGACAGCGGGACGAGGTGGCGGCCGAGGCGGATCCCGGCGAGGGGGAACGGCACGGGCGGCGTTGCCAGTGCTCCCCGGCGTTCACCCGGTGGCGTAGGAGATGAGGACGAGCCCGGGGGTGCTGCAGGGCACGGCGGCGCGGCGAGCAATGGTCAGTGGCCACGGTGGTGACGAGGCGGTGGTGACAGGGATTCGGGCTGGGCAGAGAAAGAGGGGCGAGCGAGCAAGGGGAGGAGAGGAGCTAGGGTTAGCAGCGGGAGGGGTTAGAGAGGCCGGGGGGGGTCCTTATCCATCCGCAGCTCCGGCGGATGCTTGACGCGTCGGCACCGGCAGCCACGGCGGCTGCGGCATCGACACGGGGAGGGAGCAGGTAGCGAGGTAGGTGACGGTCCAGTTGGGCTGGGCCGGTTTCTGCGTTTTAGTTGGGCTATAGTGCACAGTTAGGTTTAGACATTTTCCTTTTCTGTTATTTCTTTCCTGTTTTACTCCTTGCTCTTTGTTTTGTATTAATTTAGGCCAGTAAATGATTTTAGTTGTTTATGAAATTTAGCACACAATTAAGACGCAATATTATGATGTTGCACAAAAAGTTTGAGGACCACTTGAATCTGTTTAGATTTTGTTTAAATGGAAAGGGATTAAATAGGCTGATTTGCTACTGTTTTTGGATGTTTGGGTAAATTTGGAAATTTAATAAACGTTGTTTTTATTTTTATAATTACTTTGGAATTACTTGCAATAACATGAACTATTTTGTTTTACTGTTTGAAGAAATAATAATTTGACTTGCAATTTAAATTTGGATTTGAATTTTAAAAGAGATATGTTACTAATGATGATTAGGCACTGTTGATCATGGTCATCACTGTGCTTAATTACCATGATCACTGTAGCTTAATTATCCGGGCGTCACAACTCTCCCCTACTAACAAGAATTCTCGTCCCGAGAATTAAGAGGTAGAAGCAAGGGGGGAAATCTGGTTACGAAATTTCTAAAGAGTCTTCTTGTCTTTGTTGTTCTTCTCAAGGAAGTTGATCCATTTCGTCGAGGTCTTCAATCCTCTGTTTCAGGTAATCTTGATGAAGTGGTCATCCTTTCTTCGGGATCTTCAACGTCCTACGAATGCGATGAGAGGGAAAACTCTAGAAGAACGTATCTCCACAAAGTTGGGCACCTGACAGTGAACTCAAGGAAAATACATAAGTTATCCCTCGAGTTGTATCTCAGGGAATTTTTGAGAGCGATATATACGATGGTACAAAAGTTTCAAGCGAGTAGGCAATCATTCGATGCCTGATCCGAAGGTGAAAAAAAAGGGGGTTCAGAGCAACGAAATAAATATTGCGTCTGACACAAGAATAGATCATCTCTTAAGCGGTGGCTTGGGAATTACATACGAAGCCAAGTGCGAAAGATACCTTGGAATCAAAGTGGTACAGGAGAGTCAGGTTTCGATCCTGTGGAACTTTGGGTTATGGGTCCATCATGTGGATTAAGAGTAGGAAGAGCAGTGACATCTTGCACGGTCATGCTAGCAAGATATGTCAGAGGATAACCTGTCATTTACGTCAGCAACAGCATCGGTACCAAGGGCGGGGAACGAAGAGAACCATCTTCCTGCTCATTGAAACGAGGCGGACCAATAGGCAAAGTTCTCGTCCACCGGCGGTTACCGGAATGTTATCAACAATAGTAACAGGATCTTACTGACAGACTTGTTCACCGAGGTGTTTACCTAAGCAGAGAATTATTACTGCTTAGAGCATATAATCTCAAGAAAGGTTAAACAGACCAATGGAAAGGAAAATGTGTTCATCACACTAAACAGACCAATGGAAGGGAAAATGTGGTTATACTCAAGTTTTAGGACTATATCTTTCCCAAGGAAAAACAGAGCATGATATACATGACATGATAGCAAGTAGGTAACCAGTTAGGAAAAAGGGGCGAGGAAATCCATAACATGCCCATACAATGGGGTTTTGAATAAATGATCAAGAAACAATTAGCATTGAGCTTACATTATTCCTTTCGATGATCGATATACCACATCCATGCTTCGGGATAGCAATGATGTGGTGTTTCGAGTAAAGGATGGAGTTTGGATACACAAGGGATCCAGTAGGAACAACTTATAAATTAAGTCTTACAATTTTTCTCATGGAAGAATGGCAATCCTTGCTGAACAAAGCATTATAACAATAGGTCATCCGGCCAGGTGTGCTAACTACAACATCACCTTACCGAGTAATAAAGACCAAAGTTATAATTCTTGATAATGTTCCAACCATCATAATTGTCCGAGATTCAGATCTGGTTGGTGACGGGATATCTCAGGCAAAGAAGGCCTGAGGAGAACAGGATGCAACACAGACCTACGAGATGATGTTGCAAGAACCTCGGAATGAACGACAGAAGCAAGACTTGAATCATTAGCCGGATTACAAGACATCTGAACACAAGGTCAGGACAAACTTGCCCACATGGAAGTTTCTAGAATGGAGGACAATCAAGTTCTGATTGGGGGCCATCATAGAGGATATCAAAGTTCCATAAGTAAGTCTGGACCAGTACAAATCAAATCAATCAGTGGCCCGGCGTGCTAGGAAATACATATGGAGTGAAGGTAGCAAATCTATCGAAGCATAGAATACTTCGCATATGCCTGAATGATTTGGAACGATTCCAGAGGAAGCGAGACAAAATTTTCCCACAAGCACGGTGGCAAAAATGCACGTGAACTTATGGAAAAACACTTCTTTTATCAAACATATCCTTCCTGAACTAGGCACAAGGATAATGCTTTCAAGGTTTCCAACACTAGCTTAAATGTTCATCATGAACCACGAGGGAGAAGAGGATGTGGCTGACGGGCTCAGCGACAATTCATCGATAATTCCAAACGGATGGATTTCCACAATTATGTGAACAAGGAGATGACATTTGTCAGCTCAAATGATATAATGTTGTATGATCGAGGAAAACATACATCATTAACCATTGATTGAAAGTGCGCCCGAAATATGATCTTAGGCAGCAAGATCAATGTTAGAGTGACGATTCAATAACCAACAACCTAAGAACGAACTGTCGATCGCTAACTTCAAAGCAATAGGGTTGCTAGAAGTTAGAATCAATGCAGCATCGTTTGATGGTGAGAAGTATCACTATGCCAAGAATTTCTAAGAGGTGGAGCAATCCTCACAACATACTCAGCATAAAAGACAGTAATACTCCAAGATAGAACATAATACAAGTTGGATAGCAAGTTGCATCCATAACATGGACAAGTTCACGATGA
The DNA here is from genome assembly GCA_039707655.1 of Elymus sibiricus. Lineage (NCBI taxonomy): Eukaryota > Viridiplantae > Streptophyta > Magnoliopsida > Poales > Poaceae > Elymus > Elymus sibiricus. Next base: position 18,668,972 of record CM077671.1, read on the forward strand.
AAGGAAGTCAAGGAGGTTGTTGAAGATAACAAAAATCATCGAGGGCAAGGAAGGTATTTTTCATCAAGAATTCAGTTGACGTCTCAGAAGAAGTCAAATTGTGGACGATGATCACGACACCTTTTGTCGTGAGTTTTCAAGAGAATGCAATCGAACAGCGGTGGCGTCAAATAGGGGAATGACAACGTGGAAGGTTATAGGGACAACCGATAAGATGCAAGCTCAATATCGGGGTTGCTTTTCAAGACAAACAACCTGATGTTGAAAGCTCGAAGTAAGCAATGCTCACACTCTGAAGAATTTGCGCACCTGCGAAGGACGAGGTAGCACAGTCAAAGATAGCAAGACAAGAATGTAGCCGATAGTCTAGGAATGACCATACTGACTTTGATATTCCCAGTTACAATTATAAGGGGTATTGAATTGCAGTGTGAATAAATTTTCTAATCGGTGTTCTCGGTTGACAACAATCCCAGAACCTGTGGAGTGATTAGGACAAGGAAAGTATTACCTTATCAAAGTTGATAAGATGTAGTGCAAAGGCGTGATATCCTCGAGATACCAGAGGGTAAAACTCGAAGGTATATTATGATAGAAGTAGAACTGGGTCATTGACCTGCGATAGCAGATACTTTAACCTTGCCAAAAATTGATGAGGCACCGGAATGAATTACTTTCGGATAAATTAATAAGGATAGCATGATCGGAACCATAACCGCAATCGATCAAATTAAGGATACCGGAAGAATCATACGGATGAATAATTATTTTGCAAGGAGCTTACGAGACGGTCTACATCATTTCCATGGGCATGAACACAAGTTCACTGTCGACTCCCACTTCAACAATGTATAACATTTCATTCATCTCTTGCTTTGGACGATGTTGTAGTGTTGAAAATTTATCTGGCGAAACTCCATAAGAGGATGACCCGTGAAAACCTTCGGGTTCTCACGGATTAGGGAGGGCATAGGTTCAACCCATCGGGGTATCTTAGGAACATATACCACAAGCTTCAAGAGTAATTAACACAAGCTCGAAGGTAGAGCATGGTTGGCAAAACAGAGGATACAATTTACCAAAGGCATTATGTATCAGGGGAAGAACTCACAAGATGATTGAATATGAACGACACTGCCGGATAATAACCCAACAATGGATCGGGCGATCCACAACGAAGCTGATGTGAGTATCGGTACTCAATCAGAGGAAGAAAGAATGCAGAGGTATCGGATTCAAGACACAACTGAATAGTCCGATGCTTAAAATACAAAGGAATTATGATTTCCAAAACTAAGGATCAGAAGCAGACGCTCTGATCAAGGATGGATAAGTTGAAAAGACTTAGTCGGACAATCAATAAAGGTTTGAATTTGCCGAGAACCAACTCATGTCCGGAAGGACGTCTGAGCCGGAAAGATAATTTAACGAATCACCTGATGACTGCGTGCATACGCACACATCGAATCAATAGGCTCAAAATGGCAAGGACAAGGGATGTCAACGAAGACTACTTGACATATGGAATTAACCATAATGCCAGCAGGCAAGAATTTCAAGAGCAACAAGCTGCAGAGGATTTTCGGAAGATCGAAAAGTATTTCGAAGAATTTTGTGAAACACATGAACAACTGGGATGAACGGATCCTCGACAATTGTGAGGAATTATCCGTAAGGCTTCCCTGCGGGAAAGAACTATAAGGCAGTCAACTCAAAGGGTTATCGGGGCAATGGAGAGTATTTCGGGGCATCTTGTAATAACAAGAGCAACGAGAAAAGATTGTATGAATGACTAGTGCAATTAGTCATCCATAGGGATATATCGGTGGTAGGACTCGCAAAGGTGATGAGCACAAAGGTCTCGGGAAAACATCGAAAGGGTATCTTCAGAATCTTCTGACAGAGCAGGTGATCTTCTGGTATGATGGCTCTCCGGGAGAAGTAGTTACGAGAACCTAGAGTTATAGTTGATAAAAAAATTAACCCGAAAGAGAAGAGAGATCAGAACCCAGAGTATAGACGAGGAATAAAAGATCCTAATACCACCCGATTGAGATGTGGGCCCGTAAGCCACACAACAATGTTAGTAAAAGTTTTTCAAGTACTAGACTCAACTTTAGCCAAGGAGTTGGAAAGGGGGCTACCTACAGGCAGTCGGCTCTGATACCAACTTGTGACGCCCCCAATTTCGTCCGTACACTAATCATGCACACAGTGCGTACGGCCAAGATTAGGGACTCATTGATTGATATCACAACACAACAAAAGACACAAATAAAAGTCATACAGCTTCATATTACAAGCCAGGGCCTCGAGGGCTCGAATACAAAGCTCGACAAAGCACGAGTCAGCGAAAGCAAATATATCTGAGTACAGACATAAGTTAGACAAGTTTTTGCCTTAAGAAGGCCTGCACAAACATAAGCAGCGGATCGAAAGAGGCGAGGCCTCCTGCCTGGGAACCTCCTAACTACTCCTGAGCGTCGGCAGTCTCCACGTAGTAGGCTCTAGCGGTGGTGTAGCAGTCGTCTCCGGCGTATTCCATCTCCTGGGCTCCATCGTCTGAACGCAGTAACGTATCGAGGGGGAAAGGGAAAGCAAAGCAGCAGTGAGTACTCATCCAAAGTACTCGCAAGACTTACATCAGAACTATGCTAAGTATGCACCATTATCAAGGAAAGGGGTTATATCTGGACTGACTGCAGAAAGCAAGAATTAGGGAGAAGACCTAGTCCTATCGAAGACTAGCATCTTCAGCATCTTGCAGCATTAGAAGAGAGTAGACCTGCAGCTCATATATAGTCATATTGTTGTAGCAATTTTAATTAAGTAATCACGCCCAGAGATCCTTCCTCGACTCCCTGCGAGGAAGCAATCCCGGAGCCACAATTCATTTCAATTTAAATTACAGTTATAGTTGTATAGGGTCAAAGCACAACTCCAAGTCGTCCTGTTACCGTGGACACGGCTATTCGAATAGATTATTCATCCCTACAGGGGTGCACCTCATTTCCAACACGCCTGGTCACCTCCGGCCGGACACACTTTCCTGGGTAATGCCCGTCCTCGGGATACAGCACGTCGTCGCCCCACCTAGACTCAACGAAGAGGCCAGCCCGCCGGTCTAAATCCTATGTGCTCAGGGGTCATGGGCCCAATCACCCTGTGCACACCTGCACGGTGCGTGGGCGGCCGGAAACAGACCTAGTACACTCCAGTCCAAGAGCTGCACCTTCCAGTCCAATCCGGCGCGCGCCGCTCCATTGCTGACGTCCGAAGAGCTTCGGCTGATACAACGACGCTGAGTGCCCATAACTTTCCCACGTGATGGTTTGGTGCGCAATAAGGCCAACGACTAACTCAGATCAAATACCCAACCCATTAGTGTTTTATTAATGCGGGGCAAGCGCGACCCTCAAAGTGCGGTCCCGTCACCCCGTCTCGAGGATGTGTGGCAAGGGCCTCTCCTGCCCGTCCACGCCTCAACATAACCCGGATGCCTTACCGGCGCATCCCACCACATCTCACACACGGGTACCCTTGGGGCCGACCCGTCTCAAGACTGTCGGGAACTCAGGTCCACCTCAACCAGGGTGGTACCGCCTGTCCCTCCAGTCCCGTCTTTCACATGTAACAAATGTCAAGTCAAAGTAACTGTGTGTCTAAAACATCAAGGCGGGAACTGAGGAATCACCCTCAATGGTCCCCGCTCGATGAAACCGTCAAGGTGGAACTAGAGGAATCACCCTCGAGGGTCCCACACTTGAGGGGTTGCACGACAGAGTCATCGTCGGGAGTGGTGAAGGAGGAATCACCCTCGAAACCACGACCGACTAGCTACACTACAGAGCTAGCATCATGAGCAAGGTAGTCAGAATCCCGACTCGACTCCTAGAATCCTATGACTTTACGACCCTACGCAAGCATGTCGATCCAAGTCCCACTATGAATCCGGATCTGGTAGAATCCATGTTGATTCGCGATCCAAATTATAGAATCCTATACAAAACTGTAGAATCCCGACTATGCTATGAACTATGTCCGATTCTACTAATTTATCTAAGCCATTTGTTTAGTGTTAGAAGAATAATATGCCATCATCCAAACCCCTTTTCACATGCCTCATGGCCCTTTATTCCCCTCCCAAGCCCAAATGCTCAGGCACCGACACCTTTGATCTAGCTCTCAGAAACCCTAGATAAAAAATGAGGATCAAGCTTGTCGACGAATGGAGTTGGTGTGAGAAGGAGGATGCATCAAGATTGATCGAAGAAGGTACAGGTCAGCTATACAAGTGGTCGGCTATTCACATACTCTAAAAAAACATCCTAAATAATTTTTGTGTGTTTAAGATTTAAATGTTCTACATATTTCCCTCTCATATATGTTCCATACATGAAAGCTAGACAGTAGGTTAGCCATGCAAATATGTGAAATACAATTAACATTGATGTGTACGTTTTTCGCTCTATATTTCGTGTTAAAATACTATAGAATACATGTATATTTTTGGCATGGATACAAAATATCTTATTTGAGTAAATCTAGTAGAATCCTCGATTCCACGACTCGATACTACGATTCGATTCTGTCCATGGAAAATCGATCTGACTCCGAATCCCGACTCTGACTACCTTGATCATGAGTACTTCACGAGGTATCACCCTCGGTACTCGATAGTAGCGCTGCAGAGTCGTACAACTAAGGGGTGTGCGGTGATGTGAGGGGCCTGGCTTGTCGGTCGGTTGACCGAGTCTTCGAGTCGTCGATGAAGAAGCAGGGGCAACTGCGACTAATGGGGTCACTGGGGATTCACTGATCAACCTATACTAAGCAGTTGGTATGATTGCCGGTATAGTAACAGTTCATCAAAAGTAGGCTATGCATCAGAATAGGAGCTAACTAATACAGTAGCAAAATTCTAATGCAAGAATAAGAGGGAGAAGAATAGGCGATATCGGAATGCTCAAGGGGGTTTTGCTTGCCTTGCTGCTCTGCGGCAAAGGGCTGATCGTCAGTCGCGTAGTCGCACCCGGCAGCACCGTCAGTCTCGGAGGCTACCGGAGAGAAGAGGGGGAAGAAACAATAAATATAAAGCAGACAATCGTAACACAAAGTATGTCATGGCGATACGCAGTGTCGGGTGTGTCCTAACGCAGTGTTACACGATACCGAGAAAGGGGAAACCCATCCGGAAAAGTTTTCCCGGTTCCGAACAAATGTCGGACAAATGACCGGAGGGGGCAATGTTCCGGGTTTGCGGTGTTAGAGGCATTTGACAGCTAGGATGCAGTGCAGGGTTGCCTAAAATAATGTCTAAACCATTTTAGCTATTTTAGGATTAAAGTTGGAATTAATAGCCGGTAGTTATGCACTATTCATTTATCAGAAACAGGCAAAAAGTTGCATGTTCAGGTAGTTAGAGGCACCTGACAGGCATGTGGTTAGCATATTCGGATTCATCATATTTTTCTGATCATTTTTCATATATAAATTATTTCAATCCGAGTTACGGTTTAAAAGATATGATTTTCTAAAGTTTAAATGATTTTCTGGAATTTCTGAAATTAATTTAAATACTAAATTCGAATTTCAACAGTAACTAGAAATGCTAAGTGTACCCAGAAAACGTACCCAGCTGACCAGCACAGAGGCTGACCAGTGGGCCCTTTGACTGGGTCAAAGGGCCAGTCAACAGAGGCTGACAGGTGGCCCACCCTGCTGAGTCAGCAGGCTGACTGGGCCGGCCTGATCCGTTGGAATAGTGAAGCGGCCCCACCTGTCAGTCTCAGTAGTTTTAATTAGGTTTATTGTTAATCCCTGACTTAATTAACGTAGCGGGGCCCGGGTGTAAGCGACTAATCAGCGGGTTTAATTAGTGCTAATTGACGGCCACATCAGCTAAGCCGGAGGTCAGCGCCGGCGACCTCGACCGACGGCGGAGGCACGCCGGAATCGCGGCTCCGGCATCCTCTTGACGCGCGGATGGGCTCGAGGGGTTCCTGGGGCCACGGCGCGTCCGGTGGAGCACGCGGGGGGGAGCTGGGGTAGCCGAACGCGTCGGCAGAGACGACGTCCAGCGGCGGCGACGGGAGCCTACGGCGGAGCTCGACGGACCGGCGCATACGGAGGCGTGGGGAGTGAGGGGAGAGGTCCCGAGGGACCGGGGCTCACAGCGGGAGTCGGGAGAGGGCTCTGGGAGGACGGGCGCTGCCGGAGACGGCGGGACGAGGCGGCGGCCGAGGCGGATCCCGGCGAGGGGGAACGGCACGGGCGGCGTTGCCGGTGCTCCCCGGCGTTGACCCGGTGGCGTAGGAGATCAGGACGAGCCCGGCGGTGCTGCAGGGCACGGCAGCGCAGCGAGCAATGGTCAGTGGCCACGGTGGTGACGAGGCGGTGGTGACGGGGATTCGGGCTGGGCAGAGAAAGAGGGGCGAGCGAGCAAGGGGAGGAGAGGAGCTAGGGTTAGCAGCGGGAGGGGGAGAGAGGCCGGTGGGGGGGTCCTTATCCATCCGCAGCTCCGGCGGATGCTTGACGCGTCGGCACCGGCAGCCACGGCGGCTGCGGCATCGACACGGGGAGAGAGCAGGTAGCGAGGTAGGTGACGGTCCAGTTGGGCTGGGCCGGTTTCTGCGTTTTAGTTGGGCTATAGTGCACAGTTAGGTTTAGACATTTTCCTTTTCTGTTATTTCTTTCCTGTTTTACTCCTTGCTCTTTGTTTTGTATTAATTTAGGCCAGTAAATGATTTTAGTTGTTTATGTAATTTAGCACACAATTAAGACGCAATATTATGATGTTGCACAAAAAGTGTGAGGACCACTTGAATCTGTTTAGATTTTGTTTAAATGGAAAGGGATTAAATAGGCTGATTTGCTACTGTTTTTGGATGTTAGGGTAAATTTGGAAATTTAATAAATGTTGATTTTATTTTTATAATTACTTTGGAATTACTTGCAATAACATGAACTATTTTGTTTTACTGTTTGAAGAAATAATAATTTGACTTGCAATTTAAATTTGGATTTGAATTTTAAAAGAGATATGTTACTAATGATGATTAGGCACTGTTGATCATGGTCATCACTGTGCTTAATTACCATGATCACTGTAGCATAATTATCCGGGCGTCACACATATGTTCCCCCCCCCCCCCCCCCCTCATAATGAATTTCAGTAGCATCATAATCAAATTCAACAATATAGCTGTCATAAACAATACTCTCTTTATGATCAACATGCATAAAGTTTTTATCATCTTCCAATATAGTGGAATTATCATCAACTAAAGTTATGACCTCTCCAAACCCACCTTTATCAAAAAAATCGTAAGATCGAACACTCTCCAAATATGTGGGATTCTTTTTACCTAAAGTTGACGCTCTGCCAAACCCACTTTCAATTCTATTGCAAGCATATTCAACATGAGGCTTAAATAAATTTTCAAGATCATAAGAAGCATTATCACCCCAATCATGATCATTGCAATAAGAAGTGGACATGACAAAATTATCATTCCCAAGCTTGTTGTTTTGCATATCATTAACATAATTGAAATTAATAGAACTTATAATAACATCATTGCAATCATGCTTTTCAATCAAGGAAACATCGTGAATCACTTTAGAAATTTCTTCTTTCAACACTTCATCAAAATTTTCAGATTCATGATTTTCAAACAAAACATCATAGAGATAATCAAGTGCACTCAACTCACTAGCAAATGGTTCATCATAATTTGGCCTTTTGAAAAGATTAGCAAGTGGGTGAGGATCCATATCAATAGATTTTTAGCAAGCGAAGATGCAACCAAATAGAAGGCACATGGCAACACAAGCAAACAAAAAGACGAACGGAAGAAGGGCGAATAAAAAGGAAAATCTTTTCTAAAAATCGTTTTAGAAGTGGGGGAGAGGAAAATGAGAGGCAAATGGCAAATAAAGTAAATGCAGGAGATGAGTTTGTGATGGGTACTTCGTAGGCTTGATCTTGCTATGTATCCTCCCCGGCAACGGCGCCAGAAATCCTTCTTGCTACCTCTTGAGCTTGCGTTGGTTTTCCCTTGAAGAGGAAAGGGTGAAGCAGTGAAGTAGATAAGTATTTCCCTCAGTTTGTTGAGAACCAAGGTATCAATCCAGTAGGTGGAACAAGCAAGGCCCCGATAGTTGTACCTACACAAATAATCAAACACTTGCACCCAACGCTATAAAGGGGTTGTCAATCCCTTCACGGTTACTTGCAAGGATGAGATCTGATAGAGATAGATATAAAAGATTGCTTGAACGGAAAGTAAAACAAAAGTAAATAAATTGCAGCAAGGTATTTTTGGTATTTTTTGTTTATAGATCTGAAAATATAATATGGAAAATAGACCCGGGGGCCATAGGTTTCACTAGAGGCTTCTCTCATGAAGGCAAGTATTACGGTGGGTGAACAAATTACTGTCGAGCAATTGATAGAAAAGCGCATAGTTATGACGATATCCAAGGCAATGATTATGCATATAGGCATCACGTCGGTGTCAAGTAGACCGAAACAATTCTGCATCTACTACTATTACTCCACACATCGATCGACTCCTGCCTGCATCTAGAGTATTAAGTTCATGAAGAAGGTAAGATGACATGATGTAGAGGGATAAACTCAAGCAATATGATGAAAACCCCATCTTTTTATCCTCGATGGCAACAATACAATACGTGGCTCGCTACCCCTACTATGTCACTGGGTGAGGACACCGCAAGATTGAACCCAAAACTAAGCACTTCTCCCATTGCAAGAATTACCAATCTAGTTGGCCAAACCAAACCAATAACTCGAAGAGACTTGCAAAGATATGAAATCATGCATATAAGAATTCAGAAAAGACTCAAATAATATTCATAGATAATCTGATCATAAACTCACAATTCATCGGATCTCGACAAACACACCGCAAAAGAGTATTACATCGGATAGATCTCCATGATGATCATGAAGAACATGGTATTGAAGAGCAAAGAGAGAGAAGAAGCCATCTAGCTACTAGCTATGGACCCGAAGGTCTGTGGTGGACTACTAACGCATCATCGGAGGGGCAATGGAGTTGATGTAGATGCCCTCCGTGATCGAATCCCCCTCCGGCAGATTACCGGAAAAGGCTCCAAGATTGGATCTCACGGGAACCGAGGCTCCTAGCGGCGGAAAAGTATTTTTGTGGCTCTCTTCGGTATCCAGGGAATATTTGTGAATTTATAGGCCGAGAAATAGGGTTGGGGGAGCTGCCGTGGGGCCACAAGCCAGGGGGGGCGAGGCCCCCCCCTAGGGCGCGCCCCTGTGGCTTGTCGCCACACGGCTGCTCCCCTGACTTCATCTCCAAGTCTTCTGGGTTGCTTCTGGTCCAAGAAAAAATATTCCGAAGATTTTATTCCGTTTGGACTCCGTTTAATATTCCTTATCTGCAATACTCAAAAACAAGGAAAAAACAGAAACTGGCACTAGGCACTAGATTAATAGGTTAGTCCCAAAAATAATATAAAATAGCATATTAATGCATATAAAACATCCAAAACAGATAATATAATAGCATGGAACAATCAAAAATTATAGATACGTTGGAGACGTATCATCAGACAGCTGATCCGGAGGGGGAATGTTCCATGTTCATCATGCTAGAGGCATGTGACAGATGAATGGATGGCATATTTGGATTCTTTGGATTTTTCTGATCAATTTCCATATATAAATTATTTTCATCTGACTTATAGATTATTTTCTATGATTTTTCTAAGTTTTAAACATTTTCTAAAATTAATAGAATTATTATAATTTGAAAATTCCAATTATGAGGTTAGCATGACATCATGATGATGTCAGCAGTCAACAGGGGGGCTGACTGGTCAAACCTGACCAGTGGGGCCCTCCTGTCCTTGACTCAGAGCTAATCCAGAGTTTAATTTAATCTAATTGGGTTAATTAGCAGGGTGGGTCCCACATGTCAGTGACTAATTAGTTAAAATTAATCATTATTATTAACAGAGTAATTTGCTGACAGGGCTAGCCCTCCAGTCAGTGACTGGGGCTGCCCAGTTAGCACAGTTGAACAGGTCAACTGGTCAACTGGGGCCAGGGGGCCCGCAGGGCACTGACCTTGGGGGTGGCCCCGGTCGGCCAGGTCAGCTCCGGCGACCGGAGACGTCGCCGGCGACCTTAAAACACGGCGGTGAATTCGGGAGGGGCACAGGTTTCGCACAAGGGGCATCATTTCACGCGTTCTTTGGCGCGTTCGAGAGCTGTTGTGATGGCCGACCCGTTCCGACCATTGGGAGGTGCTGGGGTGGTCGCTAGCATCGCTGGCGTCGAGCTTTGCGGTGGCGGCGCTCGGGCATCTACGACAACGTGCTAAACAGAGCACAAATGAGCAATCTAACAGCACTACGAAGGCCTACGCGATGCAGTGAAGCTAACAGTGGCGAGTGCAGGACCAAATGGTCACCGAAGGCTCGCCGGCGTCGAGCTCAGGCGGAGCTCAGCTTCGGCTCTGGTGGAATCAGGCGATAGAGCTCGCAATCGAGAGAGATAGGAGGGGGAAAATGACCACGGACTCACAGCGGTCCCGTAGGTGAGCAAAGTGGGCTCGGGGAAGGCTCGGGGTGGCCAGAATCATTGCCGGAGTGCGACGGCGTTCCGAGGAAGAAGACGACTCGGGGACTACGATGCAGCACTCCTCGGCTCAAATGGCTGGTCGCAGTCGATGAAGAAGAAGGAGGCGGAGCGCCTGGGCGCGTCGGAGCTGCGTGGGGCAGCCGGTGGGCGCGGCTATGTCGGTGCCATGGCGACGGTGGCGCTCGGGTGCGGTGGAGAAGGGCGAGGGAGAGAGAGAGATGCGACAGAGAGGTCCAGGGTGGTGCGGGCAGCCGTTCTTATCCATCCACGCACGCGGGAGGACGAGGGAGAATGGGAGGCCTGGCTACGCGCGCGGCGAGCTCTCTGCTGGCGACAGCGCGCGCTACGGGCGTCAAGAGGTTGAAGGAGGCACCAGTTGGGCTGGGCCGGCCACTGTAGGTGCGGGCTTCAAGTGCAAAGGGAGTTTTCTTCTTTTATTTCTTTTTCTTTTTCTGTTTCTGTTTTATACTTTCTGTTTTATTTATTTTTAGGACCAATTTGCTTTAGTAAATATTTGTGAATTAGCCCAATAAATAACTTGCAATATTTAGTACTGCCACAATTTGTTTGGGACTTGTTGACTCAAGCTTTTATTTTCCATAGAATTTTTGGGTCATTTAAAATGCAATTTGGCTATGTTTGGGATGGTGGGGTCCACACCAGTAGATTGGTGATGTTGTTTTCTTTAACATCAATGGTTTTGGAATATTTGACAAGTGTGCAACAATTTTTCGCTGCTGTTTGAAGTTTTATTTTATCACAATAAAATTCAATGGCCTTCAGTGGTGGAACAAGAAATGAGATATGAAATTCAAAGTGATCAAGCACTGTTTAGCAAAATGATTAAGCTTGATCATGGTGATCACTGTTGCATCATTACACAGGGGTGTTACAACCTGGGCTTGTGGGGCCCTGGTGACTCCTCTCATAGTCTCCTGAAGCTTCCAGTGTTCCTTCTGGTCCATAAAAAATCGTCAAAAATTGGCATCGTGTTTGGACCTCCGTAGGTATTGATTTTCTGTAAAACCAAAAACAAGCAAAAAACAGGAACTGGCACTGGACACTAAATTAATAGTTTAGTCCATGAAAATAATATAACTTGCTATAAATATATATATATAAGTGATAGTACAATAGCATTTAACAATAAAAAATTACAGATATGTTTGAGACGTATCAGCATCCTAGGCTTAGTTCCTGCTCGTCCTAGAGTAGGTAAATGATAAACAAAGATAATTTTTGATGTTGAATGCTATCTAGCATGATCTTGATCAAATGATGTAGACTGTAGCATAAAGTTGGGACAAAAGCAATTCAAAGCAATAATCTATATTTGACAATCAGCAAGTAACATCAAAATGTGTAAACACAAATCACAATTCTTTTCATGGTTCAATGTTTTCATGAAATACGAAGTCAACACTCTATGTCATATTCATATCCCCAATCAATCAAGGCTTTGTCATATTCAAACATTTTATCATACCACAACCTAGAGTTTTAGTCAAGAAATCAATATTTATGATGTACCCTTTTCAACTACTTAGCATTTCGTTCAATGATAAACTTACAAGCCTTGGTATTAGCACTTTAAATGGCAAAAGAAAATGATGGTGGGGATTTATAAGAAGTCAAAAATATAAGAAAGTCTTACATCAACGAGGCTTGATCGTTAGGCAATGGAGAGGCCTTACAATCGATGTCAATGTGAGGAGTAGTGATTGCCATGCAACGGATGCACTAGATTTATAAGTGTATGAAAGCTCTCGAATGAAGCTGAGTGGGTGTACATCCAACTTGCTTGCTCATGAAGACCTTGAGCATTTTGAGGAAGCTCGTCAGTGGAATATACAAGCCAAGTTATATAATGTAAAAAATCCCACTAGCATATGAAAGTGATAATCATGAAAACTCTCTATATGAAATGCATGGTGCTACCTTGAAGCACAAGTGTGGTAAAAGGATAGTAGTGTGCCCCCTCTCTATTTTCTTCTCATTTTTTTCTTTTCCCCTTTTTTTTGGTGGGCTCTTTGGCCTCTTTTTTCTTCCTTTTTTTATCTCGCGGGTAGGGGCACACTCTAATGAAACATCACACTTTAATTAATTACAACTCAGAGAATGAAACTACAATGACTATAAATGAATGCCTCTGGCAGTGTACTGATACGTCTCCAACGTATCTATAATTTTTGATTGTTCCATGATATCATATTATCATTCTAGGATACTTTTTGGGTGTTTATATACCAATTAATATTATTTTTGAGCACTAACCTATTGACCTAGTGCCCAGTGCCAGTTGCTGTTTTCTGCATGTTTTTTGTCTTTCAGGTTTACCCTACCAAACGAAGTCCAATTGCTACAAAACTTTAATATGATTTTTTCTGGACTATATGAAGACCTGGAAGATTTGGAAGTAGACGAGAGGCAGCACGAGGGGCCCACTACCCAACAGGGCGCGCCAGGGGGCAGGTCGCGCCCTATTGGCTCGTGGCCCCCCTGGCTGCCCTCTCATGCCCCTCTCTGGCCTATAAATCATCATATATTCTGAAAACCCTAGGAGAGCTCCCGAAACACTTTTTCCGCCGCCGCGAGTCTCTGTTCCACTGTATACCCATCTGGCGACCTTTTCCAGCGATCTGCCGGAGGGGGAATCGATCACGGAGGGGCTCTACATCACCCTTGCTGCCTCCTTGATGAGTTGTGAGTAGTCCACCACAGACCTACGGGTCCATGGTTTGTATCTAGATGGCTATATCTCTCTCTTTTGATCTTCAATACAATGATCATCGCATCTTCGCTTTGATCCACTCGATGTAATCCTTATGTGCGGTGTGTTTTTTGAGATCCGATGAATTGTGGGTTTATGTTCAGATTATTCATGAAAAGTATTTGAGTCACCTCTGATTATTATTACAATTAATAATTGCATGATCATTATATCTTCGTAATTCTCTCCGATCTATTGAAATAGTTTGGCCAACTAGATTGATATTTCTTCAGTGAGAGGGGTGCGTTGTAGTGGGTTCAATCTGGCGGTGCTCTATATCCCAGTGACAGAAAGGGACAAGACACGTCATTGTATTGCTGCCATTAAGGATAAAACGACCGGGTTACTTCATATTAATTGAATTATCTTTGTCTATAGCATGTCATCGTTCTCCAAGCATTACTCTGTTTGTCAGGAACTTAATACGTAGAGAGGCAAGCATAGAAACGCTCTTAAAGTGGAGTAATAGTAATAGGTGCCGACAGGAGTCAGCCTATTTGCTTATGGACATGATGCCTATATATACATGATCATTACTGTGAATAAAGATTGCATAACTATCCGCTTTTCTATCAATTGCCCAACAGTAATTTGTTTACCCACCGTATGCTTCCTATATGAGAGATGCCACTAGAGAAAACCACGGCCCCCGGGTCTATCCACTTATAAGTTTGCAAACGCTATCATCACCTTTCTGCCATTTATTTTATTTTACAATTTACAATTATCTACCCACCTTATTTACTTGCAAATAACGAGACCAAGGGGATTGATAACCCTCTTGCCGCGTTGGGTGCAAGTGTGTGCAGCCGCTGAAGACGGTTGACGAAGGATATTCCTATTGGTTCGATAAACCTTGGTTCTTAACTGCGGGAAATACTTACCCGCATTGTGCTGCATCACCCGTTCCTCTTCACGCAAAACACAACGCAGATCACAAGCATCAGGAAGGATTTCTGGCGCCGTTGCCGTGGAATATCACCATCAACTATCAAGTAACTTCACACAAATTATCATTCACTTGTTCTTCATTTTAATTGTTGTTATATTTAGTTTGCATTATAAAAATCAAAAATACAAAAATATTTATCTTTTCTTGTCGCTAGTTTACTTCGTCGCTTGCTAGTTTACTTGTCCTGCTTGATACTTTGCTTGCTTGGTCACCATGTCTCAAGATACTACTAAGTTGTGTGACTTATCAAATACTAATAACAATGATTTTATTAGTACTCCTATTCCACCCGCCACTAGTGCGGACGCTTTTGATATTAATGCTGCATTGCTGAATTTTGTGATGAAAGATCAATTTTCGGGAAGTCCTAATGAGGATCCCGCTGCTCACCTTAATACCTTTGTTGAACTTTGTGATATGCAAAAGAAAAAGGACATGGATAATGATATTGTGAAATTAAAATTATTTCGTTTTTCACTAAGAGATAAAGCTAAGGCTTGGTTTTCATCTTTACCACATAATAGTATTGGAACATGGGATAAATGTAAAGATGCTTTCATTGCCAAGTATTTTCCTCCTACTAAGATCATCTCCCTTAGAAATCAAATAATTAATTTCAAACAACATGGCACCGGAATGAATTACTTTCGGATAAATTAATAAGGATAGCATGATCGGAACCATAACCGCAATCGATCAAATTAAGGATACCGGAAGAATCATACGGATGAATAATTATTTTGCAAGGAGCTTACGAGACGGTCTACATCATTTCCATGGGCATGAACACAAGTTCACTGTCGACTCCCACTTCAACAATGTATAACATTTCATTCATCTCTTGCTTTGGACGATGTTGTAGTGTTGAAAATTTATCTGGCGAAACTCCATAAGAGGATGACCCGTGAAAACCTTCGGGTTCTCACGGATTAGGGAGGGCATAGGTTCAACCCATCGGGGTATCTTAGGAACATATACCACAAGCTTCAAGAGTAATTAACACAAGCTCGAAGGTAGAGCATGGTTGGCAAAACAGAGGATACAATTTACCAAAGGCATTATGTATCAGGGGAAGAACTCACAAGATGATTGAATATGAACGACACTGCCGGATAATAACCCAACAATGGATCGGGCGATCCACAACGAAGCTGATGTGAGTATCGGTACTCAATCAGAGGAAGAAAGAATGCAGAGGTATCGGATTCAAGACACAACTGAATAGTCCGATGCTTAAAATACAAAGGAATTATGATTTCCAAAACTAAGGATCAGAAGCAGACGCTCTGATCAAGGATGGATAAGTTGAAAAGACTTAGTCGGACAATCAATAAAGGTTTGAATTTGCCGAGAACCAACTCATGTCCGGAAGGACGTCTGAGCCGGAAAGATAATTTAACGAATCACCTGATGACTGCGTGCATACGCACACATCGAATCAATAGGCTCAAAATGGCAAGGACAAGGGATGTCAACGAAGACTACTTGACATATGGAATTAACCATAATGCCAGCAGGCAAGAATTTCAAGAGCAACAAGCTGCAGAGGATTTTCGGAAGATCGAAAAGTATTTCGAAGAATTTTGTGAAACACATGAACAACTGGGATGAACGGATCCTCGACAATTGTGAGGAATTATCCGTAAGGCTTCCCTGCGGGAAAGAACTATAAGGCAGTCAACTCAAAGGGTTATCGGGGCAATGGAGAGTATTTCGGGGCATCTTGTAATAACAAGAGCAACGAGAAAAGATTGTATGAATGACTAGTGCAATTAGTCATCCATAGGGATATATCGGTGGTAGGACTCGCAAAGGTGATGAGCACAAAGGTCTCGGGAAAACATCGAAAGGGTATCTTCAGAATCTTCTGACAGAGCAGGTGATCTTCTGGTATGATGGCTCTCCGGGAGAAGTAGTTACGAGAACCTAGAGTTATAGTTGATAAAAAAATTAACCCGAAAGAGAAGAGAGATCAGAACCCAGAGTATAGACGAGGAATAAAAGATCCTAATACCACCCGATTGAGATGTGGGCCCGTAAGCCACACAACAATGTTAGTAAAAGTTTTTCAAGTACTAGACTCAACTTTAGCCAAGGAGTTGGAAAGGGGGCTACCTACAGGCAGTCGGCTCTGATACCAACTTGTGACGCCCCCAATTTCGTCCGTACACTAATCATGCACACAGTGCGTACGGCCAAGATTAGGGACTCATTGATTGATATCACAACACAACAAAAGACACAAATAAAAGTCATACAGCTTCATATTACAAGCCAGGGCCTCGAGGGCTCGAATACAAAGCTCGACAAAGCACGAGTCAGCGAAAGCAAATATATCTGAGTACAGACATAAGTTAGACAAGTTTTTGCCTTAAGAAGGCCTGCACAAACATAAGCAGCGGATCGAAAGAGGCGAGGCCTCCTGCCTGGGAACCTCCTAACTACTCCTGAGCGTCGGCAGTCTCCACGTAGTAGGCTCTAGCGGTGGTGTAGCAGTCGTCTCCGGCGTATTCCATCTCCTGGGCTCCATCGTCTGAACGCAGTAACGTATCGAGGGGGAAAGGGAAAGCAAAGCAGCAGTGAGTACTCATCCAAAGTACTCGCAAGACTTACATCAGAACTATGCTAAGTATGCACCATTATCAAGGAAAGGGGTTATATCTGGACTGACTGCAGAAAGCAAGAATTAGGGAGAAGACCTAGTCCTATCGAAGACTAGCATCTTCAGCATCTTGCAGCATTAGAAGAGAGTAGACCTGCAGCTCATATATAGTCATATTGTTGTAGCAATTTTAATTAAGTAATCACGCCCAGAGATCCTTCCTCGACTCCCTGCGAGGAAGCAATCCCGGAGCCACAATTCATTTCAATTTAAATTACAGTTATAGTTGTATAGGGTCAAAGCACAACTCCAAGTCGTCCTGTTACCGTGGACACGGCTATTCGAATAGATTATTCATCCCTACAGGGGTGCACCTCATTTCCAACACGCCTGGTCACCTCCGGCCGGACACACTTTCCTGGGTAATGCCCGTCCTCGGGATACAGCACGTCGTCGCCCCACCTAGACTCAACGAAGAGGCCAGCCCGCCGGTCTAAATCCTATGTGCTCAGGGGTCATGGGCCCAATCACCCTGTGCACACCTGCACGGTGCGTGGGCGGCCGGAAACAGACCTAGTACACTCCAGTCCAAGAGCTGCACCTTCCAGTCCAATCCGGCGCGCGCCGCTCCATTGCTGACGTCCGAAGAGCTTCGGCTGATACAACGACGCTGAGTGCCCATAACTTTCCCACGTGATGGTTTGGTGCGCAATAAGGCCAACGACTAACTCAGATCAAATACCCAACCCATTAGTGTTTTATTAATGCGGGGCAAGCGCGACCCTCAAAGTGCGGTCCCGTCACCCCGTCTCGAGGATGTGTGGCAAGGGCCTCTCCTGCCCGTCCACGCCTCAACATAACCCGGATGCCTTACCGGCGCATCCCACCACATCTCACACACGGGTACCCTTGGGGCCGACCCGTCTCAAGACTGTCGGGAACTCAGGTCCACCTCAACCAGGGTGGTACCGCCTGTCCCTCCAGTCCCGTCTTTCACATGTAACAAATGTCAAGTCAAAGTAACTGTGTGTCTAAAACATCAAGGCGGGAACTGAGGAATCACCCTCAATGGTCCCCGCTCGATGAAACCGTCAAGGTGGAACTAGAGGAATCACCCTCGAGGGTCCCACACTTGAGGGGTTGCACGACAGAGTCATCGTCGGGAGTGGTGAAGGAGGAATCACCCTCGAAACCACGACCGACTAGCTACACTACAGAGCTAGCATCATGAGCAAGGTAGTCAGAATCCCGACTCGACTCCTAGAATCCTATGACTTTACGACCCTACGCAAGCATGTCGATCCAAGTCCCACTATGAATCCGGATCTGGTAGAATCCATGTTGATTCGCGATCCAAATTATAGAATCCTATACAAAACTGTAGAATCCCGACTATGCTATGAACTATGTCCGATTCTACTAATTTATCTAAGCCATTTGTTTAGTGTTAGAAGAATAATATGCCATCATCCAAACCCCTTTTCACATGCCTCATGGCCCTTTATTCCCCTCCCAAGCCCAAATGCTCAGGCACCGACACCTTTGATCTAGCTCTCAGAAACCCTAGATAAAAAATGAGGATCAAGCTTGTCGACGAATGGAGTTGGTGTGAGAAGGAGGATGCATCAAGATTGATCGAAGAAGGTACAGGTCAGCTATACAAGTGGTCGGCTATTCACATACTCTAAAAAAACATCCTAAATAATTTTTGTGTGTTTAAGATTTAAATGTTCTACATATTTCCCTCTCATATATGTTCCATACATGAAAGCTAGACAGTAGGTTAGCCATGCAAATATGTGAAATACAATTAACATTGATGTGTACGTTTTTCGCTCTATATTTCGTGTTAAAATACTATAGAATACATGTATATTTTTGGCATGGATACAAAATATCTTATTTGAGTAAATCTAGTAGAATCCTCGATTCCACGACTCGATACTACGATTCGATTCTGTCCATGGAAAATCGATCTGACTCCGAATCCCGACTCTGACTACCTTGATCATGAGTACTTCACGAGGTATCACCCTCGGTACTCGATAGTAGCGCTGCAGAGTCGTACAACTAAGGGGTGTGCGGTGATGTGAGGGGCCTGGCTTGTCGGTCGGTTGACCGAGTCTTCGAGTCGTCGATGAAGAAGCAGGGGCAACTGCGACTAATGGGGTCACTGGGGATTCACTGATCAACCTATACTAAGCAGTTGGTATGATTGCCGGTATAGTAACAGTTCATCAAAAGTAGGCTATGCATCAGAATAGGAGCTAACTAATACAGTAGCAAAATTCTAATGCAAGAATAAGAGGGAGAAGAATAGGCGATATCGGAATGCTCAAGGGGGTTTTGCTTGCCTTGCTGCTCTGCGGCAAAGGGCTGATCGTCAGTCGCGTAGTCGCACCCGGCAGCACCGTCAGTCTCGGAGGCTACCGGAGAGAAGAGGGGGAAGAAACAATAAATATAAAGCAGACAATCGTAACACAAAGTATGTCATGGCGATACGCAGTGTCGGGTGTGTCCTAACGCAGTGTTACACGATACCGAGAAAGGGGAAACCCATCCGGAAAAGTTTTCCCGGTTCCGAACAAATGTCGGACAAATGACCGGAGGGGGCAATGTTCCGGGTTTGCGGTGTTAGAGGCATTTGACAGCTAGGATGCAGTGCAGGGTTGCCTAAAATAATGTCTAAACCATTTTAGCTATTTTAGGATTAAAGTTGGAATTAATAGCCGGTAGTTATGCACTATTCATTTATCAGAAACAGGCAAAAAGTTGCATGTTCAGGTAGTTAGAGGCACCTGACAGGCATGTGGTTAGCATATTCGGATTCATCATATTTTTCTGATCATTTTTCATATATAAATTATTTCAATCCGAGTTACGGTTTAAAAGATATGATTTTCTAAAGTTTAAATGATTTTCTGAAATTTCTGAAATTAATTTAAATACTAAATTCGAATTTCAACAGTAACTAGAAATGCTAAGTGTACCCAGAAAACGTACCCAGCTGACCAGCACAGAGGCTGACCAGTGGGCCCTTTGACTGGGTCAAAGGGCCAGTCAACAGAGGCTGACAGGTGGCCCACCCTGCTGAGTCAGCAGGCTGACTGGGCCGGCCTGATCCGTTGGAATAGTGAAGCGGCCCCACCTGTCAGTCTCAGTAGTTTTAATTAGGTTTATTGTTAATCCCTGACTTAATTAACGTAGCGGGGCCCGGGTGTAAGCGACTAATCAGCGGGTTTAATTAGTGCTAATTGACGGCCACATCAGCTAAGCCGGAGGTCAGCGCCGGCGACCTCGACCGACGGCGGAGGCACGCCGGAATCGCGGCTCCGGCATCCTCTTGACGCGCGGATGGGCTCGAGGGGTTCCTGGGGCCACGGCGCGTCCGGTGGAGCACGCGGGGGGGAGCTGGGGTAGCCGAACGCGTCGGCAGAGACGACGTCCAGCGGCGGCGACGGGAGCCTACGGCGGAGCTCGACGGACCGGCGCATACGGAGGCGTGGGGAGTGAGGGGAGAGGTCCCGAGGGACCGGGGCTCACAGCGGGAGTCGGGAGAGGGCTCTGGGAGGACGGGCGCTGCCGGAGACGGCGGGACGAGGCGGCGGCCGAGGCGGATCCCGGCGAGGGGGAACGGCACGGGCGGCGTTGCCGGTGCTCCCCGGCGTTGACCCGGTGGCGTAGGAGATCAGGACGAGCCCGGCGGTGCTGCAGGGCACGGCAGCGCAGCGAGCAATGGTCAGTGGCCACGGTGGTGACGAGGCGGTGGTGACGGGGATTCGGGCTGGGCAGAGAAAGAGGGGCGAGCGAGCAAGGGGAGGAGAGGAGCTAGGGTTAGCAGCGGGAGGGGGAGAGAGGCCGGTGGGGGGGTCCTTATCCATCCGCAGCTCCGGCGGATGCTTGACGCGTCGGCACCGGCAGCCACGGCGGCTGCGGCATCGACACGGGGAGAGAGCAGGTAGCGAGGTAGGTGACGGTCCAGTTGGGCTGGGCCGGTTTCTGCGTTTTAGTTGGGCTATAGTGCACAGTTAGGTTTAGACATTTTCCTTTTCTGTTATTTCTTTCCTGTTTTACTCCTTGCTCTTTGTTTTGTATTAATTTAGGCCAGTAAATGATTTTAGTTGTTTATGTAATTTAGCACACAATTAAGACGCAATATTATGATGTTGCACAAAAAGTGTGAGGACCACTTGAATCTGTTTAGATTTTGTTTAAATGGAAAGGGATTAAATAGGCTGATTTGCTACTGTTTTTGGATGTTAGGGTAAATTTGGAAATTTAATAAATGTTTATTTTATTTTTATAATTACTTTGGAATTACTTGCAATAACATGAACTATTTTGTTTTACTGTTTGAAGAAATAATAATTTGACTTGCAATTTAAATTTGGATTTGAATTTTAAAAGAGATATGTTACTAATGATGATTAGGCACTGTTGATCATGGTCATCACTGTGCTTAATTACCATGATCACTGTAGCATAATTATCCGGGCGTCACACATATGTTCCCCCCCCCCTCATAATGAATTTCAGTAGCATCATAATCAAATTCAACAATATAGCTGTCATAAACAATACTCTCTTTATGATCAACATGCATAAAGTTTTTATCATCTTCCAATATAGTGGAATTATCATCAACTAAAGTTATGACCTCTCCAAACCCACCTTTATCAAAAAAATCGTAAGATCGAACACTCTCCAAATATGTGGGATTCTTTTTACCTAAAGTTGACGCTCTGCCAAACCCACTTTCAATACTATTGCAAGCATATTCAACATGAGGCTTAAATAAATTTTCAAGATCATAAGAAGCATTATCACCCCAATCATGATCATTGCAATAAGAAGTGGACATGACAAAATTATCATTCCCAAGCTTGTTGTTTTGCATATCATTAACATAATTGAAATTAATAGAACTTATAATAACATCATTGCAATCATGCTTTTCAATCAAGGAAACATCGTGAATCACTTTAGAAATTTCTTCTTTCAACACTTCATCAAAATTTTCAGATTCATGATTTTCAAACAAAACATCATAGAGATAATCAAGTGCACTCAACTCACTAGCAAATGGTTCATCATAATTTGGCCTTTTGAAAAGATTAGCAAGTGGGTGAGGATCCATATCAATAGATTTTTAGCAAGCGAAGATGCAACCAAATAGAAGGCACATGGCAACACAAGCAAACAAAAAGACGAACGGAAGAAGGGCGAATAAAAAGGAAAATCTTTTCTAAAAATCGTTTTAGAAGTGGGGGAGAGGAAAATGAGAGGCAAATGGCAAATAAAGTAAATGCAGGAGATGAGTTTGTGATGGGTACTTCGTAGGCTTGATCTTGCTATGTATCCTCCCCGGCAACGGCGCCAGAAATCCTTCTTGCTACCTCTTGAGCTTGCGTTGGTTTTCCCTTGAAGAGGAAAGGGTGAAGCAGTGAAGTAGATAAGTATTTCCCTCAGTTTGTTGAGAACCAAGGTATCAATCCAGTAGGTGGAACAAGCAAGGCCCCGATAGTTGTACCTACACAAATAATCAAACACTTGCACCCAACGCTATAAAGGGGTTGTCAATCCCTTCACGGTTACTTGCAAGGATGAGATCTGATAGAGATAGATATAAAAGATTGCTTGAACGGAAAGTAAAACAAAAGTAAATAAATTGCAGCAAGGTATTTTTGGTATTTTTTGTTTATAGATCTGAAAATATAATATGGAAAATAGACCCGGGGGCCATAGGTTTCACTAGAGGCTTCTCTCATGAAGGCAAGTATTACGGTGGGTGAACAAATTACTGTCGAGCAATTGATAGAAAAGCGCATAGTTATGACGATATCCAAGGCAATGATTATGCATATAGGCATCACGTCGGTGTCAAGTAGACCGAAACAATTCTGCATCTACTACTATTACTCCACACATCGATCGACTCCTGCCTGCATCTAGAGTATTAAGTTCATGAAGAAGGTAAGATGACATGATGTAGAGGGATAAACTCAAGCAATATGATGAAAACCCCATCTTTTTATCCTCGATGGCAACAATACAATACGTGGCTCGCTACCCCTACTATGTCACTGGGTGAGGACACCGCAAGATTGAACCCAAAACTAAGCACTTCTCCCATTGCAAGAATTACCAATCTAGTTGGCCAAACCAAACCAATAACTCGAAGAGACTTGCAAAGATATGAAATCATGCATATAAGAATTCAGAAAAGACTCAAATAATATTCATAGATAATCTGATCATAAACTCACAATTCATCGGATCTCGACAAACACACCGCAAAAGAGTATTACATCGGATAGATCTCCATGAAGATCATGAAGAACATGGTATTGAAGAGCAAAGAGAGAGAAGAAGCCATCTAGCTACTAGCTATGGACCCGAAGGTCTGTGGTGGACTACTAACGCATCATCGGAGGGGCAATGGAGTTGATGTAGATGCCCTCCGTGATCGAATCCCCCTCCGGCAGATTACCGGAAAAGGCTCCAAGATTGGATCTCACGGGAACCGAGGCTCCTAGCGGCGGAAAAGTATTTTTGTGGCTCTCTTCGGTATCCAGGGAATATTTGTGAATTTATAGGCCGAGAAATAGGGTTGGGGGAGCTGCCGTGGGGCCACAAGCCAGGGGGGGCGAGGCCCCCCCCTAGGGCGCGCCCCTGTGGCTTGTCGCCACACGGCTGCTCCCCTGACTTCATCTCCAAGTCTTCTGGGTTGCTTCTGGTCCAAGAAAAAATATTCCGAAGATTTTATTCCGTTTGGACTCCGTTTAATATTCCTTATCTGCAATACTCAAAAACAAGGAAAAAACAGAAACTGGCACTAGGCACTAGATTAATAGGTTAGTCCCAAAAATAATATAAAATAGCATATTAATGCATATAAAACATCCAAAACAGATAATATAATAGCATGGAACAATCAAAAATTATAGATACGTTGGAGACGTATCATCAGACAGCTGATCCGGAGGGGGAATGTTCCATGTTCATCATGCTAGAGGCATGTGACAGATGAATGGATGGCATATTTGGATTCTTTGGATTTTTCTGATCAATTTCCATATATAAATTATTTTCATCTGACTTATAGATTATTTTCTATGATTTTTCTAAGTTTTAAACATTTTCTAAAATTAATAGAATTATTATAATTTGAAAATTCCAATTATGAGGTTAGCATGACATCATGATGATGTCAGCAGTCAACAGGGGTGCTGACTGGTCAAACCTGACCAGTGGGGCCCTCCTGTCCTTGACTCAGAGCTAATCCAGAGTTTAATTTAATCTAATTGGGTTAATTAGCAGGGTGGGTCCCACATGTCAGTGACTAATTAGTTAAAATTAATCATTATTATTAACAGAGTAATTTGCTGACAGGGCTAGCCCTCCAGTCAGTGACTGGGGCTGCCCAGTTAGCACAGTTGAACAGGTCAACTGGTCAACTGGGGCCAGGGGGCCCGCAGGGCACTGACCTTGGGGGTGGCCCCGGTCGGCCAGGTCAGCTCCGGCGACCGGAGACGTCGCCGGCGACCTTAAAACACGGCGGTGAATTCGGGAGGGGCACAGGTTTCGCACAAGGGGCATCATTTCACGCGTTCTTTGGCGCGTTCGAGAGCTGTTGTGATGGCCGACCCGTTCCGACCATTGGGAGGTGCTGGGGTGGTCGCTAGCATCGCTGGCGTCGAGCTTTGCGGTGGCGGCGCTCGGGCATCTACGACAACGTGCTAAACAGAGCACAAATGAGCAATCTAACAGCACTACGAAGGCCTACGCGATGCAGTGAAGCTAACAGTGGCGAGTGCAGGACCAAATGGTCACCGAAGGCTCGCCGGCGTCGAGCTCAGGCGGAGCTCAGCTTCGGCTCTGGTGGAATCAGGCGATAGAGCTCGCAATCGAGAGAGATAGGAGGGGGAAAATGACCACGGACTCACAGCGGTCCCGTAGGTGAGCAAAGTGGGCTCGGGGAAGGCTCGGGGTGGCCAGAATCATTGCCGGAGTGCGACGGCGTTCCGAGGAAGAAGACGACTCGGGGACTACGATGCAGCACTCCTCGGCTCAAATGGCTGGTCGCAGTCGATGAAGAAGAAGGAGGCGGAGCGCCTGGGCGCGTCGGAGCTGCGTGGGGCAGCCGGTGGGCGCGGCTATGTCGGTGCCATGGCGACGGTGGCGCTCGGGTGCGGTGGAGAAGGGCGAGGGAGAGAGAGAGATGCGACAGAGAGGTCCAGGGTGGTGCGGGCAGCCGTTCTTATCCATCCACGCACGCGGGAGGACGAGGGAGAATGGGAGGCCTGGCTACGCGCGCGGCGAGCTCTCTGCTGGCGACAGCGCGCGCTACGGGCGTCAAGAGGTTGAAGGAGGCACCAGTTGGGCTGGGCCGGCCACTGTAGGTGCGGGCTTCAAGTGCAAAGGGAGTTTTCTTCTTTTATTTCTTTTTCTTTTTCTGTTTCTGTTTTATACTTTCTGTTTTATTTATTTTTAGGACCAATTTGCTTTAGTAAATATTTGTGAATTAGCCCAATAAATAACTTGCAATATTTAGTACTGCCACAATTTGTTTGGGACTTGTTGACTCAAGCTTTTATTTTCCATAGAATTTTTGGGTCATTTAAAATGCAATTTGGCTATGTTTGGGATGGTGGGGTCCACACCAGTAGATTGGTGATGTTGTTTTCTTTAACATCAATGGTTTTGGAATATTTGACAAGTGTGCAACAATTTTTCGCTGCTGTTTGAAGTTTTATTTTATCACAATAAAATTCAATGGCCTTCAGTGGTGGAACAAGAAATGAGATATGAAATTCAAAGTGATCAAGCACTGTTTAGCAAAATGATTAAGCTTGATCATGGTGATCACTGTTGCATCATTACACAGGGGTGTTACAACCTGGGCTTGTGGGGCCCTGGTGACTCCTCTCATAGTCTCCTGAAGCTTCCAGTGTTCCTTCTGGTCCATAAAAAATCGTCAAAAATTGGCATCGTGTTTGGACCTCCGTAGGTATTGATTTTCTGTAAAACCAAAAACAAGCAAAAAACAGGAACTGGCACTGGACACTAAATTAATAGTTTAGTCCATGAAAATAATATAACTTGCTATAAATATATATATATAAGTGATAGTACAATAGCATTTAACAATAAAAAATTACAGATATGTTTGAGACGTATCAGCATCCTAGGCTTAGTTCCTGCTCGTCCTAGAGTAGGTAAATGATAAACAAAGATAATTTTTGATGTTGAATGCTATCTAGCATGATCTTGATCAAATGATGTAGACTGTAGCATAAAGTTGGGACAAAAGCAATTCAAAGCAATAATCTATATTTGACAATCAGCAAGTAACATCAAAATGTGTAAACACAAATCACAATTCTTTTCATGGTTCAATGTTTTCATGAAATACGAAGTCAACACTCTATGTCATATTCATATCCCCAATCAATCAAGGCTTTGTCATATTCAAACATTTTATCATACCACAACCTAGAGTTTTAGTCAAGAAATCAATATTTATGACGTACCCTTTTCAACTACTTAGCATTTCGTTCAATGATAAACTTACAAGCCTTGGTATTAGCACTTTAAATGGCAAAAGAAAATGATGGTGGGGATTTATAAGAAGTCAAAAATATAAGAAAGTCTTACATCAACGAGGCTTGATCGTTAGGCAATGGAGAGGCCTTACAATCGATGTCAATGTGAGGAGTAGTGATTGCCATGCAACGGATGCACTAGATTTATAAGTGTATGAAAGCTCTCGAATGAAGCTGAGTGGGTGTACATCCAACTTGCTTGCTCATGAAGACCTTGAGCATTTTGAGGAAGCTCGTCAGTGGAATATACAAGCCAAGTTATATAATGTAAAAAATCCCACTAGCATATGAAAGTGATAATCATGAAAACTCTCTATATGAAATGCATGGTGCTACCTTGAAGCACAAGTGTGGTAAAAGGATAGTAGTGTGCCCCCTCTCTATTTTCTTCTCATTTTTTTCTTTTCCCCTTTTTTTTGGTGGGCTCTTTGGCCTCTTTTTTCTTCCTTTTTTTATCTCGCGGGTAGGGGCACACTCTAATGAAACATCACACTTTAATTAATTACAACTCAGAGAATGAAACTACAATGACTATAAATGAATGCCTCTGGCAGTGTACTGATACGTCTCCAACGTATCTATAATTTTTGATTGTTCCATGCTATCATATTATCATTCTAGGATACTTTTTGGGTGTTTATATACCAATTAATATTATTTTTGAGCACTAACCTATTGACCTAGTGCCCAGTGCCAGTTGCTGTTTTCTGCATGTTTTTTGTCTTTCAGGTTTACCCTACCAAACGAAGTCCAATTGCTACAAAACTTTAATATGATTTTTTCTGGACTATATGAAGACCTGGAAGATTTGGAAGTAGACGAGAGGCAGCACGAGGGGCCCACTACCCAACAGGGCGCGCCAGGGGGCAGGTCGCGCCCTATTGGCTCGTGGCCCCCCTGGCTGCCCTCTCATGCCCCTCTCTGGCCTATAAATCATCATATATTCTGAAAACCCTAGGAGAGCTCCCGAAACACTTTTTCCGCCGCCGCGAGTCTCTGTTCCACTGTATACCCATCTGGCGACCTTTTCCAGCGATCTGCCGGAGGGGGAATCGATCACGGAGGGGCTCTACATCACCCTTGCTGCCTCCTTGATGAGTTGTGAGTAGTCCACCACAGACCTACGGGTCCATGGTTTGTATCTAGATGGCTATATCTCTCTCTTTTGATCTTCAATACAATGATCATCGCATCTTCGCTTTGATCCACTCGATGTAATCCTTATGTGCGGTGTGTTTTTTGAGATCCGATGAATTGTGGGTTTATGTTCAGATTATTCATGAAAAGTATTTGAGTCACCTCTGATTATTATTACAATTAATAATTGCATGATCATTATATCTTCGTAATTCTCTCCGATCTATTGAAATAGTTTGGCCAACTAGATTGATATTTCTTCAGTGAGAGGGGTGCGTTGTAGTGGGTTCAATCTGGCGGTGCTCTATATCCCAGTGACAGAAAGGGACAAGACACGTCATTGTATTGCTGCCATTAAGGATAAAACGATCGGGTTACTTCATATTAATTGAATTATCTTTGTCTATAGCATGTCATCGTTCTCCAAGCATTACTCTGTTTGTCAGGAACTTAATACGTAGAGAGGCAAGCATAGAAACGCTCTTAAAGTGGAGTAATAGTAATAGGTGCCGACAGGAGTCAGCCTATTTGCTTATGGACATGATGCCTATATATACATGATCATTACTATGAATAAAGATTGCATAACTATCCGCTTTTCTATCAATTGCCCAACAGTAATTTGTTTACCCACCGTATGCTTCCTATATGAGAGATGCCACTAGAGAAA
The DNA here is from genome assembly GCA_039707655.1 of Elymus sibiricus. Classification (NCBI taxonomy): domain Eukaryota; kingdom Viridiplantae; phylum Streptophyta; class Magnoliopsida; order Poales; family Poaceae; genus Elymus; species Elymus sibiricus. The sequence continues at coordinate 18,697,350 of CM077671.1, forward strand.
ACCACGGCCCCCGGGTCTATCCACTTATAAGTTTGCAAACGCTATCATCACCTTTCTGCCATTTATTTTATTTTACAATTTACAATTATCTACCCACCTTATTTACTTGCAAATAACGAGACCAAGGGGATTGATAACCCTCTTGCCGCGTTGGGTGCAAGTGTGTGCAGCCGCTGAAGACGGTTGACGAAGGATATTCCTATTGGTTCGATAAACCTTGGTTCTTAACTGCGGGAAATACTTACCCGCATTGTGCTGCATCACCCGTTCCTCTTCACGCAAAACACAACGCAGATCACAAGCATCAGGAAGGATTTCTGGCGCCGTTGCCGTGGAATATCACCATCAACTATCAAGTAACTTCACACAAATTATCATTCACTTGTTCTTCATTTTAATTGTTGTTATATTTAGTTTGCATTATAAAAATCAAAAATACAAAAATATTTATCTTTTCTTGTCGCTAGTTTACTTCGTCGCTTGCTAGTTTACTTGTCCTGCTTGATACTTTGCTTGCTTGGTCACCATGTCTCAAGATACTACTAAGTTGTGTGACTTATCAAATACTAATAACAATGATTTTATTAGTACTCCTATTCCACCCGCCACTAGTGCGGACGCTTTTGATATTAATGCTGCATTGCTGAATTTTGTGATGAAAGATCAATTTTCGGGAAGTCCTAATGAGGATCCCGCTGCTCACCTTAATACCTTTGTTGAACTTTGTGATATGCAAAAGAAAAAGGACATGGATAATGATATTGTGAAATTAAAATTATTTCGTTTTTCACTAAGAGATAAAGCTAAGGCTTGGTTTTCATCTTTACCACATAATAGTATTGGAACATGGGATAAATGTAAAGATGCTTTCATTGCCAAGTATTTTCCTCCTACTAAGATCATCTCCCTTAGAAATCAAATAATTAATTTCAAACAACATGAGCAAGAACATGTTGCACAAGCTTGGGAGAGGATGAAATTGATGATTAGAAATTGCCCTACTCATGGTTTAAACTTGTGGATGATTATCCAAAATTTCTATGCTGGACTGAACTTTGTGTCTAGAAATCTTCTAGATTCTGCTGCTGGTGGTACCTTTATGGATGTGACCTTGGGAGAGGCCACCAAACTTCTGGACAACATAATGACAAACTACTCTCAATGGCATACCGAAAGAGCTCCAACTGGTAAGAAGGTAAATTCTGTTGAGGAAATCGCTACTTTGAGTGAAAAAGTGGATACTCTTATGAATATGGTTGCTAGCAAAAATACTCATGTTGATCCAAATGATATGCCCTTGTCTTCTTTGATTGAGCAAAATGATGATTCTATTGATGTGAACTTTATCTCGCGAAACAATTTCAACAATAATGCTTATAGAGGAAATTTCAATGCTAGGCCGTATCCCGGTAATTCCTCTAACAATTATGGAAACTCTTATGGAAATTCTTCTACAAATGCTAATAGGATATCCTCTGATCTTGAGAACACAATTAAAGAATTTATGAGTTCTCAAGAGATTTTTAATACTATGGTAGAAGAAAAGTTGCATACGATTATTGCTTTGGCTAAGAACATGGATATAATTGCTCTTGATGTAGAAACTCTTAAAAGTAAAGTGCTGCCACCCAAGCATGATTTTAATGAGACTATTAAATCTATCCAAATATCTATTAATGAAAGTAAGGAGAGGACCGCTAAGTTGAAAGCTAAGCGGGAATTCTTACAGAAAGCTCTTCCACCCGGTTTTTACCGAAATCATGATGAAGATCTTAAGATGCTTGGCACTTCTCCTATTGAATATTTGTTTACTTATCTAAATTTAAATGATAAAGGGACTGGAGTTGAGTCAACTCTGGCTAGAGAGAGTCCCGTTTGCTTGGAGGGTGATAATTCTAATGCTAAAACTGAAAAAGGTGGGTTTGGAGAGATTAAAACTTTGACTAGTGATGTGCCCACTATCTTGGATTACAAGGATTTTAATTATGGGAGCTGCTATTTAGTAGAATGTATTTCCTTGTTGCAATCCATTATTAGCTCACCCAATGCTTATGAGCAAAATAAAGCTTTTACTAATCATATAGTAGAAGCTATGATGAAAGCTTATGATGAGAAACTTGAGCTAGAAGTTTCTATCCCTAGAAAATTGCATGATGAATGGGAACCTACTATTAATATAAAGATTAAAGAATATGAATGCAATGCTTTGTGTGACCTTGGTGCTAGTGTTTCAACTATACCTAAATCTCTTTGTGACGTGCTTGGTCGCACGAATATTCAAGATTGTTCCCTAAACTTGCATCTTGCGGATTCTACCATCAAGAAACCTTTAGGTAGAATAAATGATGTTGTTATCCTTGCTAATAGGAATTATGTGCCTGTATATTTCATTGTGCTTGACATTGAATGCAATCCTACTTGTCCAATAATAATTGGAAGACCCTTTCTACGAACTATAGGTGCAATAATTGATATGAAAGAGGGAAACAAACGATTCCAATTCCCATTAAAAAAAGGGATAGAACACTTCCCTAGAAATAGAATCAAACCACATTATGAATCTATCATGAGGGCCACTTATGGGTGGAGTGTCAAAGATGACACCACTTGACCATACACGTTATGCCTAGCTAGGGGCGTAAAACAATAGTGCTAGTTGGGAGGCAACCCAATAGTTATCTTAATTTTTTTTATTTACTTTCTGTTTTAGTGTCATAACATGTTTGTTGCCTATTTAATGATTGTGTTTTTATGTTTTAATTTGTGTTTGTGCCAAGTAAAGCCTTTAGGATAATTTGCGTGACGAGTATGATTGATGCTGTGCAAAAACAGAAACTTTCACCTCCAGTGCAGAATTTTTAATTCTCTGCTGGAGCGCGGTAAATTCTTGAAATTTTTACAAAATCTTTATGTACAAATTCCCCAGGTTGTCCTAATGTTTCAGAATTTTTAGAGATACAGAAGTATAGTTTCTTTACAGATCTTTACAGACTGTTCAGTTATAGACAGATTCTGTTTTTGCTTGCATGTTTTGCTTGTTTTGATGATGCCATGGATTATATCGGGGGGTATAAGTCATGGATAAGTTATAATACAGTACCTTATGAAATAATAAAATATGAATCAATTTATAACAGTACCTAAAGTACTTGATATGTTTATTATACTAACGGATCTCACGAGCTTTCTGTTGAGTTTTGTGTGCTGAAGTTTACAAGTTTTGGGTGTGATCACGATGGACAAAGGAATAAGGAGCGGCAAGATCCTAAGCTTGGGGATGCTCAAGGCATCCCAAGTTAATATTCTAGGAAGACTCAAGCATCTAATCTTGGGGATGCCCCGGAAGGCATCCCCTCTTTCGTCTCAATCCATCGGTATGTCACTTGGAGCTATATTTTTATTCATCACATGATATGAGTTTTGCTTGGAGCGTCATTTGCTTTAGTTTTCTTTTTATTTTCAGTTTCCCATAATCATTGTTTGCTACACACACCCACTTGAGAAAGACACAATATCATCACAATTTATTAGAATACTCTATGTTCTTCACTTATATCTTTTGAGCTAGGCAGTTGCTCTAGTACTTCACTTATATCTTTTAGAGCACGATGGCGTATAGATTTTATAGAAATAATTGCACTCTCATTCTTCACTTATATTTGTTTGAGAGTTAATGAACAGCGACGGTAATTTGCATGGGTCGTAAGACTAGTCCAAAAATAATAGGTATTCAATGAGTGCATAATCAAAACCACATGTAGCACATAAAAGAGAAATCATGGTTAATGATATTAATGTGGTAATGTGAAAAAGCATGAGTGCATGATCATTGGTTAATAAAGGTATTGTAAATTAGAGGTTGTTAACTTGCTGTTCATCCAAATATTTTTATAGCACGGTGATGATGCGTGAGCTTACTTATTCCTCATTGAAATCCTAGTGCTGTTTAGGTCGGGGGCGCGCGATGGTTAAATCCTACCAACCTCCTCCCTAGGGGCATGTGAGTAGTGCTTTGCTTCGAGAGAGCTAATAAAACCTTGCAATAAGTATGTGAGTTCTTCATGACTAATTTGAATCCATGGACATACGCACACTCACCTTCACATATTAGCTAGCCTCTTCGGTTCCGTGCATTGCCCATTCTCACCTCGAGGATCGGTGCAACTTTCGCAGATGCATCCAAACCCCGTGACATCATACGCTCTATTGCACATAAGCCTCATTATATCTTCCTCAAAACAGCCACCATACCTACCTATTATGGCATTTCCACAGCCATTCCAAGATTTATTGCCAAGCAACTTTCACCGTCACATCATATGACTTGTACTTCCATAGTCATATTGCTTTGCATGATCATATAAGCTGACATAGTATTTGTGGCAAAGACACCATTCATCATTAATATCATACATGTTACGCTTGATCATTGCACATCCTGGTACACTGCCAGAGGCATTCATATAGAGTCATACAGTTTTTCATGTTGAGATGTAAGTAAATAAAAGTGTGATGATCATCATTATTAGGGCACTGTCTCAGTGAGGAAAGGATGATGGAGACAATGATTCCCCCACAAGTCGGGATGAGACTCTGGACAAAAAATAAAAGAAAGAAAGAAAGAAAATAGAAAAATAAAAAGGAAAAAATAAAAAAAATGAGAGAAAAGAGAGAAGGGACAGTGCTATTACCTCTTATTCCACACTTGTGCCTCAAAGTGGCACCATGTTCTTCATATAGAGAGTCTCTTGTTTATCACTTTCATATGCTAGTGGGAATTTTCATTATAGAACTTGGCTTGTATATTCCGATGACGGGCTTCCTCAAATGCCGAAGGTCTTCATGAGCAAGCAAGTTGGATGCACACACACTTAGCTACTGTTGAGCTTTCATACACTTATAGCTCTAGTGCATTCGTTGCATGGCAATCCCTACTCCTCGCATTGATATCCATTGTGTTGGTGAACATATCTCCTACACATTGATGGGCATCTCCATAGCTCGTTGAAACGCCTAGTTGATGCGAGACTTTCTTCTCCACTTTTCACCCTTTTGAAACCTACCACCATATTCTATTCCACCTTTATGCTATGTCCATGGTTCACGCTCATATATTGTGCAAGTAATAAAAAGCTAAAGCGCGTTAAAAAGTATGATCCAATTTCCTGACTTTACACCATGGTGCTTGACATTTGTATTTATGTGGTGAAGATGGAGCCATGCTATTTTGATATGATAAAATGAATAGGGGGTGAACATTCTTTTTGGATCGTATACTTTGAAACTTGATGATTATGCTTCTTATGTTTATGAATATTACTATGTTGATGTTTATTAATTCATCGTTTCTCAATGAACAAACCTGCAATAGATTACATGTTGGGTAGCATGTCACATCAAAAATTCTTGTTTTTATCATTTACCTACTCGAGGACGAGCAGGAATTAAGTTTGGGGATGCTGATACGTCTCCAACGTATCTATAATTTTTGATTGTTCCATGCTATCATATTATCATTCTAGGATACTTTTTGGGTGTTTATATACCAATTAATATTATTTTTGACCACTAACCTATTGACCTAGTGCGCAGTGCCAGATGCTGTTTTCTGCATGTTTTTTGCTTTTCAGGTTTACGTACAAAAGGAAGTCCAATTGCTACGAAACTTTAATATGATTTTTTCTGCACTATATGAAGACCTGGAAGCTTTGGAAGTTGACGAGAGGCAGCACGAGGGGCCCACTACCCAACAGGGCACGCCAGGCGGGCACGCCACGCCCTGTTGGCTCATGGCCCCCCTGGCTGCCCTCTCGTGCCCCTCTCTGGCCTATAAATCATCATATATTCTGAAAACCCTAGGAGAGCTCCCGAAACACTTTTTCCGCTGCCGCAAGTCTCTGTTCCACCGTATACCCATCTGGCAACATTTTCTGGTGATCTGTCGGAGGGGGAATCGATCACGGAGGAGCTCTACATCACCCTTGCTGCCTCCGTGATGAGTTGTGAGTAGTCCACCACAGACCTACGTGTTCGTGGTTTGTATCTAGATGGCTATCTCTCTCTCTTTCGATCTTTAATACAATAATCATCGCATCTTCGCTTTGATCCACTCGATGTAATCCTTATGTGCGGTGTGTTTGTTGGGATCCGATGAATTGTGGGTTTATGTTCAGATTATTCATGAAAAGTATTTGAGTCACCTCTGATCATTATTATGATTCTTAATTGCATGATCATTATAGCTTCGTAATTCTCTCCGATCTATTGAAATAGTTTGGCCAACTAGATTGATATTTCTTTAGTGAGAGGGGTGCGTTGTAGTGGGTTCAATCTGGCGGTGCTCTATATCCCAGTGACAGAAAGGGACAAGACATGTCATTGTATTGCTGCCATTAAGGATAAAATGATGGGGTTAGTTCATATTAATTGATTTATCTTTGTCTACATCATGTCATCGTTCTCCAAGCATTACTCTATTTTTCATGAACTTAATACGTAGAGAGGCAAGCATAGAAGCGCTCTTGAAGTGGAGTAATAGTAATAGGTGCAGGCAGGAGTCGGCCTATTTGCTTATGGACGTGATGCCTATATATACATGATCATTGCCATGAATAAAGATTGCATAACTATCCGCTTTTCTATCAACTGCCCAATAGTAATTTGTTTACCCACCGTATGCTTCCTATATGAGTGATGCCACTAGAGAAAACCACGGCCCCCGGGTCTATCCACTTATAAGTTTACAAACGCTACCATTACCTTGCTGCCATTTATTTTATTTTATTTTATTTTACAATTTACAATTATCTACAATTATCTACACACCTTATTTACATGCAAATAACGACACCAAGGGGATTGACAACCCTCTTGCCGCGTTAGGTGCAAGTGTGTGCTCTTTTGTGTGCAGCCGCTGAAGATGGTTGACGAAGGATATTCCTATTGCTTCGATAAACCTTGGTTCTTAACTGAGGGAAATACTTATCCGCATTGTGCTGCATCACCCGTTCCTCTTCACGAAAAACCCAACGCAGATCACAAGCTTCATGTACCAGGATGTGCAATGATCTAGCGTAACATTTATTAATAATGATGAACGGTGGCTTTGCCACAAATATCATGTCAGCTCTATATGATCTTGTAAAGTAAAATGACAATGAATGCTCAAGTAATATGATGAATAGTAACAAGGGAAGTTGCATGGCAATATATCTCGGAATGGCTATGAAAATGACATAATAGGTAGGTATGGTGGCTATTTTCAGGAAGATATAATGAGGCTTATGTCTGAGAAAGCATATCATCCTACGGGGTTGGATGCACCGGTGAAGTTTGTGCCATGTCTGAAGGTGAGAGTGGGCAATGCACGGTACCGAAGAGGCTAGCAAAATATGGATAGGTGGAAGTGTTGTAAAGACCGTAACTCATAAATAAAATCATATCGCTAATACTTCATAGTCTACACTGAGTCAACCATAAAACCATTTACTCCAAGGGGTGAGTTTGATGAACCGAAGTCCACTAGGCTTCCCGGCCCATTCTATAAAGGTGGTTACTTACAATGTTCTTAAATTTAGACCCTTCATAATTAGTTCTACTTCAATTATGGCAAGTATTAACAAGTATAACTTTATTACATCGCTCCACTAATAAGCTCAAGTTCTTTTAGCTACACAAAAATCAATTACTCACATCTTCTCTCAAAATTATTACTAGGAACTTCAATTGTCTTAGTTCAATGATCTACAAGTTCACACAAGTTTTTATTATACCACTTCTACATACCTATTATTTTTAGGACCAACATATAACTCATGCAAATTACCAATTACTATTCAAATCTCTAAAAAGATATAAGTGAAGCAAGAGAGTCCTAATCTTTTCTATAAAAACACAATTTATCAACGTGCTCAAAAAAATATAAGTGAAGTACAAGAGCAAATTTCAATGCATGCCTCAACTCAATAGATATAAGTGAAGTTTAATGAGCATTCTATAAATATTAGACCAATGTGTGTCTCTCCAATAAATGTGTCTAGAACATAATGATTTTAATGATCAGCAAGCAAAATTAAAACAAATGCAAAAGATGCTCCAAGCAAAACACATATCATGTTCAGAAATAAAAACTTAGGTCTAACCGAGACATACCGATAATTGTTGATGACAAAAGAGGGGATGTATACCAAGGCATCGCCAAGCTTAGATGCTTGAGTCTCCTTGAATATTACCTTGAGGTGCCTTGGTCATCCTCAAGATTAGGTTCTTGGCCCTCCTTGTTCATCTCATATCGATGCCTCACCTTGATCTAAAAACTTCATCCACACAAAACTCAATAGAACTCGTGAGATAGGTTAGTACATTAAAATTAAATCTCCCAATCATCTAATATCAGAAAAAGATGCATAATTATTTCCAGGTATTGGATACTGTATCCTATCATTTCCACAATTTATATCCCCCAAGATAAGCCATGAAAAATTTAAAACAAGCAGTCAAAGAAAACATAACAGCAATCTGTCAAAAACTGAATAGTACGTAAAGATCTAATTAATTCTGCACCTCTATAACTCTAAAAATTCTGAAAAGTTAGGAAGTAATAGGCAATTTGTAATGCAGTACTTTGTAACAATTTCAAGAATTGATCGCCTTCCAGTATACAGAAAGAATTCAAATATTGGGCGCAAAAGTTTCTATTTCTGCACAAGACCTAACAAACATGCATTTGCAACATCACAAAGGATTTAACTTGGCAGAAAAATGAAAATAAAAGATGTAAACATAATTACAACAGTAGAAATAATTATGTAGACTCACATAACAGAAAGTAATTAAAAAGATAAAAATTGGGTTGCCTCCCAACAAGCGCTATTGTTTAATTCCCTCTAGCTAGGCATAATGAAATCTATCAAGTTTTATCATCTTTCAAAGATAAATCATAAGTAGCCCTCATGATAAATTCAAAAGGAGGCTTAATTCTATTTCTAGGAAAGTGTTCCATACCTTTCTTAAATGGGAATTGGAACCTTATATTGCCTTCCTTCATATCAACAATTGCACCAATAGTCCTTAAAAAGGGTCTTCCAAGTATAATAGGACATGCGGGATTACATTCAATATCCAAAATGATAAAGTCCACGGGAACATAGTTTTCTATTAGCAATTATAAGCATATCATTTATTCTTACCATCGGCTTTTTAATAGTTGAATCCGCAAGGTGCAAATTTAAAGAGCATTCAGTCATAGAATCAAAACCAAGAACATCATAAAGTGTTTTAGGCATAGTGGAAACACTTGCTCCTAAATCACATAAAGCATTACATTCATAATTTTAATAGTAGGTTCCCATCCATCTTCTAATTTTCTAGGGATGGAAACCTCAATTTCCAATTTTTCATCATTAGCCTTAGTAAGTGCTTCTACAATATATTTAGTAAAGGCTTTATTATAATCATAAGCATTGGGTGAACTTAACATGGATTGCATCAAGGAAATACATTCAGTAATAGAACAATTATCATAATTAAATCCTTGAAATCCAAAATGATGGGTGCATCACTACCTAAAATCTTGAACTCTCCAAACTCGCTTTTATCTTTTTTACATCAAGTTTTTCACCCTTTGAACAATTGTGACTCCTTCTACCTAAAGTTGACTCTTCTCCAGTCCCTTTATCATAATTTTTATCATGTTTAATATTTCTAAACAAAGATTCAATAGGTGAAACTCCTATAGTTTTAACATCTTCATTATCACAAGCAAGATAGCGTAGTTTAGCCTCTTTTCTAGTTTTTCGTCTCTAGCTTTTAGCATGGAGAGCATTTTAGTGGTGTAATCAATAGAGACTTGGATTGCTTTCAAATATTCAGGCATTTCATCCTTATTAGGTGGCAAAATTTTAATTTTAAGCATATCCACCTCATGAGCAAGTCTATCGACAGTTCTAGTCATAGTATCAACATTACTCAATTTTTCTTCAATAGTAGTATTGAAAGCCTTTTGAGAATTGATAAAATCTTTAATAGTACTCACAAGATCAGTAGGTATTTTATTATTATTATTATAAGAATTACCATAAGAATTTCCATAAGAATTTGAAGGATTACCGGGATACGGTCTAGGATTATTACCAAAGTTACCCCTATCAGCATTGTTGTTGAAATTATTTCTAGAAATAAAATTCACATCAACATATTTATTTTGTTCAATCAAGGTAGACAATGGCATATCATTTGGATTAATAGTATCACTCTTAGTAGCAAGTATGGACATAATCATATCATCTTTTTCATTAAGAGAGGAAACGTCCTCGACAGAATTTACATTTTTACCAGTTGGAGCTCGTTCGGTGTGCCATTGGGAATAATTTGCATTCATATTATCAAGAAGCTTAGTGGCCTCGCCGAATGTTATCCCCATGAATGTACCACCTGCAGCAGAATCTAGAAGGCTTCTGGACACAAAGTTTAGTCCTGCATAGAAATTTTGTACTACCATCCAAAGACTTAATCCATGAGTAGGGCATTTTTTTTAGCATGAGTTTCATTTTTTCCCAAGATTGGGCACCATGTTCTTTATCAAGTTGTTTAAAGTTAATTATTTGATTCCTCAAGGATATAATTTTTGCAGGAGGAAAATATTTGCCAATAAAAGCATCTTTGCATTTAGGCCAAGAACCATTACTATTTTTCGGTAAAGACACTAGCCACTCCTTAGCTCTATCTCTAAGGGAAAAAGGAAATAGCTTCAGTTTTATAATATCATTGTCCACATCTTTAGTTTTTTGCATGTCACATAATTCAACAAAGGTATTAAGATGGGCAGCAGCATCTTCATTATATTTTTCAGAAAATTGTTCTTTCATAACAAGATTTTACAAAACAGCTTTTATTTCATAAGACTCCGCACTAGTGGCAGGAGGAGCAATAGGAGTACTAATAAAATCATTATTATTAGTATTGGAAAAATCACATAGCTTGGTGTTCTCAGGAGTAGACATCATGGCAACAAAAGCAAAAAATAGCAACAAAATTTTTTGGAAGTTTTTGGCAAGCAAAGATGCAAGCAAGAGAAAGGCAAAAACAAATAAGCAAGAAATAAAACAAGCAAGAGAGGATGTTTGTGTGTACATACCTGATTTGTTAGAAGTTGACTCCCTGGCAATGGCGCCAGAAATTCTTTGGTACTCCCGCAGGAGTTGTTGGGATTCCCTAAAGAGGAAGGGTGATGCAGCACAGAAGCAAAGTATTTCCCTCAGTTAAGAACCAAGGTTTAATAGAACAATAGGAGGCAACAAGAGAATAACTTTAGCAGCACCTACTCACAACAAAGAAGTTGCTTGCACCCAACTTGGCAAGAGGGTTGTCAATCCCCTTGTCTTGCTAGTTACAAGATTAAAACTGATAGTGATATATGAAAGTTGCAAAGTAATATGAAAGCAAGTAACAGGAGCAATTTTGTTGTAGAATAATATAATAGAGAAAAGACCCGGGGGTCATAGGTTCACTAGAGGTAACTCTCTCGAAAGCAGATAGTGATGTGGTAAACAAATTACAGATGGGCAATTGACAGAATAGTAATCTTTATAACTATGATCATTCAAGGCATAATCTCATATAGGCATTACGTCCGTGATAAGTCGACTGTTAATCCAACAGGATCTACTACTAATACTCCACCCCAAGACCACTATCGGGCATGCATCTCAAGATATTAAGTTCACAAGAAGCAAAGTACTGCAATAAGCAAGATGACATAATGTAGACAGGAAGAAATCAATCAATATGACAAAACCCCACCGTTTTCCCCTTAGTGGCAACAATACAATACAGAGGGCTCCGGAATAGGGCTCCAGATTGGATCTCTTCGGAATAGAGGCTTGCGGCGGCGATAAAATTCTTCTTGAGGAACGATGGATGGTTTCGATATTTATAGGAATTTATGGCGGTGGAAATAGGTCAAGACGTGGCTCAAGGGGCCCACAAGCCTGGGTGGCGTGCCCTATCGCCCTGGCCGCGCCACCTGGGCTTGTTGGACCCTGGTGACTCCTCTCGACATCTCCCGAAGCTTCCAGTGTTCCTTCTGGTCCATAAAAAATCGTCAAAAATTGGCATCGTGTTTGGACCTTCGTAGGTATTGATTTTCTGTAAAATCAAAAACAAGCAGAAAACAGGAACTGGCACTGGGCACTAAATTAATAGGTTAGTCCATAAAAATAATATAATTTGCTATAAAAATATATAAAAGTGATAGTATAATAGCATTTAACAATCAAAATTATAGAAACGTTTGAGACGTATCAGGTACTCAGTTTACCGGTGGCCCATTCCTCCAATTCTATGATGACTACGGCATTGGTCTCAGCTTCGTCGCAGTGGCACACCCACGCACAAACGGTCAGGTCGAGCGCACAAATGGACTGATCATGCAAGGCATCAAACCACGGATCTTCCCATTCCTAAAGAAAATTGCAGGCAAATGGGTGGCAGAGTTGCCCTCGGTACTTTGGAGTCTCAGGACCACACCCAACCGATCAGTCGGTTACACCACTTTCTTCATGGTATACGGAGCTAAGGCCATACTGCCTACTAATCTAGACCATGGATCCCCATGTTTCCATGCCTACATCAAAGACAAGTCAGAGGAAGCAAGACAATACGCAACCGACCAACTTGAAGAGGCACGAGAAGTTGCCTTACTTTAGTCGGCCAAGTACCAGCAGGGCTTACGGCGCTATGACAGCTGACATGTACGTGATCGCATGTTCAATGTTGACGATTTGGTCCTGCACCGAATCCAGATCAACAAGGACAAGCACAAGCTCTCACCATCATGGGAAGGCACATACATTGTCCATGAAGCACTATGCGCGGGGGCTTACCGACTGAAGGATACCGACGATGACAACCTCATTCCCAATGCCTAGAACATTGAACAGTTGCGTCGCTTTTATGCTTAAGCTTTGTATTTTCATAATTTATATCTATGAATAAATGACTTAATATTTTCCTCCACTCGAGTACCTCCTTGGGTTTCCCGACTGGCCTGCTATGTACGCCCATGGCCACGCATAGTGGACACTCGGGGGGCTACACCCACTTGGTGCATCCAGACGCACTCAGTTTTGTTTCTCTTTCAACAATTATTTAAGTACTGTGTAAAAAGCTTCAACAGTTAACTCTTTGTCCTCGACTGCCAATCTACGTCGCAACCCTGCGCAACAGCAAACAACTCATGGCTAATCTCTATGCAATGGGGGCTACAACGGATCAGCAAGAGCATACACAAAGAGTGAACTTACACACAAACGAATTTTTACGAAAGAAAAGTTTAATAAAAGCACAGAACAACATAACCAAAATATGCATAAGCAAATTCCACTCGGCCTCCCGAGTCCTTCATATGTGTACAGTTAATAGTTCACATGTTTTTTCCTGCTCTGACATGACAACGCTATCAGCGATGGCATGCATCGCAGGCTCGACCTCCGGGGACCTCCACATCGGCGGTGTCGGTGGCAAGTCCTTTCGTGATATCATCCAATTCGAGTGTTGGGTAGTGGGACTTCGCCACTACAAGCGCCATTTGAGACCCGCTCCGGGCAGACTGCCTCAACTGCTTCTTCTCCTGCACTACAAGAAATTCACTGATTGATGACCACCTATTTTTGTCGTAGAATGGTCAATGTTTTTCATTTATGACCTTTTTATGATCAAATTCAAAAGGTCAACATTTGACCGTCAAGAACAAATAAACATGACCTTCTTGTAAAATCGGTCATGGACGTCTATGAAAAAAATTATCGTCATTAGCCATCTGTTTGATCCACGTAGGATGTGACATGACTGAGCTGATGTGACATGGCAGAACTGATGACGTGGACACCACATAGTATCTAACATGGATAAATGGGCCAAGCCCATTAATTCAGCCCACTAATTTTTATAGTGTCCAGATTATTGGGCCAGAGTAGTATGGGGCCGATGATCTGTTCAATTATTTATTGGGCCATGGGCCTTCTGGTATTATTTTCCCTTTTCTGCTAAACAGTTATTATCCTGGTTTATATACCATCAAAAAAGTTACACTGCTCCTATCTCGTTTGAGCCTTTGATAAGCCTAATTTTCATTTCAATAATATCACATGAAATACAATTGGTAGCCTGCACGCCACATCCCAGGCCAAGTGCACAGCAAAATCTGCACCGGCCAAGTGCACAGCAAAATAGTTCTAATATGTTTCTAATTTTCGTTAACAGAACTAAAGTAAAACTGTCACATGATATACACAAAACGCGTACAGAAACACATAAACATGACAACAAAGCATAATTGATGGCTTCATAGTCTTCTGTTTCCAAATTCTTCCATGCAACATATCAACCTGGAGTTGAAAGGATCACACATGAGAATTGAGAAGCAAATACAGAACAAAAGGGAATGAAAAGAAAAGAAAAGAATTCAATTGCTTATTGAAAATACAATAAGCTGATCCCACAATGCAAAATAGCAAGTATAGCCTAGCAAGGGATAAATTTCCTAGTGTTACAAGAAATGTGTTCTGTGGCAACGGGAAGGCTTCGTATACATGTTACTTTTAATTACAAGAAATGTGTTCTATGGAAAAGGCAAGGCATTGAGAAAAAGGCATTCATTCAAGACTTGCAACAAGGGACAAAACTAATACACATACGAATGATAATTGCAAAGAAGAATAACAGCAGATAACATATTTCTCAATGCTGACCTAATAAACACTATCCATTTGTTTAAGCTATAATTACATGGTGCAAAATTCAAATCCGATTACCAAAGAATTTAGGATATCTCAACATGATCGTAGTTTACGAACAGAATAGCTTAAAGATGACAAGAACACATTAGTTTCGCACTATCAATGGCAATTTTTGCATGATTGTATTTAGATATTTAACAAATCATGGGACATGTCAATATGCTACAACATTACAGTAGCTAAAGTCATGTACTATAAACATATGGCCAGAAAGAGCATTAGGTACATAAACAGTTTGCAGGTGGCAGTGTGTAGACACTACAATTACTAGTTTGGTTACTTTCCTTCGATTTAAGTATGATTGCTAGGAATCCACAAGTGCATGTCTATAGAGCGTCACAGCAAACTTATCACAAAGCCACCGACAATGGACGGGAACCATAGAGTAGGAAGAAAACAGGGGAGACAAATGTACTCACCAGCCCACAGGCAACCATGAACGTAGGAGTAGGGCATGCCCAGAACGAGGGTGTATGATTTGGACTGGATGGTGGAGACGCCGTCGGCGTGGCAAGTGTCGCCTTGTTCTCCCCACCATTGTCATCTGGTTCCGGTCCAGACCAACATGTGTGCACCACATGTATTACCAGGTCACATAGGTGAAATTATGTAAGACCATATTTTGTCAGAATCATATGTTATCTGTACAACATTCTAAATGATTTCCAACTGAAGCTAACATAAATATGACATGATGCCATACATGCTAATGATACAGAAAATTAATAGCACAAGTTTAACTATGATCTTGTGTAGCCAGGTATGTTGCACAAGATAATATAGAAATGCACGACAGGATAGAAGCCATATGCTTTCATATTCACAAAATCTCTCAAGGCATGGATACACACACAAATATAGCTCCAAAGTTAACATGGTCAGCTAAATACGAAATCCAAGCATTGCCATAATCTTATTCGTCCACAACTGCCCATCACTTCAAGCCACAAATTATGTCTTCTAAATGCCCTAAATTACCATAGGAAAGACCTAAAGCCCTAAACCGGTAGAACTGGCAGTTGCAAGAAGAAGGATAAGTCCAGGAAGAACACATGGGGAATACCATGGAGAGCAACATCTAGGTCTGAGCTTGTAGTTACTATCAGCATGGTCCTTGGGGATGACCATCACATCAACCCAGATCGCGTGCAACTTGCTCCAGTCCACTGTCTCCATGTACAGCGGCTACCCCGGCTTCCTACGAGACCGAAACAAAATCAAAGATCCTGACGTGATCTAAGATCTCTCGAGTAGACAGAGAACACGCAATCTCCGGGAAGGGTGGGTGGGGGCGAACCTGAGGGCCTGGATGAGGGATCCACCGGAGATGAAGTGGGTGAAGGCACCCCTCTTCGACACAGCGGCTGGGGCGGCGCCGTCGGTGGCCATCATGGCAGAGGCGGGGAGGAGGACGTGTGTCGTGCGCACGGAGGGAACATGACAGGGGATTCCTGACCGTGAAGCAGGATGCCGGCGGCGAACAGTGATAGGCGAGGAGGGGCGGGATCGGATGCCATGGCCTCCCGCATCCAACAAGAGCAGCGAGGGCGGCAGCCAGATCCACCGACACCACGACCATACGCGCCGACGTCGGGAGCAACCGAGGCGAATGGAAGCACAGGAGGTGTGCACGGGGCACGGTGGCCAGGGAGAGGGAATGCGGAGTGGGTCGATCTAGTGGGTGGAAGGGAGAGGTGGAGGCTAGCGACGGGGAAGAAAGAGAGCAAGTGAGGAGCGAACGGGGCTGGGAAATAGGGTTAGGTTTGTCTGAGGGAGGGATTTTATAGCTATTGGGCTTAGTGGGCTGCTCAAGTATGGCTAGATCTTGGGTATAGAAAATTTTGGGCCCATAAGGTTCTATGCAGCTGTATATATATTTTTATTTCATTTTGATATAGTGATGTTGTTGGAAACACTTTATTTAACTACGATTTGGCATTGTTAGAAAAGTCGCCAACATTAAAAAAAATACATCAAGTGGAATATAGTAGATTACTGTATCATGTCAATTCGAGATATTATGCAAAACCAACACAAAGGTGTTATCATAGGTGGCGGTGTGGCTGAACCAGAGAAGAAACCATCATTGTACTTGTCTATAAGTGCTCCATTTTTCTACATGGAACACACTACATTATAATGTTCATGTCAAAATTAGATATTTTTACATTGTCGTATGCTATTATTTAAGCGAAATGATCCCTTTATCCCTGTGTCTTCGGCTACTTTATACCCAAATTTGATTTCACGTATTACATGAAGTTTATCTATTTATTGGATATAATTCAAATGTGAACTACATGTACCTCAAATAATGTTTCTAAAAATAGTATCCATTTTAAGAAATTATGTAAAAAATCTTGTATCCATAAATATAAAATAATTCAAATCATTTGTTGGGAACATTCAAACATCTACATACATCTTGAGTGATTTTTCATTTAGAAAATCTAAATAAGGTCTACAAATTCAAATCAGTTTTTTTAGAATTCATTCGGTATTTATCTAATATTTTTACATTTATAGATGTAAGAAAATCCGCTCTCTAGCGCTCACAGATGAAAATATAATATTTTGGCACCCACATGTTATAGTGGGTCCCACCCGTGGGTCTGACATGTCAGCATGCACATGGCAATGGGTCTCCCGATCAGCAAGCATACTAGGTCCATATGACACATGGGTCCCACAAGCCTTTGTGATCCACATGGTAGAGTGGGTCCATTGGTCTACTAGAAAAGTGGGTTTGGATGACACATCGGTCCCACGTATAAGTATGGTTGACATATAGGAAAAATTGACACGTAGACACGACACATGGGCAAAATTGCTGAGGTGTCATCTAGTCACCTCCACCCATATGATTATGACCTTATAGTTTGTACCCTCCCAAAGTCTTCATGACCAATTTCTGAATTTTGGTCGTGGATTTATGACCAATTGGACCATCGTCACTATTTTTTGTCATAACCAAGCATTTTTCTTGTAGTGCTGCTCGGACCCATGCCAAAGGCGATTCGCGATCACCTCCACATTGTCCGAAGTCAGGCTGCGCACCTAGAGGGAATCATAGGCTATCCGATTGATAGCATTCAAAGACCCGAGTGTCTGGTGCGCCTTCGCAAGCTTGGACAGAACCACTGCAAGCGCAACAAAACTACGTCAGCAATGCACTCAGCAGATTCTGATCGAGCAGGACACGAATGAGGGGCTTACCAGTGGCGGCATCCTGAGTCCTTTACAGAGAGGACTCGGTGGTGACCTTTTTCTCCTCAAGCAGCCGAGTGTGATTCGTCAATGCCTTGAGCTTTTCTTTGAACTTAGCGACAATAGTCTTTACCTCCTCGAGCTGCCAAGTACGAGTCCTCATCACCTCTAGCTCCCTCTCGATCTTGGCGGTGGCGGCCTTCTCCTCCTCAAGCTGTCGAACGCGAGCCTCCATCGCCTCAAATTTTTTCTTGAGCTCGGTGGTGGCATCAAGCTCCTTCTTGAGCTTGGTGGCCTAGGTTTTATCAGCTATAGAAGAAGTATAATCAGTCAATACAACAAAGTCAGAGGTAAAGACAAACATTTTAGGCTCGTTAACTTGAGCCCACGCGGCCTGACCTCGCCCTCCATCTTATCCAATTGGTTCTAGGTCGCACTGAGGTGGCCCCACAGGTTGTCCCACCCGGCCTTGCATTTTCCCATTCGGTCAAAGGATTTATGAAGGAATTCAGACTTGTTCCTAGACCTCCCGGCAAGACTGTGCAAAAATGACCAAAGGTGTTAGCTACTTGGGCAAATCATCGAGACCCTCCACTCGGTTCCATGAAACAAGTGAAGGCTCGGGGGCTAGCACTGTTCATGCCCCTAGTGTGAACTCTACAAGACAAGAAATAGAACCTCCACCCAACTCCAAGAGTCGGCCAGAGGCTTAGGGGCTACACCCCATTGGGTGCACTGTCCTCGCATCCATATAAAAAAATGTATTGGCAGCATCGGTTGGAGCTTGCTGTTGATGAGGTTGGTGCTCTCCTTCAGACCATCAATGCTCTTCCTAAGAGTCTTCAACAGATCTATGACTCGGTCACTGATTTGGTTGACGACGCCCGTTGCCTCATCCCAATCCTTCGACCCCAAATGTCATCGATCTTAGATAGAACTTCACCCCTCCTTTTATGCTGGACCCTCAGCGGCTAGAAGTCCACTCAAAAGGCCGGTGGAGGTGGCAGCATGCGACCTATGTTGATAATTTCAGCTGGCACCATCGCCCGACTAGCACTCGCCTGCTTGGTCGCAGCAAGGGATCGGGTTTCCGCATTGGGCTCCTCTGACTGCTGGGCAGGTGGCGGAGTCGACGACATGTCATCTTATCAGGAAGCCGGTGGCGGTGAAGGGGCACGGGCTGAACTCGGGGGCAATGACGGCCTGGGATTTGGCTCCACCATCCCACAGCCTAACCGGATCCTTGGGCACTCTGCTTGCCCTTTGGGAGCTTCATTTCCTTTGGCCTGCAACAATGACAAATCAAGATTACCACTACTCTTCACTATAATAAAAGACAGAATAATTCTACTCAGCAACTTACTTGCTGGACCACGACAGGTTGAAGGGGGGAGGGCTCTTAGGCCCATGGGCCTGCTGCTCTACTGCAACGGCCATTGGAGTTAGTGGCGTTGGGAATTTCTTCTTCTCCTTGGTCATGACTGGCGCAGTCGGCACTAAGGGTTTCTTCTATTTCTCAAAAGTGACTTGAGCTGTTAGGGAAGGGCGGACAGATGTCTTGCACTGCCCCCCATCGGCGGTGCCGGTTAGATGTTTCATTTTCCTCCAATTTAGGGGGGTCTCTTCCTCCTCTTGCTCTCAAAGAGCTCCTTCGGGAGCCATCGCAGTCGACTGCGGGGCGCTGGCCTCCCCGGCTGCGGCTACCTTCCCTTCTGATGACTTGGTGTCGATAGCAGGGGTCTTGGTGTTTCGTTGTGGTGGTGGCTCACTGCATGAGCCACCGCCAAACCCCGGCTGCATCCAAGACTAATTCTCCAGCAAAGGAGCCCTGGAGTTGAACCCCGCAAGATCCTGCAAAAGTCAAAGTGCATAAACAAGATTAGAGCAGGATAGGGCTATGACCTCCATTGCAAATACTGAAACTTGGGGGGTTAGCTAGTTTGAAGGGCCTCGGGTGCCCAGAGGTGTCAAGTTTCGCCTCCTTGGTGACAAAATTCTTGACTCGGCTCCACACCTCTCACTCCATAAGTGCATTGGCGGACTCCCAAGTTGTGTCACTGCGATTGACATATTCATACATCGGATGGGCCCGTTGCTTGACAGGCTGGACCCGGTGTCCAATGAACATCAAAATCACCCCGACTCCGGTGACTCCACCCTTGAGCACTAGGTCGAGGCACGAGCGAATAACTTCGAGTCCGAGTAGCTCAAATTCTTGTGGGAGATCTCCCAAGCTCACTTTCTTTGGATTGGGAGGCTGGCCAACGAAGCTCGAAAGTGAGGGCTCGGGGTTGGATCAGTAGAACCACTCTGTGTGCCACCCTTTGTTGGACGACTTGAAGGGAAGGTCAAGATAACTCTCGGCGGCGCCGGTCCTCAATTGGAACCCGGCGCCCCCGACTACGGATAGCTTAGCTTTGCTAGGCTGGCGTTTGACCATAAAAAAATGCTTCCAGATAGCAAAGTGTGGCTTTATTCCTAAGAAGCACTCACACATGGTAATGAAGCAAGCTACATGTAGCAAAGTAGCCGGGTTGATGTGCTGCAGCACCAACCCATAATAGTACAATAAACCGCGTAGAAAGGGATGTGTGGGAACATAAAAAATGTGCCAAAAAAGAGGCAAAGACAACGATCTCACCCATGCTAGGGGTGGGGAAGTCTTCTCTTTTGGTGGCTCGCCACAGAATCAACTCTTTGGGCGGCAGCACCCCCGCCACCACCAAGGCTTGGAGCCCCTCCCATGTCGCAGTGGACTTCATCCATCCCGCCATCAGATCTTCCTGGAGTTCATCCTCACCAAGCGCAGACCACGGCTCCGTGGTCTCCTCCCCTTTGAACAGTTATACATCCTTGACGGTGGTGCGCATTCAGTGGTGGTGGTCTGGATCTAGGGTTTCAATTTCCTGATCCGAAGGTAGCAAGGTGTGGCGGAGGTAGCGGATGCATGGGGCTCTACACGGTAGCGAGGTGGGCATGAGAATGGTGGCAGTGCAAGAATGGAATGGAGCGGCGTTCCTTAGGTCACAGGGCGTGGAGAAGACAATAAGGCGGCGAGCGCGAGGAAGACGAAGAGAGAAGTGAATGGGGCTAAAACAGTTTCCACCGCCCCCCTCCCCGCATATAGGGAAAGGAAGCTGAGGTGGCACAACGCTTCACACTTCGTGCACCCGTTTAACTAAGAGACAACCTGGCATGGCGCAGTGCCTTGCGCTCCAATGTTCGTTTGACCAAAAGACAACTTGGCGGCATGGAGCTTCGCGCTCCCGCACCTGTTTGACCCAGGGTTTGAGTGGTTGACCTCCTGGGGCCCATAACCGCTTGGATACACCCAATTAAATGACAGCTATAGTGCTCCTCTGATGAGTGTTATTTTTACGCTCATCAAACCTAAGTTTAAACTGAGTTATTTCATAAAAACCAAGATATCCGCTCCGATATTGCCACTAATGACTAATGAATGCAAAGGATACCCAATATCCTATCTTTAATTTTTTTCCACAGGAAATAGGCTATATATGGACTAAATCAAGCCAATACATGGAAAGGAATAAAGGGGAGATAGAGGAGATCAAGTGGGAGGCGCACCAGGAAGTAACAGAGCGCAAGACAGCTTTCCATACAACTGCACGTGCTCGTATGAGTGGTCGTATGGACTGCCAATGACGTCCCCTGATCCGCCTGAACAAACTTTATAAAAGGCCCCATGGCAGAAGAGCTACAGGACATCGTAGAACATCGCCGAGACCTCCATCCTCATCATCCACAGCAACCCTAGCCGCCGCCATTTCCCATCTCCATCTCCATAGCTGCCACCATCTCCATCACCCTAGCACTCAACCAACTAGCCATACTTTGTAATTGTGGTTCACATCCGGCATCTATTGTAAGACATATTATCAATCAATCAATCTTCATGATGTGTTCTTCAATGATTTCTCCTTGTGATCTGATCTCCATGTGTGAGTAGTTCGGTAAGGTCATGGTTTGAGGCATAGCCCTACAACCCTATGTATTTGTTGGAGGGATCGATGGAAGTACTTTAAATTAACGTCCCATATGTGTAACATAAAATTGCTTCGTAGTTGTCTCTTGTCTCGGCTGCGTTCTTCGTCCCTGCAGGTACCCAGGATCATGGAGAGCGAGACACAGAGAGGCTAAGGGCAGGGAGACCGTGAAGTGTTATTCAAAACACCAGTGACAGAAAGGTTTAGTACGGTAACACAGATCCTATCCTTGGGGATACAAGAGGTGTCGTCATTAAATGCCCAATGCTTTTGTCTGATTCTATCTTAATTACCGGGGCAACCACGCGTGACGGATAGGGCCTTCCGGTTGGACAATTGACTCTTGATGCAGGACGCGCTCCGGTCAAGATTTAATTTGGACACATCCCCCAATTTGATACGTTGCAAGCACATATCGATGGATGACTTCCAGGGCACAAATTGATATCATGATGATCCCGTTCACAAATATATGGTTGTAAGAACAAGTCCTCATACCCATGCCTATTTTTATTATAAGTGTTTTCAGTTTCAACTTGATTTAGATTCGGTCAAAAGCTAAAATTAATACTTTTGCAAAAGCTTGGTAGAAACCTCTGACTTTAAGGGTGCCTTCCTCTCGTGGGTTTGATAACTCAGGGTCACCTCTGGGGAAAAAGGCGAGAATCATTTCTGCTCCTTTACCGGATCACTAAAGGGACTAATCATTCTCCAGCAGGCCATTAGTCAGGTACTGAACCACTCAGCACCGGAGCACTATAGTCTAATGGGTTTCGTGGTTGACCTCCCAGGGTCTACTACTTGGTACGAGAGCGCTGCAGCATGTGTTCTGGTTCTGACGCAGATTTCAAGGGTATTCCCCAGAGGGACACTAGCTGGACCTGAGCCACTCAGGAAACTAGATACCACTAGGGAATTCGGTCAGGATCATGGTATGCCCCCCACTGGGTCGATAGCCAGTCTTCATCCATTGGACACGACCGGATACAACCAGGACATACCCGTTATTAGCTCTCCTGCCATGGTATTCCTGCCCTATGGGTGAATACTGTTGGAAATATGCCCTAGAGGCAATAATAAATTGGTTATTATTATATTTCCTTGTTCATGATAATCGTTTATTATCCATGCTATAATTGTATTGATTGGAAACTCAAATACATGTGTGGGTACATAGACAACACTGTGTCCCTAGTAAGCCTCTAGTTGACTAGCTTGTTGATCAAAGATGGTTAAGGTTTCCTAGCCATGGACATGAGATGTCATTTGATAACGGGATCACATCATTAGGAGAATGATGTGATGGACAAGACCCAAACTGTAAACGTAGCATTTGATCGTGTCAGTTTATTGCTATTGTTTTCTGCATGTCAAGTATCTGTTCCTTTGACCATGAGATCATGCAACTTACTGACACCGGAGGAATACCTTGTGTGTATCAAACGTCGCAACGTAACTGGGTGACTATAAAGGTGCTCTACAGGTATCTCCGAGGGTGTCTGTTGGGTTGGCATGGATCAAGACTGGGATTTGTTACTCCGTATGACGGAGAGGTATCTCAGGGCCCACTCGGTAATACAACATCACGATGAGCCTTGCAAGCAATGTGACTAAAGTGTTAGCCACGAGATCTTGTATTACGGAACGAGTAAAGAGACTTGCCGGTAACGAGATTGAACTAGGTATAGTGATACCGACGATCGAATCTCGGGCAAGTAACATACCGAAGAACAAAGGGAACAGCATACGGGATTAACTGAATCCTTGACATAGAGGTTCGACCGATAAAGATCTTCGTAGAATATGTAGGAGCCAATATGGGCATCCAGGTCCCGCTATTGGTTATTGGCCGTAGAGGTGTCTCGGTCATGTCTACATAGTTCTCGAACCCGCAGGGTCTACACACTTAACGTTTGGTGACGATTAGTATAATTGAGTTATTATGTTGGTGACCGAAAGTTGTTCGGAGTTCCGGATAAGATCCCGGACATGACGAGGATCTCCGAAAGAGTCCGGAGGTAAAGATTGATATATGTGATAATAGTGTTTTGATCTCTGGAAGGGTTCCGGAGTTCACCGGAAGGGGTTCCGGATGTTTACCGAAGTGTTCGGGTGCAGCAACACTTTATATGAGCCAAAGGGATAAAGCCCACAAGGTATTGGAAAGTGCAAAAGTAGTTTTGCTGCCGCGTAAGCGGTACTACCGCTTGATGAAGCGGTACTACCGCCCGAGCGGTACTACCGCTTGTGTGAAGCGGTACTACCGCCCAAGCGGTACTACCGCTTGTGTGAAGCGGTACTACCGCTTGTGCGCGGCTGTGCGCGGTTCGGCAGGGATCCGAGTTGGACTCTTTCCCTGCGGGCCAAACCGACCTTGTGCGGGCAAAACCGACCCGGAGGAGGCTTTTACTCCAAGTTTAGACCCCAAGGCTCAACATATAAATAGAGGGGCAGGGCTAGCTCACGGGACACATCAGGATTTCCCAAGCCGTGTGCCGGCAACCCTAGCCCTCTAGTTCCTCCGTCATAATCTCCGTAGTGCTTGGCGAAGCCCTGCAGAGATTGTTCCTCACCACCATCACCACGCCGTCGTGCTGCTGGAACTCAACCACTACTTCACCATCGCTCGCTGGATCGAGGAGGTGAAGGCGTCATCAAGCCGTACGTGTGTTGAACGCGGAGGTGCCGTCCGTTCGGCACTAGATCGGAAGGATCGTGATTGGATCGCGGGACGCTCGGCGATTTGGATCGCGAAGACGTTCGACTACATCAACCGCGTTTATTAACGCTTCCGCTTAGCGATCTACAAGGGTATGTAGATTCACTCCCCCTCTCGTAGATGCTCATCACCATGGATAGATCTTGCGTGTGCGTAGGAAAATTTTTGTTTCCCATGCAACGTTCCCCAACAGTGGCATCATGAGCTAGGTCTATGCGTAGATGAGATCTCGAGTAGAACACAAACGAGTTGTGGGCGTGGGTGTATACATATTGCTTGCCGTTACTAGTTGATACTTGATTCAGCGGCATTGTGAGATGAAGCGGCCCGGACCGACATTACGCGTACGCTTACGCGAGACTGGTTTTACCGCTGCGTGCACTTGTTGCATAAAGGTGACTGGCGGGTGTCTGTCTCTCTCACTTTAGTTGAATCGGTTCAATGAAGAGGGTTCTTTTAGAAGATCAAAAAGCAATCACTACACCACGTTGTGGTTTTGCGTAGGTAAGAACGGTTCTTGCAAACCCGTAGCAGCCACGTAAAATTTGCAACAACAATTAGAGGACGTCTAACTTGTTTTTGCAGGGTATGTTGTGATGTGATATGGCCAATTACATGATGAGATATATGTGATGTATGAGATGATCATGTTTTGTATAGAATATCACGACTTGCATGTCGATGAGTACGGCAACTGGCAGGAGCCATAGAGTTGTCTTTAATTATTGTATGACCTGCGTGTCAATCATTAAGCGCTATGTAATGCTTTACTTTATCGCTAAACGTTAGCTATAGTCGTGGAAGCAACAGTCGGCGCGACAACCTTATGGCGACACGTTGATGGAGATCAAGATGATGGAGATCATGGTGTCATGCCGGTGACGATGGAGATCATGCCGGTGCTTTGGAGATGGAGATCAAAAGCACAAGTTCATGGCCATATCATGTCACTTATGATTTGCATGTGATGTTAATCCTTTTATGCATCTTATTTTGCTTAGGACGACGGTAGCATTATAAGGTGATCCCTCACTTAAATTTCAAGATAAATTGTGTTCTCCCCAAGTGTGCACCGTTGCGAAAGTTCGTCGTTTCGAGACACGCCGTGATGATCGGGTGTGATAGACTCTACGTTCGCATACAACGGGTGTAAGCCATGTTGCACGTGCGGAACACTCGGGTTAAACTTGACGAGCCTAGCATGTACAGACATGGCCTCGGAACACAAGAGACCGAAAGGTCGAACATGAGTCATATAGTAGATATGATCAATATGAAGATGTTCACCATTGAAACCACCTCGACTCACGTGATGATCGGACTTGAGTTGGTGGATTTGGATCATGTTACACTCGAATGATCGGAGGGATGTCAATTTGAGTGAGAGTTTTTAAGTAATATGATTAACTAAACTCATTATCTAGAACAATAGTCTAAGTTGTCTTTGCTATATTTATGTTGTAGATCATGGCTCGCGCAGTAGCACCCCTGAATTTTAATGCGTTCCTAGAGAAAGCTAAGTTGAAAGATGATGGAAGTAACTTTGTGGACTGGGCCCGTAATCTAAGGATTATCCTTACGGCTTCCCAGAAGGCTTATGTCCTTGATGCACCGCTTGGTGATCCACCCGCTCCAGTTGAGTCTCTAGACGTTGTGAACGCCTGGCAGGCTCGTTCTGATGATTACTCAATAGTTCAATGTGCAATGTTGTATGGCTTAGAACCGGGACTTCAAAGACGTTTTGAACGTCATGGAGCATATGAGATGTTCCAGGAGTTGAAGTTTATCTTTCAGAAGAATGCCCGGATCGAGAGATATGAGATCTCCGATAAGTTCTATGCTTGCAAGATGGAGGAGAACGGGTCTATCAGTGATCACGTGCTCAGAATGTCTGGGTACTCCACCCGTCTGGCTGAGTTAGGGATGCCCCTTCCGCCAGAGGCTATCACTGACAGAGTTCTTCAATCATTGCCACCTAGCTACAAGAGCTTCGTGTTGAACTATAACATGCACGGGATGAACAAGTCAGTCGCCGAGCTGTTTGCGATGCTGAAAGCCGCTGAGTCTGAAATTCAGAAGGAGCATCAAGTGTTGATGGTCAATAAAACCACTAGTTTCAAGAAAATGGCAAGGGGAAGAAGGGTAACTCCAAGCAGAGTGGCAAAGCAGTTGCTCCTCTCGTGAAGAAACCCAAGGCTGGACCCAAACCAGAAACTGTGTGTTTTCATTGCAAGGGAACTGGACACTGGAAGCGGAATTGCCCCAAGTATTTGGCTGACAAGAAGGCGGCCAACAACAAACAAGGTATATATGATATACATGTTATTGATGTGTACCTTACCAACTCTCGTTGTAGTGCCTGGGTATTTGATACCAGTGCGGTTGCTCATATTTGCAACTCAAAACAGGAACTGCGGAATAGACGGAGGCTGGCAAAGGACGAAGTGATGATGCGCGTGGGAACTGGTTCCAAGGTTGATGTGATCGCCGTCGGCACGCTCGCTCTTCGATTACCGTCGGGATTAGTGATGAACCTAAATAATTGTTATTTGGTGCCTGCGTTAAGCATGAACATTATATCTGGATCTTGTTTATTGCGAGACGGTTACTCATTTAAATCAGAGAATAATGGTTGTTCTATTTATATGAGTAATATCTTTTATGGTCATGCACCCGATGTGAGGGGTTTATTCTTATTGAATCTCGATAGTAATGATACACATGTTCATAACATTGATGCCAAAAGATGTAGAATTGATAATGATAAAACCACTTTCTTGTGGCACTGCCGTTTAGGTCATATTGGCGTAAAACGCATGAAGAAGCTCCATGCTGATGGACTTTTGGAGTCACTTGATTTTGAATCACTTGACACATGTGAGCCATGCCTCATGGGCAAGATGACTAAAACGCCGTTCTCTGAAACAATGGAACGGGCAAGTGACTTATTGGAAATCATACATACTGATGTGTGCGGTCCGATGAGTATTGAGGCGCGCGGTGGTTATCGTTATTTTCTCACCTTCACTGATGACTTAAGTAGATATGGGTATATTTACTTAATGAAACACAAGTCTGAAACATTTGAAAAGTTCAAACAATTTCAGAGTGAAGTTGAGAATCATCGTAACAAGAAGATTAAATTCCTACGATCTGATCGAGGAGGAGAATATCTGAGTTATGAGTTTGGCAGTCACTTAAGACAGTGTGGAATTGTTTCACAATTGACACCGCCTGGAACACCACAGCGTAATGGTGTGTCCGAACGTCGTAATCGAACTTTATTGGATATGGTGCGATCTATGATGTCTCTTGCCGATTTGCCACTATCGTTTTGGGGTTATGCATTAGAGACAGCTGCATTCACTTTAAATAGGGCACCATCGAAATCCGTTGAGACGACGCCATATGAACTTTGGTTTGGCAAGAAGCCAAAGCTGTCGTTTCTTAAAGTTTGGGGATGTGATGCTTATGTCAAAAAGCTTCAGCCTGAAAAGCTGGAACCCAAAGCGGAGAAATGCGTCTTCATAGGATACCCAAAAGAGACAGTTGGGTATACCTTCTATCTCAGATCCGAAGGCAAAATGTTTGTCGCTAAAAACGGAACATTTCTTGAGAAAGAGTTTCTCTCGAAAGAATTGAGTGGGAGGAAGATAGAACTTGATGAGGTTGTTAAACCTTTACTTCAACCTGAGAGTAGCGCAGCGCAGAAAGTTGTTTCTGTGGAGCCTACATTAGCTGAAGAGGAAGTTAATGATGATGATCATGAAGCTTTGGATCAAGTTGCTATCGAACCTCGTAGGTCGACAAGGACGCGTACTGCTCCCGAGTGGTACGGCAACCCTGTCTTAGACATCATGTTGTTAGACAACGATGAACCTACGAGCTATGGAGAAGCGATGATGAGCCCGGATTCCAAGAAATGGTTAGAGGCCATGAAATCCGAGATGGGATCCATGTAGGAAAACAAAGTATGGACTTTGGAAGTATTACCTGAAGGGCGTAAGGCCATTCAGAACAAATGGATCTTTAAGAGGAAGACGGACGCGGACGGTAATGTCACCGTCTATAAAGCTCGACTTGTGGCAAAGGGTTTTTCACAAGTTCAAGGAGTTGACTACGATGAGACCTTCTCACCCGTAGCGATGCTTAAGTCCGTCAGAATCATGCAAGCATCTCGGAGTTGGAATCTTCGTTTTGATGAGGTGATCAAAGCGTTCGAGTTTATACAAGTTTACGGAGAAGCTTGTATTTACAAGAAAGTGAGTGGGAGCTCTATAGCGTTTCTAATATTATATGTGGATGACATATTGCTGATTGGAAACAATATAGAAATGCTGGAAAGCGTAAAGGAATATTTGAACAAGAGTTTTTCAATGAAGGACCTAGGAGAAGCTGCTTTCATATTAGGCATCAAGATCTATAGAGATAGATCAAGACGTTTAATAGGACTTTCACAAAGCACATACCTTGATAAGATTTTGAAGAAGTTCAAAATGGATCAGTCCAAGAAGGGGTTCTTGCCTGTTTTGCAAGGTGTGAAGTTGAGTAAGACTCAATGCCCAGTGACTGCAGAAGATAGAGAAAAGATGAGTGTCATCCCCTATGCTTCGGCCATAGGCTCTATCATGTATGCAATGCTGTGCACAAGACCCGATGTCAGCCTTGCCATAAGTATGGTCGGAAGGTTTCAAAGTGATCCAGGAATGGAACACTGGACGGCGGTCAAGAATATCCTGAAGTACCTGAAAAGGACTAAGGACATGTTTCTCGTTTATGGAGGTGATCAAGAGCTCGTCGTAAAGGGTTACGTCGATGCAAGCTTTGACACTGATCCGGATGACTCTAAGTCGCAAACCGGATACGTATTTATTCTTAATGGGGGTGCGGTTAGCTGGTGCAGTTCCAAGCAAAGCGTGGTAGCTGATTCTACATGCGAAGCGGAGTACATCGCTGCCTCGGAGGCGGCGAAGGAAAGTGTCTGGATGAAGGAGTTCATGACAGATCTTGGAGTAGTGCCTAGTGCACTTAACCCAATGACTCTGTTTTGTGATAATACTGGTGCCATTGCTCTAGCCAAGGAACCAAGATTTCACAAGAGGACCAGACACATAAAGCGACGTTTCAATTCCATCCGCGATTACATCAAGGAGGACGACATAAATATTTGCAAAGTACACACGGATCTAAATGTTGCAGATCCGATGACTAAACCTCTTCCAAGGGCTAAACATGAACAACACCAGAACTGCATGGGTGTTCGATTCATTACAATGTAAATCACATAGTGATGTGAACTAGATTATTGACTCTAGTGCAAGTGGGAGACTGTTGGAAATATGCCCTAGAGGCAATAATAAATTGGTTATTATTATATTTCCTTGTTCATGATAATCGTTTATTATCCATGCTATAATTGTATTGATTGGAAACTCAAATACATGTGTGGGTACATAGACAACACTGTGTCCCTAGTAAGCCTCTAGTTGACTAGCTTGTTGATCAAAGATGGTTAAGGTTTCCTAGCCATGGACATGAGATGTCATTTGATAACGGGATCACATCATTAGGAGAATGATGTGATGGACAAGACCCAAACTGTAAACGTAGCATTTGATCGTGTCAGTTTATTGCTATTGTTTTCTGCATGTCAAGTATCTGTTCCTTTGACCATGAGATCATGCAACTTACTGACACCGGAGGAATACCTTGTGTGTATCAAACGTCGCAACGTAACTGGGTGACTATAAAGGTGCTCTACAGGTATCTCCGAGGGTGTCTGTTGGGTTGGCATGGATCAAGACTGGGATTTGTTACTCCGTATGACGGAGAGGTATCTCAGGGCCCACTCGGTAATACAACATCACGATGAGCCTTGCAAGCAATGTGACTAAAGTGTTAGCCACGAGATCTTGTATTACGGAACGAGTAAAGAGACTTGCCGGTAACGAGATTGAACTAGGTATAGTGATACCGACGATCGAATCTCGGGCAAGTAACATACCGAAGAACAAAGGGAACAGCATACGGGATTAACTGAATCCTTGACATAGAGGTTCGACCGATAAAGATCTTCGTAGAATATGTAGGAGCCAATATGGGCATCCAGGTCCCGCTATTGGTTATTGGCCGTAGAGGTGTCTCGGTCATGTCTACATAGTTCTCGAACCCGCAGGGTCTACACACTTAACGTTTGGTGACGATTAGTATAATTGAGTTATTATGTTGGTGACCGAAAGTTGTTCGGAGTTCCGGATAAGATCCCGGACATGACGAGGATCTCCGAAAGAGTCCGGAGGTAAAGATTGATATATGTGATAATAGTGTTTTGATCTCTGGAAGGGTTCCGGAGTTCACCGGAAGGGGTTCCGGATGTTTACCGAAGTGTTCGGGTGCAGCAACACTTTATATGAGCCAAAGGGATAAAGCCCACAAGGTATTGGAAAGTGCAAAAGTAGTTTTGCTGCCGCGTAAGCGGTACTACCGCTTGATGAAGCGGTACTACCGCCCGAGCGGTACTACCGCTTGTGTGAAGCGGTACTACCGCCCAAGCGGTACTACCGCTTGTGTGAAGCGGTACTACCGCTTGTGCGCGGCTGTGCGCGGTTCGGCAGGGATCCGAGTTGGACTCTTTCCCTGCGGGCCAAACCGACCTTGTGCGGGCAAAACCGACCCGGAGGAGGCTTTTACTCCAAGTTTAGACCCCAAGGCTCAACATATAAATAGAGGGGCAGGGCTAGCTCACGGGACACATCAGGATTTCCCAAGCCGTGTGCCGGCAACCCTAGCCCTCTAGTTCCTCCGTCATAATCTCCGTAGTGCTTGGCGAAGCCCTGCAGAGATTGTTCCTCACCACCATCACCACGCCGTCGTGCTGCTGGAACTCAACCACTACTTCACCATCGCTCGCTGGATCGAGGAGGTGAAGGCGTCATCAAGCCGTACGTGTGTTGAACGCGGAGGTGCCGTCCGTTCGGCACTAGATCGGAAGGATCGTGATTGGATCGCGGGACGCTCGGCGATTTGGATCGCGAAGACGTTCGACTACATCAACCGCGTTTATTAACGCTTCCGCTTAGCGATCTACAAGGGTATGTAGATTCACTCCCCCTCTCGTAGATGCTCATCACCATGGATAGATCTTGCGTGTGCGTAGGAAAATTTTTGTTTCCCATGCAACGTTCCCCAACAAATACTACTCGACTTATTGTTCTTATTCCGCAGGAGTTCTATGAGTCCCTCACATTCTCCCTGCAAGCAACAAGGAGGCGCACTCAGGTGGATACCACTCGGGAAACTTGTCCAAGAGAGAAGGAAAAAAAACACTCTTCTCAGGCAAAAACATCGCCAAGACAAGCAGCAGCAAAGTCCTGAAGGACTCGGGGCTACTGACAATGACATAGCACACTGGTATAGTCAGGAGGGGCAAAGCTGCCCCCTGGCCACAAGGTGGGCAGGGCCGATGACTCTGGGTCCTACTACTACGCGGGGGCGCACCATCAACTTGGAGTACAAGACATAATCATGTAATTACCTGATTAGGAGATTTAGTTATAACCGACTAGGCAACCTATTTGTAAACGGATCCGGGTGCATGTAACCCTGCCCCCTGCCACCTATATAAGGCCGGGTAGGGATCCCCGGTCGGTGCCTTACACCTTACCTCAGAATAGGCATAGCCACATAACAAACCCTAGGAACCTTGACAGCTCCTCTCGAGGCCTTGCGGCCCCGTATATGGTGATACAAACAATACAATCCACCAAAGACAGGAAGTAGGGTATTACCGCCTCACGAGGGCCTGAACACCCATCTACATCTGCTACGCATACGCTTCCCCATATTGATTATTGCCTGATCAAAGCACCGACAAATAGTATTACTGGATTGAAGGGCAAAGTCGGAAAAGGGCCAAAACAAATCCCACAGCTCAATGGTTAAAATAGGAAGCAGCTATTTCGAAATTACAATCCACATGACAAAAAGGGAAAAATATATATCATCATCCTAGTAGGTTTCAAAACAATATGCCATTTTGTGGTGTTGTCAGGCATATTATATGTTATTTCTAATACCAGTTCATCAATCACAAATACACCGTACAAAAAAATCTTTCAAGAACAAATCTGATATTATTATATTCAATCAATATTCATTAATTAATTAGCATTCATTGGTTTGTCCCATCTCACATCATCTTGAGATTTCACAGCCATTAGTTGCAGCCCCCTGTGGAACCGAGGCTGGACGCCTCCACCTAGCTAACCCTAGCCACCGCCCCAAAAAAGTTAGGGCTTCACCGCCTCCCACCGGCGCCGTCGCTGGTGTGCCCCGTCTCCGGTGGCCCTAGGGCCATGGAGGCGGAGTGGATCTCGGCCCTTGCCGGTGGGAGGGCTCCGTGTTTAGATCTGTCATCGAGTTTTGTTAGGGTTTGTGTCCTGCTCAAGAAGACGAGACAGCGGCGGCTCCTTGAAGATGGAATAAGGTTCTCCCCGCCCAGCCCCCGTTCCGGTGGTGCATCTTGCATCGTCGGTGAGCGTGTGGAGGTGTGTCTCCGGCAGATCTATCTTTGGTGGATTTGCTCGGATATGTTCGTCGTTTGTCTACGTTCGTGTGTTTTCAGGTTGGATCCTTTCGATCTACGTTACTCTTCATCGTCGTCGGTTGCTGTTCTGGTGCGCTGGTCCTATGGGGCCTTAGCACGACGACTTCCCGACTGTCTACTACAACAAGTTTTACCCGACTCCGGTGAGGGAGGGGCGATGACGGCGGCGCGCCTTCGGCTCGCTTCAGTGCTTGTAGTCGTCGCTAGGTGGTCTTCGGATCTGGATGTAATTTTTATTATTTCTAATTTTCGTTGTACTACCATGATTGAAGATGAATAGATTGGAAGTTTTTCTAAAAAAAAATTAGTTGCAGCCCCCTGTGGCACAGGGAACCAAGTCGTCGTCAGTCACTTCTAATGTCAGCCGCTATCGTTGCCTCCGTGTCATGGCAGATCCCGAACCGTCGATCACGGAGGACCCCCTCACGCCGGCAAACAGGCAAAGGACAACCCAAACACCATGCATGCTAGATCTCCAAAAATGTTTTTTTCCTGAGGAAGAACCCGCTCTTTATTAGCTTATACTAACAGTTTGTGGAATACAAATCCCTCAGGACGGATCTCTCAGCCAGACGTGCCGACCGACAGGTAAATACAGGGTATTCCGAGCCAGGTTACGAGCTTCCCTATTTGAAGTCCTATTCTCGTGGACAAAGGACACATAGGTCTCCAAAACAGATGGATGCCCAAATCTTGCCAGCATGTGTGAGCCCCTCGCTCCGACAAGCTAGCAAGGGCCTAGACCAAGAACTGAGTAACGACGACGAACAAGGAGAAGAACAATTTACGAAAAGGATCGTGAACATGCCAATAATTAGGATGGTGATCGAGGTAGAGTCACCATAATAGCCAAAATTACCATAAGGCTAGTCATAATGCGAAGTAACTTACCGCAAAAAAAATAAAAAATAGTGGGAAGTAACTTAGACTACTAACGTGCATATGATACTAGTCTATATTACTACCTTCATAGTGGGTAGTAACATAAGTGTAGTGTCATGGAAACCTTCATTCCCGACACTTGGACAGTGGCCTCGAGAAGGAAAAAGAAGGGCCGGCCGGCGGCGGCGACGTATCCGATCGGCGCGATCCTGGCGGCCAGATCAGAACGTTTGAATATGCTGTTGGGTCATGATGGGCCGGCGTCGGTTCAGTCCATTGCGGGCCTTGGAAACTCTGGGCATGCGGCCCAGGGGCTGTTGGGTACTGAACACGCGGCTCACGTCACCAAACAGAGCCCTGTGCTCGAGGTGGAGGCCATCGATCCAATTCCTATTGGGCAGGCGAACGGGCACGAGGCCTGGGAAGTCGTGCAGTTTTCTAGGGTTTGACCGAGACGGCCGAGTCCAGGTTTTCCTTCGGGTAGAGACTCTGCCGCTTGCATCGCTGCTTCCTCTGAGGCAGCGAGATCGATCGGGACACTAGTAGAAAACGGCCCATTTGTCCCAGTTCCAGAGGCCCATTAGCCCCGGTTCTGGAACCGGGACTAAAGGGTCGGGACTAAAGCCCAACACCTTTAGTCCCGGTTCGCTTATGAACCGGGACAGAAGGGGCTCCACGTGGCCGCTGTGGGGACCCCAGGCAGGAGGACCTTTAGTCCCGGTTGGTAACACCAACCGGGACCAAAACACATCCACGCGTCAGCATCTGGCAGGAGCTGGGGTTTTTGTTTTTTTTTGAAAGGGGGGGGGGGTTAGGGGGTTTTCGAGGGTTAATTTAGGGGTTTCATATTGTGTTAGCTAGCTAATAGAGAGAAGTGTCCTCTCTTTCTCCGTGCTTGGTCGACGCTAGCTACTATAGAGAGAACTCGACACGCTAGCTAGTAAGCAAATGAAGGAACCATTAAGTACACAAGATCGTCATGAACATATACAGAGAAAAGTGATCGACCTCTCTTTCTCCGAGAGATTGGTCGAACAACAAGTTTTCGTATATCTATCCGACGCTACTAGCTACATATATACAATATAAGATCTCTTACAATCCCTAACATCTAATGTCAAATTCCAGATGGTATTCTCCGGCTTTATTTATGATGTGGTCAAGAAAGAATCCCGCCAATTCCTCTTGAATTGCTCGTATGCGATCATGTGGTAGGAGTTCATCCCACATCTGCCACATCTAATTTGAAGAAGGGGGTCAATACATATATATGAATGAAACTCAACACAAATCATGGTAATAAAATAAAATTGTGAATATTATTGCTTACGCACTTCATATTGTTTTTCAGAGTAGCCCCGCTTAGGGGTCGTCGCGTTGTAGATGAACTCGCAAACGTAGTATCCACAAAAATCATTCCCGGCTTCCTGCCACAAGCACTTTACGAGAAATAGAGTTCAATCAAACTGATAATCAAGCATGATAAATGGTATTGATGAAACTAGAATCAATGGGAGATGCGCGGAACTAGCTAGTAGTACTTACTTTCGGGTGTGTAAATCGCAGCTCCCTCGGCAGTGCCGGAACAATTCGGTGAACTCTTTCCAAACCCTGTCAGACAAAGAAAATAATTACTTGATATCAGGAAATGAACAAAGTTGCCAATATGATGCGATAATGATCAATTGAACTTACTTCTGGAGCATTTCAGTCATGTCCGCATATTCCTGGGGATCTTTTCGTTTCGAGTCAAAGACGATTACTATTCCCCGCTCAAACTTAATCTCTAGCAGAATAAAGTGGAACCTGCGCACGCATGCATAACTCATCAATTACATTACTATAACCTCGAGTAATAAGGGAAACCGAATATGCACAAGACAGTAACACTCACTGGAAGTTGTAAGGAAAGAGTATTGTCTCTTTGTTTTGATTTGTAAGCAACGATTGTAGCAAGTTGTCCTCGGTTTGTGTGACATTGTTTTTAACCGTAAACTCATGTATGATATTTGGGTTAATGAACCCAATGTCATAGATTTGTGCTTTTCTGCATTCGACGATCTTCAATCTGCATAATATAGTGAGGATAATTATATATACATGCAATGAAAGAGCTGAGCTATATATAGAGACTTAATTACAGAAGTAGTACTTACAGACAGTAGCAAGTCAAGATTGTTTTGTTGAGGGCCTTTTGATTGTATAACTGGAATAACTCGTCAAATTCAACAGACAACTGATCCATTCCAACGAGGTCGTGCTCCTCTTTAATTCTCAGCATCAAAGTATCCTTCCCAGACTCGCTGCAGGTTTTCATGTACCATTCATGGAATCTTCGCATCATCGTTGTTAGAGGAGGATGATCAGGTTTGACGAGAGGCTGCCTGTACCGGTATCTGAATTCGTCCACCTCCAATGGC
The DNA here is from genome assembly GCA_039707655.1 of Elymus sibiricus. NCBI lineage: Eukaryota > Viridiplantae > Streptophyta > Magnoliopsida > Poales > Poaceae > Elymus > Elymus sibiricus. The sequence goes on from CM077671.1 coordinate 18,733,985, forward strand.
TCAAACTGTACATCATCGCTCAGGTAATCACCAGGATTGGTATCGGGCACCATCCCCGCATGATTAGCGACGATATGGCTAGACACCTTGAGCGGGGGGCACGATTGGTTCACCAGTTCGCCGAGCTAGGGAATTTTTTTCCCACTTCTTCGTTTTGCTAACCTTGCATCACTGGAAGTACTTCCCGACCGCCGCGCATCTTGATATGTCTTTTTAAGACAGCGGAAATAGTTGGAATCCGGCGGAGGCGGTGGTGGTCGCTTCAGGGCATCGATAGTGCGCTTCACTTTCACCGGATCTAGCTTCTCCTTCGGAGGTGGAGTTTTCTTTGAAAAATGGTCCCTCACTTGGGCACGACATATGTCCTCGTTTTCCTTCTCGGTCCTCTCATATGGTAACTTTTCCAGAGGCTTGAGAGATGGACCGTATCTAAATTGCCTCCCGCCTCTGCTTGTACTGCTTGCCGCCGGAGCGGCGGCGTCTCTCTTCCGTCGTTGCTGACGAGGCGGAGAAGGAGGTGGAGTGCTCCGACGCGCCGGAGGAGCCGGAGCGGCGGCGTCTGTCTTCGGCCGTTGCCGACGAGGCGGAGGAGGAGGCGGACTGCTCTGACGCGCCGGAGTAGGCGAAGGAGGAGGCAGAGTGCCCTCACGCGTCGGAGGAGCCGAAGAAGGAGGCGGAGTGCCCTGATCACTCGCCGGAGGAGGAGGAGGAGGAGGCGGAGTGCCCTGACTCGCCGGAGGAGGAGGAGGAGGCGGAGGCGTCCAGTTTGGAAGCTTGATGTACTCCTTCTGCCATAGACATGTACTCCTGAGAGCATGAACCAGTTGATTCTCCCCTTCACCTGTAGAGTGGTCAAGCTCGAGCTCCTCAAATCCCTCCATTACTTCATCCACCGTCACAACAACATAGCCATGTGGAATCGGAAGGCAGTGAAAAGTTCCGTTGGGTTGAGGAGGTGCAACAGAGCCGACAGCCGCCTTGAAAGTGAGGTTCCGGCATTTCGTCATAAGCTCGCAATGTTGAGCCTCCGTGATAGTATCCACGGGGTAGCTAGGAGCCGTGAAGTCAGGCTGAACGGGCTCCGTGGAAGCCACGCTGCTTCTCCGCTGAGATGGCGGGGTAGCTTCTGGGGTAGCTTCGTGCCGCTGAGATGGTTGGCCAGCAGCTCGCTCGCTCTCAAGTTCCTCTAGCTTTTGTAGTCTTGCATTGAGCTTCTGCATGTCGCTCAGCTCCGCTTTCCTCTTTCTCTCCCGGCTTCTGTAACCGCCTGCGTCGGGAAACCCAACCTTCCACGGAACGGAGCCTGGTGTGCCTCGTGTTCGTCCAGGGTGCTCAGCATTCCCTAGGGCCTCAGTCAGCTCATCCTTCTCTCTGTCGGGAATGAACGTCCCTTCCTGCGCTGCGGTGATATACTTCTGAAGCTTCTTGATGGGTATTGCAAGTTGCTCATCCGTCCAACGGCACTTCCCTGTTTCAGGGTCCAAAGTTCCCCCAACCCCGAAGAACCAAGTCCTTGAACGGTCTGGCCAGTTCAATGTCTCTGGTTCGACCCCTTTAGCAATCAGGTCATTCTCAGCTTTGTCCCACAACGGCTAGGCTTTGAGGTAGCCACCTGACCCCGTGTGATGGAGATACTGCTTCTTTGCAGCATTGTTCTTGTTTGTCTCTGACATTTTCTTACTCTTGTCCGATGTCTTGTAGGCCACAAATGCGGGCTAGTCATCTCTTATCTTCACAAATCGGCCGATGAATTCTGGAGTCTTCCCTTTGTCGACAAACTTTGATTTCAACTCATTCTTCCACCTCCTGAATAGATCTGCCATCTTCTTAAGAGCACATGCCTTGACCAGTGGCTCTATAACTGGCTTATTCGGATCCTCCTCTGGCGGTAGGGTGAAATTTGCCTTCAGCGAGGTCCAAAGATCATCTTTCTGTCTATCGGTGACATAAGAAACTTCAGGGTCGTCGTCCTTAGGCTTATTCCATTGCTTGATGCTGATCGGGATGCTGTCCCTAACAATAGCTCCGCACTGAGCAGAAAATGCGTCCTTGGTCCGCTTGGTTTCAATCGGTAGGCCATCATCCGCGAGTGCTGTGATCGTGAACCTTTCATCCTTGCGCAACCTTCTCTTCGGGCCTCGTCTCGTTACCGAAGTTTGGCTCGATCCGGAGGGCTATAAAAGAAGAAAGAAGAGTTAATATATGTACATACCAAAACAATTAATGCATCAATGAGCTAGTCAGCACAGGCTTAATTAATATATATACCTCGACGGACTTTGCAACAGCTCCCTCCTCCGTCCGATCACCGGAGCCGTCATCATGGTCTCCTTCTTCCTCCGGCATTCGGTCACCGGAGCCATCATGATCATGCCCTTCCTCCTCCATTGTTCGATCACCGGAGCCGTCATCCTCTCCTTCCATACCATCGGTGTCGTTGAGAAACGACAAGACATCACGTCCGGCGAGGATTATCTCCCCCAACAATTGTTCTTGTTCCAAGTCTCTTTGATCCATAGTTTCTGCAAATATTACAACATGGCAATTAATATATGTTGGGGAACGTTGCATGGGAAACAAAAATTTTCCTACGCACACATAAGATCTATCCATGGTGATGAGCATCTACGAGAGGGAGAGTGAATCTACATACCCTTGTAGATCGCTAAGCGGAAGCGTTAATAAACGCGGTTGATGTAGTCGAACGTCTTCGCGATCCAAATCGCCGAGCGTCCCGCGATCCAACCACGATCCTTCCGATCTAGTGCCGAACGGACGGCACCTCCGCGTTCAACACACGTACGGCTTGATGACGCCTTCACCTCCTCGATCCAGCGAGCGATGGTGAAGTAGTGGTTGAGTTCCAGCAGCACGACGGCGTGGTGATGGTGGTGAGGAACAATCTCTGCAGGGCTTCGCCAAGCACTACGGAGATTATGACGGAGGAACTAGAGGGCTAGGGTTGCCGGCACACGGCTTGGGAAATCCTGATGTGTCCCGTGTGCTAGCCCTGCCCCTCTATTTATATGTTGAGCCTTGGGGTCTAAACTTGGAGTAAAAGCCTCCTCCGGGTCGGTTTTGCCCGCACAAGGTCGGTTTGGCCCGCAGGAAAAGAGTCCAACTCGGATCCCTGCCGAACCGTGCACAGCCGCGCACAAGCGGTAGTACCGCTTCACACAAGCGGTAGTACCGCTTGGGCGGTAGTACCGCTTCACACAAGCGGTAGTACCGCTCCGGCGGTAGTACCGCTTCACCAAGCGGTAGTACCGCTTACGCGGCAGCAAAACTACTTTTGCACTTTCCAATACCTTGTGGGCTTTATCCCTTTGGCTCATATAAAGTGTTGCTGCACCCGAACACTTCGGTAAACATCCGGAATCCCTTCCGGTGAACTCCGGAACCCTTCCAGAGATCAAAACACTATTATCACATATATCAATCTTTACCTCCGGACTATTCCGGAGATCCTCGTCATGTCCGGGATCTTATCCGAGACTCCGAACAACTTTCGGTCACCAACATAATAACTCAATTATACTAATCGTCACCAAACGTTAAGTGTGTAGACCCTGCGGGTTCGAGAACTATGTAGACATGACCGAGACACCTCTACGGCCAATAACCAATAGCGGGACCTGGATGCCCATATTGGCTCCTACATATTCTACGAAGATCTTTATCGGTCGAACCTCTATGTCAAGGATTCAGTTAATCCCGTATGCTGTTCCCTTTGTTCTTCGGTATGTTACTTGCCCGAGATTCGATCGTCGGTATCACTATACCTAGTTCAATCTCGTTACCGGCAAGTCTCTTTACTCGTTCCGTAATACAAGATCTCGTGGCTAACACTTTAGTCACATTGCTTGCAAGGCTCATTGTGATGTTGTATTACCGAGTGGGCCCTGAGATACCTCTCCGTCATACGGAGTAACAAATCCCAGTCTTGATCCATGCCAACCCAACAGACACCCTCGGAGATACCTGTAGAGCACCTTTATAGTCACCCAGTTACGTTGCGACGTTTGATACACACAAGGTATTCCTCCGGTGTTAGTGAGTTGCATGATCTCATGGTCAAAGGAACAGATACTTGACATGCAGAAAACAATAGCAATAAACTGACACGATCAAATGCTACGTTTACAGTTTGGGTCTTGTCCATCACATCATTCTCCTAATGATGTGATCCCGTTATCAAATGACATCTCATGTCCATGGCTAGGAAACCTTAACCATCTTTGATCAACAAGCTAGTCAACTAGAGGCTTACTAGGGACACAGTGTTGTCTATGTACCCACACATGTATTTGAGTTTCCAATCAATACAATTATAGCATGGATAATAAACGATTATCATGAACAAGGAAATATAATAATAACCAATTTATTATTGCCTCTAGGGCATATTTCCAACAGTCTCCCACTTGCACTAGAGTCAATAATCTAGTTCACATCACTATGTGATTTATATTGTAATGAATCGAACACCCATGCAGTTCTGGTGTTGTTCATGTTTAGCCCTTGGAAGAGGTTTAGTCAACGGATCTGCAACATTTAGATCCGTGTGTACTTTGCAAATATTTATGTCGTCCTCCTTGATGTAATCGCGGATGGAATTGAAACGTCGCTTTATGTGTCTGGTCCTCTTGTGAAATCTTGGTTCCTTGGCTAGAGCAATGGCACCAGTATTATCACAAAACAGAGTCATTGGGTTAAGCGCACTAGGCGCTACTCCAAGATCTGTCATGAACTCCTTCATCCAGACACCTTCCTTCGCCGCCTCCGAGGCAGCGATGTACTCCGCTTCGCATGTAGAATCTGCTACCACGCTTTGCTTGGAACTGCACCAGCTAACCGCACCCCCATTAAGAATAAATACGTATCCGGTTTGCGACTTAGAGTCATCCGGATCAGTGTCAAAGCTTGCATCGACGTAACCCTTTACGACGAGCTCTTGATCACCTCCATAAACGAGAAACATGTCCTTAGTCCTTTTCAGGTATTTCAGGATATTCTTGACCGCCGTCCAGTGTTCCATTCCTGGATCACTTTGAAACCTTCCGACCATACTTATGGCAAGGCTGACATCGGGTCTTGTGCACAGCATTGCATACATGATAGAGCCTATGGCCGAAGCATAGGGGATGACACTCATCTTTTCTCTATCTTCTGCAGTCACTGGGCATTGAGTCTTACTCAACTTCACACCTTGCAAAACAGGCAAGAACCCCTTCTTGGACTGATCCATTTTGAACTTCTTCAAAATCTTATCAAGGTATGTGCTTTGTGAAAGTCCTATTAAGCGTCTTGATCTATCTCTATAGATCTTGATGCCTAATATGAAAGCAGCTTCTCCTAGGTCCTTCATTGAAAAACTCTTGTTCAAATATTCCTTTACGCTTTCCAGCATTTCTATATTGTTTCCAATCAGCAATATGTCATCCACATATAATATTAGAAACGCTATAGAGCTCCCACTCACTTTCTTGTAAGTACAAGCTTCTCCGTAAACTTGTATAAACTCGAACGCTTTGATCACATCATCAAAACGAAGATTCCAACTCCGAGATGCTTGCACCAGTCCAAAAATGGATCGCTGGGTTTGCAAACTTTGTCAGCATTCTCTGGATCGACAAAACCTTTTGGTTGCATCATATACAACTCTTCCTTAAGGTAACCGTTAAGGAACGCTGTTTTGACATCCATCTGCCAAATTTCATAATCGAAAAAGGCAGCTATTGCTAACATGATTCTGACGGACTTAAGCATCGCTACGGGTGAGAAGGTCTCATCGTAGTCAACTCCTTGAACTTGTGAAAAACCCTTTGCCACAAGTCGAGCTTTATAGACGGTGACATTACCGTCCGCGTCCGTCTTCCTCTTAAAGATCCATTTGTTCTGAATGGCCTTACGCCCTTCAGGTAATACTTCCAAAGTCCATACTTTGTTTTCATACATGGATCCCATCTCGGATTTCATGGCCTCTAACCACTTCTCGGAATCCGGGCCCATCATCGCTTCTCCATAGCTCGTAGGTTCATCGTTGTTTAACAACATGACCTCTAAGACAGGGTTGCCGTACCACTCAGGAGCAGTACGCGTCCTTGTCGACCAACGAGGTTCGATAGCAACTTGATCCAAAGCTTCATGATCATCATCATTAACTTCCTCTTCAGCTAATGTAGGCTCCACAGAAACAACTTTCTGCGCTGCGCTACTCTCAGGTTGAAGTAAAGGTTCAACAACCTCATCAAGTTCTATCTTCCTCCCACTCAATTCTTTCGAGAGAAACTCTTTCTCAAGAAATGTTCCGTTTTTAGCGACAAACATTTTGCCTTCGGATCTGAGATAGAAGGTATACCCAACTGTCTCTTTTGGGTATCCTATGAAGACGCATTTCTCCGCTTTGGGTTCCAGCTTTTCAGGCTGAAGCTTTTTGACATAAGCATCACATCCCCAAACTTTAAGAAACGACAGCTTTGGCTTCTTGCCAAACCAAAGTTCATATGGCGTCGTCTCAACGGATTTCGATGGTGCCCTATTTAAAGTGAATGCAGCTGTCTCTAATGCATAACCCCAAAACGATAGTGGCAAATCGGCAAGAGACATCATAGATCGCACCATATCTAATAAGGTTCGATTACGACGTTCGGACACACCATTACGCTGTGGTGTTCCAGGCGGTGTCAATTGTGAAACAATTCCACACTGTCTTAAGTGACTGCCAAACTCATAACTCAGATATTCTCCTCCTCGATCAGATCGTAGGAATTTAATCTTCTTGTTACGATGATTCTCAACTTCACTCTGAAATTGTTTGAACTTTTCAAATGTTTCAGACTTGTGTTTCATTAAGTAAATATACCCATATCTACTTAAGTCATCAGTGAAGGTGAGAAAGTAACGATAACCACCGCGCGCCTCAATACTCATTGGACCGCACACATCAGTATGTATGATTTCCAATAAGTCACTTGCCCGTTCCATTATTCCAGAGAACGGCGTTTTAGTCATCTTGCCCATGAGGCATGGCTCACATGTGTCAAGTGATTCAAAATCAAGTGACTCCAAAAGTCCATCAGCATGGAGCTTCCTCATGCGTTTTACGCCAATATGACCTAAACGGCAGTGCCACAAGAAAGTGGTATTATCATTATCAATTCTACATCTTTTGGCATCAATGTTATGAACATGTGTATTATTACTATCGAGATTCAATAAGAATAAACCCCTCACATTGGGTGCATGACCATAAAAGATATTACTCATATAAATAGAACAACCATTATTCTCTGATTTAAATGAGTAACCGTCTCGCAATAAACAAGATCCAGATATAATGTTCATGCTTAACGCAGGCACCAAATAACACTTATTTAGGTTCATCACTAATCCCGACGGTAATCGAAGAGCGAGCGTGCCGACGGCGATCACATCAACCTTGGAACCATTTCCCACGCGCATCGTCACTTCGTCCTTTGCCAGCCTCCGTCTATTCCGCAGTTCCTGTTTTGAGTTGCAAATATGAGCAACCGCACCGGTATCAAATACCCAGGCACTACAACGAGAGTTGGTAAGGTACACATCAATAACATGTATATCATATATACCTTGTTTGTTGTTGGCCGCCTTCTTGTCAGCCAAATACTTGGGGCAGTTCCGCTTCCAGTGTCCAGTTCCCTTGCAATGAAAACACTCAGTTTCTGGTTTGGGTCCAGCCTTGGGTTTCTTCACGAGAGGAGCAACTGCTTTGCCACTCTTCTTAGAGTTACCCTTCTTACCCTTGCCATTTTTCTTGAAACTAGTGGTTTTATTGACCATCAACACTTGATGCTCCTTCTGAATTTCAGACTCAGCGACTTTCAGCATCGCAAATAGCTCGGTGACTGACTTGTTCATCCCGTGCATGTTATAGTTCAACACGAAGCTCTTGTAGCTAGGCGGCAATGATTGAAGAACTCTGTCAGTGATAGCCTCTGGCGGAAGGGGCATCCCTAACTCAGCCAGACGGGTGGAGTACCCAGACATTCTGAGCACGTGATCACTGATAGACCCGTTCTCCTCCATCTTGCAAGCATAGAACTTATCGGAGATCTCATATCTCTCGATCCGGGCATTCTTCTGAAAGATAAACTTCAACTCCTGGAACATCTCATATGCTCCATGACATTCAAAACGTCTTTGAAGTCCCGGTTCTAAGCCATACAACATTTGCACATTGAACTATTGAGTAATCATCAGAACGAGCCTGCCAGGCGTTCACAACGTCTAGAGACTCAACTGGAGCGGGTGGATCACCAAGCGGTGCATCAAGGACATAAGCCTTCTGGGAAGCCGTAAGGATAATCCTTAGATTACGGGCCCAGTCCACAAAGTTACTTCCATCATCTTTCAACTTAGCTTTCTCTAGGAACGCATTAAAATTCAGGGGTGCTACTGCGCGAGCCATGATCTACAACATAAATATAGCAAAGACAACTTAGACTATTGTTCTTAGATAATGAGTTTAGTTAATCATATTTAAAAAACTCCCACTCAAATTGACATCCCTCCGATCATTCGAGTGTAACATGATCCAAATCCACCAACTCAAGTCCGATCATCACGTGAGTTGAGGTGGTTTCAATGGTGAACATCTTCATGTTGATCATATCTACTATATGACTCATGTTCGACCTTTCGGTCTCTTGTGTTCCGAGGCCATGTCTGTACATGCTAGGCTCGTCAAGTTTAACCCGAGTGTTCCGCACGTGCAACATGGCTTGCACCCGTTGTATGCGAACGTAGAGTCTATCACACCCGATCATCACGGCGTGTCTCGAAACGACGAACTTTCGCAACGGTGCACACTTGGGGAGAACACAATTTATCTTGAAATTTAAGTGAGGGATCACCTTATAATGCTACCGTCGTCCTAAGCAAAATAAGATGCATAAAAGGATTAACATCACATGCAAATCATAAGTGACATGATATGGCCATGAACTTGTGCTTTTGATCTCCATCTCCAAAGCACCGGCATGATCTCCATCGTCACCGGCATGACACCATGATCTCCATCATCTTGATCTCCATCAACGTGTCGCCATAAGGTTGTCGCGCCGACTGTTGCTTCCACGACTATAGCTAACGTTTAGCGATAAAGTAAAGCATTACATAGCGCTTAATGATTGACACGCAGGTCATACAATAATTAAAGACAACTCTATGGCTCCTGCCAGTTGCCGTACTCATCGACATGCAAGTCGTGATATTCTATACAAAACATGATCATCTCATACATCACATATATCTCATCATGTAATTGGCCATATCACATCACAACATACCCTGCAAAAACAAGTTAGACGTCCTCTAATTGTTGTTGCAAATTTTACGTGGCTGCTACGGGTTTGCAAGAACCGTTCTTACCTACGCAAAACCACAACGTGGTGTAGTGATTGCTTTTTGATCTTCTAAAAGAACCCTCTTCATTGAACCGATTCAACTAAAGTGAGAGAGACAGACACCTGCCAGTCACCTTTATGCAACAAGTGCACGCAGCGGTGAAACCAGTCTCGCGTAAGCGTACGCGTAATGTCGGTCCAGGCCGCTTCATCTCACAATACCGCGGAATCAAGCATCAACTAGTAACGGCAAGCAATATGTATACATCCACGCCCACAACTCGTTTGTGTTCTACTCGAGATCTCATCTACGCATAGACCTGGCTCTGATACCACTGTTGGGGAACGTTGCATGGGAAACAAAAATTTTCCTACGCACACATAAGATCTATCCATGGTGATGAGCATCTACGAGAGGGAGAGTGAATCTACATACCCTTGTAGATCGCTAAGCGGAAGCGTTAATAAACGCGGTTGATGTAGTCGAACGTCTTCGCGATCCAAATCGCCGAGCGTCCCGCGATCCAACCACGATCCTTCCGATCTAGTGCCGAACGGACGGCACCTCCGCGTTCAACACACGTACGGCTTGATGACGCCTTCACCTCCTCGATCCAGCGAGCGATGGTGAAGTAGTGGTTGAGTTCCAGCAGCACGACGGCGTGGTGATGGTGGTGAGGAACAATCTCTGCAGGGCTTCGCCAAGCACTACGGAGATTATGACGGAGGAACTAGAGGGCTAGGGTTGCCGGCACACGGCTTGGGAAATCCTGATGTGTCCCGTGTGCTAGCCCTGCCCCTCTATTTATATGTTGAGCCTTGGGGTCTAAACTTGGAGTAAAAGCCTCCTCCGGGTCGGTTTTGCCCGCACAAGGTCGGTTTGGCCCGCAGGAAAAGAGTCCAACTCGGATCCCTGCCGAACCGTGCACAGCCGCGCACAAGCGGTAGTACCGCTTCACACAAGCGGTAGTACCGCTTGGGCGGTAGTACCGCTTCACACAAGCGGTAGTACCGCTCCGGCGGTAGTACCGCTTCACCAAGCGGTAGTACCGCTTACGCGGCAGCAAAACTACTTTTGCACTTTCCAATACCTTGTGGGCTTTATCCCTTTGGCTCATATAAAGTGTTGCTGCACCCGAACACTTCGGTAAACATCCGGAATCCCTTCCGGTGAACTCCGGAACCCTTCCAGAGATCAAAACACTATTATCACATATATCAATCTTTACCTCCGGACTATTCCGGAGATCCTCGTCATGTCCGGGATCTTATCCGAGACTCCGAACAACTTTCGGTCACCAACATAATAACTCAATTATACTAATCGTCACCAAACGTTAAGTGTGTAGACCCTGCGGGTTCGAGAACTATGTAGACATGACCGAGACACCTCTACGGCCAATAACCAATAGCGGGACCTGGATGCCCATATTGGCTCCTACATATTCTACGAAGATCTTTATCGGTCGAACCTCTATGTCAAGGATTCAGTTAATCCCGTATGCTGTTCCCTTTGTTCTTCGGTATGTTACTTGCCCGAGATTCGATCGTCGGTATCACTATACCTAGTTCAATCTCGTTACCGGCAAGTCTCTTTACTCGTTCCGTAATACAAGATCTCGTGGCTAACACTTTAGTCACATTGCTTGCAAGGCTCATTGTGATGTTGTATTACCGAGTGGGCCCTGAGATACCTCTCCGTCATACGGAGTAACAAATCCCAGTCTTGATCCATGCCAACCCAACAGACACCCTCGGAGATACCTGTAGAGCACCTTTATAGTCACCCAGTTACGTTGCGACGTTTGATACACACAAGGTATTCCTCCGGTGTTAGTGAGTTGCATGATCTCATGGTCAAAGGAACAGATACTTGACATGCAGAAAACAATAGCAATAAACTGACACGATCAAATGCTACGTTTACAGTTTGGGTCTTGTCCATCACATCATTCTCCTAATGATGTGATCCCGTTATCAAATGACATCTCATGTCCATGGCTAGGAAACCTTAACCATCTTTGATCAACAAGCTAGTCAACTAGAGGCTTACTAGGGACACAGTGTTGTCTATGTACCCACACATGTATTTGAGTTTCCAATCAATACAATTATAGCATGGATAATAAACGATTATCATGAACAAGGAAATATAATAATAACCAATTTATTATTGCCTCTAGGGCATATTTCCAACAATATACAAACATGAATGCCCGACGTCCGGACCGCCTCTCTCATGAATGTCCGACGTCCAGACCGCCTCTCTCATGAATGTCAAACAAGGGATTCTCTTAACCTTTAAGGGATTTAACAAAATGGCGCCATTCTGGATGTGCAGAAAATGGTCCATATTTTTCCTGATCTCATCTACCCGTCTATATGTCACGTTGTCTAGTGTCAAAGGATTCAAGAAAACCATGGCTTCATCATTAGCCGGAAGTAACAGGCGCATAATGGTACGAAGCTCTCCAAAATTGTTTTGGAACGGAGTCCCGGATAGGATAATTAATTAGCTTTTTGGTACGAAGTTCAGCAAGAGCCTTCCGAATATCGCTATTTGGAAGGCCTTTGCTGAAATTCGTACCAAAAAGCGAATTATTCTATCCGGAACTCCGTTCCAAAACAACTTTGAAGAGCTTCGTAGCATCATACGCCTGTTACTTCCGGCTAATGATGAAGCCATGGATTTCTTCAATACTTTGACAGACAACGTGACATATAGAAGAATATATATATAGATCAGATCAGGAAAAAATTGGATCAACTTGTGCACATCCATAATGGGGGCATTCTTGATAAATCTATGTTACCGGAGTTTTCTATATGAACAAAAAAAAATTCCACATGACATGTCCGACGTCCCCCCTCATGTCGAAGTTATCGGGGAGGGGGTAGACGACAACGACGCTCACCCCTCATGTCCCCCCTCATTTTAACTAATTTCTATGAACAAAAAAATATTGTATGAACAAAAAAAATATTGACCAAGTTTTCATGAACAAAAAAAATATGAACAAAAAAAATATTGACCAAATATTCACGCGGCGGCGACGACGGGGGCGGCGGGCGAGGGCGACGACGGGGGCGACGGCGACGGCGACGGCGGGGGCAGCGGGCGGCGGCGACGACGGGGGCGGCGGGCGGCGGCGACGACGGGGGCGGCGGGCGACGGCGGGGGCGACGAGAGGGGACGGCGGCGACGACGGGGGCGGCGGGCGGCGGGCGACGACGGGGGCGGCGGGCGACGACGGGGGCGACGGCGACGGCGGGGGCGGCGGCGACGACGAGGGCGGCGGGCGACGGCGACGGCGGGGGCGGCGGGCGACGGCGACGACTGGGGCGGCGGGCGACGGCGGGGGCGACGGGCGACGACGGGGGCGGCCGGCGGCGGGCGACGACGGGGGCGGCGAGCGACGGCGACGACGGGGGCGGCGGGCGGTGGCGACGGCCGGGGCGGGGGCGGCGGGCGGCGTCTGGGCAGCCTGGCGGCGTCGATTTCGTCGGCATCGTCGGGGGCGGGGGCGAGATGAGAACTGAAAATTTCTAAGTGCTACTTATATACCCAGAGCATTGGTCCCGGTTGGTGCCACCAACCGGGACCAAAGGTCAGTTTTCAGCAGCCCAAAGGGCGGGAAACAGGGACCTTTGGTCCCGGTTGGTGGCACCAACCGGGACTAAAGGTGTGCATTTTTTGTTTTGTTTTTTGCTTTATTTATTTTATTTTGTTCCTACTTACAGCTAAATACTTACTGTTTTTCAGTGATTCTTTTTGCTTTTAGGTCACAAAAATTATATACTTTCTGTTAGTGCCATTAGTTTTCAAATTTGAATAGTTTAAATTTGAATTTTTTGAAATTTGTGTGAATCATAGTTTGCTATTAAAGTTTGTAATAAAAAATTTCTTTATGAAAATTCTTTTTGCTATTAATGTTTTGAACAAAAAATACTTTGATAATTTTAGTTGCATAAATTTTATATAATTTTAGTTTCAAAAATATTAGAGGTTTATAAAAGCTTTTTAGTTCATTCCTTTTGCTATTAGAGTTTTATAAAAGCTTTTTAGTTGATTCTTTTTGCTATTGAAGAATATTATAGTTTTGTTTTAGTTGATCATAACAGAATATTTTAATTGATTATTTTTAGTTCATTCTTTTTGCTATTAGAGTTTCATAAAAGTTTTCTAGTTTATTCTTTTTGCTATTAGTTCATTCTTTGAGCTAAATGACCCTGAAATTGAAAAGCACTACAAATGAACTCTGAAAAGGTTGAAAGTTGGCATGGTATCATCATTTCACCCACATAGCATGTGCTAAAAAGTTGAGAGGGTTACGGCAAAAAACTGGATGCACTTCGTGTACAAAACGGACAATCTCTTTCGAAGTATCAGGGTTTCGGACGAAAACTCATCTGTTACAAAGGGATTTCATTTTTTTGAACTTATTTGAACTCCAGACTTTTTGTGTGTTCAAAATGAACCATTCAAAGCCACATCATCAATTTTCAACCCTTTCTGACTTCATCTGGTATTTTTCATGCATTTACTGATTTTTTTAAGCTAAATGACCCTGAAATTGAAAAGCACTACAAATGAACTCTGAAAAGGTTGAAAGTTGGCATGGTATCATCATTTCACCCACATAGCATGTTATAAAAAGTTGAGAGGGTTATGGCAAAAACTGGATGCACTTCGTGTACAAGACGGACAATCTAGATCAAAAGGCATTTCATTTCTTCACATGTAACTGAAGTGATATTCTAGATCAAAGGCATCATCATAATAGTTGTGGAGAGAAAGTCTTCACTTTTTCTTTGCTTGTGTCCTTAGCTTATTGCGCCATAACCATGGATAATCTTCATCGTTTAACAGGGTGCTTGGGTCAGCCTTGACTTTGAAGGGAGGAATTTCATGAAACTTTTCATAATCTTCAGACATGTCTGTCTTGCCCTCCAATCCCACCATGTCTCTTTTTCCTGAAAGAACTATGTGGCGCTTTGGCTCATCGTATGATGTATTCGCTTCCTTATCTTTTCTTTTTCTCGGTTTGGTAGACATGTCCTTCACATAGAAAACCTGCGCCACATCATTGGCTAGGACGAATGGTTCGTCTGTGTACCCAAGATTGTTCAGATCCACTGTTGTCATTCCGTACTGTGGGTCTACCTGTACCCCGCCTCCTGACAGATTGACCCATTTGCACTGAAACAAAGGGACCTTGAAATCATGTCCATAGTCAAGTTCCCATATGTCCACTATGTAACCATAATATGTGTCCTTTCCCCTCTTGGTTGCTGCATCAAAGCGGACACCGCTGTTTTGGTTGGTGCTCTTTTGATCTTGGGCGATCGTGTAAAATGTATTCCCATTTATCTCGTACCCTTTGTAAGTCAATACAGTCGAAGATGGTCCCCTAGCCAACGAGTACAGCTCATCAGAAACAGTGTTGTCACCCATGAGACGTTTTTGCAACCAACTGCCGAAAGTCCTGATGTGTTCATATGTAATCCAGTCGTCACACTGCTCCGGGTGTTTGGAGCGCAGAATATTCTTGTGTTCATCGACATATGGGGTCACCAAGGTAGAATTCTGTAGAATTGTGTAGTGTGCTTGAGACCAAGAATGCCCGTCCCTACATATTATTGAGTCCGCTCCTAGCGTGCCTTTTCCAGTCAGTCTCCCCTCATACAGTGACCAATCTTCTTAAGGTCAGGAATGAAGTTAACACAAAACCCAATGACATCCTCTGTTTGATGGCCCATGGAGATGCTTCCTTCTAGCCTAGCGCGGTTACGAACATATTTCTTTAAGACTCCCATGAACCTCTCAAAGGGGAACATATTGTGTAGAAATACAGGGCCCAGAACGACAATCTCGTCGACTAGATGAACTAGGACGTGCGTCATGATATTGAAGAAGGATGGTGGGAACACCAGCTCGAAACTAACAAGACATTGCACCAAATCACTCCTTAACCTTGGCAGGATTTCTGGATCGATCACCTTCTGAGAGATTGCATTGAGGAATGCACATAGCTTCACAATGGCTAATCGAACGTTTTCCGGTAGAAGCCCCCTCAATGCAACCGGAAGCAGTTGCGTCATAATCACGTGGCAGTCATGAGACTTTAGGTTCTGGAACTTTTTCTCTGCCATATTTATTATTCCCTTTATATTCGACGAGAAGCCAGATGGGACCTTCATACTGAGCAGGCATTCAAAGAAGATTTCCTTCTCTTCTTTGATAAGAGCGTAGCTGGCAGTTCCTTCATACTGCTTTGGATGCATGCCGTCTTTTTCATGCACACGTTGCTGTTCCTCCCGTACCTCCGATGTATCTTTTGTCTTCCCATACACTCCCAAGAAGCCTAGCAGGTTCACGCAAAGATTCTTCGTCACATGCATCACGTCGATTGCAGAGCAGACCTCTAGGTCTTTCCAATAGGGTAGGTCCCAAAATATAGATTTCTTCTTCCACATGGGTGCGCGTCCCGCATCGTAAGTCGGAACAGATAGTCCGCCAGGACCCTTTCCAAAGATTACTTGTAAATCATTGACCATATCAAGTATGTGATCACCAGTACGGAGGGCGGGCTTCTTCCGGTGATCTGCCTCACCTTTGAAATGCTTTCCTTTCTTTCGACATTGATGGTTGGTCGGAACAAATCGACGATGCCCCAGGTTCACATTCTTCCTGCATTTGTCCAAATATATACTGTCGGTGTCATCTAAACAGTGTGTGCATACGTGGTATCCCTTGTTTGTCTGTACTGAAAGGTTACTGAGAGCAGGCCAATCGTTGATGGTTACAAACAGCAACGCATGTAGGTCAAATTCCTCCTGTTCGTTCTCATCCCACACACGTACACCTCTTCCATTCCATAGCTATAAAAGTTCATCAACTAATGGCCTTAGGTACACATCAATGTCATTGCCGGGTTACTTAGGGCCTTGGATGAGCACTGGCATCATAATGAACTTCCGCTTCATGCACAACCAAGGAGGAAGGTTATACATACATAGAGTCACAGGCCATGTGCTATGCTTGCTGCTCTGCTCCCCAAAAGGATTAACGCCATCTGCACTTAAACCAAACCATATGTTTCTTGGGTCACCTGTAAAGTCGCTCCACTTTCTCTCGATCTTTCTCCACTGTGACCCGTCAGCGGGTGCTCTCAACTTCCCGTCTTTCTTACGGTCTTTTATGTGCCATTGCATCAACTCGGCATGCTTTTTGTTTCTGAACAGACGTTTCAACCGTGGTATTATAGGAGCATACCACATCACCTTGGCAGGAACCCTTGATACGCCTCCAACGTATCTATAATTTTTGATTGTTCCATGCTATTATATTATCGGTTTTGGATGTTTTATATGCATTAATATGCTATTTTATATTATTTTTGGGACTAACCTATTAATCTAGTGCCTAGTGCCAGTTTCTGTTTTTTCCCTTGTTTTTGAATATTGCAGATAAGGAATATTAAACGGAGTCCAAACGGAATAAAATCTTCGGAATAATTTTTCTTGGACCAGAAGCAACCCAGAAGACTTGGAGATGAAGTCAGGGGAGCAGCCGTGTGGCGACAAGCCACAGGGGCGCGCCCAAGGGGGGGGCGCCCCCCTGGCTTGTGGCCCCACGGCAGCTCCCCCAACCCTATTTCTCGGCCTATAAATTCACAAATATTCCCTGGATACTGAAGAGAGACACAAAAATACTTTTCCGCCGCCAGGAGCCTCGGTTCCCGTGAGATCCAATCTTGGAGCCTTTTCCGGTAATCTGCCGGAGGGGGATTCGATCACGGAGGGCATCTACATCAACTCCATTGCCCCTCCGATGATGCGTGAGTAGTCCACCACAGACCTTCGGGTCCATAGCTAGTAGCTAGATGGCTTCTTCTCTCTCTTTGCTCTTCAATACCATGTTCTTCATGATCTTCATGGAGATCTATCCGATGTAATACTCTTTTGCGGTGTGTTTGTCGAGATCCGATGAATTGTGGGTTTATGATCAGATTATCTTGCGGTGTTTTGGGTTCTTGCAATGGGAGAAGTGCTTAGTTTTGGGTTCAATCTTGCGGTTTCCTCACCCAGTGATATAGTAGGTGTAGCGAGGCACGTATTGTATTGTTGCCATCGAGGATAAAAAGATGGGGTTTTCATCATATTGCTTGAGTTTATCCCTCTACATCATGTCATCTTACCTAATGCGTTACTCTGTTCTTCATTAACTTAATACTCTAGATGCAGGCAGGAGTCGGTCGATGTGTGGAGTAATAGTAGTAGATGCAGAATCGTTTCAGTCTACTTGACACGGACGTGATGCCTATATGCATAATCATTGCCTTGGATATCGTCATAACTATGTGCTTTTCTATCAATTGCTCGACAGTAATTTGTTCACCCACCGTAATACTTGCCTTCATGAGAGAAGCCTCTAGTGAAACCTATGGCCCCCGGGTCTATTTTCCATATTATATTTTCAGATCTATAAACAAAAAATACCAAAAATACCTTTCTGCAATTTATTTAGTTTTGTTTTACTTTCCGTTCAAGCAATCTTTTATATCTATCTCTATTAGATCTCATCCTTGCAAGTAACCATGAAGGGATTGACAACCCCTTTATAGCATTGGGTGCAAGTGTTTGATTATTTGTGTAGGTACAAATATCGGGGCCTTGCTTGTTCCTCCTACTGGATTGATACCTTGGTTCTCAACAAACTGAGAGAAATACTTATCTACTTCGCTGCATCACCCTTTCCTCTTCAAGGGAAAACCAACGCAAGCTCAAGAGGTAGCAAGAAGGATTTCTAGCGCCGTTGCCGGGGAGGATACATAGCAAGATCAAGCCTACCAAGTACCCATCACAAACTCATCTATTGCATTTACTTTATTTGCCATTTGCCTCTCGTTTTCCTCTCCCCCACTTCTAAAACGATTTTCAGAAAGATTTGCCTTTTTATTCGCCCTTCTTCCGTTCGCCTTTTCGTTTGCTTTTTTCTTGTGTGCTAGATTGCTTGCTTTGTCATGATGACTCAAGAGAATACCAAGTAGTGTGACTTTTCCAATACTAATAATAATGATTTTATTAGTACTCCGATTGCTCCCGCCACTAGTGCGGAATCTTATGAAATTAATGCCGCTTTGCTTAATCTTGTTATGAAAGAACTATTTTCCGGCCTTCCTAGTGAAGATGCCGCATCCCATCTAAATACTTTCGTTGAGTTGTGTGATATGCAAAAGAAGAAAGATTTGGATAATGATATTGTTAAATTGAAGCTATTTCCGTTCTCACTACGAGATCGTGCTAAAACTTGGTTTTCATCTTTGCCTAAAAATAGTATTGATTCATGGAATAAGTGTAAAGATGCTTTTATTTCCAAGTACTTTCCGCCCGCTAGGATCATCTCCCTTAGGAACGATATAATGAATTTTAAGCAACTTGATCATGAGCATGTTGCACAATCTTGGGAGAGGATGAAACTAATGATTAGAAATTGCCCCGCGCATGGTTTGAGTTTATGGATGATTATACAAATTTTCTTTGCTGGATTGAATTTTGCATCTAGGAATCTCTTAGATTCCGCCGTGGGTGGTACTTTTATGGAAATCACATTAGGAGAAGCTACTAAACTCCTAGATAATATTATGGCAAATTACTCTCAATGGCATACCGAAAGATCTCCTACTAGTAAAAAAGTGCATGCTATCGAAGAGATTAATACTTTGAGTGAAAAGATGGATGAATTGATGAAATTGTTTGCTAGTAAGAGTGCTCCTATTGATCCTAATGATATGCCTTTGTCTTCTTTGATTGGAAATAATAATGAATCTATGGATGTGAATTTTGTTGGTAGGAACAATTTTGGTAATAACGCGTATAGAGGTAATTTCAATCCTAGGCCGTTCCTTAGTAATCCCTCTAATAATTATGGTAATTCCTACAACAATTCTTATGGAAATTATAATAAGATGCCCTATGATCTGGAGAATAATATTAAAGAATTTATTAGTTCGCAAAAGGGTTTCAATGCTATGATTGAAGAAAATTTGCTCAAGATTGATGATTTGGCTAGGAACGTTGATAGAATTTCTCTTGAGATTGATTCTTTGAAAATTAGATCTATTCCACCTAAGCATGATATTAATGAGTCTTTAAAAGCTATGATAATTTCTATTGATGAGTGTAAGGAGAGAACCGCTAGAATACGTGCTAAGCGTGAATGGCTTGAAAAGGTGTGTTCTCGTGATAATATTGATGAACATCTTAAAGTGATTGATGTGACTCCTATTGAATCTTTGTTTTCTAATGTAAATCTTGAAAAATATGGGACTGGAGATAAGTCAACTTTAGTTAAAAGGCATCCCAATGATTTGGAGTTTATAGATCTTAATGCTAAGATTGAAAAAGGTGGGATTGAAGAGGTCAAAACTTTAAATAGCAATGAACCCACTCTTTTGGATTTCAAGGACTTTAATTATGATAGTTGTTCTTTGTTTGATTGTGTTTCCTTGTTACAATCCATGCTGAATTCTCCACATGCTTATGATCAAAATAAAGCTTTTACTAAACATATCGTTGATGCTATGATGAAATCTTTTGAAGAAAAACTTGAGTTAGAAGTTTCTATACCTAGAAAGCTTTATGATGAGTGGGAACCTACTATTAAGATTAAAATTAAGGATTTTGAGTGCCATGCTTTGTGTGATTTGGGTGCTAGCATTTCCACGATTTCGAAAACTTTATGTGATGTGCTAGGTTTCCGTGAATTTGATGATTGCTCTTTGAATTTGCATCTTGCGGATTCCACTATAAAGAAACCTATGGGAAGGATTAATGATGTTCTTATTGTTGCAAATAGGAATTATATTCCCGTAGATTTCATTGTTCTAGATATAGATTGCAATCCTACATGTCCTATTATTTTTGGTAGGCCTTTCCTTAGAACGATTGGTGCAATTATTGATATGAAAGAAGGAAATATTAGATTCCAATTTCCATTAAGGAAAGGCATGGAGCACTTTCCTAGAAAGAAAATAAAATTACCATATGAATCTATTATGAGAGCTACTTATGAGTTGCATACCAAAGATGACAATACCTAGATCTATTGCGTTTTGCCTAGCTAGGGGCGTTAAACAATAGCGCTTGTTGGGAGGCAACCCAATTTTATTTTTGCTTTCTGTTTTTTGTTTCTGTTTTGGTGTGTTTTGCACATTATTACTTCTGTAGTAATTGTGTTTTTATGTTTTAATTAGTGCTTGAGCCAAGTAAGACCTTTGGGATGGTCTACGGTGTTTGTTGATTTGATTTTGCTGAAAAACAGAAACTTTTGCGCTCAGTCCAGGAATTTTTTAAATTCACTGGAACGTTCCTTTGATCTGAAATTTCTACACAAGATTGATATAAAAATTTCCCTGATTTTCCTAATTTTTCAGAATTTTTGGAGTTATAGAAGTATTCGAAGTCTACAGATTGCTACAGACTGTTCTGTTTTTAACAGATTCTGTTTTCTTTGTGTTGTTTGCTTATTTTGATGTATCTATGGGTTGTATCGGGGGGTATGAACCATGGAGAAGTTAGAATACAGTAGGTATTACACAAATATAAATAAAGAATTAGTTCAAAAC